>CM057456.1:375967500-377207500 GCA_016271365.2 Neoceratodus forsteri
CTGCCATGTACTGTTTCTTTGCTATGGCATCAATCCTCCTGGAGTCCTTATCTGGGGGGTGTGAAGCCAAGGGTATATTTGCCTTATCACAGGCAGCAGCCTGCACTACCCCAACATGGCTGCATTGCTGGGAAAGGAACTCTGTATCTGAGCCTGAAAGAGTATACCTCTTGTCCATTCTTCTGTCCACAGGAGGTATGGAATTAGGAGTTTTTAGAATTTTAAATGTCTGTTTCCCAAAAGACTTATGGAGGGGAACAGACAATCTCCCGGACTCTGGAATGTCCATCATCTCAACGTAATCAGGCTCCTTTTGATCCTCTACTGCTTCTTCCATAGGAAGCTGGAGGGTTTCAGCCACTTTTTTGTAAAACATAAAGTGGGAAGGGGACTCAAAGTCTAGGAGGGGAAACACCTGAAGGTCTGTCTGGGGAGATGTCCGGGTCAATGGGCACATCCAGACTTTCATAATCACCATCACTATCTTCATACTCTCCCTCCTCCTCCTCCGGTTCATAAAATTCTTCTAAATTATAATCTGGAACCGGGGGAACCGACCGAACCAAGACCCTAACCGATGGTGCCGGTTCGGTCGGAATCGAAGTTAGCGACTGAACAATCCTTATCGCTTTGGCTATTTCATCAGTGGTCGGAGAAAGAACTTGTGGATCCAAACCAGCTGACTTATCCCTTCTTTTTCTTTTAACCGGAACCGACAAGTCTCGCCCTGGTCAGAGGGCACTCCTTCTGGTTTGGTCGGAACCGAACCGGGCTGGCCATCCGGGTCAGTGGACTTCTCGGCCTCCCTTTCCCTCAGTCTACCTACTCTCTTATCCAGGGTAGCTTTGGGAAAACTTTTGCAAATCTGGCAGTCTGAATCGAGGTGGTCAAACCCCAGACAATAAACACAGGTGGTGTGGGGATCAGCCTTAGCAAAGGCTTCCCCACACACACACCAGTGTTGAAACCCAGTGGGCCCGGCTTTTTCTTGGGTTTCTCAGACATGGCCAGTCCTAACCAAACTTACACTTTTTTCGGCAATCCGCCAGGCAAGACACCCCTATCGGTTCCTGACCGTGTTATGGGTCTTGGGAAAAATCGTAATGAAATCCGTTTTTTTTTTTTTTTTAGAACCAATACGGACCGGTTACCACACTCTAATAAATCAGAAAAAACTTTTTCACAAACCTGATCGGTTCAAACCGAACCAATCCAATGTTTACAAGTTCCACACAGAAAACTAATATAGAAACCTATCTAGTACTCATGGTACCACAGACAGAGACTTAACCAACAGGTTAGACTGTAGAAATTCGGTTGAAACCGAGAGAAAAAATGACACTTTAACCGACTTTTTGAGCGAAGGAGAAATCTCCGGAGCGACTGTTCAGTGAGGCGGAGTAAAGAATCTGGTGGTTGGGGTTCCTTTTACAGCAGACAGAGGCTCAACTGAGCTCAAGCTCAGCGTTCCATGCCTTGCATGGAAAGTTAACTCTTTCCTCTCTGGGGCAGTTCAAAGGTTGGAGATCACTGCAAATAGTCATAATACAGAAAGACTTCATGTTTGAATTCTTGATCTTTCTGTGCATCTTCACCATTCATCACTGGTGGGTTCTGACTGGAGGAGCAAGACCCCGCGGGAGCACTTTTTTTTTTTTTGGTAGGGGAGTGAGTCGGTACTATTGGTGGCGCCACCGAGGTCGGCTGCACCGGGTGCATGGCACTGCAGGTTGGCCAGTAACTGATGCGGACTACTCATCCATCCCAGTTCTGCATGCCAGAAAGAAGTTGGAAAGAGAAAGGAGGAGGGGAGGGAAGGGCAAGGGAGCCTGAGAGATAGGAGAAGGAAAGGATACAAACAGAAGAAGAAATAAATCCGGTCAATAGGACAGAAGGGTGAACCTAGGGGTCTGGAACAGGAAGCCCCAAACCTCTGAGCAGGACAGAGTAAGAGACGGAGAGTAAAAGGATAGAAAAAAATAAGGGAGAGAGGAAAAAGAGATACTGTGGCACCCCTGCAGAGGTCCAGGGGACTCTCTGGGGCTCTGGAACGAAGGACACCTCTGCCTTAAGCCTCATCTCAAGCTTTTACATATCTCTGCCAAAGTGGATCTGGAGACAATACCCCCAGGTTTGAGAAAAACAGGGAGGGGGGCTAGCTGGGCAACAGCCCAGAAGACTGAAGTAAGCCAGGACACCAGACGTGAGAGTGCCCCTTCTTCCAGCCCAAAGGGATGGAAAGGGGGGCAAGTGTCTCCCACTCCTGTCTTGAAGAACACCCTGGGGTGGGGAACAGGACCCACGCCTCCGCAGAGTCCCCCAGAATTAGAATTCCTCCCACAAAGAAACTAAGATGACTCACTCTCTAAAACAGAAGGGGTGCCAGAAGGAGAACCACTGTTAATGTATAAAACTTACAATCCAGAGGGGGACCCTGCACAGGAAAGAGTTAGCTGGAACCAGCGGAGGAAGAAAAAAGGGAGTCACAGCTCCTGAAAGAGGACTCTAAGGGTCACTAGGGCCCTCCCAACAGCAACAGACCCAAGGAGGATCCCAAGGGTCAAGACACCACAGTTGTCGAACTGAACCCTAGAAAGTCCAGATCAAGCTGAAGGCGGGGTCCTCATCAGGAATATAAAGCAGGGCCCCAGTGAGCCCCAATAAGAAGGGACAAGTGCCCCTGCTTGCCTTCCCCCCAACAGTGAACCTCTGTCGCCTCACCAGAAGGAGCAGAGAGCTCAGCGGTACCAGCAGCACCAGACCCACAACTGGCCCCAATAGGGGAAAAGCAAACAGGGAGAAGGCACTGCCCAGAGTCTGAGGCCCAAGAGGGGAAGGAGGGTGGGAAGCAGTGATGAATGGTGAAGATACACAGAAAGATCAAGAATTATATAGTAGGCACGTAATTTTCATATCTTAACCGTGTCAATATTCACCATTCATCACTGCTGGGTTATTACCAAGCCCTCCCGAAGGGGACCTGGTAACTCTTTGAGGGAAGAATTTTCCTCAGCCTCCTGCGGGGGAGACAAGAAGGGGAGGAACCCTCACAGGCCTAGTTAGGCCTGGGACTGGTCAGGGTGAGGCAGTGTCTCCCTCTGGCTGGGAGAAGGAAGTCGCCCCTGAAATTCCCGCCTCACTCTGCATGGAAAAAAGGTGGGTTCCCCGGAAAAAAGAAGGCAATCATGCTTCGCTGGGCCATGGGTGATAACTAGGATAGACAAAGCCATGCTGTCCGCCTAGTGCAGATTGCTATCCCCGTTAACCTGGATGCCATCTCACTAACATCATACGATGCCCTTGCTTAGTACCTTGTAAGCTCCAGGCCACACATGGGGAGAGCAATGGCTTGTCTGGTTGCCTCTGTATCAGGCATGGATGCTAGGTTTTCTCCTAGCAAAGACCATAAGTGCCTGTTGTAGGCAGCATGATGAGCCAGATGCGCTGCGATGGAGAGAGAAATGTGCCAAGGAAAAAGCTCTCCTCCCCTATGAGTCAAACTCCACGAAGTCTACATCTGGGGGCTGATCACATCTCGAGCTTCTATGCCTGGATGGAGTGTCCAGGAGCGTCATGCCCAAAGAGGGGTGAGGTAGGTCTCCTGGAGATCCCTGGGGTGTGCAATACCTGCACCAGAAGTCCATCGGGGCTGGGAAGGGGAGTGAAGGACGCTGCCAAGCGCGGTATGATGCCTCCCGAAAGGGGGAGGGCCAGGCGGGTACACCAGGTTGCCAGCACTGTATTCAATAAGAAAGCACACGTCGCCCTCTCAGGATTGTGTCTTACCAATCTTGATATGTGGAGCTCATCGACCAACCTTGAAAGGAAACACTGATAGGTGGTCTCATCAGTGTCCGAGGAAAGGTGGACAGAAGGATCCTTTTCCTCATGTGAGGAAGATAAGGAAGCTGACGAGTCTGGGGAGTCAGAGTCTGGCTACCCTAAGGGAGAGTGGTGAAACACCTGCTCGTCCATGGATCTAACGTAGGCTGGGAAATGGGCAGCCGTGGCTCTAAACTTCTCCCAGGTTACAGGCTGCGTAGGACCAGAATGGCCTGGGAGAAGGGGGGGTGGGGTTGGCAGAGGAAAAGGGGCCAAATGCCTCTGAGGAAGAGAACAACCTCTGCCAGGCTCGGGGACTCAACAGGTGAACCAACACCCTGGAAGGATCCTGAAACAGTCAGGACTGAGCCCTGAAGGGGATTCCTCCTTGCGAGGCAACCGGGGCCACATGGGTCCAGAATGGGCGGCCTCTAGACTCAAGAGACAAGATCCCCCCCGGGGAGACTTCAGGGGAGAAGACAGGCCCGGCACTGCTGCTCCTACCCAAGCCCCTGCAGGCTACTAAGGAAGGGTGCTGCTCCTGATGCTATCTACTCAACTGCGCAGACTCAGAGAGGGACCTCTTCCTCAGGACCAACCGAGGAAGTTCAACCTCACCCACCAACCCTCAAGGGGCAACAGATGAAGGAACCTTCGCCCCTGTCCCCAATGCCCTAGCAGGACCAGAAATGGACCCAGCCTGGACAATTCCTCTGAGATCAGAGGTTCCACTGGCTCCGGAGGACCCTCTGGTGCTGCCCCCGACACCGGAAGATCCGTCGGCGCTGCAAGCAGCTCCAACATCAGAGCCAGTAGAAACCACTGGTTCCAAAGGAAAGGGTTGGACAGACACTGAAGTGCTGGATAGGGGAGAGTCAGAGGACTCCGAAGAATCTGGAAGCCAGTCTGGATCCGCCTCTGAATCGTCGTCTCCCAAAGAGGAACGCATCCAGAGGACCTTCCAAACCCTCCCACTCTCGGCACCGCAAGCAGGCCCAGCACTATCCATGGCACCACCCTGATCACCAGCACCGCATGTGGTGCCGGGATCCGGGGTGGCACCAATAGGCGGCACCGAGGAAACCACCAGACCGGGTCTGGCAGACACAGGTCGCAACACTGGGGGAGCCTTCACCTCCGAGGAGGTGATTGCCAAAACGGTGCCCCCAGCCCAACCCCCGGAGGAATCGGACCGAGCCTCCGGCACCATAAGAGGGGCTTCTGCCATGGTGAGGCTAGAAGGGGCGGATGCCCCCTCCTCTGTGGCCCGTATAGAACCAGGAGGAGAACCAGAGGAAGGGTCAAGAGGCTTATGTCTGGCGTCCCTAGTGCGCACCTGTCCTCCATATTTGGTGGCGTACGTCCGACTTTAAACACGCGGTGTTTCAGTACTCTGTGGTCCATGGAAAAACAGATGTCACAACGGTCCATATTGTGGTTGGGGCCCAAACAGGTCAGGCAACGATCATGCTGGTCTGAGACAGAATAAAGCCAGCCACAGGGACACTGCCACAAGGGGTGCCGGCCCACCTCTGAAGATTTCTTTATCTTGTCCCCAGGACGAGACATGATCGGACAGGGGAAAAAAAAAAAAACATGCAAAAAGGGTCTCAGTGCTGAAGAACAATAAGGAAAGATCTTACCTGAGTCAATGGCACCGAAAACGCAACGGCTCCTGCAGAATTAGGACGGTGGAGACGGTTCAATGGACTAGGCCTGCTGTCACAGTACCAAAAAACACTCACTTCACAAGGTCGTGCTCACTTGACTGTGGGAGAAGCAGAACTGGGTTGTAGGACGAGTCGCCGCTGGTTACTGGCCAACACGCGAGTGCCACGCAATGCGTCGGCCTCGAGGGTGCCGCTGCCCACAGCACCAACTCCTCCCCCTTAGAAAAAACAAAATGCTCCCATGGGGTTCTGCTCCTCCGATCACAACCCACCAGTGATGAACGGTGAAGACTGACACAGATAAGATATGTACATTCTGGGTTGAGGGCCTCAGACCCAGAGATTGGAGGCGGATTCAGCAGTCCAGGATTGTAAATCAGAAAAGATTGGCACTGATACCTCAAATCGTGTTCTGTTAAATTTTAATAGTGTAAAAAGGACACTTGCAGATACAAACATGAGGGGACCAAGGAAATCACACTTCAAAAGCTCAGACCGGTTTCGAGCATGCACTCTTTCCTTAGGGAGGCCGGTCATGCACCGACAGACACATTTTACAGCATAAACTTCTTAAAGTGATAGTGTGAGAAAAATAAAACTAAACCAGTGCAAGACCACAATGAATAAAATGCACACCAATCCATGCACTTTCGTATCAGCGAGACCCAATTCATATATTAACTACAGATGCAAACTGCATTCATTATTATATGTGGCCCTATTTAAATCAGTATATCAAATTTTCATAATACTGTATTATGAATATCGGTTCACACAGGGACATCTACAAAAAGGTAGCCACACCAAATCCAAAGGCGGCAAGCATGTTCATAAACAGCAGTTCAAGACTGGCGATGTATCCGGCAGTGCACGACCGGCCTCTCCAAGGAAGAGCACATGCTCAAAACCAGTCAGAGCTTTTGAAGTATGTTTTCCTTGTTCCCCTCACCTTGGAATCTGTAAATGTTTTCTTTACACTATTAAAATTATTGGAACATGATTTTTGGTGTCAGTGCCAATTTTTTCTGTTTTGCTTATATGCTTTCTGTGACAAGGCATGACCTCGAGTAGAGCAGTTTTATTCTGTTTTCCAGGATTGTAGACAGACATGACCAGAAAAGGCTAATCTGTCTGAAGGTACACCAGATGGAAAATATTTTCCATTCTGAAGCATACATTTTCCTTGTTGCTAGTTTTCCGCAAACCTTCAGCACTCTCACTACTTCTTCAGAAAGGTTTAATCCAGAGAACTCTAGCACTTCAGGTACCATGATCTGAAGTGCAGAGTTCTCAGATCTGGGAATGTTATCCTGCTCTGAGGCTATGTCCACACTCTGTATCTCACAGGCAGGTTGAAAGGAGGCCTGATGGAGAGGGACAAGAGCATAGAGTACCAGGACTGCCTGGCCCAGTATGGGGCCATGTAAACCACTGCTGCTGACTCCTCAGTTTTATCAGTTCCCTCTGTAAAAGTGGGGATGGAAGAAAGGCATATAGAAACTTCCCAAACCAGTTGAGTACTACAGCATCCTCTTGCACTGAACCCACTGCTGGGGGTCTGCAACAAGAGTGAGGACTGGCTGTTCTCCAAGGAAGCAAACAAATCTATGCCTGGCATACTCCACTGTCTGAACACTGTTTCCAACATCTTCTAGTTCAGAGTCCATTCATGATTTCCTTGGCTGAGCCTCCTCAGGGAGTCTGCTAGCACACTGTCTTTCCCTGGCAGATGCACTGCAGAGAGCTGAACCTCCAAGAAGTAGGTTAGGTTCCAGATCTTCATGGCTTCTGTGCACAACGCTATAGATGTTGTTCCTCCTTGCTTGTTTACGTGATACATTGTTGTGGTGGTGTCTGTTCTTATCTGGACAGACTAACCTTTTATCTGAGGGGAAAAAGTCTGTACTGCCAGGTACACTGCCCTGAGTTTCCAGGAGATTTATTTGCTCGAGTCTCCTGTGTACTCCGGGTGCCACTCACAGTAAGGTCCTCCAGGTGGGGGCCCCATCCTAGGAGGGAAGCACCTGCTGCGAGAATGGCTGTGGGGAATTGCTGGAGGAAGGGAACTCCCTCTTTGAGGCTGCCCCCCCACCACCACTCCAGTGCCTTTAGCAATGTTTTTGTAACAGTCACCAGTTTGGGCAGCGGGTCCCACCTCTAAGACCAATGGTCCCCTAGGTGGTACCGAGCATCTCTCATTTGGAACCTGGCCCCTGGCACCACAGAACTGGAAGAGGCCATGTGTCCCACTAACTGGAGAAAATCCCTTGCAGGTCTTGGCTGACCTGCTCTGCAAGATTCTGCAGCTGAAATATGATCTACTACCCTTGTCTGAAGGAGGAATGCCTTCCCTTGCAGGGTATCTAGCTCTGCACTGATGAAGTCCACAACCTGAACTGGTTCTGTTCATTACTTCTGAAGGTTTATGAGGAAGCCCAAGTACTCCAGTATATTCCACATTAGAAAAGTTGAGGACTGCTTCCTGTAGAGTTTTTCCTGAGTACACCCAGTCATCCAGGTAGGGAAAAACTACCACCCCTTACCTTCTCAAATGTGCTGCCACCAAAGCTAGGAACTTCGTTAACACTTGCAGATGAGGTGAGGAGACGAGGCCAAAGGGAAGGGTAGTGTACTGGTACTGGCAGTTCCCTAGCCTGAACCTAAGGTACTTTCTGTGTCTTGGTCTGACTGGCATGTGAAAGTAGGCATCTTTCAGATCCAGTGGCCTTAGCCAGCCTCGTATTTACAGAAATAGTATCACCGACCATAGTGTTACCAATTTGAGTTTTTCTTAAAATGTATCTTAGGTCTAAATGGGTCACCACTATCCATTTTTCTTGTGGGTCAGTAAGTATCTGGAGAACAGTCCCTTGCCCCATTGTGTGGCAGGTACTTTTTCCCCTGCATTTGCTTCCAGAAATTTTTTTTTATCTCCACCTCCAACAGGAGTTTTTCTGTTGGGATATAGGGCTGAAAAACCTTTGGGTTCTGCAGTTTTGGAAACTTTCTGAACTGCAGGGACAAACAGTGGCCCACTAATTTCAAGACCCACCTGCCTGACGTGATGTCTGACCATTCCTGTAAGCAGTGGGCTAGTCTTCCCTCAAATGGCAATTGATGGGCCACTTGGGCAATTGTCAGAGGTTTTTGTTTCTGCTGTGGCTTAGGGCCTGGAGTTGCAGCTGCATGCCTAGTGCCTCTTCTGCCCCCTGCCTCTACAGTAGCCTCTTTCTGAAGGGTACTCACAGGGAACATATATGCATGAGGGAAGTACCCCATACCACTGCCTCCACAAAGAAGGGAATTTCCTTCAAAAGGAAAACCCACTGCATTTGTCTGAGTGTCCTGGGACAGATTTGTGGTTCTAAGCTACGCAAACCTTCTTAAGAACACAGCATGGGACATAACCCTAGAGCAGGGTTTCTCAAATGTTGAGGCCAGCCTCCTTGGAGAGGCTCCAACCTGTCCCAGGGAAGCCTCAAGCAAGTCTGAAAAAGTACTGTATTTAAATTTTCAGTTTTAGATATTTTGTGTGAAGGACGTGCATTAGACATTTTTAACGCCCGGCCAGGGGTGTTGTGTGGCCAAGTGCCTTCAGCCCCTGGCCGTGCATTAGACATGTCTAATGCACACCCCCGGAATGTCTTACTGCACTTATAAAATGGGTCCCTGTATTTTATTTTAATGTTACTACTGAAATCATCAAGTTAGAATACTGAAAAGTTTAAATCTTTGATTTTGTCATAAAATACTCCCTCCGCCTGCATGAAGATGAGTTTTTGTATAGCTTTAAGACTTACGTCCTCAATAGGCCTCCTTAGTTGTAGTTTATAAGTGCTGTTTGAATGCCGAATCCTGAAGGGAAACTGTAAACAGAGCACATACATACTGGTACAGTCTGCAAGATCTACTAAAAAACAGTAAAAAGAAACTGCATTTCTTTATTTTTTTTTTTTTAATTTGCTGTTTCAGAAGACAGAACACAGGATGAGTGAGTGAGTATTGATTCGGGCAGGTGTTCCATTCATTGTGAAAGTAAGAACAGCCGGCAGCGCCCTTTAATACTGCTGGCATAGTTTAAGTTTCTTTTGTCGTTTGCTTCCTGTTACTGAGGGAGAGTGTACCTGAAGTCTAAGGCCTCCAGGAGATGCCGTCATAAACAAAGCGACTGGGGTGGGGGAGATTGTACACATGGGAGTGACACCAATTTCAGCAGCTCTGTCCTTGTGATGCAAGCCTAACAATTTTGAAGTAAGGTGTTTTTATTTAATTACATTTTTTCTGTTCATGGAGCTACGTGTTTGTGGAGCTACGAGGACTGCTGGCAAAGCGGACTGGCAGCCAGGCGGGAGAAAGGGCAGCAGTTTTCAGTAAAAGCGAGAGGCAAGGGGCAGGTGAGAATGAAAGAATGTTGGCGCTGGGCAGAGAGCCACAATTTGAAAATAAAAAATAAATCAAGTAAAACTATGTTTTTATGCATTACTGCTTGTGGAGTTTTAAGGCTGTGAAGAGAACTGCTGGCGGGCAGCGTCAGTAAAAAATGAGCTAGCAGGGGGAAAAAATGGCCGCAATTCAAAAAATGAACATTCCATTTGCTTCTTAATACTTGATTTTTTAACTGCAGCTGTGGTTACCTGAACTTGTTGATTGCCGTGCATTAGACAATTCTAATGAACGACTATCAACCAATTAAAATACAGGATTTTCTTTACCCATTTTATAATAGCAGGTGAATTTATGTATTTATTTACAAATCGGTGACCAGGAAAGGCACACTGAGCCAAGGCTCATTTCAGGTGTAATGGGGTAAAGGTGGGAAGTGAATATAACTCAAAATGTGACTGCAAAACAGTCAAGCAATACAAAATTAACAATACTGTAAACAGGAACAATGAACAAATACTGTGCAGTAACAACTGACTAATTAAACTGGTGGCAGAGCAGCCCAAATATAAGGGTTAGGCAGACAGGTACCGTACTAACAGCAAAAGTTTCTAAAGAGAAGGAGAGGTAGAGATGGGTAGGAAGGTTATTCCAGATAGAAAGGAAACAAAGAACACAGTCTGACCCATGAAGGGACTGCAACATGGGGTAGCAATGTTTTGAGTGTCAAAATAGTGGAACAAGTAGGC
This sequence comes from Neoceratodus forsteri, assembly GCA_016271365.2. Lineage (NCBI taxonomy): Eukaryota > Metazoa > Chordata > Ceratodontiformes > Ceratodontidae > Neoceratodus > Neoceratodus forsteri. The sequence continues at coordinate 375,978,125 of CM057456.1, forward strand.
TGGCCTGGGGAAGGGGGTTACAAAGGGGAGTTTACAATAAGCTGAATAAAATGAGAGCCAACAACTCAAAGGAGTTTCACTTTATTCCTGATGAACTGTAGAAAGTATGCTATTTTTCTATGGGGAGGCCCAAGATTATTCAATATTTGGGGGAGACTTAAGATCTTTTCCATGGCTTGGGGGGGAGGCTCATTGTGACAAAGTCTGAGAACTAATGCCCTTGAGGCAGTGTAATTTGTGTCCACTACCATGTGGAACTGATACCCTGCAGCATCTATGACTGATCTAGCTGTGTCAGCCACATCCTGTGCCAAGTCACTAGCCGCTTTTTCACTCAGTGCCAATACAGAGGTCCACAATGTTTTCTGGTACTGAGCTGTGTAAGCCAAGTAAACTGCCTGCCTACCTGAGGAGCAGACAGCTGACGTGTATGCTTTTCCACCCATACCACCCAGCTTTCTGGAATCTTTTCCAGGAGGCTGAGAGGACAGAAGCACTTTCACCTTATCACAGGTGGCAGTCTGGACCCTTCCCTCATGATCAGAGTGAGAACTGAGGTATTCAGCACCCTGCGTATCAACCTGATATTTTTTCTCTGTTTTCTTGTCGATGCCAGCAGTTGGAAGTGGGTACTGACATGACTTTGGGCTTTTCTGAGGGATTTCTGAATGGGAAACAGCAACCACCTTGTAGGGACTAATCCCATCAGATCAACAAATTCTACCTCTCTTCAACCTCCTCAGTTTCATGGGAGGAAATGTAGAGGATATTTACCATATGTCTTACAAAGGTATACTGAGGTATAGTCCTCTGAAGGCCTAGGAGGAGAGCCAAGTGCCTGCTTAGGAGAACCATCTGGTTCTACGGTTCTCTTTCCTCCTCTTCATTGTAAAATTTGAACATTCTCCACCACACGTACTGGGAATGGAACTGGAGCCTGGGTATGGGGGCAGGCATAATCATGAAATCCCCCAGAGCCTGGAATGCCTGGAGGAATAGTCATGCCTTTGTCATGTCCTCTAATGAGGGCATTTCTTTTTCGTCAACTGGTGTCTCCTTTCCTTTTTTCTGGAGGAGAGGCAGAGACATGTTTTTCTCTTGGTGGGCACCATTTCCGCCTACACCATCTTTAGCTTTCTTTTCTGTCCCCTCTGACAGTGACTGCTATTTACTCTTGGGGGATGAACCCTCATTTGAGCCTTTTGGTGATGAGGAGGCTGATTGAGAAGTCATAAAGTCCTCAATTTTTTTAGCCCTTTTGTGTTTTAAGGCAATACTTTTTACAGATATCACAATTAAAAACAAGCATTTGTCAATGCCGAATGTTTGCTTGCTGGCATTGGTAGTGTAGAAGTTAGAGAGATGCATAATAGGAATGGCAGTGGAGTATTGAACTGAAGCCAATCCCACCACTACGCTGCAGAGATGGACAGGCATTGGGGTGTGCCTTTGTGTCGTCAGGCATAACAGCCATGCCATTTCACCACACCCTACCCTGCAGACACCGACAAGTGTCACAGTGTGCCTTGGGGTATTTGGGCCTTATGCTCACCCCATTCCATAAGGAAATACGGCGAGATGGGTGCAGTACAGGAGAATGGGGTGAATTTTGTGGCCGAAGAGTCCAAGGCACACCTCGATACCTGTCACTGGCTGCAGGGTGTGGGTGGAATGGTATGAGCATTACAGGCGACAATCCCAAGTCACACCCGATGCCTGTCAGTCTCTACAGGGTGGGGTGTTATGGCCAGAAACCCTAACGTCCCAGGCTTTCACTGGTATTTTCACTCCAATTTTTCAACATAGGTTTTTTGTGACTCCCACCTCATGAACAGTGGCAATATCAGTTAGTTAGCGGAAAGCTGATTTTGCACAGCGACTACGCCATTTGGCACCACAGGTGCAAAAACACATTTCGAACAGGATGTGAAAAATGACAGCTGTACTGTTCATGAGGAGGTGTAAAAATGGCAATGTTGAATATCTCGAGTGAAAATAAAATAAAAAAAAATGGTGAAGTCATGCGCGTGCGTAGAAACTGCGCAACGCACACCCGTAATGTAATTAGTTTGGGGATTGTTTACAGCAGATTGTCAACACAGGCATTTTGGGACCTCTGCTCATGAACAGTGTCACTGTGATTTTCGTAATCTGTCCTGAACGCTGATTTCCCACAGAAACCACTTATTTCTGTGCTAGAAGTGCGAAAACACATTTCGGCCAGGGTGTGAAAAATGACAGCTGTACTGTTCATAAGGAGGTGTGGAAAAATGCCACTGTAGAAAATCTGGACTGAAAATATTACAAATTCGTGAACTTACGAGGGTGTATGGAAACTGCGCAATGAACGCTCGTAACACAGTCATTTTATGGACTTTTGTCACCAAATTTTCAACACAGCCATTTTAAGACCTCTGCTCATGAACAGTGTCACTGTGATTTTCTTAATCTGTCCCGAACATTGATTTCAAACATCGACCGCGCCATTGTGTGCTACATGCGCGAAAACACATTTTGGGCGAGATGTGAAAAATGACAGCTGTACTGCTCATAAGGAGGTGTGGTAAAATGGCAATGTAAAATCTGATGAAACTATTAAAAATTCGTGAAAAGTTACTAAGCGTGCGTAACAACTGCAATGCGCTCGTAAAAAGTCATTTTGAATTTTTCACCAAATTTTCAACATAGGGTTTTGGGGGCCTAACTCATGAACTGTGACACTGTCGTTTTGTTACTCGGTCCCAAAAGGTGGTTCCGCGCAGTGACAGCGAAATCACCTTTCGGGACCGAATAACACAACGACAGTGACTGAGTTCATGAGGCGGGGCCCCAAGAACCCCATGTTGAAAATTTGGTGAAAAATTCCCAAAATGGCAGAGATATGCACCAAAGTTGAAAAAAATCCATTTATGCCATTATACAGCTTACGGCACTTCTTCAGTTCGTAGTCGGCTTTGAAGAGTGAACATGTTCCCAGTCTACTGAAGATGCGTCGCTGGGCTCCGGAGAGTAAGTATGGGGTGTGGGGAGGGAAGGGCAAGACAGTCAACGAGGACTTCTTTTCTTTTCTTAACAGGTGTCTTTTTATTTTATTTTAGAAGACAACATAGGACTTTTGCCACGCTGGGTGGGCTCCAACGTGGCACCTGAAAATGTTTTGGGGGGGGGGGCAGCGGAGCCGACAGGGGATTGAGCACCCCCATCGGCCATACGATGTGCGGGTGGGGGGAGTGCATGAGCATGCTGGGGTGGGCTCCCAGCATGCTACATAGGTGTTCGGGGCAGGGGTGGAGAATTGTCTATGACAGTTCAGATGCAGTGTGACATGTAAGCAATTTGCATACTGATGATGGCAATATGCAGATTGCCTACACGTTACTATTGTTGATTGCAGCGCTTTCAACTGTACGCCACTGCATCTGAACTGCTGTCATAGACAGCTCCAACATTTATTGGTGCGGTGAGACAGCGCCTGCAAAAGGGAGCAGGGCATTGGAAGCTGAGTGGCACACCTACAAAAATTCGTATCGTGGCACTATGTTTCTTGCACATGCGTGCAAGCCAACATAAAATATCATGGTCTGGACCCAGGCATCTTAAACAAAGCTGGTGGCACCTGAAAACAAATCATACAATTTTAAAGCCTGTAGGTCCTGTCTTCTTTTGTCAGTCATGCCAAACACTAAAGACCTTACAAGACATTTCTGGTGCCCTATTTAGGTTTGCTAAGGAAAAACAACAAAAAAATGGTCTTGGTTCCCAGACTTTGGAACCGAACATAATTTAGAGTAAAACCACAAAGAGGTTATACAAAAAACAATTTTTAATTTATTTGCTGTAATGTTATATAGTGGTTCCCTCAAAGTGGGAACAGCATTGAAGAACAGCCTTCTATGGTTCCTGGGAACCAGAGAAATAATCTAAAATTGATACAATACAAATAAACAATACCCTAACTAAAAGCAGAGTATCAAGAAATAAACTAAAATACTTAAAACACTACTAGAAATTTAAAACAGTAAACCATAACCAACCAGAAGTGTACAGACAAATTCGGGATGACCGCTCTCTTCAGGTGAAGAAATAAATCTGGCGGTTCAGAAGAACAGGTGATACTGTAGATCAAGTAGGATCTGTGGCATTTTTTGTAGGTAGGGGAAAAGAGGCAGACTGGATGGGCCTCTCTGGCGGAACTTATCTGCCATCAGATTCCATGTTTCTACGTTAGAAGGCAGGGTGAGCATGACCACACATCAGAGTTTGAATTTCATTCCAAAGTTCCATCATTTGCAAAAAAATTCTAAATCTCTGGGACTGCTCATTCCAGGGGAATGACTGCTGTTAAACACACTGAGGGATTCCATGGGTTTGAAAAATTAATTGGCAATTTCACACGTGAACGTGGAAATTCTTTGCTAATGAACTTCTCCATCTCTGCAACAAACACACAACAATCAGAATACGCAAGGACAAAGAATGCCATTACCCCTAGATCTCAAAGGAGTTGCTGAACTGTTCTTAAAAAGGGATGCTGCTTGTGCCAGATTTAGAAAGTCTCAACGACAGACAGTATTATAGAAAACTTCAGAATCTAAGTAAATTGACAGTAGCTAAAGCTAGAGGGAGGCTAGCCAGGACACCTGGTAATCCCCTTCTGCTCTTCAAAAACCATTCTAGGGTCTTCATCTCCCACCTGAAGGAACCCGGATTCAAAAATCAAATCCAAAGAATGACATGTCTATCTGAGCAGTACCCTCCAACCCCCGTGCTGCACTGCAGTGTCAGCACTGAATGCCTGCTGAAATCCCTTTAACAGGGCTTCAACCCACTGTCATGTGGCCCACAGGCAAAAGTGCTTGTAACTGTAACACACACACAACACCTCTTCCCCAACTAGCAGATCAAAAGCTAAAAGACAAAGGAAGTACAAGGGCAGGACCCTCACAAGACAGGTCCTTAGGTTGCAGCTTACAGAATCAGGCAGAACAGGCAGATCAAATGTCAATGCAGCAAAATAAAGCAAAGGAAAAGCTGTGACTGTGTGGTTCGTGCGGATGTAGAAATGCTGCACTATGCTCACTTGCCTAATATTCACACTGCACCTGGTCTTTGAATGGGGGTTTTGTAATTGTTCTCCTCAGAGCTATGATCTCTATTTCAGCTAGCAGTGTAATTAAATGCATAACACTTACTTTTATCAATGACTGGTACGGCCTTTTCGTCCTCGGTTGTCTGTGTCTGTTTCGGTTTCTTTTTTAGTACTACAACAAAATGCATAGTAGGATTATGAATTAAACTGATGCAATATAATCCTCCAGATCAGTCACAGATACATTTGGTAAAATGTAAACTGACCAGGCTGCCTTTATTTACCTGGGGGGCAGGGGAGCGACTTCACTCTCTTTATAACAAGGTGTGTTTTTCTCTATTAATCCTAGATAGCCCAGCTGAGCTGCAATTTCTCATTTTCAGTATTGCACTACTTTTACCTATTTTAACAGCTTGCTGGACTAAAGCGTTGTGAGGTTAAGTGACTTGCTCAGGGTCACACAGTGTATAAGTGTTATTAGTGGGATTCTAACCTGGGTCAACTGGTTCTCAAATCTGTGCTCTAGCCACACGACCACACTGATTCTTATTCTCTGATCTAGCCTTTTAAAGATATAACACATATGTTTTGATCCATGATGAACCAAAAGTTTTATTGTTGCCTTTCTCTAGGGTAACATCTCCGCAGCAACTGCCGTTTAAGAAGTTTTACTAATGCTATTTTCATACTGTCCTAAATATATATATATATATGCGTTGTTCCAGCACCATGCAACTGCTATTATAACTTTTAACAGAAACAAGAAGTAATCAAAGAAGAAGGCAGATACCTCCACATTACTGGTGTGGGCAAGCAGTGATCAGAGAAGGTAGATACCTCCAGGTTACTGGTGTGGGCAAGCAGTGATCAGAGAACGCAGATACAGTTACGTAAGAACTTACCCTAACAGTAGATCTTCGAGATGAGCTCCTGCAGCAGGCTACACCATAAGGACTATGGTGCCAGGCACTAGGACTCCACGGAAAACTTCTAGCTAGCAGTACCTAGCTGGGGCCTGCCCCTTACGTTGGCCCGCCCGCTGACATCACCAGCTGTATAAAGGGGGCGGACCCCAGCCCCACCTCAGTTCACCCGCCGGAGACCCAAAGGTTGCTCAGCAGGAGAGCTCTGAGGCAGGTGCGGAAGCAAATCCCAAAAACAGAAACTCAAAAGGGGGAAGGAGGGAGGGACAATAGCGCCTGCTGCAGGAGCTCCTCTTGAAGATCTACTGTTACGGTAAGTTCTTACATAATTGTACTATCATACTTCGAGTAAGAGCTCCTGCAGCAGGCTACACCATCAGGACAGAGTCCCAAGCAGTGTCCCTCAGGTAATCCAGGGGAGGAGGGATTTGTAAGAGGAAAACTGTGAGACCAAAAATGTCTCTGAAGTTTAAACTTATAAACTTTTCAGGACAGAAGGCCTTGGAGCACAGCAAGGCCAAACCCTGTTCTTCTGGAAGCTGCATCCAGGGTGTAGTGCTTAATGAAAGTGTGTACAGAGTTCCACACTGCTGCCGTACATATGTCTGCTGTGGAAACATTCTTAAGGGCTGCAAAGGATGCAGCCAGGCTCCTTGTGGCATGCCCCCTCACTGGTCCTGGTAAGGTTTTGTCGTACTTGTCGTAGACAAAGGTGATGTAGTTAGACAACCATTTAGACATGTTCTGTTTCATTATTGGTTTCCCCAAAGATGTGAGAGCAAATGAGACAAACAGTTGATCAGATTGTCTGACTCCCTTGGTCCTGTCCAAGTAATAATATGAGGATTCTGTGGACATCCAGAGTGCGAAGGCAGGCCTCCCCTCTATTAGAATATTCTGGAAAGTAGACCGGAAGGGAAATGTCCTGGTTGAGGGTCAACTCGGAAACCACCTTGGGAAGAAACTTGGGATTAGTACGCAGAGACACCCTATCTCTGTGAAAAACTAAGTAGGGTTCTTTACACATAAGGGCTTGCGGCGCCAAAATTCTTCAGGCTGACGTGACTGCAACTAGAAGCAGCGCCTTCCAAGAGAGGAAACGCAAATCGCACTGAGCTGCCAGTTCGAAGGGGTACAAAGTTAACTTTTCTAAGATGAAAAGCAACTCCTAAGGTGGAACCGAATCCCTAATGGGTGGTTTGATGTGGAGAATACCCTTCAAAAATGCACGGATGAGATCCAGCTCTGCTATTATCTTGCCCTGTACCGGTGAGTGATACATCAAAATGGCACAGAGATGCACCTTTATTGAAAAGTAAACCAGCCCCTTATCTGAGAGTGCGAGGAGGTATTCGAGAACCTGATTCATCGAGCAGTGCATGGGGTCCAGGGAGCGTGCCGCTGCCCTGATGCTGAAACGCTTCCACTTCATGGCATAAGTAGCTCTCGTGGAGGGTTTTCTAGCCTCCATGAGGACTTCTGCTACTCTCTGAGAAACTCCATGCCTGGATATGGCTAGGTTTGTAGATGCAAGGATCTCAGATCTGGGTGGACCAGCGTTCCCATCTCTTGAGAGAGATGATCTGGGTGAACTGGAAGCTGAATGGGAGGTCCCACTGCCAGCTGCTGAAGCAACGGGAACCATATCTGTCGTGGCCAGAGTGGAGCCACCAGAATCATTATAGCACGCTCCTCCTGTAGAAGAACTCTCTGAATGAGAGGAAAAGGAGGGAATGCATACAGGAACCTCCCTGTCCAGCAAAGGGACAATGCGTCTCGCCAGCAAACTCCATGCTCTGGATCTAGTGAGCAAATATCGGGCAGTTTTGTGGTACACAGGGATGCAAAGAGGTCCAGCTCTGGACTTCCCCACCTGCCGAAGAGGTCATCCACCACTTCTTGAGACAACGCCAATTCGTGGCTCTTGGAGCATGAGTGACTGAGTTCGTCTGCCAGAACATTTTGAATGCCTGGAACGTGGACTGCCGTGATGAAAATCCCATGCTCTTATCGCCCAATACCACACTCTCATGGCTTCTCTGCAGAGACGGTAGGAGTGAGTCCCTCCCTGCTTGCTGATGTATTAGACTATGGATATGTTGTCCGTTTGAATAAGCAGGGGACCTTTGGATAGGTGAGCCTGGAAGGCTTGTAGAGCATACAGAATCGCCCTCATCTCCAGAATGTTGATGTGTAGGGACACTTCTTGCTGCGACCAAGTGCCCAGAGTATGATGACTGTGAAAATGAGCGCCCCATCCGAGTCCCGAAGCATCCATTGTGAGGATTTGGGTCGGTGAATCTGATTGGGACGGAACTCCCGCTTCTAGTGTAGGTGAAGTCAGTCACCAAGAGAGTTCCTGTTTGACAGCATTTGACACCTTGACTGGATGGTCTAGGCTGTCCTCCGTTTGGTACCACTGCACTCTCAGGTTCCATTGTGGAACTCTCATATGTAGGCATGCTAACTGCACAGTGGGTATGGCTGCCGCCATATGCCCGAGGAGCTGCAACATTGTCCATGCCACAACTGAGTTGGCTGTTGTCACTCTGGAGGCCTGGTCTCTCAGCCAACTGGCCCTGTTGGGGGGGTGGGGGGAAGAAAGGCTCTTCCTTGCTGGGTATCCAGAATTGTTCCATGTACTAAAGACGGAATGGCCAAGGGCAGGACTTTGGGAGACTGACTGTAATCCCCAATCATACAAAGAGCTGCAAAGATATCCGAGAGGGTATGAATCAGCCGCTCTCCCGTGCGAGCAGTTAATAGCCAATCATCTAGGTATGGGTAGACAAAATGACCCTGCCTGCGTAGGGCCACCACCACTACTGCCAGGCATTTGGTGAACACTCGGGCTGAGGAGAGACCGAAAGGCAAAGCCTGGAACTGGTAATGATTCCCTCAAAAGATGAATCGCAGATGCCTTCTGTGAGCTGGAACACCGCATGTGCAAGTATGCGCCTTGCATGTCCGGAAAGCAAAGCCAGTCCCTTGGTGTAATGGGGGTCAGACCCGTAGCGTGACCATTCTGAATTTTTGTAAGTGAGGTACTGGTTCAAGAAACTCAGATCTAGAATGGGCCTCAGGTCCCCAGTCTTCTTGGGAACCAGGAAGAAGTGGGACTAATACCCGGTTCCTTGTTGGCGAAGGAACAGGCTCTATGGCCCTCTTTTTGAGCAATAACCGAATTTCTTCTGCGATGAGGAGTGTGGGTGGGGTCGAGAAGAGACTGGAGGTTTGTCTGGTGGGATTTCTGCGAACTCCAGTGTATAACCCTTTTCGATGATGTTCCGTACCCACTGGTCTAAGGTTACTGTGGTCCACCCTCTTAGGTAGAGGAAGAACCGACCTCCCACTGCCTCCCCATCTCTTCCGCTGAAGGAGGGGGAGATGGCAGGATGCCACGCGAAGGGGCCTGGGGTGGGGAGGGGGGTTGTGCAGACTTGGGGTGTCTAGCACCACCGACCCCAGCCTGATGAGAGGGAGCCTTCTTCTTGAAGGGACCCCGGGGCTGTTGATTCTTTTGTCTTTGTTGGTCCTGGTAATGAAAAGGTTTGCACCTCTGTTGCTGGGGTTCTGATCTATACATATGGTGCACCGACTGGACTGCTTTGCCTGAGTCCTGAAGTTCGGTGATTATTTTTTGAACTTCTTCCCCAAAAAGGACGAGCCCATGAAAGGGGGCATCAAAAATGGAGTCTTGAAGGTCCTGCCTGAACCCAGAAACTCTGAGCCAGGCATGACGTCTGTGGTGGAGTTAGGCTACACCCTCAGCTGTGACTGATGGTCCACTTTTCTATCTCCTTATTCCTAACAACAGTTAACGCTTTTCTCTCCCCCGGTTGGCTACCTAGTGTAGCTTTTCACTATCCCTACTAAACTTCCTACTAGTTCTCTCTTTTCATTCTTTTTCCATTTCCATCCATCCAGTCCCTGGAATGATGCCAAACACCCGGACAGGTGTTGTATAAATTGCATAAGTGCATTTTGTGTACAAAAAACATGAAGGTTATATTAAATAGGAATGAATACAGTTAACTAGATCTGCAACTTATCCGTTAGGTAGGGAAATGGGCAGACTAGGAGGGCCATGCGGTCCTTATCTGCCGTCAAATTCTATGCTTCTATGTTAATGAAGCCTTTTTAAAGAAAAAGGATCCAGAAGTCATATAAAACAATAATAATATCATGATTAGTACGGTTATAAGAAATCCTTAAAGTATTTTCATAAACTCACACTATAAACCTGTTACTGTATAAGGTTCTATGTATAAAAGTGCTTAGTCACTGTGGATCAGATTCATCCCAGAATTCTAAAAGAACTAAGGGGAGAACTAGTGACACCACTGACTACACTCTTTAACAAATCATGGGAGGATGGGGTGGTACCTGAGGACTGGAGGAAGGCAGATGTTATTCCACTTCACAAAAGTGGGAGCAGGGCAGAGGCAGGAAACTATAGACCTGTTAGTTTGACCTCAGTGATAGGGAAAATGATGGAATCACTTCTGAAGGAAAGAATTGTTGAGTATTTAGAGGCCAGAGAAGCACAGGACCCAAGGCAGCATGGATTCACAGCAGGAAGGTAATTTCAGATGAATCTAATAGATTTCTTTGACTAGGTGACCAAAGTAGTAGATCAGGGAGGGGCTGTGGACATGGCCTACCTAGACTTTAGCAAGGCATTTGACACAGTCCCACACAAAAGATTAATATACAAGTTAGCCAGCCTGGGAGTGGGTCCCAAGACGGTAGCCTGGGTAAACAACTGGCTGGAGAACAGGACACAGAGGGTAATAGTAAATGGAGTCCACTCTGAAGAAAGGGTTACTAGTGGGGTACCGCAGAGTTCAGTTCTAGGACTGGTCCTCTTCAATGTCTTTATAAGTGACATTGCAGAGGGACTGGAAGGAAAAGTATGTCTCTTTACAGATGACACAAAGATCTGCAACAGGGTTGATACACAAGGTGGGGTGGAAAGGATGAGAAGGGACTTGGCAAGGTTGGAGGAATGGTCAAATGTATGGTAGCTTAGATTCAATGCTAAGAAGTGCAAAGTAATGCACCTGGGAAACAAAAACCCAGGGGAAGAGTACACTATGGCAGGTGAGATACTAACAACAAAAATAAAAAGGGACCTGGGGTAGTCAGATGACCTAAAGGTGGGCAAGCAATGTGAGAGGGCAGTAAGGAGGGCTGGGGGGGTACTGGGATGCATAGGGAGAGGCATCACCAGTAGAAAACAGGAAGTTATTATCCCTCTGTACAGACAGCTGGTGAGACCCCATCTGGAGTAATCGTGCAGTTCTGGAGACCCAATCTCATAAGGACATAGACAGAATGGAGGCAGTCCAGAGGAGGGCAACTAAAATGGTGCAGGGTCTGCGCCAGAAGACATACGAAGAGAGACTTAAGGAGCTTAATATGTATACCCTCGAGGAAAGGAGGGACGGGGGGGCCTGATAGAAACTTTCAAGTACCTCAAGGGAATCAACAAAGTCCAAGAGGGTAGCACTGTTCAGAAAAAGAGATGTGCAAGAAAGTACAGTTACGTAAGAACTTACCATAACAGTAGATCTTCGAGAACAGCTCTTGCAGCAGGTTACACCATTAGGACTGAAGCTGGCTGACATCAGGACCCCAAGGAAAAATCCTAGCTAGCTATCTTCAGCGGGGACCGCCCCCGACGTCGGTCCCGCCTCCGACGTCAGACATAGTACATAAGGGGGCGGTCCTGCCCGATTCCCCAGTTCTCCCACCGGAGACTTCCGGCCGCAGGCTGACATTGAAATGGGAGACCGAGGATCCACCGTCAGAAGTCAAAGGGAAAAACCCTGATAGTAAAAGCGAAAGCCATGCATCCTCCAAGGGGGAAGGTGGGCGGGAAGGTACCTGCTGCAAGAGCTGTTCTCGAAGATCTACTGTTACGGTAAGTTCTTACGTAACTGTACTATCTTACTTCGAGATACAGCTCTTGCAGCAAAGTACCTCATGTAGACTGATTCCCAAGCACGTAACTGCCACAAATTCTGGAGGAGGAAACTAGGAAATACATTCCAGGTCCTGAATCTAGGACAGAGACCCTGTAGCACTTCCACACCAAAACCCGGCTCTTCACGAGAGGCGGTGTCAGGCTATAATGCCTGATAAATGCATGCACAGAGCTCCAAGTGGCTGCAGCACATATGGCAGAAGTGGACGCTTTAAGTGCTGCAAAGGAGGTGGCACCACCCCTAGTAGAATGACCCCGACTGTACCCGGAGGGGCTTTTGTTTGATATCATAACAGAGCAGAAATACACTGGACAAGCCAGCGAGACAGGGACTGTTTGGATATTGGTTGGCCATCATCCTTTCAGAAAAGGAAGCGAAAAGTTGCTCTGAACTACGAAGTTGTTTAGTTCTGTTGAGGTAATACCTCAAGCTCGGTGAACATCCAGGGTGTGGAGCAGTGCTCTCCTCTATTAGAGCAGTTAGGGAGTAGACCGCAGGTCAATATCCTGATTGAGAGTGAGTGTGAAACCACCTTAGGCAAAAATTTAGGATTCGTCCTCAGGGATACTCTCTCGGTGGAAAACTAAATAAGGCTCTTCGCACATGAGGCGTGAAGCTCAGAAACTCTTCTCACTGAAGTAACAGCAACCAAAACAGCGTTTTCCACGACAAACGCATAGCTACTTAATCAGGGCAGGTTGAAGAGGCGTGAGTTGTTCCAGGACAAAGAGCAAATCCCATGGAGGAACAGGGTCCTTAATGGTGGCCTAAGGTGTAGCACCCTCTCAAAATTCCGAGAGCGTCTAATTGTGCCCACTGTGCGATATCCACGGAAGGTGGTAGGCAGAAGATGGCACAGAGGTGCTTGATAGAGGTAGAGGCTGAACCCGAGCGGAAGGAGAGCAGGTAGTCCAACACCACTCCGCCGGAGCAACCTAAAGGGAAAAATCGCGTGCTCGCGACCACAAAGCAAAAAGCAGCCATTTCATGGCGTGCGACCTTATCGTTGCCGGCTTTCTGGCTGCAGAAAGAACTTCTGCAACCTCTTGCGAGCCCCGTGGCGCAAGATAGCTTGTCTCTAGGAGCCATGCATGCAGGTTCAGTGGCGTAAGTCCGGGTGGACCAGTGAACCTTCCTCCTGAGACAGAGATGGGAGCTGAATAGCAGGCGGGAGGTTCCTGGGATAGCTGAATTAGCAAAGGGAACCAGATCTGTCTGGGCCAGAAAGGGGCCACCAGGATCATTGTTGCATGCTCCTTGCGCAGTTTGAGAAGAACTCTCTGGATCAACGGGAAGGGAGGGAAAGCGTAGAGGAATCTGTCCGCCCAAGAGAGGGACAACGCATCTCGCCAGAAAACACCAGGCCCTGGATCTAGCGAGCAAAAATTGGGCAGTTTTGCGTTGGATGGGGATGTGAACAAGTCCAACTCTGGAGTTCCCCATCGAAGAAACAGATCCTCTGCTACCTCTTGAATAAGTTCCCACTCGTGGACTCTGGCCTGGGAGTGACTCAGGCCGTCTGCAATCGTGTTGTCCACCCCGGGAACATGTACAGCGATCAAATTCGCGCCGTGTTGGATTACACAATCCCACACCCTCATGGCCTCCCTGCAAAGGGGGTAAGAGTGTGCGCCTCCTTGTTTGAGGTAATACATCACCGCCGTGTTGTCTGTCTGAAGCAGGAGAGTACTCGCGAGTTCTGACTGAAGGGCCTGCAGGGCATAAGGACCGCCCCTCATCTCTAGGACATTGTCAGGAGGTGAGCCTCCAGAGGGTGCACGTGCCCTGGGACTTCACCCGTCCAGTGTCCTCCCACCCTGAGACCTGAGGCATCTGTGGTGAGGATTACTTCCGGGGACAGGCGCTACAAGCAGGACGCCCGTGGAGACAACCTGAGTCTACCACCACTGCCAGTCTCGAATCACGGTGTTCGTGATTCTGACCGGATGCTGCATGGTCTTGCCTTTGATCCCATTGCACATTGAGCATCCACTGGAGTTACCCACATGTGGAGCCTTGCGAAGGGACGGTAGGAATGGCGCAGCCATGTGTCCGAGCAAGCAAAGGACCGACCTGGCAGGGCGGTCTTGTTCGACGATAACTCCCTGATGAGGGATCTGATGCGCTCCGCTCTGGCCGTCTGGAAGAAAAGCTCTTCCCTGAGCGGTGTCAGAACTGCACCTATAAATTGCAGCCTCTGCGGACGGTACCAGGAGAGACTTCGTGGTTGATTAGGATGCCAGAGATCGGAACAGGTCCTGGGTGCTCTGGATCTACGTAACAACGCCTCTCTGGAGGCGGCCATGAAAGCCAATCATCCAGATGCGGAACACATAATGGCCCTGTCTCCTAGAGATGCTGCCACGACTGCCATGCATTTGGTAAAGATCCTGGGTGCGGATGACAGTCAAATGGAAGGCTTGGAACTGAAGGTGGTGGTGTCGAGAAACTCGAAGCTTCAGGAACCTCTTATTAGCCTAGATGCTATAAGGATGTGCAGGTATCGTCCTGCATGTCTAGAGATGCTAAGAAGCCTTGCTTCAGCATGGAATGAGACCGGAAGAGTCACCATGCGGAATCTCTTGTATGCGACAACACACGTTGAGGTCGCTGAGGTCAAGAATCGGACGGTGGTCCCCTGTTTTCTTTGGAACCAGGAAGAAGTAGAATAGTATCCTTGTCCTCTCTGGTTCTCCGGGACGACTCTATCGCTCCCTTTTGCAAGGCGTGAGTACTTCTTGCCAGATCAGAGACTTGGCCTGACCGGATACGGGAGAGCAAAGGAGGCCTCGGGGGCTTTTCTCGAATTTATAAAGTGGCCTCTTCCGACCAACTGAAGAACCAACCTGTAGGTGGTGATAGCCCGCCATCCCGGCAGGAAGTTCGCAACGCAACCCCCGACCATGATTTCCCGTTGATCCTGAGGGGCGGGGGCCGGAAAGGAGTCAGGCTGTGGCAGCTGAGGGTCCCGCTGGCTGGACCGGCTTGGAAGTATGCTGGCTTCGGCCTGCGGGTTGTTTCCCCTGGGCTCTTCGAAAGCCGGAGCCCCTCTGTTGTGGAGCGGGGCGGGACGGTTGCCTCTGCGTCCGTCCGTCCATGAAATCGGCTTTGGTTCCTGCGAAAGGAACTAAGCTTGGGTCGGTACATGGCCTGAACCGACCTCACCGCCTTCCCGGCCTCTTGGAGTTTGGTAATAATCTTCTCTGAGGGCTTACCAAACAAGACTTCTCCCTCGAATGGGGCGTCCATGATATTCTTCTGGACGTCCAGGGTAAAGCCGGAGACGCGCAACCAAGACTGTCTCCGGATGCATATGCCTGAAGCTGCTGCTTGGGCCGAGGAGTCCGCAGAGTCATACACGGCTCGTAGCACTTGGGTTCCCACGTCCGAACCCGTACGAAGGAGCTGAAGCATCTCCTCCTTCTGCTCACCTTCCGGCAGTTTTTCAGACGCATCCAGACCCTGTTCCCACAAGGCATTTTGTAACTGCACCATGTGGGTCAAGTAATTCAGGGATCTGATGGCGCAGGTAGCAGAAGCATACGTGCGCCTACCCATAGCGTCCAGCTGTCTGGACTCTGGGTCCAGTGGCAGGGTGCTCAGATGTTGTGGTCTCTGGGACCAGTCATGTGAGGCTGTTATGACCAGAGAGTCGGCCTGAGGCTGCTGAGTCAAGTACTGGTCTTCCCTGGGAGCCTTGTACAAGCGATCAGCTTTCTTCGGCATCGCCGGGAGTGAATGTGGACTCTTCCACGCTGCCTTGGTGACGTCCACGAAAGTGTCTACCAAGGGTGGCACCACCACAGGCTTGGAGTCCTTCTGCCGAAGATACTTTGCAAGGCGTAGCCTTTCGGGGTCTAGCTCTTCCGCATCCCACTCCATGTTCTCTTGGATGTGTCTCATAATATCCGAGAACGAAGGGTCACCCGGAGGAGATTTTGGCATCTCGCGTGGATCCGGAGAAGGGATGGAGAGGGGAGATGGGGATCTGGATGTTGAGAACTCTGATCCCTGTCCTCCGTCGGCGAGGATCGCTCTTCTGGCTCTCTTAGGGCTGGGTGACCTGGAGAGGATTTGGACAGAGGTCTCCGTTGTCTGGTCTCCCCTTGAGGTGTTCTGTGCTCCCGGGAGGGAGGTAGTCGGCCTGCCAACCCGATGGGGAGGGGCGAGGAACCGGAGGAGTAATCGGTGTAGGAGGAAGAGGAGGAGGAAGAGGAGGTCGAGTGGGAACCATGTCCTTCTTTATGGTGTCCCACCAGTAAGTGAACAGCTCCTTCACTTCTACCATGGAAAGGCCCGACGACGGTCGTCGGGTCCCGGCGTCGGCTCCACAGGGGGCCTGGTAATGGCGAGGGTTCCCTGGGCTGTCTCGACAGGACCGGGTCGCCCGTCTGGTCCTCGGCTGAGTTAATTCCTCCTCGGTTATGGTCTCCAGACCGGCACGTCGGTTGCAGGCGCGGGTTCTCTTCTCGATAGGGAAGGCGCGGTCCCCTACCCGGCGGCCGATGGAAGCGTTGGCCTGGCGGCTATCATCTGGCCGACGGCGGCTCCGGGAATCTGTGGCGAGAGGACGACGACAGGCGCACCGGCGTCAGGTCCTGCGGTCTCTTCAGAGAGGTAAGCTCCAAGGTCTTGCGAGGAGGCAAGGAAGCCGACCTGACGTCGGGTTCAGAAAGGCGGGAACCCGACTCATGGTGATGGAGGCGATCCCCAGACTTGACCAAGGCCCTGGAGGACGAGGAAGGTCTGGCAGTCTTGGCCCGAGAAGAGGAAGACTTCTTAACCACAGCAGGGGGAGGCTGAGAGCTGGCCCGGGAGGGAGAGCGGTCGGACCTGGAACCGGAGCTGTGGGAGTCTGAGGCCCTAGACGGGGACCTGGAAGGGGCCTTCTCCCTTCGTTTTTCAGCGTGCTTGTGGGCCTTTTTTGAAGAGTCCCCCTTGGAAGACATGGTCTTAAGCTTTTCTTCCAACAAAAAAGCCTGAAGGGCCTTCTGGCGACGGATCCGGGTTCTGCTATTAAACCCCTGGCAAAAGGAGCAGGCCCGGGTGTCGTGGTCTGGGCCTAGGCACCGGACGCAGGCCGCGTGAGGGTCCTTGAAGGGGATCTGTTTCCCACAAGCACACTTCGAGGAGTGACCGGAGGTCGGAGAGGACATCAGAGAAAAACTTGCTTGAAGAAATTCGAATTTCCGGTAGGAAAGAACTTAACCACGCGTCACGCGCTAGAGACTGAACCGAAGGGTCGAGACATGCAAGTCGACGGCGGAAAGAACTGGGGAATCAGCGGACCGCCCCTTTGGCGTACTACGCCTGACGCCGGAGGCGGACTGACACGGGAGGTCCCCGCTGAAGATAGCTAGCTAGAATTTTTCCGTGGGGTCCTGATGCCAGCCGGCTTCAGTCCTAATGGTGTAACCTGCTGCAAGAGCTGTGTCTCGAAGTAAGATCAAGGGGGCACAATTTGAAGATAGGTGGAGGACGGCTCAGAGGCAATGTGAGGAAGTATTTTTTCATGGAGGGGGTTGTGGATGCATGGAATGGCCTTCCTGAGGAGGCTGTGGAGTCAAAAACAGTGGGGGAATTCAAGAATGCATGGGACAGACATAAGGCAATTCTAGGGGTTGGGGGTAAGAGGAAGTAGGCTGTTGGTTAACTAGGATCTGCAGCTTATCCAGTAGGTAGGGAAATGGGCAGACTGGGTGGGTCAAGCAGTCCTTATCTGCCGTCAAATTCTATGTTTCTATACAGTCAATATATGTGGATATATATATACACTGTACCCTGGAACAAAAATCCCCTTTGGTTTTGAAACAACATGTTTAGACATGAAACAGCATGTCCAGACTTGTAAATAGAGAGGGCTCAGTCAGGTGACCCCCCCCAACCAAAAGATATAAATACCTCTTCACTGAGTTCACTTCAGCTCAGTCTAGTAGAGTTCAGTCTTGAGAGAGAAAGAGAGAGGTGCTACTGCAGACAAGCTGTTGAATGCAGATGAGAAGGGTCTTAGGAGCTCTAGAATCCAGGTCTGTACTGTGTGAGAAACTACTGATGTTAAGTAGTGATTTTCTTTGCAATTTGTTTTCATTTATTATTTTTCGAATTTTTGAAAAATAAATATTATACCACAGTGTGTTTTAAACCTGTAAATTTGCCTTGTCTGAAGTTTATTCCCAGACGCTGTGACAACGCCTCAGACAAACCCTGGTGGCCACTGCCCTGGCTGCAGTGTCCGCTGAGTCATAGGAAGCCCTAAGGACGTGCATCCCTACGTCAAGGCCTGATTGCAGCACATCTAGAAGCTCTGTACGGGAAGGATTATCTGGCTGTTTTTGAGCCAGGTCGATAGCCTTTCTCCAAAGGGACTTTTGATACTGCACCATGTGGGCCAAGAAGTTCAATGACCTAATGGAGCATGTGGAAGAGGCGTAAACCCTTCTGCCGAAATGGTCAAGCTTCTTCAACTCCTTGTCGGGAGGCTGGGAATTCATACGTTTTGGCTGCTTGATTCTGCCATGGGCTGCTGTGAGAACCATTGAGTCTGCCCTCAGGTTTTCTGCCAAAAAAGGCTCGGCCTTGGGAGGCTTATAGAGCCTCTTAGCTTTCTTGGGAACAGTAGAAAAAGATGCTGGATGTTCCCAAGCCAGCCTTGTGAGGTCCTGAAAGGGGGTAACTAGAGGAGGGATGACTAGTGACTTAGGGTCACTCATCCCCAAAAGAGTATGCAACCTCTTCCTCTCTGGATCCATCTCCATTGTGTCCCATTGATTCAGATACTGAATGTGATGCATAACGTCCAAGAGCATAGGGTCATCAGGTGGGGATCTTGGAGAGTTCCGGGGTCCCTCTTGTTCAGGAGAGAAAAAACCCGGGAAGAATCCTCTGATGATCTACAGCGGCATCTAGAGGAGTCTGAGGAAGAGGATCTAGACCTTTTCTGACCTCTCTGACGAGGATCTGTCAGAGGAGGAATGGCGATGTCAGCTAGTGTGTCTCCTACGCCCGGAACAACCAGAATCTGATCCTCTAGGCATCAGACTTCGGGAGGGATGAGGTCCTCTGGGACGATCATCCGAAGATATGGGTTTGTCCGGGACCGGCGTCGGGGGCATTGGAGGCTGTGGAGGTGGTAGTGGGGGAGGATCAACTTGCTTCAGCAAGATTCCTTAACCATATTTCCACCATGAGGTGAAGAGATTTCCCACCTCTGCCAACGATACCACAGGTTCCTGAGGGGTTTTGCCCAGAGATTCTTCTGTGTCAGAGGGAGGGTGGCTGAGGCCTGGAGTCTCCTCCGGAGTCTTATGAGGACTGGTGGGTGCCACCCAGTCCATCAGGTCATCTGCTGTCGGAGGGTCTGTTGCCTGGTCGGCCAGGGTTTTAGACTTCAATGGCAACCTGTCGACAGGTGGTCTGTCGTCAGGGTGATGTTCAGTCATATCTGACGACGGGCCCTGAGGCAACTACCCCCAAGGCACCTGTGGCATAGTAGACGTTGCAGATGTTGTAGGGTCTGACGCCTGGGAGGGCGGTGGTTTCTGACGGTCACCAGATTTATCGGATGACCTGTTGACAGGTGCAGGCGTCCGGGTCTTGGCTGTGATAGCTGACTGTCTGTCCCTGGGGGAATGTTCCCTGGAGCGGGAATGATCCCGGCGCCCCCGGCCATCGCCAGAGGCTGACAACTCGCTGGACAAAGAGAACGCCTCAACCTTATCGGTCGATTTCCCTTTCTTAGGCCCTATGGGATGGTGGAAAGGCCTAAGAGTAAGGGATGGGCTCGAAGGCCCGAGCCCCGAAGAGCTGCTGCCAGAGGAAGCTGTGGTGGCGGTAGCCTTAGAAAGCGACAGGCCCGCTGACAGGCCTGCCAGCGGGGCTGAATCCGCTCGTTCGCCTGAGCGGAAGTAAGGGTGTTTCTCCCTACGAGGAGAACTGGATCTAGCCTCTGACCTACTGTGCTCCTTCTCCTTGTGATGGTGCTTCCCTTCAGGATGTTTCTCTTTGTGGGAGGTCAGCAGTCGTGAGGTCAAGGAGCTGGCCTTCGACAGGCGCTGAAGGGTGGCAAGCTGCTACTCGCTCCATCATGCAGGCCTGGAGAGCTTTCTGGCCACCAGTCCAGGTGCGTTTATTGAATTTTGTGCTATCGGGAAAGGCCTGCACGTCGTGGGTAGGCCCTAGGCAGAAAAGGCAATTCAAATGGCCATCTTGCGACGGAATCTGCTGCCCGCACAGACACTTACACTTCCGTCACGAAGTTGAAGAAGATGGAGATGATATACACTGAGTCAATGGGGGGGGGGAAACAAAAAAAACGAGATGAATAAACCGTGATGAAAGGTACTTTCTGACTGAAAGAAAAATGGCGGTTGATGAAAGCAATGAGGCATCCTGAGGAGCTGAAGCACACGGGTCGACGGCAGGAAAAGAACTGAGGTGGGGCTGGCGTCCGCTCCCTTTATACAGCTGGTGACGGCGAGCGGGCCGACGTAAGGGGCAGACCCCAGCTAGGTACTGCCGGCTAGAAGTTTTCCGTGGAGTCCTAGTGCCTGGCGGCATAGTCTTTATGGTGCAGCCTGCTGCAGGAGCTCTTACTCAAAGTAAGACCTCCAGGTTACTGGTGTGGTTTAGATGTCAGATCTTGGTTACAGTTATGGGGTAACTCACTGGTCTGGCTGTATACATTATTTGTTCCAGCTATGATTTTTCATCTCCCCCCACCATGCTATATACTGCATGTTTACTGTTATATGTATCATTACTGTAGTTTTCTACTGTACTGCCTTTTTATACTTCACTTTTATTTCTATTTGTATCATCACTGTATTTTTCCAATTATACTGCTTTTTCTGCACTGCATTTTACTGTAATTTTTATTACTGTGTTTTTCCACTGTACTGAATTTTTGTCTGTAAAATGTTTTGTTAC
This sequence comes from Neoceratodus forsteri, assembly GCA_016271365.2. Taxonomy (NCBI): domain Eukaryota; kingdom Metazoa; phylum Chordata; order Ceratodontiformes; family Ceratodontidae; genus Neoceratodus; species Neoceratodus forsteri. Next base: position 375,999,052 of record CM057456.1, read on the forward strand.
TGTATTTTTGTACTGTTGTGCTTTTTGTACATTTGTAATGTAATCTGTACCATTACTGCTTTCTACGCTGCATTTTTGCCCGGTCCACCAGGAACCTCCTGTTACATGATTTCTCTTGTACTTTGCCAGGTCATGCCTGTAAATAGGCATTAAGTTGTCTAATGTACCTAACCTGGCCAACAAAAAACAAATAAATAAGGACTACACCCCTTCTTTTGGAAGCTCTGTTTCCCTGTTCGCTTCTATATTTAAACCTCATTTTGCTGCACTCAGCAGCACACAATTTTCTGAGCTATAGCATATCTTGGCTTAAGTGGCCCCGCAATACTAAAAAAGGGAGAGTATTTCCACCCTAAGAATAGCATTGGTTTTTCTATGGTAACTGGATTTTAGGGGTCTTTTCAGCATGCCACTTGTGTGATGAGCTATAGGACAACTATTAAAAACATGGTTCCATGACACCAGCACCTAACAAAGTTCTTGTCCAGCTACTGGACTACTAGGTGCTCATGTTCCACCTGGCAGGCAGGATGTTTAAAAACATGACTGTGAGGTCACCTTCATTTATAGGTTTACATGTGCAGTGACTGGTCCCATGGTTATGAGCGCCTCCTTGAGTACTTAGGGTGAGAGGACTGCTATACGAAGCTGAGCAATTCCGGTACACAAAGAACTTGAGAGACGCTCATAACCATCAGAGATACAGTAATCACTTTATAAATCAAATTAAGGACTTACCTTTTCAAAACACGGAACCCAAAATCAAAACATTTGAATATGCAAAAGATTGGAGTGATCCCTGTATAGGAACTGGACTGTATACACCAACTAAACACAAAATTTCAGAATGTTGCAGTGGTTTGCATTAGATACCCTCTAATGGTTATATCAGAGTGGTCTCAAAATCAATAATCCTAATTGGCTAAAGTTAACGTCAAGAGTTATAATATGCTGCAAGCCCATCTTCGCTCATTTCAGCCTTTCTCTTACGTCACGAGAAAAATAATGCATTGGCTTTGTGCCAAAAGGAGTCAAATCCTTAAGTTATGCCTTGCATGCCAGCCCGTAGCAGTAGCGCTACTTCTTGAGACGCTGGCAACCCGAGTTAAGAAATTAGCTTGAACTGCAAGGAGCCAGTCGGGGGAAGGAAGACTGTGTCCCAGAGGACGCTCTCTTCCTCGAGGGAGGCAGGGATGCTACTACTACTGCAAGACTGCCACCTGGTGACCACAGGTGGCAGCGCACTCAAGCAACAAATGTGGGAGGAGGGACGTCGACTGAGGAGGCACGCATATTGTGCGCACTGCTTGGGCCTCCTAGTGTGCCGACGTTATGTGGGGGAGGGGGCTCAAGAGAAAAATGTCCCTTCCACCACCCGGACCCTGACCCCAGCCACTGTCTGCCTCAGGACAACCTGGGAACCTCCGCTGCACTGGGGGAGACAGAGGGTTGGTACTAGCTGAGATGATTACCATCAAGAGGGGGCAAGCCTGTGGGGCTGAAAGTCCCTGTCAGTAAGTGGTAGGAATGCTTGGATACTAAGGAATAACGCTAGGTCTGCTGGGGGGGCTGCAAAAAAGGAAAAAAAAAGTTATGACCTGCATGGTATAAAGCTAATTTTTCTGTACATTCTCTACCTCATTCTTAAGCAGTATGTCACTGTCATACGTGACCTTTTCACTGTTACTCATTCTGTACCAGCTTCCAATTACTCTATGTCTATTCAGCAGAGATAAACTTACACTTGCTAAAGATAAGACCAACCGTATGTACTACTAGTTTGTTTGTAATCCTTCAAATTGTCTTGTGTAATATTTTTTTTTTTTGTGCCTTCCCCTGCACCCTCTGACCTCCCACTTCTGTCTGCCTGCCAGTCTCACCCTTTGCTGCCACTTGCCGATAGCTGGCTCCCCATCTATCTCCGTGTCCTTGGAGGTTCTGGTTTATCCCTCCTGGGCGGAGAGGCAGGGGGTAGCATTCGAGAGGGGGGGGGCTGCCAAAACAGGCAGGGCTGGGGGCAGAACAGTGCACTAGGAGGACTGTGACACAGGGGTGGGGGGGGGGATTAGGCAGCTGTCATCTGGCAGGCTTAGACAGGTGTCAGTTTCTGTTTGGTTTTTTTTGACCCTGCACCACAACCCAATGGCATCCACTGCGGCGATGCTCTGGAGGCAGTGTCAGTCGACATGTCCCCACACCAGCAAGGCTCTACATGCCGCCTGGTGTCACTTTATGAGTGGTGCTCTGCAGCATCCTCCCCTGGGAGGAGAGCATCCACCTGGGTGCTCCATCACCCACCATGCTGGCTTCCACTCCTGACACCATGGGCTCAAACCCAGGCCACCAGCATGCTACGTGGGTGCTCCACCACTCGCCACCACTGAGCCAGCTAAATTTTTATTTTAAATTTAGTAACCAGGTAAGCTCCAGGGGCATCATATGCCCATTTTCAAGAAGGATTTGGAACATAAAAACAGTAGTACAAAACACATTTAAAAAAATACAAACAATACACAACAACCATGATAAAGATAATTCAACTAGCACATTTATACTGTGAGCTTTCAATACAGTACTGTTTCAGTCTTGATTTAAAGGAAAAGTACGTTTTCTGTGAATGACAGAAGTAGGCAATAAATGCCATTCTTTTATAGATTTATGAGGGAGAACATTGGGCCAATGCAGGTTTGTAAAAAAGGAGATGGAGACACTGGAACTGTAATCTCAATAACCATTTCAATATAACTATAGCAATATAAAGCTTACCTTTCTTGAGATTTTGATTCTCAGCAAGTTCGAGTTTTTCCTACAAAAAAGGAAGTACGTTTAGAGTTCAGATTAACACTTCTAGTGGTAAAAACCATGCAAGTGCTGTTATACTGCAAAGTCCTATTCAGTAGGACAACAACTGCTAACATGATGACGTCAGCCAGCAAGGGACTGTGCCAGCTGTAACTTGCACATGTAGTTGCAGGACAGTTTGTGCAAAATAAAAAAACTGCTTTTTCTGGGCTGTAGTGAAACTGCATTTTATCTGGTGGATCCTGCTACGCCATGATCAGCCGCGGGACAGTCAATTCTCTCCAGTGTTTAATCGAAACTATTTGTATCTCAGGTTTGCGTACCACCTTCCTAATCCCCTGCCAATGCTAAGTACATTCTGCCATAAATACACTCCCTTCTCTGTATGGCAGTGGGATAGGAGACTGGCGAAACAGAGCTGTTAACTCCAACAATCACCAAAGCCGAATGAATCGCCTGCAGCTGATCCCCAGCCAGAACATCAGTTACAGGAGGTTCTGGGATGCAACCTGGGAGGTGGTGTGCGTAAAATGTTAGGCCACAGGAATGGCAGCAGGATCAACCATATAAAAACACAATTTCTCTACAACCAGGTAAAGAAAACTGTTCATTTTTCACAAAAATCTATGAAAGCCACACACAGGTGTGGGGCTTTCATGGTCGGCATTCCCTTTTTAAAGGAATTCAGAAAGAGATTAAATATCAGTATTAATACAATAATTCGCTTGTATGCACACACTCGGGACAGTGAGAAAGTGTGCATATAAGCAAAACTGCATACATCCGAAAATGACCATTTGCTTGATTTTCTCAGTTGTATTGTCACCAGATGCACAGCGGACACACAATAAGCACACTATGATCCATGTAATATGTAACTAATGTGTTTAAGTTTCAAGACACTACTAAAAAATGAAGGTAATAAAGTAGATCAGTAAAAGAAATTGTTAAAAATCGTTAAAAATATCACCTAAAAATAGTTCATCAGTGCACCTACAGCCTCTGTGTCTGCAATTGTGGACAGTACCGTTAACCACTGTGCAAGCTCAGTCTGTTGCACTGACCTCCCAGCTAATGTCTCTACTACTTCTTGAACTTGCAGAACCAGAAGAAATCATGTTGCTCTCTGGTCTCTACATAGCTGCTCATTTTACGCAATATGTACCATGCTTCACTTGTCAGTGTGGGCTCAGGTTCATCATCGTTGTTCTCATCAGCATTATTAACACCAAGTAAGGAGCCACAGAGTTCCTCCTTAGTTAAATCATCTGAGGTGGTCGACCTGGACATACGCTTCAAAGTCAGCCGCAAGCATGCTTGGGGAGGTGGGACCACGTCATCAACGTCAGTGGGAATACTATCAATGAAGCCAACTTTAATGAAACAGTTGCATATTGTTGTCTGGCTTTACTTCTGCCCATGCAGCATGGATAAAGTACAGTTATGCAAGAACTTACCATAACTGTAGATCTGCGAGGGGATCTCTTGCAGCAAGCCACACCAATGGAACTACAGCCATCAGGCACTAGGACTACATGGAAACTTTTCTAGCTAGCAGTCTACCAGGGGGCTGCCCACCCAGACGTCAGGCGGCAACGTCATCGTATGCTACAACAGTGCGTGACTCATGCGACCTCCTGCCAGAGACCATAAGTAGAAGAATCCTGCAGAGGAACTGAGGATGGGCCGAAGGTTCATGCCAAAAAAGAGAGAGGAGTTAGACACAGGAGAGCCTCACCGCCTCAGGGGGAAGGAGGGAAGGATGGCATGGCTTACTGCAAGAAGACATAGCCTTGCAGAGTTCTACTGTTACGGTAAGTTCTTATGTAACTGTACTATCTGAATTTGGGAGTATCTCTTGCAATAGGCCACACCTATGTAATAAGTTGCAAGCAGTTCTGACATCAAGAAATGCAGTCTTGGCAATAGGAGACCAACAGCTTAAGAAAGTAGGCCCTGTAGAGCAGCTAGGCTGAAACTGGCCCTACGCCTTGAGGCAGTGTACAAACTGTAGTGCTTGGTAAAGGTATGGACAGTACTTTCAAGTGGCAGCATCACAAATCTCTGCCACTGACACATTCCTGAAAAAGGCAGAAGAGGTAGGTGGCCATGCCTCTGGTGGAATGGCCTTTACCATACTTCCTGTAGCAATAGGTGATACAGTTGGCCAACCATTTGGAAAAACACTGTTTTGAAATGAAGACACTCTCTCTTTCCCAGGGGTGAAAGAAAAACAACTGTTTGGACATTCTACAGTCCTTCATAAGATGGGTATAGTAACAGAATTCTATGCTCATCTAAAGTATGGAGCAATGCTTTTTCTGGATGGCATGCTCTGGGTAATAAACAGGAAGGTGGACAGATTAGTTTAAAGTAAACTCAGACACCACCTTAGGAAGAACTTACCATAACAGTAGATCTTCGAGAAGAGCTCCTGCAGTAGGCAATAACCATTAGGACTAAGCCGCAAGGACCCCATGGAAACCTTCTAGCAAGCAGTCTTCCCAACGCCGGCTCCGCCCAACGTTAGCCAATGGTACAAAAGGGGCGGTACCCAGCCCACCTCAGTTCTCCTGACGGAGACACGGAGTGTAGAATGGAAGAAGAACCGGGCAGGTTCTTTGCCAGATGTAAAGGGGGGGAGGGAAAGCAACGCCTGCTGCAAGAGCTCTTCTCGAAGATCTACTGTTATGGTAAGTTCTTACGTAACTGTACTATCTTATTTCGAGTTGGAGCTCTTGCAGCAGGCAATAACCGTTAGGACCGAGTCCCAAACAATAAAGGATAAGGACTAGGAAAGTCTGGGAGGAGGCTGAAAAACTGTCAACTAACAACTTAGGAGAGAAGGCCCTGGATAACTGCCAGGACAAACCCAGTCCTTCGTCTAGAAGCCACATCCAAGATGTAATGCTTGACGAAGGAGTGAACAGAACTCCAGGTGGCTACTGCACAGATGTGTGCTGTGGACACATTCTGAGGAGAGGTAAAGGAGGTAGCTACCCCCCGGTAAAGGCTTGTTGTACTTGTTATAAAAAAAAAAAAAAAAAAAAACAATGCAGTTAACCAACCATTTAGACAGAGTCTGTTTGGAAACTGATGCCCCCTGAGATCTGGGAGCAAATGAAACAAATAACTGATCCATTTTTTGAAAAGGAGCCGTACGGTTCAGATAGTAGCGAAGCATTCTGTGAACATCGAGAGTATGCAGTAATGCTTCCCCCCATTAGAGTGCTCGGGATAGTAAACTGGCAGGTTGATGTCTTGATTTACAGTAACCTCTGACACCACCTTCGGTAAAAGCTTAGGATTTGTGCGACAGGACACCCTGTCCTTATGAAAAACTAAATAGGGCTCTTTACATATCAGAGCCTGCAGATCCAAAATTCTTCCAGCGAAAGTAACAGCAACTAAAAAGAACGCTTTCCATGACAGAAAACATAGCTCGCAATACACGGCTGGTTCGAACGGAGGAACGTGACCTTTTTCAACATAAAAAGGAGATCCCAAGAAGGAATGGGATCTCGGATGGGAGGCTTTAAGTGTAAGATGTCCCGCAAAAAAGTACGGGACATGTCCAGCTGAATAAGGGTTTTCCCCTCCACCGGTGCGTGATATGCCGAGATGGCGGACAGATGCACCTTAATGAAGGAGTAGCTCAGGCCCTGCTCAAATAGAGAGAGAGGAGATACTCGAGGACAGAGTTCCGAGGACAAGAAAAGGGGCTGAGCTGGCATGCAGCAGCCCACAGGCAAAATCTTTTCCACTTCATAGCATATGTGGATCTAGTGGAGGGTTTTCTGGCTTCCACCAGAAACTCCGCTACCTTGTGGGAAACCCCATAACGTGCCCTCACTAGGTCTGTAGGAGTCACGCATGAAGATGCAGGGATCTGAGATACGGATGAATCAAACTGCCGGTCCTGGGATAGCAAGTCTGAGCTCAGAGACAGGGGAATTGGAGGCTCCACTGCCAGCTGTTGAAGTAATGGGAACCAAATCTGCCGAGGCCACAAGGGTGCTTTGAGACTCATCTCCACCCCCTCTGCCTGAAGCTTCAGAAGTACCCTCTGTAGAAGTGGAAAGGGAGGAAAGGCATAGAGAAACCCCCCTGTCCAGGAGAGGATAATGCTTCTCACCAGAAAACTCCAGGATCTGGATCTAGCAAACAGAAATTGGGTAGTTTGGCATTGAGTGGGGATGCAAAAAGGTCCAACTCTGGTCGGCCCCACCTGTCGAATACCTGGTCTGCCACCGACTGAAGGCGCTCCCACTCGTGAGCCTTGGACCGAGACCCGCTTAGGCTGTTGGCCACAATGGTTTGGACGCCAGGAACATGAACGGTGGTGAGCTCAAGGCGATGTTCCAGCGCCCAGTACCAGACTCTCATCGCCTCCTGCAGAGGGGGTAGGAAGGAGTTCCCCTCTGTTTGTTGATGTAAAGCACTACAGACATGTTGTCCATCTGGATGAGAAGAGGGCCTGGAGATAAGTCCACCTGAAAAGCCTGTAAGGCGTTCAGGACTACTCGCATCTCCAGAATGCTAATATGGAGCAATTGTTCATCTGGGGACCAGGTCCCCTGGGTCCACCTATCCTACAGACTAGCATCCCAACCGAGGCCTGAGGTGTCCGTGGTCAGAATGCATCTCGGGGGCTTCTGTCTGAATGGGACCCCCGTCGATAGATTGAGTGGGTCCATCCACCAGGAGAATGTCCTGCAAACTGGGTCGGAGACCAGGACCACCTGCTCCCGGTCATTCAACCTTTGGTCCCATTGCACCCTAAGTGTCCACTGGGGAGCCCTCATATGGAGGCGAGCTAAAGGAACCATCGGGATGGCTGCTGCCATGTGGCCAAGGAGCCTTAAATAGGTTCTGGCTGAGACATGGGGAGCTGATTCTACTATCCAAGCCTGATCTCAAAGGTGATCCCCTCTGTCTGAGGGGAGGAAGGCCTTGCCCTGAATCGCGTCCAGCACCACCCCAATGAACAGAAGTCTCTGACTGGGCCACGAGGACAACCTGGGAATGTTCAGGGTGATCCCCAGCTCTTGGAAGAGTGTAAAGGTGTCTCAGAGTGCGGACCAGCTGTTCCCGCATGGGAGCTGCCAGAAGCCAGTTGTCCAGGTAGGGAAAGACGTAATGGCCCTGGCACTACAGAGCTTCAGCCACCACCGCTAGGCACTTGGTGAAGACTCAGAGTGGAGAAGAGGCCGAATGACAAGGCTCAAACCTGCTAATGCTGGCCCTGGAAAAGGAACCTCCTGTGTGGTGGAAAAATCATATCTAGAGAGCAGAGCCAGTCCCTCGGTGCAGGAAGGGAATGAAAACTGGCAGGGTGACCATTCCAAACCTTTTGTATTCGATGAACTTGCTCAGGGAACTGAGATCCAGGATGGGCGGAAGGTCCCTGGTCTTTTTGGGAACTAGGAAAAAATGCAAATACCACCCTTTTCCTCGTTGATCCGGGGGAACTGGCTCTACAGCCCACTTTTGCAAGAAGGCCTGAAATTCCCCTTTGATCAGGGGGACATGAGAAGGAGGATAGTGGAAGCCCACTGGTGGAGCATCCAGAGGTATTTGCTCGAAATCCAGAGCATGACCTCTCTCTATGAGCTTTAAGATCCAGAGGTCTGATGTTATTGTGCTCCAACCCTCGAGATGGAGGGAGAAGCAACCCCCTACTACTTCCCCCACTGATTCCGCTGGAGGAGGGAGTTCTGGCAAGGAGTCACTCGGAAGCTCCGGAAGTAGGCAGAGGGGCCTGGGAGGACTTTGTGGCTTGAGAGGGAGAGCTTCCAGGAGTCTGGGAGGTGGCCTTTCTATTGAACCCGCCCCTCTGCTGGGGTGGATTTCTGGGCGGTTGTCCTGCGGGCTTCCAAAATGGCCATTTCCGAAAGGGTTTTTGGTCCCCCTTATACATTTTTTGGACGGACCAAATGGACTTCCCAGATTCTCGGAAACAAGTAATCAGTTTTTCCATTTCGTCTCCAAAAAGGATCGAGCCCTTAAAAGGGAAGGTCCAGGATGCCCGACTGCAGATCCTGGGAGAATCTTTAAACGCTAAGCCAGGCATGGCGCCTGAGACAAACACCAGATGCCGCTGCTCTGGCTGCTGTATCTGCAGTGTTATATGAGGCATGCAAGGCATGCGTGCCTATATCCAACCCCAATTTAAGGAGGTCCAGGAGCTGGGTTTTTTGGGCTGAGTCTGGAAGGGCCTAAGCTATCCCGAGACCTTTCTCCCACAGGGCGTTCCACTACTGCACCATGTGTGAGAAAGTTAAGGGACCGAATGGAGCAGGTAGAGGATGAGTAGTAGACCTTTTTGCCCATCTAGTCAATATATCTGGACTCCTGGTTGGGTGCCTGGGTGCAAAGGTGTTTCGGCTTCTTTGAACAATCACGAGCAGCTGTGATCACCATCATAGGGTGTTGCGCTAGAAAAGGCTCCTCCTTAGGGGCTCTGTACAGCCTATCCGACTTTCTGGAGAAGGCGGAGGAGGAGGTAGAAGGGTGCTTCCAGGTTAGCCTCGTCAGGTCCTGGAAGATGTCTACCAAAGGAGGCACCACTAGAGATTTAGGTTCCTTTTGCCTCAGGTACCTAGCTAGCCTCCGCCGCTCCAGATACAGGTCTTCTGGCTCCCATTCGTTGGAAGCCTGGATGTGCCTCATGATGTCCATGAATGTGGGATCGTCAGGGGGCAACCCAGGGGTGTCCTTGTTGTCCAAAGAAGAAGGGCGACCCCTAGGCTCCGAAAGGTCCGAGCCCAAAGAATCAGAGCTGTGGTTAGAGTCCACCAATGCTGAGGACAAATAGCTAGAGCGTCAACAGCTATGGGACCGATGTCCCCATGGGAGGACTGGCGTCAGTGACGACTTGAGGAGCAAGAAGACCTGCAGTGACGCCGTTCTTTGTGCTGGGGTCTACTGCAGTGATCTGCAGGGCTCGGAGTGCGGCTCTTAGGGGGAGGAGATAACTGTATCAGCTCCTGGCCGGTGCCGAGTTCTGGCTCCAGTTCCAGTTCCATGGTGACCAGCTCCTTGGGGGGGAGCAGGTCCCCTTTGACCTGATTCCACCAGAAAGAAAAAAGCTCCTGGATCTGGTCCTTGGAGACAGGCAACTGCGGAGCCGGCATCGGTTTACCCAGCATCGGAACATCTGATGTGTGGGGGTCCGGCATCAGAGGTGGCAGCAGGGACAAGGACTCAGAGGGTAGAACAGGGGTATCCTCCAGCTCAAGATCCTCAACTAGGGAGGAATGGCCCGGTGAGGAGGAGGGCGAAGGCTGACCCGACATCCGAGGAGGCGTACCCTTAGCGGATGGCTGCTTAGCGGGCCTGGTGAGGAGGCAGCCATCAGCTTGGCCGGAGCCTGGGGCAATGGCGGAGAGTCCAACATCTGCCCCTGACAGTGGGGCATCTTGTCCAAAGCTTTGGACGAGACCATCTTCGGGACTGTTTTTGCAGGCACCAAAGCATCACTGCCCTTCTTGCTGGTCCCAGCCCCTAAGGTGAAGGGTGCTCCTGCCAGTGTGGCCTTCACCTTGAGAGGTGTCAGGGTAGGGCCTGAAGACCCCGACCTCAGTTTTCCTCCACCAGATGCCAGGACGAGGGCGGGAAGTTTAGAAGCTGTCTGCCCAGCAGAACTGTGGGCAGACCGGGAGGAGTGGTTCGAGCCCCCGTGCAATGAGGAGCCAGATGAGGACTTCTTGTGCAGCGGAGACCTGGAACAGGAGCGATCCTGGGACCTTTCCCGGTCTTTGTCCCAGTGTTTGTGTTTCCCTGAATCCTTCATCTCCTTATGCAATTTGGAAGTGGAGGAGGTGGACACAGATGAGGATTAAGAAGGACTCTTCCCCGCTGGCTGCTTCTGCATTTGGACAAACTACTGCTCCAGGACGCGTGCCTTGAGGGCCTTCTGACAGTGGATCAGAGTCTGGGAGTTGAAGGCCTTGCAGTACTGACAGGCCGTGGTGTCGTGGTTCGGGCCTAGGCAGAAGAGGCAGGCCTCGTGGCCATCCTTCGACAGTAGCTGCTTGCCACAGGCGCACTTTGACTTCTTGTAATCCGTGGATGTGACAGACAACACCGGAGAAGAAGACATGCAGAATGGGAAATAAATTCAAGACTTTTGATAAAAAAAGCAAAGAAAAACACTGAAAGCGCGAAAGTGGTCGAACTGTTTCTGAGAAGACGTCCAAGGAGCCGATGCTAACGGGTCGATGGCAGATAAAGAACTGAGGTGGGGCTGGGGACCACCCCTTTTATACCACTGCCCGACGTTAGGCGGAGCTGATGTTGGGGGTGGTACCCAACTGAAGACTGCTAGCTGGAAGGTTTCCATGGGGTCTTGGCGCCTGGCGGCTTAGTCCTAATGGTTACTGTCTGCTGCAAGAGCTCCAACTCGAAGTAAGATCTTAGGATTCATCCGCAAAGATACCCTGTCTTTGTGAAAAACCAAATAAGGTTGCTCACACATGAGCATCTGTAGCTCTAAAATTCTTCAAGCAGAAGTAATAGCAACTAAAAATAATGCTCTCCATGACAGAAACCGTTGCTTGCAGGTCGCGGCCGGTTCAAAAGGAGACAATGTAAATGTCTCCAACACAAAATTCAAGTCCCAAGGTGGGATTGGATTGTGGATAGCAGACTTCAGGTGAAGAATGCCTCTCAGAAATGTACAGGACAGCTCCAGTTGTGCCATCGCACATCCATCAATAGACACATGGAAAGCAGAGATGGCAGACATGTGCACCTTAAGAGGGGAGTACTTCAGACCGGAGTCTGTAAGGGACAGCAAGTACTCCAGAATCTGATTCACTGGACAAGTGAAGGGATCCAGCTGACGTGAACCAGCCCACAGCGCAAAGCATTTCCACTTCACAGAACAGGTGGCCCTAGTGGAAGGCTTCCTAACAGTCACTAGGACATCAGCCACTCTGGGTGACAACTCAAACAGAGTCACGGCTATGTCCTCAGGAACCAGGCGTGAAGGTGCAGAGATCTGAGGCCTGGATGAACCAGGGTGTCCCGGGTCTGGGAGAGCAAGCCGGTGCACAGAGGAAGTGGCACTGGGGGTTCCACTGTCAGCTGTTGCAGTAAGGGGAACCAGATCTGATGAGGCCAGAATGGGGCTATGAGTATCACTGTGGCCCCTTCCATCTGGAGTTTGAACAGAAGGTAGGAAAATGCGTATGGAAAGAAAAAATTATTCACCATAGTAATATAGTTTCTTCAAAGGTATTCTTCAGTATGCTTGACGGGTGTAGTATGCCAGCTGGGTCCAGTTGCACCAGAGGAGTTAACATTAATGATTTTTGGCATCAGCCAACAGAGAGTGGGTGGGGAGAGAGAGGCGCCGCCGTCTGCCCAGCTAGAGTGGAGGTCAGTCAGATTCACTGCGAAGCTAAAGGGCAAAAGGCCCCAACAGTACTTACGAAAAACTATTAAACTATAGGAACAAGAACAATACGTAAAAACTATAAAACACCCATAACTATAAAGCTCTACGGTATTAAGTCCAAACAGTGAAATTTGGCCAAAGTACAGACTGCATTACTACTCAGTCAGGTTATGTAGGGGAGGATGGGTGGAAGGTCAAGCATACTGAAGAACACCTTGGAAGAAACAATATTACTACGGTGACTAATTTTTTTCTTCTCACCCCAGGAATTCTTCAGTATGCTTGCTAGGTGCAGACTACAAAGCAGTGCTGACTAGAGGCGGGTATAGAACCTACTTTGGAAACAGGTTCTGCAGGACTGCTTTGTAAAATCTGGCATCTGACCTGGACTGTACATCCAAACAGTAGTGTTTTGTTAAAGTGTGTACAGTCTTCCAGGTGGCTGCTTTATCTAGCAAGGGGATGTCCCTTGCAGCTGCCACTGAAGCTGCAGTGCCCCTAGTGGAGCGAGCCCTGATGCCTTGAGGTGGCTGCTTGCCAGCCTTACTGTAACAGAACTGAATGCAAGAGACTATCCAGCAAGAGAAAGTCCTCTTAGAGGCAGGCCTGTCCCTTCCTACTTCACTATAGGTAAGGAACAGCTCAGTATGGGAATTCCTGAGCTGCTTGGAGTGCTCCAGGTAGTAGGTCAGTACCCTTTCCACATCCAAACTTTGAAGCATTCGCTCACCAGGAGTGGATTTGTCTGTGAAGAAGACAGGGAGTTGTTATGGTCTGGTTCAGGTGAAATTCTGACACTTCCTTGGAAAGGAATTTCCTATTTGTCCTGAGAACTACCTTATTCTTGTGGGAGATCATGTAGTTAGGTTTAGTGCAGGGTGCTTGCAGCTCTGAAATCCTTCTGGCTGAAGTGATTGCCACTAAAAAGATAATTTTCCAAGTGATGTACTTCAGCTCTGATGTAGCCACTGACTCAAAAGGAGGCTCCATGGGTTTGGCTATGCAGAAGTTCAAGTCTCAAGGAGGAATAGGTTCCCTAAGTGGGGGTTGAAGGTATAACAGGCCCTTGAAAAATTTCTTACAGATGGGATGAGAACTTATAGACTTTTCCTTCCTAGCTGAAATATAGGCAGAAATGGCTGCCAGGTGGACTTTCAAGGATGAGGCACTTAGGCCTGCAGGTGCACCAAGTAGTCAAGCACAAGGGAGGCAGTATAGCACAGTGGTTTAAGGCTCTGAACTGCAAATCTGGTGACGTCCAGCAGACCAGACCTGGGTTTGAATCCCACAGCTTCCACTTGCACACTGTGTGACCCTGAGCAAGTCACTTAACTTCACTGTGCTCCCAGGTCGCACTTGTAAAAAAAAAAAAAGCTTTCAGCTTAGTGTGCCACTCCTGGTTAAACAACTAAAAAAAAAAAAAAAAAAAAAGGCACTGCAGAGAGGGAAGCTTTCAGTGGGTGAATATGTCTCCCTTGCACCATAGGGAAAATCTTTTCCATTTGGAAGCATAGGTTTTTTTAGTACTAGGCTTGTTAGCCAGGCGAAGAATCCTTGGGACTTGATCAGAGTACTGAGAATCAGGGTACTCTAGCGATCAAGTACCAGGCTTTGAGGTGAAGAGACTGTTGGGATATGTTATCCCCGTCTGAAGTAGAGTCAGCAGATTGTGGCTCAAAGGCAGTTGATTTGGCTGTTTGGCTGACAGGGCCAGGAGTAAGGAACACCAAGGTTGTCTTGCTCAGCCTGGTGCCACCAGAATCATGGTGGCAGGCTGGGTTCTGAGTTTCCGGAGAACCCAGAGTATCAAAGGAACAGGAGGAAAGGCATACAGGAACTTCCCTGTCCAGTCCAGATTTAGGGCATCCACTGGTACTGTGCCCAGAGCTGGATGCCTACAGTAGTACAGGGGAAGCTGGTGACTGAGGCTGGAGGCAGAGAGATCCAACTCTGGAGTGACCCACCTGCTGAAGACTGCTGCCAGCACTTGGTCATTCCAGGCCCACTCATGGTGGCCCTGACTGATGCGGCTCAGAGCATCTGCCAGCACACTGTCCTTGCCTGGCAGGTGAATGGCTGAGAGCTGTATTTCTAGGGAATAGGCCGAAGACCAAATTTTCATGGCCTCTGTGCAGAGCTTTGTGGACCTTGTAACCCACTGCTTGTTGATGTAGAACATAGCTGTGGTGTTGTCTGTTCTGATCTGAATAGACTGACATTTTAGGAAAGGAGCAAAGGCTTTTATTGCCAGATCGCTCTGAGTTTGAGGAGGTGTATATAGTAGGTGGACTCCTTGGGGGAGACCCTGGTCTGTCTGGTGTGCCCCCCACCCTAGGAGGGAGGCATCTGTAGTGAGTACTCTGGATGGTTCCCTTTGCTGGAAGAGGACCCCCTTTTTTGAGATTCTGCAAATCTATCCACCAGTCTAAGGCTTGTAGCAGAATCCCTGTGACTTGAATGAGCTTCGACATAGAATCCTTTTTCTGGGACAAGAGCCCTTAGGTGATACTGAATGTCCCTCACTTGAAATCTGGCACCTGGTACCACAGCTGTGGTGGAAGCCATGTGGCCTAGAAACCTCAGGAAGTGTCTGGCTAGTCTTGGCTGCCCCAAGACAAAAGAATTTGCTAAGTTCTGAAGGTTGTGTGCCCTGTCGAGAGGGAGCGGGGCCTTTCCTCCTCTGTGTGTCCAGTTCTGCCCCAATGGATTCCAGTAACTGCACTGGTTCGAAATGGGATTTCTGAGCATTGAGGAGGAAGCTTAAGGATTCCAGGGAAGTCTGGGTTAGGCTGAGAGAGTTTCTGACCTCTTGTGGGGACTTGCCCACTATAAGACAATCATCCAGGTAGGGAGGACAGATGGATATCTGTTGCCACCTGAGATGGACTGCAACTACTGCTAGGCACTTTGTGAAGACCCTAGGCACTGAAGAAAGGCCAAAGGGCAGTGCGACAAACTGATAGTGTCCTGAAGGCAGTTTGAATCCGAGGAATTTTCTGTGGGACTGCCTGACTGGAATGCAAAAATAGGCATCCTTTAGGTCTAGGGGGGCTAGCCAGTCCCCTTTTGCAAGGATGGAATCACCACAGCCAAGGTGACCATCTTGAATTTGGGATTGAGTAAATGTTTGTTCAGGTATCTGAGGTCATAGTAACAGAGTATTTGACAGCAAATAAGGGTCGCTAGGCCCACCTAGTCTGCCCGTATTTCCTGCCTGCATCAACGACCTCTGACCCTACTTGGTTATTTCCTTTTGCCTCTTTTCCCCACCTCTAGGGTTATCTTATGTCTATCCCATGCATGTTTGAATCCCCCCACTGTGTTAGCACCCACCACATCCTGGGGAAGGCTATTCCATGCATCCACCACCCTTTCTGTGACGAAAATCTTCCTCACATTTCCCCTTATTCTGCCCCCTTGTCCTTATACAACTCTTGTACTGGAAGATGTCACTCACTTGCACTTTAAGTCTTTAAGATACTTGAAGGTCTGTATCATATCCCCGTTACCTGCTTTCTTCAAGTGTACACATGTTGAGGTCTTTTAATCTATCCTCATATGTTTCTTGATGCAGGCCCTACTCCATCTTGGTCGCCCTTCTCTGGACCGCCTCTACCTTGTCTATGTCCTTGCGACGGTGCGGCCTCCAAAACACATCGCCGTATTCTATACAAGACCTGACCAGCGGTTTGTACTATGGCATCACCACCTCCCTTCTTCTGCTAGTGATACCCCTTCCTATGCACCCCAGTACCCCATTGGCCTCCCAACAGCCTTGCTGCACTGTTTGGCTACCTTCAGGTCATCTGAGATGATTATCCTTAAATCCCTCTCTTCCCTGCTGACTGTCAAATCCCAAATACTGTATTTCTCTGCGGGGTTCTTTGCCCCAGGTGCATGATTTTGCACTTCTTTGCATTAAATTTCAATTGCCACACTTCTGACCACTTCTCCAGCTTTCCTTGATCCTTCTCATTCTTTCAACCCCCTCTGGAGTGTCTACTCTGTTGCAGATCTTGGTATCATCCGCACATCCCTGAACCTGTGGGTCAGCCTAAAAAGCTGAGGGACAGGAGGGCTTGAGCGCTGAGTGGCTTGCGTCTGCTTTTAACTTGCACAGTTTTAGATATCTCTGCCTCGAGGTAACAGTCTGGGGTGTAGAGGCAGAGATAAGAAAACGGAGGTGTGTGGGATTCGTAGTTGCTAGGCTACAAAGTGAACAACTTATTTAGGACGCCCCATAGAGGAAGAGTAACTTTTATTGGGCTAATCAGGCCATTGATTTTAATCACCTCTGGGGAACATTGTCCAGCTATACTTCCGGATTCCAACGCTCATAAAGTGGGCGTTGGGGCAACGCCAGTGATTCCCGTCCCGACTTGTGGGTCAGCCTAAAGGCTGAGGGACAGGAGGGCTTCAGCATTGAGTGGCTTGTGTCTGCTTCTAACTTGCACAGTTTTAGATATCTCTGCCTCGCGGTAACAGTCTGGGGTGTAGAGGCAGAGATAAGAAAACGGAGGTGTGTGGGATTCGTAGTTGCTAGGCTACAAAGTGAACAACGGCTTATTTAGGACACCCCGTAGAGGAATAGTAACTGTTATTGGACTAATCAGGCCATTGATTTTAATCACCTCTGGGGAACATTGTCCAGCTATACTTCTGGGTTCCAACGCTCATAAAGTGGGCTGAGTGGAGCGACCCGCAAGCTCGAAGGCGAGCGCTCATCGCGGCAGAGACGCACGCGCAGTTAAAGCGGGGAAAGGGGAAGAAGTATATACGAGCTAGATTAACGCAAGGTACATCTGTGAGTATGGATGGTTTATTTGCCACCCTGAAAACGGGTGAAATAGGTCTAAAAATGTCGCGAGTGTCTAAAATTCACACTAGAAGTGCAGAGTGGATTACAGGAGTACATATGTGAACAATGCTCCATGATTAAAACATTGAAATCCAGGGTATTGGGCCTGGAGTTAGAGTTAGAATGTATGAAGCAGGTAGCAACACCAGAAATCTTGATAAGAGGCACATATGATAAGGAACATGAAAATTCTGCTAAAAGGAGTAGGCAACAACAGGATACTGAGTGGCAATTGCAGCCAAATGAGCATTAAAAAAAAAAAAAAACAAATGGGAGAAGGGCTATGAGCTTTGACATTCCCATAGAAAACACCTTTACCCTTCTGACACATTTAACATTGAATGGTGAGGATGGAATATTGGTTTCAGGAAATATACAGAGGGATGTGGAAAGACAGGACAACCGAGAGCAGGATGATACTATACAGACAAATTTAACAGAAGGGGAGGCTAGACAGGGAATGAACACAAATGATATAAATATAATGGAAGGTGAGGGCACAAATGATGATATGGAAGTTGAGACAAAGTGTAATAGAATATATGTTATAGGAGACTCCATGATAAAATACACGGATGCATATACAACACAAGACCTAAAGGAGGTGGTAACTAGTTCATATCTGCCTGGTGCAACTTTGGAAGATATGGTGTGACACTTGTTCCACAGATGGTGAAAAAAGAGGCAGATAATCCTATGGTATTGACTCATGTGGGAACAAACAATATGAAATACACAAGAGAAGATCAAATATACTTACACTACCTGACTATAAATAAAAAAGTCAAGGAATTAAATGGAACATTAATATTGTCCGAGATTCTACCAATTCCCAGAGCAGGAGTAGAACTAAATAGGAAGGTCAAGAGGGTTAACAACTGGTTAAGAAGATGGGCAATGATGGAAGGTTATGATTGTGTATGGACATGGGAGATGTTTGAACATCGAAATGAACTGTTTGGGAGAGACGGGTTGCACCCAAGTAGGAAGGGTAGTAAGGAACTGGGACGCCTCTTCAGAAATATGATTGATAAAAATTTAAAATGACAAATGAGGGGAGAAAGGGTAAAGGGATAATTAACAATCTAGCCTTACTTGATATTATGGAACAAACAGAAAAATGAATGCTAAGGAACAAATCTATTAAAAAAAAATCTCGAAATACTGCTCTTGAATGCAAGAAACAAGAACTAAAATAGACGAACTAAGATACATCCTTGGAAGGGACAAGATCGATATATGTGGAATTACAGAAACATAGAGTAAAGAAGGAGATTGGGGAACCGAACTGGCAGGGTATGACTACTTCCAAAAAGTTAGAGTGAACAGGAAAGGTGGGGGGAGCTGGGTTATACATCGCCAGTGAGTTAAAAGCATACTGTTACAGTAACAACAGAAATAATGTGGCGGACCTAGAACAACTATGGGTGAGGTTTCAAACACAAAAAGAAACCTACACACTAGGATTATGCTACCGAGCCCCAGGACTGTCTGATGTGGATAATGAACGTTTCTTCAAGCAAATTGAAGAAATGACTCAGAAGAAAAATATCACGCTATTAGGAGATTTTAACATGCCTACCACAGACTGGACAATATACCAAGGGAGAAATAACTTAGACAAGAGATTTTTAGAAATATGTTCTTTAAATGGATTGAACCAATATGTGGATGAGCCAACAAGGGGAACCCACATATTGGATCTTGTCCTTGGAAGTGGTGATATTCTTTTAGAAAATAGTAAGATAGCCCAACCCCTGGCAAATAGTGACCACAATATGGTCAGTTTTGAGGTCAAAGACAAAGTAGAAAAGATAAGAGGGAAAAAGTTCATGAACTATTCTAAAGCAGATTACTTAAAAATTAGGCAGATCTTACAGGCTTGGACATGGGAAATGGATTTAGAACAAAAAGATATGTATACCACCTGGAATTAATAAATACACAACTACAAGAATGTATAAGCAAGTATGTACCAGAAATTGTAAAATATAGCAATAAAGGACATATACCTGTATGGTTTAATAAAATAATCCAGAAACTGGTTAAAAAAAAGAAGAGAGCATATAAAAAATTTAGGGCCAATCCCACAGATTTAAGACAGAAACAATGTGTGCAAATATCAAGAAAATGTAAACATAATATAAAAATTGCTAGGGCTAAAGCTGAACAAAGATTGGCACAATGTAATAGAAATAACTTTAAGTTTTTTAAAGTTATATTGGGAGTTTAAAAAAAACAATAACCATTTAACAAATATAACTATAGGTAACAGTATTATAACAAGAGAAGATGAAATAGTACAGGCATTTAATGAATACTTCTTGGGATTGTTCCAATGAAATCAATCAAGTACACAGTCAGCTGTAGACTTACAAGCGGGATGTACAAACCACTTGGAGTGGCAAATTACAGAGGAACAGGTCAAAGAGAAGCTAGGAAACTTAAACAGCTCTAAATCCAGTGGACCAGATGGATACCATCCCATGTTTCTGAAAACTTTGAAAAATGAACTGGCGGGACCACTGTGTGTGTTATTTAATAGATCATTGAATGAAGGAGTGGTCCTGGATGAGTGGAAAGAGGCACATGTAACACCTAAACACAAGGCAGGAAAAAGAACACACATAGATAACTATAGGCCGATCAGTATCACTTCTGTTGTGGGGAAGGTGATGGAGAGTTGTATTAAGGACTTACTGGAGCAAAATTTAGCAGACCTGCAGGTATTCAATAATAGTCGGCATGGATTCCAGGCAGGTAGATCATGTACAAGTAACTTACTTCATTTTTTTGAGACAGCAAGTCAGGCGTTGGATGGTGGGCTCCCAGTGGATGTAATATACTTGGATTACGCTAAGGCATTCGATTCAGTTTCCCATAGGATATTAGTACAAACACTAACAGACCTGGGTATGCACTGGCAACTTAGCTCTTAGATAAAAGCATGGCTAACAGACAAGATTCAGCGGGTTCAACTGCGGGGTTTTCTTTCGGATTGGGGAAGCGTGACGAGTGGAGTGCCCCAGGACTCAGTCCTGGATCCCCTGCTGTTTAGGTTGTTCATCACCACCATGCAAGTCGCTGATGGTGCATGGATCTGCAAGTTTGCAGATGATACTAAGGTGGGAGCCATAGTGAACAACCAGGAAGCAACAGACAAACTTCACAAACAATTGTTCAAATTGGAACTCTGGGCAGAAAATCACTCTTTGAGATTTAGGGCAGATAAGTGCAGAGTCATGCACCTCGGAAAGAACAATAGGGGAGCTGAATACAGATTAAACAATGTTATAATAGCTAGTACTAAAATCAGAAAGAGACCTGGGAGTAACCATAACAGACACCTTAACATTTAGTAAACATAATACCGAAATGGTTAATAAAGCAAATAGTATGATGGGGAAATATATTAAGGAATATAAAAAGTAGACATAGGGACGTTATGTTGCCCTTGTACAGATCACTAATAAGGCCACTCCTTGAATATGGAGTTCCCCTGACTTCCCCACAGAATGTGGGAACTAGTAAATTAATAGAAAAGGTACAGCGTAGATACACAAAAATAATATGAGTCGTTAAGGACTTGAAATATAAGGATAGATTATGTAATCTAGGTCTATATTCCATGACATACCGCTATTTAAGAGGAGATCTGTGTTATGCATATAGATGTTTCTGTGATGATATTCTATGGGAATGTGCAGGACTTAGAAAGAAGGAAGTAGGAATCAGGGAAACTAGATTACACTCGCACCAACTTACAGGTGAAACATACAGAACACAGAGAAGGGGGAACTGGTATAACCAAAGGTAGGTTGGAATGTGGAATCAGTTGCCACGTAATGTGGTGGAGTCTCCAACAATGGTAATTTTTAAACATAGACTGGATAACTATATGAAGGAGAAAAAATGGGAACATCACCACTGATGTGGCAAGTCCGTGTACGGCCTATGGCTGATAGGACTTGAGCAACAAACTATGAAACTAGTAAATAGACAAACCTTCCCCCTCCAGCCCTTACACAATGTCACTGATGAAGACATTAAAAAGGAATGGCCCTGGGACGGTATCACATAATTTGGGTTAATCAATTTGGGCGACAGCAATTTGAACGACCGTCAGACTACAGCGACAACACATATTCGGTGATCATGGCTAACAAATTGTGGCATGGTGAACCCCCCTTTGGGGGGGTGCAGGAGGGCAAGCCCCCCCCCCGCATTAGCAAAGACTTGCATTGTTGATGGGATGCACCTGTTGCAGTTGCTAGGTGCAATAGGTGCATGTGGTTGCGATGTATAAAAGGGTGGGTGCCTGGGGAGTGCACCAGGTGCTATAAGGGTGAAGTTCGTGGAGGAGGTATCTGTTTAATGGAGAGATGTCCGTGGTCTTGCCTATAACTTTCAGTTACAGGTTTGATGTACTATTGTCACTGAAAAGTGCCGCGCTGTAGTGCGCAGTCACCCTATTGATGCTCGCTATTACTGATTCGCCCAAACTGAATTCGCTTAAATTGAGTCACCCAAATGAAATGGAGCCCCCTAAGACTGATCCCTGAGGCACCCCACTGGTCACCCTTGTTTCCTTTGACTGGATCCCATTTACTACCACCCACTGCTTTCTGTCCTTCAACCAGTTACTAACCCAGTTTCCCACCTTGTGGCCAACCCCCAGGCTGCCCAGCTTATTCACCAGTCTTCTGTTGGGTACGGTATCGAAGGCCTTGCTGAAATCACAGTAGGCACTATCCACCGCTCCACCCTGATCCACCTCCTTCGTTATCCAGTCAAAAAAGTCAATCAGATTTGTCTGATGTGACCGTCCCGCTGTGAATCCATGCTGGTCTAAAATGGGTCGCAAGTCCCCAGTTTTTTCTAAGTTAGGAAGTATCTGGAGTAAAGACCCTTTCCCCATTGGGAGGGGGAACTCTCTCCATTGCTTCTGCAGACAGAAGGGACTTTACTTCTAACTCCAACAGTAGCTTTTCTGTAGGAGTTAAAAGACTTTAGTGACTTCTGACCCTGTTGAGTGGGAAATGTTTTGAACTGCAGGGTAAATCCTTGACTCATTACTTCCGAGTACCCACCGGGGGAGCAGAGGTGACCTGGCTTTTACAGTCAGGAGATCTGCTTAGACCGAGTGTTGGAGGGAAGAGAGGGACCAGTACATCTCTGACTTCTCCTGCCTCTTCCCCCGAGAAAACTTCTCATCTGAGAGTAGTCCAGGGGCATGGGCATTGGCATAGGGCAAAAGGCCCAGGGGTAGTAACCTCAGCCTCTGTTCCCTCTACTCTGTGATCTCTGGGAAGTGGAGGCTTTTTCTTTTGCAGCATTACTTTAGTAGGTGGTTTTGTATTCGTCCACCTTTTTCATGTAGGCTTCAATTTTGTCTCCAAACAGTGAATTATTCTCGAAAGGAAAATCAATAGCTTTAGTCTTAGTGTCCATTGCCATGTGAAGCTGGAACTTTGTATCTTCTAGGGCCATTTTTACAGTTTCTGCCAGGTCCTGGGCTACTTTGTCTGGAGGCTGCTGGCTAGCACAGAGTTCCAGAGAGCTTTTTGATACTGGGCTGCATAGGCCATATAAGTAGATAGGAGAAGCAGCAGAGAAGCTGTTGTGTAAGATTTTTTACTCTTCAAATCTAGCCTCCTAGATTCCTTTTCAGGAGGCCATGAAGAAAGGGGCACTTTAGCCTTGTCACAAGCAGCAGCCTGCACCACCCCCTCATGATCAGAATGTGTATACAAAAGTTCAGCATTATTCCTCCCCAGTTGGTATTTTTTCTCAATTTTCTTGTCCACTCCAGAAATGGAAGTGGGATTCTCAAGTATTTTAAAAGTTGCTCTGCGAAGTGATTTATGTTTGGGCAAAAGCAACTTTTTAGAAGGAGGGAGACCCATGATATCTAAAAAGTCTTCCTCCTCCTAGTCAGTGGTCTCTTGAATAGTGAGATCCAGAGTATCCACCATATGCGGAATGAAGGTACAGTGAGAGGAAAAATCCTCCTGGCCATCAGAGGGAGAGACAAACTCTTGGCCAGGGGATACATCAGGTTCTAGAAGTTCACCATCTTGTTCATCATCACCCTCATAGTAAAAGCTCTGGACAAGTTCAGGATCTGAAGTGTGAGGGGAAGCAGGGTCAGGAGGGGCATTAAAGAGACTGCCCATAGCCTGTAAAATTTGATATAAATGCCAAGCCTTAGCCATCTTTTCATCAGAGGACGTATTTTTATGTGTCCCTGGCGTCTCCCTTTGCTTTTCAGCTGGAGGGGCAATGATATGCTTTTTCTTGTTGCTTCTTTTTGCAGGCAGTGAATCAGGAACCTGCTCATTATGTCTCTTTTTGGCTTGGCCAGAATTATTTTTATCAGGCTTATTTCCTAGGGAGTCCTTAATGGACTTTAAGTTATGAGAGGATGACCCCTCTTCAGGGTTTTTATTACAGGGGGAGGCAGACTGAGAAGCCATAATTTCCAGTCTTTTGACTTTTTTTTTTTTTTTTTAACCGTTTTATAACAAAACTTAGAGCAAAATTCACTGTTATGGTCTGGTCCCAAACAAACTAAACACAGATCGTGGCCATCTGCCATGGCCACTATCTTAGTACACGTAAGACCATTTTTAAAACCAGTTGGTCCAGTTTTCTTTTTAGGTCTATCTGACATGCCAATTTGTCAGAAGACCTCAAATAAAGTGTTCCTAAAAGGGAAAGGAATAAAATTCAATCAGTTCCCAAGCGTTATGGAACCAAGAGAATATGGCTGCAAAAGCATTAAAAATAATTAGAAAATGGGCTTTTTACTTCCTGGCATCTGACTGGCTGGTGCCCTTGCTAAGGGTGTACATTAACTTTCAATGGATGCCCAGGAAATAAAAAGTACCAGCCCTAGTGCCCCATCACCCACTCATGTACCCCTGTGCCCATTCTGCATCCTGACTGGCCGAAAACACACAATTTAATTTTAAATCACCATTTTTACTCTCGCTTAGCGAGAGATACTGGCCCTCAATGCTATGCAGTTCACTACCAGCTACCGCACCAATCTCTCACACAACCTCAGCGGGGCTCCTTTCAGTCACATTTTTTTTTCTTGTGTAATTACAGTACCCTCTTAAGCAATTATCTGTGACTCTCAATACCTGAGCTATCCCTCCAGCTTACCTCTCACTCACACAAGAAAACTGTACTGGATACTGAGCAAGACAGCCCCCCCCCCCAACAAGCGATCTCTCAGTTTCCGCTAGCTTTTCAAATAAAAAACAACATACACTAGCCACACATACAAAGAATAAACCAATAAAAGTGAAGCTCTCCAACCGATCAGCTTCATGGAACCGCCTGTAATCAGTGCGGTTTTGAAATGTGCAGCACGTGCATGCCTTTCCAAACCAAATCAAAACTTCCCTTCCTCCTCTCCCGGCTCACTTCTGCTGTCTGTTTACACTCTTCTCCATAGCAGAAACATAACCAGCCCCCAATACCCTACACAGAAGTGCCACAACCACAAGACCACGGAGATGACTTAGGGGAAGCACCAGAATCCCTTCAGCTCCCCGAAGGTCAAAACCAAACAACTCCTGCCCGGTTCCAAACAGAAAAGGGAAAACAACCAGGCGCACAAGGGCACCTTCCTTGAACAACCCCCAAACCAATCACATTGACAAAGACTCACTCCAGAAGACTGAAGGCATCGACCGTAAGTCCACCATCCGGGAAAAGCAATCCACACTTCCTCGGGTAACAAGATAATAAAAATCCACATACAGCTCCTACAAACCCCCTGAGAGCCCAGCAGCCAGGGAGACAAAACAAGCACAAAGCGGACGGGTCTAAAAGGTGTCCTTGCCGAAAAACAACAGCCGCAACTCGCTCAGTCCAGCAGCTTAGGTGACAAACACGGCACGCTCACCATCGCACTAAAGTAATAGTGGCATGCAACTTGGGAAGGGGGGGTGACACAACAGATTGTTACCAAGTGAAGCACGAAACCACCCACCCCAATACTTCCGGATCAGCGATCCCGTTTGTACACACTTATTACTGGCAACTTTTTTGAACCTGCAGTAAAACCACAGTTTTGGCCTCTCCAGTTTCGGAAACTTGATGTCTTGTTTTAGATGATTTTTGGGGGTGGGGGTGGGTAGGAGAACAGAATGGCTCTGTCACCTGAATGTATGTGTGTGTGTGTGGTTGGGGGGGGTTTAGGAGATAGAACAGCAATAAAATGAGGGACTACTTCATGAAACAAAAAGTTAATTTTTGATATTTCTATTTATGTTCAGTTATTTCATTAGTTATTCAACAACCTAACAAAATGTACACATATGCCCATTTTTTAGAGCAATAATACCCAGGGTGGGCGTGTATTAGAAATACCGGACCTTCCAGTGTCTATAAGGCCCTCTGCCTGCGACGTTGGGCCTCATTACGCCCCTGGGCAGTCTGGTATTTCACAATACCGCCCACCCTGTCGAGTATTATTGCTTACAGAGAGACTGTCTTAAAATCAAGGTTCCAATAGAAAATAGGGAACCGCAAAGTACATAAAGTAAAAGAAACAAAAATCACTTTATGTTTAAAAGCGCTAAAATTTTACCTCAGGAAAAGACAAGAGTGGGAACTGCGGTAGGAACCACTGTGGTAAACTGAATTTGTGGTTCCTGGGAATTGAAGGAACCAGTACAAAACACACAAAAGGTTAAAAAAATACCTCCAAAAACATTAAGGCAGCACTATAAAAACAATTTTTACCAAGTATCAAAGAAATAAACTTCTTCAAGCAAAGTTGAAAAAAAGAGGACTCCGGGGCAGTGTTGTCCAGTCAACGGAGAAATGAATCTGACTGACCTCCCACTCTAGCTCAGACAGCACTCTCCCTCCTGCTCTCTGATTGGCTAATGCCAAAAAATCATTAGCATCAACTACCCTGGGGCATACTGCACCTGTCAAGCATACTGAAGAATTCCTGGGGTGAGAAGAAAAAAATACTCACCATAGTAATATTGTTTCTTCCAAGGTGTCCTTTAGCATCAGTAACAGTATGCAGCAAGCTGGCTAGGTTGAGCTGCCTCAGAGGGGTAGTTTATGATAATGAATAAGATGAATTAGCCAATCAGAAGAGAGTTAAGAGGGTGTGCTGAGTGGATCCTGGCCACAGGGCACCAGAATTTTTTCGAAGCTAGAATAGGAAAATGCCCATGTAAAGTGTGACCCAACAGGATTTAAAAATAATGCAACAGCATGAACAATGAATAATTAAAAAAACATGAAAACTTTGGTTTAAATGCAATTCAAAGTTCAGGAACAAATTTGGCAACAACGAGGAAGCAGAGTCCTCTTCAGTTAGGTTACTTGGGGAGGAAGGGTGGGCGCTTACTAATGTTAAAGGACACCCTGGAAGAAACAATATTACTACGGTAATTTTTTTCTTCTCACCCCCAGGGTCCTTTAGCATCAGTAACAGTATGCAGACTACAAAGCAGTGCAGTTGGGAGGCGAGTACAGAACCTACTTAGTTAAGAGGCTCTGCAGGACTGCCCTGCCAAATTTGGCATCAGATCTGGACTGTACATCCAGGCAATAGTGTTTTGTGAATGTGTGTACAGTCTTCCATGTGGCTGCTTTGCAGACATCTAGTACGGGAATATCTACTGCAGCTGCCACTGTGGCACCAGTGCCCCTGGTAGCATGAGCCCTGATGCTCTCAGGGGGCTGTTTACCAGCCTTGTCATAACCAAACTGAATGCAAGAGACTATCCAGCGAGAGATAGTTCTCTTAGTGGCTGGCCTTCCTCTGCCTTCCTCCCCATAGTGAGGAAAAGCTGAGTAGAAGAGCCCCTAAACTGCACTGTGTGGTCCAAGTAGTAGAGTAGGTCTTTCTTCACATCTAAACTGTGGAACCTTTGTTCTCCTGAAGTGGATTTTTTCTGTGAAGAATACAGGAAGGTAATAGATTGGTTAAGGTGGAATTCTGAGACCACCTTGGGCAGAAACTTCCTGTTTGTTCGGAGCTCTGCCTTACCCTTGTGAGGGATAGTGTAGTTTGGTTCAGTACAGAGAGCCTGCAACTCTGCAATCCTTCTTCTAGAGGTGATGGCAACTAGAAAGACCATCTTCCAGGTGACATATTTCAAATGAGCCGTAGCCATAGGCTAGAAAGGTTGCTCCATGAGCTTGGCAATGCAGAGGTTAAGGTCCCAAGGGGAACGGGTTCCCTAATTGGGAGCTGAAGATGGAGGAGGCCTTTAAAGAATATTTTGAAAACAGGCAATGAAATGATTGACTTGTTCTTGCCTATGGACAGATAAGAAGAAACTGCAGCCAGATGAAGTTTCAAGGGTGACGCCTTTAGGCCTGAGGCCTGTAAGTGTACTACATAGTATAGAAGACTGGGTACTGAGGCTCTGAGAGGATTTATGCGCTTCCTCTTGCACCAGAGAGAAAATCTTTTCCACTTAGCTGCATGAGTTTTCTTGGTACTAGGTTTTTTAGCCATCCTCAGGATTTTTAAGGACCTGCTCTGAATACTGGGAATCTGGGTACTCTAACTTCTCAAGAGCCAAGCTTTGAGGTGAAGAGACTATAGACTGAATAGGTCACACCTAGCTGTGGTAGAGTCAGGAGAGTGTGAGTGAGAGGAAGCCAAATAGGCTTGGTGTGCAACAGGCCTACTAAGAAAGGATACCAACGCTGCCTCGGCCAATCCGGTGCCACCAGGATCATTGTTGCTGGTTGGGCTCTTAGCTTCAGCAACACCCTGTGAACCAGATGGAATGGAGGGAAGACATAAAGAAACTTGCCTGCCCAGTTCAGAGTCAAGGCATCCACTGGTGAAGTCCCTAGTGCTGGAGGCCTGCAGCAGTACAGAGGCAGCTGATGGTTGAGGTAGGAAGCAAACAAATCTATTTCTGGTTTGCCCCACTTTCTGAAGACTGTGGCAAGGACCTGTTTGTTTAGAGTCCACTGGTTGCGCCCTTGGCTGATGCGACTCAGGGCATCTGCTAGAGTGTTGTCCTTGCCAGGGAGGTGTATGGCTGAGAGGTTTACATCGAGGGAGTAAGCCAGAGACCATATCTCCATTGCCTCCGTGAAAAGCACCAATGACTTTGTGTACCCTGCTTGTCTATGTAAAACACGGCAGTGGTGTTGTCTGTCCTGATTTGCACTGACTAACCTTTCACCTGTGGGGCAAAGGTCTTGAAGGCCAGGTAAACAGCCCTGAGCTCCAGCAGGCTGATGTGACATGTGAACTCTTTGGGAATCCAAGTGCCACTCACAAAGTGGTTTTCCAAATGAGCTCCCCAGCCCAAAAGAGAAGCATCTGTAGTGATGATTTTTGTTGGAGAGGGGAGCTGGAAAGGAACACCCACCGATAGGTTGGATGTGTTCTTCCACCAGTCCAGAGCCCTGAGCAAAGTCTTTGTGACTGGAATCAGCTTGGACAAGGAGTGTTTTTTTGGGACCAGTGAGATCGCAGATGATACTGTATGTCTCATCTGGAATCTGACCCCTGGAACCACAGCTGTCATAGATGATATCTGTCCCAGAAGCTTTTGAAAATGTCTGGCTGGCCTGAGCTGGCCCAGAACAAAAGAACTGACCAGAGTCAGAAAGTTGTGGATTCTATCTGCTGGCAAAAAGGTCCTGCTCCTTTGTGTATCCAGCTCTGCTCCTATGAAACTTAGGAGTTGGATTGGATCCAGATGTGACTTTTTCTCGTTGATAAGAAACCCCAGAGACTGCAGAGTTCGTCTTGTGTGGGAAAGATCCTCCATGAGCTGTTGGTGTATCTTGCCCACCAGGAGCCCGTTGTCCAGATATGGGTAGACTGCAGTTCCTTGCTTTCTGAGGGGAGCTAAAACTACAGCCAGGCAGCTGGTGAACACTCTTGTTGCTGATGTCAGGCAAAATAGTATGGCTGCAAACTGGTAATATCCTGATGGCAGCCTGAATCTGAAGAACGTTCTGTGGGATGTGAAAACAGGCATCCTTGGGATCCAGGGAGGCTAACCAGTCTCCCTGCTGTAGGGATCGAATCACCATTGTGAGAGTGACCATTCTGAATTTTGGTTTCAGCAGGTGCTTGTTTAGGAATCTGAGGTCTAGTATAGGTCACCACTTCCCATTTTTCTTCTCTGTTAGAAAGCATCTGGAATAGAGACCCCTTCCACACTGGGAGGGAGGCACTCTCTCTACAGCATTTGCTACTAACAGATTCTTTACCTCCAGTTCCAAGAGGAGTCTTTCTGTTGGAGTTTGGAGTTTTGAGAGCAAGGGACCCCTGAGAGTTGGAAATCTTTTGAACTGGAGGGATAGGCCCTTTTCCACTACCTCCAGGACACGCTTGTCTGAAGTAATGTGGTTCTAAGACTGGAGGAAGTGGGAGAGCCTGCCCCCTACTGGAGAAGGGGAAGCGATCTGGACACTGAAGTCAGGGCTTGGACTGGGTAGATGGAGCAGGAGTGGTGGCAGCTCTCCTCTGGCCCCTCCTGCCCCTTCCTCTGTAGAATCCTCTCACTTGGGAGTAATCAAAGCCAAAGGGCATTGGATGGGGTAGAATGCCCTGAGATAAAAACCCTGCCCCTATTACATCTGTGCTGAGACTTCTGTGAGATAAAGGCTTTCTCTGCATTGCTTTCATAAGTGGACTTATACTCTCTACTTTTTCATATATGCCTCAGTCTCATCTCCAAAGAATTGCTTTCAGAGGGAAAGTTCACAGCTTTGGACTGTGTATCCTGCAATAAGTTTGTGGTTCTGAGGCAGGCTAGGAGTCTAAGGGAAATAGCCTGAGCCATAACTCTGGTGGCTGTGTCATTGTTGTCAACAGCCATGTGAAACTGGTACTTAGTGGCTTCCAAGCCTGTCTTGGCAGTTTCAGCAATGACTTGAAGCATTCTGTCAGACTTCTGGTTTAGTATTGCCAGGACTGAGCTCCCCAAGGCCTTCTGATACTTGGCCAAGTATGGCAGGAAAGTTGAAAGGTGTAAAAGGAGTGAGGCTGTGGATTAGGTTTTCGTTGCCATCGCATCCAATTTTCTGGATTCCTTTTCTGGGGGCTGTGAAGTGAGTGGGACCTTAGCTTTGTCACAAACTGCGGCCTGCACTACCCCCTCATGTCTGGGATGCACATATAAAAATTCAGCATCACTTTTAGCCAGTTGATATTTTCTGTCAACTCCAGGGACAGAAGTAGGGGCCTGGAAAAGCTTCGTAGTGGTTTTCTTTAAGGATTTATAGATAGGCAAGTCTATTTTCTTAGGAGGGGGAAGACCCATCATATATCAGTAGTCTTGATTCTCCTCATCATCCTCTGTGGGCTCCTGGGTAGAAAGGTCCAGGGTATCCACCATATGCTAAAGAAAAGTAAGGAGGGAGGAAAGATCCTCCTGGCTATCAGAAGTGCCAAAACCCTGATCAGGTGAAACATCTGACTCTAAGGGCTGGCCTTCTGACTCATCATCATCATCTTCATCACCATCTCCTGTACCACAAAAACAGTTTGGGCTAAAGGTTGGAACAGAACTGCCTTGGTGAGTAGAAGCAGAAGGGGTACAGAAAAAATTGCCCATTGTCTGCAAAGTTTAATAAAGGTGCCAAGCTTCTGCCATCTCTTCTGCAGGGTCAGATACTTTTTCTTTCTTTAAGTGACTCACTGTTTTTCTTATTCTTTTTCATTTTCTTTATGCTTTTCAGCCCCTGGCATCTGCCCTTGCTTTGATGCGGGAGGGGCAGTGGTATGTTTTTCTTTGAACTTTTTAGCAGACACAGACTCTGTAACCTGCTCCCCAGTTTCCTTTTAGACTGGTCACCAGAATTATTATTGTCATGTTTATCAGACTTATTTTCTATGGGGTCCTTATCTGTGGATTTAAGAGGTAGAGGATCCCTCCTTAGCAGGAGAAGCAGACTGAGAGACCATCTCTTCCAATCTTTTGGCCCTCTTTTTTGAAGTTTTTGAACAGAGTTTAGAGCGAAGAGAACAGTGATGGTCTGAACCTACGCACTGCAGGCATAAGTTGTGGCTGTCTGCTTTAGCCACAATTTTGTGACACTTGAGACAATGTTTAAATCCTGTAGGTCCAGTTCTCTTTTTTTGGCTTTTTTGACATACCAACTGTCAGAAAAAAAACAAAACTTTTATCTTTCGGTTCCCAAATGGGAAAAGGTAGCTTTGCGGTCGATTCCCTCATGGTAACAACCACAAACAAAACATATCAAAATTAACAGAAAAACAGAGAAAATAGCGGTTCCCGCTAAGCAATGGGAACTGATAACAAAATAATTTATTTATTGAAAATGTTTCACCAGGAAAGGAACACTGAGCAAAAAGATGCCTGCCAGAAAAGCACTGGGAGTTACAGAGGAGGCAGGTATACATACAATAGTTGAACTTATAGTAGCATAATATGGAAAATGTACATAGTTGGGAGGGATTACATTTGAACTTATTACATAGGCAGTGCAGTTCAGCACAATGCAGGCACAACAAGTACAGGTTATAAAATTGTGGTTACTACATGAGGTAAACAGTACAGAACATGATCAGTAAGGGCAAGGTGCAAATACAAGGCAAGTACACATAGAGGCTAAACATGAAATACATAAGTGCCAGTTACAGAACAGAGGTAATAGTAGCAGAATTTGAATGTCAGTAGCGGAGGTTGAGCTTCAGGAGATGCATAAAGTAGAAAGGAAGGATTTGGAGAGCAAGATGTGGGAGAGATGGAGGTGTAGAAACGTAGGTGTATAGGGAGGGTCAAGGTGAGGAGGAAGGGAGTGGGGATGGGGAGCTTAGGTTGATTGGGGGAGGAGAAAATTGCAGTCTTGAGGGTGGGTAATAGGGTATAAGTGTGCAGGGTAGCATATAAGCCAGATAATTAGGCGTGGCCAGGCCGCTGGTCAGGCACAGGGGGAGGTGCCAATGGGAGGGTGGTCAGGGGCAGCAGCAGTTAGGTGCAAGGAAGTTAGAGAGGGCATAGGAAAGGGAGAGCTTGGATGAAGAATGTCGGACCTGGGTGGGCAGGCCGTTCCAGAGTTTAGGGAAGAGATAAGAGAATGCAGATTGGCCAGTGGTGGTCCTACGGTGAGGAATGAATAGTAGTCTAGGGTCAGTGGATCTGAAGGCATTTGGGGGTGGGTGGGAGGATAGGGCAGGTGCGAGATAGGGACGGAGGGCAGACCAGAAGTTGAGAGTGAATTTAGCGCAATGAATTAGGCGCGGTTGCTCTCAGAGAGGTAGGGACAGGAGCAGATAAAGCATGCAGTGATGTGATCGAGGGGGGGCATCGAGGGCAAAGCGGCAAAAAGGGTGGTCTGTGCAGCGGAACTGTAAACTACATCACAGTAGTCGGAGGGTAGAATCATTTTCTGAACAATTTCACGTCTGACAGGAAGAGGGAGACTAGTGCGGTTTCTATAGAGGGCACCAAGTTTTGGGTGCAGTTTCGAAATGATGGCATCGACGTGAGTGGAAAAGGAGAGGTGGCGGTCAAGCCAAACCCCGAGATACCTGAAGGAGGGTACTTCTTCAAGGACGGTATTATTTAGGGTGTGGAATCTCAGAGGGGAGTTGAGTTTGGAAAGGTGCTGCCTGGTGCCGAAAGTCATAGAGTTGGTTTTCTTAGCATTTAGGGAGAGTTGGTTGCTACTGAACCAGAGTTGGATCTTGTTGAAGTCAGTTTGAAGTTTGGAGCGACTTCTTCATGGGTCCGGCCAGAGGTGAAGAGGACTGTATCAGTCTGCATACATGTGTATGGCGGAAGAGGAGCAGGAGTTTGGCAGGTCGTTTGGGAGGATGGAGAAAGGATGGGGCCGAGGAACTGGGCCTTGCGGAATGCGGAGGTATGGGGGAGATGGGTCAGCTATTTTGAGTGGATTGGGTTCTATTTAGAAGGTAGGCGCTGAATCAGTTAATGGCGGATTCAGCTAAACCAGCTTCGAAAGGCAGGATAGTAGGAGAGAATGGGAAACTGTGTCAAGGCTTTTGGAAGGTCGATGAAAATAGCAGCAGTGATTAGCCCTTTGTCCATTCCAGTGAGGATGTAGTCTGTGAGTCTGAGCAGGGAGGAGGTAGTGGAGTCGTGTTTTCTGAACCCGGACTGGAAAGGGGTGAAGTTAGTTTCGCGAGGAAGTGGAAGAGTTGGGATAGCACAAGGTGTTCCTGGAGTTTTCTTGGGGTGGGAGGAGGAGATGAGGTGGTAGTTGGATGCAGAGGTAGAGTCACCACCTTTGGGAGGGTAGAACAATGGCATGCTTCCATGGAGGAGTGACTCGGGGTACTGAAGAATAGATTTAGTAGAGACTGCGAGGGTGCTTGATGGGCGGGAGCAGATAAGAAGAGGAGTTTGTTGTCAAGACCATCAGAGTTTGCTTTTGGAGGGGTTTAGGGCGCAAAGGGCATCTACGGTTTCAGAGGGGGAAATGTGTCTAAAGGAGAAGAGGTTCATGCCGGATAGGTGGGAGATGGGAGACTGAGGAGATGGAGTGTTTGCAGGCGGAAGGGCTTCAAGGAGGGCCTGGGCACAGGTAGTGAAATATGAATTAAACTCGGTGGTGACTTCCAGGGGATCAGAAAGGAGAGTCCCTTGGGCAAGGAGAAGGGGTGGAGGATTAACTGTTTGGGGGGAAAAAGGGAGCTAATGACTTTCCAGAATTTGGAAGGTCTTCCAAGGTTTGCATTAAGTGTGTTATTAAAATATTCAGACTTAGCTAGGCAGGTGTGCCTTGCACCTATTGCAAAGCATCGATAGGAGGTATAGTCGCGGGAGGAGTGAGGATTTGTAGATTCGCCAGTCCTTATCACGGGCTTGTGGGCGACAATCAGCCCGAGTGATCCAGGCTAGGTGGGAACCACAGACTCTAGCCCGGCGAAGGGGGGCGTGTTTGTCCCAGGCAGAGAGGAAGGTATTCTGAAAGTGCATAAGGGCTGAATCCATATTAGAGCGGTTAGTGCTTGGGACCCATTTAGAGTGGTGAAGCTCATCCAAAAGGGGGGAGAGGTTGAGGGATTTGTAAGAACACTGGAATATAAATTTGGGAGGGGATTTAACTCTGTGTATTTTGCGTACTAAGTAGATTAGGTAGTGGTCGCTAATGGAATCGGGGAGAAGACCAGAGCTGATGACGCGGTGTGGGTGGGATGTAAGCGCCCAGTCAAGGAGTGAGTGATTACCGGACTTAAGGTTGGAGCGAGTGGGTTCAGTAATGGTTTGACAGAGGTTAAGAGCAGTTAACTCGATTTGGGTTTTGTTAAAAGTGGGTGCTAGCCAATTGTGGTTAAAATCACCTATAGCATATAGTTCACCCGATTGGGCAAGGGAAGACAGCTGGCCCAGAAGGTTGGTGACTACTGTGGTTGGCGTGCCTGGGCAGCAGTAAATGCCAGCCACAAAAGATGGAGGTAGTGGGGGACAGTTTACCATCAGGAGCTCGTAAGCTTTGGACAGTTTTGTAATGGAGACAGTGAAGTGGAGGGCTGAACTGATGTAGATAGCCACCACCACGCCTCTGGGTGCCAGTCTTGCCGTATGATATTGAACCCTGGAATAGCGAAATTATTATCGGGTAGGCTAGGTTTATGAGTCTCAGAAAGGATGATTATATCAGGGGTGGTGCTGCGGCTGGGACCTGGAGCTGGATCGAGCTTAGGGGCTAAACTACGAATATTTAGGTGGAAGATGCAGACCGGGGAGGAAGCTAGGATGGGAGGGCGGAGCTTGCTCTGGCTGGGGGTTTGATATGGGATGGGTAGGGCATGGGGTGAGGGTTGGGCGGGGTTGGGGTGTATATCCCGGCTGCCAGGAAATGTGCAATGGTAGGTGGCAGCGTGTACGTGGAGGGCAGGATTTAGCCTTTCGGTGGGTGGGGCAGAAGTGGAGGGCTGGATGGAAGGAGAAGGTGCAGGAGTGGGAGAGAGGCAAGGAAGCAACCAAAGGAATAGGCCGGGAGGAGGGGTGGGGTAATGAGACCAGGAGATAGCAGGAGGAAGCAGTGGACTTATAGTGGGTACAAGAAGGAGTGGCAGAAATGAGGTGGGGTGGTGGTGTGGGGTAGGGACATAGAGGGGAGTAGGTGTGGGAGGGATAGTATAATGGAAGAGAACAGTAGTACCAGGGTCATAGAAGGTGTCATTATGCCAGATTTGAGGAGGAGGTGACCAATCAAAATACCCTGTAAAGCCGGGTTGGGAGTTACAAGTGTCTGAATTGCCCTTCGGATAGCGTAGATACCACTTTGGAGTAGTGGTACTGTCACAGCCTCTGGTGGACAGGATGCAGGGTTCGAGACCCTGGTAGGGCAGTAGGGCTTAGACCTAGCTGAGTGCAGGGAACCTGGTTCTAGGTGGCTTGCCGTGGGCTATGATTGGGCCAGAAAATAGGGTTGAAATAGCGACTCCTAGTGGTCACAGGGGCAGGTAGCAGGCTGGGTGAGGGGCAAGCAATAGGACAAGGGTGGTGCATAGGGTTAGCCAGATGGCTAGGCAAAGGGGGGGGGTGTGGGCGGAGGCAGGGGTTTAGAGAGGGGAGAGAAGTGGCCTGAGCAGGTAGAGAGATAATCAGGAGTGAGAGGGTAATACAGGTAGAGGGGGTAGAGGAGGGAAGGACAGAGGGTCCCTCTAGCGGCTAGCAGGTATAACCTACAAATGGAGAAATGGGGACTTTGTTAAATGAGTGACAGGATGTGATGTCACTAGGGAGGAGCCTATAAAGGAAATGCTGAGCCAGGTGGGTGGGGGAGTGGAGGGTGGGCGGGGCGATGCGACAGTAGCCGCGTTGTGGGCTATCACCCTTCACAAGGGAGCTACAATTTGGAGGTAGTTTATTACCTCCTAGTGCCCGCGTGAATCCACGCTGAGGGAGGGAGCTCTTGAGGGGAGTCCTGTTGCTGTAGGTCTAAACCGTTTAATACTTTTAGACGCAATGTATTTTTACCTCAGAAAAATCAAAAAGAGAGAACCGTGGTGAAAAGAAAAAACGCGGTTCCCTGGAACCGATGAGAACACCACTAAAACACACTATAAACAATTAAATAAAAAAAAAAAATTCAGCACAAAAAAGAAAGGCTTTGGAGAACATTTTTTCTCTAGTGACTAGAGAGAGCACCTCAGAGGCATTGTTTCTCAGTCAGGTGGAGAAAAAGTTCTGGTGCCCTCTGGGAAAGCTCTACTCAGCACACCCTCTAACTCTCTTCTGATTGGCTAATTTCATCTTATTCATTATCATAAACTCCACCTCCAAGGCAGCTCAACCTACCAGCTTACTCATGTATACTGTGACCGATGCTAAAGGACCCTGAGGAACCTCCTTTCCAAGAGACGTACAATGGGACACGCCAGAAAACTCCACGCCCTGGATCAAGGGAGCAAAAATGCAACAGTTTTGCATTGAGTAGGGACACAAAAAGGTCCAACTCTGGATGACCCTACTTGTCGAACAGTTCTTCTATGACTGAGGTAGGCAACTCCCAGTTGTGTGTCCGGGACTGTAACCGGCTTAGGCTGTCTGCCAGGAGATTCTGGGGACCGGGAACATGGATGGCCAACAGTTCTTGACCCTGTTCCAGAGCACAGTACCAGACTCTTATGGCCTTGCGACAGATGGGGTATGAGTGAATATCCCCCGTCTGCAGATGTAGTGGACTACACTGATGTTGTCCGTCTGCACTAGCAGAAGGCCCGGGGACAACGAAGTCTGGAAGGCCTACAGAGCACAGAGCGTTGGATCACCACTCTCATCTCCAGAACACTGATGTCGAGGGAGGACTCCAGAGTGGACCAAGTCCCCTAGGTTTAGTGGGACCCCAGATGGGCCCCCATCACCGAGGTGTCCATGGTGAGAATTTGCCGAGGGGAGGAAATAAAGAAATGACCCCCCCCCCAACTGATGGCTGGGTTCCATCCACCAAAGGAGAACCTTTTTCACTGGGGAGGAGACCAGGGCCTGCTGTTCTAGGTTGTCCTTATGCTGGTCCCACTGGACCCTGAGTGTCCATTGGGGGTACCCTCACATGTAGTTTGACAAGACGTACTGTGGCTATAGCCAAAGCCATCAGACCAGGAAGCCAAAGGAAGGTTCTGGTCGAAACCCAGTGGCTGCTATATAACAGGCGGGACTGGGACATCAGGCACTCTGCACTGTCCTGGGAGAGGAAGCCCATGCACTGTGTGATGTCCAAAACCGCTCCAATGTACTGAAGATGTTGGCATAGAATCAGAGCTGACTTGGGCAGGTTCACAGTTATCCCCAGATCCTGGAATAGTCGACTGGTATGTTGTAGAGTGTGAAGCAGGCAATCCCTGGACTGGGCCTTGTGGAGCCAGTCACTCAGGTAGGGGAAGACATAAAGGCCCTCCCACCTGAAGGCAGCCTACAACACTGCCAGGCATTTGGTAAATATCCAAGGGGCCAAGGACAAATCAAGGGGTAAGGCCATGAATTGGAAGTGTTCCACCAGAACCGAAAATAATGTTATGTAAAAACTTACCGTAACAGTAGATCTTCGAGGGGATCTCAGTCATCAGGTCACACCGTCGGAACTTCACCGTCGGTGAAGCAGGATCCACAAAGAAGATTTTTCAGCAGTACCAACTGGGGCAGCCCAAGCCACTGATGTTATCACCCCTATAAAGGCGTGAGCGGCCCCACTCCTTCATCAGTGCTTTCCCTCACAGCAAAGGGAGCATAGCCCTAGCCATGGGAGACCGAGAAGAGAGAGAGAGAGAGAGAGAGAGAGAGATGCCCAGGCCTGGACAGAAGGCTGGATACACCAGATAGCCAGTTCTAGACAGAAGTCCCCCAAAAGGGGGATGGAGGGTGGAAAAGCAGATCTGATGGTTAAGATCCCATCGAAGATCTACTGTTGTGGTAAGTCTTAAGTTACTGTTCTATCTTCGTTGGGGATATCTCAGTCATCACATCACACCATAGGAACGAGTCCCAAGCAGTGACAGGAGAAACAGGCAGTTTGGGCAAAGGACCAACCAAAAACTTACTACAGGAGGCCCTGCAGCACACCCCTGCCAAAACTGGCACATGTTCTTGAGGCAATGTCTGGAATGCAGTGCTTGGTAATAGTGTGGACAGTACTCCAGGTGGCAGCTGCACAAATATCAGTGGCTAATACCACCCCGGAAACAAGCCACAGAGGTAGCCATGCCTCTTGTGGAATGAGCTTTAACTGCTTCAGGCAATTCTTTGCCATACTACTTGTAGCAGAACACAATGCAATTAGCTAACCATTTAGACAAACATTGTTTGGAAACCTGAACACCCTCTCTACCTGGGGCAAAAGGAACAAACAACTGCTTCAACTTTCTGCAATCCTTAGTTCGGAGCAGGTAATACTTCAAAGCTCTGCGCACATCTAACCTATGGAGCACTGCTTCCCCTGGATTGGCGCGCTCTGGAAAATAAAACGGGATGGTGGAAAAACCGGTTTAGCGTAAACTCAGACACCACCTAAGGGAGAAACTTAGGATTCATTTGCAAAGACACCCTGTCCTTGTGAAAAATCAAATAAGGCTCCTCGTACCAGAAAATCTGAAGCTCTGAAATTCTTCTAGCAACTAAAAACAATGCTTTCTAAGAAAGAAAGTGTAACTTGCAGGTTGCGATTGGCTCTAAAGGAGACAGGGTCAATTTCTCCAAAACAAAATTCAAGTCCCAAGCCGGGACAGGGGGACGGATTTGGGGTTTCAGATGGAGGTTGCCCTACACAAATGTACAGGAGACATTTAGTTGTGCTACTATTTGGTCACCCACCAGCTCATGAAATGCCAAAATGGCCGAGAGGTGCACCCTGAGGGAAGAGTACTTGAGGCCTGAATCAGACAGGGCTAGAAGATAGTCCAGGATTTGGTTCACCTGGCAGGAGAAAGGATCCAGACTATATTTGACTGCCCAAATGGCAAAGTGTTTCCACTTCATAGCATAGGTGGTTCGAGTGGAAGACTTACAAGAGGCCAGGACCCCAAACCTGGCAATGGCTACGTTCTCAGGCGCCAGGAATGCAGGTGGAGTAACTCGAGATTAGGATGGACCAGGGTCCCCTGAGCCTGAGTTAAATTCCTGCAGAGTGGAAGAGGGACTGGAGGTTCCTCTGCCAGTTGCTGCAGTAGGGGGAACTAGATCTGCCAAGGCCAGTACAGCACCACCAGAGTCATGCTGGCCCCCCCATCTAAAGCTTGATGAGAACCCTCTGGATCAGAGGAAATGGAGGGAAGGCATAGAGGAATCTCCTGCTCCAGGAGAGGGACAACGCATCTTGCCAGAAAACTCCAAGCCCTGTATCTAGTGAGCAGAAACTGGGCAGTTTTGCGTTGAGTGAGGACGCAAAACGGTCCAACTCT
Organism: Neoceratodus forsteri; assembly: GCA_016271365.2. Classification (NCBI taxonomy): domain Eukaryota; kingdom Metazoa; phylum Chordata; order Ceratodontiformes; family Ceratodontidae; genus Neoceratodus; species Neoceratodus forsteri. The sequence continues at coordinate 376,038,472 of CM057456.1, forward strand.
GGACACCCCTATCTGGTGAACAGATCTGTGATGGATGAGAGGAGCTCCCACTCGTGCATGCTGGATTGGGTCCAGCTGAGTCTATCCACCAGAGTGTTTAGCACTCCAGGGACATGAACCGTTGAGAGAGTGAGGCCATGGTCTAGCACCCAGTACCACACTCTCATTGTCTCTCTGCACAGGGGATACAAATGCGTTCCCCCACTCGTTGATGCAGAATACAACACTGAGGACGTCTGATTGATTCAGCAGCTGTCCCAGAAGGAGGCAGTTCTGAAAGGCCTGCATGGCATACAGAACCGCACGCATCTCCAGGACATTAACATACAGGGAGGTCTCAGTCTGGGACCAAGAAGCCTGGGTTTGGAAGGGGCCCAGATGGGCTCCCCAGCCTGAATAAGAGGCATCCGTGTGAAGATCTGTTGAGGGGTTGAAATCTGAAAAGGGACACCCTACAACAAGTTTTGGGGGTCCATCCACCACTGGAGTACTCTGCGAACTGGGGGAAGAGACAAGGATCAGCTGATCCAGGTCATCCAAACATTGGTCCCACTAGACCTGGAGAGTCCACTGAAGGGGACGCATATGTAGCCTGGCCAGTGGCATGGTAGGGATTGCAGCCGCCATCAATCCCAGGATCTGAAGGTACTGCCTTGTGGGAACAAACGGTTGTTGGCCACCTCTTGGACCTGGGCTATGAGTCAATCCACCTTTCTCTCAGACAGGAAGGCTTTCCCTTGCACAGAGTCCAGGACCGCTACTATGTATTGCAATCTTTGAGATGGAACCAGGAATGACTTGGGCAGACTGACCATAATGCCCACGGAAAGGAACATCTGGCAAGTCCTCTCCAAAGCCTGCAAGAGCTGATGCCTGGACAGAGCCTTTATGAGCCAACTGTCCAGGTAAGGGAAGACGTACCAGTCCCCTCCCTCCTGAGGGCCACAGCTTCTGCTGCTAAGCACTTGGTAGAGACTCGCGGCGCAGAGGACAAGCCAAAGAGCAGCACTTTGAATTGATAGTGCTCTTGAAATTAGAACCTGAGGTACCTCCTGTGAGGTGGAAAGACAGTGATATGCAGGTACACATCTTGCATGTCCAGAGAACACAGCCAATCACCTTTCCTGAGGAGAGGCAGCAGGCCTGGCAGTGTCACCATTCTGAACTTTTTGTACTGAACATACAAATTGATGTCCTTCAGATCGAGGATGGGTCTCAGATCTCCGGTCTTTTTGGGGACCAGGAAAAACCTGTAATAAAATCCCCGGTTTCTTTGGCGCCTGGGAACTGGTTCTATAGCTTGCTTGCGCAGAAGAGACAGAATTTCCTCCCTGAGAACTTCTAGATGGTCCAGAGAAGAAGAATCATCAGCATTTATATAGCACTTTTCATACACAGTATCCCAAAGCGCTTTACAAGCAATGCTAGACTGGTAGTGAAGTGACTTAATGTGTGGTGGCGGCCATATCACACATCACCACCCACACACAACCTGGATAATTGCATGAACCAGTTTATGGGAAGGGGAATGTTGGCCAGGACACTGGGACTGTTCCCTGCTCTTTACGAAGAGTAGCCAGGATTCTTTTACTTCCACCTGGACACCCACCAGGACAACACCAGGATGGGCAGAAGGGACCTCGGTTTAACGTCTCATCCGAAGGACAGCACCCCCCAATACTGCACTCGGATGCCAGCGATTTTTAGGTGCAAGTCCATCCCGGTGTGGGACGAGAACCCACAACCTTCTGGTCCAGAGGTGGATGTGCTACCAACTGAGCCACACTGACACCAGAGGGTACGATAAAGACGTTAGACGGTACTCTGGAGATGATTCAATGAACTCCAGGGTACGGCCCCCTTCTATGATTTGTAAGACCCAAGCATCCGACGTAATGGTTCTCCATTGATCGATATGGAGGGAGAACCGACCTCCGACCAGGAACCGGAAGAGGGGACTCTGGCAAGGAGTCAAGCTGAGGCGTCTCCAGCCGCTGGGGCTAGTCCGTCGGCATGGGGGCTCTTGGCAGTGGTTCCAGTAGCGGCAGGGCTAGCAAGGTGGAGCATTCCTACCTGCCCTGGGCCCAGGAAGGGGCGCCCGGCCTGGTCTGTCCCCTACGAAATGGGGGACACTGCTTACCCCAGACTGTGAGTGGTAAAGGGAACTTACAGACTGGAGGGCTCTGCCCAAAGCCTGGAGATCACTGATTAGGTCCTGGACATCGGGGCTGAAAAGCTTAGAGCCACTGAAGGGGGCTTTAAGGACCTTTTGCTGGAGGTACACAGCAAACCCCGAGATCCTAAGCCAGGAATGCCTGTGGAGACAAATGCCTATGGCAGCAGGCCTGGCAGTTGTGTCTGAAATGTCATACAGGGCCTTCAGAAGGTGTCTGTTAACATCCTCCGCAGCCTGAAGGTTCTGCAGGATTTCCTGCTTCTGAGAGCTGTCAGGGAGGACCTAAGCAGAGGCCTTGCTCCTTTTCCAGTGGGTGTTCAGAAACTTCAGCATATACAACAGGTAATTCGCAATCCATAAACCCAGAGTGGAGGCGGCGTATACCCTCTTACCCCAGAGGTCAATCTTGCGAAGACTCCATGTCGAGAGGCCAAGGTGCTTAGGCACCTTAGATCCGTCATGTGCAGTCTTTATGACAACACAGTCAATCTCAGACTGGACAGCATAATAAGGAAGGACCTGCAGGGCATGGTAAAGCTTATCTGCCCTGCAGGGCATAGCAGGTACCATGTCCAGCCTGTGCCAAGCTGCTAAGGTAGCATTCCGCAAAGATGGAAGCACAGGAGGGATGATTTTGGGAGGAGACTCTGGGATTTCCAGGAAGTCCACTAGCACCTTCCTAGTGGCATCCTCTTCCTCTGTGTGATAGTCCATAATAGAGGCCAACAGCTTCATGACATTAAAGAAGGCTGGATCCTCTAGAGGAGACCTATGCTTCACGGAATCCTCACTGACAGAGGAGGCAGCAGACCTGTCAGAAGTGACGGGTTCATCCTCTTTCTCATTCTCATCCGGTGGAATGAAGTCTGGATGGTACTCCTCCTCAATGTCTTCCAGATACAAATCAGGCACATGGGGTGTCGACGGCCAGCGGGGAGCAACCCACAGACGTTGAAGAGGGATTGATGACAAAGCTGCCATCGAAGGCGCCAGCGATGAAGGCCTGCCAGTACCAAGCTGCTGGACAATCACCAAGGTAAACTTGCTGAGAATGTAATTTAGGTCGATGAGAGCTGACAACCTCATTGACAGAGGGGGTGACTATGGAGCTAGAACAGTTGACCTCTGATTGGGCCAGAAGGACCCGCTGGGCTGGATGCCCCGAGGCCTGTTGCAGAAATAGGCCTGGAAGGAGGAGTCGTCAACGATGGTGGAGCAGACGACCCAGAGGTCGATGACCGACCGCCCTGGGAATCAGGCAGAGGCACTGTCGGCATGGGCCTGGAGGACACAGAGACCTGGACAGTGGATTTGTGCGCCGGTGCAACCACGGCAGATGACGAACCCCCAGAGGAAGAAGGAGAGCCCCTCAGAGATCAGGACCCCCGCCAGAAGGAGTGGTCCCTATTACGGTCCTTTTTGTGACTTTCCCTGAGGCCTTATCTCTGGCACTTAGAAGCCTGGGAGCTTGACGACCCTGCCGGAGACTGTGAGGCAGGGACCCCAGAGGACCCCTGCCCAGAAATGGCCACCTGCTGCTCCATCTAAAAATTCTTCAGAGCCTTCTTACATCGCCTGAGGGCAGTCTGGTTGAACTTTTGGCAGAGCTCACAGTCGTAGACTTGATGATCTAGCCCAAGACAGCAGACACAGTGTGTTCGTCAGTATGAGTAATCTTCTTTCTGCAGCGACGGAAGAGAGAGGTCGACGGGATAACTATCGACATAAAATAAAAAAGGAGTAATCTCTTTGTAAAAGAGATTCATAAAATAACTGCAAGAAAATTTGTAGGTGGAAAAGGTGCGAAACTGCACTGGAGCTTTCGCGGAGACCATGCAACCAAGTCGATGGTCAGGAAAGAAATGAGGAGGGAGCAGGACCACTCACGCCCTTATAAGGTCGATGACATCGACGGCGTGGGCAGTCCCAGTTGGTACTGTGGAAAAATCTTCCATGTGGATCCTGCTTCACCGACGATGAAGTTCAAATGGTGTGACCTGATGACTGAGATACCCCGGAAGAAGATCCTTAGGTACTGCCTGTGGGAGTCGTGGACCTTGATATGCAGGTAGGCATCTTTCATATCGAGGAAACAAATCCAATGCTCCTGATGCAGAAGAGGCAACAGACCCTGAAGTGCCACCATCCGGAACATTTTGTACTGAATGAACAGACTGAGGTCTCAGAGGTCTATGATGGGCCTGAGATCCCCTGTGCATTTGGCGACCAGGAAGAATGAGAATAGAGCCCCCTGCCCTGCTGGTTCATGAGTGTGGGTTCCACTGCCTTTATTTTGCAGTACAGATCCGATTTCCTCCCAGAGTAACAGCATGTGGTCTGGAGAGTAGAAAGACCAAACCGGAGGTTTTTCTGGAGGCAGCTCGAGTGTGGCCATGCTCTACGAGCTGCAACGTCCAACCGTCATTGGTTATCTCCATCCACCTGTCCAGGTGTAAAGAGAAATGACCCCCGATGACTGCCTCCTGATTTTGGGGGCGGGGGGTCAGACGGAGGTAGAGGGGGCAGCAGCCATGGTAGCACTACCTCAGGGATCCTTGCTGGCTGCAGCAGTGTGGGTAGGCAAAGATGCGGACACCCAACGCTTACACTGAAGTCTGGCGGAAGGTCTGGACTTGTTGGTCGCCCGACAGGACACCCGCTGACCACTCTTAGCTTGAGTGTGGTACATGGAGTGGAAAGATCGTAAGGTACATCCAGAAGCCTGTAGGACATCAAGGAACTGTTGCACACTGACCCCAAACAATTTGTAACCCCTGAAGGGGGGCATTCAGAATAGATAACAGAACGTCTTGCATGAATACCGACACTCTAAGCCAGGAGTGCCAGTGACGGCAGACACCTGCTGCAGTTACCCTGGCTGAAGCATCGACTGTGTCGTAGGCCAAGCAGAGGAGATGCAGACCAATGTCACTTCTCGACTGAAGAGACTGCAAGAGCTGCTGCTTTCGTAGAGTTGTCGGGAAGGGAAATGGCAAATTCTTTGGCTTGGTCCAAATGAAGGTTCAGGAACTGGACCATGTTGGCCATGTAGTTTAGGATCCTAATGGCCAGGGTGGATAAGGCAAAAGTCCTCTTGCCCAAGAAGTCCAACCTCTGGGATTCTTTGTCCAGGGGGAGTGAACTTACATGTGTTGGCTGTTTGGTGTGGTCGTGGGCCACATTAATGACCACCAAGTTGGCCTGTGCCTGCTCTGCGAAAAAAGGCTTTCCCGCGGGAGCATGATAAAGTCTGTCCGCCTTCCTGGGCATGGCGGGGACCAGGTTAGGATGGTGCCAAGCTGCCATGGTAGCATCCTCAAAGGGTTCAATGAGATAAGGAACCACCAAGGGAGGGGTGTTGGGGAGACGTTGGTAGGTGGCTAACCAACCTCTGCTGGGGTCTTGCTCCTCTGTGTCAAAACCCACTGCCGCCTGCATCTGACAGAGGACCCCCACAAGTGATGGGTCATCTGAGGGGTGGGGGAGACTGCTGAATGTATTTTGGGGTTTCCTCCCCATCCGTCAAGACCGTGGAGGCAGAGTGCGAAGTGGTAGCCCCCCTTCATAGCCCTCATCCCCATCCTCATCCTTGTCAGGGAACTGAAGGTCCAGGTGATATTACTCTCTTTCTCCCAAAGGCCTAGACAGAGTGCAGAGGGTCTGGCCATGGGGGAACTGGTGCAGGCCCGCTCGAGACGTTGGTGCGGGAACCGGCATCGGGGGTTCCCTAGCAGGCGGGCCCTGTGGTAGAGCCATGCAGGCCTGCATGAAGTCCCACAGGGAGGAGAGTAAGAAAGGAAAGTTCATGTGACTGGCTTTGGGTAGCCAGGCAGTACCAGCTGAGAAGGGTCTGGCGTTGGCCTCCGTGGTGGAGCGGTCGACGAAGGCTGAATAGGCCTAGACCCCGAGGAGGAGTCCCTAGCCTGTGTCCCACTACTGGACGGTGAAGAGGGCTGGCAGGTGGCCTCGGGTGATGCCCGTGAAGGTGGCAGCTGTAAGGATGGGGGGGAGGCTATGTCACAGTGGTGCATGACAGTCGGGTCAGCATAGAAGACCCAGAAGCTGCTAAGCCCGCATGATCGATGGTAGACCGGCAGAAGCTCCTGACTGCGAGCCCGCCGAAAATAAGGTCCAGAACAGCAGGGATTGGGGGTCGGGAGGGAGCCCAGTCCCAAAGAACCTCCTCCAACCAAAGTAATGTTGGCCGGAGGCTTGCCAGCGGTAGCCTTGTGGGAGATAGGGCATGGGAGGCAGACATCGCTGCCCCTTAAAATGGGGGACAGCCCTGCTGCGGTCGCCGAATGATGCAGGGACTAGGAGGGAGGGGACTGGAGTTTGACATGGTCCTTGTCCCTGTGTTAATGTTGGCCCGGGGATTTATCCTAGGATTTCAATGACTGAGAGCCCAAGGATAAGGCCAGGAAGACCAAAGAACTCCTGGCCTGCATCTCCTTCTCCATGCAGGTGACCTTTCATTGGAGCAGAAAGTTCTCCAAGGTCCGCTGGCGACGGCAGCTGGAAGCCTGGTTGAAGCTGCGGCAGATGGAGCAGACGTCAACGTCATGGTCTGGATCTAGGTCGAGAACACAGGCAGAATGGCCATCTATGGGAGTTGCTTTCCACAGGTACACTTGTTCGAATGGTGAGAAGATGAAGAAGGCTGAAAAGGCAAATGAAAGAGGGAAATCACTGAACAGCGATTAAAAACCTCAGATCAGAAAACAAAAGACGAAGTGAAAGGAATGGCAGTCGACTGAAGCTGCGGCGATCCGAAAGGTCCAACATGTGTTGGTTGACGACGGGGAAAAGAACTCAGGATGGCACAAGGGCCATCCTCTATTATAGCATACAATGACACCGGAGCCTGATGTCGGGGTGGGCGGCCCCTGGTAGACTGCTAGCTAGAAAAGTTTTCATGTAGTCCTAGTGCCTGGCAGCTATAGTTCAACAGGTGTGACCTGCTGCAAGAGATACCCCTGAAAACAGATCATGGATTGCATCCAGGATGTTCAAGGCTTTTGCAGACAAGTTAAAAGGTAAGGATGTACTGTTGATGTCACTCAGTATGCAACTCACAAAGCACTTGCAATAGTACTGCTTTAGATTGTTTATAATGTCCTGATCCATAGGCTGGTTCAGGACAGTGCAGCTGGGTGGGACGAAGACAAGTTTAACATGGCTCATATTAATGTTTCTGAGTGCAGGGCAATTGTCGACAAGCATGGCAATTGTACGCCTCTGTCTCTGCATTTTTGTATTAAACTCTTTTAACCAGTGATGAAAAATGTCAGCTGTCATCCATGCATTTGCAGTGCCATGGTATTCTCTGGAAGGGCAGCAGTGTTAATCCCCTTGAAACACCTTGGTTTCTTTGATTCCCCACATGCAGTAGGGGAAGCATTTCTGCACCAGTGGCATTCGCAAAGACAATGACTGATGCTCTTTCCTTTGATTTTTTGTGTGACCTGCAGGTCTTTTAAAGGAAAGGGTACAGTCTGGTGTAGTTCTGAAAAAAGGGCAACCTCATCATCACTGAAAGCGCTATTGGGAGTGAATTCAGACATTATTGTTGGCAGGACATTCTTAATCCACTCCTCTGAGGCCGTCCTACCATTTTTTTTCCTTTTCCCCATTCATGTGGTGGTAGCTGATATTATTGCATTCCTTCCACTGGGACAACCACCCAGCAGTGGGCTCAAATGCAACACCAAGGAAGACAGACAGGCTTTTGGCTTTCTCCGTCAGGAGGTTTCCTGTCAGTGGGACCCTGGCTTTTTGCCACTGCGTCCTCTCTTGCAGTCTGATTTGCAACCAGTGCCCCACTCCTCAGATTTTTCCTTGAACAGCACAGTTCCTTTTATCTTTGCCTTCTCTGCAGCTACAGCACCCCCAAACACAGAAGCCGGATTTATCAGCTGACAGTCGACTGTTAGATGATTCCTGGCTCATTTTGGACAGACGTGATTAGCATGAGAACAACAGGCAGGAACTGATCAAGGGACAGAGAAGAAAAAATTACTCACCTTAGTAATGTTGTTTCTTCTAATGGAGTTTTGCTGTATTCTGACTAAATGCAGTTAGCCCCAGCACTTGAACTGCCCCGGAAAGTAAAGAGTTAACTCTATGCAGAAGCATAGAACGTTGCGCTCAAGCTCAGTTTTCAAACCTCTGTCTCTAGCACTCTGAAGTGTAACCGTCAGATTATTACGAGCACTAACAAATCAAATTAATAGGTGGAAATTGTTTCAACTTTTGTAAGCCAAATGGCCACCATAAATTGTTTTTAGGGTCAAAAAGACTCAAGTTGAGAACCCCAAAAAGAAAGCTAAAGATAAGACAAAGACAGAATCAAAGTAGGTAGTGAAATTAAAATATTAATACACCCATAAGATAGGGCAAGCCAAGTACACCTCTGGGGTGCAGCACTGTGCCTGCCCACCCACATCCCAAAACTACTAGGTTCCAGGAGGGGAGGAACGGAGGGAGGTCCGAATACTGCAAGACTCCATTAGAAGAAACAACATTACTAAGGTGAGTAATTTTTTCTTCAAGCAACATGAAGTCTTGCTGTATTCTGACTATATGCAGACTACCAAGCCCCAGGAGGAGGGAGTCACAGAGCCTATTTTGGAAACAGGCTCTGCAGCACAGCTGTGCCAAACCTAGCATCACTTCTAGACTGAATGTCCAGAGAGTAATGTTTGGTAAATGTGTGAACAGTTTTCCAAGTGGCTGCTTTACAGATTTCCACTACAGGTATATCTCTAGTTGCTGCGAGCGAAGCAGCTGTACCTCTGGTAGAATGAGCTCTCAGGCCTGAGGGAGGTTCCTTCCCAAGCTTTGAATAGCAGAATTGGATACAGGAGACAATCTACCTGGCAATAGTTCTCTTGGTGGCTGGTTTGCCCTTTCCCACCTCGCCACAGGTGAGAAATAACTGAGAACAGCCATTCTTATTGGCCTTAGTATACTCCACATAGTAACTAAGGGCCCTCTTCACATCAAGACTGTGTAATCTCTCCCCAGAGGAAGAATGGTCAGTGAAAAACACAGGCAATGACATAGATTGGTTCAGATGAAAGTCTGACACTACTTCGGGAAGAAACTTTCTGTTAGTTCGAAGGACCACCTTATCCCTGTGAAAAGAAATGAAATCAGGTTCCACTGATAAAGCCTGTAACTCACCGATTCTCCTGGCAGAGGTAATAGCTACCAGGAATACAGTTTTCCATGTCAAGTATTTCAGCTCTGCTGAAGACAGAGGCTCAAAGGAGGCTGCATAAGCTGTGCTATACAGATGTTCAGATCCCAAGAAGGAGTAGGGTCTCGAAAGGGAGGATTAACATGCATCAGACCTTTGAAAAACTTCTTGAAGACTGGATGAGAGGCTAGGGAAGAGCCCTTCCCAGCGGAAAGGAAGGCAGACACAGCTGCCAAATGTACCTTGAGAGTAGTAGGCCGGAGGCCTAAGCTATTAAGATGCACCAGATAGTCCCAATATAGTAGTAATGTCAGCCAACTCTGGCTGAACAGGTTTCTGGGAACACCAAAACCCACATATTTTCCACTTGGAATTGTAAGTCTTTCTGGCAGCAGGTTTCCTGCTAACTTTTAGAATATCCAAGACTGATTGAGAAAGGTTTAGATTTGCATATTCTAACTCTTCAAGAGCCAGGCCTTGAGCCTGAGAGCCTGAAGACTGGGGTAGAGGATCCTCCCCCCGAGAGGATGTCAGAAGATTGAACTGTCTGGGAAGACACAGAGGCATTGTTACTGACAGTGACAGTAGTAGAGGATACCAAGGCTGTCTGGCCCAGTCTGGTGCCACTAGAATCATACCGCAAGGCTGAGATCTGATTTTGATCAGGACCCTGAATATCAAAGGGAAAGGAGGAAATGCATACAAGAACCTGCTTGTCCAGTCCAATAGTAGAGCCTCCTGGTGTACAGAACCTAGGAGAGGAGGGCTGCAACAAAAGAGAGGAAGCTGATAATTGTACGGGGCTGCAAAGAGATTATCTCTGGAGTACCCCACCTCTTGAAGATAACCTGAAGGACCAGGGGATTCGGAGTCCATTCGTGATGACCCTGAGAAATTCTGCTGAGAGAATATGCTAAAATGTTGTCCTTCCCTGGAGGTGCACAGCCACCAGGGAAGCCTGAAGGGAATAAGCCATAGACCATATCTTCATGGCCTCTGTGCACAAGGCCGAGGACCGAGTGCCTCCCTGCTTGTTGATGTACCACATGGTTGTGGTATTGTCTGTCCTGATTTGTACTACTTTCCCCAGAACCACAGCTGAGAACGTCTGCAGAGCTAGAAAGACAGCCTTCAACTCTAGAAGATTTATGTGAAGGCGAGACCCCTGGTGAGACCAGGTTCCCTGAGCTGTAAACTGATCCAGGTGAGCCCCCCAGCCTAGGACAGAGGTGTCTGTGGTGAGAATCACTGAACATACGAAATTTGCCAGCAGATAAAGGCCTAGAGGTCTATCAAGTCTGCTCGAATGTGCAGCCAGCACCCCTTATTCTGCAGCTGCCCCTCCCTTCCACCCTTCCCCTTCATTAACCCTCCCCCTTGTCCTGTCTCATCCTCGTTTGAAGCAGTCCACTGTTCTACTGCATACCACTTCAGCAGGTAACGCATTCCACCCAGCCACCACCCTCTCTGTAAAAAAGTGTCTCCTCATCTCCCTCCTGAACCTTCCTTGCTCCAGTCTCATATCATGGCCCCTGGTGGCCCTCCCCTCCCTTACTTTGAACAGCCCCTCTGTACCCATCTTGTTTATTCCTTTCATGTATTTAAAGGTTTCAATCATGTCACCCCTGTCTCTCCTCTCCTCCAGTGAGTACATGTTCAACTCCTTCAACCTCCTCTCGTATGATAAGTCCCCCAGCCCCTTGATCATCTTTGTCGCTCTGTGCTTCACCCCCTCCAGTAACTTAATGTCCCTCTTCAGATACGGACGCCAGTACTGCACACAGTACTCCAGGTGTGGTCTAACTAATGACCTATACAGTGGCAGAATCACCTCCTCCCTCCTCGAGGATATACCCCTTGCAATACAACCCAGCATTTTGTTGGCCTTTGCAGGAGCCTGACTGATGAATGGAACACCTTGCTGAAGGCTGTCCTCCTCCAGCCACCACTGGAGTGCTTGAAATAGAGTTTGAGACACTGGAACCAATTTGGAGAGAGGGTCCTTTTTCTGAGACCAGTAAGATCTGAGATGAAACTGAACATCTCTCATCTGAAACCTTGCTCCCTGGACCACAGCTGTGGAGGCTGCCATGTGGCCTAGTAACTGAAGAAAATGTCTGGCTGAATGAGAAACTAGAGGATGAAAAGAGGAAGCCAGAGTGACTAGAGACTGGACTCTTGAAAGAGGAAGGAATGCTCTTGCCTGGGTAGTGTCTATGTCCACCCCATGAAAGTGAGCAGCTGAGTAGGTTCCAGAACTGACTTTTCTAGGTTTAGAATGAAACCCAAGGACTCCAAGAGCCTTTGGGTGAACCCTAAGACTGACTTGACTTGGTCTGAAGACTGACCTACTAGGAGCCAGTCGTCCAGATATGGGAACAGAAGAATACCTCGTCTCCTGAGGAATGCCACCACTACTGCCAGGCACTTGGTGAACACCCTTGGAGCAGATGTTAGGCTAACAGGCATGGCTCTGAACTGATAATGGCCTAAAGGCAACTCGAACCTGAGGTATTTTCTGTGGGAATGTCTGATGGGTATGTGGAAACAGGCATCCTTGAAATCCAGGGAGGCTAGCTAGTCTCCTGGTCTCAGAGAGGGAAAAATTATTCCCAGAGTCACCATTTTGAACTTTGGTTTTGTTAAGTGTTTGTTGAGGTACCTTAAATCTAGGATGGGTCGCCACTCCCCTGTCTTGTTTGGGGTAAGGAAGTATCTGGAATAAAGTCCTCTTCCCCTGTGACAAATAGGTACCTTCTCTACTGCTCGCATGAGCAGAAGAGAGGAGACCTCTGCCTCTAAGGTCTTTGTCCGTAAGGGGGAGAGGGGGCTGAAAGATCTTGCTCTCATTTTTGGGAACCTTTTGAAACTGAGAACAAGTACCTGGCTCACTACTTCCAGGACCCATTTGTCTGAAATAATGGACTCCCAGGCCTGGGAGTAGTGAGCCAGCCTGCCCCCTACAGGAACTGGGGAGGCAACCCTGACTGACACCTCAGGGTGTCTGCTTGGCAGGGGGCTTGGACTGAGTGGATACTGGGTTCCTGGTCATCCCTCGTCTACCTCTTCCCCTGAAGAACCCTCTCTGCTGGAATCAAGAGGAAGCCTGGGCTTGGTAAAAAGGCCTGTGAAAAGGCCTGCCCCTGCCAGCCCTAAACTGCTGCTTCTGAGGAGTGGCCTGCTTCTCTTTTGCTGCAGCACTCCTGTAGGTGATCCTGTACTCGTCCATCTTCTTCATGTAGGCCTCTGTCTGTTCACCAAACAGAGAGTTAGCAGCAACAGGAAAATCCATGGCCTTAGTCTGGGTATCTTGTGGCAAACTGGTACATCTGAGCCAAGCTAATCTCCTCATGGAGACAGATGTAGCCATGACCCTGGAATGCACATAATTCAAGCCAAAAGCAGCGTGAAATTGGACCTTGGATGCCTCAATACCATCTGCAGCCACCTTCTCCAGCTCCTTGGCTAGCTGGAGAAGGGCACTCTTAGGCAGTTCCAGAACCGTATCCCACCTCGATTTCTGGTACCTGACTGTATATGCCATATAATTAGCTTGTCTGAGTCCCAAAGAGGATGCCAAGTATTGCTTCTTGGCCATGGCATCTGCTTTCCTAGAATCCTTATCTGGGGGTTGGGATGCCAGGGGAATATTAGCCTTGTCACAGGCTGCAGCCTGCACTACCCCAACATGACTGCAATGAGTAGTAAGAAATTCTGTGCCAGGACCTGACAACGTATATCTCCTGTCCATCATTTTATCCACAGGAGGTATAGAAGGTAGAAACTGCAAAATTGTTTTTGTCCGTTTCCCCAGGGATTTATGCAGAGGGATAGACACTCTCTTCGACTCTGGGACATCCATAATTTCCATGAAGTCAGGTTCCTCCTGATCCTGTTCAGCTTCCTCAACTGGGAGCTGAAGAATATCAGCCACTTTCTTGTAAAACAAGAAATGGGTGAGGGACTCAAAGTCTGGGAGAAGACACACTGGAAGGCCTGTCTGGGGAGATGCCAGGCTCTACTGACTCATCTAGGCCTTCAACTTCCTCTTTACCATACTCTTCTTCTCCATCCTAATTGCCCTCATAGAAAGCCTCTGGATCTATGTCAGAAGCGACTATGCCCGACCAAACCGAACCTCTGTGAACTGTTGCCGGTTTGGTCGGAACCGTGCAAAGTGACTGTACTATAGTGATCGCTTTTGCAATCTCCTCAGCAGTCGGACCATGGGAAGTCGAATCTGAACCGGCTGATTTACATTTGCTTTTACTAGGAAGCGATTCCGCAGAATCGGCTCTCCTTTTGCCCGAGGAGGTATCGCCCAGGTCAGTGGGCACCTCCTCAGGTTCGTTCGTAACCAAACCGGGCTGGCCATCCAGGTCAGCGGACTTCTCAGCCTCCCTCTCCCTTAGCCTACTCAAACGTTTTTCCAGAGTGGCTTTGGGAAAGTTTTTACAAATCTGGCAGTCTTCTTTGAGGTGGTCAAACCCCAGACAGTAAACACAGACAAGGTGAGGGTCGGCCTTAGCAAAGGCCTCCTTACACTCGGTACAGTGCTGAAACCCAGTGGGACCGGTTTTCTTTTTGGGTTTGTCAGACATGCCGAAATACTGGAACAGTTACCTTTACCAGTTTTTACGTCAGGCAACTAAAAACTGATCAGTTCCAACCGTGTCATGGGTCGGTTAAAAAAATCCACAAAAATCACATTTTTTTTTAGGAACCGATAAGTACCGGAAACCACAGCAATATTTTTGAATAAAACTCAAATAGAATGGGATTCAGTTCCAAACCGGACAGACTGGAGAAGAACCAAAGGCAGAAACAATTTCCACAATAATACCAGAATCACAACAAACTACCTACTACTACCACTTACTGTTACCGAGACAGAGGTAAGAAGACCGAAAATAAAGAAGCCGTTAGATAAAACCGACCAATTTAAACTATACTAAACCGAAGTGCAGGAGGACCTCCGGAGCGACTTCACAGTTAAGCAGAGTGAAAAATCTGACGGTTACACTTCAGAGTGCTAGAGACAGAGGTTTGAAAACCGAACTCGAGCTCAACGTTTTATGCTTCTGCATAGAGTTAACTCTTTACTCTCTGGGGCAGTTCAAGTGCTGGGGCTAACTGCATATAGTCAGAATACAGCAAGACTTCATGTTGTTTGAACAACAGGAAAAAATTCCCCATTTGGTACCTGAGGCTGACTGAAAAATGGCAGGCAAGCGGAAAAGCAAAGTAACATGTAAAGCATATAGCGAAAATTGGAATCAGAGATTTGTGTGCATACAACCAAAAACTGCATACATCCAAATGGCATACAAGTGGAAATGTACTGTATCATTGACAATATCAGGGTTCAACAGAAATTAGAATGCATTTACTTATTTATTGAAATGTTTCACCAGGACGGCACATTGAACAACATGTTGCTCGTCAGCCGGTGCAAACTTTGGGGGGGGGGGGTGGACACTGGAGGATACAAGTAACATAGTACAATACAGTCAGTACACTTGGGTGAATAGTAAAAACAATTACACAAAATAGACAAGGCAGGAATACAGGATACAATATACAAAAGGGTTAGACAGACAACAATTGTAAGTGCAAGTTCATTATACGTAAGAGCAAGTGAATAAGTATGTTACAGTCCCGAACGGGAGTGTTGGAGGGAGGGAGGAGTGGGAGGGGAGAGAGAGAGAGATGAGCTAGGTTGCAGAAAACAGGTACAGTTAGATGAGAGGAAGTTATGCAGGGCAGAGGAGAGGGAGTGCAAGGAGGAGGAATGCCAAATTTGTTGTTGAAGGGCGTTCCAGAGTTTGGGGAAGTGGTGTATGAAAGCAGACTGGCCTGCAAGAGTAGAGCAGCAGGGGATCACAAAGGTTCGAGTATCCATATATCTTAAGGAATGAGCTGGTGGGAGAGGGTTAGAGAGAGAGAGAGGAGGATAAATATGGAGGAAGGGAGCCAAGCCATTATTTATAGATGAGTTTAACACAGTGGGCGTGGCGCCTGTTAGCAAGAGAAGGGAATGAGAGTAGTAGAGGACATAGTGGTGAGTACGTAGAGGAGGTCCAGGGCAAAGCGGCAGAAAGAGTTGAAAAAGGGGTCCAATCTGGATAGGGTGGATTTGGGAGCGGCACTGCAGACTACATCACAGTAGTCAATAATCGGGAGAATCAACTTTTGGACAATCTCACGCCTAGCCATAAGAGGAATGCAATTACGGTTCCTGTATAAGGCGCAAAACTTGGGGCGCAGTTTTTTCAGGATGGCGTGGCTGTGTCCAGAGAAGTTGAGGTGTTGGTCTAGCCAAACCCCAAGGTATCTAAAAGAGGTGTCCTCTAGTACAATCCCATCCAGGGTTGGAAGGTGGTCAGAACAGGGAGCCTAGTGAGTCCCTGCCTTGTGCCAAAGGTCATGGAGACTGTTTTCTTGGCATTTAGAAAGAGTTGATGGGAGGCAAGCCAGTGCTAGATCTTACTAAAGTCAAGATGCAGTCTGGCTTCCACATCAGAGGGAGACTGGCCAAAGGTGAACAAGTCAGTATTGTCAGCGTACATGTGGATTGATGAGGAGGAGGAGCAGGCTGATGGTAAGTCATTTGGAAAAATGGAGAAAAGTAGGGGGCCAACAATGAGACCTGAGTTTTTCCAAAACCCAGACTGGAACGGAGTAAAGAAGTTAGAGGCGGAAAGAAAGGAGGAGATTTAGGAGAGAACTAGTTGTTCCTGGAGTTTAGCGAGGGTAGGGAGCAAGGAGATGGGACGATAGTTCCTTGGGGAAGTGGAGTCACCACCCTTTGGGAGAGAGAGAAGCCAAAAGGATGCTTCCAGGGCATAGGGACCTTCGCTGTCGTGAAGGAGACGTTTAAAATTTCAGAGAGAGGGTAAGCAATAGCGGAGGCAGAGAGATACAGAAGCTTGGGGTCGAGTTTGTCGGGTGAGCAACCTTTAGAGGGGTTGACAAGAGAGCAGGGCAGTAAGGATATCAGCAGGCAAGACAAAGGAAAATGAGAAGTGATCGTAGCCATAATTTGGTGGGGGTCACAATTGTCACTTTTGGAGGAGGATGCCAGAGTAGGGCAGGAGGAGAGAAAGGCTGATAGGGCCAAAGCGCACAAGGTCAAGTAGGAATTGAAAGCCTCAGCAACCAATGTGTGATCAGCTGTAAGGGAGCTGGACCCGGGGGAGGGGGGGCATGGACAACTTTCCAAAATTTTGAAGGGGAGTGGAAGTTAGCATAGAAAGTGGACTTGAAGTATTTGAACTTGGCTAACCTGGTTGCTTTGGTGCACTCATTGTGGAGTTTACGGTAAGTGATTAAGTCACTTGGTAATTTTGTTCTTTTGCGTTTTTTCCATGCTTTATCGCATGCTCTGAGGCAGGCCAGCAGTTCGGGAGTGGTCAAAGGGACATAGTTACCACAAACTCTGGTATGTAGGGAACATAATCATTCCAGATTGCTAGGAACTTATCTATAAAATAGGCAAGGACATCGTCCACATGTGGTGCGGTGGTTATCGGGGCCCAGTCAGTATTTACTACCTCGTAGAGGAGAGGGATTATGTCAAGAGGTTTATAGGAGCGTGTCAGTAATATTTTATGAGGAGGTTTAGGCCTGTGGATCTTCCTAACCATATACAGTATATCAAGTGATGGTCGCTTAGAGCATCAGGGAGAACGCCAGATTGGATGACACGATGCGGGTGGGTTGTGAGGGCCCAGTCAAGCAAGGTGAGGTTTGGGGTTTTAATGTTCAGGCGGGTGGGTGCTTGGATAATCTGAGTTAGACTGTGGGAGACTATGCTGGTGCACGTTTTATTTTGTGAGGGTGACAAGTGGAAGCCGTCTTGGTAGCCTGGAGCTGAGGCTGAGGAGATCTGGATACCAGAACTGATGGGGCCAGTCTGGGGCTACCAGAATCACCTGCGCCTTGTCCCTCCTTGCCTTGAGAAGCACCTTGTGGATCAAGGGCAATGGGGGAAAGGCGTAGAAGAGGCCCGGGGGTCCATGGCCTCGAGAAGGCATCCCCCTGCAGCGAGCCCTGCTGAGGGGGGTGGGCATGAAGCAGCCTCAGCTTCACATTCTCACTGGAGGCAAACAGGTCCACCTGAGGTGTGCCCCAGTGGGAGAACAGATCGTGTACTACCTCCAGCAGGTGAGACCACTCATGAGATGCAGCACCTATCCAGCTTAGGGCATCGGCCAGAGTGTTGGAGGCTCCCGCCACATGAATGGCTAGGAGATCCGCCTCCAGTCTGCCCACGAGAGACCAAGTGCGGAGAGCTTCCTTGCACAGAGGCAAGGAGCGCGTCCCACCCTGGCGGTTTAGGTAGTGCATGGTTGTGGTGTTGTCCGTCTGGACCTGGACCACTTGACCACGTACAAACGGAGCGAAGGCGGTGAGGGCTAGTTGGACCGCTCGAAGCTCCAGCAGGTTGATGTGGCATCAAGACTCCTGGGGGGACCAGAGGCCGTGCGCTCTTAGCTCCCCCAGATGGGCACCCCAACCCATCAGAGAGGCGTCGGTCGTTAGAGTTACCGTCGGCTCTGGGCGGACAAACAGGATACCCTCCTGCAGATGAGCGGGAACGATCCACCACTGGAGAGCATTCCCCATCTCCTGGGTCATCATTACTGGCTTGTCCAGAGGACTGGAGCGCTGTGACCACTGGCAGGCCATTCCCCACTGTAGGGGACGCATGTGCCAGCGGGCCCAATGGACCATGCTGGTGCAGGCTGCCATGAGGCCCAGGAGGCGCAGGAAGTCCCGGGCAGGGCGAAACTGCCCAACCAGAAATGATTGGGCAAAGGAGGAAAGAACCTTGGCCCTGTCCGCCAGGAGCCGTGCTCTGACTCGAAGAGAGTCAAGCTCTGCCCCGATGAATTGAATCACCTGCGCTGGCACGAGTTCCGATTTGGCCTCGTTGATGAGGAGGCCAATCTGAGATCAGACCTGGAGGACCAGATCCCTGGACCGCTCCACCTCCGACTTGGAGGAGGCTGCAATCAGCCAGTCGTCCAGGTAAGGGTACACCCGGACCCTTCGGTGCCGCAGGAATGCTGTCACCACTACCATGCATTTGGTGAAGACTCTGGGAGCTGGAGAGAGGCCGAAGGGCATGGCCCAGGACTCATAAAGGGATCCTTCCGCTCTGAAGCGGAGGAATTACTGGTGGCACAGACAGACTGGGACGTGAAAGAACGCGTCCTGAAGGTCCAGAGAACAGAACCACATGCCTCGTTCCATGGATGGGATGATCTGAGCCAGAGTGACCATCCTGAAAGTTCGAAACCTTAGGAACCTGTTCATGTCGTGGAGGTCTAGAGTGGGGTGCCAGCCCCCCATCCGTTTTGGGAACAGGAAGTACCTGGACACAAACCCTGGGTCTGAAGGAGGGTCCGCCACCTCCCTGATCACCTCCTTCTGGAGGAGCAGGGCAATGTCGGCTCAACGGGCTGACAGAGAGGCTGCAGACATCGTAGCCTCCCGTGGGGTGACGGCTCGATAGGGTGGGGACTGCTCAAATTCCAGCAGCAGACCTTTTCCTACCACTTCCAACACCCAGCGGTCCATGGTGATATCGGACCAGGCAGAAATGAAGTGGCGGAGCCGTTCCCCCCATCGGGGGAACCCGAGGAGGAGTGGCGAGGTTGAGAGTGACACCCCTCAACTCATCACTGAGCAGGCTTGGAGGAAGGACCGGCCGAGGAACCTCCCAGACCTTTCCCTCCCAGCTTCCTGTTGGAGGAAGCGGCAGGCTTGGCTTTGGGGTGCCAAGTGCGAGCCTGCTGGCCCTGATGCTGGTGTTGCTGGGCCGGACGTGCCGCAGAGGCTGAAGGACGAAAAGGCTTATGCTGCTGCTGGTGGCCTTTGTTCTTCTGGGCAGACGTGACCGACTCCAAGGTGGTGCTGGACTTCTCGATCCATTGGAGATGACCCTCCACCCCGGGTCCGAACAAGTCGGTACCCAGGAAGGGAACGTCAGCCAGCTTGTGCTGGGTATCCGCCGTAAAGGTGGAGATCCACAGCCAAGCTCTGCGGCGCATGGCCACTGCGGCCGCTACTGACCGGGCACACGAATCAGCGATGTCCAGGGAGGTCTGGAGCTGCTGTTTGGCCACCGCCCTTCCCTGATCCTGCATCTGCTTGACCGTAGTTTGGAGATCAGCCGAGAGATGAGGAATCGCCTCATCCGGGGAGCCCAAAAGGGCATGTGAAAAGTGTGCCATCAGGACGGCCGAGCTGCCCTGACGAAGGCCTAGGGAGGAAGCGCCATAAACTTTCTGCCCAGAGTAGTCCAGCTTCTTGGACTCCTTGTCGAGAGGCTTGTCCATGTCCCGAGCATTCCCGGAACACCGAAAAACGCTATCGGTCATGAGCCCCTCTGCAGAGGGGTGCTCCAAGAAACCATAGAGTGAACCGGTGGGGACAACATACTTCAGAGCCATCCTGGCCGAAGGTACTGGACAAGAAGCTGGCCACTGCCATAGCCCTAGGGCCGGGCTAACAATGGCTTTGGCCACCAGGAAGGCCTCCATGGGGAATCCCCTCGGTCCAGTATCTCCATGAGGGGATACTTGGTCCACTTTGAAATGGGTTCGAGCTTCATCCCAATGGATTCTGAGATGAGCTGAAGCATTCCCAAAAATGAGGATGGGCTCTCGTCCACTGACTGAAACCCGGTGGACTCCAAGTCAAGCGGCCTGAAGAACAAGGAGGAGTCATCATCAGACTCCGAGGAGTCTGCGAACAGCTGCCGAGCACCTGAGCCACCCTCCACCTGCCGAGGTCGATTGGGAGTGACGGTGACCAACAACCGATGGGGCAAGCCCTGACCCGACCAAGAATTCTTGGTCAGGGCCCCAAATTGAGGTTGTGGAGGCAGGGGTTCCACCACGATGGGTGGCGCAGCCGGTTTCGGCCGAACAACCTGTGCCGGCTTCGGCTCCTCGACCGCTCACGAGGGGTTGTTTCGGCCGCCCGGTGTTTCAGCCATAATGGCGGGAAGGCGGCGAAGTCATCCTATTCTCAGTCAAAGGCTGCTGCCACATTAGCTCCCATGCTTATCAGCGCAATTTGCGCCACAGCCTATTCTCCGAACAGGACGAAGACGAGGATGAGTGGCGCCGCTCCACGGTGCCGAGACCGCCGATGTCGGAGGGACTGGCTGGACCGAGAAAGAGGTCCGAGACCGTTGGTGTTTCGAGGTGGGTCGGGGGACCCGCTCCTCCCTCGGTTCAGGGACCTTAACCGGGGACTCCGGCACAGAAGGCACAGTCAAGTCCTCGGCTTCCACCGGGGAAACCGGTGAAGAAGGGTTGTCAGCTTCTCCAGTTGACAGACCGTCCGACGGGTCGAGAAAAATCTTGACCACATCGACGGGTGTCTCGGCCGGCTCACCTGATGGGGACACCATGAAGCCAGCGGCCTTAGCCGCAACCTCGACCGAAGTCGAGTGTCGACTATCCAGGAAAGGGGACCTCTCCTGCTCCCATGAACGTCGACGGTGGGACTTACCCTTGGGGTCCTTCTTTTCGGACCGAGAGGAATGTCCCGAAGGGCCTTCTCCCTTGGTGGAGAGGGAGTGGCAAAGCTCTTTGAAAGAAGCTGTGTAGGGGGACGCCAAGGAGAGCGGGATAAATGCCACAACCGAGGATGATGATGATGCGGCCTGGGCCGCCTCCTCCTCGAGGGCGATCATCTGCTCTAGATGTTCCGGCCGAAACTGCAGAGTCATGGGATACCACTCTAACGGGCCTCCTTAGACTTAACCGAGGATAACGCCGGGTCGCCTAGCAGTAACTGGGCAGCGCGGTTCTCCAAGACGGAAGCCGAAAAGGATCTGCACAACTCACAAGCCTGTGAGTCATGGTAGAGTCCAAGCCAATAAACGCACGTGGCATGTGGATCGGTCCAGGACATCTTCTGCCCACAGGGGTACTGACGAAATCCGGGAGTCGATTTATCCATCGCAGCCGTGAGGGAAGATACAGACCGAAGTCTTGTAAACTGTAAAATAAGTTTCGGATTAACCGAAGAGTGTGAATCCAGCATAAAACGCAGAGTGCTAAGGAGAGAACCTGAGCTTCCAAGCGGTAAGGAAGATCTAGCGTCATGGGGCGGAGCCAAGAGTTTTACCACCCGGGTGGGTGGGAGGAGCCAGCTTGAAGACCTTCCGGCAGCATTTAAAGTGGCAAGGAACCTGCCAATAAGTGTGCATTGAACAACATATCCACGTCCCTAGAACTGGGAAGTTTTGTGTTGGAGTAGGAGGCAAAAAGGTCGCTTTCTGGATGCCCCCACTTTAGGAAGAGAGAGACTCTGCCACTTCCTGATTTAGTTCCCATTCACAACTTAGGGTCAGAGATCTGCTGAGACTGTCCGCCAGGATATTCCGAACATCTAGAAAATGCACAGCCACTAGGGCCAGATTGTGCTAGACTGGCCAGTTCCACACCCGCATCGCCTCCCTGCACAGGGGGTACGAGCGAGTTCCTCCTTGTTTGTTGAGGTACCAAACTACCGACATGTTGTCCGTTTGGACCAGCAGCGATCCCTTGGGAAGGAGGGTCTGCAAGGCCTGGAAGGCGTACAGGACTGCCCTCATCTCCAGAACATTGATGTGTAATGATGCTTCCAAGCTGGACCACAGTCCTTTGGCTTGGTGCTCCCCTAGATGTGCCTCCCATCCCATGTTTGATGCATCTGTAGTTACAGATGCAGAGGAAGCCAGGTTCCTGAAAGGAAGACCCAAGGAAAGGTTGCTGGGGTCCCTCCACCGCAACAATTCTTTCTGACCTGCTGAGGACACCAGGACCGGATGGTTTAGGTCATCCCGGAGCTGATCCCATTGCACCCGCAAGGACCGAGTGCCAGAGGGGAAAGCACTCTATTGCTTCCATGAGCCAGAGGCTTTGAATTTCTTTTTGAACAAGAGGAGCCTGATCCCTTGGGTAGAAAGACCTTATTGGTGGATTTTCCAGAGGGACGTCCAGAAACTCTATAGTGTGTCCTTGGGGCACCAGTTGCAGGACCCATGCGTCTGAGGTTTTTGCCTGCCATTCCTGCTCATGGCAGGCAAACCTTCCCCCCACCTGCTCCTCATCATGGGACTGAGGAGGTAGTGGGGACAGGGATTCAGGAAGCGGCAGGGCGTTCAGGGGGAGGATCTCCTGAACGTCTCTGTTTTTTGGAAGAGGGAGGAGTGGCGGAATCTGTGGCCTTGCATTTACCCTGGTGACATGCCAGGGCCTGCTTCCTCTGCCTCCAGGTCCTTTTCCGAAAGGGCTGCTGCTGTTGTTGAGTGCTCGATCGTTACATGGACCTTACTGATCTGAGGGCGAGACCTCATTCCTGGAGATCAGTAAAGATATCTTTGGTGTCCCCACCAAAAAGCACCAAGCCCCGGAAGGGGGCATCCTGAATCACAGACTGTACCTCGTTGGCAAGGCCAGAGATGCAAAGCCAGGAATGCCGTCTTAAGGCAATGGCAGTTGCTGAGGCAAGAGCTACAGAATCGACAGAGTCGTATGTAGCTGGTGTGACACTTGGATAGCTGGTTCTGATTAACCTATGCTTTTTGTAATATAAAAATGTGTTATTGAATGTCTCTCATGAGAGATGCTGACAGTCTGTGGAACGACAACTCCCCCCTCCCAGGTTTTAGCTAACAGGTGTTACTTGGAAGGCCAAGAGATAATTACAGGCTAGAGGAGACTAAATTTAGGATCTCCTTTTTATGTGACTAATTGCAGCTTGCAACTGCTAAGATAGATCATAAACTTTTATAACATTCAGAGGAAACACAGTTAAGATTCACATGGTGATACAAAGAATGTTGCACTTCCGTGAGATCTGGCACAGAGAAAGAACAAGTCCTTCGATGTCCTGGAAAGGGGAAGCTGCTCATAAGATCAAAGAAATGTCATCTGAAAAAGAAAATGAGTTGTGCTGCGATCACAGAATATTAATTTACCTTCTGGAAAAGGCATCCTGTTTTTGTATATATATTTTTTTTATGTATTCTGACAGGGAGGAGCTAGGTGACCTCATGCAAAGAGGTGGGCAAAGCCAGCTTTTAAACAGTATTCTGTTTTCCATTTACAAACAAATGTTTGGACTCTGAAAAAGCAACATCTATAGCACTGTGAAATAAGAATACCTTAGAACAGACAATTCTAAGTGTACTACTGGTAGGAATCTGCACTTTTTAAAACCTGTTTTGTTTAAGTGATTTGTATGTTTTGTGATATACGGTTCTGTATTTACATGTTACATTTTTTTTTTATCTATTCTGAAGTAAATCTCTACTTTAGAGATTACTTGGTGTGCCTCTGAATTTCTTTTTCTTGACAAGGGAAGCATACATGGCTAAAGCTGACACTGCACAAAGCTTACTGGTTTTACCAAACTGGGAAAAGGTAAGAATTTATTCTGAGGTCTTTAATTGAGTTTTAAGGGTTCATTTGGTACGCCTGGTTAGATGCCCATAGGCAAAAGATATCTGCCCCCCCCCCGAAGAACAGAATTATCTGAGCCTGTACAATGGGTACGCTAACAAGAGGTTCACAGTTTGAATCCCTCCAAGACTTGAGAACAAAGGTTGATTCAAACCCACAAAACAGACAGGAGGGTTACCCCGTTTCTGTTAACTCTTCACAAGACTGCGCTCAGAGGTTAGCACTTTGGGAGTAGAGGGCTGACCTGCTGAGTGGGTTTGTGACAGACGGCAAAGCATTCCTACAGGAGAAGTGAGAGAGGTGAAGATCCTTGGCAAGCTCCTCTTTAAGGCTCGAGGGTTCCATCATCTGGACTCGGGCCTCTAACCTGGATAAGGTAGCCTTTTGGTGTGACACCATGTGGGCCACATAGTTGAGGGACCTGAGCGCACACGTGGCCGAAGCATAAATTTTCCTGCTGAACTGGTCCATCTGGTTAGACTCTTTGTCTGGAGGAGAGGTGCTCATGTGCTTGGGAGCAGAGGAGCGATAAAGAGCAGCTGAAATTACAACAGAGTCCGCCTTGGGATGCGTCTTAAGAAAGGGAGCTGCCATCGGCGCCCGGTACACCCTGTCCGCCCTTTTGGGGACAGCTGGGAGAGAATGAGGCATCTGCCAGACCGTAGAGGTGAGGCCCTGGCGAGGTCTGATCCAAGGAGGAATGGGAACCTGAGACAGAGACTCTAAGTCCAAGTGTTCGGCTAGTCTCTTTCTCATGGGGTCCTGTTCCTCCGACTCCCAGTCAAAAAAATCTTTCATGGACCTCAGCAGATCTGAAAAGGCAGGGTCCTCGGGGGGGGGGGACTTGGAGGAAACCTTGCCCTTCGGACCCTCAGGTTCCTCCAAAGCATCCTCCGCCAACTCGTCAGCATCCTCGCCATCATCATCATCATCCTCCCCCTCATCTGGAAGATTACGAATGTCTGGAAGGGTAATATCCTAATGTGCCATCCCCGAGATGTGGACCGTGGAAGGAGAAGAGCTCCTTGGGGATGCAGACCTTGGAGAGCATGGGAGTGGGAGTCTCGTCTCCAGGTCTGACACCACATCCGAGGGCGCACCCTGCCACTAGGACTGGATTAAGGTCTTGAAATCCGGCATAGCCGGAGGAGGTAGTGGAGGAGGTTGAGACTGAGGGGGAGGTGGAGGTGGAGAAGGAATTACCAGTGGTGGTGGGTAATGATACCCCGGGAAGTGGTAACCCTGGTAGGCATTGTAGCCAGGGTACTACTGTCCTAAGGAACTCCAATCAGGAGGAGGACCAGCCGGGTAGTGGTCCCCAGGATACCCTGGGGGTAGTGAGGGACAGTCTGGGGTCTTGTATAAATCCCCGTCATCAGGGGGTCTGACGGACGGGGTCCCACGTCGGACCTGCCATAGTATAAATTGGTAAGGGGTCCGGCGTTGTGATGCCCAACGTCAGGGGTACCGACGACAGGACCAGCACCACCTGATCCAGCATCGGAGGGGCCGGCGTCAGGGCTGGACGAAAGGGACCTGATGGAGGGACCATGTCTGGCACCAGAGCCAGAGGCTGGGGCAGACCACTGGGCCCAGGCTGTGGAAGAGTTGTCGGAGGTGATAGGGGATCAGGATTCGTTGGGTCTGAAGAGATCCCACCCGATAGGGGAGGAGGGGCATCCACAGTAAGGCCAGATGGCTGAGGGGGAGCCTCCTTCCCTGTGACCCCGTCAGGGGAGTGTGGGACTGACCCCGAGGAATGGTCTTTGACGTCGAGGGATCCCGCACTATCTTCGCCTGAGGTGCCCGCCTGAGAAGGGAAGGGTAAAGGCAAGGAAGATGGGGGGAGAGGGGCATTCTCCTCCTGGTTCTACCGGATGTCAGGTGAGATGCTGTTAGGCCCCGATGGGAGAACCACGCCCGGTGGCGTCGGAGATGGGAGTCTTGCCAGATGAAGGCGGCGGGGGGGGAGCCCGACCGACTTATTGCTGTGGCAGGTCGGCCTGAGCCTGGGGAGCAGTCTTACCGGTGGCCGGGGCGGTCCCGGAGGAGCCGAGGGGTGACCTGTGTGCGGTGCGGCCGTCGAAGGAGCCGATGGACAACTGACCCACAGAAGTTTTTTCAGACTTACCATCCGAAGTCTTCTTAGGCAGCAGCTATAAGTCGGCCTTCCTCGTCGAGGGCTGCGAGACCTCAGGTTGGTCCGTGGAGAGCTCCCGCTCTCGAGATTTCTCCTTGTGGTGTTTCTTGGAGGCAGTAGATTTTTCTGAAGAGGACTCTCTGATGCAGTCCATTCCCTTCTCTAATGAAGTCAAGCGGACTTTTAAAAGATAGGCCTCCAAATCCTGCTGTCTCCGCTTTTTGGTGGCCTGGTTAAATGTTTGGCACTCCGAGCAGGATGAGAAAGGGTGATCTGGGTCCAGACAAATTACGCACTTCAGATGACCGTCCTTATGAGGAATTTGCATGCCACAGGACGAGCACTTCTTCTTAGGAGAAGACATATGCATTAAATTTCTGAAAAGAAATGGCGAAGGAAATCCAACACAAGTACTATCACGACGATTGCTACTGGAAGTCTGCTATGTGACTGACATGAGGCGACAGCAGGCAAGAACTAGAGGGCGGGCGTGGGGACCACCCACTATATACGGCCACGCTGACGTCAGTCATGTGACGTAGGGTGGGCTGTCCCCCATCAGGTATTGCTAGAAAAGTCTGCTGTGTGGCCCGACGCCAGGTGGCACCAGTCCTATATGTAACTGACCTACTGAAGGAACCCTCTCGAAGTAAGATCTGCCGTTTTATTTGCCAGACTCCTTGCATTCAAGGACACCACCTTCTATCTGGACATCTGTGCCCTTTTATTCCCTATCAACCCTTTATGACCCTTCCCCTCCTGGGGTTCCACCCCTTCCCACTACCATTACCCATCCCCTCTGATGATGTAATGGGGGATAAGCCTGATGGCCCCCTTTCCTGGTGTGTATGAGTGAAGCACACCTTTTGCCCCTACCTCCCCTCCCACAACTTTAGTTTAAATTCAGATTAACTGCTAAATATTCCACTAACTTAACCTTCAGGACCTTTATGCCCACTTTACATAAATGCAGCCTGTCCAGTGCATACAAGTCCTTATTTTCCCATGTCCATCCCCACTCACCCACCAGTTTGTACCCATTAGACTCACACCACCCTCTCAATCAAGTGTCGGAACTCCTCATTCCTCTGCTTCCTAACAGTGCTTGCCCAATAATAATCAAAATAATAATAATTTAACCCTGGGACTGGAGTGCAGTTAGCAATCACCAGGAAGACCATGGGTCAATATTTTTAATAAAGACTGCACCTTTCCACATTGACAAGACTCCTAGCGGACGTCAGCAAGTAAATATTTTTTTTTATCGTATACTTACTTCTCTTAACATAGGAGCACACTATGAAATCTTGGAAATATGTATCGAACAAACTGAGGAACAGAAGAGAGCCTAGTAACAGAAAGCAGAATTTCTTGAAAACTACAGATTTGTTCAGGCCTAAGGTCCAAACTATGTTACAGCTTCTTCATTTTTTTTCTTATGGTTGGGGGACACAGGAAGTGCCTGAAATAAAACTCATTATTTAGTTTTGCAGGGAACCAATTGGATGGCTTTCTTGCACATCAAACTCTGCACCTTGTCCCGCAGGACCATTAAGTGCTGGGGGGGGGGGGGTCGTTTCATGGTCGGGGAGCAGTCCCAAGGGGATGTGGCATCAGCTGAATGGCGCATCGATGTTAGATAATTTTCACAACACCTGTCTGTGGTCACTCTCTCCCACTAAGGCATAAACATAGAGATGATGACCCCCAACCAAGCCTGTGACAGGGGATTCAGAGAGGAAGTAACGAGTCAGAAGTAGGAGGTGTCTGACATAGAAACATAGACTTTGACAGCAGATAAGAACCGCTTGGCCCACCTAGTCTGCCCATTTCCCTACCTATTAGTTAAGCTGCAGATCCTAGTTAGCCAACTGCCTACTTCTTCCTACCCCCCCAACCAGAATTGCCTCTATGTCTGTCCCACGCATTCTTTAATTCCCCCGGTTTTTGACTCCACGACCTCCACAGGAAGGCCGTTCCATGTGTCCACCACCCCCTCTGTGAAAAAATACTTCCACACATTGCCCCTGAGCCGTCCCCCTTCTATCTTCAAATTGTGTCCCCTTGTTCTTGCACATCTCTTTTTCTGAAAGATGCTGCCCTCTTGGACTTTGCTGATTCCCTTGAGGTACCTGAAAGTTTCTATCATGTCCCCCCCCCACACACACACTTTCCTCAAGGGTATACATATTAAGCTCCTTTAGTCTCTCTTTGTATGGCTTCTGTTGCAGACCCTGCACCATTTTAGTTGCCCTCCTCTGGACTGCCTCCATCCTGTCTATGTCCTTGCAAAGATGGGAGTCTCCAGTACTACATGCAGTACTCTAGATGGGGTCTCACCAACTGTCTGTACAGAGCGATAACAACTTCCTGTTTTCTACTGGTAATGCCTCTCCCTATACATCCCAGTATCCCCCCAGCCATCCTTACTGCCTTCTCACATTGCTTGCTTGCCTTTAGGTCATCTGATATGACTACCCCCAGGGCCCTTTCCATTTCTGTTGTTGTTAATACCTCCCCCCATTGTGTACTCTTTCCCTGGGTTTTTGTTTCCCAGGTGCATTACTTTGCACTTCTTTGTACTGAATCTAAGTTGCCATAATTTTGATCACTCCTGCAACCTTGCCAAGTCCCTTCTCATCCTTTCCACCCCCTTGTGTATCAACCCTGTTGCAGACTTTGTGTAGTCTGCAAAGAGGCATACTTTTCCTTCCAGCCCCTCTGCAATGTCACTTATAAAGAAATTAAAAAGGACTGGACCCAGTACTGAACCCTGCGGTAACCCACTAGTAACCCCCCTTTCTTCGGAGTAGACTCTGTTTACCATTACCCTCTGTGTCCTGTCGTCCAATCAATTTTTTACCCAGGCTACCAGCCTGGGACCCACTCCCAGGGTAGCCAATTTGTTTATTAATCTTTTGTGTGGGACTATGTCAAATACCTTGCTAAAGTCTAGGTAGGCCATGTCCACAGCCCCTCCCTGGTCTACTACTTTGGTCACCCAATCAAAGAAATCTATTAGATTTGTCTGACACGACCTTCCCGCTGTGACTCCATGACACCTCGGGTCCTGTGCCCCACTGGCCTCTAGGTACTCAACAATTATTTCTTTCTTTCAGAAGTAATTCTATAATTTTCCCTACCACTGATGGCTAGCTAACAGGTCTGTAGTTTCCTGCCTCTGCTTAGCTCCCACGTTTGTGGAGGGGAATTACATCCGCCCTCCTCCAGTCTTTAGGTACCACACCATCCTCCCATGATTTGTTAA
The DNA here is from genome assembly GCA_016271365.2 of Neoceratodus forsteri. Lineage (NCBI taxonomy): Eukaryota > Metazoa > Chordata > Ceratodontiformes > Ceratodontidae > Neoceratodus > Neoceratodus forsteri. The sequence continues at coordinate 376,067,728 of CM057456.1, forward strand.
AAAGGATATTCAGTGGTGTCACTAGTTCTCCACTTAGTTCTTTTAGAATTCTGGGGTGAATCCAGTCAGGCCCCAGTGCTTTGTCCACCTTCAGTTTTAGGAGTTCTTTCAGAACCCTTTCTCCTGTGAAAGGACTGGTATAGACACCCCCCTATCCAGAGTGCTTCTATTGACTGGATTAGGTACCCCCCTCCCTCCTCTTGTGAATACTGAGCAGAAGTATTCATTCAGTATCCCAGCTTTTTCATTGTCCCTCTCTGCCTACCCACCCTCCCATTTATTAAGCCTCACTATCCCTCCCTTGGTTTTTCTTCCCTCCCTAATGTACCTATAAGAAGTTTTATCCCCCTTCTTAACCGAGTTGGCTATCTTTTCCTTGGTTTGGGCCTTTGCTATTCTGACTGCCTTCCCCGCTTCCTTCTGCTTTAACTGGCATAGTTCTCTGTCCTGTTCCTTCTGTGCTTCCTTATACTTCCTGAATGCTATCTTTTTCTCCCTAACCCTCCCCACCACCTCTTTTGAGAACCATAGTGTTTTTTTCCTTTCTTTCATTTTGATTTGTTTATTTGCTTCACACAAAGGGTTGTTGCCTCTGTGATGGCAGATTTGATGTTTCCCCATTGTTCCTCCACCCCTCCTTCTTGCCTGTTTGCTATTGCTTTTCTGAGGCGCACTCATATTTTGACAACGTCGGCCCTCCTAAAGTACAGCACCCTCACTTTTCTATGACTTGACTCTGTGGCTGTGTTTATCGTGAACCCCACTGTTTGGTGGTCACTTGTTCCCAGATGGCTACCCACTTCCTGATCTGGGATCCTCTCTCCATCCCCATTTGAGAGTACCAGATCTAAGACTGCTCCCTCTTGGGTGGGTTCCAACACTAACTGTTTGGGGCATGCCCCCTATAGGACATCGAGAATGACCCTGCTTTTGGATGTGGCTGCAGCACAGGTGCTCCAGTTAACGTCTGACATATTCCGATCCCCATCAATAATATATCCCCTTTTTCCGCCATCCTAAGTATGCCTTCTATCATTTCCTTGTCCATTTCCTCCCCGGGACGGGGGTCTGTATACAACCCCCGTGCAGATTGTGGTGCCATTTCCAGTCTCCAGGGTGACCCCACAGTGCCTCCCCTCCTCCCTGCTTACCCTTTAGTTGCGATGCTTTGATCCCTCCCCTTACGTAGAGAGCTACTCCTCCTCCTCTTCTACCCTCCCTGTCCCTCCTGTAGACTGTGTACCCTGGTATGTTGACATCCCAAGTCATGGTTCTCTGTGTATCATGTTTCTGTGACTACCACAATATCCAGGCATCCCTCTTTCATCAAGGCCACCAGATCAGGGAGCTTGTTACCTAGACTACGGGCACTGGTACTCATTACCCTCCATTTTCTGAAGGCCTTCCCCTTTTTTGCCCCATCCCTGTCCTTACTGCCTTTGCCTCCATTTACCCCTGCCCTTCTCCCTATCGACTTCTCTATCTTGGTGATTACCTCACTAACTACTCTGATTTTTTTTTTTTTTGGAGGGGACGCCAGGATTTCCCTGATCCTTTTCAGTGCCTCCCCCCTTGGCTAGTTTAAATGCTTGCCAATGAAGCATTTAAACCCATCACCTAGGACATCCTCCTATAGGGGGCCCCATGAGCTGCTGTTGTTGTTCCTGGGTAACATAACTATAGCCCTGACCATGGGGGCTATAGGCACGACAACCCCTATGAAAGGGGCCTCTACTATCATGGTCTCACAGAGGTTCATGCAGTTACAGGGTTAACAGTGCTCTCAGATACCCCTGAGGTTTCGATCTCATCCAGGATGGTGTCTACCTCGGAGCTAAACAGCTTATTTCCCTTGAAAGGAGCATTCAGCAATGACTGATGGGAGCCAGGGCTGCCATCTTAGACAAACAGCAGAGGCAGCTGCTCTGGCTGCAGCATCTGACACGTCACATACAAATCTCTGGAGATACTTCCCAGCTTCAGAACCCTGCAAACAACTTTCATGGCTTCGGTTTTATCAGGCCCATGAGGCAGGCCACTGACCTACTGAACATGAATTTTTGTTCAAGGCGCTGGAGATAATCTGACCAGCACCTACTAGCTGTGTCTTCTGCCTTAAAAATGGGTGCCCTCATAGCCTTCTCACTAGCTGCCTCCAAATTCTGTAACAGCCTCCCATGCCATCTGGATCTCTCCACAACTCATCCTCAGTGTTAACCACATCTCAGGTGCCAGTCCACCGACACAGCAGCAGGGCATCTGCTCACAACACTAGCAGCTTGGGATCAGTAATCAGCAGTCGGGGTATTTATTTATTTATTTCAATTCTAGGATTACAATTACCTTTGAGCCCAGGGCTCTTTTACAAAGGTTCCACGTCAAGACATTGGTATCACATAACAATAGACAAAATTGTTACACAAATAAGGGTAAAGGATATCAAATTAATTTCGAACAGACAGGGAGAGGGTAAAGTGGAAAGGAAGAGGACAAGAGGGAGGGGTGGTAGAAAGAAATGGGAGGGCAAAGGCAGGAGGTAAGAAAATGAGAAGAGAGGAGAGGTGGGGGGTAGGTAAGATATGGAGAGGGGGGTGGGGTGAAGCAGCCAGGAAGGTGTCATTGTCATGTGCTGGAGAGCGGATGGGGCAGAGGCCAAACTAGAGCAAGTGTGTTATGTAAGGAGCTAGATATACGAGAGCGGTAGCAGAGCGGTGTTGCATAGACATTATCCATGACAGTCGCAGATGCTGGAAGCGATCAGGGTGTTTCAGAACCTGGATTTGAAGGCCCCTAGCCCAGTGGTATTGATAGTATCATTGGCAAGACCGTTAAACCAAGTGGGTGCCCTGTAGGCGAATGAACACTGGCCAATGGCTGTATGACAGCGAGGGATACGGAAAAGTTGTGGCTTTGATCCCCTAGTAATTCTGGAGCTGGTTTTCGTTTGAAGGAGTGAACAAACCCCAGGAGGGGCAGTTCCCAACTGTATTTTCTTAGCAACCACGCAGGTTTGGTACTGAATTCTATTATCAAGTTGAAGCCAGTTAGCTTGTGAGTAGAGGTCACAGGTATGTGTGAGCCATTCAGCCCCAGTGATGAGTTGACAGGCCTTGTTTAGGGTGGTAGTAATCCTGAGTGCAGTGGTAGTGGCAGTGCCATTGATGACAAGACCATAGTCAATCTGGGAGATGATGGAGCTTTGAACTGCGGCAAAGAGGGCCTCTTTAGTCAGGTGCCGACGAAGCCGGTAGAGTTAGCCCAGTCTAGTGTTCACAGTTTTTGGTTATATGGGTTCCAAAGGACAGGTGTGAGTCTAAGGTGATTCCTAGGTATCTGAAGGAGTCTACCTGCTCCAGGAAGTCCCCAAGGCAGGTGTTTAAGGAGAGTTGGTGGTGTTTGTGCTTGTTTTGGTGGCTGGTGAAAATCATGGTCTTCGTTTTTTTCTGGTTAAGGATTAACTTATGTTCTTTGAACCAGCTTTCAACAGAGGTGAAGCCGTGTTGAAGGGTTTGTTGCAGGTGGCTTGGGTCATGATGAGAGGCAAGAATCACCACGTCATCTGCATAGAGTATGACTTGCTGAGAGGTGGAGTCGGGAAGGGAGTTGAAGAACAGGCTGAACAGCAATGGGCCCAGGATGGAGCCTTGGGGGACACCAGAGCGAACCTGTTTAGTGTCGGAGACCACGCCTGATATTTTCACACACTGGGACCTGTTGTCAAGATAGCTATTGAACCATTTCACCGATTCCGCAGAGAGGCCAATGTTCAGTAGCTGATGAAACGGGAGGCGATGGTGGACAGTGTCAAAATCCTTTGACAGGTCTATGAATGTAGCTCCGGTTAGGCGACCCTGATCAAGGGAGTTGTGTATGGCTCCCGTAAACTCAAAAAGTGCTGTGGCAGTGCTGTGACCTTTTCTAAATCAATGTTGCTGCTGGCAAAGGATGCTGTACTTGTCCAGATGATCAGTGAGCTGGTCTGCTACTATCCGTTCCAGGACCTTAGAGAGGGGAGGCAGGATAGAGATAGGTCAGTAGTTCACATGGGAGGTCCGGTCATCACCTTTATGGATAGGTGTGACAGTTGCTGCCTTCCATTTGTCAGGGAATTGGCTGAGAGAGAGGGAGAGATTAAAGATCCTGATGAGAGGCCCCAGAACCTCGTCTAGAGTGAGGGACAGAGTTTGAGGTCCAGTGTGTCAGCACTTGCTCTAGTGTTTTGATGGCTTTGGAACGTGATTTCTGGACGATATTTTTGTTTACTGCTCTGAAGTAGAATGGGGACAATTTTTGGTGATGACTGATAGGTGGGAAGAGGGGTCGCTGTCGTTGAAAAAGTCAGGAGGAGGATGTTGCTGAGGTCAGTGAAGGCATCATTAAAGGTGTTGGCTATGACTTTTAGGTCCAGGATAGTATTCCCGTTTATTGTGATAGCAGTAGGGGGTGATCTGGACTCCTTTCCGGTAACATCTTTAATGTTATTCCAGAATGCTCTTGCATTTCCCCATGTGTCAGCAAGTGCAGTCTTGTAGTATTCAGATTTCTGTTGGCGTATGGATTTGGTGCAATCATTTCTAGCTCTTTTGAAATTTTGGATGTCCGCCTGTTTTCCCATTTCTCTGGCTAGTTCCCAGAGGTGGTCCCTGTGTTTCAGCTTCTTTAAGAGGGAACCAGTGAGCCAAGGACTGCAGAGAAGACTGCAGCATCTGACACGTCACATACAGATCTCTGGAAATACTTCCCAGCTTCAGAACCCTGCAACACAAGTTTTATGGCTTCGGTTTTATCAGGCCCATGAGGCAGGCGGGAGAAGGACGAGGCATCACAAAGAACACTCTCCTCCTCCTCCTCCTTAGGGAGGAAGGGCAGCTCATTCCGCTGCAATACTGCCATCAGTGTCACCACAGGTGGAGTTGCAGCTCAAGCTGCAGCAAAGGAGAGGGGAACGCCAAGCAGCTCCAGTACACAGGGCATGCTCTGCATGTGCAGCCACACCACTTATAAAGCTCTAACAGCGTCCAGAGAGCATGGAAGAAAAACAGGATAAACCTCAAAATTCAGCAGCATTTTCTGGGCTCCAGGATGCTGCCTGCCCACCCCATCAGCCAGAACTTGTCTGCCCTACAAAGGTATACCCAGTGTGCCCACAGACCCCACCACCTGGGGGCAAGCATGTGGTAAGAGGTGGTAGGAAGTAAAGTGACACAGATGGCTGGATGGGGCTGGGAAGTTGTCAGTTCATGTAAGGCTTCACCAGAAAGAAAACAGAAAAAATACACCTTTGGGACCACCTGTTGGCACAAAGCATCTGTTGCTGTTAAACCTGACTACTTCATTTATTTACCAAACAGTATACCCTACCTACAGTATCTGTACTCCATCATTTCTGTTTCACACCTTGTTTCTTGCACTCCCCACTTGTAGCAGCCTCTTGTAATATACAGCTCTTTGGTTAGCTGCTCCGTATCTTAGTAATATTGTTTTACTTCAGCAGTACTGAACTGTATTTGTACTTTCTGTGCCCAGCTGGCCCAGACTATATCTGAAAAAAGTGTCCCCTAGTTCGGTGTATTCACCCCGTCATATAATAAATAAAAAATGAAAAAGAAAAATGAATATAGGAAGTCTGGATGGCATTCAACTGGCATCTGCTCAGTTCCGGGAAGATACAGCTGTTGCTTGCGGGTACAAGATGGCAGATCTCAGCACTGAAGTATGGCCTCAAGTTCCCTGTGATTGATGGGGCTCAGATGGAGGGGATTAAGGAGGTTAGCTATCTGGGAGTAGTCCTTGATGAACGTCTAACACTTGAATGTCACATACTAGCCATGGTTAGGGGTGGATTTTATCATCGTAAAAATACTGCCAGTCTGGACCCTGATCTAGATCCTTGCAATTTGGGCACAACAGTACAAGCCTTCATGTCTACAGGGCTGGACTACTATAATTCACTCTATCGGCTTACTGGATAATCAGATCCACCACCTACAGGTGAAACATAGAAACTGTTGGCAGATAAGGACCACTAGGCCCATCCAGTCTGCCCGTAGGCCCCATACATAGTATGTGGCCACTGACCCTATGTGATCAATGACTTGTCATCACTCCCTCCCCTCTCAGGATTCCCTTGTGCCTGTCCCAAGTATGCTTAAACTCCTCCACTATGCTTGCCCTCACTACCTCCTGCGGTAGACTATTCCATGTGTCGACTACCCTTTCTGTGTAAAAAACGTCCTCACATTACCTCTTAATCTACCCCCTTCCAATTTCATACTGTGCCCACTTGTTCTAGTACTTTTTCTACACTGGAAAAGCTCCCCCTCCTGCACCTTGTTTATGCCCTTGAGGTACTTGAAAGTTTCAATCATGTCCCCCCGCTGTCTCCTCTCCTCCAGAGAGTACATATTGAGGTCCCTTAGTCTCCTCATAGATTTTGTGATGTAAGCCCTGCACCATCTTTGTTGCCCTTCTCTGGACAGTCTCCACCTTATCTATGTCCTTGCGCAGATGGGGTCTCCAGAACTGCATGCAGTACTCCAGGTGAGGCCTTATCAATGTTTTATACAATGGCATCACCACCTCCCGCCTCCTGCTAGTGATACCCATGCCTGTGCACCCCAGCATGCCACTGGCCCTCCCTGCCACCTTTGTACACTGCTTTGATACCTTAAGGTCATCAGCAATGATAACCCCTAGGTCCCTTTCTTCTTTGGTGACAGTCAGCTCCTCCCACCCCAACCTGTAGCTCTCCCCAGGGTTCCCTCTACCCAGGTGCATTATTTTGCATTTCTTTACATTGAACCTCAGTTGCCACATTTCCGACCATCTTTTAAGCTTTTCCAGGTTCCTCTTCATTTTCTGCACCCCTTCTGGAGTATCCACCCTGTTGCAGATCTTGGTGTCATCTGCAATCGATAAACGACCTTTCCTTTCATCCCCTCTGCAATATCACTAATGAAGACTTTGAACAGGATTGGTCCTAGTACTGATCCCTGTGGTACCCCACTGGTCACCCCCCTTTCCCCAGATTGTACCTCATTTACCACCACCCTCTGTTAACCAGTTCCTAACCCAGTTCACCACCTTGTCTCCCATGCCCAGACTACCCATCTTGTTAATCAGCCCTCTATGTGGGACGATGTCAAAGGCTTTGCTGAAATCTAGTAGGTGACATCTACTGCACCTCCCTGATTAAGTTCCCTAGTCACCCAATCAAAAAAAAAAACTATTAGATTTGTCTGACATGACCTTCCGTGTTGCCTCAGATCCTGAGCACCACTGGATTCCAAATGTGCCACTATCCTTTCTTTCAGCAGTGTCTCCATGATCTTTCCCATCACTGAGGTGAGGGTGATTGGCCTGTAGTGCCCCGCCTCCTCCCTACTGCCACTTTTGTGCAGTGGGGCTACATGTTCCCTCCTCCAGTCCTCTGGAACAACACCAGTGTTCAATGACTCTGTGAACAGGGCCGCCAGAGGCGCTGCTAGTTCCCTTCACAGCTCCTTTAATATCCTCGTGTGGATGCAATCTGGCCCCATGGCCTTATCCACCTTCAGCTTTGTGAGTTCTTCCAGAACTCTCTCTCCACTGTGAATGGACTGGTGTTCATCTCCCCCCCCCCAATTGCTTCTGCAACCCAACTGTGGTCCTTGATCCACCACCTCCTTAGTGAATACCGAACAGAAGTATTTGTTCAGCATTTCTGCCTTGTCCAGGTTCCCCTCCTCATACTCTCCCTTCTCCCCTTTGAGTCTCACAATTTCGCCCTCTTCAGTTTTTCTTCCTTCACTGATGTATCTATAAAATGCCTTATCCCCTTTGTTTACAGACTGTGCTAAGCTCTCTTCTGTCTGCGCCTTCGCCCTCCTAACAGCCTTCCCTGCTTCCCTTAGACATTCAAGGTTCACCTCCCTGTCCTCTTCTTGCCTTTGGCTTTCCTTATATTTCCTGAAACTCAGCCTTTTAGCCCTGACTTTGTCCCTCACCTCTTTGGAGAACCATAGCGGTTTCCTTCTTCTTTTCCCTTTGGCCACTATCCTAACGCACTGGTCTGTTATATCCGCTATGGCTCCTTTCAGTTTCTCCCACTGTTTTTCCACCCCTCTACTATCTCTCCCTTCCACAGGAATGGTTGTATACATCTACCCATTTCAGTGAAATCTGCCCTCCTGAAATCTAACGCTCTTGCCCTTGTATGGCTTGACTGAGTCCATGACTCCATGCTGAACCACACCATGTGGTGGTCACTGTACCCCAGCTGTCCTTCTGCCTGTATTTCTTTGACTCTGTACCCATTAGTCCACACCAGGCCCAGAAGTGACTTGTCCCTCGTTGGCCCATGCACCAGCTGCCTGAAGCCAACCCCCTGCAGGGATTCTAGGATGGCTGTGCTTCTGGCTGAAACAGCCATCTGGATGGCCCAATCCACATCTGGCATACTGAAATCCCCCAGTAGCAGGTGCTCTGCAATGCATCAGCGAGGCTTCAGACTTTTGAGATGAAGTCAAAATAATTACTCTGTGTCTGCCAGTTCTGGGCTAACTGCCAATTACATAGACTCTGATGGCAGATGAGAACCGCTTGGCCCACCCAGTCTGCCCCTTTCCCTACCTACTGGATAAGCTGCAGATCCTAGTTAAACAACAGCCAACTTCGGTGGTGAGCTGACAGCATGGTACTTTTATTAACATTTAAAGCCTTGAATAATCGGAGTCCAACAGACCTCCATGAGCGCTGACCCTTACACCCTAAGTTAGGGTGACTGGATCCATGGGACAGGGTCTTCTACAGTGCCACCCTTCTATCTAAATTAGACAGTAAACTGAGCCTTGGTGGTGGCAGTCCTATGGAACTCTGTGCCCACAGACATCTGCCTGGCTCTTTTCAAATCACAGCTCAAAAGATATTTTGGACCAGGCCTTTTTTTAGATTTAGTCCATGCATGTTACAGAAACACAGAAGATGTCGGCAGATAAGGACCTCTTGGCCCATCTAGTTTGCCCTATTTTTCCTTACCTACAGCTACACCGCAGACCCTAGTCAGTCTTTGGTCTTTACCCCCTGCCTTACTTTCAAGATCCCCTTGTATCTATCCCATGCATTCTTGAATCTTGTAACCATCTTAGCCTCCACCACCTCAGCTGGGAGGCTGTTCCATGTGTCCACCACTTTCTCTGTGAAGAAGTACTTCCTTTCATTTCCTCTGAGCTTCCCCCCTTCCACCTTCATAGTATGACCCATTGTCCATGAGCATCTTTTTCTTTGGAAAAGGCTACCTACCTGTACTCTGTTTTCACCTGTAATGTATTTGTATGGTCCTATCATATCCCCCCTTTTCCTTCTTTCCTCTAGGGAGTATAAATTCAGCTCCTTAAACCTTTCTTCGTAGGTCTTGTGATGCAGGCCCTGCACCATTCTTGTTGCCCTTCTTTGAACCATCTCCACCCTATCTATGTCCTTTTGGAGATAGGGCGTCCAAAACTAGACACCGTACTCGAGGTGTGGTCTCAGCACTGACCTATATAGGGGTATCACTACATCCCTCCTTTTGCTGGTGATCCCCCTGCCTATGCAGCCCAGTATCCTATTTGCCTTCCCCACTGCCCTGTCACACTATTTAGCTACCTTCGGGTCATGAGAAATGATTACCTCAGGTCCCTTTCCTGTTTTGTGACTGCTCATTCCAAACCTCCCAGTTGGTATGTTGCCTCTGGGTTTATGTGCCCCAAGTGCATGATTTTGCACTTTTTTGCATTGAAACCCAGCTGCTAGACCAGTGATCATTCTTCCAGCCTTTTTAGATCGTCCCCCATTCTTTCAACCCCCCTCCCCAGTGTGTCTACTCTGTTGCAGAGCTTTGTGTCATCTTCATATAGGCATACTTTCCCTTCCAGTCCCTCTGTGATGTCGCTAATAAATATATTAAAGAGGACTGGGCCTAGTACTGACCCTGCAGCACCCCCACTGGTCACCCTGCCTACTCCTGAGTGGATGCCATTTACCACCACCCTCTGACTCCTATTTCCTAGCCAACTCTCTACCCATTTAACTACTTTAGTCCCTACTCCTAGGCTCTCCAGCTTGTTTACCAATGTCCTATGCGTAACGGTGTTGAAGGCCTCACTGAAATCCAGGTAGGCCATGCCCACAGTTCCTCCCTGATCTACTTCCTTGGTTACCCAGCCAAAGAAATCAATCAGGCTAGTGTGGCAAGACCCCCAGAAACCATGATGCCTAGGATCCTGTAGACCAATGGCTACACGGTATTCCCCAATCCTTTCGTTTAGTGGTGATTCCATTACCTTGCCCACCACTGACGTCAGGCTGACAGGCCTGTAATTTCCTGCCTCCTCCCTATTTCCACTTTTGTGGAGTGGGACTACATCTGCCTTCCTTCAGTACCCCGGTACCTCCCGCGTTTCCAATAACAGGTCGAACTGGGCTGTTAGAGGTGCAACCCGCTCCTCCGAGTTCCCTCAGTATCCTGGGGTGTATCCTGCCAGGTCCCACTGCCTAGCCCACTTTTAACTGCACTAGTTCCTTAAGGATTCTTTCCTCTGTAAAGGGACTAGTGTCCATCTCCTGTCCCTTAGTGCTCTCGTCCTTTACCAGTGGCCCGTTTCCCACTCCTTCTTCCTCAAATACTGAACAGAAGTATTTGTTCAGTATGTCTGCTTTTTGGTGGTCACCTGCCACACACATCGCTCCTTCTCCTTTCAGTCTTACTATCCCTCCCTTGGTCTTTCTCTTTTCGCTTATGTGATCTATGTACGTGGTACCTATGTTTAAGCTTTACAAAGTTATTCGGTATTTTATATGATCAGTACTATGCACGTTATTGCATTGTAGATGTCTTTGGAAGTATTGTTTTGTTTTTGTGTGCTCTGGTCTTTAAGCATAATTGTATTTAAGTGGTCAGAGCAAAGGAAGGGTGCTCAGTAAGATTAATGCTACATCCAATTCTGACAGTAAGGATTTCAGATGATGTTCTTATTCAAAGAGAATAAATAATAATATAAAAAAGAGGCAGTTGCCCACTGCTATATATTTTCAGTCACCTTTGTTTTTTTCAGATCTTTTTCAAGTGCCTTCTTCCCAGTCTTCAGCTCTTTTAACTCTTCTTTCTGCTTTTGGACAATTTCTTCATAAGAAAGAAAACAAGTGGCATAACAAACTTAAAGGCACACTTCAAACCCCAGGATAAAAAGAAAAGCAAAAGAGGCAGGGGGAAAAATGATAATGAGCCTTGAATTAAATATATTTCAGTCATTCATACTGTAGTCTGAGCACGCGTGGCCCTGCCTGGAGTACCCTGCTATACTACTGCTTGGTTAACTTTTATTAGCATATTATAAATGCAACATCTGAGAATGGACTATATTACTCTTTTAAAAGAATGCTGAGGCCCTATACCCAGTCGCTATTGAGTGGCACAAAATAGCTGCAATGACCACTTGGTACTACTGTTCGACTTCGCACCCCACAGTACTATACACAACTTGATAGCAAACCTTTTTCTGCGCAGTCGTATGGAGCACTGCGACTGTGCAGGGAACAGGTCAGTGGGGGCTGTCACGTAAATAAAGCACTGGGCCATGCACAGATGCTCTACCAGCCCATGCACAACCTGTTTCCATGCCCGAGCAACCCCCCAGGGTATAGAACTGCTGCAAACAGTTCCGGTGGGGGGGGGCACCAGGAAGAGAAGTCATGGATGGTGCAGAGAAGCAGGGTTTGGAAGGAAGGCACTACTACAGGGCTGGGGATAGGCAGAGGAGGGCTACTACATCACCAGAGACAGCTTGAGGACATCATGGAGAGTCAATGTATTTAGCCCAGAAGCAGACCTAAAGGTACAGACTGGGTGGGTGGGTGGGGGCAAGACTATGCCAACAGAGCAGTTTCGACAGAAGACTGCATAAGGCATAGTGCCATTTGGCTGGCACTATGCCATACCTAGTCCTCCACAGTGGTCATGGTTCAGATGTTAGCAACTGAACATCCTGTCTGTGATGGCTAACATCTGGCAACTGTCATTTGCCCTGCAACTTAGTAGCTATGGGGACTCCTACCCCTGGCAAGTATGTAAAACTTTTGTTTATAGCAGATTTTGGTGGTGGTGCATCAGAAAAAATGTTTGCACCCTGAAATTGCACCCCCACTGTGCCTGTGTATGTGGCCCCAGAAGTTCAAAATGTTTGGGTTGTGAAGCACTACTGGCTGGTCAACTTGACATCCTGTTAGCCAAACAATGCTCTCAGTCGCTACAAACTGCTTGACTAACACATTCAGAACACGTTTCTGTTTCAACAAGACAGCAGGGAATACAGGGAATTTCAATGCAGGAGCAAGAACAGCTAGTGATAAACAGATCACTGGAAAAACAGAACAGAAAACAGTGCTTTTGGATGGTGAAGTAGAAAACAGCTAGGAAACATTAAATACATTTCGATATGTTGGTCACTAAAAATTTAATTCACTGTCCATGTACCACCAAGAGCCAAAATGTTTCAGCAACCCTACCACCCCCTTAAGAAGAGATGTAAACAAACAGTGTAAGCAGCAGGGAGGAACGGGAACTCAAAATCAAAGGTGCAGCTGTCTATACAAAAAAACATGTGGTGAACCAAAGAATGAGACAGTGCACACAAGAATGAGTCTAAACTGTCACGTATTAATACTATGCACAGGAAGGTGCAAATAACTGCAGTGCAATCAAAGGGCTTAAACTGGGACTAGAGTACTCCCCTACGTATCGTGAATAATGAAATTTAACAACTCAGTATAACAGCTGGTTATTCCATAATGGGCACATTTATCTATGATAATATGTATTTTATATTGATGCTTTTATAGTCAAGGTCTAATCCTGAAGAAACAATGTAACACTATCTCTGGACCCCTGCAATTGCTTTAGAAACATAGAATTTGTCGGCAGATAAGGACCGCTTGGCCCACCCAGTCTGCCCATTTCCCTGCCTACTGGTTAAGCTGCAGATCCTAGTTAACCAGCAGCCTACTTCTTTCTACCCCAACCCCCTAGAATTGCCTTGTGACTGTCCCATGCATGCTTGAATTCCACCACTGTTTTTGACTCCACGACCTCCTCCGGAAGGCCGTTCCATGCATCCACAGCCCTCTCTGTGAAAAAATACTTAAATTACCTCTGAGCCCTTCACCCCATCTTCAAATTGTGCCCCCTTGTTCTTGCACACCTCTTTTTAGAAAGATGCTACCTCTTGGGACTTTGTTGAATCCCTTGAGGTACTTGCAAGTTTCTATCATGTCCCCCCTCTCCCTCCTTTCCTCGAGGCTATACATATTAAGTTCCTTAAGTCTCTCTTCATATGTCTTCCGGTGCAGACCCTGCACCATTTTAGTTGCCCTCCTCTGGACAGCTTCCATCCTGTCTATGTCTTTGCGAAGACTGGGTCTCCAGAACTGCACATAGTATTCCAGATGGGGTCTGACCAGCTGTCTGTACAGAGGGATAATAACTTCCTGTTTTCTACTGGTGATGCCTCTCCCTATGCATCCCAGTATCCCCCAAGCCCTCCTTGCTGCCCTCTCATATTGCTTGCCCACCTTTAGGTCATCTGATATGACTACCCCCAGGTCCCTTTCCATTTTTGTTGTTGCTAGTATCTCACCCCCCATTGTGTACTCTTCCCCTGGGTTTTTGTTTCCCAGGTGCATTACCTTGCATTTCTTAGCACTGAATCTAAGCTGCCATACATTTGACCATTCCTCTAACCTTGCCAAGTCCCTTTTCATCCTTTCCACCCCACCTTGTGCATCAACTTTGTTGCAGATCTTTGTGTCATCTGCAAAGAGACATACTTTTCCTTCCAGTCCCTCTGCAATGTCGCTTATAAAGACATTGAAGAGGACCGGTCCTAATACTGAACCCTGTGGTACCCCACTAGTAACCCCCCTTTCTTCAGAGTGGACTCCATTTACTATTACTATCTGTGTCCTATTCTCCAGCCAATTCTTTACCCAGGCTGTCATCTTGGGACCCACTCCCAGGCTGGCTAACTTGTATATTAATCTTTTGTGTGGGACTGTGTCAAATGCCTTGCTAAAGTCTAGGTAGGCCATGTCCACAGCCCCTCCCTGATCTACTACTTTGGTCACCCAGTCAAAGAAATCTATCAGATTTGTCTGGCATGACCTTCCCGCTGTGAATCCATGCTGCCTTGGGTCCTGTGCCCCTCTGGCCTCTAGATATTCGACAATTCTTTCCTTCAGAAGTGATTCCATCATTTTCCCTACCACTGAGGTTAAACTGACAGGTCTGTAGTTTCCTGCTTCTGCCTTGCTCCCACTTTTGTGAAGGGGAATCACATCTGCCCTCCTCCAGTCCTCGGGTACCACCCCATCCTCCCATGATTTGTTAAACAGGGTAGTCAGTGGTGTCACTAATTCCACCCTTAGTTCTTTTAGAATTCTGGGATGAATCCCATCAGGCCCCATTGCTTTGTCCACCTTCAGTTTTAAGAGTTCTTTCAGAACCCTTTCTTCTGTAAATGGGCTGGTATCAACTTCTGTATCAGAGTGTTTCTACTGTTTGTTTGGGTACCTCCCCTCTTCCTTTGTAAATACTGAGCAAAATATTTGTTTAGTATCTCTGCCTTTTCACAGTCACCCTCTGCCCACCCTCCCCTTTATTAAGCCTCACTATCCCTCCATTGGTCTTCCTTGCTCCCTGATGTACCTATAAAAGGTTTTATCCCCCTTCTTAACTGAGTTGGCTATCTTTTCCTTGGTTTGGGCCTTTGCTGTTCTGACTGCCTTCCCAGCTTCCTTTTGCTTTAACTGATACAGTTCTCTGTCGGCTCCTTCTGAGATTCCTTGTACTTCCTGAAAGCTTTCTTTTCTCTTGAACCTTCACTGCCACTTCCTTTGAGAACCATAGTGGTTTCTTACATCGTTTAGTTTTGTTTATTTGCTTCACACAAAGGCTTGTTACCTCTGTGATGGCAGTTTTTATTATTCCCCATTGTTCTTCCACCCCTCCTTCCTGCTCATTTGCTAGTGCATTCCTTAGGCACTCACCCATTTGGGCAAAGTCAGCCCTCCTAAAGTCCAGTACCTTTGCCTTTGTATGGCTTGACTCTATTGCTGTGTTTATTGTGAACCATACTGTTCGATGGTCGCTAGTTCCCAGATGGCTACCCACTTAACCCCACTTAACTTCCCTTTTTGCCTCCATGTCCTTTCCACTTTACTACCACCACCACTTTACTCCCCTCTCTCTCACTCTATCCTTTCCCATCCCTGCTGGATAATTCTTGCCTCCCATCTTAGCCATCTCTAATAATTTATCCACTGTTTACAATCTTACCCAGCCCACCTTTTTGTACCCCATTGTCTCCCTCCTACCACATATTTTTTGTTGACCCCATGATAGGATTTTCACTATGTTATGCATCTCTAGCTGAATGTATCTTTCACCGACTGTTAGTTCTGCACTTTATGTAATTTTTAGCAATGGTTTACCTTATGTTACGTTGCTTGGCTGCATGCATAATCTCTACGACTGTCTGATCCGACCCATATGTAATTTTCCTGTACTTATGTAATGTATGAATCTCTTAATTGCTGTAATCTCCTGGGTCGTGCCTGAAAATAGTCATTTCTTGGCTAGTGCACCTACCCGGTTAACAAAAACTAAATAAACAAACACTGCAAAACAACATACATGTACGGATAGACAAACAGACAGATGATAGATATACCGTATTTCACCATTTAGAAGCCGCGGCTTGTATTACATTATATTCTTCTGTCTTGAGACATGGCTTCTAAATGGTAGCAGCTACTATTCTGGGTGGCTTTAAATGAAAAGTTGCCAGTCAAAAGTCAACTGTCAAGAGCATCAAATTGTTTTTCTTCTAAGCCCCACTCCCTGTCAGAGCACAAAACTACTATGTGCACCTGCTTCTAACCCCAGGAATCACTCAATAGTTACATTTCATACAGTAATCACGGCCGAGAGAGACACCCTGGAGGTAGAACCTATGCAAATGTTTGAAATTGGACTGCAGGTTCAAACTCTGCATCCACACTCCACTCTGGCTGTTGCTCAGATCTTTTTCTCCCCTAGAAGAGCGCAGTCACCCCGTACTGAACTCCGGTAACTGCTGTGTTTTTTTGCTATTGGGCTTTTGTACTGCATAATTTTGGGGAGGGAATCATTTTTTCTAGGTTCTTTCTAACGGATATGTCAAAGAGACCTTGTGGACCATCAAAAAACTGTACAAATTGTTTTCTGCTCCTGGCAATGGCGGACTGTCACGAGCTTTGTTAAAAAAGTGTTTAGGTCTACAACACGACTTTATAAATTGTAAGTCTTATCATATTTTCTTTGGCCCAAAAATCTCTTTTACAAGGGTAAAAATTTTAAAAAGAAGTATGCCTTCTCAGTCTGTCTCTATGTCACCTAAAATAATAAAAAAGGCTCTGAGGGTGGTCCCAAAGATGGTGGAAAGCATGCATCTGGTGGATCCATTTCCTCATATACAGCAGCAAACAATGAAAAAGGTGACAAGGACAAAAAAAAAAAGATAAAGCCGCACAGCCTTCAGAAAGGCTTGGTAAAGAGGGTTCAGATATCAGGGTGTTCGAAAGGGGAGGAACCGCGAAATCCCGTGATGGCAAAAATAAATGAGCTAGGAGCAGACAGTGGAAACAGTATCTGCCACTCCTCCTGCACAGAAAAAGAAGCAGACAGATGTCACAGAAAAGATGCCCTCTTCAGAGGACATATCAAAAATGTGGCAATTTTTCCAGGTGCTCCAGGACATGGGAAATTTCAATAAGATATTGCACCCCCTCAGCTCAGGCTCTGACCTATCAGCCTGTGGAGGAAGAGGAAGAAAAATATTATATACATATGGCGGAAGGTGGCCTCCATGGAGTAAGAGGACACACCCAAGCACGATTTCGAACCTCCTCCAAGGCTCATTGAGAATTACTTATCTTTTTCCTCATTTGTCAGACAAATGGTTGATACACTCAAAATCCCCCCACTAGTAACAGAGGAGGGCAAAGAGGATGCTGATTTTATGGACATGCTGGGAGCAGCTCCACAAAGAAGCATGTTACTTCCCATACATAAACCACTTAAAAGGATCATGGCAAAAACTAATGCCTGCACCCACTTCAGCTGCAGTCATCGATCAAAAAAAAAAAAAGGAGAAAATATCAGGTGGACAAGCAGGAAGTAGAATACCTGTATGCCCATCCTGATCATCAAGGGGTAGTCCAGACCACTGCTTCTGAGATGACAAAAATTATCTGCGCAGCTCCCTGCAAAAGATTCTAATCAGATACTATGACCAAAAAAGGTTTATACAACAGATTACCTGCTTATCAGGCAGCCTTCTTATTCAGCACATATAGCACAGTACCAGAAAGCACTCTACAACAAAATTCTGGACATGGCAGAAAGAGCAGAGGATTGTTTGTCACAGGAAAGTACAGTTACATAAGAACTTACCATGACAGTAGATCTTCGAGAGCAGGTGACACCTATAGGACTGAAGCTGGCAGGTGCCAGGACTCCACGGAAACTTTCTAGCTAGCAGTACCCAGCAGGGGACTGCCCCCGACATCACGCATGGTATAAAAGCGGCGGTCTCCCAGCCCATTCCCAGTTCCACCACCAGAGACTGGCAAGTGAGGTAAAAAAGGAGAACTGAGGAATGAAGATATCCGAGATGGAGAGAAAAGAACACCAGGGGAATGAGGGAGGGAAATACCCTACCTGCTGCAGGAGCTCTTCTCGGAGATCTACTATTCTGATAAGTTCTTACGTAACTGTACTATCTTACTTCGATATTCGCTCTTGCAGCAGGTAACACCTTTAGGACACAGTCCCAAGCAGTAGAGGAGAAATCCTGGGCAGAACGGTGGAGGTAAAGTCCCCTCCAAAGAAATCAGGGCAGAAGTCCATGAAGGACTGCGAGTCCAAAGCCAGCCTTGCAGCGAGAAGCAATGTTCCGACTGTAGTGCTTCACAAATGCAGATGCACAAATGTCAGCAACAGACACATTTTTTCAGTAAGGCAAAGGAAGCAGCCATGCCCCTGGTAGAATGACCCTTAACCGAGCCCGGTAGACTTGTCGTGTTTATTGTAGCAAAACACACTGCAGTTGACCAACCATCTGGATAAACACGGTTTTGAAACTGCAGCCCCCACCATTCGGGGGCAAAGGAAATGAACAATAGATCAGATTTGCGAACAGGATGGGTGCGTTTCAAATAACAGAGCACCCAGTGGATATCCAGAGCATGTAACAAAGTCTCCCCTTGGTTCAAGTACCCTGGATAATATACCGGTAGGTGGATATCCTGATTCAAGGTAAATGCTAAGACTACCTTCAGTAAAAACATAGGATTAGTCCACAAGGACACCCTGTCCTTGTGGAAAACCAGATAAGGCTCCTTACACATCAGGGCCTGAAGCTCGGAAATTCTTCGAGCAGAAGTAATGGTAACTAAAGATGACGCTTTCCGTAACAGAAAGTGCAGTTCATGGCAGGCTCAAAGGGAGGCAGAATGAGCTTCTCTAAAACAAACAAAAGGTCACGAGGTGGGACAGGATCCCGGATGGGAGGTTTCAAGTGTAATATGCCCCGCAGAAAAGTGCTGGGAAGGTCCAGCTGGGCAACATACTTGCCCTCAATAGGCACATGGTATGCAGAAAGGGCAGACAAGTGCACTTTTAGCAAGGAGTAGCTGAGTCCTGTATCTGAAAGGGAGAGAAGGTATTCCAGCACTGAATTCACTGGGCAGGTGAATGGGTCCAAATGTCTAGCAGTGCCCCAAACAAAGAACCGTTTCCATTTCATAGCATAGGTCACCCTAGTGGAGGGTTTCCTGGCTGCCACTAGGATGTCTGCTACCCTGGGGGACAGCCATACCTCTGAAGTGTCCCTGATTTTCAGGGATGTCCCTGATTTTGCCTCACAATTTTACTCTGTCCCTCCTAAAATTTGTGTTTTTGTGGCTAAACAGTGGGAACTGTAAGCACTAAACGATGTCAAGCATTAAAGTTACAGACTTGTTCTTCCTTAGAAAATGCATTTTGCACTAAACCCCATATTCTACTAGCTTTCTGGGTGGATATCTTTAATTTTGAAGATGTGTCCCTGATTTTGGTTCTTTGTCCCTGATTTTTTTAAGTCTTGTCCCTGATTTATGAGGCAGGCGGTTGAGAGGTATGGGGACAACCCAAATCTGAAGACGGCTAGGTCTGCAGGAGCCACGCATGTAGATGCAGAGATCTGAGATCCGGATGGATCAGGGAGCCTTACTCCTGGGAGAGGAAGTCTGACCAAAGGGGTACAAGCATCAGAGGTTCCACTGCCAATTGCTGTAACAGTGGGAACCAGATCTGATGAGGCCAGAATGGACCCACCAGGATAATTTCTGCACCCTCCAACTGCAACCTGATGAGTACCCATTGCAGAAGTGGGAAAGGAGCGAAGGCGTAAAAGAACCTCCCCAACCAGGAGAGGGATAACGCGTCTTGCCATAAAACACCAGGCCCTGGATCTAGTGAGCAAAAACTGGGCAGTTTTGCGTTGCAGGGGAGAGCAAATAAATCCGAGTTCTGGCGACCTGCTCTGGCAAAGATCTTCCATAACAGCGGGAAGAAGTTCCACTGTGGACTTGGATCGAGTCCGACTGAGGCTGTCGGCCACAGTGTTGTGAACAACCGGGACGTGGATTGCAAAGAGCTCCAGCTGATGGTCCACTGCCCAAGCCCACACTCTCCTGGCTTCTCTACAGAGAGGATAAGAGTGCGTTTCCCCCAATTTGTTGATATAAAACACTACCAACATGATGTTGGTTTGTATCAGCAGAGGGCCCAGCAGGAGGACTGTCTGGAAGGCTTGGAGGACATAAAGGATTGCCCTCATCTCCAAAACACTAATGTGGAGATGAAGCTCTTGCTGAATCCAGGATCCCAGAGTCTGGCGAGTGCCCAGATGAGCTCCCCAACCCTGGCCCAATGAGTCTGTGGTCATGATCTGGGTGGGAGATTCTCTCCTGAAGAAAACCCTTCCCATCTGGAAAGGTTGGAAGCAACAAGCCACCATGTCAGGGATTGCTTGACTGGGCTGGATACTAGTACCGGCTGGTCCAGGTCATCTGACCTCTGGTCCCACTGAATCACCCTCACGTAAAGTCAGGTCATGGAGTCTGTGGCGATGGCCGCTGTCATATGGCCCAACAGTCTGAGTACTGTCCGGGCCGGAACTTGGCGAGCATGGGCCTGAAGGTGCTCTGCTCTGTTCTGGGGGAGAAAGGCCTTGCCTTGTGCCATGTCCAGGATTACCCCTATGTATTGAAGCCACTGACTTGGCCAAGAGGAGGACTTGGGGAGATTTAACATGACCCTTAATTCCTAAAAAAGGGAGGTGTCTTGAAGGGTCCTTACAAGCCAGTCCCGAGACGGAGCAGTTAGAAGCCAGTCATTGATGTAGAGGAAGACATAATGTCACTTGCTCAAAATCAGTCACAGAATACGCTCCTCAGTAAAAGCATAACTGATACAGACAGATAGATGGATAAACTCAGTATTTTTATACAGGAATAAATCATGTCATTAAGGTTTTACAACCTTGTTTTCAAGACTGTTCTGTCAGTGCTTAAGTTACTATGCTGTTCACACCAAAGTTTTTGAATATAAATACAGCAGTTTTACTGGAGTTCAGTATGCAAAATACAGACCACCTCATCAGAGGTAAAAATAAACTGACGTTTCACCCAGTGGCTTTGTCAACTCTGCCGGCGGCTGGGAAGCAGGGACCTCAGAGGACCTCTGTTCAGAATTGGATATGTGCTGCTCCATAAGGAAATCTTTAGGTGCCTGTCTGTGTCGCCTGAGGATTTTATGATTAAACTTCTGGCAGAGCTCACAGTCGGAGACTTCATGGTTAGACCCAAGACAGCAGACACAAAGTGAATGTTCATCTATGGAGGCAATCTTCTTTTCGCAGCGGCAGCAACGGAAGAGAGAAGTCAAAGGATTAACTTTCAACATAAACAAAATAAAGGAATCTCTTAGAAAAGAGATTATAAAATAGTAGATATATAAAAATGCCAAAGGCGAAAAAGGGCACAAAACAGCATCGGAGCTTCCGCAGAGACCCATGTGAAAAAGTCAGCGGCGGGAAAGAACAGAGTGGGGAGTAGGGTCGCTTATGCTTTTATACTGTAGGTTGATGACGTCGGCATGGGTTGCCCCAATTATACTGCTGAAAATTTTCTGTGTCGATCCTGCTTCACCAATACTGAAGTTCCTATAGTGTAACCTGATGACTGAGATACCCCCGAAGATCTTGTTTTCCCCCACAGTAACATTTTTCTCTCCTCTTCACTGTACAATCCATGGTACAGTACAGCTATGTCCCCTGTACTCTTCAGAGCTGTTAACCCATAATGCCGACAGCCCACCTGCTCCTGGTATCTCAACTCTCGCTCACCTCAAGAGTGAGCGCCATACCAATTTCTTCTTTGCAGCTCATGAGACTGCAAAATCAATTATTTTTATTTACTTGTAGTCTCAAACTGCACATTACCTGTGCTATTTACAGTACTGCGATCCCAATTGCTCAGTTGGACTTGAACCCGACACTCTGTAACCAGCACCACACATATATAAATGTAGAATCAGATAAATAAACTATTATAGTTCATTTAAAAAAAGGCAAATCATGCCAAACAGTATAACAGCAAGCGTCAAATCTGTCTCACTAAGCTAGAGACAGAGCTGTCACCTTTTTCAAAATCTGCAGCCTGCCCACACAGAAACGGACAGCCAGTCAGAACTTGCGCCGTCAACATGTGGCCGTGGCAACCCTAGCAACCTGCAGTAAACTGGGCAAGGATAAACAGCAGAGCACAAAATAATCCTACTTATTTCATTAAAAGAAACACAAATTAAAAAAAAAAAAAAAAAACACCAACCATTAACTTTTTTTTTTTTTTAACTGTATTTTATTCATTCGGTTGGCCAGAGCATCTCTTGGAGATGCCCACTCAACCGTCGCCTCTACTCTCTGCCTGAGACCTCCTTCCCCAGTACCCTCTCACAGAACCTTCCAACCCCCCCCCACCAAATCACCACCCTGGGGGAGGGCTCACCTACCTACCTGGCGGCCTTTCTGCAATTAGTCCTGGTTGAGAGCCTTGGGAGGACCGGAGAGATGGTTCGGTGCTGGGGATGTGGGCTAGGTCCCTGGAGCCCTCGTCGCCTCCATGGTCCACCGAGGGTATTTGCATTATGGTTGCCCCATTATCCTGAGGCCCCAGAAGTGGTAGCACATGTGCGTGGAGGCACGCATGCGCACCACAGCTCCAGTCCACAGCCTCATCCAGCCTCCCCAGGCCTATCGCCAGGGCTCCTAGAACGTGATGTTGCCACTAGGCCTCCACCAGGAGGCAGCCAAACCCCGAGGAGCCCCTCAGATCCCTCCCGAGGATGATAGCTGCCAACTGGCGGCTCAGTCAGCTCCCGGCCAACCCCCCAATGACCCAAGTCTGTTCCCGAACCCGTATCACCGGCACGGTGCGAGGTGTGGTGTCCAGCACCACAACCCTCAGTGCCACTGGGAAAGTAACAACCATTAAGTTAGTTGCATAATGGAATATGCTATTGGGAACTTGTTAAATAAATGATTTACGTGCACTCATGCAGCTTGGCCTTGGACAACTCACTCATCGCTTATGCCACTCAGGAGGTTACCTAAGGTCAAAGTGCTCTTGTACATATAAATCATTTAAATAACTTATCCCCATTGCATATCTATATATATATATATATATATATATATATATACATAGGAATACGCCATGTGCTGACTAAAAATATCACATTTATTTTTATCTGCAGGTTCTGACCTCTATGACCTGATGGATGGTGGAGCCACAAGTGAGGTCTGTAGACGTAAAACCCTGCAGATGAAAATAAATGTGATACTTTAGCCAACCATGGCATGTCGTTTATACAATGACAATGCCTGTCTTGCAAGATAAGTTCTTTTAATGAAGACTTAACAGTTTTCCATTTTTAACTGCTGCAGAAACTACTGTGTTCAAACTGTTCTCCCATTCCTTAGGAGCTCATTTGTGATCAGCCTAAAGTGTAAGTAAATACAGATGGCTCACCTAACTTTGAACAAATGATTTACTTCCACATTAGGCATGTCTAGCATACAGTAGAGTGCTGTTCTGTATATAATTTCATCCCCCTTCAAAATGCTGTTGTGCCACAGTTCAAAGGTCATGGAATGTGATTGTACTCTTGTGTGGTACAACATCCTTCTCAAACCTTCACAGACTACAAGAGTCAGTTTTTGTTTTGAAAGTGAAAGAACTGATGCATGCACATTTCCTACAATACTATACACTATAAAAAATACAGAATGAGTAACATTATGGACCTCTCAAGCTTTGCCCTCCAGGTCAGAGGGAATCAGAATCCTTCTGTGGCAGAACACACTGGTTGTGCATAGCTGCCTACCCAGTATTCTCCATATACATGTGCACATGGCTCTTGAGGTCAGAGGAAATCAGAACCCCTCTGCGGTACAACACACTGGTTGTGCACAGCTACCCATTCAGTACTCACGCTATATATGGGCAAGCAGCTCTCTGTGTAAGTAGCTCCCAGAGGAGAGTTGAGAGTCCACTGTGGAAGACCCTGCGGAGGGCAGGAATCTATGCTCAGTTTTTGTTTGATGTTGTAGTTTTTATTTTATTAATAACGAAAGTTACTTAAAAAGCTACTGTGATGGTTGTAATGGTCATGGGCTGTTTTAACATTCTACGTGTTTGAATGAGTTCTGAGAAAATGGCAGGGGTGAGTATTCTATTTCTGTTAGAATTACTAACAGAATACAAAAATAATGTTTAAGAAACCTTGATGGGAATCGATGTTTTAATTATCCAGAAATTATGTCTATTAAAACAAATGGCCAAGGAAATTGTATTCCAGTACAGATCACGGACTGTTAAAGGAAAACACTGGAAAATACACAGCTTTCCTCAGACACTACATAAACTCTCAGTTAGTGCTTTCAGACAGTAACAACTTTTTTTAATGCTTTAAAACAGCTACCCACAACTTCCACTTTCTGTTGCTGGCAGTCACCATCTCATGAGCAGCAGTGAGATTCCTGAGCTCACTGTATGCTAATATATCTGTTTTGACCTCTGTTATTGGTTGGCAGGACATATTAGCATAAAGTGAGCTAAGGAAGCTCTCTGCTGTTCATGAGATGGTGATTGCCAGCAATAGAAAGTGAAAGTTGAAGGCCACTGTTTAAATCACTCAAAAAGCAATCAGAGGTAATTTAAAAAAAAATGTTACTGTCTGAAAGCACTAGTCAGACATTTTTGTAGTGCCTGGGTAAAGCTGTGCCTTTTCCAGTGTTTCCCTTTAAGAGAGACAGAAGATATGGAGAGAATTTTCAGGCAAATAATAGGAAAAATGTATGGTCAGTGAAAACAACTAAAACATGGCTACCAAACTTTTTAAACAGAAACATGAGAGCTCTTGTGCCCAAAACAGATGAACTGTACTTTGTACTTAATCAGAATCAAGTTCAGGTGACATGCAATATTGAAACATAGTGCTCTGATTTGGTCCCCCCCCCACCCAAAAAAAAAAGATACCCATGTGGAAAATCTTGCGGTACAGAGATTATTAGATCAGGTTGGTCAGATGATGGGGTGGGGCTGCATGCTGCCTGCATGAAAATGTGCTGTAGAGGCGCATGGATGAATTGGAAAATATGAAATGGTATGGCTTGAAGTTAAAATAGCAACTCTACCAAGAGGATGCAAGCCTTTAATTCAGAGGTGTTTTACCACCCTCCCTCAAACTGTAAACAATATATAGTAAACTGAGAAGATGAAGAAAAAGAGAAAGAAGAATTAGAATTTACATAGAGCTTTTCATACACACTGTATCCCAAAGTGTTTTATGAAATAGGAAGTTCTTCGGACACTTTAACCAGTGGGCCTGTAGCTTAATGGTTAGAGCGCTGGAACGGCATACCAGAGGTCCGGAGTTCAAATCCAGGTGCGCCCCAACATTTTCCTTTCTCATTTCCATCCTTGGTTTAAAATAACTATATACCTTGCAGGGGTTAAACTGCACCGAGAAGTCGTGGTATTTCTAAATTGGTTTCTGGTTGCAGAATTCAGCAACACTAGAGAAAGGAATGTCTGACTGTGAAATAGGAAGTTCTTCGGACGCTTTAACCAGTGGGCCTGTAGCTTAATGGTTAGAGTGCTGGAACGGCATACCAGAGGTCCGGAGTTCAAATCCCGGTGCGCCCACATTTACCTTTCTTATTTCCATCCTTGGTTTAAAATAACTATATGCCTTGCAGGGGTTAAACTGCACTGAGAAGTAGTGGTATTTCTAAAGTGTTTTATAAGTAATAAGAGACTAGTAGTGAAGTGACTGTGTAGTGGCAGCCATTTCATACATCAGCACCCACACACAGCCTTGGAGAATTGCATGAACCAGTTTTATAGGAAGGGGGAATGTTGGCCAGGACACTGGGGAAAATCCCCTACTCTTGCAAAAAGTGTCTTGGGTTCTTTTACTTCCACCTGGACACCCACCAGCACAGCTCCAGAGGTGGGTAGAAGGGACTGTGGTTTAACATCTCATCTGAAGGACCGCACACCCTAACAGTACAGCAGCCCCCCCCCCCAAAGTACTGCACTTGGGTGCCAGCGTTTTATGGTATGAGTTCAATCACGGAGTTAGACAAGAAGCCACAACCTTCTGACCTGGAAATGGATGTGCTACCAACTGAGCCACACTGATGCCAAAATGACATCTAAATGAGTGTATTGATGCAGTGTTTCAGAGGCATCTGGTCTACGGGGTTCATGATCATAGGGGATGCAAATAAGTTACCACTGAGCAAACTAAAGTAAGGAAAAAACTTAAATTGTTACCGAAGGAACTAGATTAAACAGAGTATTATTCCAAGTATGTACGAATGGTTGGATTTCCCCTAGGATCTTGCCTCTGATCATAAAAATGTCTATTTATTTATTGAAGTCTCAGAATTACAATACCTTTGAGCCAGGCTCATTTACAAAGGCTTCACGTCAAAAGGAAGAAACAATGTTACAAACAGAAATTTAAGCTTTGTACAAAGGCTGAGTGAATAAACAATATATACAGAGTACACAAATATATATTAAGTGCGGGGTAAGTAAGAACAGGTTACTCACCTGTAACAGTAGTTCTAGGAGTGGTATATGTTGTTCATCCACACTCTTTGGCATGTCCCTTTCCCCTCTAAATCTTCCCGGAAAGTCTTCAAGCTGGCTCCTCCCACCCACCCGGGTGGTAAATACCTCGGCTCCGCCCCATGACGCCAGATCTTAGCCCGCTGGAAGCAAGGTTGTGCACCTAAAGCCGGGGAGGTCAGGTGGGTGCATGTGGATGAACATATACCACTCCTAGAACTACTGTTACAGGTGAGTAACCTGTTCTTCTAGGAGCGTGGATATGTTGTTCATCCACACACTTTGGCAGACTCCTAGCAGTTCTCCAGGAGAAGGGAGGCAAGGCGCACACCCCCTTCTTGGGAAATTGGAGAACTAAGGCCCCAAAACCAGCATCCCAGCGTGACTCAAGGTCGATGTGGTAATGGGTAATGAAGGTGTTTGCTGACTTCCAGGTAGCAGCCCGACAGATTTCCTGGATAGGGATGTCCCTGGAAGGAGCCACCGATGCAGCAGTATGGCGGGTAGAGTGAGCTCTTATCCCTCTGGGAGGCTCCTTGCCCGCCGACTGATAGCACAGACCTATGCAGGATGTGATCCATTTTCCTATGGTCCATTTGGCTGTAGGTCTGCCAGAAGCGGCTTCAGCGTAGGTGACAAACAGCTGGTGAACCTCTCCATGAATTTCCGCCGTTCTCTCCTCATAATAGGAGACGGCACGTCTTAGGTCCAGAGTATGGAGCCTGTACTCGGCGTCCAAGGTATAATTAGGGTAGTATACCAGCAGAGACAACACCTGGTTAAGGTGAAACTCTAACACCACCTTCCAAATGAATTTCGGGGGGGGGGGGGCAGGACAACTTTGTCCCTGTGAAAGACCAGATAAGGGGAGTCCACCAAAAGCACCTGGAGCTCCCCTGTCATTCTGACTGACGTGATAGCCACCAGGAAGGCCGTCTTCCACGACAAGTGTGAGAGCTCACACTTGTGCATGGGTTTGAATGGCTTGCCCATAAGCTTTGCCAAAACCAGCAACAGATCCCACAGAGCTGGAGGTTCACGCACCGGAGGGGATATGTGATCCAGGCCTTTGAAGAAACACCTGACCACTGTCTCCTGTGCCAATGTCTGCTGACCGGCCCGTGCCCAATAAGCAGAAACGGCTGCCAGGTGCACCCTAAAGGTCAATGACCATAGACCCCCTTTGGAGAGAGAGAGAGAGAGAGAGAGACCAAAGATAGTGCAGAATGTTAGCCACGGAGCAGTATAAGGGGTCCAGACCCTTACCCTGGCACCAAATGGAAAACCTTTTCCATTTGAAGGCATAACATTTCCTGGTCGATTCCTTTACGAGATGCCTCCACCACGGTTTAGACATTCTCGGAAAGACCCAGAGCCTGGAACTCTAGCTGCTCAGGTACCAGGCTGTGAGGTGCAGGGATTGAAGGTCCAGATGGAATACCTTCCCCTGGTTCAATGATATCAGGTCCGGGCGTGTACAGAGGCGCTCCGGGATCCTGCAGCTGAGGCTGCGGAGACCTGGGTACCAGAACTGGCGCGGCCAATCTGGGGCTACCAGGATCACCTTTGCCTTGTCCCTCCTCACCTTGAGTAACACCTTGTGGATCAAGGGAAAAAGAGGGAAGGCACAGAGGAAGCCTGGGGTCCACAGCCTCGAGAAGGCATCCCCCTGCAGCGAGCCCTGCTGTGGGGCGGGCATGGTACAGCCTCAGCTTAGTGTTTTCCCTGAGGCAAACGGGTCCACCAACGGTTTGCCCCAACGGGAGAACAGACTATAAGCTACCTCTGGATGGAGAGACCACATGTGGGAAGTCTGGCCTAGACGGCTGAGAGCATCTGCCAACTGGTTTGAGACTCCTGCCACATGAATGGCTAGGAGATCCACCTCCCACTGGCTTATGAGGGTCCAGATGCGAAGCGCCTCCTTGCACAGCAGACGGTTTGTTGAGGTAGTACATGGTCGTGGTATTGTCCATCTGGACTTGAACCACTTGACCCCAGAACTGAGGAGCAAAAGCTGACAGTGCCAGCCTGACTGCTCTGAGCTCCAACAGGTTGATGTGGCATCGGGACTCCTCAGGGGTCCAGAACCCGTGGACCCTGTTGTCACCCATGTGGGCTCCTCAGCCCATGAGAGAAGCATCGGTCATAAGGACGACCATCAACTCGGGGCAGACAAACGGGATCCCTTCTTGCAACCGGCCTGGGGCGGTCCACCATTGGAGAGCATCCCACATCTTCTGGGTTACAGTGATCAGCTAGTCGAAATGACCATGGCGCTGAGTCCACTGGGCAGCCAGCTCCCATTGGATGGGGTGCATGTGCTACCTGGCCCAACGGACCACTGAGGTGCATGCCGTCATGTAACCCAGAAGACGCAGAAAGTCCCAGGCAGGGCACAAGAGTCCAATCAGAAATGATCCGGCAAAGGAGGAAAGAACCTCCGCCCTGTCTGCCAGGAGCCGAGCTCTGGTTTGACAAGAGTTGAGCACTGCCCCAATGAAGCCCATCACCTGAGAGGGCACGAGTTCCGACTTGGCCTCGTTGATCAGGAGGCCGAGCTGGGAGCAGGTTCGGAGTGCCAGATCCCTGGACATCTCCACCTCCTGAAGGGAGGAACCTGCCAAGAGCCAGTCATTGAGAAAAGGGCAGATTCGTACTCCGACGCCGAAGATGGGCTGCCACCACTGCAATGTACTTGGTGAAGACCCGTGGGGCTGATGACAGGCCAAACGGCATGGCTCGGAACTCGTACAGGGTCCCCTCGACCCTGAAGCGGAGGAATCACTGATGGGACGGACAGATTGGGACGTGAAAGAACGTGTCCTGCAGATCCAGTGAACAGAACCACATGTTTCGCTCCAGGGATGGTATGATCAGGTTCAGAGTTACCATCCAGAAGGTGCGAGACCTGAGATATTGATTCAGGTTGTGGAGATCTAGGATGCGGCGCCAACACCCCCGTCCGCTTGGGCACCAGGAAGTACCTGGACATGAAGCCTGGGTCTGTAGGAGGATCCTGCACTGGAGCTACTGCCTCCTTGCTGAGAAGCTGAGCTATGTCGTCTCGGAGAGCCGACTAGGTGCAAGCTGAGATTCTTTCCTCCCGAGGGGCACAGGCTCGGCTGGGAGGGTACTGCTCGAACTCTAGAGGCAGTCCCTGGCCAACCACCTCGAGGACCCACCTGTCCGAGGTGATATCGGACCAGG
The DNA here is from genome assembly GCA_016271365.2 of Neoceratodus forsteri. Classification (NCBI taxonomy): domain Eukaryota; kingdom Metazoa; phylum Chordata; order Ceratodontiformes; family Ceratodontidae; genus Neoceratodus; species Neoceratodus forsteri. The sequence continues at coordinate 376,097,233 of CM057456.1, forward strand.
CGGAAAGAAAATGATGGAGCCGGCCCCCCACGGGAGGACCCAGAGCTGGCGTGACGGGTGTAGGGGTGGCAACCCCCAACCTGTCACTGAGCAGTCTTAAGAGGAGGAGGAGGCTCCTGGACCTGCGCCTCGGCCTCCTTTACGGGGCTGTTGTGGACCCTATTTGGGCCTTGGGCGCCAAGCTTGAGCATGCTGCTGCTGCTGCTGGCCTCCTTGATTGGAGGGTTGCCTGACCGCAGAGAAAGAGTGCCAAAAAAGCTTCTTCTTATGCTTCTGCTGGTTCTTGCCCGAAGAACCCTTTGCAGAAGTAGCATCCAATGTGGCACTGCACTGCTCTATGCACTGAAGGTGACCGGCCACTCCTGGACCGAACAGGTGGGTGCCTAGGAAGGGCAAGTCAACTAACTTGTGCTGAGTATCCACCAGGAAGGAGGAAAGCCTCAGCCAAGCTCTGCGGTGAGTGGCCACTGTGGCTGCTAAAGAGCGGGCACAAGAATCCCCGATGTTCAAGGCCATCTGGAGCTGCTGTTTAGCAACAGCACAGTCTGATCACGGACTTGCTTCACTGTGGTCTGCATGTCCGCTGGGAGATGAGGGAGGACTTTGTCTAATGACCCTAGGAGGGCATGAGAGACGTGTGCCATTATAACAGCCGAACTGGTCTGACGAAGACATAAAGACGAGGCCACATACACCTTTTGGGTGGAATGGTCCATATTTTTGGACTCCTTGTCTAGGGGTCAGCCAGTGTCAGCTGAGCTACCAGTACGCCTGAACACAAAAGCAGTCACCAGGTTCTCGGCTGAAATGATGTTCTGTGAACCCCGCCAGGGACCCCATGGGCACCGCGTACTTGCGGGCCATGCAGGCAGACGGTGCTGGGCAGGAAGCTGGGCGCTGCTACAGCTCAAGGGCCGGGCCAACAGTGGTTTCGGCCACTGGAAAGGCCTCTGTCAGGGTATCCCCCCCCATTTGAGGATATCCATAACGGGGTACTCCGCCTTCTTCTGGATGGACTCCAGGGGCATTCCAGTGGATTCAGAGATCAGGCGGAGAATGCCCCGAAAAGAGGAAGGGCCTTCCTCCAAACCCGCCATGGACGACTCATCATCTCCAGGATGGGAGTGCAATCCAGTGGCATCCGAGTCCGAAGAGTTGGGATACAACGGCCTCCCACCTAGGTCTCCCTCGATACGTTGACGGCAATCGGGGACGACCGTTATCGACAGACGTCGGGGAAGCCCAGTGTCTGTTCAGTCCTCTTTCGAGGGAACCCCTCCCTGAGGCTGCTTAGGTGGTGGTTCCACCAAAATCGGTAGAGAGACCAAGGCAGGCCGAACCGGGATACAGGCCGCCCCTACGGGCGGGGGAACCGAAGACTTCGGTTTCAGAAGGGTCGGCATCGGCCTAGGAGGTGGAAGCCAAGTGATGGCCGGGGTGGCCAGCGGTGCTGGCTTCTGCCCAGACAAAATCAGCTGTTGCCACATGAGATCTTCATAGTGTCGACGGAGTTTCTGCCGAGCTCTCCTCGCCCAAGGAGGATGAAGATCTGCGGCAACGCCTCTTCTTAGAGTGTTTATGACTCTTTTCCGGCCGTTCAGCCGAAGGGGTTCTGGACCTCGATCGAGACCGAGAGAGTCGACCCGTTTGATCGGGAGACACCAGTGTCGGTGAAAACCAAGGGTTCAGAACCGTTTCCTCGATGGGGACACCAGCGGGCTGGGTCTCCTCATCTGGAAAAACAAGGACTGGAGTCCTTTTCAAATAGTCATCGACCGGGGTCGGCGACAGAGGGTCGATTGGGTTGAGAGTAATCTCAGCCTCATCGACCATTTCCTCGGTCCCCTGGCCAGACGGGATGTCCAAAAAGTCGGCGGCCGAGGATGCGATCTTGACAGGCCGAGACCGCGTGCTCTTGGGACTCAGACCTTTCTCGGTCCCAAGAACGTCTTGACTTAAGCGAAACTTGGATCTTATCCCCTCTGCGAGGGCGGGAGGAGTGCGAGCCCGAGGGCGCCTCAGCCCTGGTGGTGAGAGACTGGCACAACTCCATGAAGGAGCCCGTAAAGGTGGAGCCAAGGTTGAGCAGAACAAAAAAGCTTTGATTGGCCGAAGCTTGAGCTGCTTCCTCCTCGAATGCCTTCACTTGCTCCAGCTGCTCGGCGGATCCCACGGCCTCGGAAACCGCCCACCTCGCCTCCTTCGATTTCACCGTCGGGTTCTTTTTCTCCAGTCTCCCCAGTTTTAGGCGCGCCTTGCAGTTGTCCAGGATGTTGGGATGGAAGGCCGGGCAGAAACTGCAAGACGAGGTGTCATGTCCGACACCTAGGCAATAAATGCATGTTAAAGTGGAGATCAGTCTGTGACATCTCTTTGTATGAGTACATCATGAAATCCAGGGATGATTTATCCTCCATGTCTGATGCGCTACAATCGGAATTGTTAACTTGAACGAGTTTTAAGGTTAGTTTCAGTAAAAACCGACGCTTTGAATCCAGGGCCTATGAATTGCTGTGAGAGCATGAGGGAACCTGCATCTTCCAGTGGAAAGGAAGATCTGGCATCATGGGGCGAAGCCGAGGTATTTACCACCTGGGTGGGTGGGAGGAGCCAGCTTGAAGACTTTCCAGCAAGATTTAAAGGGGAAAGGGACATACCAAAGATTGTGGATGAACAACATATCCACGCTCCTAGAACATGAGTTACAGGGTTACAGTTATTTTATTTTTTATTTTTTTACAGATTAACAGTAGCGGTCAGATATGGGACCTTGTCAAGAACCACGAACCAAAGGGATTCAGAGAGAGGGGGAGAGAGAGACTGATTGAGGAACAACCAAAATGAGCGGGTGCAGGCAGCACGAGGTGGGAAAATCAATGCAGACGTGGGTGGGGAAATCGGGTGTAGAGATGGGGAGAAAGGGTAGTGCAGAGATGAGTGTGGGGGGTGTATGACTTGACCTCCAAATGTTTTTTCAGGAAATGACCCTAATGAGACATGGAATAAGGTAACAGGGAAAACTAACAAAGTAATGGACTGAATTGCAACTGCCGTGAGAGTAATTGGGGGGCACTGGATAATGGAGACAAGCTGCTTTAAAACAGAAATGAAATGATTTGGTAAGATTTAACCAGCTGAGAAATATGGTAGTTAGGGAATGTAAGAGACTAAGAAAGAATTATCAAAATAAGACTGAGAATTTGAAAAAGTCTGACCCAAGAAACTGGTGGTGAAATACATACACACAAAAAAAAAATCATAGGATCGGGGGTCAGTGATAAAAATGTAGACAAATGGTACCAAGCTTGTAATTTTGATGGAACTAGTGAAGAATTTATAAATTCCATAAATGAGGCATTTTGTAATGTCAGTAAGAAACCGAATCCCCTAGAATGAGACCAAGCCAAGGAATGGGATATACCAGGTAATTTGTTAATGGATATACAGTAGATGCTGCAAAGGAATTAAAGAAAATCAAAGTGGGGAAAGCTATGGGACCCAATGGAACCCCAAACCAGGTGTGGTGGGAGGGTGCTGATGTTTTGGCTCCATGAGTAAGCAATATTTTTTGGGGGGTTAATTTATATTTCATTGAGTTTTTTTCATTAGGTATGCTGCTTACAATAAATTCATCAAGCCCAGTCTCCCAACCTGGGCGGAGCTGCAAGAGCGTATTTTCTCCTTGGATTACAGGCTAAAGCAAAGAACAGATATTTACTCATATATGTTGCAAAGAGGTCTCTCTGACAAAGCTAAATGCCCCTGCTATAGCTTCCATCTGCCACAGTACATTGCTGATGACACAAATGTTAGCTTAACAGCCACTGGATTACATCAATCTTGCACACAAATTCAAAATAGACACTTAACGAGAAGTAAAAACTTTAAACAAATAAACAGAAATTTCTAGTTGCTGGCTGACATGAGGAAAAAAATGTTACTTACCATAGTAATCTTGTTTCTTCTAATGGAATCTTACTGTATTCTGACAAATGCAGTATGGTCTCACCATAGGACTGCCCTGGAGCCGAAATGGTTACTAGAACATATGCTAATTATGAATGTTAGGCTCGAGCTCAGTTTTTAAATCAGTGTCCCTGGTTGCACCTCCTGCAACTGTCAGATTCTTAGGAAGCATATACAGAAGCTAAAAACTCTAAGCTTACTTAACTATAGCTAAATACCCCCTAACAGGGTAAGAACAAATACCCCCAAATAACAAGGGCATCACTAAGACTAGAGTCAGCAGATGCCCAACAAACTACTAGGTACCCACAGGTTTCCAACATAATAACCAGCAGTGTGCAGGGTCCTAGCAGGGGAGGAAGGGTGGGAGCTCAGATTACAGTAAGAGTCCCTTAGAAGAAACAAGATTACTATGATAAGTATTGTTTTCTTCAAACCCCAGGAAATCTTAATGTATTCTGACAAACGCAGACTACCCAAGCAGTGCCTCTAAAGGCGGGCAGAGGACCTATTTAGGAAACAGGCTCTGCAAAACTGCTGTGCCAAACCTGGCATCACTACTGGCTTGTGTGTCCAGACGACGGTGCTTAGTGAATGTATGGACTGTTTTCCAGGTAGCTGCTTTACAGATTTCCAGTAAAGGAATATCTCTTGAAGCTGCTATAGATGCAGCTGTCCCCCTGGTAGAGTGGGCCCTGAGCCCTTGAGGGGAGTGTTTACTCACATTGCTATAACAGAACTGAATACATGCCACAATCCATCTTGCTATGGACCTTTTTGTGGCAGGTTTACCTTTCCCAACTTCCCCATAAGTCAGAAAAAGTTCTGAGTGCTGTATCATTTCTTTTTAATATACAATGTATTACTGAATGTCTCCTGCTGAAAATCAAATGCTCTAGGAGTGACCTCACTCATCCCCCCAAGATTTTAGCTAAAAGATGAAAGCCATAAGAAAAATGCTGACAGCATGCGAGTTCACACACACTCAGTTTTTAGAGACAGTGTGTTACATGGAAGTCTTTAATCAAGGATCCTGTTTCTCTGAGTTAATTACTGACTTGATTAAGTTAATTTTGTTAAGAAAGAAATCATAAAGAAGGTTTATGACGTTGGAGAGGAACCTAGGTTGTTACACAAGGGTGAAAGGTTGCTAATGTCCCTGTGAAGCCCGTGTGAGGGAGGATACAGCATGAGATCAAATGAAGTATCATTTGAAGGACATGAATTATGCTGAAGTTGCAGAATGTAATACTTTTGTGTAAGATATATATGTTCATATATCCTGACAGGGAGGAGCTAAGTGACCTCCTGAAAAGAGGTGGGGTAAAAGCCAGCATTTAATTTAGTCCGTTTTACTTCACAGAGACACATTTTTACCTAGACTCTGACCACGAAATATCTTGAGAGCACTTTTAAGAAAGTATTTAGAGACTAAGTACTGTAGTAGGAATTGCACTGTTTAAATCCTTGTTCTTTTAATAGATTTGCATGTCTTTTGATATAACAGTTCTGTATTGTTGTGTTTTACATATTCTTATCTATTATAGTAAAATTCTTTTTAGAACTTACTTGGTCTGTCTTTGACTTCTTTTTATTTGTAAGAAAAGTACATGGTTATAGCCTACAATAGACATAAGCCTGAATGGTGGTACCAAACTGGAAAGAGAAGCATTTTAAATCTGAGGTCTTTATTAAAGTTTTAAAGGATTCATCTCTGTACACCTGGTTAGGTGCCCGTAGGCAAAGATATCTGGCCCCCCCGAAGACAGACATATCTGAGCCTGCGCATTGGGTATGCTAACAAGAGGTTAACAGTTTGAATCCCTCCAGAACTTGATACCAAAGGTTGATCCGAACTCACAAAACAGACAAGAGGGTTACCTTGTCTGTTACACTGTTCTCAAAACTGCGCTCAGAGGTTGGCACTTTGGGAGTAGAGGGCCTGAACTGCTGAGTGGGTTTGTGACAGAGTGGGCCCTGAGCCCTTGAGGGGACTGTTTACCCACCTTGCTATAACAGAATTGAATACATGCCGTAATCCATCTTGCTATGGACCTTTTTGTGGCAGGTTTACCTTTCCCAACTTCTCCATAAGTCAGAAAAAGTTGGGTCTTATCCCCTCTATGACTTTTTGTATGCTCCAAGTAGTAGCTGATAGCCCTCTTAACATCCAAGCTATGCACAGCCTATGTTCTCCTGAAGTAGAATGGTCAGTAAAGAAGACTGAAAGTGTGATGGACTGATTAATGTGAAAGTCTGAAACCACCTTTGGAAGGAATTTATTATTAGTCCTAAGGACCACCTTATCCCTATGGAACGCCACATAATCAGGCTCCATGGACAAAGCTTGGAGTTCACTGATCCTTCTGGCAGAAGTAATGACAACCAAAAACACAGTCTTCCAAGTCACATACTTAAGATCAGCTGTTGCCATAGGTTCGAAAGGTGGTTGCATAAGCTGTGCTATGCAAATACTGAGATCCCATACTGGAGTGGGAGTTCTGTGGGGTGGGTGCAAATGCATCAATCCCTTGAAGAATCACCTAAACACTGGATTAGAGGCCAGGGGTGATGACATACCTGCTGATATGTAAGCTGAGACAGCGGCCAAGTGCACCTTCAGTGTGGAAGGCAATAAGCCTAGAGAATGCAGGTGATTAAGGTAGTCCAGAACCACAGGCAGTCCTGCCTGATTGTGGTTCAGCTTTCTATTTTTGCATCAGATAGAAAATCTTTTCCACTTGGAAGAATAAATCTTTCTGGTCGAAAGTTTTCTAGAAACCCTGAGGACCTGCATAACACTCTCTGAGAGGTGTAAATTGGCATACTCTAGGTCCTCAACAGCCAGGCCTTGAGACTGAGAGACCGAAGGTTTGGGTACAGGATCCTGCCCTGGGATGAGGTCAGTACGTTGTGCCTTGTGGGAAGGCTGATCAGTTTGGCTATTGACATATCCAGTACCATGGTGTACCAAGGTTGCCTGGCCCAATCTGGAGCAATTAGGATCACTGTGGCAGACTGGGATCTGAGCTTGATCCAAACCCTTGGTAGTAATGGGAATGGAGGAAAGGCATACAGAAACTTCCCTGACCAACCCAGGACTAGGGCATCCAGTGGCACTGACCCTGCCACTGGTGGTCTGCAACAATACCTTGGTAGCTGGTGGTTTTCTGGTGAGGCAAAGGGATCCATCTCTGGAGTCCCCCACCTTTTGAAAACTACTTGTAATACCTGACTGTTCAGGGACCATTCGTGGTGGCCCTGATGTATTCTGCTTAGTGCATCTGCCAGAACATTGTCCTTGCCTGGCAAATGAATAGCTGACAACTGGATAGTTAGTGAGCAGGCCAGGGTCCAAATTGACATAGCCTCTGCAGGGTTTTAAATAATTGATTAGCAGTTTTTTTCTTGGGACTATACTAACTGTACAGAAAGTATTTATATAGATTTTCTAGAAGTGCGGTGTTTGTTAAACATAGTAAGGCAAGAGCTATGCATTTTCACAAAGATTTAGCAGTTTTATGAGCAAAACGCTAATCAATTTTTAGAGTTAAATAAATCCCTGCTCTGGGCACGGAAGAGTGGACCTTGTGCCTCCCTGTTTGTTGATATAGTACATTGTGGTGGTGTTGTCCGTCCGGGACCTGTACCACCTGCCCTTGAAGCATGCTGGCAAATGCCTGCAGTACTAACAAGACTGCCCTGAGTTCTAGCACATTGATGTGAAGCAGGGACTCTTGCTTGGACCACGAACCGCGGATGGTATGCTCCTCAACCTAGGAGGGATGCATCCGTGGTAAGCACCCTGGAGGGCTGTACCTGCAGGAAGGGAACTCCTTGCCTGAGGTTCTCTTCTGCTAGCCACCACTGCAGAGCCTGTACAAGTGTTTAGGTCACTGGGATCAGCTTTGACAGGGAATCCTTCTTTTGGAGCCAGTACTCTTTCAAATGATATTGAATGTCTCATTTGAAACCTTGCTCCTAGCACTGTAGCTGTTGATGCTGCCATATGGCCCAGCAGCTGCGAAAGTGCCTGGCTGGCCTGAGACTGCCGGGTTGCAAGGAGCTTGCCAACTGTACAAAGTTGCTTGCTCTTTCCTGTGGAAGGAAAGCTCTTCCTTTCACTGAATCCAGTTGAGCCCCTATAAACTCTAGGAGCTGCACTGGTTGCAGCACTGACTTTTTCCGATTTATTAAGAACCCCACGGAATGCAGGAGATCCTGTGCAAGTGCCAGGGACTGTTTGGTCTGGTGAGGATTTTTCCCTACCAGTAACCAATCGCCTAGGTAGGGAAATACTGCCACTCCTATTCTCCTTATGTGTGCCACAACCACAGCCAAGCATTTTGTGAACACCCTTGGAGCAGAAGTGAGACCGAAAGGCATTGCCTTGAATTGGTAATGGCCTGAGGGCAGTTTGAACCTGAGAAATTTTATGTGTGACTGCCTTATTGAGATGTGGAAGTAAGCATCCTTGAGATCTAGGGATGCAAACCACTCCCCTTGCTTTAAAATGAGCAGAATTGAAGCCAGAGTGACCATTTTTAATTTTGGTTTCAGTAAATGCTTGTTCAGATACCTGAGATCCAGTATGGGTCGCCACTCCCCTGTTTTCTTGATAGTGAGAAAGTACCTTGAATAGAGGCCTTTCCCCTTCTGCTGCAAAGGAACTGGCTCTACTGCCTCTAGAGAAAGTAGGTTTAATACCTCCTTCTCCAGCAAAAGGTTTTCTGCTGGGGAAGAGGGTCGAAAAACCCTTGCCCTCAGCCTTGGTTTTAATTTGAAGTGGCGGGCCAGGCCTTGGCCCACTACCTCCAGGACCCACTTGTCTGTAGTGATGGATTTCCATTCCTGAAGGTAGTGGGCCAACCTGCCTCCTACTGGTACTAGGAAGGCAGCCCGAGCAGACTCCTCAGGGGATCTGCTTAGGTTGTGAAGCTGGCTGAGTGCTAGGGGCTATCCGGTTACCACCTCTTCTGCCCCTGCCTCTGAAGTAGCTCCTCTGGTGCTAGTACTGCGGATACTGAGGAAAAGCTTGGGGCTGAAAGAATGGCCTATAGGACCTACCTCTGGAACCCCTGGCTTGCTACAAGGATTTCTCTTTTGCAGCAGCACTTTGGTACGCTGTCTTGTAATTGTCCATTTTTTTCATGTAAGCCTCTGTCTGCTGACCAAACAGAGACATAGGCTCACAGGGAAAGTCCACTGCTTTGGACTGAGTGTCCTGTGTCAGGTTAGTTGTCCAGAGCCATGCAAACCTGCGTAAAGATATAGATGAGGTCATCTGCCTGGCAGCAGTATCATTGGTGTCTACTGCCATTCTGAATTGCACCTTAGATGCCTCTACGCCCCTTTTTGCAGCCTCCTCCAAATCCGCTGCCATGGGAGCTGGCACTGACTTTGTGATCTCCAAAACAGTGTTCCACAAAGTTCTTTGATACCTTGCAACATAGGCCATATAAGAAGCCTGTCTTACTGCAAGAGAAGACCCGAGATACTGCTTTTTGGTGATGAAATCCATCTTTCTAGAGTCTTTGTCAGAAGGACGTGAGGATAAAGGAATGCCAGCCTTATCACAGGCTGTAGCCTGTACCACTCCTTCATGGCTAGGGTGGCCAAACAAAAACTCTGCCCCACCATTAGCTACCCAGTACTTCTTTATCCACCTTTCTTTCCAGGGGTGGAATGGAAGTAGGTGTATGCAGTACTTTCAATACCTGTTTCTTTCAGAACTTGTGGATGGGCAACAGGACTCTATTTGAAGTTGGCACATCCATCATTTCTTTGTAATCTTGCTCCTCCTCCTCATCAGTAGATTCCTGAGTGGGAAAGTCCAAGGACAGAGCCACCTGTCTAATAAATTGAAAACAGGATGTATAATCCTCAGTTCCCTTATCAGGGGAATCAGGTCTGTGAGGATCCGGGTAAATATCCAGTTCAATAAGCTCCCCATAGTCATCCCCATCAATCATCATCACCACCACCACCACCACCACCACCACCAAATTCATCCCCTGTTCAGATGTCCCCTTCAAGTTCCCCTGAAGCAGGAACCGAAGCAGGACCTGCAGAAACCAACCGTGGTTTCTTCTCAACCGGAACCAGGCTGGTTTGTAGGGATTCAATAATGCGAATCGCATTCGCTATTTCCTCAGTGGTTGGAACCGATGCCTTCGGTTGCGGTTCAACCACTGAGTGTTTTTCTTTCTTCTTTCTTTTACCGGAATGAGTCAGGCCAGCAGCTGGTTCGGCAAGACTTTTTCTAGTAGTGGAGGAGTCACCCTTGTCAGAGGGCTGGTCCCCCAGTTCCTTATGAGTGTCTGCTACCGGTTCAGCGTTTTTCTCAGACATTTTCTCCTGCAGTCGTTTAAGTCACCTATCAAGCGTCGACTAAGGGAAATTTTTACAAATCTCACAATCCTCCTTGAGGTGGTCAAACCCCAAACAAATAACGCAAACCAAATGAGGATCTGCATTAGCGAACGGTTCCCCACACTCTGAACAATGCTGGAAACCTGTGGAGCCCGTTCGTTTCTTAGGCTGTGATATTTATTTATCGGTTGGTTAGAACTGAAATGAACCAAGAATTACCTTGGTTAAAAAAAAAAAAAAGGCAAGAACTAAATTTAACTAAACCGTCTTACCGGATGGTAAAAGTGCTTAAATTAAACAAATACAAACCAAATAAAGGCTCGGTTCCCTCCTGGTTAACGAGAACTGGAAAGGGACAGAGAAAACTTACCAATTTGACACTAACTAAATCTACCTGTGAACCAAGGACAGTGCTTCAAAAATCAAATAAAATAACAAAGACTTAAATTTGAACCGAGAAATAAACTTCTTCAGATAAAGTGAAGGAGAGCTCTCCGGAGACGTCTTACTGAGGAACACGGAGTAAAGAATCTGACAGTTACAGGAGGTGCAACCAGGGACAGTGATTTGAAAACCGAGCTCAAGCCTAACATTCCTTCATTAGCACAGGTTCTATTAACCATTTCAGCTCCGGGGCAGTCCTATGGTGAGAGCACACTGCATACGTCAGAATACAGTAAGATTTCCTAGGGTTTGAAGGATAAATATGCTGCTTGATATGGCTCGGATTTGTGTACCAAGCTCTTTTACCTATTTAGGGGATTCCCCAGTCCAAGTCCCCTTTCCTGATTCCACCACCCAACCTGTTTAGAGCAAGGCAGAATCCCTATATATTCTCAAACAGGGTTCTCTTACCCATGACAAGGTACAAGATACGCTCACACACTGCACGCTTGTACATATTATCCTTCCACTCACCAAGGGTAGGCAACTCAACTGTTCTCCAGTGTCTGAGTTACAATCTTTTCACTTCTGTTATAGCGGCCATAAACCAAGAATGCAGCAGCTTATGCATGACAGGCATACGCTTAGTATTCTCCAGTACAATTAGTGATGCATGTCTGGGTATTTCATGTGCCAATGTTCTATTAGGTTTGGCCAGGATTTGGTTCCACTATTCATGGAGCTTTGGACCATGCCACAAAATGGGGAGTAGTGTACCCTCCTGTTGGCCACACTGCCAGCAATCTGCTGCTGGGATCAAGTTCATCTTCTTCAGGAGCACTGGAGAACGATACCTTAGGTGCAATATTTTAAGCTGCATCAATCTGCCTCCAGTGTCCCTACAGGCCCTATATTCATTTGCCCAGCAGCGCTCCCGCTCTGCCTCTGGAGTTTGTGGCCTAGAAACCATTCTGTCTTTCTTGAAGACGATCAGTGGAAGCTGTGTAATCGTTTAACAGTCCTCCATCAATGAAGCTAATCTTTGGGGGGCAACCTTGGAATCTTCCTCCCTCTGCGAACTTCTGATATTCTCCCAAATCCCCCTTGCAAGTAGCTGAAGCTCGGACTCCATAAAACTGGACAGCAAATGGCAGATTTGTATATGCTGCCACAGGTGCATGCTTGGTAAGCGAGCCTGTGCGTTAAGTTCTGAAAAGTCTTTGATGCATTTGGAGGTATGAAAGAACAAGTCACCACTCTTTCTAATCCTCCTGCTTCCCAGTCTTGCCATGCTTGCTGTGCCCCTCCTAGCTGCAATTTTGGAATACACCACAATGGCCAGAGGTACAGAGGGATGCCCTATGTCTGCCCTACCACCCTCCTAATCTCTCTGTAGACATGTAAAACAAAGGCTTGGACTGGGCTATCTTTGGCCTTCCTGGATAGGTCCCATAACTGAAGGTATGGGTGCATGCCCCCCCCCCATCTGCTTTACAAGATCTCCTCACCTTGCTACTCCCCTCCCTTTATCTGCAGACAACCACATCCAGATATGCTTGAGGTCTGTGGCCAGGTAGTATCCCTTGATCCAGGGTGCCCTAAAGTCCCCCTTGGTCCAAGGAGCTATCATTTGTAACACTGAGCCCTGCCTCTTTCCCATAAAAAAGCATGCGCTGCAGCAGATAACTGCTTCCACATAGCATCCTCTAGCTACAGTAGTAAATGTCATATTAGGTATAGTGCCTTAGGGAAAAAACGTCATCTGAAGGGTCTTCACTTTCCCCCATAAAGCAAAGTGGAAGAGCTTCCATCTGGCCACATCTTATCTCACGCTATTAACCAAAGGGTCAAAATTCACAGCAGGCCAATCTTTCAATCTGGTAGAAATCAACAGTCCTAAGTATTTTATGGGTCCAGTGCTCCATTTTAACCTTGTACCTGCTAGCATCTGATCAGTGCACATCAGATTCAAGGGCATTTTTTTAATGCCTTCCCCAACTGTTTCTTAAACCTGAATGCTACGAAAACTGGTATAGCAGGGTAACTAGGCCTGGGATTAACATAGCAGATTCCCACACAGTGATGAATTATCATACACAAATAGCATTTATTTATAGGACCCTCCCCCTACTTCCTCACCATGTAACTCCTTGGAGACTCTGAGCCTTTGCACCAATGGCTCAATAGCCAGGACCGAGCCAGGGACAGGGAACATCCCTGCTTTGTACCCCTTCCCAGCCCAAATGTTGAGGAGAGCCTCCCATTCATAACTGTGGCCTGTGTGCTGGTGTCGATTGTTTGAACCCACCTAGTGAATGTCTCCCCTAGGTCAAACAACCTTAAAACTTCCGTTAGATAAGGCCATTTAACCAACTTAAATGCCTTCTCTGTATCAAGTGCAACAGCTGACACAGGGTCCGGGAAGGATGCCTTGACACACTTCAGGCTGACCAGTCTCCTGATGTGGTCAACCCTCATCCCTGCCTGCCACAAACCCGATCTGGTCTGGGTGGACTAATACTGGCAGCACTTTATTAAGTCGGACTGCCAAAACTCTGGCCAAATGTTTGTAGTCCATATTCAAGATACAGATGGGGCAGTAGCTGGAGCACTGGAAAGGATCCTTCCCCTTTTTTGCTAGAACCAAGATGGTGGCATCATTCATAGTCTCTGACAAAATTCCTTCTTCCCACACTCCCTGCAATGTGGCAGCTAGCAGAGGGCTAACCAGGTTCCAAACAGCCTTATAAACGTCTGCTGGATAGCCATCAGGTCTTGGCACTTCCTCCCTTGCATCTGTCTATTACTTCTCACACTTCTTGCGTGCTGATGGGACCTTCCAACCCTTGTCTCCGCCCCTCCGTCAGCCTGAGTAGGGTGACTGATTACAAGAACTCCCGAACAGCTTTTATTTGCCTTCCCTCACCTGGCTCTTAGAGGCGTATAACCCCTGATAGTATTCTCTGAATGCTCTACTGACTATACGAGGATCCATTGTTACCCCTGTACCATTCCTAATGCCTGGGATCTTGCCATCTGCTAATGGCTGTAGGCAAGGAGGCGCCCTGCTCTCCCCCCTTCCCAATAGGCTTGCCTAGTGTAGTTCAGGCCAAATTTAGTCTGTTGTGAGTTCAGTGCATTAATCTGGTACCTAACCGCTCTCATGCCTTGCAGTAATGTTGGGGTTATTTCTCCTTCCTTATGACTTTTTTTCTAACTCCCAAAAGTGCGTCTATAGAGACTCCATTTCCTTTCCCCTCTCCTTCTTCCTAACAGAGGCATAAGCAATAATCTGACCTCTGAGATGTGCTTTCAGTCCCTCCCAAACCCATTTGTTGTCAACCTCCTCCGTGTGATTACTAGCCAGATATTCCCAGAGTTCTTGCCTCAGCCATAATTTAAAGCTGGTGTCACCCAGAAAGACTACATTACATCTACACCTCTTCACTTCAGAGCCCATCCCCCCTCCTACCCCCTGCTGAAAGGTGAGGTAATAGGGAATGGACTGAAATGAGGAGGGGTTCAATGGTGGCATTCAGGGCATCTTTAATGAAATCAGCTGATGCTAAGAGCACATCTAGTCTGCGACACGTACCATGGGACTGGGAGTAATACGTGTAGTCTCGGTCAGAGGGGTGCCCATGCATCCTGTATACCACGGTCAGCCATCATTGTGAGCAACGCCTCAGAATGGGGGTATCCTACCTAGTGCCATTTCCGTTTCTATTACACAAGCCATCATGAGCCTCTGTCATATTGCCCCCTAGCAGAACCTTCTTCACCCTCATATCCAGTATGACTTGGGACAAGGTGTGGAAAAATGCAACACTGTCCTTGGTCGGACCATATACCAAGCCCAACAGCATCTGGGTACCATCCAAGCTTCCCTTAACAAGCACCCATCTCCCTTATTGATAACTCTTGACTTGTTATGGGACCCAGTTGACCCCCATGTCACACAATATGGCCACACCCCACTTTCATGTAGAATATGAGGCTTCATAAACCTGACACCCCTTCTCTCCAGCTTCTCTGCCTCCTCCTTAAGTAGATGTGTTTCTTGTAAGAGGATAATCTGTCCTCATATTTTCTTTAAACGGGTCAGGACTCGCTTGCATTTAACTGGACTATTTAGCCCACAGACATTCCACGAGACTACTTTACAAACCACTGTACAGTTTATGTTACTTCCCCATACCAGCAGCTCTACTTCTAATCACAACACCAGCACAGCAGCCAACAGGACTGTTAAACAATAACTGAAATATAACACAACTGTAGAACATTTCATCCCACATGGGTTTTTAAATCTGAAAATAACAAGAAGAAAAATGCTACCCATGTTCAAGGATAGTGGCATTACTGGAGGCCACTAAGGCTCCTTCTAAGGCTCGAGATTTATACCATCCACACACCCCTCACATCTTGTAAAGACACACATCTTTGATCCAATCACGAGTTTGAAATACCTCCTGTTGCTCAACACTCCATTTTCCATTATGCCTTTCCCCCAAAGAAGACCTGCTGGATCTGCAGTGCATTGCTCCACTGCATATCCAAGTGCGCTGCTGACGCAGAGAGGAGGTGACCCGATATGTACAGAAAGTGGAGTGTGTACATAATATAAATGATGGCCACTGTAAGTCTCTCAGAGCTCCCCAGTAAAATTTGACAGTATTCAGCTACCCTGAGTAAAAGGTAGAACAACTGTCTATGACCCCCCTTCCATGATGTGAGGCCCCATGTCTTGTTCCCTACAGGAACAAGGACAGCTGTCCTGACCTTGTCCCGCTGATCAAGGCTCCCAAAACAACAAACATATAAATTATGTGGAGCCAAGAATGATAATGCTGTTCCCCCTCCCCCTGTGAATGACAAAGTTCCAACTACCGGCCACTACTGACCATTGATGTTGCCAGCACAGACCTTGTGGTCTTTTCCATTACTGTCGCCCACCCACCCTGTCCCATCTGCAGGGCATAAATAATGCCAAATCAAGTGGTCTGCATGCTCTTACTGTATGTCTTCTACTCTTCGGACACTGCGCTATTCTCGCCTTACTCCCGCACCCCGTAGCCGTCAGTCAGTCAGTCTCTCTCTCTCCCCTCCCTCACATCACAGCCCACAAACTCCACAGCAACAAGTATCAGGCCAAAAAAGAAACTCGGCCCATTTCAGTCCAAGGATGCCTGAATACTCCTTTTCTGAGTAGCTCTTTTAATACCATACCCAAATCCAATACAAATGAGAAAAAAAAAATCCAATTTGTTCCATAGGCCAGTAGGAAAAAAAAATAAATTGTCAGCCCTCGGGCTCCTTTCCCAGGTCCATCAGCTCTTCCTCTGTAGCTGCATCCCGGATTCTCCAATCCTGTCCGTTGGCTGCTGCTCCTTCTTGCTGCAGATGTGTAGTCCCGGAATGCACTTAAGTTTCGGGTCATGGCACTGTTCCTCCTCTGCAAAGTCCCTGCTTTCTGGCTGATCTGTAGCATCCAATGTAAAAAGTCTAGCCTCCCTTGGGCACATAAAAGACTCTGTGTTATCCCAATGGTAAGCCTGAGGGTGGCTGGTGGTCCCAAAGAACACGTGAGGCCCTTTTCACTCACCTGGTCCTAGACACAGCCAAATGACATGTTTTTCAATTATTTTTTTGGGGAGATCTGGCTGCAGTGCAGGTTTCACCCCTTGCCACATCAAGTCCCTAACTGCCTGTGTTTTAGTGAGGATCCGTTCCCGACCCTGATACCGCAGCAATCTGAACAGCATGGGTCTTGGACTGGCATTTTGGTTCACTGGTGGTGGGCCTGACGGGATCCTGTGTGCTCTACCCATCTCAATGGGGCTATATCCCAGCAGAAATTAATGAGCTGGGGGATCATTCACTGCAAAAAGTCAATCATGCCTGGACCTTCTGGAGGAGATCAAGCATGCAGACATCATTTCTTCTGTTCCAAGTCTCCTGGATCTAATTTGTCCCAGATGAGGTGTGATCTCCTTCTCAGCTAAATTTAAGCATCATTCCACTAGGTGGACTCATTCCTTGAGCCTGCTTATTCTGCTGTCCACCTCAGTAACACAGGCCCCTAGTACTTGCACAGATGTCTTCATAGCTGCTAGGTCCTCCCTTACTCTCGTTAGCACTTCACGTATAGTACCCATTAAGGATTTTATTTCAAACAGTTCTCTACTGATGAACCATGACTCCTTCTAGAAGTGGGGGTCAGCAACTTTGAGAACCGCCTTAGTTGCACTGTCAGAGGAAGCTGACAGTTTATGCTTTTTTGGCAAGACTGAACTGATTTCCCCCTGCTCTGTGTTACTTGGGTCTCCTGTTACCTGATGATGTGTCTATCTGCCATCATTTTATCACACTGAGGAATGGATTACCTAAGATTAGCTGCCTCAGTCAGAGCCTGAGGAGCCAAGTTACTATCAGCTCAGCTGTATCACATGACCCACAGTATGCAACATTAAAAAAAATAAATAAAAAGTAACACATGGCCAGGTTACAAAACAGTGGAAGGAGGCCAAGGTGATATCCATCCAAAGGTTGATTTACCAGTGGACCCTGAAAAAGACTTTCAGTCTACTTCATTCACTTGTATAACTGCAAAATTATGCAAGGGTTTTATTTATAAGTGGTTTATGGTCTGGGTTCTGACTAAAATTGACCCAAACCAGTTTGTATCTCAAGAACGAAGCTCGAGTACGACTGCAATGACAAAGCTGCTGGAGGGCTGTATGCAAGTATGAGATAGGAGAGATCATGTTAAGGACAGTGCTTGTTGACTACTGAAAAGCACTGGAGCCTACTGATCATGAAATTTTGCTAGGAAAGATGTAAGAAATATAGTATTCCTTGTTGCCTGATTAGATGGATACATGACTTTTTACAGAGAAGGTCCCAATGGATAGAGTTGAATGGTATAACATCAAGCAAAGCTGCTGAGCTTTCATTAACGGGTGGAGCCTCTCTCCAAGGTACAAAACTGGGTCTCCTCCTGTTTTTGGTGAAGACGAATTACTTGAGTGCTACTGGACTCTGTGTCAAGTGCATCAACACCAAAGTCATCAACATTTTTTGATGTGGAGGCCAACACTACAGTGCAAGGAGACCCTGAGAGAACTGAAGAATGGTCAATAAAGAACAACACAGAAACAAATCCTGGTAAAACCTTGGAAATTTTTTTTGGGAAATGGAGCAGTTTAAAGGTACCAGCTTTGAAGTTTGGTAATCAGTAGGTGACTGAGTACACAGGGTAAAGCTGCTAGGTTTTCACCTCCATGGCAATTTTTCATAGAACTACCATGTGGAAAGCACTGTAAAAAAACCAAAAAAAAAATACTCTTATTTTTTAACACCCTTACAAGATCTGGCCTAAGCCACTCAGATATGCTTTCTTTTATTTTCACCATGATCAGACCAATGTTGGAGTCTGGCACAGTGGTATGGCATGGTGGAGTAACAGTGGGAGAGTCTGATGAGACAGAAAGATTGCCAGAGACAGCTATGAGATTTATTTTTGGGTTGGATATAAGTTATGCTGATGCTCTGAAAAGCTGTTTGGGGCGGGGGTCTTGACTTAAGTTGGGACGGCTGTCCAAGGAATTTCTCTCTGGAATTTGTGTATGAAGTCAGAGACTGCATTCCTTTTTAAAAAAGAAGACAAACTCTGAATATACTCTTGAAACAATGAGGTGTTGGAGAAACCCAGGGTTAGGATGAAAAAGTAAAAAAAAAATTAATTTTTGTGTGTTGTTTAACATGAAGTGTGTACTGTGGTATAATGTACTGTTTTAGCAATAATGCACTGCCATAGGATTTGCAACTGCTGAGATTTGTATAAGAGTAGTATTTATATAACCCGTATAAATGTTATCATTGTAGATGAACTGATGAAATACTGTTATAATGTATGTCAAATGGTCCCTAGAATCAGTTTTCATTGAAACCAAATCTGCAATAAAATAGTAACACTAAGTGAATCGTGTCCTATATCTAAGACCCTGTTCAAATCTATACAACGGCAATCTACATTATGTTTTACAGCCTATTTAAAGGGAACAGGCGCTACCAAGGGCCCCACATTCAAGTGTGGGCCTGGTTCCAATGTGCATTTTGTGTGCAAAAACATTTTGACTTCCTTACTGTTTACTATAGTACAGTAGACTATATCAGACTAAATTTTGCTTTGTTCTTGGCTGACATCGTCTGTTACTACAAATCCCAGAATCCCCTGCAGCTGACATCAGAGCAGTGAGCAGCAGCATGGGATTCAACAGCTTGCAGTGCATGTTAAGAGTTTATAGAAGCGCTGATCTTTTGTTTGTTGGTCCCGCTGTCCTCACTGAGCAACATTTAGGTAAACTAAATGCTACCCGAATTATTGAGGAACCCACAAGAATCATAAAAGAGGGCACCACAGCTACCTTAATAGACTGGATCATCACATCCATAAAAGACAGAATCATCCAGTCTGGTGTCCTTTCAAACACAATCAGTGACCATTCCCCCAAATACTGTGTCTGGAAGGCTAAACTACATCCTCCACCACCAAGATTAATCAGTTTCTGAGACTACTCTAAGTCTGACCATATGGCCTTTCTTTCAGAAACAGCAGTCATAAATTGGTCCTACCTCTGGCACACTGACAACGTCAATGATACGGTCAACTATTTCAGTGCAATCTTCCTGAGACTGCAAGACAACTATGTGCCACTTACTACTAGGAGAATCAGGGGTTTCGCAAACAAGTGGATTAACCATACTGTAATAGCACTAATAAATAAATGAGACAAACAATGGAGACGTGGAGAATGGAAAGGCCAATGGAATGCTGGCATGCATAAGCAGGGGCATTACTAGCAGAAAGAGGGAGGTAATAATGTCCCTTTTACAAAGCCATGGTGAGGCTGCACCTGGAGTATGGGGTTCAGTTCCGGAGACCACATCTCCACAAGGATATAGATGCATTGGAGAGGGTTCGGAGAAGGGCAACCAAGATGGTGCAGGGTATGCAGGGAAAGGCACACAAGCAGAGGTGTAAGGAGCTGGATCTGTACACGCTGGAGACAAGGAGGGAAAGGGGAGACATGACAAACGTTTAAATATGTAAAGGGGCTCAATAATGTGGAAGAGGGTTTACTTAAGAGGAAGGAGGAGGTCAAAACTAGAGGGCACAGCCTCAGACCGCAAGAAAACAGATACAGGGGCAATGTGAGAGGGTGTTTCACACGGAGAGGGTGGTGGAGCCCTGGAACAGACTACCAGATGGAGTGGTGGGGACTAAATCGTGGAAGAATTCAAGAGGGCATGGGACAAGCATATGGGGCCGAGTAACAGCGGGAGGGAGATGTGGGGGAGGGCAGACTAGATGGGCGGTATGGTGCTTTTCTGCCGTCAAGCTTCTATGAAATGATTCTATGAATATACAAAGTCTCTTGCAGCACAGCAGAGCGGGAAAAATACAGGCAGCTCTGCACCCTCTGCAAAAAACTATAAAACAAAGTAAAAGCAATTATTATAAAAATCTCCTGTCTGCCACTGTGGGATCCCCACAACATTACTGGAAGCAAATCAAACATATTCTAGGTCAAAACAATACTCCTGCACCACCCGATATGACCATAAACCGTAAAAACTGCAACAATCCAGTCACTATCACACATTTAACATGCAGTTTAGCAATCTGTCTGCATATACTGAACTTATCTGCCATACAAACTCCTTTCCTCAGAATGTTAGCCCCTCAGTTAATAAACTAACTGATCATCCCCCTTTTACATTAGAGTTGTCAAACTGTTTGAGGTATGCAAATTACTTGAATGTATCCCCACATCCAAGTCTTCTGGCTCTGACAGACTTGAACCCAAACTTCTTCAGGCTGCCGCATCAGAGATAGCTCCTGCTGTTACCAGACTATTCAATCTATCCCTCATTAACGGTGTTGTCCCATCAGCCTGGAAGTTGTCACACATCATCCCAGTTTTCAAAAAAGGAGACCACAAATAGCTACAGGCCAATCTCAATGCTGCCCATACTGAACAAAATATTAGAAAAATTGGTAGCCATCCAGCTCACAGAGTATCTGCTCTTACATAAGCTGCTATTTCCACACCAACATGAATTTAGAACTGCACACAGCACAACTGCCTTGCTTACACTAACCAACCACATATCTACTGCTACTGAAGAAGGAGATTATACAGGAACCGTATTCATAGACCTCAACAAGGCCTTTGACCTTGTGGATCATGCCATACTCTGCAACAAACCAAAATATATCCGACTGTCACCAGCTGCCCTACTTTGGTTTAGCAACTATCTACAACACAGACAGCAACTGGAAAAACTAGGGACATCATACTCAGAACCACTATCATCTAAAATTGGAGTACCCCAAGGTTCTATAACTAGACCCACTTCTTTTCTCTCTCTCTGCACATCAGTGACTTGTAAGACTGTCTAAAATACACCACACCCCCTATTGTACGCACATGATTTAATACTTATTGCTAGCTCCAAAAATGTCTGCAATATAAACCACATGCTCACCCATGACCTACAGGCAGTACAACAATGGCTACTGGAAATCAAATTGCTCCTAAATGTGTCAAAGACACAGGCCATGCTCTTTGGCTCCCCACCAAGGCTTAGAAACCGTCAAACACCACTTCTGATCACGTCTAGACAGTGCCTCACTTGAACTAGCACATTCCTTCAATTACCTTGGAGTCATATTAGATCCTCCCTTGATTTTCAATCAAATATCTAAAACCTGCACAGCCATTAATGCTAGACTAGGTTTAGCCTATTAGCCACAACCTTACCTAAGATGCACGCCTGTCTGTCGCAAGAAGCATATTTCTCCCCAAGCTTACATACAATATTGCAGTACTGTATATGCATCCTCAACATCTAAACTAGCACTCAGAAAGTGGGACATTACCTACACCACCATCTGCCGTTTTGCACTCTGCTCAAACAGACTTGTCCACCACTGAACTATATGCCAACTTACAGTGGCTCCCCCCTTAAATGCTCTGCGTAACTCTGTACTTGGGAGGTATTATTTACAGAGTTATCAATACGCAGGAACCTCAACAACTTGCAGAATGGATTATGCCATACTCTAATCCATACCCCTCAGACATCAGACTACTTACTGTGCCTAAAATAACGACCAATATGGGGACAGCAGCTTTCCAAAACTCTACTTATGTGGACTTCAAACAATCCTTTCGTAAAGACCTCCTAGACAGCACCGCATGTAAATGCTTCCCCAACAGGTAGACTGCTAGCTTCTGATGCAGGATACTGTATTACTCAATGTAAATCTGATTCATGTTATAATGTTATATAGTGTATGTTAGAATGTTGTATTCATTGAAAATCTAATTTTCCCTAGTCTTGTTGTACCATTGATGTGACGTCATGATGTTGTTGTACCATCGTGAGTACGTCACATTGATGGTACAACAGCCAGACCACGCTACAATACGCGCCGTCTGTGAGCTACAAAAAATAAGCACTGTGAGTTCAGAGGCACAGGAGTACATTTACAACTCCCAGTAAGTGCTGTTTTTAAAACAGTTGCCAGCATGCAGCAGGACGACCGTATTTGTTTTAAATTTATGATCACACATGATCTTTGTGGACCTGGAAGGAGTGCAGTCTTTTTAGGGATGCGGGGAGGCGGGGGTCACAGAGCATCACAGGCGCGACCTTTGAGGCAGACAACAGCTGATTGCTTTACTTTTGTCCATACACTTTAAAAGACGGTGGATGGGCAGCAATCAGCTGCTAACCTATCGTTCACTTCTCGAGTTTCATGACAGCGAAACTCTCGAGCTTCGCTCGAGGGTTTTCTAAGTTGTCATGACAACCTCTCGAAGTGAAAAACACTGTTGTTGTTCACTGTTGCCCATCCACTATCCTCTATGTTGCTGCATCTGTCAATTCGCACCTTAATGAGACCGTGCATGAGAACCTTTTCTCCTACACTATCAGCTCATATACATATACATATTGTATCCAATCACACATTGTAAGTAGTCATGTACTGTATTGTATTCCTATTGTTGTACTCTCCCGGGTCATACCTGAAAACAGGTAGTTTCTGTCTAGTGTACCTACTTGGTTAACAAAAACTTAATAAATAAATGTAAAGTCGCAGAGGACTACACTTAGCCCATGGAGAAAAGCAGATCCTAAAACCATCTGATCAAAGAATATTACAAGCTCTAACATACACTGCAGGCTACTGAATCTCCCACTGACTGCTGCCTACTGCTCTGCTGTCAGCTGCACAGAATTCTGTGATTTGTAGTAAAACAACATGTCTGCCCCGAACGAAGCAAAATTACACAGAGAATGACAGCAGAAATGAAGAACACTGTTCAATCCAGCCTGCCCATAATCCTTAACCAAGATGGGACCCATTGTCCGTACAGGATTCTAGCCCACACTATCCACCTCCATGCTCTCTACTCTGCTGCTGTCACCCTGAACAACCACTAAGCCCTTCACTCTGTCCTAGCTGTGTTTCAAACCATTAATAGTTTTTGCGACCACCACATGACCTAGCAGACTGTTGCACAGCTCTACCATCCTTTCTGTAAAATAAAACTTTCTCATTTCCCTCTTGAATCCCCCCCCAAATCAGTTTCCACTCGCACCCCATGTTCCTGGTCCACTACTTATGCTGACTAGTTCTTCGCAGTTTACCTTGTTCATTCCTTTCGGGAACCTGAAGGTCTCTATCATATCTTCCCTTTCCTCTGGCCTCCAGTGAGTATATGTTCAGTGTCTTGAGTCGATCCTTGTTGTAAGATCTGCCCTGCTGGCCCTCAATCATTTTCGTCATCCTACACTACACTGCACTGTCTCCAGTCTGACCTTATCTTTCCTTAAAGTGAGGACTCCAGAACTGGGTGCAGCACTCCAGGTGTGACTTCACAAGTGATCTACAGAGAGGCAGTAATACCTCCTTCCTTCTGCTGTCTATACCCCTTCCTATACACCCCCAGCAATCAAGACTGCCTTACTGTAGGCCTCGATACACTGATTTGATTGTTTCAGGGAGTCAATGACAATGACCCCAGTTCTCTTTCCTTAGAAGTCGTGCCCAGCTTTACCGCCACCCTTCCCCCCCATCCAGTACTCTGTCCTCGGGTTCTTGCTCCCTATGTGCATCACTTTACAGTTTTTGGCACTGAATTTCAACTTCCAAACCTCTGACCACCTCTCTAGCTTTTGTAAGTCTCTCTGCATCTCCCCAACACCCTCCTCACACTCTACCCAACTACAGAGCTTAGTGTCATCTGCAAAGAGACACATCTTGTCCTGGATTCTTTCTTCCATGTCGCTAATGAAAATAATGAAAAAGACTGGACCCAGGACAGATCCTTGTAGCATCCCTCCCTCTTTTCTGATTTGACTCAGTTAACCACAACCTTATGTCTCCTTTCCAAGCAGTTTCTAATCCATCTGTGTCTTTTGCTGTGCCCAGATCCTCTAGCTTCTTCATCAGCCTTCTGTGAGGCACCAAGAAGAAAGCCTTGCTGAAATAAAAGTAGAGTAGATCCACAGAATGACCCCTATCCACTACTCTCGTTACTTAGTCAAAGAATACTATCTGGTTGGTCTGACAATATCTTCCTGCCACAAACCTGTGCTGTTTACAAACTTGAACGCCACAGCTTTCCAGGTGGTTTACCAGATCCCCTTTGACTACTGACTCCATCAGTTTACCCACAACAGAGGTAAGACTGACAGGTCTGTAGTTAACTGCTGCTCTTTGCCCCCCTCCCGTGGAGCAGGACTATGTCTGCTACCCATGTCTGAACTGAACTACTGAACAGCCTCGATAAGGGTTCAGTTAGTTTCAATGCCAAATCCTTATGCAACCTCAGGTGCACCCCATCTGGCCCCGGAGCCTTATCTATCTTAAGGGCTACTAGCCCTTTCCAAATCCTTTCACTGGTAAATATTTGCTGCCTCATCTCAAGAACCCCCCCTTACAGCTGCCTTAATGCCACTCTGAGGCAGAGGCTTTCTGTCTTACGGACCATGCAGGCAGAGGGTGCCTGACAGGATGGTGAACACTACCAAAGCTCCAGGGCCAGTCCCAAAATGGCAACGCAGGGAGAGTCCTCCTGCTCCAAAATGTCCATGGGGAGGGGTACTCGGCCCTCTTTTTGGATTGGCTCAAGTGGGACCAACATGGACTCCAAGGCAGGTCAGGGGCGCCAGAAGGTCACGGGCCACGCTCAGTGAAGCGTTCCTCGACCAAGCCATGGACGCAAAATCCGAGTCGTCCGAGGACTCCTCAAGGAGGACTCTCAGCCGTTTCTTGCCACAGACCTCCTGGGTATCCTCTCCCGGAGAGATCTTCACCAGCAACCGGCCTGACAAGCCAGGGACCAAACGCTCAGCCTCCCT
The DNA here is from genome assembly GCA_016271365.2 of Neoceratodus forsteri. Taxonomy (NCBI): domain Eukaryota; kingdom Metazoa; phylum Chordata; order Ceratodontiformes; family Ceratodontidae; genus Neoceratodus; species Neoceratodus forsteri. Next base: position 376,122,397 of record CM057456.1, read on the forward strand.
AGTCAGACAGCCCACCTTTTGTTGCGGTGGTGCTTGCTCCATCTGATGAGGTGGAGAAACAGCTGCAAGTTGCACTTGCGTGGTGTGGACTGGCGGAGGCACCACTGTTGACAGCCAGGAAACCACATGTCCCAAGAGGCAGAGCCCTGCCCTGCCCTGCAATTGCCCACTTGACAGGGGACCTCCTTATAGCACTGGGGCATCTTGCTGCAATGCTGCTTCTCAAGCGAGGAGGAGGATGACGACAAGGAATGTCGACAGCAACGCCTCCTAGTCTAGCAGGATCAAGAGCGGGAATGCCTTGACTGCAACCTCGACCATCAACCAACTGGTTGATGACGAGAAGGGCTTTCCAGCAGGGTGCTGAAAACCACATGCCTGCCAATTTACAGCAACAGAGGTGCAGAAGACCTGATCTCAGCTGGAGGCTGCTCCTATCTGGAGCCAGATGGCTACACTAACAAGACCATGTCTTCCTTGCTGAGGACTGGGGACACCGGGGGCTGCAAGATCAAATCCTCGACCTCGTCCGACAAGTGGTCGACAGGCTCGAGAAAGATCTCAGTAGCTTGCTCAGCCAGAGTCAAAGTAAACTGGCTTGACGGGGGAACTGAAGAACCCTTGACCTGCCCCCCCCCCCCAACCAAGGGGCACTTGACTGCCATTGAATGATCATGCGCGTCAAGGGACCGGCAGGAGCTCAATCACTCCAAGTCCATGACTGGTGTCATTGGCACTTGCTTTTAGCACCATGGTGGTCAGGCATCCCCAATGTCCGGAGGGCCAAACACATCTCCCAGAACTCTCTGATGAGTGACCCTCCGACGACGGCTGCAGGGAACAGTGCTGAGACCAAGAAGGTGCCCGCTGCAGCAGCCACCGCTTCCGACTCAAGGGCCACAAACTGTTCAGCTGACCTGGACATGGCCAAGGTCTTCTTGCAGCCTTTGAATTCCGCTCTGAAAGCCAACCCAGTAAGAGCTGGAGCTTCCTGTCCTCGAGGGACTTTGGATGCATGTTTTTGCAAGGGCCGCACCTAGCCATGTTGTGTTGCCCACCCAGGCAGTACACACGTGTCGTTTAGATTGGTAACTTACATCTTCCGGCACCACACACAAAATTTGAGTCTTAGCTTCCATTGTCCATTGCTGGAGAAGTCAAAGGAACCAGAGAAGTAAATGAAAGAAGTATTGAAAACCTCGAAGACAGAGTTTGCCTACAGTGCAAGTAACTAAGTGGAAGCCACAAAGGAGGTGACCTGTTCTTCCAGTGGACAGAAAGATCTGGCATCATGGGGCAAAATCAGGGAATATACCACACAGGTGGTGGGAGTAACTTGGCTTGAAGACGTCTATCCAATGACATTGTTCTAGTGGAACTGCCAGAGTGTGGATAAGTGGACCATACCCACACCCCTAGAAGAACCTGTTGCACATCCTGAGCAAAACAAATCATTCTCAGCTAGGGATATCACAATATTAATTTTTTAGTATCAGGATATTTGTGTGAAAAGTTTCACGACATATTGATTATCATGATAATCAAAAGCATATTTTTTTTTGCCATCTAGCTGTTTGGACCCAGGCATCCTGGTGCCCCTAACTGCTACTCCCCCCCCCCCCGCTGTTTCACCAGTGGGGATCCACATAGGAAAAGGTTTGAGGGCTCCAGTTTGCCGTTATGTAAAGCAACCAGGGCATATACTCCTCCTCCTCCCCCCCAACCCTGTTTCTTTTCACAGTCCCTCAGGCCGGCACACGTGTGATGTAAAGATGTTACACGTCTACTCGGCCCTGTGCCCAGACAATCAGAAGCAGGGGCACCGACTGCACGGGTGCTTAGGTGCCCGAGCACCCACAAAGTCATTTTGGGCACCCACAAAAAAAAACCTCCATATAGTCACTTTAAAAAAAGGCTCCAGTCACTTTAAAAAAGGCTCCTCGCTCCGTTTCCACCTCTCGCCGCTAGCCCCACCCAGTGGCCCGACCCAGATTGTGAAAAGCTCTACACTAGTAGGCTCTTTCTTGCTTTGTCTCCTCCTCTTGCACTCTGGCCCAACCCAGCAGACTGATGTTAACTCACCCTGACTGAAGCTTCGCTAGGCGCTCTGTGGAGCTTGCTGTGCTCTCGCTCGCTGGTCGTGCGGCAATCGCTCAGTGATCTTTGACTCAGCCTTTCCGTCATCATACATCGGTCAGTCCTTCCCACGCATGGAATTCTGAAACAGCGGAGACACTCAGGTACCAACTGCATAGGTATTGTTTTTTGTCAGACAGCATTTGTCATGCTTCTCGGCTGGTCCGGACGTGGTGGGGACTTGGGGGATAGTTTTATGAGGAGGTGGGTTGGGGGGGCATACCTCTCGTCTCAACTGTAGCACATTGCGAATTTGTGAGGAATAATTCCTCATTTCACCTCAAGCCCCCTGTTACAAGTTCTGGATTGAGATTTGAGTGTGTACTGCCCAGCATTTTACCCAAATATTTTACAGCAGAAATCCACAGTGAATATAAAACGTGTCACTCAATACACACACAAAAAAAACTTTGTGAAGTTTAATACATACATTTAAACAGTATTCTCTGAGCTTTATTTTGTGACATGATGAAGTGTTCCACATAATTATTTGCCCACTTGTTCCACATTTTGAAGTGTAGTATTCGGGTTTTGAAAGGTTGAGAGGTATTGGGGGGGCTGCCAGAGCTGATTAACTGGGTGGGTCAGAAAGGCCAAACTTATAAGTTATAAAAGCAGCAGGAGCAGCAGGCTGCTGCTTCTATAAAAATGAGCAGGGCTTTTGCCGATTTGTGGAATGTGACTTTGGTGATGGATAGGTGCAGGGGCTAGACAGATAAACTTGCTGCTAGAAGAAAAAGAATTTTGGTGACTGGAAGGCCACATAACTAGAAAAGAAGCAGTGTGGAGCTGACAAGTTAATATATTTGCTGTTAGCCTGACAACCTGTTACCGGTATAGAAGTTCCAAAAATACCAGTAACAGCAAATATATTGGAACACATCTAAGCAAGCTTACAGGTATTTTGCGGTGTGTGTGTGTTGGGGGGGGTGTTAACTGGGCTAGGCAGCACAAAATTAAAGTATGAGGTAGCTGTTGTTAATCTGATTCAAAAAGCAAAACAAAAAAAAACAGTTTGCTGATTTGTGTGGGTTTTTTGGGGGGCTATCCTAGAAAGAAAACAAACATATCTGTTTAGGGGTAGTAATAAACAGTGTGGAACTGACTTCAGTAATTTGCTGCTAAGGGGGGGGGTTCCATTAACAGCAAAGGGTGGTAACAGGTAACAACCAGTGTATTCAGAATCTTGAGAGAGCAGTGTAGGGCAGGCTGTGGGAAGGGCTGTTGCCTGGACTTGAAGTGTCTGATACAGGTCAGACCCCCGCTGTCTTGGTGTGGTCACTTGTCCTCCTGTCCACTCTATCTAAAAAAAATAAAACCTAAAGAAATTCAGGATTAAGGGGAATATTAAAAAAAGGAAAATCAATTTGCACTTTTGGTAGCCTTGGCTGTGTGTTGAGACTTGGACAGGCAGCGTGTAAGGGAAGGGGTTTTCTGCAGCCTAGAAAACCTCTATGAGGTTTAAGGAACAACATGGTCAGAGCTACGCTGCACTGCACTGCACAGACACAGAGACAGAGCTTAGTACATCGAGCATGCCTGAGCTTAATTCCAGTAGCCTCCACTTGCTTGCATACTGTGTGACCCTCCCTGAGACTGAGCAAGTCACTACTTAACCTCCTTGCAAATAAACATTGTGGTTGGTGGTGTGACTCTGTTCTGAAATGAGGCAGGCAGAAGCAAGCACAGGCCATCTGGGAAGGGGATGGGCAGCTGCCTGAACTCAAACTGTTTGTGACATGCTGTCTTGTTGGTCCTCTTGTCCACCAAACTAAAAAATAAATAAAACCTACAGAAACTCAGTATGATTAGGGGATAATTAAAAAAAGGAAAATCCCAATTCAGTGCATAATTGCAGCACCTGGCAGCAGCAAAGAGTCCTCAAAGGCACTCTTGCATCCTCTGTAGCAGAGTACTGGTGGTGGTGGCATACACATTCTAAATTGCTTCAAAAACACCTCAAAATGAATCACAAAGCATGAAAAATCCTATAGCTTCTGGGGACCTAGGCAGCCCCCAGACCCCAGGCCTTTCTTTAAATGCTCTGAGCACCCACAACATTTTTCAAAAACTTGGCACCCCTGGTCAGAAGGCTGTTACAGTCACATCACCCAGGCTCTGCTAGGTGGAGACAGAGCAGCGGCTAGAGCCAGTGATTTTCCAATTTCAAAAAATTATCAATTCCATTTAGCAAAGTCTTAAAATCCATTTTTCCTCACAAAATTGAGGGAAAAACCAGCAAGTTTTGTACACAAAAAAATCTGGGTCAGAATGGAAGGGTTTGTCCACAAAGCTGATGCAGAGTGAGTTTTTTCATGAAAAACTGGTTCCCAAGTGATGGTTTAAAAATGACAAATTCCATTTTTTACTACTGCAGCACCCCCCCCCCCCAAGAAGGACAGTCGACAATGGATGCTCAATCCTCCTTCATACAGCCAGACATCAAGCGGCCCAGGTCTGTTCCCGAACCTGGATTGTCAGAGTGGTGGCATGTGAGGTGCCCAGGCCCTCAACGTCACTGGGCCGGCACAGCATTTCTAATTTTGAAGAAAAATGCTCAATCCTTCTTCATACAGCCAGTCATCAAGCGGCCCAGGTCTGTTCCCGAATCTGGACTGTCAGAGTGGTGGCATGTGAGGTGCCCAGGCCCTCAGCGCCACTGGGCTGGCACAGCATTTCTAATTTTGAAGAAAAATAGTAAAGATCTGATCTGATAGGAGGATGGTGGGTTATCAGAAATCATGGTGGCACCTGGAAAAGGACACACTGCCAGAAAAGATAGGATGTTTCATCACTGTATATGGTGGTGTATCGTGTTGGACGATAATCACAATATTGTTGTTTTTACAATGATAAATTATCATCAGTGGTAACTGATATCGTCATATCGTGTTATCTCGACATCCTTACTTTCAGCCAGGAGTATCTTTTTAAGTAGCTACCTGAGGCTGCTGCTCTAGGTGTAGCATCTGAGGCCTCTCAGATGGAATGCAACAAGAGCTTCACAGCTTACTGAACAACAGACATTTGTGCTTTTATTGCATCAGGGCAGTCTAACATTTTTACAGCAATTCAAGACATTGCCTTTCAAAGGCAGTTCTGATACTTGGTCAGATAAGTCTGACAGTAATATGCAGCTTTAAACTGTCTAAAACACAGGTGTGATTGACCATTATGTACAACTTCTTGGACTCTGTCAGGAGGCCTAGTGCTTACATGCTGCAATGTCTTGGAACAGTGATGAGTCACAAAGATCAGTAAAAAATCAGTTTTTTTTTTTTTCCAATTGTTTAACCAGGAGTGGCACACTAAGCTGAAAGCTTGCTTACAGGTGCGACCTGGGAGCACAGAGAAGTTAAGTGACTTGCTCAGGGTCGCACAGTATGCAAGTGGGGGCTGTGGAATTCAAACCCAGGTCTCCAGATTTGCAGCTCAGAGCCTTAAACCACTGTGCTATACTGCCTCCCTGTTAGGCTGGGTGTAGTAGTACTTTTTATCCCTAGAGACCAGATACTACTACTTAACTGCCTTTCTGGGTACAGCAGGCAATGCACTAAGCTTGTGCCAGGTCATGACAGCAGAATTCTCTAGTGCTATACTAACAGAAGGAATGACTACTAAAGCAGCTTTTGCTACAACATAGGTTCTTCTCAGAGGAACTCTCTTCATCCAGAGCAAACTGCAGGGTTTTCTTAATTTGCTTAATCGCTGCCCTAAAAGAAGGCTCCTCTGGAGGTGACCTGGGCTTGTAGAGGACCGTATTTTCACTGCCAGAAAATATAGCAGACCTAACACAGTCTAAGAGCTCTTCCTCTTCACCCATGTCTTCCTCTTCCATACAGTCTAGGTTAAAATCCTCCTCATATTCCCTGAAAGGAAGGGGACGAGGAAACGGAGAAGGTCCTGAGGTAAAAAATGTGGATACAGGCAGCTTCAATGATGGCAGCAGTACAGAAGGCACCAATTCCTATGAAAAGAGGCAATGACAGCAGTAATTTCCTTATCAAGCCAGGGAACCCAGTTGCCACCCACGAGAACATGGCAGTTGACGCAAAGGTGCAAAAAAAAGAGGCTGCAATACCTTTCAAATCAGATTCAAGCTTTTCCCAGCTCTAGACTCTCTCTGTAGGGGCTCAACCAGCCTGCTTTGTCAATCTGTCAGCTGGAAACATCTTACCTTCCTGTCTGGGGAGTGGGCCTTTCGAGCACAGATGACCCGGCACACATCACTGACTCACCCAATGAGTGGCCCCTTCCTGTCTATTCTGGAAGCTCACAAATGACAATTTAGACTGTGCCAGAGGTATGGATTTCGCAGGTGACTGCAGCATTGACTTTCTCGGTGACTTCGATGCCAGTGCCTTCTTCACCAGCGATTTCAGTGTCGGCAATGCCTTCAATGGAGATCTACCAAGCACTGCAGGGTCTCTATTTTTCCCAAAAAATGCTGTAGGATTTTCCAACTCTGTATCCGGGTTGCAAAGTTGAACCCCAAACAAATCTTACATACCTTAACAATGTGAGAAGGGCCCAGACAGCATAAGCAAGTGTGTGCATCACTTATACAGACTGATGCCACAGTGGCAGTTAAGAAATAGTGCCTTTTTCAGCGATGGAGGTAAATGCATACACTGATGATTGTACAGCCTGAAGCAAAACACCACACACATAAGAAAACACTTTGCTGATGCAAAAAAAAAAAGACAACGGAAGGCATTTCTACTGGTCTAACATTCATTCTAGACCAATCATACTCAGACCGCAGCTCTTCAACATATCACCTGTGGCTCTTCAACATGGAAAACAACCATGGTAACATGTTACCTGCTCAGGCTGAACCACTATAGGGCTGTGGACGGTGTCAAGTGAACAAATGCACCAATAACATACAGACGAGCAGTCACAAATCATTTCAGTATGTGCGCACACTCTGAATCACGTCTAGGTGTCCGGCCAGCAGCAGTTCCGACTCGTTAAAAAAAGATGCGCGTCTTTTAATATTTATTTTATAAATTAAAAAAATAGGCACAGACACAATACACAAAAGGAAAACACTGCCGAAATCAATAAGAGTCGCTTGCTTTATTCACTTTTTTAAAAACAAATACATATTTCTTTCAACTTATCATGCACTGCTACTGTAATGTAATATGTGATCACTGAGCTACCAGGCAAGTTATTATTGCTTACAAGATATTATCTAATCTATGTAATGCAGCTCATTCTTGCTCATTTAGCCATACTGTACACAGGAAATATGTATTGATTTATCTATTTAGTTATCTATCTAAATATCTAGTAAATGAAACAAATATTTATTATATTACTGTTTATTATACTGAAGTGCGTTTGCCAGAATTTAGTATCACGTATATGTTGTGGCTCCTTGGCTAACACTGACTGCTCATTTGCTCCTAACCCAGTCAGAACTGAGTATCACTGTTCTAGACAGTGTGAAAAAAAGTACTGAAGTGGATGGTGGATGAGGCCCACCCATGTTATACAGGCGACACTACATGCCGATGATGTGAACAAAGGTACACCGACGTGAGTGGTCCCTTAGTCGATTTAAAGTTTCTCGCAAGGTCTTGACGCCAACCTGCTTATACAGTGGCGTGAAAAAGTATTGGCCCCCTTCCTGATTTTCTCTATTATTGCATATTTGTCACACTGGATGTTTTCAGGTCTTTAGAGAAAATGTAATATTAGATAAAGGGAACCTGGTGAACAAATAACACTTGTTTTTTTTTTAATTTCACTTATTTAATGAAAAAGTTAACCAACACCAACTGGCACTGTGTGAAAAGTAATTGCCTTACACTTAATAACTGGTTATGCCACATTTAGCTGCAATGACTGCAACCAAACACTTCCTATAATTCAATATCAGTCTTTCACATCGCTGTGGAGAATTTTAACCCACTCTTCCTCATAGAACTGCTTTAATTCAGTAACATTTGGTAGGTTTCGAGCATGAACTGCTTCGTTTCAGGTCCTGCCACAGCATCTCTATTGGGTTTAAGTCTGGACTTTGACTAGGCCACTCCAAAACTTCAATTTTACTTCTTTTAGCCATTCTGATGTGGACTTGCTTTTGTGTTTTGGATCATTGTCTTGCTGCATGACCCAACTACGCTTCAGCTTCAGCTGTGGAAGGATGACTGGACATTCTCCTAAGAATTTTCTGGTACAGAGCAGAATTCATTTTTCCTTTAATTATGGCAAGTCACCCAGGTCCTTAGGCAGCAAAGCATCCCACACCATCACACTACCACCATGTTTGACTGTTGGTATGGTGTTCTTACTGTGGAATGCTGTGTTTGCTTTACACGAGACATTATGGGATCCATGTTGTCCAAAAGTTCCACTTTGGACTCATCTGTCCATAGAACATTTTCCCAAAGGCTTGTGGATCATCCAGGTGCTTCTTGGCAAATGAGAGACAAGCATTTATGTTCTTCTTGGTTTGAGTGGTTTCCCCTTGCTGCTCTCACATGAAGCCCATTTTGCCAGTCTCTTTCTGATTGTGGAGTCATGAACACTGACCTTGGCTGAGGCAAGAGAAGCCTGCAGTTCTTTGGATGCTGTTTAGGATCCTTTGAGACTTCTTGGATGATTTTACACTGCACCCTTGGAGTAATTTTGGCAGGCCACCCACTCCTGGAAGGTTCACTACTGTTCCAAGTGTTCTCCATTTGGAGATTATGGCTCTCACTGTGGTTCGATGGAGTCCCAGAGCCTTAGAAATAGCTTTGTAACCCTTTCCAGACTAATAGAGGGCAACAAATTTTTCTGATCTTTTCAGGAACTTCCTTTGATCATGGCATAATGTGCTTGTTGAATCTTTGTGCTGGCAGCGTGACTCTGATGGTAAGGGCCAAAATAAGTGAGGTTTATATTGAGCAGGGCTGGCTGTAATCAAGCCTGGCTGTGTTCAATCAGCTGACTCTAATTATCCCTTTAATTGGGTTGATTTAACTAGGGGCAATTACTTTTCACACAGTGCCAGTTGGTGCTGGTTAACTTTTTTCATTAAATAAATGAAATAAGTGAAAAAAAAAAGTGTTATTTGTTCACTCAGGTTCCCTTTATCTAATATTATATTTTGTCTAAAGACCTGAAAACATCCAGTGTGACAAATATGCAATAATAGAGAAAATCAGGAAGGGGGCAAATACTTTTTCACGCCACTGTAGTTCGACATGTAAATGCTCTATCCATGGAGGAGATACTCTTGAAGATATGATCACACACTAAAATCAGTGTTTTAGTGACAAATTAGTTATTTGCAGAGTTTAACTAGACTGTACCATCAGCTGCTTTTAAAAAACATCTTTCATTCCCTTTATCACCTTTTTGCTACAACTGATGAATGTTTTTAATAATCTAATTAGTTTTTGAGTTTTTCATGTGTTTAAACATGTTAATTGTAAATTTCGGCTTAACTAGAAAAAAAACATTACCAAGTATTGTCTGCATACTGTTGATGTGCTACCTCTCTGAATCTCAGAGAAATCTACTGAATCTACTGAAATTTGAGTGTTCAGACCTAATTCCACCCTCTGAGAAGTGGCCGAAGACTACAATATATAGAGGGAGTGTCTAGTCAGAGTCTGTGTAGGCTTTTGTTTGCAATGTATTTATTAACACCTAAATTTGCACTTTATTAAAATTGTTGGCCATTTAGATTTGGCTGTTGTGTGCAACGTCTCTTCTTATGTTCACCGGCAGTAAAGAGCAAACAACTTGTGTAATAAAGAAATGGAAATTCCCCAATCCCCCAAGAAAAATACAGTACAGTTGTGTAATTTCCCCACAATCGTAATTTACAGTACAGACAGGTGAAATGTTGCGATAGGAGTCAATAATTACATAGCCAGCTCAGTCACTGATCACTGAAGACGAAAACAAAAATATTTATTTTCAATGGCATTCTTTAAAACAATTTAACTCTGTAAAAAGGAGATAAAAACAGGTCACGTCTATTATGTTTTGCAATGCCCCCGACCACTTGGTAAAGATAATGGTGCAATAAATAAATAGCCTGAGCTAGCCCTGGTTCAGTACCAACAAATAAAGGCTGCAGTCTTGTTCTGTAATTGTCACCATTATAAACCTACCTTCCAGTTTCTTGACACGTGCATCCACCTTCTTTTTCCTAAAAAAAAAAAAAAAAAAAAAAAATGGAAAAGTTCAGATTCCATTAATGATCTAGATGATGCAACATGCTGAAATTTCCCCATTTCCCCAAATGCTCACTGAACTCACGTACTCTGCGTCTCTTTTCTGTTGCCCTTCCTTCAGATTACTGAATTCCATTACAGTCTGTTGATAAACTTTCAGAGAACCCTACAAAGAAACAAAACAAGGTATGAATTATGATAAATTTTCTCTCAAAAGGCCAACATTTATCAACTGGAAAATTTTTTAGACATCACATACAGACGGTATGTTAACTCCTCCCGTTCTTTATTCCTTCCCGCTCCCCCTACTCATTCTCCCCATCACTCCTGCCACCACCTTGTCCTACATTTCATGTATGTGTGTGTGTGTATTTGTTTTACAAGGAAAAGGCTCCAATGAGCTATGCTCATATACAAGGAGGTCCTGGTTACGACATTCAGAAGGCTCAGTACATTTACGAGCCTTTGCAGTCCAGAGTTATTCCATATGTAAATCAGCCCATAATGAAGGGCTTGGGGCAGCCATGCGTTTTAGGCTCCTGACCGACAATGATGTCACCGAGGGCTTAGCTCTGCTTTGACTGTAGATAATCCAACAGGTTAAAGAGGAAATCATCTGTTTTATTAAAGGAAAACGCTGGAAAAGAGACAGCTTTCCTCAGACACTATATAAACTCTCAATTAGTGTGTAACAAGGGATAAAGAAGTGTGTCCCTATATTTCAGCTTAACCTCATTTTGGTCTAAAACATAATGTGTTTGTGTAACAAATGTTGACCTATATAATTGGATCATATAAAACGTGTGCAGCCACAAGACAAACTAAGCCACAAGTTGCAATATTAAAGTTCCTTTTGACATTTGTGCTGACCATGTAAGTAATAGCAAACAGTTGTCTTATGTGTCTGCAAGACAGAAACACAGGATAGAGTCCAAATTACCCTTCTGACTATCTCTAGTGTTTATTCTTATCAGGACAGGCCAAAATGCTTGTATGCACATTCCTAAGTCCAAACCTATTTTTTCCTCCTAGACCTTGGTAACTGGTAGTGACAACTGTTACTAGCCATATATATCAAAGGAATAATGCCTGACAGGGTGGGAGTTATGCTGGGATACATCCCACCGGGTGGATTGGGCCTAGCACACTGCCGAGAGGCGCCAACACCCGGAAGGGATGCTATCCCAGCATAACTCCTACCCTGGAGGGTATTATTCCTATTATACAATGGCTTGTTGTTTTATAATAAAAATAATTTTAAAGAATGTTTTGTTAGTGTGTAAACATATTTTTGTTTCTTAAGAGAAGAGGAGATGATCATGGAGGGGATGGGGATCGAAATCATCCAAACAATCAGCAGGGATGTTATGCCAGGATAACATCCCTGCTGTGATAGCCAACTGACCAATCAGAAACCAGGATTCTTTCTTGCCATTGTACAATAATAGAATGTACACTATCTATACTTGTGCTGACCAAGGATGAACTCATACATATATTAAAGGAGTATTGCCTTGTAAGTTGATGTTTGTGCTTGTTTCAAACCACTCATAGAAAACCATAGGAAATGATGATGCTGTATTCCACCATATAAGCAAGCCAGCACACACTGTTATTTTGAAGAATGAAGAATGTACCACTTGCAATCTCTCGCTGTGATTGTTATAATCATTAAATTCTTCCGCCTTCAGTCTCGTCTCCGTTCGTCTCCTTTCTAAGTATCTGTAATTGATAATTTACTAACTGTAATTTTTCCACAACGCTACATAGTGCTTTCAGACAGTAACAACTTTTTTTAATGATTTAAAACAGCTACCCACAACTTCCACTTTCTGTTGCTGGCAGCCACCATCTCGTGAGCAGCAGTGAGATTCCTGAGCTCACTGTATGCTAATATGTCAGTCTGACCTCTGCTATTGGTTGGCAGGAAATATTAGCATACAGTGAGCTCAGGAAGCTTTCTGCTGCTCATGAGATGGTGGCTACCAGCAACAGAAAGTGAAAGTTGAAGGCCACTGTTTAAATCACTCAAAAAGCAATCAGAGGTAATTTAAAAAAATGTTACTGTCTGAAAGCACTAGTCAGGCATTTTTGTAGTGCCTGGGTAAAGCTGTGCCTTTTCCAGTGTTTCCCTTTAAGGGCATTTTAAGGTGTTATTACAACACGTTCTACATTTATAATACTTGTTTTGTATGTGCACTGAATCTAGGGAGTTATCACCTTTACATTTCAAACTGTTAGTAAAAATAATCCATTGTCAGGATTGCTTTAACCTCTAGACTATACTGCCGGCTGACCATCAAAAACTACACATCTCAAGGCTGGCTTTGTGGTGCCAACAGGTATTGGGGTTTCTAAACCCTGGCTGAGTTCATCTCAGTACAGATTTCTGGGGCTGCCATGATTTTTTTTTTCCCTCACATACAACCTTTGCTCTTACAATTTTGAGAGTGAACTCGAGTCTACAAGATGCAAATGTTGCTACATATCTACTTGGCCTGGCATCATGGGGCCAGCCTTGAAATGTGTAGTTTTTGAGTATCAGCTGGCAGTACAGCCTAGAGGTTAAAGCAGAGAGCTGTGAACAAGATACAGTCATCCAGCAGAATGGATTTTGATTCCAAAATGCTCTACTTGTACATTGTGTGACCAAGTCACAACCTCCCTGTGCACCCAAAACACACCCAGGAACAAGCCATAACTCAGTGAGTCTTTCTCGGACAAAGACAGTAAAAACAACCGGAGCACATGTTAAGATTCTGAAAATATTATTCTCTTTCATTCCATATTTGACTTGAAAAAATAAGGACACAATTACTTGTTTATTAATTGCAAAAACAGACAGCATTGCTAAAAGTATGCATAACCCGAAATGCATTATTAAAAGAGAATTTTACTTCTTTTTATGATGGTTAAAGTATAACAGTTTCTTACTGAAATACTTTGGATGAATGAGATTTTCTATTGTAACAATGCCAGAGTTCTACTGGATTATTTTTACTAACAGTTTGAAATGTAAAGGTGATAACTCACTAGATCTTACTTCGAGAGGGTTCCTGCAGTAGGTCTTCATATATAGGCCTGCGCCCCCTGGCATCAGGACCACACGGCAAACTTTCAGCTAGCAATCATCGGCAGGGACCACCCCCGGCGTCAGGTGACGGACGTCAGCATGACTATAAAAGGGGTGGGCCCCCACCCGCCCTCAAGTTCTTTCCCGCCGTCAACCTTGAATCATCCGACCTAACGCAGTAGAACAGCTTCAGTCGCTCGCCATTTTCATAATATTTTCTCGTATCTTTTTTCCAATTCTCCTTAAACAACTTAACGGTATACATCGTCTCATCGGCCCAAGAAGAAGTGCTCCAAGTGTGATGCACAGATCCCGCACAGGGACAACCATTCCTGGTGCGTCCTCTGCCTGGGGCCTAAGCACAGCTCTACTGAGTGTTCCATCTGCCAGGGTTTCAACCAGGCCACGTGCACCCATCACAAGAGGACCCTCAATGCCCATTTACTGACCCAAAGACTGACATAGATGGAAAAAGAGCTCCAGGAGCCAAGGGAAAGATAGTCGTCGCTGGCCCCAGAGAAAAAGAAGAAAAAGAAGGGCAAAGAGAGACGCCGGGAGTGGAGCCACTCCCCACAGGGGAAATCCAGCCAGACAGCTGACGACATCTCAGGTGGGCCCTCCAGCTCCTTGAATACCCCACCTCTAGGGCCTTCGTTCACTCCGGTGGACCGAATGCCCTCTCCCCCCACCCCCTGCCGAGGTCAGTGGGCAGTGAAGGGTATCCTCTTCAGGGGATCCAGCTACGGTTCCTGCTTCGAGCCCTGCCGCCGGGAGCCCAGCCCAGGCCGATCAACCTAACTATAGACTTCTGGCTTCTGTCAGCTCAGCCATGGCCTGTAAGTCCCAGTCGTGGCTCCTCTATCCAATGCATAGGCCACCACCTCTAAGATGGATGCCAGATGACCCGGCGCCGCGGGTGTTTTCTCTCCGTTGACCCCGCTTAGGACTCCGACGCCAGGCAGAGAGAGCTCTGCAGGTCCCCCTTCCTCCCACCAGGGTTCTCCCTCAAGGGAGTCGCTGTCCTTCTCTGACCTGTTTGGGCCTGGTCACCAGGATCCTCTCCCATCAGATACCTTACAGGACCCGTCGACTAGGACTCTTCCTGAATTACCCCCTTCGCCGGGTTCTCCACCGCCGACGGATCCTCACCTGATGCCAGATCTCTCGCCGGACACTTTTGGGGGTGGTATGGACCCTACTCCCTCTGGACCTTCTGGAATTCCCCCTCCTACCCTGCCATCGGACCCATCACCTAGCGGTCCTTCGGCGCTGCCTCTGGCAGGGCCCTACGTTCCTCCATCGGGCCCGACCGGGTACTATCCTGGGTATACACAATATCCGCAGTATCCGACGCCGGGGGGGGACCCGTCGCTGGAATACCCTCCTCTGATGCCAGGTCAGGCGATTCATTATCAGGGTTACCAGTACCCTTACTGGTACCAGACACCTAGCTACCCCCCTTATCCAGCAGGGTACCCAGGTTACCTGCCACCCCCACCAGCTCCACCACCGCAGCCGGAACAGGAAGCCATCCCTGCATGGTGGAAGGATGCTAAGTCCCAACTACTCCAAGAGTTGGGCCAACCTCAAATAGTGGTCAGGGCCACCCCATCTCACAGAGTATTACCTGGTAGCCCGGCACCTTCTAGTCGAGTCTCGGACAGAGACTCGGATGTTCTGCCCTCTGGCATAAATCGAACAAAGGCTCCCAATCCCGGTACCAGAGCCCTCTCTGCCCATCCGGCTGGAATCGACTGAATCAGAAGAGGATTCTGATGTGAGGGACTAGTCAGAGCCTCACTCTCCTACTGAGCCTCAGCCCAAAGAATCTCCAAAATCTTCTCCAGAGGACCCTTCCTTCGCAGAGCTCCTCCGGACTACCCAGAAATCCTGCAGGTGGGCCTCCCAAGAACTGGATCCCACACACAGGAGGTTGGCAGAGCACCTGGAATTAGTCAATGCAGACTCTCTTCCTAACCCCTCCTTGGATGGGGCTGCATGAAGATCTCATGTCCACAACCTGGCAGCAACCATCATCCATACCGGCCGTTTCAAAGAAGGCCGATAGGACCTACTACCCCCCAGAAGGGGTTTCCCACCCGACTGCCCAGCCTAAGGCCAACTCTACTGTAATCACGGCTACTCATGACAGATCGGCCCAACCCAAACATCTCAGTGCCTCCCCTCCAGATAAGGAGTCAAAGCAGATGGATCAGTACGGTCATAAGATCTACACTTCTTCCACTTGCGTCATTCACTCCTTAAATTATGTGGCCCATATGGTGGCTCTCCAAAAATCCTCATCAGATCTGCAAAAGGATCTCCAGGAGATTCCTGATGAGCAGCTCAAGAACAAACTCCTGGAGAAAGTCAGGATGAACAAGTCATCCTGCCGCCATGCCCTCCGCACCACCTACAACTCTATGGACTCAGTGGCACGAGGTGCGGCTACTGGCATCTGCCTTAGATGCCTAACTTGGCTTCGCCTGGCGGGGTTAGCTCAAGATGTGCAAAGTTCTCTTCTGGATGCTCCATTCAGGGGTCCAGTTCTGTTCAGCAGCAATGCCAAAGATATTATCACAGAGCTGCAAGAGACCGGCAAATCCTTGAAGGATGTCAATTCCATGTACCGTTTGGGACAAAAACATCGGCGGCAGCCCTTTCGCCGCCAACAGAAATGGAATAAGCAGAATCAGGGCAGATGACAAACCAAGCGTTGTGCCCAGGGTTCTGGCACTCAACCCCCCAGGCCAAATTTCCCAAAACTGCCACTGGGGTTAAAGCGCCCTTCCCCTCCACGTCCTGACTCCCAACTCCCCCTCCCTCCTATTCCCACAGAGGAAACAGTGGGGGGAAATATTCAGCCTCCACTTGGACGGGTGGAAGGTCACAACCGCAGATGCATGGGTTCTTCAACTCATAAAAAGAGGTCACTCAATAGAGTTCCTGGAGAGACCTCTCTCCAACCCTCCAAGAAGGTCGTTTTACCCGTCAAGCCAACAACTTCTAGTTTTCCAAGAGATTCAAGCTCCAATGCAGAAAGCAGCCATGGAGCGAGTACCGCCAGAACAAACAGGAAAGGGACTTTACTCCCATTTCTTCCTGGTTCCCAAAAAGACAGGGGATCTAAGGCCTATCTAGATCTCAGCATGCTCAACCTCTTCATAGATTACAAGAGGTTTAGCATGCTGACTTTCCAGAGACTGTTGCCCCTGCTCCTACCCAACACTTGGCTGTGTTCTCTGGATATGCAGGATGCCTACCTCCATATCCCCATTCTACCGGCCCACCGCCACTTCCTGAGGTTCTCTTTTCTGGAGCATCATATCCAGTTCAGAGCCCTACCATCTGGCCTCTCCTCGGCACCTCAAGTCTTCACCAAGTGCCTAGTGGTGGTAGCGGTGTTCCTACGCTGCAGGGGCATTTGTGTGTTCCCATATCTGGATGACTGGCTTTTCTCAGCCTCTTCTCTGGACAGTCTGAAGGAATCCCTTTCCTTCACCCTGGACCTTTTCTCCAGCCTGGGCATTTCAGTTAACTTTCCCAAGTCCCTGCTGATACCCTCCTAGCATCTCCAATTTACTGGAGCAGTGCTGAACACGGTCCAGAGCAAGGCTTTTCTTCCAACTGACTGAGCAGAGACCTTAATCTCTCAAGCGGCTCTTGTGGCTTCATCCCCGTGGACCACGGCGCGATCAGTCCTACGGCCGCTGGGGTTAATGGCAACCGCCATACCCACAGTCCCTTTGGCCAGACTGCACATTAGGGTTACTCAATGGTCTCTTCGAGTCCAGTGGGACCAGTACCTGGATGACATGGACCAGAAAGTCCTAGTCTCCAGCAGCCTGCAAAAGGATCTCCTTTGGTGGCAGAACGCAGCCAACCTTTCAGTGGGGGTCCCTTTCCACCCTCCGTCTCCCTCCATGATTCTCACCATGGATTTCCCGAACTTGGGACGGGGAGCGCATCTGGGAGACCATCGGACCCAAGGCTCTTAGTCTGCCATGGAGGAGAACCTTCACATCAACATTCTAGAGATGAGAGCGCTGCTCTATGCTCTCCAGGCCTTCCAGTCACTTCCGACTTCGGGAACACTTCTCATCAAGACAGACAACATGGCAACTGTCTGGTACTTAAACAGGGAGGCACCCGGTCGTACCTTCTATGCACGGAGGCGATGTGGGTGTGGTACTTGGCGGTACAGCACGGCCTATTCCTGACAGCAGTCCACATGCCAGGGGTTCACAACATTCTGGTAGACAGTCTCAGATGATCAGTCACCAGGGCTCACAAGTGGGAACTAAAGCAGGCAGTAGTAGAAAATCTCTTTCTTCAATGGGACAGTCCAGACTCAGATCTCTTTGCCTCCCCATCCAACTCAAAACTACCCAGCTTTTGCTCACTCATTCCCAGGCATGGAGTGACAAGACACACTGTCTCTTTCCTGGATAGGGAGATGTCTATACACTTTCCCTCCCTTTCCTATTCTTCAGAGGGTCCTGCTGAATCTACAAGCAGAGGGGGCACACAATTCTAACTGCCCCTTCTGGTCTCAGCAGATTTGGTTCCCGTTGCTACAGCAGTTGGCACTGGAACCCCCAGTACCTCTTCCTCTCTCTCACGACCTTCTGCCCCAGGAGCAGGGCACCCTGGTACATCAGGGCTTCAAGTCTCCTCATCTCATGCATGGCACCTGTGGACTTAACGATCTCTCGCTATGGCGTCTCTTCTAGAGTTGCTCAGGTCATAGTGGAGGCCAGAAAACCCTCCACCCAACCCACCTACACTAAGAAGTGGAAGAGATTTTCCATCTGGGCATCAGCAAAAGGCTGAGACCCCTTTTCCTGCTTGGCCTCACAGGTTTTAAAGTACTTCTTGCATCTTTCAGAGTTGGGCCTCAGTTATTCCTCCCCGAATGTCCATCTCTCTGTAGTTTCGGCCTACCACCTTCGGGTGGAGGGCAAAACCCTAGCTCAGCTAGAGGTTTCCAGAACTTTTCTGAAAGGGATCCTTCACATCAAACCTACAATCTGGAATCCTGTTCCTCCCTGGGATCTTAATTTTATGTTAGAGAAGCTTACTTCGCCTCCTTTTGAACTGACAGCAAACTGTGATATGCATTTTTTTGCGTGGAAAATGATCTTTATAGTTGCTATCACTTCAGCTCGAAGAGTTTCAGAGCTTCAGGCTCTAGTTTGTAGAGAGCCTTATTTAATTTTCCACAGAGACCACGTGGCTCTGCGGACTGATCCGTCCTTTCTTCTGAAAGTGGTATCGGAATTGACCCTTAATCAGAATGCTGAACTGCCAGAGTTCTTCCCAGAACATTCCAACAGTGGGGAGTATCTCTTGCACACTCCTGATGTGCACAGGATTTTGAGATATTACGTCTCAAGGACTAAGGAGGTTCGTAAATCGAATCAGCTCTTTGTAGCCTTTGCCCCCAAGTGCCAGAGCAAGGCCATCACGAAACAGACTCTGTCGTGGTAGCTGGCAAACTGTATTCACTACATTTACCAGAAGTATGAGAAGCCCCTTCCGGGTACGGTTAAGGGCCACTCTATTAGGAGTGTGGCCACTTCCACTGCCTTTTTCAGGAATATGTCCACTGTAGACATCTGTGCAGCGGCCACTTGGTCATCTGTCCACACCTTCACTAAGCATTACAGTCTGGACACTGCCTCTAGGCGTAGGGTTGGCTTCGGCCTTGTAGTCCTGCAAGGCCTCCTGTCTTGAATAGACCTTCAGTTGGCAGACATTTTCCCCCTCCTGGAACCTCGTCTCTGACTCCTCCTTTTTGTTAGACTGCTTGGTATTCAGTCCTATATGTGAAGACCTACTACAGGAACTTTCTTGAAGTAAGATATAGCAGTTCCATAAGAACTTACTGTAACAGTAGATCTTCGAGTGAGGTTCCTGCAGTAGGTCTAGGTTCCTGCCCACCTTTCCCCCAGCTCCTGTGTTTCATCTCTTTATTTCCTTCCCAGGACTTTGTCTCATCCAGGGCACAGGGTCTCACGAGTTTTTCACTCACATTTTCCGCTTCCTCTCTAGAGGTCCCCAGTGGAAGAACTGAAGGGCAGGCAGGGGACCGCCCCTTTTATAGTCACGCTGATGTCTGTCACTTGCCGCCAGGGGGCGGTACCCGCCGATGACTGCTAGCTACAAGTTTGCCGTGCAGTCCTGAGGCCAGGGGGCACAGTCCTATATGTGAAGACCTACTGCAGGAACCTTTCTCGAAGATCTACTGTTACGGTAAGTTCTTACATAACTGCTATTTCCAAAGCACATACAAAACAATTATTATAAATGTAGAAAGTACTGTAATAACACCCTTAATAAAACAGGCAATTTCCTATTTAATCTGTTGGATTATCTATAACCAAAGACAGGCTAAGCCCATGGTGGCATCATTGACTGTCACGAGCCTATTTACATATGAATAACTCTGGACTGCTAAGATTCACAGGTAAGCACAATGGCTCACTCAAATTTGCTTTATTATGGGCTTTCAGACACTAAGAAATCCTGAAGATGACAATTTCCCTTTAAGGATCTCTGGAAAAAAGACCATGATGTAAGGCAGTAGGTTATTCTGTAGGGCTCTGTAGTTTCATATACAGTTATTTTTAGCCTTGTTGTAGTCAGGGAGTGCAAGCCTATGGATGAATAAAAGGTACAAACTCAGGTGGTCTGGCCGCTAGTCTCTTCTCTGCTCCTGCCATTTCTGCCCTTCTGAACCTTCCACTGTGCATTGGGTCTGTACCCCAGGCCTGGAAACAGGCCAAAATCTACACCTTCCACAAACGGAGTGACTCCACATCTACAGGGAAGTACCCCCCAATCTCTCTTCACCCCATATATTGGCCAACATGAAGGAAACCTTGTCCTTTCGTAGCACTCTTCTTTGACTCCTGCACCTGGCTCAATCCCTTCCAATTGAGCTTTCTAAATCTCACCTTACAGTATCCTCCCTTCTTCATTTCACTGACACTCTTCTGAAAGGGAAAGACAACGGCCACCTCACCACAGCCATATTTATCTACCTAGCCAAGGCCTTTGATACTGTGGTGCATCTCATCCTTTTCAGTAAGCTGGTGGAGGCTGAATTTTCTGACTTTGCAGTCAACAAGTTCAACTCCTACCTCTATGAATGGCATAAGCTGAGACAGGAGAGTGGCACCTTATTCCACCCCCCCCCCACCCCCGAGGTCTGGAGTCCTACATGGCTCAGTTCTGGACCCAATCATACTCTCCATATTTCTTAACAACCTCCCTTCTGTCTCCCTGCACGTTTATATCTATGCAGATGACACTGCTCTCTTTGCTATGGGTGCCTCTGCCTCAAAGTTGGAATCATCACTACAGTAGAACTTTAACAATGTCCAACACTGATTTCACTTAAACCAGCTTTCTCAAAGCCTGGGCTGGCAGTACAGCCAAGAGACTAGAGTAAATAGCTGCAAATCAGCTTGTGAGTCCCACAACTTCCACTTGCATACTGTGCAACTCTAAGCAGTCAATTAACATCTCCCAGTGCACCCAGCTACACCCCTGAAAACTGGCACATAAGCTTAGTGGGCCTTATCTGATTACCAAAGAATGAATAAACAAAGAAGGCTGCCCCCATGACCTTTGGCACAAAGCAGACATTCAATGGGCCACCTAGTACTCCAGTCTTCAAGACCACTGATGGCCTGCCCCTTAAAAGCCAGCCCCATCAAGTGCTTTGGTGACTGCCTGGATAGAAAATGAAAATTACGTACCTATCGTAATTCTTGATCTTCCTGTGTATTTTCACCATTCATCACTGTTGGGTTCTGGCCAGAGGATCAGGACTCCCTGGGTTTTTTTTTTTTTTACAATGGGGAGAGGTCCACGTCAGGTTGGCACTGCCCTCGAGGCTGACGACTGCGTGGCACTCACAGGTTGGCCAGTAATCAACGCCGACCCTTCCCCAGTCCCAGTTCTGCATGCCAGGGAGTGATGGAGAAGAAGAGAGAGGGCGGGGCAAGGAAGCCCGAGGGACAGGAAAAGGAAAGGCTATAGAAAATAAAAGGAGGAATAAAGCCGAGGAGAGGACAGAAAGAGAAGAAAGCCCAAGGGTTTGGGACAGGAAGGCCCCAACCTCTGGACGAAAAGTGGAGGGATAAATAAGGGAGGGAGGAGAAGACAGAAGGGAAGAGAGAGAGAGAGAGAGAAGAGAGGGGAGACACCATACCCCAATGACTGGGGCCCAGAGGACTGCTCAAGATGGAGGAGGCACCACTACTTTACACCAATAACTCTTCTCCCAAGGCAGAGAAGAACCTTTAACCAAAGCTAGGAAGAGGGAGTCTGACACAAAGCCCAAGAGGGTAGCAAAGTGGCTATTCTGAGGAGTCTTTTTACTGGACCAAGGTAACTTGTCAGTGTCTCCTACTCTTGTCGAATGATATCATGAAGTGAGGACAGGACCACTTCAAAGAAGTATCCCCCTGAGGAGAAACACACATCCAGGAGGGTTTTTGAGAAATTTAGAGAAGCATCACCTCCAAAGGAGAAGAATTTTGAGAATTTTAGAGAAGCAACACCTCCGAAGGAGAACAATACAATGGAGGATTTTATTATTTTCTGAATAAGAGGTGGAAGAGATTCCCGTGGAGAACCTCACACGGGAGACCACTTAAGCAACGGCTGAAGGAAGGAGAATTATCTGGGAGGGGTCACCAGGGTCCCCCCCCAACACCGCCTCAAGAAATCATGGGTTTGGTTGAAACCAAGCAATGGTCCAGGGAAGTCTCGAAGAGGAAGGTTCCAAAAGGACAGAGAGGAGACCCTGGTGACCCCCAACAGGGGGTTACCTCCCTGCCTGTCTTCCCAGGGTACCTCAGTCCAACACCCTCAGGGTA
The DNA here is from genome assembly GCA_016271365.2 of Neoceratodus forsteri. Taxonomy (NCBI): domain Eukaryota; kingdom Metazoa; phylum Chordata; order Ceratodontiformes; family Ceratodontidae; genus Neoceratodus; species Neoceratodus forsteri. The sequence continues at coordinate 376,144,680 of CM057456.1, forward strand.
GAGTGCAGCCAAAAGGTACCAGAGAAGGACCATATGGTCCCCTAGTTGAGAAAACAAACAGGGAGGAGGATCGCCCAGAGACTGAGGCCTAAGAGGGGAAGCTGGACAGGAAGCAGTGATGAATAGTGAAGATACACAGAAAGATAAAGAATTACGGTAGGTACGTAATTTTCATACCTTATCTGTGTCAATCTTCACCATTCATCACTGGTGGGTGATTACCGAGCCCCCCAAAGGGGACCCGGTACCTTCCTAAGAGAAGAGGTCCCGTAGGACCAGCGTGGCCTGGGAGAGAGGGAGGGAGGGGTCGGCAGAGGTAAGGGGGCCAGACATCTCCTGGGAGAAGCGCGACCTCTGTTAGAGCTGGTAGATCTCATGGGGGGAGAAGACCCACTGGTCTCAGCAGTCAGTGGCCACTCAACTGAGCTGGAACAGCTAGGACTGAGCCCAAAGAGAAACCCTCTCCTGCGAGGCGACCAGCACCACGGGAGCCCTGAAGGGCGGCCCCAAGTCTCCAAAGATGAGGGCCCTCCCAGGGAGCCCTCAGGGGAGAAAACAGGACCACCTCTATGACGATTCCTCGAGAACCTGCAGGCTCCCAGGGAAGAATGCTGCCCCCGAGCCTGATCCCTCAACCCCTCTGACTCAGAAAGAGCCCTTTTCCTCAAGATCAGCTTAGGCAGCTCGATTCCCGTGGCCGACTCCTGAGAGACAGCCACTGGGTGACCACCCTCCCCTGCCGAAGGCGCTCCAGCTGGCCCAAAAGTGGGGCTAACCTGAGCAGCCCCAAGAGGGGGTACACCTCCCAAGGGAGCAGGCGAACCACAGACTCCAGTGTGTTCCTCGGTGCCCCCCAGAGCACCCAAGGACTGGTCAGGATTACCGACACCAGATCCAGTGGTAGCTGCCAACTCCATGAAAGGGGGCTGAAGCGGGGCCAAAGCGCTGGGTGTGGAGGAACCGAAGGATGCCGAGGAATCCAGGAGCCAGTCTAGGTTGGCCTCCAAATCATCTGAGGAGGAGGAGGAGGTCTGGACCCAAACCACTCCCTGATCCCTCCCACTCGAGGCACCACGAATGGCACTGCGAGGCGGCCCGTTCTACCCACGGAGCTGCCACCATCCCCGGCGCTGAGTCAGGAGCGGCGGCAGAGGCCAGCACCACGCCACCCATGGCACCGCTCAGATCCAAGGTGCCGCAAGTGGTGCTGGGATCCAAGGCAGCACCGGCAGGCGGCATTGGGACAGCGCCAAACCAGGCCCTGAGGCCCCAGGCCATGACACCGGGGGTGCCCTTATCTCCGAGGAGGCAACTGCCAGGATGGTGCCTCCCACCTGACCCCCAGAGGACTCAGGCCGGGCCTCCTGCACCATGGAAGGGGTTCCCACCGAGGTAAGGCTAGGAAGGGCGGAAACCCCCTTCTCTGCGGGTCATACAGTACCGGGAGGGGACCCAGAGGAAAGACCAAGAACCCTGCATTTGGCATCCCGAGTACGAGCCTGTCCTCCGAAAGTCAGTGGCGCACATCGACTCTGAATGCATGCAATTTCAAAACTCGATGGTCCATGGAAAAACAGGCATCACAACGATCCCTGTCATGGTTAGGGCCCGAGCAAGTCAAGCATCGGTCATGCTGGTCCATGACAAAATAAAGTTGGCAGCAGGGACACCACCACATAGGATGCTGACCTGCCTTGGGAAGTTTCTTTTTGTTCCCAGAACGAGACATGACAGAGCAGAAAACACAACAAACAAACAATAGCACTCGGCAGCATCGAAAAGAAAAGGAAAGGTCTTACCGATCGACGGCACCACGGAATACGGCAGTACAGAACTAGAACAAGTCGGTGCCAACAGACTAGACCACTGACGCAGTACGTAAAGTCTTCACACACGAGGTCCGTGCTCACTCTATGGCGGGAGAAGCAGGACTGGGACTGGGAAGGGGTCGGCATTGGTTACAAAGCCAACCAGCGAGCACCACGCAATGTGTCGGCCTTGAAGGTGGCGCCGCCTTGACGCAGATGCCTCCCCCTTGCAAAGAAAAAAGTTCCTGCGGGGTCCTGATCCTCTAGCCAGAGCCCACTGTGACGCTCTGCCCCCTTGCTTATGATTATTGTACGATATCTGTAAAATAACTGGTCTGTGTATGAAATTGTCTCCCACAAGTTGGCAGATTGGGCCTGTAATTTTAAAAGTCAGCAGCTGGAACTACATAATGTAATTAAACAGACCAGGAGAACCATTAATTAACACATCCTTCCAGAGATACAGTTTATGGCCCTCATAACATGTGCTGCCTTTGAAGTGTCCCACATATATGACTTTTGACGTAGCAGGAAGAGTCGTCACTGGACTGACTCTTAATGGTTTTCTCACGTATCTTAGAATAAGGGACATGAGTGTAGGATTGTTAAATTCAAAGAGAAATGCTTAATTAAAGACTGTCAGATTTGGGAAATGGCTAGTTACAGATTTCTTAAAAGCATATGACTCACATCCTCAGAGACACTGATGTAAGAATATTAAAACTGGGGAGGTTCTAGCTGACCTCATTAAAGGGGTGGGGACAGATAGAGTTAAAAATGAAACATGGTATGGAATGGACACATATGAAATAGACTGTGACTGGGAGAGCACTTAGAAAGGTAATAGAAAGCAATTAAGCCTTTGTGGTAGGAGTGTTATGAAACTTCCTTTTTGTTTTACAAGACTGTAAGTTTTATGATATATTCTGTGTTTAATTTTACATATTTTTATCATCTTTTAGTAAACAACCATTTCTTTGAAATACTGCCTGGGTGGTCAGTTCTTTTTGCATGTGATGTATAGGTGGTTAAGTCCGACAGCTGTTTAAAAAAGCCTGGCTGTGTTACTGAGCTTGCCTAAAAAGGTAAGAACTACCTAAGTCTCTTACAGAGTTAAAAAGGGTTCATTTTGGATACCTGGTTAGGTGCCCCTGGTGAAAGATTGTACTGCAGTCCCAAAGAGGATATATATCTGAGCCTGTACACTGGGTATGCTAGCATAAGGTTCACAATTTGAATCCCTCCAGAACTCGAGGCTAAAGGTGATTCGGACCCAAAGCAGACAGGAGGGTTACCCTGTCTGTTACCTGTTCACACTATTGCACTCTGAGGTTGGCACTGTGGAAGCAGAGGGCCTGACCTGTAGAGTGCGTTTGTGACACCCCCAGTGATGAATGGTGAAGACTGACACATATAAGATCTTTAATTTCTCTGCCCACATGAACACCTTGCTTATGAGGCTACACCCAACAATGGCGCAACGTCCTGCAACAAGGCCCGCTGTCCTCTCCCAGCCCGTTGCAAGACAGTCTTTTAAATGATCCTGGAAATGCTGGACAATGGAGATTTGGTCTCTAGTGCTGCCCATAAACCCACCTTTGCCAAGCTGGATCCCCTCATTCCATTCCTTCTGTTATACTCTTAACTGCCCCCTCTGCACTCACCACTCCTACCTCAAGGCTAGGCCCCCCTTGTTATTTCTTCCTTACCAAATTCTGCCATTCTTCCATTTCCTATTATCACTCCTCACTTTTCTCTCTCTCTCTCTCTCCTTTCCTCCTCTCCTCCTATATACAAGACACATCTGATGCCCTGCCTTCTCCTTCACTGCAATACCTCTACTGACCAGTCTGCCTTCTCTTTCTGCCTCTGGAACAGCCTATCTTTTCTTATCCACTTCTCCTCCCCCCCCCAAACATCCTTAAAGATCATTCTGCCCTTCATTTGTGTGTACCTAATGTTTTCCCTCCTCCCCCGTTTTTGCTCTTTTCTCCTCCCATATCTTTCCTCCTAGATTTCTGGCAGTCCCCTTTTCCCACCTACACTTCCCATGCCTCTTCCCCATCTTTTTTCCTCACCCCCCCCTTTCCATTTTTTGCAGCTTCATTACCGACACTGTAACTCAATTTGCTAACTTGCTGTAAATTTATTCTTTATTACTTGTAAGTCTGCAGCCACAGGCATAGTCTGCCATAAAATATGCACCGATCTTCATAATGAGTGGATCAATAGTTCCATGGCCTTTTTGTGACAATTCTGCAATGTATTTTCTGTGTCTTTTTTTATTTTTAATTATCTAAGCCTTTATTAAGTAGTTCAGCTGAGGTGGGAAGTCTGGGGGAAACTGAAAATTGTATTCTTCTGTAGCCCAAGTTTCTGGGCATTTAGCTGAAAGTGGCTTTTATTTAAGTAGCCCTCTGTCCTCAGGCAGCATACAGGATGAGCATGGATAACTGAGCTTCTATGATCCAAAAAGAGGCTATAACTTGACCACAAACAAATGGATGGGCCCAGCCAGATGGCACCCTGCTAGGCTGTGAGCAGAAGGAACAATGCAGGCTGATGAAAGTACACACATTCAGTTTAGACTAGTGTTGCAGAAGAGGTGATCATTACGGTTTAAAGGAGATGTTCAGTGGCTGGCCTAATGGCACTGAGGCGCAGATGAGCGCCTTACCTTGCACCAAGCCAATGACTCGTGTTCGGGAACAAGCTTGGGTTGTTGTGGGCAGGACTAGATGTAGAGATCTGGTGATAGCATAAGACACCCACTTGGCGGTGGGGGGAGCTGCAGGTTCCAGGGAGCATGTGCCTCCACATGCATGCGCTTCCCGTGTTACCTCAGCTCACGAGACAGAAAGCTGAAAAAGGGACCCGTGGGGTTGGCTGGCGCAGTGTGCACCTCCCCAAAAATCGCACCACCACCACCCAGATACCTCGCTGCTTTCTAGAAATGTTCATGGGGGAATGGCCCTCCAGCCCCGCCATGGGGAGCAATCTATGGGGGACACTGCATAGAGGTAAGCCCCGGGAAGGCTGTAGCTGGTCTGGGGGAAGTGGGGACAGGACCAGAGGGGTAAAAAGTAAAAAAAAAAAAAAAAAAAAAATTATAAAAAAATAAAAAGAGACACGTTCCTGTTGTGATGTCAAAGAAGCAGGGCCAATGACGCAAGTAAGTGGCCTGGCCTACCAGCGATATTCTGACCGTGTTTCCCTGAAAAAGCAGAGCTGTTTTGGGACACTGGACTGGTAACATCATGAATTCGAGTTGGCCATAACTGCCAAGTTCCCAGTTGGGGTAAGCTTCTTCTAAGACTTAGAAATTAAGTAAGCTTTTGAGTTATTTTTTCCGGTGTGATCTTGATCTTTTCAAATGTCCCCTCAGAGATCAAAGCCCCTGACCAGGCATATAAGACCTGCGGTTGCGGCAAGCTTCCAGGAGCTGTCAGCAACTTCTCCAATCTGCGTCTGCCTCAGCACAGCAGAGATCAATGCCCCAACTGGGCATCTAAGACCTGTGGCTGAGGCAAGTTTCCAAAAGCCGTCGGCCACTTCTCCGATCTGCGCCTGCCCCAGCACAGCAGAGATCAACGCCCCTGACCAGGCATCTAAGACCTGCGGCCGCAGCAAGCTTCCAGGAGCCGTCAGCCACTTCTCTGATCTGTGCCCGCCTTAGCACAGCAGAGATCAACACCCCTGACAGGGCATCTAAGACCTGTGGCCACAGCAAACCGACAGGAGCCATCAGCCACTTCTTCGATCTGCGCCTGCCTCAGCACAGCAGGTACGCCCACTAAGCTCCTCCATTGTAGCAGGATACAAAGTCGTGCTTCTGACTGGCTCCCACTTGCTACAACAGGGACACCACTGGCTGAGACTTCTCCCCTCAGACTGTGTTGCACCGAGCACTTTCCTCGATACTAATTTGCCCTTACGACTTTTTTTATAATTCCTGTACTGCAGCATTCCTGTTTGTATTTTCTCCCGCCGATCCATCCCTGCCCACGGTGCTCTTTAAATGCTTCCGCTGCTCACCTAAATCCTCCCAATCAATCACTGAAGCCAATCACAGCGCAGCTGACCCAAGCAGCTTTCCTAACTAACCCTGCATCTCCTGATTACCCCCACTTTCCAGCCATACAATCGCCATCTCTGTGCCTCCCCTTTGCCCTACTGAACTTCCAGCGTAAATAAAATTTAGTAGTACTATTCGTGTGCTTCTTACTTCTCAACTAGGTTACCAAGCATCCCTGTACCAGGATCCTGCCTATTAATAAATTCCTCCTTCTTTCCCCTGTGCCAACCTCTCAACTAGGTTACCAAGCACCCCGGAGCCCGGAGCCTGCCTTTTATTAAGCTCCTTCCTTCTAGGTTTTCCCCTGTGCCAACCTCCGTTGCCTTACTTAAGCTGTGTTTTACTCTGCAACAAAAATCTATTTAATTTCTGTCCTCACCAACCCCCTACTACTATTCACTCCCCCCTCATCTGGTTGTCAGCTCACAGCTCAACTATGTTAATACCACTTCTTTCTTCATGTCGCCTTCTGTTTTCCCTCCCTTCTCACTACTTCCCCATCTAACCCCATTATCCACACTCTGGCTAACCTTACTCCAGCCAGTATCTACAATCAACATCAAACTATTACCACTGCTCCCTTCCACCAGTTTTTGCACCAGTATCACCTCCCTCCTGCTGCCTCCCTATTATCTGTCCCACCCTCACTTCCCTTTATAAAGCACCCGCTGGATGTTGCTAGTCTGCCAAACTCCTCTACTCTTACCCAAAATCCCTCTAAATACAGACACTTCTATAAGAATACTAAGCTACATTTTTTAATCATAGCGCTCCTCCTACTCTCCTCAGGCAACACCCATCCCAGCCCTGGACCGATTACTGACACATCATTGGTGCTTTCCCACATCCCTCTGGCCCTTGCCCCCTCAAATCCCCTAACACTACCCAGTGACCTTAAGCTACTTCACCTAAATATACATAGAAACACAAGACTTTAACGGCAGATAAGGACCACTTGGCCCACCTAGTCTGCCCATTTCCCTACCTACTGGATAAGCTGCAGATCCTAGTTAACCAACAGCCTACTTCTCCTACCTCCCCAGATTTGCCTTATGTCTGTCCCATGCATTCTTGAATTCCACCACTGTTTTTGACCCCACAACCCCCTCTGAAAGGCTGTTCCATGCATTCACCACCCTCTGTGTGTGAAACAAAAATATTTCCTCACATTGCCCCGAGCCATCACCCCACTATCTTTAAATTGTGCTCCCTTGTTCTTGCACATCTCTTTCTCTGAAAGATGCTACTCTCTTGGACTTTGTTAATTCCCTTGAGGTACTTGAAAGTTTCTATCATGTCCCCCTCTCCCTCCTTTCTTTGAGGGTATACATATTAAGCTCCTTCAGTCACTCTTTGTACGACTTCTGGTGCAGATCCTGCACCCTTTTTGTTGCCCTCCTCTGGACTACCTCCATCCTGTCTATGTCCTTGCAGAGATGGGATCTCCAGAACTGCATGCAGTACTCCAGATGGGGTCTCACCAACTGTCTGTACAGAGGGATAACAACTTCCTGTTTTTTTACTGGTGATGCCTCTCCCTATACATCCCAGTATCCCCCAAGCCCTCCTTACTGCCTTCTCACACTGCTTGCCTACCTTTAGGTAATCTGATATGACTAACCACAGGTCCCCTTCCATTTTTGTTGTTAGTAACCCCCCACAACATTGTGTGTACTCTGCCCTGGTTTTTTGTTTCCCAGGTATTACTTTGCACTTTGCATTAGGAATCTAAGCTGCCAGACCTCTTGACCATTCTTCTAACCTTGCCAAGTCCCTTCTCATCCTTTCCACCCCCCCCTTGTGTAGCAACCCTGTTGCAGATCTTTGTGTCATCTGCAAAGAGACATACTTTTCCTTCCAGTCCCTCCGCAATATCAGGACTGCTCCCAGTACTGAACCCTGCGGTACCCCCACTAGGAACCCCCCTTTCTTCAGAGTGGACTCTGTTTACTATTACCCTCTGCGTCCTGTTGTCCAGACAATTTTTTACCCAGGTTACTACCCTGGGACCCACTCTCAGGCTGTCTAACTTGTTTACTAATCTTTTGTGTGGGATGGCGTCAAATGCCTTGCTAAATTCTAGGTAGGCCATGTCCACAGCCCCTCCCTGGTCTATTACTCCGGTCAACCAGTCAAAGCAATCTATTAGATCAGGGGTTCTCAAATGGTGAGACCAGCCTCCCTGAAAAAGTACTGTATTTCAATTTTGAGTTTTATGTATTTTGTTTGAAAGGATGAAGCAAACTGAAAGAGGATAATAGTAGGTGAAATTTATGTATTTATTTACAAATCATTGACAAGAGAAGGTGAAGGAGTCGAGGCTTATTTCAGGAGTACCCAGAGAAGGGTAGGGAGTGAACACAATTCAAAAGGTAACTGCAAAGCAGTCAAGCAATACAAAATGAACAATAATGCAAACAAATATGAAGAATAAATTAATAATGAGTGGTAGTAACTGATCAATTTGTAGAGTGATGGCAGAATAGCCCAAATACAAGGGATGAGCACAGAAGTGCTAAGAGCAATAGTAGGAAGGAGTAAAGTAATCCCTAAGAAGTTGCATAAGAGCAGAGAAGGGGGGGGTGGGGAGAGGTATGTAGGAAGGTTATTCCAGATAGAGAGGAAACAGAGACAGTAGTCTGACCCCATGAACGTACTGCAACAAGGGGTAATAATGGTTCAAGAATCAAAATAGTGGAGCACGTAGGCTAGCCTGTGTGTATGTATTGGGGGGGGGGGGTTACAGTACGCTGAATAACATTTATTTTGTTTCATTTGTTATTCAGATAACACCTTTGAGCACAGGTGCTCTTTTTCAAAGGTTCCACATCAGTGAAAGACAAAGAACTGAATGAGAGCCAAGTACTCAAAGGGGTTTCAATTTATTCATGGTGTACTATGCAAAGTACGGTATGTTAATTTTCTTTGGGGAGGCCCAAGATTATTTCAGTTTTTGGGAAGGCTCAAAATCTTTTCCATGGATTTCATTAGATTCATCTGACATGACCTTCCTGCTGTGAATCCATGCTGCCTTTGGTCATGTGCCCCACTGGCCTCTAGGTACTCAACAATTCTTTCTTTCAGAAGTGATTCCATCATCTTCCCTACCACTGAAGTCAAACTAACAGGTCTGTAGTTTCCTGCCTCTGCCTTGCTCCCACTTTTGTGAAGGGAAATCACATCTGCCCTCTTCTAGTACCACACCATCCTCCCATGACTTGTTAAAAAGGGTAGTCAGTGTTGTCACTAGTTCTCCACTTAGTTCTTTTAGAATTCTGGGGTGAATCCCGTCAGATCCCATTGCTTTGTCCACCTTCAATTTTAGGAGTTCTTTCAGGACCCTTTCTTCTGTGAATGGACTGGTATCGACCCCCCTATCCACAGTGCTTCTGTTTGGTTTGGGTACGTCCTCCTCATCTTCTGTTGTGAATACTGAGCAGAAGTATTTGTTCAGCATCACTTGCTTTTCACTGTCACACTCTGCCCACCCACCCCTCCTCCCCCCTGTGGGTCACCCTGGAGACAGGAAATGGCAGAAGGAAGCAGGGAAGGCAGTCAGAATAGCAAGCGCCCAAACCAAGGAAAAGATAGCCAACTCAGTTAAAAAGGGGGATAAAACCTTTTATAGGCACATTAGGGAGTGAAGAAAGACAAAGGAAGGGATACTGAGGCTGAATAAAGAGGAAGGTGGGTGGGCAGAGAGGGACAGTGAAAAAGCAGGGACACTGAATGAATACTTCTGCTTAGTATTCACAAAGGAAGAGGAGAGGAAGTACCTAATCCAGTTAATAGAAGCACTCTAGATGGGGGCGATATCAGTCCTTTCACAGAAGAAAGGATTCTGAAAGAACTCCTAAAACTGAAGGTGGACAACAAAATGGGGCCTGATGGGATTTACCCCAGAATTCTAAAAGAACTAAGAGGAGAACTAGTAACACCACTGACTACCCTTTTTAACATATCATGGGAGGATGATGTGGTACCTGAGGACTAGAGGAGGGCAGATGTGATTCCCCTTCACAAAAGTGGGAGCAAGACAGAGGCAGCAAACTACAGACTTGTCAGGTTTTTTTTTTTGTTGACTGAGTAAGTGCACTAGACAAATCCTGCCTATTTTCAGGCACAACACGGGGGAGGGGCATACAGATGAATGCCAACTGACCTTGAACCAGATTAAGCTATTGGTGGTATTTTTAGTGAATGGTGGAAATTTGGCCAGGACACCGGGGAAATTCCCCTACTCTTTTCGAGAAGTGTCATGGGCTCTTTAACATCCACCTGAACTACCACCAATCCAGGCAGAGCGGACCTCGGTTTAACGTCTCATCCGAAAGACGGCACCTCACTAGTGCAGTACCCCTCTCATGCTGCACTACAGTGTCAGTATTGGAATATTAACCCAAGTGCCAGATGTGGCAACTGAACCCACAGCCCTCTGATCTCCCGGCCTCAGAGGCGAGTGTGCTACCTACTGAGCCACTGACACTGCTGATTCCATCATCTTCCCTACCACAGAAGTCAAACTAACAGGTCTGTAGTTTCCTGCCTCTGCCTTGCTCCCACTTTTGTGAAGGGGAATCACATCTGCCCTCTTCTAGTCCTCCGGTACATCATCAGTGGTAGGGAAAATGATGGAATCACTTCTGAAGGAAAGAACTGTTGAGTACCTAGAGGCCAGTGGGGCACAGGACCCAAGGTAGCATGGATTCACAGCAGGAAGGTCATGTCAGATGAATCTAATTGATTTCTTTGACTGGGTGACCAAAGTAGTAGACCAAGGAGGGGCTGTGGACATGGCCTACCTAGACTTTAGCAAGGCATTTGACACAGTCCCACACAAAAGATCAATAAACAAATTTAGCCAGCCTAGCAGTGGGTCCCAGGGTGGTAGCCTGGGTAAAACACTGGCTGGACAACAGGACGCAGAGGGTAATCGTAAACGGAGTCCACAGGGAAGAAGAAAAAATTACTCACCATAGTAATGTTGTTTCTTCTAATGGAGTCTTGCTGTATTCTGAAATACTGCAGTTAGTCTCCGCACTTGAACTGCCCCGGAGAGGAAAGAGTTAACTCTATACAGAAGCATAGACCATTGAGCTCGAGCTCGGTTTTCAAACCTCTGTCTGTGGTACTTCCCAGTGTAACCATATGATTCTTACGAGCGAACTAACTAAGTACTATACTATGGAAATTGTTCAAAACACATAGCCAAAAGGCAAAAAATTTGGGTCCGAAAGACTCAAGTCAAGAACCCAAGAAGGAAAGGAAGTGACAGTATTTAACTATAAAAACACAAGAAAAGTAACAACAGCAACCCCATCCTAGAGAGAGGGTACAAGGTACACCCTTGAGGTGCAACACTGTATCTGCCAGCCCACTTCCAAAAACTAGGTTCTGAGAGGGAAGGCGGGAGGGAGGGTCAGAATACAGCAAGACTCCATTAGAAGAAACAACATTACTAGGGTGAGTAATTTTTTCTTCAAACAACATGAAGTCTTGCTGTATTCAGACATAATGCAGACTACCAAGCAGTTCCCTATGGAGGAGGGAATGTAGAACCTACTTTGGGAACAGGCTCTGCAGTACTGCTGTGCCAAACCGAGCATCACTCCTAGCCTGGATGTCCAGGGAGTAATGCTTGGTGAATGTATGTACTGTTTTCCAGGTCGCTGCTTTACAGATCTCTAACAAGGGTATATCTCTGGCCGCAGCTAGAGTAGCAGCTGTACCCCCAGTCGAGTGAGCCCTCAGGCCTGAAGGGGGTGTTCTACCCAATTTGTCACAGCAGAACTGTATACAAGAAACAATCCACCTGGCAATAGTTCTTTTAGTGGCAGGCTTACCTTTCCCCACTTCACCATAAATGAGAAACAACTGAAGACAGTCATTTCAGTGTGCCTTAGTATGCTTTATGTAGTAGCCAAGAGCCCTTTTAACATCCAAACTGTGTAGTCTTCTTTCCCCTGAAGAAGAATGGTCAGTGAAAAACACAGGGAGAACTATAGATTGGTTCAGATGAAACTCCGATACCACTTTGGGCAAGAACCTCTTATTGGTTCTTAGGACCACTTTATCCCTATGGAAGGATATGAAGTCAATTTCAACTGACAGGGCCTGTAATTCACTAATCCGCCTGGCGGAAGTAATAGCTACCAGGAACACAGTTTTCCAGGTCAAGTACTTCAACTCGGCCGAAGCCAGAGGCTCAAAGGGTGGCTGCATAAGCTAAGCAATGCAGACATTAAGATCCCAAGGCAGAGTAGGCTCTCTAAAGGGAGGGTTAATGTGAACCAGACCTTTGAAAAACTTCCTGAAAACGGGATGAGATGCCAGGGAAGAGCCCTTCCCTGCTGAAAGGAATGCAGAGACAGCTTCTAGATGAACCTTCAGAGTGGGAGGCCTAAGGCCTAGACTAGTCAGATGAACTAGATAATCTAAGGCTGTGGAAATGTCTGCAGAATCAGGCACAATGCCTTTCTGAGAACACCAAATACTGAACCTCTTCCATTTTGAATTGTAAGTTTTTCTAGTGGAAGGTTTCCTGGAGACCTTCAGAATATCCAGAACTCCCTGAGAGAGATGTAGTGCTGCATATTCTCTCTCTTCAACAGCCAGGCCCTGAGGTTGAGAGACTGGAGATTGGGGTACCAGACCCGCCCCTGGGAGGAGGACAAGAGACTGTATTTCTTGGGAAGAGACAGGGGACGTGACACTGTCAAGGACAGCAGTAGAGGATACCAAGGCTGTCTGGCCCTATCTGGAGCCACTAGTATCACTGTGCAGGGTTGAGTTCTGATCTTGATCATAACTCTGAACAGCAGAGGGAAGGGAGGGAAGGCATAGAGAAACCTTCCCTTCCAGTCCAAAATGAGAGCATCAAGGGGTACAGTCCCCAGGACTGGAGATCTGCAACAAAACAGAGGAAGTTGATGACTGTCCGGTGCTGCAAAGAGATCCATCTCTGGAGTGCCCCACCTGGAGAAGATGACCTTCAGGATGCAAGGATCCAGGGACCATTCATGATGTCCCTGTGAAATTCTGCTCAGGGCATCTGCTAGTACATTGTCCTTTCCTGGAAGGTGAACTGCTACCAAGGAATTCTGAAGAGAATAGGCCAGAGACCACAGCTTCATGGCTTCTGTGCACAAGGCCGTGGATCGAGTACCTCCCTGCTTGTTGATGTACCACATTGTGGTGGTGTCTGTTCTGACTTGGACCACCTTGCCCTTGACTGAATCCGAGAAGCTCTGAAGGGCTAGGAAAACTGCCCTGAGTTCCAGGAGATTGATATGAAGGAGAGACTCCTGTGGAGTCCAGACCCCTTGAGCTGTCAGGGCTCCCAGGTGGGCTCCCCAACCTACGAGAGAAGCATCCGTAGTTAGAACTACTGATGGGACTTAAGGGAGAAATGGAACCCCTTGTCTGAGGTTGTCCTAGTCCAGCCACCACTGGAGAACTTGGACTAGAGTCTGAGTCACTGGAATCAGTTTGGTGAGAGAGTCCTGTGACCAAAAAGACCTTAGGTGGATCTGAATGTCCCTCATCTGAAATCTGGCTCCCTGTGCCACTGCAGTGGAGGCTGCCATGTCGCCCAGGAGTTGGAGGAACTGTCTTGCTGGATGAGAAACCTGAGGTCGAAAAGAGGAAGCAAGATCTACTAAGGCCTTCACCCTTGCCAGAGGAAGGAAAGCTTTTGCTTGGATAGTATACAATTCTATCCCTATGAAGGTGAGAAGTTGTACTGGTTCGAGGATAGATTTTGGAAGACTGAGTAGAAACCCCAGAGAACTGAGCAAGTCCTGGATGGTTTGCAGAGCTGACCTGACCTGGTCTGATAACTGGCCTAAGATTAGCCAGTTGTCCAGATATGGAAAAATGGTGATACCCTGTTTTCTGAGGTAAGCCACCACTACTGCAAGGCATTTTGTGAACACCCTTGGAGCTGATGTTAGGTCAAATGGCATGGCCCTGAATTGATAATGGCCAGAAGGCAACTCGAACCTGAGGTATTTTCTGTGGGAGCACCTGATAGGGATATGGAAGTGGGCATCCTTGAGGTCCAGGAATGCTAGCCAATCCCCTGGCCTTAAAGAGGGAAGGATTATTCCCAGAGTTACCATTTTGAATTTGGGTTTTGAAATGTGTTTGTTCAAATACCTTAGGTCCAGGATGGGTCGTTACTCCCCCGTTTTCTTTGGGAGTAAGGAAGTACCTGGAGTACAGGCCTTTTCCCCTGTGTTGAGTAGGAACCTTCTCTATGGCTCTGAGAGCCAGGAGAAAGGAAACCTCTGCCTCTAGGGCAAGGGTTTCTGAGATTGATGAAGGTGGAAAAGACCTGGCCCTCCTTTTTGGGAACCTTTTGAAGCTGAGGGCCAGTCCCTGGCTTACTACTTCCAGGACCCACTTGTCTGAGGTCACAGGCCTGAAAGTAGTAAGCCAGCCTGCCTCCTACTGGGATTCGGGAGTCGACCTGGGCTGACACCTCAGGCTGTCTGCTTCTCAGGAGCCTTAGACTCGGAAGAAGAAGCAGCCCTGCTCATCCCCCTCCTGCCCCTCCCTTGGGGAAAAAAAAAAAACTCTATGGGAAAGGAGAGGAGGCCTGGACCTGGTAAAAAGGCCTGTGAAAGGGCCTGCCCCAGCCCCTGGACTGCTGCTTTTGTGGAGTGACTTGCCTTTCCTTGGCCTGTGCACTCCTGTAAGTGGTCCTGTATTCATCAATTTTCTTCATGTAAGTCTCTGTCTGCTCCCCAGAGAATTACCAACTACAGGAAAATCCATAGCCTTAATCTGGGTATCCTTTGATAGGCTAGAACATCTGAGCCAAGCATGTCTTCTGAGAGACACCGATGTAGCCATGACTCTTGATGCCACATCACTGGAGTCCACAGCAGCATGCAATTCTACTTTAGATGCCTCAATTCCATCTGTAGCCACCTCCTCCAGCTCCTTGGCTAGCTGGTGGGAGGCCTGTTTAGCCAGTTCCAGAACAGTATCCCACCTGGACTTCTGGCACCTGGCTGTGTAGGCCACATAGTTTGCCTGCCTGAGTCCCAAAGAGGATGCCAAATATTGTTTTTTGGCCATGGCATCAACTTTCCTGGAGTCCTTGTCCGGGGGTGAAGCCAAAGGAATGTTAGCCCTGTCACAGGCTGCAGCCTGCACTACCCCAACATGGCTGCTATGAGTATATAGGAACTCTGTACCTGAGCCTGATAACATATACCTCCTGTCCATTCTTTTATCCACAGGAGGTAATGAGTTAGGAGTTTGTAAAATCTTTTGTGTCTGTTTCCCCAAGTACTTATGAAGAGGGACAGACAATCTTTTGGACTCTGGGACGTCCATCATTTCCACAAAATCAGGCTCTTCTTCCTCCTCAGCAGCTTCAACCATAGGGAGCTGGAGGGTTTTGGCCACCTTCTCGTAGAACAAGAAGTGTGAAGGGGACTCATAAAGCCTGGGAGGGGAGACATTAGAGGGCCTGTCTGGGGAGCTGTCCGGTTCAATGGGCACATCCAGACCCCCCAGGTCGTCATCTTCGTCTTCATCATCGGGATAGTCTTCGTCTCCCTCCCACTCCTCATAAAAAGCATATGGATCATAATCCGAAGGAGACAGACCCGACCGAACAGACCGCCTAACCGGAGGTACCGGTTTGGACAGAACCGGACGAAGCGACTGAATAATGCTAATCGCTTTGGCTATCTCGTCTGCGGTTGGAGTATGCTGTACCGGATCCGAACCGGCAGAGTAGGCTCTCCTTTTGCCCGAGGACGTATTGCC
This sequence comes from Neoceratodus forsteri, assembly GCA_016271365.2. Taxonomy (NCBI): domain Eukaryota; kingdom Metazoa; phylum Chordata; order Ceratodontiformes; family Ceratodontidae; genus Neoceratodus; species Neoceratodus forsteri. The sequence goes on from CM057456.1 coordinate 376,160,346, forward strand.
TAGGTCAGCAGGCACCTCCTCAGGTTCGGCCACAACCGAACAGGGCTGGTCATCCGGATCTACGGACTTCTCGGCCTCCCTTTCATTCAGCCTACTCAACCTTTTTTCTAGAGTGGCTCTGGGAAAGTTTTTGCAAATTTGGCAATCTGACTTGAGGTGGTCAAACCCCAGACAATAAACACAGATGAGGAGGGGATCGGCCTTGGCAAAGGCCTCCCCACACTCAGTACAGTGTGGAAACCCAGTGGGGCCGGTTTTCTTCTTGGGTTTCTCAGACATGGCCAACCTACTAAGTTACCCTATAGCAGCTTTCAAGCCAGGTAATAAATAACTGATCGGTTACAAACTGTGTCACGGGTTTTGAAAAAGAACCAGAAAAGGTCCAGTTCTTTTGAAACCGATCGGTACCAGGACACCACTCTAATCCCAGAAAAATTCAAATTTTAAACAAAGTTGAAATAAGGTTGGTTCCTAACCGGGCCGACTGATAAAAAAACGAAGAAAAGAACAATTTCCACACTTTTACCACAATAAAACACAGTCACTACCTATCTACTACACTACCTGTATTGTAGACAGAGGCTGGAAATCCGAAACAATAACAAATAGAATGGTTTAAACCGAACGCTTTTTAAACTTTACCAAACCAAGCAGAGGAATCTCCAGAGCAACTTCACTGTTAGGTGGAGTAAAGAATCTGACAGTTATACTGGGAAGTACCACAGACAGAGGTTTGAAAACCGAGCTCGAGCTCAACGTTCTATGCTTCTGCACAGAGTTAACTCTTTCCTCTCCAGGGCAGTTCAAGTGCTGGGGCTAACTGCATTACGTCAGAATACAGCAAGACTTCATGTTGTTTGAAAGGGGGGTTACTAGTGGGGTACCGCAGGGTTCAGTACTGGGTCGGGTCCTTTTTAATGTCTTTATGTGTGACAGTGCAGAGGGACTGGAAGGAAAAGTGTGTCTCTTTGCAGACGACACAAAGATCTGCAACAGGGTTGATACACAAGGTGGGGTGAAAAGGATGAGAAGGGACTTGGCAAGGTTGGAGGAATGGTCAAATGTATGGCAGCTTAGATTCAAAGCAAAGAAATGCAAAGTAATTCACCTGGGAAACAAAAACCCAGGGGAAGAGTACACAATGGGGGGGTGAGATACTGACAACAAAAATGGAAAGGGACCTGGGGGTAGTTCTATTAGATGACCTAAAGGTGGGCAAGCCATGTGAAAAGACAATAAGGAGGGCTGGGGGGATACTGGGATGCACAGAGAGGCACATCACCAGTAGAAAACAAGAAGTTGTCATCCTTCTGTACAGACAGTTGGTGAGACCCCATCTCTGCAAAGACGTAGACAGGGTGGAGGCTGTACAGAGGAGGGCAACCACAATGGTGCAGGGTCTGCACCAGAAGACATATGAAGAGAAACTAAAGGAGCTTATTATGTATAACCTCAAGGAAAGGAGGGCGAGGGAGAGGGAGGACATGATAGAAATGTTCAAGTACCTCAAGAGAATCAACAAGTCCAAGAAGGTAGCATCTTTCAGAAAAAGAAATGTGCAAGAATAAGGGGGCACAATTTGAAGATAGAGGGGGGACAGCTCAGAGGTAATGTGAGGAAGTATTTTTTCATGGAGAGGGTTGTGGATGCATGGAACAGCCTTCCTGAGGAGGTCATGGAGTCAAAAACAGTGGGGGAATTCAAGAATGCATGGGACAGACATAAGGCGATTCTAGTAAGGGGTAGTGGAAGTAGGCTGTTGGTTAACTAGGATCTGCAGCTTATCCATTAGGTAGGGAAATGAGCAAACTAGATGGGCCAAGAGGTCCTTATCTGCCATTAAATTCTATGTTTCTAAGCAATTACATAAAGGTTAGCGATGTTGCAATGCTTTTTGTTTTGCTGAAAGTTACCTCAGTTGCTATCTTCTTTGCGATGGCTGCTGCACAACCCGAGGTATGTCAAGTTGTCCCTTCCAAGCATGGACATGATAAGCTCTGTATAGACGGCTATCTGTATGTTAAAGAACAAAGCCATGGGGATTTATTTTACTGGTGTTGTCAACAATGAAAATCCTTGGGTTGTCATGGTAGGGCCTCAACAGTGCTTGTCGGAGGGCAGCACCACCACTTAAGAAATACAGCACCCCATAATCACTCGCCCGATGCTAATGACTACCATGTGGCGAACGCCATCACATCCTTGAAGGCAAGAGCAGTTACAACTCATTACACTCCAGCACAGCTCATTCAGAACGGGCTATCAAAGGTGTCAGCAGAAGTGAGGCACAACATGCCCAGTCATCAGTTCTTGCAACAAGTGGTAAAAAGAGCATGGTGGGAGAACATGCCACCAGAACCACGCATTCTGGAGGAGGCAGTCATTCCTCCAGAACTGTGTACTATAATCGGGCAGCAATTTTTAATCAGAGACTCTGAGTGTAGAATGGAAAAAGTGCTACTATTTAGCACAAAGAAAAATATTGAGAAACTTAGTGTGGCTGACTACTGGCTGATGGATGGGACATTTAGAACAGTGCCTTCCCTTTTCAGACAGCTTTACTCGATGCACGTTCCATTGAGAAATGCTGACACATGCAGGATTGTGCCACTTGTTTACGGTCTAATGTTAGCCACGTCTCAGAAGTGTTACCTACAGCTATTTCAGGACCTCCAAGATGCTGCAGACGAGTTTGACTACAGCCTGTCACCACAGTATATCATTACAGATTTCAAACAGGCAGCTATCAATGCCGCAAAGGTTAAATTCCCAGGAACAGAGAATAAGGGATGCTTATTCCACCTAGGACAAATAGGGTGGCGAAAGATACAGAGCTGTGGGTTGGCATCAAAGTATGGATCGGAACATGATTTCAGCTTGCTAATGTGCCAGTTAGTGGCACTGGCATTTTTGCCTCCTGATGACATACCGACTGTCTATGCAGAGCTCAAACACAATATGCCCTCTTCTACAACAACTGTGCAGGAGTGGTTCGAGGATACTTATATCTATGAACGTATCAGACGTTGCATGCAAAATAACACCACTGTTCCAGCATCACCACTGTACCCTCCACAGTTCTGGTCTGTGTACAATCAGACATTATATGCAATGCCACGAACACAGACTAACGCAGAAGCGTGGCATCGATGACTTGGCACACTAGTGGGGGACTTTGCACGTAGGACTGCTAAGGTTCATTGGGAGAACTGTGCAATGAACAGACAGTGACAGAATCTACTGTCGAAAAAAATAAACCGTGGCATGCCCAATTCGCCACTTAAGAAAAAATATGCCAAATGGGAACAGAAAATTGGTAACATTGCTGCTGACAGAGAGCAACGAACTGGCAAGAACTTCATCCGTGGAATAGCCCATAATATGGTACCGTGAGACGTCACATCACTGACTTTTAATTTTTTACTTAATTTGCACATATCGCACTACATAATTAAGATTATAAAACTTCACTAATTCACGGAGAATGAATAGGGACATTGAGGACTTAAGGTTCAATGGCTGCCATTCAGTAAAGAACGAAACGGTAAGTTTCTGCATTGATATACATATGTATTTAATGATACTGATTGCCCCCTAGTATAAATGGTAATACAGTCCATGAAGATGAATGTCCCATGATTTCAGCTTTAATTATGTAGATTTCAGTGGTGTTGTTGCCTATTAGAAATGGTAAAGCGTGGACAGCTTACATGATTTCAGTGCTGTTCATAGCTTTAATTATGTAGTGTCGGGGAATAGCACAGCAGGACACCACAAGTCGGGCTAACATATGCGATGGGCATTAGGTGACGGGATATTTGTTGTTGAGCAATCACATGTCGGCAAACCATATGGATCCTGGTGATAATGCCCCTATACAATTCAATGGTCCGTCCCCATTTAGAATATGGGGTGCAGTTCTGGAGACCTCACCTACAGAGGGATACTGATAGGGTGAAGAGAGTCCAGACGAGGATGACCAAAATGGTGCATGGAATGCATCAGAGGATGTATGAGGACAGGATGGAGGTGCCAGACCTATATCCACAGGAAACCAGGAGGGGAGGGGTATGAAGGGGAATTAAGAAGGTGAGGGAATGGAGTATCTTCAAAATGAAGGACAATCCAAGAAGTAGGGGGCACAACTTGAAACTGCAGGGCAGTCAATTCAGAGGTAATAAGAGAGTGCACTACTTCACTAAGAGGGTGGTGGCCCACCGGAATGGGCTACCAGAGAGGATGGTTGCGGCATCAACAGTGGGAGGATTCAAGAGTGCATGGGATAACTACATGGGTTTAAACAAGAGAGGGAGGGATAGATACACTGACGGGAAAAAGGGTCCAGGAATCTGGGGGGGGGGTTACACGTAAGTGGTGTGCAGGGTGGTAGCTTCAGGGCTACCCATGGGGAGGGAACAAGGGCAGACTGGATGGGCCAATGGGGTCCTTTTCTGCTGACAGACTTCTATGATTCTGTGATAAGTGCCCCACTACAAATAAATGAGCATAGATTACAGCAGTGACCATGGCCATGCGTCCTGTTCAGAGGAGTGGGGACTTTTAGACGACATGCTGTTATCAGACTATAGGTAATGCAAAGCTTCTGACACACATCACTCCTCTTCCTTGTTTTGTGACATCACTGGGTGTTGCAGCTGTTGTGCTGTGTCAGGTCTGTACGGCCTGTTCTCAGTCCTTCACTGCTAAATAGCAAGTTATCCAGGGGCTGAGATAACCACCAGTGGCAGGTATGTAGAAGCAACTGCAGACAAGGACCGCCATTAGCCTGCTTACATAAAAGGTCCCATCACAGTCCCACACAGCAGCAGCTGTAGCTCCTCACCAATTAAAAAAACAAGAACATTTCCGAGTTAAATACATATCATGAAGGGCAATCTGAGTGAGAGCAAATCATTTGGAGATCTCAAGCAAATGTAGCTTGGGAAACCATGAGAATTTTACTTTCAGGTAATAATTTAAACAGCAAGGTAGGTGTGGCCTTTTCAAACAATTTCAATCCCTGTGTATTTGGTACATTTAACAAGTTAACAATAGTTCCTAACTTTTATCCCTGTTTAAACAGGATAATCCTAAAGCAGACCAAGTAACACACAAGACAAGCTGAGGTGCACTGAGTCAAGGAGAAGGGGGTGCTGTTAATGAGATTTTAATCTGCTGCAGAAACAGCCTAATTTTCAATTATTTTGCATGGGATCAGAGTAATGGGAGGGTAAAAGGATAGAGGGAATTCTGGGCAGAACAGAAACAGGTTCTGCTAGATGCAAATCAATCCTAACAGTCCACTGTTTAACCCTCACAGGTCAAAGCAACCCCTCACATGAATGATTCCTGACAGCAAGAACCACGAGGAGGACTACGTATGCAGGGAGTCCACAATTCCACAGGGGACTCTGCCTTTACAGACACCAGGCAAGATAAGTACAACATGGATAGGAAAGGAGTTTCAAGAATCTACATAGCTAGCAATTACCTACCTGGGAGGGGGTTACACAAGTGGTTACTGAGGGCACAGTGTAGCATGTTATGCTGCTAAGAGCCATCTTCCTATCTGGGGTTGTGCTACATAAGGGATAATTGGGGCACTGTGTAGCAGGGTTTACTTAGCTAACAGACATCCCCATACCTGGGGTTAGGACTACGTAAGTGAATACTGGAGTACTGTGCAACAGGGTTTACTTACCTGGTAACTACATTCCTCTCTGGAATGAGGCTTCATACAAATTAAGTGGGTAGTCAGTGATACCTGTACATCAGTAATTACAATACACATCACCACGCATGCAGTACACCATTGAGGGGACTGGGTGAAATGAAGTGGCTGAAGGTGACTGTGACTTGGGAGTGTGCTCTGGGTTCATGGTTAGTCATCAACTGTAGGCGAGTGCCACGACTGCAAGCTGAACACAAGGCTGCAAGGGTGGTAATCTGTTTGAGAACCCAGGTCACTGATCAGACATGGGACCTACAGGCACAACTGCCCCAGACGGTTCAGAGGCCTAACAGGGGCAAATAGTCTGTAGTTGGGAGGGAAGAGGGAGGCAGGAAGCAGCACAAGAGGTGCAAAGTGTACTTTCCTTTAACATGTTTTACTCTTAATGGTGGAGCCACCCGCCCCCAGCCGGAATCACAACTGGAAGAAGCGAGGTCCAGCACTCAACAAAAGTGGGCTCCAGCCAGTCAGTGTGCATGAGCCACTGAAGGGAAGAAACCCTAAAGGGGGAACAAAAAGGGCCACAGCACTGGGCATCTCCACTGTCAGGAGCACATGTGGAACACACTGGAAATTGAGAGGACGGTCCACTATTTCCCTGCGGCAATGGCGGGCACCTTTCAAAATGCTAAATCTCACTGGGAAGGATAGGGAAAGGCCAGAAATAATAGTTCAAACAGGTACAGTATGAATGGTCTGGCCAAAAGGGGTATAGAGAAGATGAAACTGAGCTTTTACACCCAAAGCAGGCATCTCAGAGATGGGGCACATGCACTGAGCTTCATGGAAATCTGCCTCAGCCACATTTGTGTAGCAAGGAGCAGCGAAAACAGAGCCGTGTAATGTATGGTCAAAGGGCTGGTGTAAAGGGGAGGACTTACAGGAAGTCTGGGGCTATACTGGGGGTGGAGATTGTTTAAAAGGAATGGCCTCCCACTGAACAAGGCAAGTACCAAGGTGCTGGGACATAGGTTTGCATAACACCTACGAAAGTATATAAAGTAGGTGAGGTGGGAAGAAAGCACAGCTGGAGAAAGGCACATCCAAATATCTGAGGGGGTGGCAGAAGGGCCTCCCCCCAGCATTAGTGTAGGCAGACGAGCAAGAAAAATAGGGTAGGCACAGAGCAGCAGAGCAATTAGGAAAAAAAAGAGGTACACTGAGGGTGCAAGGTGGGTAAGAGGGGGACAAGAGTCAAGGGGTGGAGCTCAGTAGGTGTATGAGGAAATACAGCAGCAGAAAAATTCAAGGAAATGTAGCCAAGGATGTACAGATCGGGGTAGATGGTATGGAGAGCGATGTGTGCTAAGGCCGGGAGCCTGGGTAACAAGAAACATGACCTCAAGGCAATAGTAGCCGAGGCACAACTGGATATGGAGGCTGTGACCAAGATGTGGGCACCACAGAACCATGAGCGGGAATCACAGGTACCGGGATACACCAAGTACAAGAGAGATGGGGAAAGGCAAGGAGAGGAGGAGTAGCGTTACCTGTGACCACTGTGCACTGAGCATCTACTGGGCTGCCCCCGTGTGCAACTGTGCCAGGGGCACTGTTAACACAGAGAAGGCTATCAGACCCAACATGCATTGCATGGAGTGGGCTTGGACAGACTTGGGCACCACGATGTAGCAAGTCATCTGTAGAACTGCTCGCAGTCTGCTACTCTGGAAGAAATGCCCAGGCCCGGGCTGTACACAGAAGAGCTCCTATGAACAGCAGTTGCTGGAAGGGTTGCAGCTGAGATTTCTCAAGGTTCAGCAAAACCCTATGGAAGTTAGGAATTGAGAAGCAGAGGTACTGCTTGTTGTCTCTTATTTATTTATTTATTTATTTAAGCGATTTACCAGATAAGCATACTGAGCGGGAAATCCACTCGTTTCCAGATGCGACCTGGGAGTTACATACATACATACAAAACAAATGGTGCATATTACAGGTATATTTTATCCTCTGAAGCTGGAAATTAACCAATCCTCCATGCACAAAAGACTCAATTTCCTCAGGTGTGCAGCGAGAACTGCAAAGTACTTCGTAATGACTCGCAATGCTAAGGACAGCCTAAAAGGCAGGACTCTGAACTGATAATCTTGTCCCAGAACTACAAAACAGAGGTGACTGTGGTGTACCAGTATGACAGTATGTGCTGGTATGCATCTTGCATATCCAGGGAAGTTAGACCATCCTGAGGCTTCAGGCAGGGTAGCAGAGAGGTCAGAGAAATTAACCTGAATATTTCTCAATCCATGAATTTGTTCAGGTGTCTGAGGTCAAGAATGGGGCACATGCCCCCAATTTCTTTGAAACTAGAAAGTAATGGGAATAGAACCCTGTGTTCCATTCTGACTCTGGCATTATTTCCACTGCTCTACTGCTCAGAAGGCCCATGATCTTCTGTGTCAGAAGCTCGGACATGTGAGCTGGCAAAGGGAGTTGCCTTCTGGGTGGATAGTCCGGAGGTGTTTCTGTATATCCAGGAAGTACCCCTCCTGTCGCCAGAAGTGACACTGTATGCATGCCAGGAGAGTTCCCGACACCGTAGGCCCATGCATTGCCAAGCCAGATACCACACCCAGCACCAGACAGGACCCCGAGGGGGCCAAATTCAGCACTGGGTACAAAACCGCAACCAGCATCAAAGACCCAGCCAGCACTGAAGTAACCTGGCTGTCCCTGGACAGGACAGAGGAAAGATCACAATCGGAACAAATGTCAGGCAAGGGTCCAAAGACAGGAGCAACAAGAAAACACTCTTCTGAGCCCGATGGTGCTGCCTGCAGCACTGGCCCCGCTGACCCCAAAGGATCAGAGACTGGCACCAGCAGCAGTGCCACTAGGACCAGACACTGCCATCCACCCCCTCCATATGACCTGCCCAGTGGTGGAACTGCCAACCAAAACCCTCACTGAATGACAGTAGGGGCTCTGGGCCCGAGACACTAACCTCCCAAGCCTAGAAGTCCCCAGTGTTGCCGGTGACGATACTGAAGATCTCTGACGCCGGGAAGTAGAGTGTCTCACAGCAGATCTCACAGAGGTGACCTCCACTGGTGCCGCTTCTTCCCCTTCTTGCGAAAAAGGAAGAGGCCGAGCCATTCCTGGACCCCAATGCAGAGCATGTGCTGGATTGGACCAGATGTGGCCCCACTGCCAGAGCAGCCTGCCCCTTCAGGCTCCCAATCACTGTACATGGTCATCGACCACCGACACCTGGTAAGGCTGAGAGCACTACTGTAAGTTATACACTTGTAATAAAAAAATTAAACTTACACAAAAATAAACTCTAGCTAAGAACACTAAAATGGAAAACCGAACACTTTAGTCATACAGACATGCAGTTCTGTCTCCCACTGGATGAGCAACGTCATCACTGATGCGCACTCAACGGTGGGGAAAAAGGAATTGAGGTGGTTGGAGGCTGACACCAAGGTAAACAAGCCACTGCGTGTGTTGACTCGCGGTGCCACACATGCATGCTGCATACCACGGTGCCAGCTCTCTGAAAAGTTCTGGATCCCACTGGGTCTTAGTGCCTCCAACTAAGACCCACAAGTGGGAATCTGGTCTAGGTCAATACAGTGTCATCAAAACACGTGGTCAATTATCGCACAAACAAAACACCAACAGCAAAACTGCATCAGCAATACAATACGAATGGATGGCCATTCGACTGGGGGAACAAAGTCGTGGGGGTTTACTATTCCAAACTCTGGAAGGGAGAAAGTGGTTGGAAGTTTATACTACAAACTACGGGGGACGGACGCAACCTGGGGAGAAAGTCAGGGGATGGGATTTACTATTAGTAACCCTGGGAGGGTGACAGTTGGGTGGGGCAATAACATCCTGATGCTTTTTTGTCTCGTTCATTGTCCCCCAATGCTATTTTAATGGCGTGATATTTGCAGCACAATTATTCCCAAGCTAAGCTGACCGGATACCATCGGAATCGATGGGGACGATTCTTGGAAGATGACAGGGACATGAGTAGAAACTGGCGGGGGGTAGGTTCAGCAGAGATGTGAGGAACTTTTATTTTACAGAGAAGGAGGGAGGTTGAGCCAAGGAACAATCTACCAGCTCATGTGGTTGGTGCAAAAACCATTAATGGTTTTAAACACGGCTGGGACAGAGTGAAGGGCTCAGTAGTTAGTCAGGGTGGAAGAAGTAAATCTGGGAGCATTTATTTATTTATTGAATTTTGATGACCGGGTAGGCCTACTGGGCCCCGGAGGTCCCTTTTTCAGGGGTGACCCGGGAGTTACAGGACAAGTAGGATATACAAATAGTACAGATGTAGGTTATAACATATACAGGTGACTTATAGCAATGACATGTTACATAACAGGTTACAGTGATTAGCAAGAGAGAACAATGGAGGAGAGCCAGAGTAACACCTGGGTTGCAATTGCCCGAGTAGAGTATGTTAGGAGGAGGGCCAGCAGAGAATGATTAGGGCTCCCCGCTTTAGAAGGTTGAGGGTAGGAAGGTAGAGTGTAAGTGCCAGGTAACATAGCATTGGCATTGACTCGTGGCGAACATGTGTGCCTTGAGTCTTGATCGGAAGCTCGCAGGTGCTGAAGATTCCTGTACCTCAGGAGGAAGGTTGTTCCCTAAGGAAGGGGCAGTGTGGGAAAAGGACATGCCCCCTACCTTGGTCTTTACCCTAGGGACTTCGAGAAGAGTTTGGCCAGAGGTCCGCACGTAAGTTGTGAGAATTGCGTTTGGCAGTTATGAGTCCAGTGAGGCTTGGGGGAGGTTCTGAGCTAATTAGCTTATGAGCTAGGCAGAGCACTGGGTACATGAGACAGGCTTCGAATGAAGGCCAGCTGATAAGAGCTAGAGCATCACAGTGGTGGCTCCTAGAGCGGGACTTAGTGGCGAAGCAGACCATCTTGTTGTACAAGACCTGTAACTTATTGAACTCAAGTTTAGCCATAACCTGAAGTATCGGGGCAGCGTAGGTGAGTGCTGGAAGGAGGACACACGAGGCAATGGCAGTCCTAGCCTCTGGGATTAGCTGATCCTTGAGGCGATACAGGGTACCAAGGTTGCCATGAATGACTTTGGTGACTTGGTCAACATGTTGTTTTAGAGTGAATCCTTGGTCCAAAGTAAGGCCAAGGTATTTTGTGGAGGTAACCACTTCTAGTTTGTTACCCACTCTGGAAGTAAGTTGCAGGTGTTGTGTTCTGTTTAGACCAAGGGATCTAGGTCCGAACAATATGGCCTTGGTTTTAGTGGTATTAAGGACCATTTTATTATTAATAAGCCAGTCCTCCATAGTGAGTAGGTCCTCTTGTAGGGATGGACCTAGGTCCCCCAGGTTGTCAGTGGATCTGTATATCACGGCATCATCAGCGTACTGAATGACAGTACTGCTCCCGCAGTGGTTGTGCAGATCGTTTATAAACAGGGAGAACAGAAGGGGACCAAGTGAAGACCCTTGTGGTACTCTCTCCTTTCGGTGGCAGTGGCTCAGAGATCTTGTCCTTCCACTTGACCCTCTGAGAACGATCAGTAAGGTAGCTTTCAAACCACCTGAGGGCATGAGTGTCCAGGCCTAAGTTACACAACTTATGAAGTAGGAGTCAGTGGTCGACCAAGTCGAAGGCCTTGGAGAGGTCGATGAAAACCGCTCCTGTGTTGGACCCTGCGTCCAGTTCTCTAAGCACACCAGCAGAGAACTTAGAGCGGTGTCCGTCCCCTGTTTAGCTCTGAACCCATGCTGGGCCGGGGAAAGGAGCCGGTGTGCCTCTAGGTATTCACGGATTTGAATGTACACCAGTTTTTCCTGGATTTTTGCTAGGGTGCAGAGCAGGGAGATGGGCCTGTAGTTGCCAATGGGTTCCGCTGGCCTGCCCTTGTGAATGGGAACCACGTGAGCGTGTTTCCACAGCTCTGGGACTGGTTTATGAGCCAGGTGAGAGGCCTTGCGAGTGCTGGAGCACCGTCCTTAAGTAGACTGGCTTGGATTCCGTCAGGCCCTCCTGATCCTCTAATTTTCAGGGACTTTAGGAGGGTGAGGGCTTCTTTAACCTTAACTAACCTCAGATGAAAGGATGGGGCGGTCAAGGTTAGGAGGTTCCAGTGCGTGGGACTTGTTGTTAGTCATTGGGAGCCCAGCCTTGTAATCATCGAGGTTCGTGAAGTGGCGATTGAGGGTCTCAGCAATGAGGGTCCCATCATTCAGTGACTGCCCATTGGCCATGATAGTGCCTGGGGTGGCCTTGCTTTTTTCCTTTTATCAGCTCGTTGATATGAGACCAGAATAACCTCTGGTTGCCTAGGTTGGTTTTCTGGAGGTGATTGACGTGTGCTCTTTTTGCCAGTTTGACTGCATGCTTACTCTGGTTTCTAAGAGCTTTGTAGGTCACAAGGTCAGCTAGGAGTGCGGAGCACTTGAACTTTTTCCACGCTTTGTCGCGGCGGATCGGCAGTGTCTTTAGCATGGGGGTTGACAGAGTGGATTAATATAGATAAAAGGTCTTGAGGTAGGATAGGGTGTTACGGGCAGACTGGATGGATCTATTGCCTTTTTCTGCCATCACGGTCTATGTTTCCATGCTGTGCTGCAAATAAACTTTTTACGCAAACTACACTTATTCTGAATGAAGGCAAATAAGAGAATTACAAAAGATTCATTGGTCCAGAATCCCTTCCAAGACACTTGTGTGAACTAAATCCCCCCCCCCTTTTTTTTTCTGTCCCATGTCAATTACCATCCTTTGACGCCTTGGAACATCCGCTGTACCTACCCTTTTCTCATCCAGCTCAATTTTCAAGGCTGCCATTTCTTCCTGGTATTTCTCCATTTCTGTAAACTTCTGCAGCATCTGCTCCACCTGCTGACGCAGCGCATTGCACTCCCTGGAAGGAACAATGGCTTTTATGAAAAAAATAATCACTGAAACATATCGTCCACAATCACAAGATGCACGACTGGACCGATCAAGTGTAGATACATTATAGGTAGCATCCGTCCTTGGTTGAATTAAAACTGGACACCCACAGATGGAAAATTGGGGACTTTGTGGTTGGATGGGGCTAAAACATTTCAACACTGGATTACATAACTATGAAACCAGGATCTCATTTCAACTCCCAATAATTAATAGTTTGTGCAACACTGTGTGAGCAACCTGATGTCTGTGTACTTCAGTTCTCCCAGTTAAAAACTAAGCAGAAGTAGCCCACCCCAATGAGATTTGTTGCATCTCATTTGGGTTATCCCAGGGAAAAAATTGTAAAATCAAACAGTCTACCAAAGCAATCGAACAAAGGGTTAGACCAGGGTTTGTTTGCAATTTTTGACCAGGAAATGCACACTGAACTGTGACAGCTCATTCCCAGGTGTATCGGGGGAGGGGAGAATTACATGGACCTCTTTAATTGACAGGGACAATGCTAGTCAGGACACTGAGGAAAATCCCCAACTCTTAAAACAAGTGCCAGCCACTAGAAATGGGTACGTTATAATGTCTCATCCCAGGGAGAGCACCTTGTCAGTCAGTTCAGCGGCCCTCTACTGCTGCACTAGTGTCAGTACATTGCATCAATGTAAGTTCCTGGTGTGGGACTAGAACCAACAATCTTCTGATCTTTTTGCCCCATTGGCTTACACAGAAGCTACTGAGCCACTGACACTGCAAACCATGAGTTAACCCCACCCCCACTTTAGTAGCAAAAGCAACAGGAAAACCCCCTACTTCTATCTAGACAGGGGGCAACATGGTTCCCGTCAGTGACTACAAGAATGTCAGCAGGGCAGGCAAGAGAGTGACACAGCCAGTGCTCTTTCCTGGACTTTAAGCATATCACCTCCAATAGCCCGAGCTTGTTCCAGAACTCAGTACCCGCCATCCACCAAGAGGGGCCACTGATTTTACATTTTCAAAGACTTGACCAAATCTTAGATTCTATTTGTCCCCCCCCCAAAACTGAGCATAAATCAGCATTTTTACACAAAAGGTTGGTACAAGATTTTTTTTTTTTTTTAAGTGGTACACAGTGGGGTTTTGGCATGAAAATGCATATGGGGCACTTGTCCCAAAACCTGGCACATGGGGGTTATGTTATAAACTGGCACAACATGCTAAATATAGCATGCAAAATAAAATACGACCAGTTATTTTTTCCATGTTTGGAAATTGTGACCCTCCCAAAGCAGTGCACAGACCATGGATTTCAGCAATATAGCAACAGTTCCTACAATGGGTCTCAGCTCCAAGAAATTTTGCGGGGGGGTGGTGTCAAGCTTAAAAACAACAACTCCTAAAATAAAGATACAATTGCCACAGCCCAAGTTTTCACAGAAACTGCGTGTCAACCCAGGATGGGAGTAGGGCCAAGCTGGTGTGCACACAGATAACACGTGGATCCTCATGTCTCTATTGTGTAAACACACTTACCGTTCAGCATTCTGAAGATGTAAGAACCAGTTAAGGAAAACTTGGAAAGCACAATTACAAAATTAAGAATACAATGATCATTAATAGTAAAATATATATGTACTTTGAAACCTGCCCACTAAACAGCAGCCGACGCCTCCAAGAAAACTTTGAAAAACATAATATCTGAACACAGGGCGGCTTATGTCCCACTTGCTCTGTACATCTTTTCTTCGTTATTTATTAATGAGGTCATATGCATGAAAACAGAATCTCTGTTCCTTGAGAGTTCATCAGCTCCTATTGCCTTCTCCCCACCTGGGGCCCAGTATTCAAAAATGTTTGTGCGAGCGCTATCCAATGTTTGCCTGCACAAACTGGGTTTTGCACTGCAGCCCAATATTCAAAAGGGCTGGTTGCATGGGCAAATGGGGTTAGCACCCGCACAAACCACAATGGGTGGGGGTATGCCAATGGGGGAGGACAGGAATATTGGCACAAGACAATATTCAGCAGATCTGTGCTGCGCAAAAGGGTTTAGCACGGTCCTTTGTGCAGTGCAAGTACTGCCAAACAAAACTCCCTCTTACTCCGCTGAACTATAGCCGCTGCCAGAAGTAATGCAGCCAACTAGCTAGTTGGCTACTGGGGGAGCACACCTGCCCCCTGTGGGCTGTCGCACCCCCCTCCGACCACCAGCCTGTAGGAAAACTAAAACTCTTCCTGGTGCCTAGTGGCCCCCCTCCCACCGATCGCCAGCCCGTACTAAACAAAATAAAACCTTCCTAGTGCTAGTCCCCCCCAATCTCTCAGCCCGTAGGAAAAACTAAACCCTCCCTGGTGCCAGTGGTCCTCTCCCACGATTGCCAGCCTATAGTAAAAATTCAACCCTCCATGATGCTAGTGGTCCCCCAACGATCGTCTAGGAATAGGGATATCTACACACATCTTGGAATGGGAAAGGGTGGTGGTGTTGTGCTAACCTGTATCTGCTGCCTATGCAAACTGGCCCATAATAGGCATGCAAATGCCCTTTAGTGCCTTGCATGCTTAATGGGTTCATTTGCATGGGTCCCTTTGAAAACTACAGATAGCGCTCCGGCGTTATTCACTCGAGGCTCACCTCGGGAGCCTTGTGTGAGCAGCGCTACTTGACTTAGCGCTGCGCCGACATGGCCCTATATTCAGTTGGACAGCACCGGTGCACTATCAGACTGCATATAGCATCCTCGGACACCTGTGCAATTGCAAAGTACAGCGCAAACCTGTGCGCTCCGCTTTGTGCTTTTCTGAACATCAGGCCCCTGATGTCATAATACTCTGCTTGCAACATCAAAGTGATTCCCATGGCATGTGGCATCATTCACAACAGAGGATTCAAACTTCAAGTAAGGAATAAGCTGTACGGGCTGATGAGCTCTGATGAATAAAGATCTTACATGTGTGTGAATGTTCTCAGTAAAATCAAGGAGGAGAAATCTACAGAAAATAAATGAAATACACTATAAAGCGTGTTTAATAAAATCCAAATTGTGCTTAAATACTGTTTTCCAAAGCTGAGGCATCAGCAGCTCATTGAAGACAGCATGCTATTAAGAACATTTCTGGATATCTGTTTCTAATTGTACTGTACCTTTAAAGGGTGCCACTAGAGATGATTCTAGACTCAATGACTTTATTTTCAGTAAACATAACAAACACATGAATGTTTCTTTTAGTCCCTGTTGCAAATTTGTAGTATTGGGTATATTAAAGGCAAATTATTTGGTCCACTGCTCTGCATGGCGACCAACTGGGACTTTATTTTGCCAGTGGAGAATGAAATACTGTCAGGCAGCTAAAAGTCCCCATAGCCTTTCATTTTGTTTCCCCGCCTAATTTGTAGGCATGCACAATAACTGTCTCTACTGTACCCTCCCAATTTCATCAGAATTTAAATGTAAATGAAGGTACTTAAGTCTGGTGTGAAAAGTTGCTTGAGTCCATCGAAAAGGTCACGACCCGACTCATGCACGGCATCCTGGAATTTTATGTTGTTTTGGCACTAAAGAGCCTGCAGTAGTTACACTGCATCAGTCAGTGCTGTTGTCCTCTGCAGTCTCCATCTTCTTGTCTAACTGTAACCCCCCCCCCCAAATGGGGGGTCCTAAAGAGTCTTCCTGGGCTTGCCCAATGCCAGGATGGTGGTCTGTGTCTGCAGTAGTTAACTGCCTGTATGTGAGTGCCAATTGGCCTCCGTGCCTGTCTCTTTAAGAGCTATTTTTTAGGATATAATTAGTCTGGGTGGGGACAGAGTGGTTTCAGGCTCAAGTCCCACCCGGGCTGTGGCATTGCTGCTCCATTCTGCCATCACTATGTGCGCAGAAGGAGTCCTTATAGGATCTGTGATTGTTTGCTGATTATCTGCTTTAATAATAATAATAATAATAATAATAATAATATAGAAGTTTGTCTGACCTGCCTTCCTTTGCAGCACGGACTGTTTTGCTTAGAGCCACCATTTTGGTTCTGGACTGCCAGTCTGGACCAATCAGTATCTCAGGGTACTTAAAATGGAGATTGCCCCTAGAGTCTTGTGGGATTGAATTTCTGTAGGAATTGTAGTTTTTAGTGTTTGGCGCCTAAATGGACCTGGAGGGGAGCCTTTTCTGTGACAGATGGATCAACCAACCGACCCTTTTGGATCACTGGGAAATCCCAGAGCAGCCTGCAGCAGTATGTCAGTCGAGAGTCGGAGTTGAGAGAGTGAACAGCTCGAGCCATTCGAGCAGCTGCTCCTGCGTGGTAGCATGGGGATTTGGCAGGAAGGCTGTGTCTGGCCTGCCTGCTACCATCTTCCAGTGTGAAGAAGCTTGTGCGAATAAAATTGGACTACATCCGAATATCTTTATTGAGACCTGGATCCTGAATTGAAAGAGTAAATTTCACCTGGTGTGGACCGAAGACTTGCTCCAGAAGTGATCGGCCTGTCAGGTACCCGGACAGAACCGCAGAGCGAATGGTTTGCGCAGCATTCCTGCCTATTCGCAACCAGAGTTTTTCCGAATGGTGGTATCTTGTTGTTTTGCTTATAAGTGTGCTGAATGTGCTGTGTGGGTCGCGATATGGTTCCCCACCATCGAATGTGTTATGCTAGCTAGAAGCTGCTCCAGCACTTAAATGGACTTAATCCGAATTGTCTGCTCTGGTCTGGGCCCTAACATCTTGGCTTAGACTGCCGCTCCTGCTGCAGAGACTTATCCGACAAAAGACCCGCTTGGGGATTCAGATCCCTGCTCAACACCATCGAACAGGCATCGACCACTACGGTGCTTCGTGTGGGCCCTGCTTCCCCTGGCAAGCCAGAACAACATCCAGAGGTCTTCATCTCGTCAATCCTGCCTCCTGGTATGGGTAGCATGAGTAACCAACAGGGTAGCTCCCTTCAACAAAGCTGCAATCATTGTGTATCATCCGATTTTACTGTTTGGGTTGGTCAACACCAGTGCCACTGGAAAACTGCACCTGCAATTTTTTTGTGGAATTCGCAATTTTCAGCATTCTCCGCAAAAACTGATATGTTCCACAATTTCTTGCAATTTTTGAGTTTTTACATTGAACTGTGTAAAAAGTATTAACATTTTTAATAAAATACTCTCAAATATATTGACAATTTTGCATGCAGACTTGGGTTTGGCCGAAACAATGCAGTGCAAGGGTTTTGTGTGACACTGCTTTCTTTGGTATCCTTGTTTTGTTTGGTTTCAACATCCAGTGGCCAAGCATTAGCACACTTAAACACTTAACATGTGTTTTGTGTTGAAACGGTCTATCAGAAAACTTTTTGTTGACACAGAGACTGAAACAAAAGATGGGAGAAAAGGGCAAATTATCCCATTCACCTAAATGAGGTGCTAAGTACAGTATGAAGCCTTTTTGCAAATGGTAGGACAAGTTTTTCCTTGTGAACATACTTTCATTCAGACTAGTTTTGATTCAAACAGCTGAGGATTTTTGGATGGCCCTGCTGATTTTAAACTTGAATAAGCTCGTTGCTAACAGTGGTCTCGCTCTTAGCAATCTACCACCTAGATGCTCACATGCAAAGACTAATAAAAACCTGACTAAAGTCTGAAAACAAGCTTATGAAGTACATAAAATGTATCTGAACATTTATCTTTAAACAAAATCACTGCAGCCAGAGTAAAACAAAGGTAAATTATAGGGTACCCTGACTACTGTATGATGCAGTACAAATATATTGGTATTTTGTTTTATATTTTTTGGCAATTGGGTAAGGCCCACTAGGCCCAAGTGCCTGTTTTCAGGGGCAACCCAGGAGCACTGAGGAAGTCAAGTGACTTGCTCAGAGTCACACAGTATGCAGGTGGAGGATATGGGAATCAATCCCAGGTCTTCTAGATGTCCCCAGCTCATTCACAGTTTGTTACTCTAACCTCTAGTCTATACTACCAGCCCCAACACCCCCCCCCATTTTAATGTTTAAATATGTTATTTCAAAAATAGTATACAGTACCTACAGTGCAAATTATAAACATTAAACACCTTATCATTTTACTAAAATTCAATTATTCACCACTCTATCTGCTTATTTTTTCTTGTACCAAAGTGGGTGAATAGCTGGCAGAGCACTGCAAACAGCTGCTGATTAGGCTTCATTATTCTACATCCAGAAACAGAAAAAATGTATTTCTTCTGGATTTATCTAATATTAATTTGCTGTGGCTCACTTTACAGAATCTATTTAGCACTGTATGAGGCAGATGTTTTTAAATGTTGGAAGACAGGCAATGCTTACAATAGCTTATCAGTCTAGTATTCATTTTGGGAACATAAACTTTTCTTATGTTTTAAACATATTCAAGTGGCAGTGTATTCTAGCAATGTATTTAGCTGCCATTCTGTGTTCATATGTATTAAGTGTTTATGTTTGTTTTTTCTGATGCAGAGCCTTTGTAAACGAGTCCCTGATTCAAAGGCTGTAATCCTAAAGATTGCTAAATAAATAAATATTCATTTAGCAGTTTATATTGACTAATACATGCTGTAGAAAACATTAAAAGTTTTATTGTGAAGCACTCAGGGTCTATAGTAGAACTAACGCAATTTCCCCTCAATTTTTGCAAAAAGCTCCGCAATTTTGAGTAATTTTTTCTGCAATTTTCCAGTGGCCCTGGTCATCACAAACTGAGCCATCCGACTCTGGATTACAAATTTTGGGTTAAAGTGCATGTTGGTTGTTTTCTTTCCTAAAGGCTCCAACAACAGTTGCAACGCCGGCCTACCCTGGGCATCGCTTACGGCTAGCCTGAGTAACAACTAGGGACCCAGAGTGTGTGAATGTGATAGAGGGACTCTTAGTGCATGCATGCTTAACTTGAAGAAATCAGATCTAAAATCAACTGCTAGATTGCTGCCCCACCCTTGTTCACGCCCACCAAATAAATCAGATTCTGTTCTTTCTGCATCCAACTTGGCTAATGTGTACATTTGTGGAAAGGATACTGTATTGCCATTGAACTGTTACTTTGCAGGTCTTGTTTTACAGGGGGTCTCCAGGGCCTTTGCAGCAGATCCAGCCCTGGTGGTAAGTGTACCTAGTGTGGGTTCAATACTGTATTCATATGTCATATGTGATTGTTTATCTGCTGAACTGGTTAAGCCACTGGAGGAGTCGGGGGTTATATGCCCCGGAGGGCTATAACCATAGCAGCTAGGCTACCTCTAAACCAGGGTGGAGGCACCCGTTCACCGAGCTCAGGCCCCTTAACCTGTGCCTAGTCACGCAGGCAGGGGTAGTAGCCCTTGGGACAGCGCCACCTAGGGGTTACATAATGCTGGCCATGAAACTTTTCAGAGCATAATAAGTGCCCTGCTGTTTTATGTAGTTTAAAGTGTTACTGTATCCGAGTTAGAAAACATATTGGCCCAGATATTCAAAAGGGTTGCGTATGGCGCAACACGCAACCCACTGATGTGCCCCAGTGCGATATTCAAACAGGAAAAGTGCGGCAGAAATCCCGATCGCGGACGCATCAGTAATGTGTCTGGCGCAGGTAGGGGGCGTGCCCATGCATATTCTGTACAGCCCGGATATTCAGGCCGGGATGTGCAGAGCCAGCTCATCTGCCAACCCTACCTGTGCCAGCACAAAGCTGATCCCAAAAAGGAACAACGGATGGCCACCACAGGTGAACTGCCATATTGCGAAACAACATGGCAGCTGCCACCTGTGGGTGGCCACCCGAGCTCTGGCTGCACCTCCGTGGTGGCCCCCCCATGCCCGATCATGGGCATTAGTAAAAGTAATAAAACCTCCCTCATCCCTGGTGGTCCAGTGGACCGCTGTCTGCCCGATCGCGGGCTCAAGTAAACTGAAGAAACCCATGTCCCTGGTGGTCAGTGGACCACTGACAGCCGATCGCAGGCTTAAGTAAAAATGAAGAAATCCATATCCCTGGTGTCAGTGGACCCTCCATCCCACCAGCCACCTGATCCCCACGCCCGCTCCCCACCCGTCAGCGGCGGGCAGCAACACCTGCTCGCCGCCCGCCGCCCGACTGACATCATTAGTATTGACTATGCATTGCACTATTGAAGCGTGAGCCAATGGGCGCAGCTCAGATTCCAGACATTCCAGATATGTGAATGGATCCATTCACATATCTGGAATGGGGTAGATGGCAGAGGCTGCACGCCCATGGTCTCACGCTAGGACCAATGGGCGACAGCCCTGCACTTGACAGTGTCAGTCAGCGGGCGGCAGGCGGGTGGGTACCGCCCGCCGCTGACCGGGGCGGTGGGAAGGGAGGGGGTCCACTGGACCACCAAGGATATGGGTTTCTTCATTTTTAACTTAAGCCCGCGATCGGGCTGTCAGCGGTCCACTGGACCACCAGGGAAATAGGTTTCTTCAGTTTACTTAAGCTCGCGATCGGGCTGTCAACCATCCACTGGACCACTAGGGAAATAGGTTTCTTTGGTTTACTTAAACCCGCGATTGGGCAGACAACGGTCCACTGGACCACCAGGGATATTGGACGTAATTCTTTAGTTTTATTACAAATGCCCGCGATCGGGCTGACAGCGGGCCAGTGGACCACCAGGGATATTGAGAGGTTTATTTATTTACTTAGCCCGTGATCGGGCGGGCAGGTCCACTGGACCACCAGGGATATTGATGATTTTTCTCTTTTTTACTGCAGCCCGCGATCAGGCTGTGGAACACATTGCGTGCTGCAGGGGGCGTCGGCCCCCGATGGCTGCTGCCTGGCAGGGCGCCAGGCGCAAGTCATTGTGGATCGGCGCACCTGCATGCAAATGGGGCCATAATGACATGCAAATGGCCCCATGTGCGCCTTGCATATATTATGACACCATTTGCATGTCTACTTTTGAATATTGTGGTTGCTGCGCATAGCGTAATGGAACTTGCGCTAGTACATCCCCCTGCTCCACTCTGGCCACTTGCGCTGGCACAGTGCCACTGCACCATGCACACTGTGGGTGGCCAGGGTGCGATATTCAACTATGCTGTGCCATGGCGTAGCTCCGTTGAATATCGCCCAGTCAACGCCACGGTGCAGCCAAGTTGCGCTGCGCCCAGGCTTGCGCCACAGCCTGGCGCAGTTTGAATATCTGGGCCATTGTTTTTAGAGAATACAGGGGCTTGACAAGACGTGTAACAAAACTGAATGAGAGTATAATTTCTTCTGGCTTGTACATTTACGCATCAACTCATGATGCCTTGCATGACTGGGGTCATGACCTTTGAAATGAAGATAAACAGGTTTTCACACTAGGGTAAAACAGAGTGAAGCAACCTCAATGGTCAATCCCCCATCAGGCTCCTTAACCTCATTCAACATGCATGATCCACAAGGAATACTAGAGGCTCGGCCAAAGCCACATTGCTTGTGCCATTCTGCAGAACGTCCTTGGGACAACGTGCCTTCCACTATAGGGCTCCACTCTGGCTAAATTATCTGCCCCGATACCTCATCTGTCGAGAACCTTGGTAGTTTCAAACTCAAACTCAGAGAGCAACTACTCACTGCCAGTACCCGTGACTGCCCCTGAGCTGTCCTCTCGCACAGTCGCCCCTCTTTTACTGGTGTGCTAAGCCAAACCTCTGTGCCTTCTGCCCCCCCCCCCACTCTGATTCTTCTGATGTACTGTGCCTTTATCTTAAGTATCTGTTTTATTGGCTTAGGAAATCTTGTATCATCCTTGAAATTTGAATGTAAGCAATAGCTTAATTTACTTGAAACCTTTGTCCCACACTTGACTCTGGGCTGTTTTACCCTCCGCATTCATTTGTAATACCCTTCATTGCATTGTCCACTTCTCTTGTTTTGTAATTCCATGATGTGGGACCTTTGTAAAGAAGTCTCTGACTCAAAGGTTTGTAATTCCGATCTCTCAATAAATAAATAAATTAGAATGAAATTAGGGGAATGCAAGGGAGGGAATTACTGTTCATGCCTACAAACTACATAGGTATACAGAAAATAAGCTGAGAGAACTTTCTCTTCAGTGTCAGTAATTTTTCTTACAATTTCACAATAGACTATCACATTTTTATTTCCACAATTTGGGGATGTGGGCTGAATTACTGAAACTTCGCCCCACAATTAAAGGACTTCGGCACACTAGATATTTTAAACATTATATTTCAATTTGGCCAGGAAGCTTTTTTTATTGGTGGTTACAGTGGCCACCTAACAAAACCCTAGCAGAGAGCACTGCTTTGGCCCCAAGGGGGCCCTTGACAAACAAGTGGCATGGATTATATAACAAAGGACTCAAAAATCCAAATTTCATTTTCAAAAAAATGTCAGATGATATTTCCCCATCAACCCCAATCCAAACCACCGTAACATGACTTCCATTATTCCAAGACTCTTTTGTGCTTTTCAAAAGCCTATTCACCCTCCTGCTTTCAGAGAATTACATTTATTCCATTGCAGAGGATAACCAAACTCAGTTATCAATATTTCTAATTCACTGGTTAGCACCGCACTCATTTTCAAGTATTTGCTTAATCGTGGGTCCTTGTAAACCAATCCTTATGTGCTGAGAAAGGAAAGATAGCTGACTTCCAATGTACTCCTTGTCTGACATGACGAGAAGTATGGTGGAATGCAGAGCTGGGCAGAGCAGATTTTTCCCTCGCAGCTTCGGAGACTGGCATCAGAAGCAGCAAGGCACAAACCAGTTGAACTGACCTTAGGATGAAGACGTCTACCACAAAGCCAAAACAGGTGAAACACAAAAGCAAGTGCCATCCCTCTCCCCCAAATGCTGCTCAAAGGAACCTGCAAATCAATTAAAGTTATTCCAATTCTGCCTTCATTCCATGATTACTCACCACTATCCACTTGTGATCCCCTTATTGGCCAGCACCCTGCTTTAACAAATGAAGCCTGACAGTGGTTTCCGCAGAAGATAAACAGAGAAAGCAGAAGCATCACAGCTCACATTGGCATGATAATATCTGAAGAAGTAGTGATGTGACCCGAGGGAGTCACCTTGCCCTCACCTTCACCCTAGCCTGTGACACCTTCACTCACCTAAAAAAGACCCACCTCAAGTGGCAAAATGCCCCCTGAATTACCCCATCCCTCCTACAGCAGCTCAAGAACTGTGACAACCTTTGGTATAAGTCTACCGTGCAGAACCTGGGGCTTGTCACGCAAATTTTGAGAGAATATAAAAACACTAAATGGGTAGTCGCGTTCCCCTCCCCCCTCCTAGATCTCCGCAAATGGCTTGGTCACCACTGACCCGAAACAAACTGCCGTTACTCTCAACTCCAACTTTACGGACCTAAGCTCTGTGCTCCCTCCCAACTTCTTTGACCCCATACCCAGCCAAGACTCCCCCCACACCCCACACTCCCCTTTCTAGCTCCGGACCATCTTCCACCGGGAAGCCAAACCCTACCTGATCAAGGCCCTAAATGGCACCAGCCCCCTTAACAACCCTCTAGATATCAAACTCCTCCGTCTGGTCCTGGACAAACTGCTTCTCCCACTAACTGCCCTACTAAATTGCTCTCTCCACCTTGGACAGTTCCCCAGCAAATGGAAAAATTGCGGCTGTAACACCCATCCACAAAGGTGGGGATCCACTACTTTCAGGGAACTACCGCCCAATCTCCACCCCCCCACTGTCCAAGGCCCTGGAACAGCTAGTGGCAGACCAACTGACCAATTACCTAGAAACCCATAACCTGCTGTATGTGGAGCAGCACGGGTTCCGAGCCGGACACAGCACTACAACAGCTCTCCTTGAATTCTCGAACTACATTCACTCTGCCCTAGACAAGACAGCTGGCAGGGGCCGTGTTCATTGACCTGTCCAAAGCCTTTGACACGGTTAACCACCCCCTCCTGCTAAACACCCTGATGCACATGGATCTCTCTCTCTCTCTCTCTCTCTCAAGGTCCCCTAAACTGGTTTGCAAGCTATCTGACCTCCAGGATACAGTGTGTCAGGATAAATGATACTGTATCCAGCACCTGCCCCACTCACTCTGGAGTCCCACAGGGCTCCATCATAGGGCCATTACTTTTTAGCCTGTTTATGAATACATTTCCCACCTCGTGCTCTGGCAAATACTTCATGCAGATGACACCGCCTCCAGCCTCCACGCAACCCCCGCCTCAACCTACAGGCCTCGCTGCAGCTACCTATTCAGCTAAGCCGAGCAATGGTTTGCCAAGCACAAGCTAGTACTAAACCAGAAAAAAAACTAAAACCATGCTGTTTGCACACCACCAAAGTAAACTAAAAAACGCTCAACTGAAAATCCTGCCCCGCTCACAACACCCCCTAGAGCAGGTCTCATCTTATAAATACCTAGGGATCACGTTCAATCCTGCTCTCACTTTTCACGGCCACATCAGCACACTGGCATCCGCGACTAATGCACAAATCTGCCTCCTCTACTGACACAGGGACTGTCCACCCCCTGAAGCCCTGCGTCTAGCCATCACCTTATCCGTTATGTCACTGGTTGAATACGGCCTACTGGTCTACGGCACCACTGACACCACTGCTCTCAACAAGATTAAAGTAACCATCAACAAAGCCTGCAGGCTCCTGTCAGGGGCTGATCGCACGACCCACACCTGCACTCTCTAGGACCGTGCTCAGATCCTCAACCTTGATGAAAGGCTCCAGTTCCAAGCATGCCTCATGGCCAAAAAATCCCTCATTGGACAGACACCCCCAGGAGTGTCAGCCTCCCTTCCCCTAGCCACCCCCAAAGTCCATACACACAGAACAGACACAATAACACTGGTCATCCCCAGGGTCAGGAAGCTTGCCCAGAGAACGTTCCTAGTCACAGCCACTGCCTGGTACAATGCCCTACCATCCTCGGTCACTACCCACACCAAGCTCGGCCCTTTCAAAGTGGCCTTCAAGAATCACCTCTACTCCACACGTACCTGCACCTGTCCCGCTAGTCCTACTACCATTTCAAACTACAGCCCAGTCACTACTAAAGTTGGCCCACACCAAGACAAAGTCTAACCCAAGACTGCTCAGCTAAACCCCACCAGGGCCCACTATCATGTCTCTGCTCTCTTGTTACTCTGCTTAGCTATCACTGTGTATAAGCCTACATCACTGCACTGCTAAGGATGTATGTAACCGATAAGATAATGTTTTGAAATGCGTGCACTACTGCACTGCTAAGGATATATGTAACTCCTTAGCACTGCAAATGATGGATGTATGTAACTGTTTAGCTAATACTCTGTACAGGCACTCTTCAATGTATTATAATGTTTAATAATGTTTGTACATCTACTGTCCAACTAGTTCATATATCTGATATCTCCCTCTTTACGCAAGAGACTCCTGTTTTTTTTGACTGAACTCCCTCCCTCCCTTCTGTGAAACAAAATCTCCTGCTTAAGTAAAATTCTGTTCAAAATATCCATCTTTTTTGGGCAGATAAAGACACATAAAAATTAAATCAGTGATGAACAATGTATCTGATAACTTTATATAACTAGTTGTTGATTCTTTTTAGTGCTTATTCTTGACAAAATGAAATACATTAAATTTTTGTAATGACTTTTTTCTTATTTTTTTTTACGCCATTTAAGGACAAACTCACGACGTTATGGCATCTCCCTACTAGCAGGCCAATCTCCCTCCTAATTTGACCCAGATCTCCCTCTTAAGCAAGCTGGACATAGCACATGTATGCTAGTTATGTAACACTGTCTTTGCTGTATTACTTTCATGTCTGTATTTATGTCATCCGACTAGGAGCCTTTGGAAATGAGTCTATGACTCAAAAAGACTGTAATTCCGATATTCTAATAAGTAAGTAAGTAAATAAATAAATAAATAAATAAAATAAGTGTTCAGCGTAATCATCTTTCTGTTGAATGATGAGTCCAAGAACCCCCTGGTAAAATTATGGAATGAAGAAAGAAAGGAAAGAAGAAAATGGAGCAACTTCAAATGACTTGCAGGCTCCATTGCTGGAGCATCATTTGGGGGTAGGGTGGGAGGTACACTGGCTTTTGTTAGACTCTGATGCCAGCCACCTTCCAGCAGCACTCCTGTAACATTTAAGAAAAATGTATATGAAATATGATTAAATCTCGGTTAATTAGCCAGGGTTGAACTTGCTGTGCCCTTAATGACGCAACACGAATGCCAAGAAAGGATATCATCACACTTCTGTTGATACTCTGTTATCAGGTGGCTGTAAAACAAGAAAAAACAGTCACAACTGAGCAGAGACTAATCCACATGCTCCAATACATTTTGAGGTTCTACAGTAATGATTTATTTCAAGATTCACTGCTAACTGCACAGGAAAATGACCTCAGTGACTAACAATGAAAATATATCGATAACTTCTCCACATATTATTAAGATTAAAAATATGACCTGAACTTTATACGAATAAACTGAAACAAATTACCACAAAGTGTCTTCCCAAAATGTTATTTAGTACAGTATTGGGAAACAGCCTACGTTATCTTATCAGGAGGCACATCCCATCAGTATGGAAGCCCAGAGACCAGCTTAGGAGAGAGAATTTGTATTTATTATTAAATCATGAAAAAAAATACATCTCTATCATGACACAAAGCCTGCTGATTCTTTTATCTGACTGGCTCGAAACCATGGTGGAATAAAGATAAAGTATGTCATCTTCCTTCATTCCTTTTTGTATACTGAGACACTGAAATACTGAAGCCAGGTCCTCTTACATATCATTTTATACTAGTCCATCTGTGTGTGCAAATATAAATCTGAAGAGCTTGCACCCAGGGGGTTTAAATCAAGAAACTGAGTTTGGTTCTTACAGAGAAAATCGGTCGCACACAGGTTCACTAATTAAGGACTAGTTGTTAAGTACGTTGATAATTATGTACTGTCTTCCCCCATTGTATTTATACAATTTATTTATTTGCTTTTGGTAGCCGGGTAAGTGCACTAGGCATAGCAATGCCTATTTTTAGGCACAACCTGGGAAGATACAGGGTTACAGAGATAACAAAACAGTTTGTGGAGAACAACAATGGGTGGAAAAACAGTGGCTACAAGTCAGTACAGTTTCAAACAAGTGTGCAGTACACACGAGTCAACAACAGATAATAAGTAAAACATAACAGCAAAACAGGATATCAAGTGCAGGTTCACCCATCTTAGGGATTCAGACTGGGAGAGAGAGCTTAGCTAGGCACAGATGTGAGGTCCCACTAGGAGAATGAGTTAGAACACAAACAGACGATCAGTTTTAATTGAAACCAGGGGACTAGAGGTCCAGGATGGTAGTGGGAGGACACTTCAGAGGGAGAGAACCAGATGGAGAAACAGGGGGTGAGTGTTTTCTTTTGTTCAGGGAAGGAAGGCAAGGAAGATGATGAGAGAGAGAAGAGGGAGGTTGGGTGGGTGAATACCAGTATGTGAAATCATACTGTACATAACTGTGTAAGTACTGTTTTCCTCCACTGCACATTCAATGTAAGTTTAATTTTTTTTCTCTTTTCCTCCACTATAGGGACCTATTTTTCTATATCCAACTGGTCAGCACCTATCTTTTGCTTGGGTCCTGTCTAACGTTGCCTATATGACTTCATGGTGGTTTCAAGTTAACAAGTGATTGCTTGGCCACTAATGTGGATGAATTCTCTCCTTATCTTTCTACTTTGTAGTACACAGGAACACTTTTTTTCCCACTGCGCCCCTGCTAAGAAACTCATTTACAAACTTTTACTATGTGGAATCTGATGTTAAATTATCCCGTATAAATGTTCTGCAGTATTTACTTATGGTAATGGTGGCATCTTAAATTGTCTACCTTAAATAACTGTATTGCACATTTAACTGCAGTCATATAAATCTCTAATTGCTGTATCCTAATCTCGCCCCCTGAGGAAGAGCTAGAGGTGCCTGAAGTGCTGTGGCATTACACTGGCTGCTCCCTGACTTAGCTGATACCTTAGAATTCACCAATAAAAGGAATGTGTAATTTCTGCAATTTTGCCCAAGACTGTGGTTTCATGACTGCACTGCTCTCTCATTCCTGTGGTACTGTGGTGCAGGCCCCCCTGCTCTGCACAGGATCCTTCATAAGCATGACTGCCTTTTATATGCGCAGATACAGATATAAATATACACACACACACACACACTCTCTCTCTCTCACAATGACCTGACTCAAATTATGCAAATTTAACTAACATATGAAGAACGAGGACCATAACTTACAAGCAGCCAAGCCATGAGTGAGTTAATAAAGACCCGCTCCCTCATAAGTGGAGAAAAACTGCGTGTTTTGAGTCATGTCACTGTGCATTCAATTTACACAACATCAGTTTAAAAGATAAAAAAGTACAGTTACGTAGGAACTTACCGTAACGTAAGAGTAGATCTTCGAGAGAGGTTCCTTCAGTAGGTCATCACATGTAGGACTGGTGCCACCTGGCGTTGGGTTGCATGGCAGACTTTTCTAGCAATACCTGACAGGGACCGCCCACCCGACGTCACGTGACTGACGTCAGCGTGACTGTATATAGTGGGCGGTCCCCATGCCTGCCCACCAGTTCTCCCGCCGGAGCCAGGAAGAGGCCATACAGCAGGAGCGAACAGGAATTGGAGTCCCTGTAAAACATAAAATGAGGGGAAGGAAGGAGGGAAAAATATGACCTACTGAAGGAACCTCTCTCGAAGATCTACTGTTACGGTAAGTTCCTACGTAACTGTACTATCTTACCTACAGAAGGTTCCTTCAGTAGGTCATCACATATAGGACAGAGTCCCAAGCAGTCCCTCCAGAGAGAGAGGCCGAGAGAAACTAGGGAGGAGGAAGCTAACTCCAACAAAACAACTGGATTCCAGCATGGACCCAGCCTAGGACAAAAGGCCCTGCAGGATGGCTAATCCAAACCCGGCCCTCCACCTAGAAGCAATGTCCAGACTGTAATGTTTGATAAGGTGTGGACAGAACTCCAAGTAGCGGCAGCACAGATGTCCGCTGCGGAAACATTCCTAAGGAAGGCCGCAGAAGCAGCCATGCCCCTAGTAGAATGACCTCTTATGGAACCCGGAAGAGGCTTATCGTACTTCTGGTAACAGTACCGGATGCAGTTGCCCAACCATTTGGAAAGGCCCTGCTTAGAAACCAGTTTGCCCCTCGACCTGGGGGCAAAGGATCCGAACAACTGATCACAAGAGCGGAGCTCTTTAGTCCGGTGAGTATAGCACCGGAGGATCCAATGAACATCCATCGTGTGAAGGAGTGCCTCACCCTTGTTAGAAGGGCATGGGTAGTAAACCGGAAGCTCTACTGACTGGTTCAGTGTTGATTCCGATACCACTTTGGGAAGGAACGTCGGATGCGTCCGAAGAACCGCACAGTCCCTATGGAAAATAAAATACAGCTCCTTGCAGACTAGAGAGTGAAGCTCCAAAATCCTTCGGGCGGAGGTGACAGCCACCAGAAAAAGCGTCTTCCATGAAAGGAAGTGTAGATCACAGCTCATAGCCGGTTCGAAAGGAGGCAGGGTGATCTTTTCCAGAACGGAGTTCAAGTCCCAAGGTGGAGTTGGGCTGCGGATGGGGGGTTTCAGATGGAGGATGCCTTTCAGAAAGGCCTTTGAGACCTCCAACTGAGCCACGGGTTTACCACCCACTAGCTCATGGTACGCGAAAATGTACAAGATATGGACTTTCAAAGAAGAATAGGACAGACCGGAGTCTGATAAATGAAGGAGGTATTACATGACTTGAGAAGCTGAACAGGAGAAAGGGTTCCAACCCTGAGCAGAAGCCCAGACTGAAAGCCGCTTCCACTTCATGGCATAAGTGGAACAGGTTGACAGTTTCCTGGCCTCAATGAGGATCTGAGCCACTCTAGGGGAGACCCCGAAGCGAGAAATCACTATGTCTGAAGGAGCCACGCATGAAGATGCAAGGACCTGAGCCCCGGATGAACCAGCCTGCCCTGATCCTGAGTCAGGAGGTCGTGAGTCAGTGGAAGTGGAACTGGCGGTTCCCTGGAGAGCTGCTGCAGCAGCAGGAACCAAATTTGTCTCGGCCAGAGAGGAGCAATAAGGATCATTCTTGCTCCCTCTGCTTGAAGTTTGAGGAGAACTCTCTGTAGAACGGGAAAAGGAGGGAAAGCGTACAAAAATGTTCCTGTCCATGATAGAGATAACGAGTCACTCCAGAAAGCACTGCGCTTTGGAACGAGTGAGCAAAACTTGGGAAGTTTTGCATTGGATTGGGAGGCGAAGAGGTCAATTTCCAGATGCCCCCACTTCCAGAAGATGGAGTCCACCACTTCCTGATGCAATTCCCACTCGTGGGCGAGGGTTCAAGTTCTGCTGAGACTGTCTGCCAGGACGTTTAAAACGCCCGGAACATGCACGGCCACCAAGACCAGAAGGTGCTGGACTGCCCAGTTCCACACCTGAGTCGCCTCCCTGCACAGAGGGTAGAATCGGGTTCCTCCTTGTTTGTTGATGTACCAAACTACCGACATGTTGTCCGTTTGGATCAACAGTGTTCCCTTGGGTAGCAGGGTCTGAAAAGCCTGTAAGGCATATGGAACCGCCCTGAGTTCCAGAACACTGATATGGAGAGAAGTCTCCGGGCCTATCCAAAGGTCCTGAGCTTGATGATCCCCAAATGGGCCCCCCACCCCATATTCGAGGCATCCGTAGTGAGGGTAGTTACTGGTGCAGGGTTTCGGAACGGAAGTCCCAGGAAGAGATTGTGGGCATCCTCCCACCACTGTAAATCCCTTTGGACCGCTAAGGAGACCAAGACCGGATGATCCAGGTCATCTAGGAGCTGATCCCACCGCACCCTTAATGACCACTGGGTGATTCTCATGTGTAGCCTTGCTAGGGGAATAGTCGTGATGGACGCTGCTATCAGTCCCAAAAGACGCAGGACCTCCTGGGTGGGAATGGTCCTGAGCGAGGCTACTTAGCAAGCCTGGCTGATTAAGGTCTCTACTCTGTCTGGAGGAAGACTCTGCACTGGACTGTATCCAGAACTGCCCCAATGAACTGCAGTCTCTGGGACGGAACTAGGGACGACTTGGAGACGCTGACCATTATTCCTAGTTGGTTGAAGAGGTCCAGCGTGAAAGACAGAGCTTCCAATAAAAGAACCCTGGACAGCGCTGAAATCAGCCAGACGTCCAGGTATAGGAACACTGCAAAACCCCTTTAGTGCAGAAACGCCGCCACCACCGCCAGGCACTTGGTAAAAACCCGAGGTGCCGAACACAGACCAAAAGGGAGCGCCCGGAACTGGTAATGCTCCCCTTGGAAACAAAAATGCAGGAAACGGTGGTGACTGGGGAAGACAGAGATGTGCAGGTAGGCATCTTGCATATCCAGGGCACAGAGCCAATGATTCTCCAACAGAAGAGGAAGAAAGGTCTGGAGCGTCAGCATGCGGAACTTCTTGTACTCTACATACTGATTGAGATAACTCAAGTCGAGAATGGTTCTGAAGTCCCTGGTCTTCTTTGGAACCAGGAAGAAATGGGAGTAAAACCCTTTTCCCCTTTGCCCGAAGGGAACTGGCTTGACTGCTTCTTTGAGCAAGAGCTCGTTGACCTCCTCGAGAACGAGGAGAGCCTGGTCCCAGGAATAAGAGGACCTCCGCGGAGGAGTATCAGGAGGAATCTCCAGAAACTCGATGGTGTGTCCGACGGACACTAGTTCCAGGATCCACTGCCTGAAGTGATCACCTCTACTCCTGCACGTGGTGGTGAATATTCTCCACCTGCTCCCCATAGTGAGACTGAGGTGCAGTGGGGCCGGAGAGTCGGCATGGAGGGGCCGAGGAAGCCCTCTGAACGCCGCTGGTTCTTGGGAGCAGGGGGCGTAGCGGTACCAGTGGCCTTACGCTTACCTTGGCATCTTGCCTGAGCATTTTTCCGCTGCCTCCTGGTCCTTTTCCAAAAGGGCTGCTGCTGTTGTCGAGTGCCCAATAAGTACATGGACCTAACAGATTTAAGGGCCACATCTTTGTCCTGTAAATCCATTATAATGTCCTTGGTATCTCCTCCAAAAAGGACTGAACCCCTGAAGGGGGCATACTGAATCGTCGACTGGACTTCATTGGCGAGTCCAGAGAGACAAAGCCAGGAATACCATCCAAGGGCAACAGCAGTTGCCGAGGTATGGGCCACCGAATCGACGGAGTCGTAACGAAGAGCATGCCTACAAGAGATCTTGGAGAGTTCCTCCTTAAGGGGCGATGGGTCCATAGACTGGACCCCATACCTCTTAACTGTACCACATTATGAGGAACGTTCCTCATTTTGCTTCACAAAAGCTCCCTGTTCCACATTGTGAGGACCTGTTCCACATTCAGTATTAACACTTTAAAGCAAAAATCTATAGTAAATGATGCAAAAAATATATTATTCAATTAATAACAGACTTTCTGAACATGAATGCAAACATTTTAACAGTGTTCTGAGCCTCCTAGGCAAAGATCTGATTAAGTGTTCCACATTTTGAGAGGCAATGTTCCACATTTGAGGGACAAAAGGTTGAGAGTTATGCTGGACCCTCGCCTCCAGCCTGGCCATGGTCTGTTTTTGGTGAGATACCATGTGGGCCACGTAACTAAGGGATCTAAGGATGCAAGTGGCCAACGAGTAGACCTTCCTCCCGAACTGGTTCATCAGCCTTGACTCCTTGTCCGGTGGTGTTGTGCTCATGTGTTTGGGAGCTGTGGAGCGGTCATGAGCAGCCAAGATGACAACAGAGTCTGCCTTAGGATGAGCCTTTAAAAAAGGTGCGTCCTTAGGCACCCTGTAGAGTCTGTCCGCCCTCTTGGGGACAGCCGGGATCGAACGAGGCATCTGCCAGATGGTGGTGGTGAGGTCCCATCCACGGGGGGACAAGAATAGATGGCAGAGACTCTAAATCCAGATGCTCCATGAGTCTTTGCCACATAGGATCCTGGTCCTCCGACTCCCAGTCGAAATGATTTCTTAAGGTCCTCAAGTGGTCTGAAAAGGAAGTATCCTCCGGAGGGGATTTTGGAGAGGTTCTTCCTTTCATATCCTCGGGATCCTCCACAGGTTCCTCCTCCTTGGAGTCCTCCCTCCCATCGGAACTGTCTTCCACCTCATCAACAGGACAACAATGGAAATCCCGCAAGGGAATGTCCTGCTGAGTCCTCCCCGAGATGTGGACGGTTGATACAAAACTGCTCGGGGAAGGGGATCTAGGAAGCATCGGCTGCAGGAGTCTGGCTTCTAGATCAGTAACCAGCTCTGACCTGGCCCCCTGCCACCAAGACTGAATTAAGGTCTTGAAATCCGGGACCACCGGAGGAGGGGGAGCAGGGGCCAGTTGAGGCTGGGGGGGGGGGAGGAGGTGGACAGGAGGGGGATAAGAAAAAATTACTCACCTTAGTAATGTTGTTTCTTCTAATGGAGTCTTGCTGTATTCTGACTATTGCAGTGATCTCCAACCTTTGAACTGCCCCGGGAGAGGAAAGAGTTAACTTTCCACGCAAGGCATGGAACGCTGAGCTGGAGCTCGGTTGAAGCCTCTGTCTGCTGTTGTTTGAACCCCAACCGCCAGATCTTTACGAGCTATACTCACTGGGTGTTCTGTGTGGAAACTGTAAACTAACACTAGCCAACTGGCAACTAAATTTAATAAAGAGGGTTTTTTGGTTTCAAAGCAAAGACTCAAGTCAGGAAACCCAAAAAAAAACAAAACACAACATACATCCAAAATAAAGAAGGGTGCGAAAAAGGGGGCACCTCTAGGTGCCAACACTGCTCCTGCCCACCCACATCCCAAAAACCAGGTTCTGAAAGGGGATGCGGGGGGGAGGCCAGAATACAGCAAGACTCCATTAGAAGAAACAACATTACTAAGGTGAGTAATTTTTTCTTCAAACAACATGAAGTCTTGCTGTATTCTGACTGCTGCAGACTACCAAGCAGTACCTCCATGGAGGAGGGACAGAACCTACTTTGGGAATAGGCTCTGAAGTACTGCTGTGCCAAACCGAGCATCACTCCTAGCCTGGATATCCACAAAGTAATGCTTGGTAAAAGTATGGACTGTTTTCCAGGTGGCTGCTTGACATATCTCTAAGATAGGAATATCCCTGGCAGCAGCCAGGGAAGCAGCTGTACCTCTAGTAGAGTAAGTCCTCAGGCCTGAGGGTGGAGTCCTACCCAATTTTTCATAGCAGAATTGTATACAAGAGACAATCCACCTGGCAATAGATCTTTTAGTGGCAGGTTTTCCCTTACCGACCTCACCATAAGTGAGGAACAATTGGAGGGAGTCAAACCTGTGACCCTCGGTGCGCTCTATGTAGTAGCTAAGGGCCCTTTTCACGTCCAGGCTGTGCAGCCTCCTCTCTCCAGAGGAAGAATGGTCAGTGAAGAAAACAGGAAAAGACACAGACTGGTTAAGGTGGAAATCTGAGACCACCTTAGGCAAAACCTTCCTATTAGTTCTTAGGACCACCTTATCTCTATGAAAAGAGATAAAATCAGGCTCCACTGACAGGGCCTGTAACTCACAGATGCGTCTGGCAGAGGTAATGGCTACCAAAAACACAGTTTTTCAAGTCAAGTACTTAAGTTCTGCAGAGGACAACGGCTCAAAAGGGGGTTGCATAAGCTGAGCAATGCAAACATTTAGGTCCCAAGCAGGAGCAGGGTCCCTGAAGGGAGGATTGGTGTGCAACAATCCCTCGAAGAATTTATAAAATACAGGATGAGCTAAAAGAGAAGAGGGCTTACCTACTGACAAAAAAGCAGAAACAGCTGCTAAATGTACTTTGAGTGTAGCTGGTCTGAGTCCCAAGCTATTGAGATGAACCATATAGCCCATGACTGAAGGCAACCCAGCAGACTCTGGAGAAATATGCTTACCAGAGCACCAAATAGTGAACCTTTTCCATTTGGAGTTGTAAGTCTTTCTGGTGGAAGGCTTTCGAGAAGCCTTTAGAATATCCAAAACACCTTGAGAGAGATGCAGATCAGCAAACTCTAACTCTTCAAGAGCCAGGCCTTGAGATTGAGAGATTTGAGATTCGGATACCAAACTCTCCCCTGAGAGGATGTCAACAGGTTGTAATTCCTGGGAAGAGACAGGGGGAGGTGGACTGCTAAGGACAGCAACAGTGGGTACCAGGGCTATCTGGCCCAGTCTGGAGCAATCAGAATCACTTTGCAGGGCTGAGACCTGATTTTGACTAGTACCTTGAACAGGAGAGGGAAGGGGGGAAATGCATACAAAAACTTCCCTTCCCAAATGAGAACTAGAGCATCCAGGGGGACTGAGCCCAATACTGGGGGTCTACAGCAAAAAAGGGGGAGTTGGTGATTGTCTGGGGCTGCAAAAAGATCTATCTGTGGAGTGCCCCATCTGGAGAAAATCATCTTCAAAACCAGGGGATCTAGGGACCATTCGTGATGGCCCTGAGATATCCTGCTGAGAGCATCTGCCAGGACACTGTCCTTCCCTGGGAGGTGCACTGCTGTCAGAGAAGTTTGCAGGGAATAGGCCAGAGACCACAACTTCATTGCTTCTGTTCACAAGGCCATAGACCGAGTGCCCCCTTGCTTGTTGATGTACCACATTGTGGTGGTATTGTCTGTTCTGATCTGGACTACTTTGTTCTGAACAGACTTGGAAAAAACTTGCAGTGCAGAAACACTGCTCTGAGTTCCAAGAGATTGATGTAAAGCAAAGATTCTTGAGGTGACCACAGCCCTTGGGTGGTCAGATCCCCCAAGTGGGCTCCCCAGCCCAAGAGGGAGGCATCTGTAGTAAGGATTAGAGAATGAGATTGAGTGACAAAAGGAACTCCTTGCCTTAGATTGTCCTGATCCTGCCACTATTGCAGGGCCTGGATCAGGGTTCAAGTCACTGGGACTAGTTTGGTCAGGGGATCCTTTCTCTGGGACCAGAAGGTTCTCAAGTGGAACTGGATGTCCGTCATCTGAAACCTTGCCCCCTGGACCAATGCTGTAGAGGCTGCCATGTGGCCCAGGAGCTACAAGAAGTGCCTTGCTGGTCGAGACACCTGAAGGGTGAAAGAAGAGGCCAGTTTTACTAGTGTCCTTGCCCTGTCCAGGGGAAGGAATGCCCTTGCTCTTATTGTATCGAGCTGCGCCCCTATAAAGGTGAGGAGCTGCACTGGTTCTAAACTGACTTTGGAAGATTTAGGAGGAATCCTAAGGAAGTGAGCAGTTGCTGAGTTAACTGCAGATGTGACTTGACTTGGTCTGGGGACTGACCCACTATGAGCCAGTCGTCCAGGTATGGAAAGATGGAGATCTTTTTTCTCCTTAGGGAAGCAACAACTACTGCCAGGCACTTTGTGAACACCCTTGGGGCTGATGTTAGACCAAAGGGCATTGCTCTGAATTGATAGTGGCCTGAGGGCAGCTCGAACCTGAGGTACTTTCTGTGGGAGCACCTGATGGGAATGTGAAAATAGGCATCCTTGAGGTCCAGGGAGGCAAGCCAGTCCCCTGGCCTTAGAAAGGGCAGAATTATTCCCAAAGTCACCATTTTTAATTTTGGCTTTTATTTATTTATTGCACATAATCGGAAGTACAATCCTTTGAGTCACAGACTCTTTTGCAAAGGCTCCAAGTCGGTTACAGGGGGTGGAGGGAGAACAAAATACAAGGATACATACGTAATAAAGCAGTATACAAGAAAACATACACACTCAAGCAATAAATAAAGCTTTAAAAGGTGCTTGTTTAAATATCTCAGATTCAGGATGGGCCGCCATTCTCCTGTCTTTTTGGGGGTTAGGAAGTACCTGGAGTACAAACCTTTTCCCCCTGTGTAGGGCTGGAACCCCTTCTATGGCTCTGAGAGCAAAGAAGGAAGAGACCTCTGCCTCTAGGGCAAGGGCCTCCGAAGGATTTGCAGGTGGAAAGGATCTGGTTCTCATCTTGGGAAATTTTTTGAAGCTGAGAACCGGTCCCTGCCTTACTACTTCCAGGACCCACTTGTCTGATGCTAAAGACTTCCAGTCCTGGACAAAGTAAGCCAGCCTGCCCCCTACAGGTAGTGGAGAATCGCCCCGTGCAGACCCATCAGGGTGTCTGCTTGGCAGGGGCTTTAGGCTGAGGGGTGGAAGCAGGCCTGCTCATACCCCGTCTGCCTCTCCCTCTAAAGAACCCCCTCTGAGCAAAGGCAGAAGAGGAGGTGTGGGCTTGGTAAAAAGGCCTATGAAAGGGCCTGCCCCTGCCCCTGGAATGCTGCCTCTGAGGAGTGGCTTGCCTTTCTTTGGCCCGAGCACTCCTGTAGGTGGTCCTGTACTCGTCCATTTTTTTCATGTAATTCTCTGTCTGCTCCCCAAACAGAGAGTTACCAATGACAGGAAAATCCATGGCCTTAGCCTGGGTATCCTGTGACAGGCTAGTACATCTGAGCCAAGCCATCCTCCGAAGGGCCACAGATGTAGCCATGACTCTAGATGAAACATCACTGGAGTCCACAGCAGCATGAAATTGCACCTTGGATGCCTCAATCCCATCTGCAGCCACCCGCTCCAGCTCCTTGGAAAGCTGGTCAGGGGCCTGTTTAGCTAGAGCCATAACAGTGTCCCACCTGGACTTCTGGTATCTAGCTGTACAGGCCATATAATTAGCCTGCCTGAGTCCCAGAGATGCTGTCATGTACTGTTTCTTTGCCATGGCATCAATCCTCCTGGAGTCCTTATCTGGGGGGGGGTGTGAAGCCAAGGGTATATTTGCCTTCTCACAGGCAGCAGCCTGCACTACCCCAACATGGCTGCACTGCTGGAAAAGGAACTCCGTGTCTGAGTCAGAAAGAGTATACTTCTTGTCCATTCTTCTGTCCACAGGAGGTATGGAATTAGGAGTTTTTAAAATTTTAAATGTCTGTTTCCCTAAAGACTTATGGAGGGGAATAGACAATCTCCTGGACTCTGGGATATTCATCATTTCAACGAAATCAGGCTCCTCCTGATCCTCTACTGCTTCTTCCATAGGAAGCTGGAGGGTTTCAGCCACTTTTTTGTAAAACATAAAATGGGAAGGGGACTCAGAAAGCCTAGGAGGAGAAACACCTGAAGGTCTGTCTGGGGAGATGTCCGGGTCAATGGGCACATCCAGACTTTCATAATCACCATCACTATCTTCATACTCTCCCTCCTCCTCCTCCGGTTCATAAAATTCTTCTAAAGTATAATCCGGAACCGGGGGAACCGACCGAACCGAGCCCCTGACCGATGGTGCCGGTTCGGTTGGAACCGAAGTTAGCGACTGAACTATCCTTATCGCTTTGGCTATTTCATCAGCGGTCGGAGACAGAACCTGTGGATCCGAACCGGTTGACTCATCCCTTCTTTTTCTTTTAACCGGAACCGACTCCTCAGAATCGGTTTTCCTTTTGCCCGAAGAAGTTTCGCCCTGGTCAGAGGGCACTCCTTCTGGTTCGGTCGGAACCGAACCGGGCTGGCCATCCGGGTCAGCGGACTTCTCGGCCTCCCTTTCCCTCAGTCTACCTACTATCTTATCCAGGGTAGCTTTGGGAAAACTTTTACAAATTTGGCAGTCTGAATCGAGGTGGTCAAACCCCAGACAATAAACACAGGTGGTGTGGGGATCAGCCTTAGCAAAGGCTTCCCCCACACACACTACAGTGTTGAAACCCAGTGGGCCCAGTTTTTTTCTTGGGTTTCTCAGACATGGCCAATCCTAACCAAAACTTACCCTTTTATGGCAATCCGCCAGGCAAGACACCCCTCCCGGTTCCTGACCATGTTACGGGTCTTGGAAAAAACCGTAATAAAATCTATTTTTTTTTTAGAACCGATACGGACT
Organism: Neoceratodus forsteri; assembly: GCA_016271365.2. Classification (NCBI taxonomy): domain Eukaryota; kingdom Metazoa; phylum Chordata; order Ceratodontiformes; family Ceratodontidae; genus Neoceratodus; species Neoceratodus forsteri. The sequence goes on from CM057456.1 coordinate 376,199,827, forward strand.
GGTTACCACACTCTAATAAGAATAGAAAAACATTTTCACAAACTTGATCGGTTCAAACCGAACCGATCCAATGTTTACAAGTTCCACACAGAAAACTAATATGGAAACCTATCTAGTACTCACGGTACCACAGACAGAGACTTAACCGACAGGTTAGATTGTAGAAATTCGGTTGAAACCGAGAGAAAAAAACACACACTTTAACCGACTTTTTTGAACCGAGCGAAGGAGAAATCTCCAGAGCGACTGTTCAGTGAGGCGGAGTAAAGAATCTGGCGGTTGGGGTTCAAACAACAGCAGACAGAGGCTTCAACCGAGCTCGAGCTCAGCGTTCCATGCCTTGCATGGAAAGTTAACTCTTTTCTCTCCGGGGCAGTTCAAAGGTTGGAGATCATTGCAATAGTCAGAATACAGCAAGACTTCATGTTGTTTGAAAACCTCTGGAAACCCATATAATGGGAATATGGGTTGTATCCATGAAACTGCACAAATTGGCTCCAATCAGGAGTGGAACCCCCCCAGGATAGGGATCCCCAGGATACCCAAAGGGAAAATGGGGGACAGTTCAGGGCCTAGAGTAGATTCCCGACGACGGAACAGGCATCGGGGGAACCCACGTTGGACCCGCCATTGTATACAGGGGTGGAGGGTCCGGCGTCAGGACAGTCCACGTCGAAGGGACCGACGTTGGTACTGGCACGACCTGATCCGGCGCTGGAAGAGGATCCGGTGTCGGAACCAGACAAGAGAGCTCAGGCGTAAGGGTCCGGTCCGGTGTCGGGGCCAGAGGTAAAGGCCTGTCGACTGGGTTCAGCTGAGGGACTGTCATTGGGATCACTGGAGTCTGGGGAGGCGCCGGTGTCCCGCCGGAAGGCGGAGGGGCCTCCACAGGAAGGCCAGACGGCCGTGAAGGAGCCTCCTGATCCGGGACCCCCGAGGGAGAAGAACCCACAATGTCGAGAGGCTCGATGGGTTCTCCGAGACCATCACCGGACGCGTCCGGGGAGGATGCAAACGGGGCGTAGTAGGAGGGAGGGCCTTCTCCTTTGGTCCCGCTGGATGTCAGGTGAGGTGCGTTAGGCCTCGATGGAGGAACCATTCCCGCAGTCGCCTGAGACGGCTGACCAGAAGGGCAGGGCCATGCGGGTCAGGGAGGACCCCTGGCTGGCTTATCGACCCGTGGTTGGGCAACTGCCCCAGCCGGGGAGCAGACTTAGCAACCTCTGCGCGGTCCCCGGAGGAGCCGGGAGCCGACTTACCGGCTGGGCGGCATGATTGCTGGAGGAGCTGCGGCGAATTACCCTCTGAAGTCTTGTCCGACTTGCGTCTGTCTTCAGCGGTAAATGGGTCTTGCTTGTGGGCTGACCTGTCGTCGTCCACAGACGACCACTCCTAGTCTCTCCTTGTGCTTTTGAAGGGGAAGATTTTTCGATCAATCCCTAAGGCTCCCATCTTTTTCTCCAGGGAGGCCAGACGAGATTTGAGTAGGTGGGCCACCAATGCCTGCTGTCTCCGTTTTTTTTTTTTAATGGCCTGGCTGAATGACTGGCAATCGGGACAGGAGGAGACAGGATGGTTTGGGCCTAAGCAGAGAACGCACTGCTGATGACCGTCTTTGTGCGGGATCTGCGTGCCACAAGCTGAGCACTTTTTCTTCAGAGAAGACATCAAAAACTTTGATACATTAGAGGAGAATTGCGAGGGAAAACACCCGACGTGAACAAACTTTCTCGACGATCACTACTGGAAATCTGCGATGCGACTGACACGAGGCAGTGGGGAAAGAACTGGTGGTAGTGGGGACCGCCCACTATATACAGTCACACTGACGTCAGTCACGTGATGTCGGGTGTGCAGTCCCCCGTCAGGTATTGCTAGAAAAGTCTGCCGTGCAGCCCGACGCCAGGTGGCGCCAGTCCTATATGTGATGACCTACTGAAGGAACCCTCTCGAAGTAAGATCTGCTGAATCAGCTGTTTATGTGAAGATTTAACACTATCTTTTTGAGTTCAGCAGTTGACTTCAGGGTAGGACAATGTGATGTCATCAGCACTGTGATACCTGCTCTAACTGGTGCTGACTGCTTCTGAAAAAGCTCCAGCAGCAGAGTGCTTGTTGGTGACATAAGTAGCATATGTCATCAGCAAAAAATAAATAATTTATGTACTGTTCACTCCATTAATGTTGCATAAATCTATAAGGAAAAAATGCCAGGATAGGCAATTGTCCAGAGATATAGAGACATGCCCAGAGTGTTGTGAAGTACGGGTACAGCCAAGTCCTTTTAACTGTTCTGGACATGTCCTTATGTCTAGCACAACTGGACACATTGCAGCATGTCATTCCTCTTAGAAAATAGTCATAAAAATTAAAAAAGCAACTTTTTTTTTTTGCACCCCCATCTCTCCCTGGCCAACCACTCCTTCTGATCTCCTGAACCCTCCGTCTGCCCGCCAGCGCTTGCCTCATATTGCAGCCCCTTGGGTAACCCAGCGTGTCCCTTCACCAGACGGGTTCCCCTCCTCCAAGAGGGAAGGCACCAGTGGGGAGGCCAGCGCACTCTTAATTGGCCCAGGTGTTGCCGAGATATGTCGGTCATGGGGCTAGGCGGCAGCAGGAGCCGGAGACCGTCATCCAGTCAGCCAGGGAGCTGTTTGCTGGTTTTCCCCTGTGGGGGTGGGGGGAGTGGCATGCCACACATGTCAAGGCGCATGCCGACATCCGCGACTCCCCTACTGCTCCGAGACCCGACGTCCTGCTGTGCTCCCAGCCTCCACCAGAGGACAACAGGCGCTGGGTCTCAACCCCACCTTCCCCCCAGAGAAAGCGAGCTGTCCCTGGACACTCCCTCCCCAGCCAGCCCTCCAGCGACCCAAGTCTGTTCCTGGACCCAGGTCGCCGGCGTCACAGATGGAAATCCAACCATTGCTCCCATGAGCCAGCATTAAAAAAGCAACATTTTTACTGCAAAATCAGTTATGAGATCTATGGTGCCCAGCTGTGCTGAGATAACCAGGCACTCCCGTGATGCTCCTGGCCAATAGGATCCCTAGAATTTCTTTATCTACATCACTAATATGCAAGCAGCATATATGCATGTATACCTATTCCTAATGTTTTAACTTGATGGGCACACGTGCCAGCTTCCATCATCTGACAGTTTTATGTTCTAATCTTAGACATAGATGATGTCAACAGAGCAAGACTCAGAGAGCTATCCAGTCTGCCCAGTTCCCTGCCTATCTCTATGTCTGGACTAATGCTGGACTGGATTTAAAGATCTGAAAGCCCTAGTGGCAGATCATCACCCCCTTCCCCAGGTATCCGTCCCTATTCAGCTTGCAGGTCCCATTATGGCTTTATATTTATCCCATCCAAGTTTCAACCCCAGCACAGACTTGGCTACAACCACCTCTGTGGGCAGTCTATTCCATCCATCTACACCTGCTCTGTATTGCCTCACATCTCTCCTGACCCTTCTCCACCAGTCACCACCTGTGTCCTCTAGTTACTGTGTCCTTATTCCTCAAGAACAAGTCCTTACAATAACATAGAAACATAGACTTTGACGGCAGACAAGGACCGCTTGGCTCACCTAGTCTGCCCATTTCCCTACCTAGAAGATAAGCTGCAGATCCTATTTATCAAACAGCCTATTTCTTCCTACCCCCCAACAAAAATTGCCTTATGCCTGTCCCATGCATTCTTGAATTCTCCCACAGTTTTAGACCCCACAACCTCCTCAGGAAGGCTGTTCCATGCGTCCACCACCCTTTCTGTGAAAAAATACTTCCTCACATTGCCCCTGAGCCATCCCCCTTCTATCTTCAGATTGTGTCCCCTTGTTCTTGCACATCTCTTTTTCTGAAAGATGCTACCCTCTTGGACTTTGTTGATTCCACTGAAGTACTTAAACGTTTCTATCATGTCCCCCCTCCCTCCCTCCTTTCCTCAAGGGTATACATACTAGTCTCTCCTCATACGGCTTCTCTTGCAGACCCTGCACCATTTTAGTTGCCCTCCTCTGAACGGCCTCCACCCTGTCTATGTCCTTGCGGAGATGGGGTCTCCAGAACTGGACACAGTACTCCAGATGGGGTGTCACCAACTGTCTGTACAGGAGGATAATAACTTCCTGTTTTCTGCTGGTGATACCTCTCCCTATACATCCCAGTATCCCCCCAGCCCTCCCTATTGCCTTCTCACATTGCTTGCCAACCTTAAGGTCATCTGATATGATTACCCCCAGGTCCCTTTCCATTTTTGTTGTTGTTACTACCCCCCATTGTGTAATCTTCCCCTGGCTTTTTGTTTCCCAGGTGCATTACTTTGCACTTCTTTGCATTGAATCCAAGCTGCCATACTTCTGACCATTCCTCCAACCTTGCCAAGTGCCTTCTCATCCTTTCCATGCCTCCTTGTGCATCAACCCTGTTGCAGATCTTTGTATCACCTGCAAAGAGTCATACTTTTCCTTCCAGTCCCCCTGCAATGTCACTTATAAAGACATTAAAAAGGACAGGACCCAGTACTGAACCCTGCGGTATCCCACTAGTAACCCCCCTTTCTTCAGAGTGGACTCCATTTACAATTACCTTCTGTGTCCTGTTGTTCAGCCAATGTTTTACCCTGTTGATGAAGAACCTGTATGACACAATCATTTCACTCATGCTGTATTTGAGTCCTGGGTATTCCTTCTTGCATAGCTACAACATGTATAACGCCTTTCATATGCTAAAAATTACCCACATTGTAAATATCCTTGTATATCTGAAATTGTCTTTTCTCGCTGTTATTATTACAATTTGTATTTAATGCAAATAATGTATGTATACACACTGAAGTCTATTAATCCACTCACTGTCTGTATCCTGCCCCCGTCCTTTATGTGTATGATGGTGAGCCTCTGGAAATGCGTCCCTGACTCAAAGGATTGTAATTCCAATATAATAAATACATTTCCCCTCCTCTCCCCTCCCGGCCTCCAGTGAATATCAAAAACAAATAAAATAGGTGCACATACTCCGACAGGTAACAATAATCCAAAAAAAACAGGACTAGTATGATAGTGAAAAAAGGTAGTATTGTTTCCTCATGATACAATGTTGTGACCCCAAAGGTGCTGATGTGCTGAAGGTAAAAGGCTCCCCAGATGTCTAAACTGTACAGGAAAACAAAGTGCCCTTTTTTTGTTTTCCTCATACTGTTGTTTACTGGCTTGCATCACAGACTTATATGTATTGTACCTATAGGGATAAAAACGAGTACATGTAGCACAATTAACATTTAGAAAGTATTCCAAGTTGCGAATTTCATCAGCTGTGACACACAAAACATATTATACCTTGCGGTTTGCAGTTGTAATGCACTGCGTATAGGACAAACAATATGGAAACTGTAAGAGAGGGTGGGGAAACACATTTGTGCAATCAGCAATTTGGATTCAGTGAATGCCCTTGCAGCCCATGTAATTATGAGTGCGCTATAGACCATCCTCAAATGGTCCTTTAGAAGTACAGAAAAAATGACACTGGGCATAAGAGGAGTTGTCATTAATAAGATCCTGCAGAGAGAGCCTCAGAACACATACTTTAAATATTATCCTGGTCTGAAAAGGATAATCAGAATTAGTGCCCTTCCTATGAGGAGTATATGCACTACTGCTGTATACAGGTTTTCTGTGCTTTTTATACTTGAGTAGGGATTGGGAATATGGATTTACTGGGTAGTTTAAAGTAAGGGGGTAATATAAAGGGAGCAGGAAATGCACACATTTATATTTAATATTAATGTTCCTCTTTTTCTCCCCTTTTGTAGAGCGAAGGTTTATCAGTGATGTTTATTCACCGTTTTTCTCATTCCCTGATGTGATTTGGACACACATGCACAATGTGGATCTCTGGTACTTCATCTTTGGAAGAGATCACAGCACGACATATACCGATGGAATGAAGTCTATCCAGATGTAATATATGGACCACTTCTCCATTCTCAGCTGGATCACCAAATAGAATTAATACGGTCTGTTGAGTATTCAGTTTGTTATTAGACCAGCCACACTGATCCCACTGATTTCTCTCTCTCTCTCTCTCTCTAATCTTTGTGTACCTATTTAAATACTAACTTAAGCACTTTGTCAGTGATTGCTGTTTTTCATGCTTAGCAACAATTTTAAATTAAGTAGTGATGCACGGATGTTATAATTTCACCATTTTCACTTTATGTATCTGATTAGAGGCACCTCCCATTATGACGTCATGGAAAGGCGACAAGTAACAACACAGAGAGACAGACACATAAAAGGGAGCATACTCCCAGGTACAAACTTTACTGATACAGCACAGTTCATGTGCGAAACATAGCTGAGTGGTTTGTAGGTGTCCAGGGAGCCTTTTATCTTTTGCAAATCAGCACCTTATGGGACATGATATGGTATCGTGAGTAAACAATAAAAAAAATGTTTTTCACTATCACACTAGACCTGTTTTTTTTGGATTACTAGTGTATGACCTATTTTTTTTTTTTTTTTTGGAGGACAGCGTTCTTATAGGTAGTAGCACCACAAACCAGAGGCACACTCTGCTGGTTCTTGTGTGTCTTCCAGTGTATACATGTTGTGGTTTGCCAGCAATTCCTTATATACCCTCCCCTGCTGCCAAAGGATCCTCTTCGTGGCCCTCCTTGTGGTGGTTTCTATGCGGTCTGGACTTCAAAACTGCCTGCAGCACGCCAGATGGGGCCTTACCAGAGATCTATACTAGGACAGTATCACCGTCACCATCCATCTGTCAAATCCCTGTCCTAGCATCCGGCTAGCTTTCCTATATGCTTTCTTGCACTATGCATTGTGCTGCGGCTATCACCAATGACCACCGAACCAGGTCCCCCTCCTTAGTTGTCTGCACCAGCCTTACTCCCCCATTCCAGTAAACCATTTTAGGGTTCTTTTTACCAGTGTGCATCACTCTATACTTTCTGAACTTCAGCTGCCATAATCTGGACCCCTTTTCCAATTTTTCCCGGTCTCTTATTTTTTTTTTTTTTTTTTTTTTTTTTTTAAACTGAATAAACGTCATTAACTTTTCCCAGAGTAGCACCAACACACAGGTGAGAATACGCAAGGACAATGAGTCAAAGATACAGATCCCGCATCCAGTCTCTCTCCCTCCCCACCTCCCCTCCCGTTGAATAAAGACTGAATCCACCTTGCCACAGATCTTAGTGTCATTAGCAGAGACACACATTATTCTGGATTCCCTCCCCTATATCCCAGATGAAGATACTGAAGAGCCCCAGCCCCTTACCGATCCCTGTGGCATCCCACTTGTGACTCCCTTGGGCTCTACATATGCCACTGATCACTACTCTCCGAGTCCAGACACCCAGGGCATTCCCTAGCCATCTGGCCACCTAGCTTCTTAATTAGCCCTCAGTGTGGAATAGAATCAAAGTCCTTGCCATAGTTGAGGTACAACGACTGCTTGGCACCTGTACACCTCCTTTGTGTCCAAATCAATGAAGTGGATAAAGTTAGTTTTGCAAGATCTCCATGCGACACACCTGTGCTGTCTCCAGTCCTGCAACCCATTTGCTTCCAAGAATTCCATATCTCGCAGCAGCTTACCTACAATCAAAGTTAGACTGGAGTGGTCTGTTATTTCCTGGGCCATCCTCGTCCTTGCTCTTGTGAAGCGGCTTCATATTAGCTACCTTCCAGTCTGCCAGAACCACCCCATTTGTCAACATAAATTCCTTAAGGCAAATACATTATCTGAGAGAAGTAATACGAACTTACTCAGTGTCTATTATTTTCTGCTTAAGTGCAATGAATGCAGCCACGTACTCATTTAAGTTCTGTCAAAAGAAGAAAAAGAAAGTTAGGAAAATAGTCAAATGTAGCAGGTATAGCAGATAAGCATTACTTTCACTAAATAAAATAAAAAAAACTCAGGAGTGATTTTATCCTTATATGCCAGACAACATGAGCAATGGCCTATTTTACTCACTATTTTAAAGAAATTCTTACCAAAAAAAAAAAAAAAAAAGGTTGTAATAGCTTTTATTTGACTAACAAACCTTTTGTTTTCAAGCTTTCTAAGCCACATAAGCTTTCTCATCAGGCACTGTCATAACACAGCTACATGGAGATTTTATACAGAGAACCTGAGGTTAATTAGTATAGGTCACATGATCCTTTCTCACTACAATTTGTGATCTAAACTGCTTACCAGTGGCTAATACTGTACCAAAAATGACAAACTGTCATCTCGACTTGTCCTAGTTGCAAGATTTGCAATACCAGAGATAGGAAGTGGGTATGGGAAGAGTCAGGTCCAGTCATGTATGAGCCTACAGCTTGGTGGTTAGAGCACCATAAAGGTATTACAGGGAACTTGGGTTCAATTCCTAGTAGGTCACATTATTTCTTTCCCACTACAGTTTGTGATCTGAATTGCTTAGCAGTGGCTAATACTGCAGCAAAAACATATATACAAACCTACGAAAACACCAGCAGAAAAAGGCCCACAGGTCTATCAAGTCAGCAGCTCACAGTTTAATACTTCTGCAGCTGCCGCCACCCCCCCCCCGCGCCCAAGGGCTTTTCCCTCCGCAGGTTCTAATCTGTAATTACCGTCCCTTTAACTCTATTCCACCCCCTTTTAAAACCGTCCACTGTCTTCAGCGTGATCAGTTCTTCTGGCAGTTCATTTCACCCAGCCACCCACCACCCTTTCTGCAAAGTAATGCTTCCTCATCCCCTCCTGAATCTTTCCCCTTCCAGCTTCAGACTGTGCCCCCTCATAACCCTCCCTCCCTTTAAGCAGAACAATCCCCCCATTTTAACCCTGTTCATGCCTTTTAAGTATTTAAAGGTCTCTATCATCCCCCCAACCCTTCTCTCCTCCAGGGAATACATCTTGAGCTCCCTCAATCTTTCCTCATAGAATTTATCTCCCAAACCTAGGATCATCTTTGTCACCCTATGCTGCACCCCCTCCAGTAATCTTACGTCCTTTGTTTAGGTAAGGACACCAGAACTGCACACAGTACTACAAGTGTGGCCTCACCAGTGATCTGTACAGTGGCAGGATGACCTCCTCCCTTCTAGAGGTGATGCCCCTGGCAATGCACCCCAGCATTTGATTGGCCCTTGCAGCCACCCTCCTGCACTGTGCTGATACCTTTAAGTCCCCTGTGACTAGCACCTCTAGATCCTTCTCTTCCTCAGAAATAGATATGTGTACACACCCCCAGCCAATTGCTGGTTCTGGGGTTTCTGGCTCTGAGGTGCATGACCTTGCACTTCTTAGCATTAAACCCCAACTGCCATGCACCCAACAAGTGACAAAGATTTGCTAGATCTTCCCCAGAGTTCCTGCCTCCCCTCCTCACTGTCCACTGTCTCACATGTGTTTGTGTCATCAGCGAACAGGCTGATCTTACTCCTGATCCCTTCTGCTATGTCCCAGATAAAGATGTTGAATAATCGTTACAAATGAATTGCTAAGTAGTGGCTAATACAATATCAAAAACAATTAACTGTCATCTCAATTGTTCCTAGTTGCAGGATTTACAATACCAGAGAAAGGAAGTGGGCACATCTGTCATCTGGTTTATCATGTTAGCTTAGATTTTTTTTTTATTTATTTATAGGGTTCGGTAGTGAAAAAAAAAAAAACACAGAAACATTGAAGTTATCGGCAAATGAAGACGCCTCTGGCATATCCAGTCTGCTCATTTTCCCTGCTTACTGTGCCACTGCAGCCTTTGTACAACCTCTAGTCATACCCACCCCTTGTGTTCCTTCCAAGGTTCCCTTGTATCTGTCCCATGCACGCTTGAATCCTGTGACTGTTTTGGACCAACCACCTCAACTAGGACGCCGTTCCAGGCTTCCACCACCCTCTCTGTGAAGAAATATTTCCTCACATCCCCTCTGAACCCCCAGCTTCATAGCGTGACCCCTTGTCCTCAAGTCTTTCTGCGGAAAATGCTAACTTTCTGTACCTTATTCCTGTTACGTATCTGAATGTTTCTATCATATCCCCCCCTTCCCTTCTTTCCTTAAGCGAGTACATATTCAGTTCTCTTAAGACTCCCTGACATGAAACACCATGTAGCTAATCTGGTGTAGAGAAACAAAGCAGGCTTTACTTTGCAGTTCAATATAGGAGGCTTGCATGTGTGTAGTAGGGATAAAGCTCTGTCAATCTATTCATTTAACGAAGGTCAGGCCCGCTAGCAAAAGAAGAGTTGAAAGGCAAACCCCTAAAGTTCACAAGAAGGAGGGGACCCCTATACCCTCATATGGTAACATTTTTATCAATAAGCATAGGCTACCAAGTTTTAAAGAACAGGTGTTCTTGCCCGCTGGTATTTAACTGTAGCCTTTCCAACCTCATACATGTTATTCAACTAGTGAGCTACATTTTGTTGGGGGGGGGGGCGATCCAATGCTGTGCGATTGTCTTTCTAGTATTCACCACGGCATGGTCCCATAATCTGAGTGTACTCTTGCCCTGAACAAGGCACTGATCCACCCCAGCATGAACTTGAGGGGATAGCCGGGCAAGGCCCACTGCATCACCCTTTCCACTGTTTGGTGCACCTCAGTCCAAAAAGGGGCGACATTATTGCAGGTTATTGCCATATGCAGGAAATTTCCTTCTTCCACGTTGCATTTGGGGCATACAGGATCATTAATGGACTTGAATTTACGAAGTTTAACCGGTGTAACATATATTCTGTAAAAGAAGTTGAGCTGCACTCTGTGTAGTCTGTTAGAGCACGAGCAGGTGTGCACATGCTGTACTGCTGCCTGCCATACAGAGGAGCCTTTTCCATTGCCAAAGTCATCCCCCCCAGTTAGCATGTGCCTTTACCGGGGGAGTGGGGGGCAGGGAAAGCATCAGCATCTAGAAACAGTAGAAGCAGTCTGTAGAAGGCAGTTCGTGGCTGTGGTTTGGTGAGTATTTCTTCTGTGGGAGATTATATCAGTGTTATCTTTGTAAAGCACTGTCTAATTCTTAAGGTAGGCAAACCAAAAACAAAAAAAACCAAAAATCAGTCAGTTTCTTGTAGTCTTGTCTCAGATCAGTAAAGAATTTGAGTATACGTCCCGAGTAAAGGTCCCCCACCTTCATTACTTTCTGTTTCAGAGAAGCATGGCTTTAGCCAAATGACCACTCCTCTAGCTCTGGATGAGAAACATGAACCCAGCCATTCCTCCCCCCCACCACACACAATTTTTCTCCGCATGTGTTCCCTCTTTCTCCACCACGAGGGTCTCTTGCAAGCACATATCTGCCTGCATTCCTCATATTCCCCAGAATGTTTTTCCTTGTAACATGTGATTTGAGCCCATTTATGTTCCATGATCTTATTTTTAACATGTCACCCATTATCCCTACTGTTTCCAAATGGAACTTTCTCCAGTGTTACCATCCAGTCTGCACTACTGTATTTAACTGCTTCAGAAGTATCAAGTCTGAACAACCTGAAGTGTAATAAAACTAACAACTGGTCTCACAGCTCCTATATCCCAATAGAGGGTACCCCTACCCCCCAACTTGTAATGTGCCACCCCCATGCGCCAAAACACTGCTCACACCCATAAGCCCACACCCCACCCCAATAGATAACATTGATAAATGTAACTGAGTCATTCCCCCTCCTCCCCTTTAGCACATGCTGTGTGCAGCACCCCTCAGGCAGCAAGCGACAGGCTGTGCATATCTGGGAAATCATTCATACTAACTACATCTGAAACAGTGGCTTATTATTGCCCATCCGCTTCCCCAGGAGGAGGGTTCAGCGGGTGGAGAGCGATCCGCACAAGTGAACTCACATGACAGTAAAATGTCGTCAATGTAAAACAGTTCCTTGAAACAAGCAAATCAGGCACTCCCAACAGCACTGTATCTTTTAGTTATGAGCCAGGTAGTCAGGTCAGCTTCAAAGATAAGTGTATTGCATTTTGAATATTTAAACACCGATTTGTCATCACCAACCGGCCCCTGAGCTAATGGTGCAGCTTGGTACTGAGTAATTCGCTAAGTGCCACAGTCCTTGCTTCCCTTACAAATCGGACTAATCCATGTGATAAAACACTGAGATAGGATGTCAACCAGTGGCAGCTTCATGCCCACAGGGAGCCGTATGAGTGTGCATTTCGAGAAGTGTTCTAACAGGTCCTGTCATAGTTCAAAGTATATGACTGTCTGACATAAATGGTCCAAACTCCCTGCTCCATCAACCATCTTGAACAGAAAACTTCCGACTGATACCTCACAACCCCTGCAGCAGACAGGAAGAGCAGTAAGAAGATTTGAACCAGTAACCTAGTACACAGGCCGACTGGCATCAGGGTTAGCAGGCTGTTGTAAAAGTCATCCGTAACAGGTGAGCTTTCCTGCCTCGGGATATTGGATAATAAGATATAGGATACACAATGACCAGACTCAGAATATGGCATTCATCATCATGAGTGAGAGGGCACGACCATAACTCATGAGTGGCATTTAGGTCTTCAGGCCATAGAAATAAATCTCTCCTCAGTAAGGTTTCATTTTCACCTACGCTGTACAAATCTACTATATCAGCATCTGCACTCTCCTGCTCCCTTGGATCAGCTCCCCATGTCAAGCAGTTTCCTGCAGTGTGCAAGCAGGCAGTTTGTGGTACTCACAACAGTTCCTCCTCGAACACCCGCAATGCTTCCTCGACTTGGGTTTCCATGACAACTTAAGTCTCATCTTCGTGAGGGAGTGGGCGTGGTGCAGGGCGAAGACAACTCAGGGTGCACATTTCAATGTCAGCAAAGCCACCAGCCACTGTTAAACTGAAAGAGGTTTGCCGCCAATGTAAGGGGAGGTGCTGCCCATTAAGACTACCATGCAGGTTAGTACACTGTCCAACCATTACCTGTTTCCCACCGGACGGTCATGTTTTAACAGTAATACCAAATCTAAAGGAGTGACATGTTTAGGTAGTTTCACATACTGCATCTCAGCACATTGTCCATTACCCCCCTTACACCCCGGTACCAGAAACGTTCCCATCTGCCCACACTGAGAGTTTATACATATTACGGGGTATCATGAGGTTTAGACAGTTATATAATCACAGCTTACCTGTAGAATGAAGTGATTCTCAGCTCAGCAGACTGGTTCTGCAAAATTCACATATCCTTTTAGGCAAGGTCAGGCAGAATGTTTGTGAGGCTGTTCCCTGAACATCACCAGTAACTGAACGAGGTCTTTGGGAAGAGTAGGCAAGGGTTGTGTCTCTTAGGACTGTGGAATCTCTAGAAAAGTCAGGCACCCTGTTCTCAGTGAGCTGGATGGCGACAGTGGTACCGAGACTGCCCTTCAGTTGCAGCCTCCTCTGCATCTGTGTCGTCCTCTGTATCTTGTGGCTTCACAATGAAATGGGGCGGGTGTCCTGGTTTGTTAATCCAGAGGTTGGCTGGATACAAAAAAGCAAAGTCACAACCTTGCCTATGCAGGCTAGCATTTACATCTAAGAATTTTTGGTGCTGCAACTGTAAATCTCTGCTGAAGTTTGAGAAGATAAGGACACATTCCTCTTCTACTTCCACTGGACCGTGAGCTCTAGCCGCCCTCAAAACTTTCTCTTTTTATGGAAGACGGAGATATTTAAATTAAGTAGTGGAGGGGGGTTTCGTCTCCTGGTCTCGGCTTGGGATTGGTGCAATGAGGCCTCGGCATTTCATATTCAGTAGCCGCAGGTTCCAGACCCAAGCTTCTTCATAAACAATTTCTGCACAGTTTGTCCATCATCAAGGCCCTCCAAACCTTCAGGCAAACCAATGATCCATACTTTTGATCTACGGGCTCTGTTTTCCTGATCTTTTGCCCAAGCATGCCCACTTTTTGCAGCAGCCTCACTTTCTCTCTCGATAGATCAGCTATGAGATCTCCAGTCCACCAATTATCTTTTCTGCTTTATCAATACAGACAGTATGTGAAGCTGAGGTTTCTGCCATTCAAGTTACCACAGACTGCAAGTGGGTAATCTGGGCAGTGAGATTAGTGAATCCAGTTTTGACCTCCTGCTGAAGGTTCACTTTCATATAGTGGGCAATGAAGAGACCGCACGGTTGTCACAGTCTTTTCCCGCTCCCACTTCAGCTGCAACTGCCTGCTATCTGGTACAGCTCTCCGCCACAGCTGAAGACCACTTTGTTATGCCCTCAAAAGGAAGAGCTGTCTGCCGCTTTCCTGGTTTCTGGGTTGCCATCAGTCCCTGCAACATTTCTGGTGTATTTTAGGCATGCTGAAAATTTAAAGAGAACCAATTTTGATAATTTTTAGGCCGAGATGGCTAAGCAGAGAGATCCCTTAACTGAATGGGAGCGCCAATGAGCAGCTGAATAATTTAATTTACCCCCTAAAGCAAGGGAAGGGATAGTAATTTGCCCCCAAAGAGTTCACAGCAGGATCCCTCTCACTTCCTCATATCTGGCTCCGAACCCACACTCCGATGTTTTGTGACATCAGTACAGGGACAGTACATGGGCGCGCACATGGGCACACTCCATTTACTTGAATGGAGCATCTTTATACTAGTTAATTTCCTGATTTTAAATTAGGTTTAGGCACAGATCAATGACAGGGTTGAACTAACACAGCTCTTGTTAGTTGAACCCTAGCAATAAGGCAATGACGCCTAGAGTGTATCGTCGTTTCAGTTACCTCTGTTGAATACTCTAGGTCTTTAAGAGTTTCTTGCTCAATCTCCAAGCCAAGAGGGACAGACTGCAGAGATTCAGATGCATGATGGGACCTTGGGCAAGAAGATCTGGACTGGTTTGAAATGTGACTGGCAGATCTCGTGACATGTGGACTAAATGGTGGACCCATGGTCGACAGGACCATCATAGGCATACCAAAGATTAACTCCGGTTTGTCCTGTGCCACTCTTTGCAGTACTGTAACCCCTAGGCAGCGCTATCTCTAGGGCTATTATCCCTGCCTGTACTGGTGACAACAGGTTGAGGGGCCTAGGTTCAATATTTTGGTGCCTTCACCAGGTACAGCCCTCTGGGAAGCTATATCCACCTACAAACCCACCTAGTGACCATGAACCTTGTACTGTAGAATAACCCTTTACAGCAATTAACATACAGTTGGCCTTAAACATTAACAATATATCCACACACCCCTTGCACTTACCACCAGAGTCTGGTCTTCAGAAAATCCCCTGGAACCCCCTGTAAAGACAGCATTAACAATGCAAGCATGAACCTTCAATGCTGTAACAGATTTCGGTATCTCTACACCAATTAAGAATATGCTGATAAGCCAGTTTAAACGTGAAACAGTAAATCGGTTTTATTACAGGGACATGAACAAGGGGGGGCAAGAATCTAGAAGAATGGTTACTTTACTGATTTGATTCAGGTTACTCTGCATGCATGTACTCTAGTCCCATAGTAAAACAGTCTAAACAATTGGGTACCCAGAATGTTATGCTGGCTGGCCAGAATCGACGCCTGGGGTTGGTCGGCACTGCAGCTGTTGGTGGGGCCCTTGGTGGAAAGAAAGGCAGTTAAACATGCATAAACAAAGACCTTGATTATCTGTGTCCTTGGCTGGGTGGCCCAGTCCTTTGTAACCCTATAAACACACTGGAGCAATCAGATGGTACCACAAAATGATTTAAAGAAAAGTTGCAGGGAGCTACCCTGAGTTTACTCACAACACCAGTTGTTTGGAACTGGCCTGGCAATATGAAGACCTGTTGCAGAAGACTGAGGAGCATGGGGAAGCTGGGCCTGCATGACTCACCTCCGCTTCATGGCCTTTCCCTCCAGGTGGCCGCAACCTGCGATTTCTTGCGGCACAGGGGCTGGATCCCCAAGCTGGTCTCTTACCGAAAAAACAGTAACTGGTGCCCGCATTAACACGTCTGGCAAAGTTCAGTTTGTGTGCTGGTGAAAAGCTCCAGCTGGTAGACAGTTTGGTCACTGGCAACGATGGGCTCCTTTCTGATAATCAAGAGTCCCTGGGCGGTAAGCTGTGACTAACAATAAACATTCAGCACAGTTAATGAAAACAGCATTCACTTCTCTACCACTCAATTCGGTTCCAGGCCGGTTCGCAATTGCTGTTGATTCACTGAGCAAACCTCTCAATTGATAGAAATTGTCTCTGATCACAGTTCCTGAGCCGAACGCTCACAGAAGCTCCTCTTGGTCCAAAAGCTCAAACTGCACTCTTCAGAGTCTCGGGGCTAACTGCCACAGTTTAAAGATTAGTTTCAGATTAATCCATTTTCTGCTATCAGGCAGTTCAATGCTGGATACAATAGCAAGAAGGCAAGTCAGGCCTTTCCCTGGAGCGGCTTCACGATGGGTCAAGCTGCTCACATTCTCAGTTCTAACCGCAACTGACTACTGCCCTCTTAACAGTTCTTGAACTAGTCCCATTCTTTAAGTGTTCCAGTTGGCTAGGGGAGCGTTCAATCACAGTTCTGGTGCTCCCATTTGTTAGTTTAGGTGCCAACCTGTAAAAACTACAAGAACTACAGCTTTTTCCCACGAAGCACTTGTACTAAGGACTCCTCAAAGTCCCTTGTGTCTCAATTGGTCCAATTACCTGGAAGTCCCAGACTAAACATGGTGGCTCCCAGTTAGATGAATAAGCTGCAAGAAAGTAGATTAAAACAAGCACTCTAATTTAAACAATAAGTTAAGAGGTTAATATTTATAGTACTAGCTAGAGCTCCCTCTGCTTTACTATCGTCGCAGAGCACAGCAAATTAAAAAGCGGTGCTTGGCCAGTCACGAGCCACGAAGAACTCAGACCCAGCCCAGACCATTTACTGTATACACACTGCTATAGCCTTAAAGGGACAGGTGCAGAGGCACATCATGGCACTCTCACGCAAATCAACAGGATAACAACAAATAACCAGGGATTAACTACCCCTGCAGGACGTCGGCCTGGCAATGGGCATTAATGGGGCTCTGGGAGACACGGCAAGCCCCAAATTGGTGGGGGGGGGGGCTACAGAACTCTGGACAGAATGGGAATGGAAGGGAAGACGTACAGAAGATCGTATTGACCCCAGCGGAGGGAGACGGTGTCTTGAGCCACTGTTTGTTCATCCCTTGTGAGGGGATAAAATTGCAGAAACTTGGCGTTTCATCTGGAGGCAAAGAGATCCATCTGAGGGAATCCCCACCGGTGGGTGAGGAGCTGAAAGGCACTGTCCTTTCAGTTCTCATTCCCTTGGCAGAATGTCCCTGCAGCTGAGACAGTCTGCTGTTATGCTGTCTTGACCCAGGATTTATGCAGTAGCCAGAATGGAGAAATGACGCTTGGCCCTGTGTAGTAAAAGCAGAGTTTCCTTCAGCATGCAGGTGCTTCTTGTGCCCCCTCGGCAGTTGGTGTACGCCACTGTGGTCCTGTTTGTGAGGATCAGGATGTCTCGTTTGTGAACAATGCTTCTGAATCTTCATAGTGCCAAGTGTACTGCTCGCATTTCTAGCACACTGATGCTGAGGCAGGACTCCAGCAAGGACCACTTGCCTTGAATGGAGAGATGATTCAGGTGGGCACCCCATCCTCTGAGGCTGGTGTCGGTGGTGATCTGTACCTGGTGTGGATGCCCCAGCTTGCAGCCCTTTATTAAGTTCACCCCTGTCCATCTGTTGTTAAAGTGTTGCTCTGTAATTCCTGCCGGCTCTCTGAGGGGAACATTGTTTGAGAAGGGTCGCTTGAGTTGGTCGCATGTGAATTAAGGTCCACGGAACTGTATACCTTGTCTCTATAAGTTGCATGAACACCTGGACTGGAAAATGAGTGATGTGCTGGCATTTCAGAAGAAGAGATTGTAAGTCCTAGAATTTTGTGAAAGTTAAAAAGACTTTGCCCTGGCAAGTTCTGAAGTCTGCTCCCAGATGACTGAGTGTCTGCGCTGGAAATAGGGAACTCTTTTGCCAGCAGAGGACAAAACCATGTGCAGAAAGGCAGCAACTAACCTCCGCCACTGCCTGCAAGGCCACCGCATATTGTGAAGCTCAGATCAGGATGTCATCCAGGTATGTGAAGAGTTGGATCCCCTGGGTGCGCACATGTGGAATAACTGTCACTGGGGCCTTAGAGAAGACTCTTGGGGCAGAGGAATACCCAAGGAAGGGTTCTGAACTGGAGGTGGCTGTCCTGGACCTTGAATCAGAGATACTGTCAGTGAGTCTTGGATGGGAATGTGTAAGTAAGCGGCCTGTAAGTCTGTGGAGGTGATGAAGTCCCCCTGGCAGACTTCCCTGATGATGGAGGACACGAGTCGGCATCTTGAAAGATCTGCTGTGGTCAAAGTGATTCAAGAATCTGAGGTTCAGCACTGGCCTGACCCCCCCCCCCCATGCGTTTCGGGACAATGAAAAAGAGGGAGTAAACACCCTTGCTGATCTCTGGGAAGGGTAATGGTTCTATGGCACCTTTCTGTTGCAAGTCTGTTGTCGCTTGAAGCATTGCATGCCTCTTCGTGCAGTCGGATGATAGTGGAGAGGGAACGACACGAGGAAGTGGAGGCTTTGTGTCAAATTTGATTAGGTACCTCTTGTTGATAATGTCCATGACTCATCTGTCTGTTGTCATATAGATCCAGTCCCTGAAGAAACTAGAAAGTCTGCCTCCAATATGGGGATAGGCTTGGATTGTCTCACTGCAGAAACTTTTTAGTGGAACTCCCAGAGTTACAGTTGCCGCTTCCTCCGCCTCTGTTGCTGCATTGGTTATGAGAGGCAAGCCAGGACTGACTGTTACTGAAGCCCTTTTTCTGGTTTCTGTTGTAGGACTGGCCATGAACAGAATGAGACAGAATAGACAGAATGAGAAGGGACCTGCAGAAACTTGAAGAATGGTCAGGGGTTTGGCAGTTGAAATTCAATGCAAGGAAGTGCAAGATAATGCATATGGGGCACAAAAACCCTGGCACAATATATCAGTTGGGGGGTGAGGATATAGCATGCACCAAGCAGGAAAGGGATCTTGGAGTTATCATCTCTGATGACCTCAAGGCAGGAAACAGTGTGACAAGGCAGCAGGTAAAACAAATAGGATGCTGGGATGCATAGGCAGGGGCATCACCAGCAGGAAAAGGGAGGTCATAATTCCACTATACAAGACACTAGTGAGGCCGCACCTGGAGTACACTGTGCAGTTCTGGAGACCTTACCTACATAAGGACATAGACAGGGTAGAGAAGGTTCAGAGGAGGGCAACAAAGATGGTGCATGGATTGCATCACAAGTCCTATGAGGACAGGTTGAAGGCACTGAACATCTACTCCCTGGAGGAGAGGAGGGAGAGGGATATGATAGAAACATACAAGTATCTTACAGGGAGGAACAGGGTGCAGGAATGCACTATTTTTAAGCGAAAAAGATGTTCCAGGACTAGAGGGCATGGGATGAAGTTGGAGGAGGACGATTCAGAGGAAACGTGAGGAAGAATTTCCTTCACAGAACGGGTGGTGGACAAGTGGAACACCCTGCCAGAGGAAGTGGTGGGGCCTGAAACAATCACGGGATTTAAGAATGCATGGGATAGACATAAAGGAATTCTGGAGGTCAGGGGTAAGGGGCAACAGACTTCCTGGAAAACATAAACTGAACTTACAAACTTAAATGGGCAGACTGGGTGGGCCATAGGCCCTTATCTGCCGACACTGTCTATGTATCTATGAAAAGGCCACCAGGAACTGCCAAACCAGGACTGGTCTCTAGATTTTGATTGTGGCATGTGAACCTTAGTCGTTTCTCCAGATTCCTTGACTGCCTCTTTAAGAGCCGACCTGAACAGAAGGCTGCCTTCCTAAGGTGCATTGACAAGGTGAACATTTGAGGAGGCATCTGCCAGCCAGGCCCACAACCAGAGGTTTTGTCTCGCAGATGTCCGGGAGAACTCTGTTCTCATGGTACAATAGACCGCATCCTCTGAAAGAGGATGCAAGGCCCACAAGCTGTAGTTGCGGGATCATAGATCTGTTCTGCTCTAAATCCTCCACCAACTGAAAAGCCAAGTATGTGGCCCAGCAGACAGCAGCCCTGCCTGAGAACACATTAGCTGTTGCCGCCTTCAAGGAAGTCTCTGAAGCCTGGAAGACCTTCATTAAAGAACAGCCAACTTGCAGTCTACTGTGTGCCCAAGTATGGCCCTGCCATCCGTTGGAATTATCATCTTCTTTGTTAGGGATGAAATCATGTGGTCAATCCTGGGAAGCTTCAACCATGTTTCTGATTGTTTTTTACCGAACTTCAATAACGTGGTGACCCTGTGTGGAACAGGGTACATTTTCTCCTGGCCTTGCCATTCCTCTCTAAGAGGATGCTCAATTGTCGGTGGGATGGGGAACGATGTTGATGGCGTAGTCTATTTTGGACAGCCCGAATGTCAGTTTGTCTACTGTGGAGGTGGAAGGCGTGGTTCCTAGGTGTATTTCCAACATGACGATTTTAATGAAACCGTCCTGGACATCCAAATCAAAGTGCCTTGCGGACTCCAGCTTTGATTCTGAGGAACTGCCATTTACCTGTCCCTCCTCGGTAGAAGCAGAACTAGAGACTAAAAAAGAAGGTGATGTGGCACAACGCTTCTTTTGTGATGACCAGTCGTCTGCCTTGTCCAGGGAGCAAGGAGAGCTGGCACGCTTCATTTCTTGCTGTGGTGACGTTCATGAAGTTCCTCCTCGTCAGATGAGGGAGACGGAGTTCATTTTCAAGTGGCTTTCTTGTGGGTATGGTTCTGTGGGGATGCAGGGGGCTGCAAATCAAAGCAAGCTGGGTCCAATGCAAAGACTCTGTTTCATTTTGCTAGATGAGGAGGTGGCATTCTACTCCGTAGGCACAGAGTCCAGAGTGGCTGCGGCCTCACATTTTAAGCATGGGGACTCTGCAAAAGTGGCTAATAGGGTGGACATGCATTTTCTGCCCCTGGAGAATCTGTCTGAGGACATGCCTGAAAATTTGTATGAAGACATTCTTGCTTACAAATGGCAGAGAGCCCTGAAAAGGTTGTGGGGGAAAAAATACTGGGGTACTGACTAAAGGCTGCACCACCAAGGACTCAGGCAGACAAAGAATGGCCCCCTGTAAAAGTAAAAGGGCACTTTCTGAATCCAGTGAAAAAAAAAAAAACAGCTGTCCAGCTTCATCACCTCAGCCACCTGCTATCCCAATGCCAAATAAGGGCTCCTGATACTCCACACACCCCAGGAAAAAACTATGCTGGCACAATTTCCCTGTCTTACAAACAGGCAAGCCTGAGCCCGGAGAAGCCACAGTAACTCTCGAGAAAGCCCGCTAAAGGACCAGTACTGCTGTAAATACCTCCGATGTGTCTGGAGTGGCTGGCTATGCAGTGATGAAAAAATGGGGCAAGAGCTAGCAATTGCGCTGCTCATAATGGAAGCCAGTGCAATTTTCTCACACTTAGCTCGAACTGCTGTACTCTTCCCCAAGTGCCGTCCATACCGCCTGCCCCTCCCCCACCAAGGTCAACCATGAGGCCTGTACTCACTGCGCTCCTCCAATGTTCAGTCAGTAGCTCAGCAGTCAGGAGATACACAGACTGAGATCACCACTGAAGAAAAAGAGTCTGTGTTGATCGTGGATCCGGGTGGCTCCGGAGGTGGTCGGAGTGTCAGGTGGCACTGTGAGAGGTCCCCCAGCCGTCGTGAACTGTAGAGCTGGTGTGGTGGCTTGATCCTGCTGGAGTGACTGTGCCCTCGGTCTGTTCTCCCCTGTTTTCACTGTCAAAGCTCTCCTGGGTGGGGGTAGGCTGGGGTGCCAGATTGTGCAGCATGCAAGGCTGAGTCTGGAGAGATAATCAAAGCTGAACATCCCTGGCACCTATGGGGAAAAACCCCAGGAATAATAAAGGCCGCTGGAAGATGCCCCCAAAAAAAAAAAAAACACAGCAAAAGAGAAATGAGACAAAGGTTTCAGCTGTCACCCAGTGACAGAGTGCTGCTGCAAGATGCCTGCTTGTAGAAAGGTAGGAAGGAGACTGGCACAATCCTCACTGGGAGGAGCAGCTGTCCCAGTGCTGCAGCTTTTGGTTTCCTGCCTACTGGTCAACATCAGAAGGCGATCCCCAATGGTCCTAGAGCCCTGCAACCAGCACAAAGAGGGAGAAAAGAGTTTCCAGCTTGCAACAAACAACAATGCCGCAATTCTTCACATCAATCATAAAATAAACCACTGCAAGATAAAAAAAAAAAAAAACTTAAAAATACAGCACAAGCACTAAAAAAAAAAAAAGAAAGGAAATTTCTTCACTTCTGCACAAATCAGTCCTGCCGCTACTACAGGTAAATGGCACTTCCAAGATGTCTGATGTCTCATGGATCATCAAGAGCGCAATCTCGTGCCAGCCCACTGATGCAGCAGTAGCGCTACCACTTGAGATGTGATGACCCCGGTTAGAGACGAGCCAGGGCCGGCCAGGGAAGGGGGACTGGCTGATCCACTGCTCTACTGCCACTTGGGCATCCACAGATGGCAGTGCAGGGGACAGCACTTAAAGGGGACATGGAGCAAATTCAGGTCAGGTGGGCGTGGTTTCATGCCATCGTCCAATTACGCAGCACGCTACTGGGGGAAGGGTGGGACTAACAAGAAAATAGGGGCTAGATTGGGCAGGTGATACACAAAATGCCACACTGCTTCCACTGTCTTCAAGGGAATCCTCCAGCCCTTGGGGGCAAGCCAGGGCGGGGGGGTAGCACAGCAGTGAAATGCAGTCAGGGGACTGGACATGTACGTGAAGCAGTCTTGGCAATTGGGCATCAGGGCTTGGTAGACGTGGAAGGTGCTCCCAACCAAGCAGCCAAGGGAGAAAAATATGTTTGTTACAAAAACCAAAAAAAGTGCCATCTCATGCCTTCTTAGGGTTAGAACGCACGGTGATGCGGAGCAGTTCTGGGACCCTAAGAAGGGATGAGATGATGCCTTTTTTTGTCCCGCCCCTCGGGGATCGACCCCTGCTCCACACGCCCACCCCATGCCAATGGACAAGTCTCAAGTTTGGCCACCCCAGGGTGGGGCCACAGGAGTGGGACCTCCGGCGGACACTGATGGGAGCAGCGCAGGCAGGGCATCATGGACAGGGGACAGATTTTTTTGGGGGGGGAATGCTGCAGAGATCCCTGGGGACAGCGACGTGCAATGACGGCCAGCGTCCGCCCCACCCCTGGTATGTGAGGCACCGGCAGCGGCGGTACCCCCAGCCTCCACCTGAGGTCCTCAGAGTGCCGGACACTCTTCCCTCTCCCCCTGGAGAAAGAGAGCAGTCCCTGGGATGCTCCATCCTTCTCCCCCAGCTGGCCCTCCAACTCCCGAGTCCATCTCCGAACCCAGGATGTCAACACCACAAGCGAACATATTGCTGCTGCACCGGCAGGCCGGCTACGAGATGATACTCTTGATAAGCCAAGAATGCTGAAAATCAGTTTGTTACCAAGTGTGTGGTAATACACTGCTTTGTTAATTTGTGAGGAACGAGTGGTTTTATCAACGAGATATGCACAATTCAACAGACGCTGCTTAATAAACAAGCTGCACACTTGCAAACAGCACGTTCACTATCTGCATGTGTGCCACCCCTCAACTCACACACAGTCAGTGTGACAGGAATTCGGTCAGCCTGGTATTGAGACACAGCAAAATTGTTTGTTTGTTTTTTTCCATTTCACATTTTGTTTTTCAACTCCAGTAGCTGCAGTTCATTAATGGACAATTTACCAAAGTCAGTTGTACAACCACTGCATGCGGCCATTTCATATTTATCTTGTGAATGTGCCTTTTCGTCCCCCCGGAACACAAACATTTTTCATTCAGTAAACATACTTTTGGTGGGTGGGACGTATCTGATGGTAGACTTTCATATGGGGTTGCACCTGAAACAGCGCTAATGGCTTCTGATTTGTGGAAGAAGTGTCATTTACCAAAAAAGAAAAAAAAAATGTTACGGAATGTAGCAAAGGAAAATGGGAATTTTAGAACATTATGGTCTGTAGCATGTGAAGGCCTCTGTGGAATAAGAGATCTTTACTTGCTGCGGATTCACCTATTCACTATAATGGATTACAAAAAAGACATAATTTACGCGCTACTACAGTACTGCTCTTCACGTTACATATCATTGCCAAAACATGATAAATCCTATCAATCTAATGTCCTCTCACTGAAGCAAACTCCTGTTTATACAAACTTGAAACCTGTTGCCCAGGCAATTCAGATAAATGGACTATACCGTATTATGTTGTCTTCTTGTACAAAGTGAAACCAGTGCTCAACTAACAACAGCCTTGTTAGTGGAGCACTGGCTTCAGTTTTCACCAAAAGTCCTGAGAAGGTGGGAGAGGGGACCACCGAACTGATGCCTAGTTCTTCTTCTCTTGCTGCCTCTGCTGGACAGCAAACTGACACTAGAGGCTCAGGTGTTGTGCATGCTCCAGATGGTTTTTACCATCTTAGGAATATCACCCAGATCAAATATTTTGTCCTACTCGATGGTCTGCCTCACTGGTACATGCTTTTGTGACGTCCAGACTTGACTACTGTAATGCTCTTTATCTCACAGTTAGTGGAGGGGTCCTGCATCACCTGCAATTGGTGTAGAACACAGCAGCTAAGTTGCTGACGGGCCTCCCAACGTCCTGTCATGTGACCCCAGTCCTGTGTGACCTGCACTGGCTGCCGGTGAGATGGCAAATCTCCTTCGAGGCTGGCTTACTGACCTACAAGGCCCTACATTGACTGGGCCCTAGCTGTGTGACCTCTTGACTCCTCATCAGACCTCCTGCCCTCTCTGTTCCTCTAAGATGGGCCTCCCAGGGCTCGGCTTAAGTCATCTGATGATAGTGTCTTTGAGGTTGCTGGCCTGGCCCTGTGGAATTCGCTTCCAAGATCCTTGAGGGAGGCCCCCTCATTGGAAGCCCTGTAGAGGGGTCTGAAATTCCATCTCTTTAATGAGGCATTTGGCATACTATAACTTGCTCGCTGCACACTAGAAATTTATTTTATATGGATCTCATTAATTAGCCTATTTATTATTTTAATCAGTTTGCTTTGATATAATGTCTTATGTCTTGCTGTGTTGCTTTTATGGTGTATTTTAGTATTGTACAGTGCCCAGAGCTACTTACTTACTTACTTATTTACAATGTAAAGCTGGGGGCAGTGGTGGATGAGGAGGAGGGGAGGGTGGCCTTGCAGGAGGACCTGGAGGCTCTGCAAAGGTGGTCGGGAAAATGGAAACTAAAATTCAATGTGGGGAAGTGCATGGTTCTGCACCTGGGAGTCAGCAATCCAGGCCAGGGATATACCCCTTCAAGCCTTCAGCTTTAAGCCTTCAGGCTTAAGAAGGGGAATCGCTAGGGCACAAATGGAAGCTGGAAGGGGGGAGTACAGGGGAGCGAGGAGACGCTTCTTCACCGTGAGGGTGCTGGAGCCATGGAACGCACTGCCCAGGAGTCTGGTGGAAGAATTCAAGAAGGGTTGGGACAGGTACAGGGGGATACTGAAGCCAGGGAAGACCACCTCTGGGGCTGGGGCGGGGTTGGAGAAGCAAGCTCCCAGAAAGGGGCTGGCTTCCGAGCAGACATGATAGACCATGGGGCCTATTCTGCTGGCTTTTACTATGATACCCTGGCAGGAGACACGACTCAAGTCACGGAGGGTGAGAGGGACCTGGGGATAGTGGTAGATGGCAAAATGAACAATTCAGAGACCTGCAGGAGGGCAGCGGCAAAGGCAAACAGGATGCTGGGATGCACTGCCAGGGGGATTACCTCCAGAAAGGTGGAAGTAATCCTTCCACTGTACAACTGCTTGGTTAGGCCACACCTCGAGTATTGTGTGCAGTTTTGGAGACCACATTTAAAGAGGGACATTACACTCCTAGAGAGAGTCCAAAGGAGGGCAACCAAAATTATCTGGGGCCTGGGGGAGAGGACCTATGAGGAGAGGCTCAAGGAGCTTGACATGTACACCCTAGAGGAGAGGAGGGACGGGGGGACATGATAGAGATCTTTAAGTACATGAAAGGGATCAATAAGGGAGGCCCAGTCAGGGTGCTCCAAAGGAAGGAGGATGGGGCAACAAGAGGTCACAGGTGTAAGCTGGAAGGGGGCAGGCTCAGTGGGGAGAGGAGGAGGTGTTATTTCACTAAAAGGGAGGTTGAGCCATGGAATGCACTGCCCAGGGAGCTGGTAGAGGTGGAGACTGTGGACAGGTTTAAGAGGGAATGGGACAGGTACAGGTACAGAGGGAGGGTAAATCTGACCAGGCCTATATAGGTGGAACATCTGGGACAGAAAACAGTATAACTCAAGGTGTGTGTGGGGGGGACACCAAAATCGGTCCTCAGTGCGGTGCTGAAAATAAAGCAGACTCGAAAGACCATTAGGACTATTCTGCTGCCATTTTAGTATGTTATAAAACTGGCAACAAAGACACTCTAAAGACAAACATGGAGAGCATCACCACACTCTCTGTATATAGATACCACAAAATATCCGATCGTAGGGGCAGAGTCAGTTAACAGGAAAGTGGAAAGGATTGTACAGCAAGACCTTAATGAAAATTATGATCCCTTCCTAAGGGCAGTTAATTAAGCAATACACCATGACAGGGAGTGGGTATATTGGTGGATTTACCACACCTGGTGTGGTTTGGTCACGAGGCACAGCCGAGTGACTTAACCACACCAGAAGTGGTAAATCCACCCATATACCCACTCCTTGTCATGGTATATTGCTATTATACAATGTTCAACTTGTTTTGTTTTTATAGTGATATAAAACTTTTACAGTGGGTATACTGGAGGATTTATCACGGTCATGTGATGTGTTTTGACCAATGAGGTTACTGGATTTTCATACCCCATTGTATAATGAAAATTCTACAACTGCCTTAGATAAAACTCTCATACACCCAAGGGAGCTTCCTGTCTGCGTCTACATTTGTAAGAGTATGATGAAACGGGGATTATGTGCTCCCTTTCTCATAGTGTGTCAACCCCTGGAAAGACCCTGACAAACAAAATATGGATTGGAACCTGCAGAAAACACTTCCAGGGCAGGTATTCAAAACAGCAAAGGCCTACCCAAAATCTCCAGGGACATGTTCGCCAGAACTTATAGCAGATATTAACTTCTGGTAATGTCCCTTGAAAGTTAAGGCAGGTCTTTTTCTGCCCCAAAAATGACTCTGAAGCATAACTGTTCCTGCATCTCAGGGCTAGAAATGAATGGTGTTACACACTGTTTTGCATACCAGTTTGCAAGGCAAGATATACCATTTCCATCACACCAGTGTTCCAACTGGAATACCACTTCTCCATCTCACCACTCTGCAAGTTAATCTACAGCACCGCTCTTCGGACACATGAGAAAAAAACAACACATTTGTGGTTTTGGTATTCTGCCCCCACAACAGTTTATTTTCTTAATTTCTACCCCTACACCTTCAAGAGACGGTTAAAAACCTTTCAAAAGGACTGAACGTGTGTGTTACCGTTTTTTTTTTATTCCATAAAGGTTTTTACATACTCCACAGATGGGGCAGCCTAGGCTCTCTAAGGTGTATGTCCCTGCCACCCCTCCACTGGCGACCACCTCCCAAAGGTTTTTAAATGCGGGGCAGGTTAGGCTCTCTAAGGCATCTGTCCATGTCGCCCCTCCTTCAGTGACCACCTCCCCATGACTTACTTCACTGGATACGTGCCTGAACCTTTTAGGAGCATCACAGAATTTAAAAACTACTCGCAATTCCTTGGAAATACTAGGCAGGTATTCCTTTCCAAGGAAGTTTTAAAGAGCAGGTTCTCTCAATTTTTTTTATTAAATCCCACTTAAAACCACTGCAGCTCCCTTACACGCCCCAAACCTGGTAAAGGAGTGCCAGTATTTTGGGAGGGAAGGGACCATATTTTGGTTCTATGGAGCCAAGAGCCCAATCCCTTCCACTTCGATTCCTAGACATGTCCCAGCACCCTCACAATTTGTGGTACAAGTATAGGGATAGTGTGTGTGTGTGTGTGGGTGGGGTGAGCACCATAGACTTGTATAGGGTCGCATTTTAAACTACTACTTTGACTATTTTAGAGGGTCGAATCGACCAAATCAAGGCCACTGCTCAAATAACAAGGCCCTTGTTAGTTGAGAAGTGGCCTTGATTTGGTCAAACTGGCCCTTTAAAATGGTCAAAAGAGTAGTTTAAAATGCGACCCTACACAACTCTATGGAGCTCTGCCCATACTTATATCATCAAATGTACTAGCACAGGGCATGTCTAGGAATCGGGAAGTGGAAGGGATAAGGCTCTCGGCTCCACAGAGCCAAAATATGATCCCTTCCCTCGCAAAATACAGGTACAATTAAATGAATCCTTTACCAGCACTGGCCACTGGGGCAGGAAGGGAGCTACAGCGAGTCTACAGTGAGCGCGCCAGAAAAGGTGCTCTCTAGATTTGCCACTGCCTGCAACCAAACTGAACATTCTTTGAATTGGGTGGCCTAGCGGTTAAAGCACCCATTATGAACCTGGAGATCACGCTGCACTTCAATATTTGGAGTCAGTTTTTGGTCTTCGTAGCTACTGCAGAATATACACACCAACTCTACAAGCTGAATCCAGCCACAGAATATGCTAACAGCTACTGCACCCACCACCCCCACACACCTCCCATCTTTCATCCAGGATGGAATCAGCTGTGTGTGGGGGGTTGGCCAATAGGAATGAACAGCAGATTGGGAGGGGGGCATTAGAGCTAGTGGTTACATCACCAAACTATGAACCTGGAGACCCAGCAGACAACTGCCACCAGCATACTGAATGACACTGAACAAGTTACTTAGCCTCCATCTCCATGTGCTCCGAGGACTCACCTGGAACAAGCTGTGGCTCAGTGTGCATTTCCAGGCTAACAACTCAACAAAACAAAAAGAACTGGCGGGTCATAGTTGTCGCACTAATTACTTGGCACTGCAAAGGAGCAAGGTACCAGCACTGTCAGCAATTCTGAAAGCTGCATTATTTATGATCTGCTACTCATTCCCACTGCCCTCCTGGTCGATTCCATTATGGGGATGAACGCCACGGAGTGGGGGTGGGTAAGCTGTGGAACACATTTATTATTGGGATGGGGAAGTCACAGACTCAAACATAAAACTTAAATTTTTCTTTCTTTTTTTTTTCATTTTTCCTGTGTGTGAATTTTTAGTGCTTGTGAAAGGTGCTGGTTTCCCTGCACTGGAACCTGAACTCCTCTGTTTATCCATTTGACAGGTACAGCACAGGCAATCACAGTGGAAGCTTACTCACACTGCCCTGCAAAAGTGCCTCAACCTTGCCGTAGACAAAATATTGAACTTGCACCAAAAATGTGCTGAAGACTGTGCTGGGCAGGCGGGACAGACGGTCCCACTACACTGCCAGATCTTAGTGTTATGTGTTTTTCCTAGTGCTGTGTTACCCTTTACATGTTAATATTTCTCCCCAATGCATTCAAAAGGGAGGGCTGTGAAACAACCTGTTAGTCTAGTGTATTACAAGATAAATATGTAATACCAGAATCAATAAACCTCCGAATGTGCTCCAGCCAATCATAGCCTGGCATCATTAGACTGTGTGGAACTACACAGCCTACTGATTCACAACACTGGGATTTAGGCTTTCTCCCCAGGGACTACACTAACATGCACCAAAATGACAAAAGTTGCAGCCTGCTCAGAAAAGACCCCTCTTCCCTCTGCCCCTGGGTCCTGACTGATGCACATACTCTCTAACAATATCTAAAGGAAGGAAAAGTGGACTGTACAGAATCTGCTACTGATTGCTTTTTGACCCACAAGGTTCCTCCTTTGACCCACATTTTTTGTGACAGTGGGTCCAATATGACCCATGATTTAAACCACCCAGCACTGTCACCGTTTCTCCCTCAGCTATCTTCAGTGATATTCCTGGGGTTGGGGTCGGTTTGAATTGAGTTTGTTTAAAATGATTTTACAGTCTTATCAAAGATGTATTCCTTACCATATTTGCTGGCGATAGTCCATTTCTGCCATTTTTAAAATATCAGCATACTAACATACTAAAAGCCAGCAGAATAGGCCTGTCGGTCTTTCGTGTCTGCTCAGTATCCAGCACTTAGCGGGCGCTCCCCACCCCCCCTTGTCCCCGTGAGGGTCAGTCTTGGCTTCAGTACCACCATGCATCTGTCCCACCCCCTCTTGAAGCCCTCCACAGTGTCTTGCTCGACTAGGCTCCTGGGAAATGCATTCCATGGCTCTACCACTCTCTCTGTGAAGTAATGCCTTCTACATTCTCCCCATAGGATCCTCCCTCTAGTTTCCACTTATGCCCTCTGGTTTTGCTCCTTTGCTTTAGCCTGAACATTTCTTTGGCTCCACACCTGTTAACCCCTTTCACATATTTGAAAACCTCAATCGTGTCCCCCCCATCCCTCCTCTCCTCCAGTGAGTACAGCCCAAGGGCTTGCAGCCAGTCTTCATAGGTTCTATCCCCCATCCCCAGGACCATCCTGGTTACCCTCCTCTGGACCCTCTCCAACAGTACGATGTCCTTCTTAAGGTGTGGCCTCCAGAACTGCATGCAATACTCGAGGTATGGCCTAACCAAGGCACTGTACAGAGGTAGGATCACCTCACTCCTCCTGGACGTTATTCCCCGGGCTATGCAGCCCAGTAACTTGTTTGCCTTTGCTGCCGTTCTTCTGCAATTCTCACTGTTGTTCATTTTGGTGTCTACCACCACCCCAGATCCCTTTCATTCGAAGTGGCATGCAGTGGAACCCCTCCCAAAGTATAAACATGCCCTGGGTTTCTGACCCCCAGATGCAACACCCTGCACTTCTCCGGGTTAAACCTCAGCCCCCACCTCCTTGCCCAGCCCTCTAGGGTGTCCAGATCCCTCTGGACTGCCACCCTTGCTTCCTCCTTGTCGGCCAATGCTCCCAGCTTAGAGTCCTCAGCAAAGAGGCTCATCCTACTCCTAACTCCTGTCCCTATATCGGAGACATACACGTTGAACAGGAGTGGTGCCAGTACAGACCCCTGGAGCACCCCACTGACAACCTGCCTAGAGGAGGAGACAGTCCCTCTCACCACCACCCTCTATATTCTATCTGTAGGCCAGTTTCCCACCCATCTAAGCAACTGTCTTCCCACCCCCATCTCCCCCAACTTTGCCAACAACCCGAAGTGGGGTAATGAGTCGAACGCCTTACTAAAATCCAGATATAAGATATCCACTGGACTCTGTCTGTTCAGGGTCCTTGTCACCCAGTCATAGAAATCTATGAGGTTGATCTGGCACGATCTCTCTTGGACGAAACCATACTGCTTGTCATCCATGTGTCCCAGCCTATCCAGCTGCCTCCCAAGCATCCCTCTGATGAAGCCCTCCATTAGTTTGCCTACCACTGACAGGCCTGTAATTTCCCCATTTCCTCCCTAGACCCCCTTTGTGGATGGGCACCACATGAGCCACCCTCCAATCCTGGGGCACCCTTCCTGTCTGGAGAGAAGCGCTGAATAGCCCAGCTAGTGGAGCTGCTGGTTCGTCCGCCAGCTCCTTCAGCACCCTTGGATGCAGCCCATCTGGTCCTGGTGCTTTGTCAGTTTTCAGCACCTGTAGGGCCTCCCTCATGCTGCCCTCTGTGATTTCCCCCTCCCTAGCCCTCTCCTCAGTAAAAGCCCCATCCTCTTCTGGGCCTGGCCCGCCTGGTGGCCCGGCGTCTTTTGATCCTCTCATCTCCCTATGCCCTATCCTCTCAGCTGCCCCCCCCCCTTTCTGATTTAATGCAGCCCATGTCTCCCTTCCTAAAAACCAAGGCAAAATACTTGTTCAGTACCTCTGCCTGTTCCCCTGCCTCCTGAGCCCATCCATCCCCAGTCCTAGTCCTGGGGATCTGTGCTCTCCCCTTCCTCTTTTCCCCTATGTATCTATAAAAACCCTTCCCCCCTTCGTACATCCTTTGCCAGGTTGTACTCCATCCTTGCCTTCAATCCCCTCACCACCCTTGTGACCCTTCTAGCTGACAGCTCATATTCCTCTCTCTCCCATTCCCCCCGGAATGCTTAAAACATGCGTAGGCAGCCTTCTTACCTCTTACTGCCTCTTGCACCTCCCTGATTCACCAGCACAGCTTGCTGGCCCTGCCATTTTTGCTCCTTACACTTGCACACAAGATAGGCCTCCTGTACCCCTTTTTTAATGGCCTCCCACACTCTGTCTACATCCATGCCTAGCCTGATCAGGCTCAAGCTCCCCCTCAGTATCCTGCCCATGCCCACGAAATCTGCCCCCCTGAAATCAACTACCACTGTGTTTGAGCGGTTTTCCTCCCCCCCTAGGCACAGCATAAACCAGACCGTGTCATGGTCCCCTCCTGCCAGCGGGCTACACACCTCCAGATCCCTTATCCGGTCACTGTCTGCAAGGACAATGTCCAGTATCCTCCCCCTGCCCCCAGTAGGCTCCCCCACCTGTTGGACCAGAAAGGCATCCTGAAACACATCCATCAGCCTCTGCTCCCTGGCCACCGCTGATGTCATGGTGTCCCAGTCTGCCCCCGGCATATTCCGGTCCCCCATGACCACCACCCTACCCTTTCCCTGGTCACAGTGCCCCTTGATGTGCTCTACCAATTTTCCCTTCAGATCCTCATCCACTGCAGTTGGTCTGTAAACCACCCCTACTTTTAAATCTTTTTCCTCCCCCCGATTGTAGGGTTACCCAAACAGCTTCCACTCCCCCCTCTGCCTCTTCCACTCCACTTACCAATATTCCATCCCTGACTATCAGTGCTACGCCTCCTCCTCTACCCACTTCTCTATCCTGCCTGAATATTTTATATCCCTCCAAATTTAGGCCCCAATCATTTTTCTGGGTGACCCATGTTTCCGTAATCGCTGCCACATCCTCTGATCCTTCAGCCAGCATCACCTGTAGCTCAGGCATTTTGTTGCCCATACTCCTGGCGTTGACCAGGACCATCCTCCACCGCCCCCCAGCACAGCTGATTTGGCCCTGTGCACTCCCTATTTGACCTCTCCTGCACAGCTGTTGCATTGTGTCCATCGGAGTCCCCTGCCCTTATTTGTCCGCCGTAGACCAGGGACTGCGGTCAGTCCGCCTGTCTCCAGTCCTGCACTAGTCCCTCCCCCCTTTACAAGTTTAAACCCCACTTCACGTTTATGAATTCGGCAAGTTTCAGCTTTAAGATCTCCTTCTCCTATGGCTTAAGATGTAGTCTATCCCTAGAATATAACCCCTTATCATCCCATGTGTCCCCCCAATCCCCCACCAGTCCAAACTCTTCCTCCCTGCACCACTCCCTGAGCCACTGGTTCACACCTCTTAGTTTGTGCTTGGCCTCCCCGGATGCCCTAGGCACCGGCAGGATTTCCGAGAAAGAGACTGAATTCCCAATAGAATGGCAGACCCTGACTAGCTCCCGGAACCGCGCCTGAATTTCCAGTTCGCTGTTCCCTTCCAAATTATTTGTGCCCAGGTGTAACAGGAAATCAGGGGTTCCCCCGCATTCCAAAGCAAAGGAATATAGCTGGAATTTGGCCTTGTGAACGGATAGTCCCGGGATACATTTAACCCTGACTTTGCTGCTTGTACCTTCCCCTACTCCCTCCCAAATCTTACTGTAATTCTATATTGAGCATGAAGGGATCATAGTTTGCCCCTGACAAGGTGGCCAGCCAATCCCTTCCACTTCACTATTAATGTACACACCACCGCTCTCAAGCACCTTATGACATGCAACAAGGGACAGCGTGAGTGTATGTACCACTGAAGTGAATGGGAGTCTATTTTAATTACTGTTTTATACATTATAACGGTCAGTCAGAGATTAATGAAGGCCACCGCTTGACTAACCAGGGCCTCCCCTGTACAGAAGATTACTTCCAAGGCCTTGTTAGTCGAGCAGTAGCCTTCAATAATCTCCAACTGGCCATCACAATGTATAAAACAGTAATTAAAATAGACTCTCATTTGCTTCAGTGTCGCCCCCTTGCTGCACATAGCTTGCCTGAGCGTGGGGCCGTGACCGTGACATAGTTGAATACAGACCTGTCCAAGTTGTTACGGAGAAATCGAAATTTAAATACCTGTAAATATTTTTTCTCCGATGGCTGGTCTCGAGGCTTCCTTACTCCTGGACTGTACCTCCTGACAACGTTAGGCAGGTAGGAATCAGACCTCTGCGGGAGGGGACATCCAGCCCTCCACTTCCTGTCTCCCTCAGTTCTTCCTAAAGCAGTCCAATGTGGCAATACTATTAGAAGTTGGAGACAGAAAACAAGAACATGAATTTCAATGCATATATGGTGTAGAGACCAGCCAACTATATACATTCTGGGAGGGAATCTGAAGCCCGGAGACCAGCCGTTGGAGAAAGAAAATTTACAGGTATTTAAATTTAGATTTTTCTCTCCTAAGCTGGTCTCCGGACTTCCTTACTCCTGGGATATACAAACGCAGTACGTCCCCAGATGTCCCAGGTGAGAAGAATGTCAGGAACCCCTAAGGATCCACCACCGCTTGAAGCACTCTGCAGCCAAGGATGCTACATCTGAGGGCAGCACTACCAGCAATTAAAATTGTGAAGATGTGTGAATGAATTATCACGGGGCCACTTCGCAGAGGTGTGCTGCTGAAGCTTCTCTGAAGCACGCCCACGAAGGGGCCATAGCTCTGCTGAAATGGGCTGTCCCTGGGCCATGCATGTTACCCCGGCCTGATTACAAGCCATGGAAGTGGCTAATAGAATCAGACTTGACTATAGAGCCTTTTGAATCCTTGTTGTTCATAATTTTGGCCCACAGCTGGCATGAACAAATCTGAAGTTTTGCGAATAGCTTCCTCTCTCTCTTAATATACATTTTCGTCAGGGGCAGCAGACTGGATGGGCCGCAAGATCCCCATCTGCCCTCAACCTCCATGTCTCTATGTTGCTATGACCCCTCTCAGATCTAAGGATGTAATTCCTTTTTCTTATTGCTTTTGGAGAGTGGGCACAAGGAAGGAAGAAAGAAAGAAGGAATGAACCCTCGACTGTAGTGGAGGGGAAGCATAACTTTGGCAAAAAATCTTGAACTGTTCGAGCCTGATGAAAAACAGTGCATAGCGCTTGGGTAAACAATGCTTATAGTTTGCTGATTCTCCTGGCTGAAGCAACAGCTATGAGAAAAAAGGAGATCTTTATGCTGAAATGCGTGATGGATATCATCTTGATAGGCTCAAAGTGGGGCCTTGGCCATAGCCTTGAGAACCAGATTAAGACTCCAAGGTGGTAGCTTTTGTGGGTTGGAAGGCAACCTAATGCTGCTGTCTTTAGAAACCTACAGACATGAGCATATGAATCTAACAATTCCCCTAAATCCATCCAACAAGAGTGCCCCCAGTGCACAAAAAAACTGAACTTGTAAGGTGGCTGACTGCAGTCCTTTGTCCATCCATCCGAAGGAACTGCAGTAGAACAGGCAAATATACTGGATAGTTATATAGGCATTTTTAATGAAACCAGAACCAAACACATTTTTATTTTTTTTTGGATTCAATAATACACATTGGAGGAAAAAAAGAGACGCAAGTTCCCCTTCATGTCAAAAACCAGAGCTGTGTAGTAGCCGAGCTCCTTAAAAGTTTTTCCCTCTCAATCTCCAGGCCTCTATAGATAAGTTGTTTAAATGTGATGCCGGGCCAGACCTTGATGGAGAATGCCCAGGATGAACTTGAATGTTAAGACGTGAATGCCTTGACAGATGAATGATAATCGGGAACTATGTGCAGAAAAGTCATAAGGGGCAGACTTGAATCATGTGTGTCCTGTCCCGAACCACTTTATGAAGGACTCTTGACAGAGGCGGTATTGGAGGAAAAGCATACAGAAGACCAACTCATCCCAGTTTAGGGGGAAAAAAGTATCCTGAGCAACCGCTGGTTCGTCTTTGGCCAAGGAGCAGAATTGCTTTACCTTGGAGTTCCGCCAGCAGGTGAAAAGATCTGTCTGAGGATTGTTCCCACTGATCTGCCAAGATGTAGGAGGCACTATACTGACATACTAAAATGCCAGCAGAATAGGCCTAATGGTCTTTCGTGTCTGCTCGTTTGGTCAGCCCCCATCCTGGGTGCTGACCTTGCTGCCCCCCTCGCCTTCTCTGGCTTCTCCCTTCCCAGTTCCGGATATTCTCGCTGCACTGGATTTTGCTTCCAGAACCCTTCCCCTGTACCTGTCCCACCCCATCTTGAACCCCTCCACCAGCCCCCTGGGCAGCGCATTCCATGGCTCCACCACCCTCTGAGTGAAATAGCACCTCCTCCTTTCTCCCCTGAATCTTCCCCCCTCCGGCTTCCACCCATGCCCTCTAGTTGCCACCCCTTCCTTCGAAGCACCCTGACTGCTCCTCCACTATTTACCCCCTTCATGTACCTGAAGACCTCTATCATGTCCCCCCGGTCCCTTCTCTCTTCCAATTGTCAGTGTCAGTGGCTCAGTAGGTAGCACACTCGCCTCTGAAGCCGGGAGATCAGAGGGCTGTGGGTTCAGTTCCCACATCTGGCACTTGGGTTAATATCCCAGTACTGACACTGTAGTGCAGCATGAGGGGGGTGCTGCACTTTTGAGGTGCAGTCTTTTGGATGAGACGTTAAACCGAGCTCCCATCTGCCTGGATTGGTGGCAGTTCAGGTGGATGTTAAAGATCCCATGGCACTTAAAGAGTAGGGGAATTTCCTCGGTGTCCTGGCTAAATTTCCCTCATTCACTAAAAATACCACCAACAGCTTAATCTGGTTCAAGGACAGTAAGCATTCATCTGTATCCCCTCCCCGGGTCATGCCTGAAAATAGGCAGAATCTGCCTAGTGCACTTACCCGGTAAATAAAAAATAAATAAATAAATAAAATGTGTACATATTTAGCTCTTCGAGCCTCTCCCCATAGGTCCTGTCCCCCAAGCCCAAAATCATTTTGGTTGCCCTCCTCTGGACCCTCTCCAAGAGTTTAATGTCCCTCTTTAAGTGTGGCCTCCAAAACTGCATGCAGTACTCGAGTTGTGGCCTCACCAAGCAGTTATACAGAGGGAGTATCTATAGATAAGTTGGAGGTGATCCCCCTAGCGATGCATCCCAGCATCCTGTTGGCCTTGGCTGTTGCCCTCCTACAAGTCTCTGAGGTTTTTCATCTTGACATCCACCACCACCCCCAGGTCCCTCTCAGTCATCAAGACTTGTAGCATTTCCCCCCCAGGGTGTACACTTGGCCCGGGTTTCTGGCCCCCAGGTACAATACCTTGCATTTCCCAGCACTATCCTTTAGCTCCCAGTCCGATGGTCGACCAACCTTGCTACTACGCTAGTCTGCCATGTTGTTTACCTGCCCTAGTGAATACGTCGCTCAGTGGTGTGAGGCCCACTGAAAAAGAAAAGATTCCCTTAGCATTTTGAGTTTCTTGTGCCACCCCGATGGTTGGTACTGTCGCCTGGAACCAAACTATCCTGACTGGGGAACTGCTGCTCACAGTGCCTCAGGGCGTGGCCTACTGTTCGCGTCGGGAACGTTTATGCTGTACCTTGTGCCTCTAACAGCAACCACCTGCCCGGTGCCAACAGCTGAATCGGGTGAGTCAACCCCAGCTCACGAGGCTTGCATCAGTTGCGATTTGGATTTGGTGAGGATGGTCTAACTTGTGACCCTTTATGATCTCTGTCCTCCAAGACCATCCCTGGAGGGAGAGTTCACTGTCTCAATGAGCTATATGAGAAATAAATAAATGAGGAGTTAAACTCCTTGATTAACTTTAGCAGAATCTGGAATTTAGTTTTCAAGGGGAAAAATCCTTATGTCATGATGTCTGCCCCCCAGAATGATCAAGGTCTGGTTTGAAATTAGGGAACTCTTTCTCCAGCTGATGAGAAAACCATGTGCCGGCAGGTACCAGACCACCTCTGCCACTGCTTGTAATGTCTGGTTGAGCTGTGGGTCCTTTATGTGAACTATGACCGGTACAGGCACCTTCGATTCTATCCGCGGGTCCGAAGATGACCCCCAGCGCTAGAGAGACCTACTGTACCACTCTGAACCTGAGATTGTGCGCGTGACGTTACTGAGTGGGAATGGTAAATAGACATCCTGCAGACCTATGGATGGCAGAAAACACCCTTTTTGTGTCTGCTGGGTGATAGAAATGACCCAGTATCGTCTGCCAAGGCAGAATTAAATTGTCCTCCGAGTATGCATGGGCTTGAATACACTGACTGGATCCCTACATCCAGGGTCTGAACGTGCTCCTGAATTGTGGTAGAAAGGTTTTCGGCACTTCTCTGGAATCTTTTACCACCCCCTTTTAAGACTAGCCATACGGGAGCTCTCCCTTGTCGGGGGCATTCGCCAAGTGAGCTCTGGCGACCTGTCCGCCTGCCATGCCTGCAGCCTTAGGTCTGTCGAGGCGAGTTAAAGCATGGCACTTGCTGCGCGACTGGCAGCCTCCTTTGAGATATCTGCTGATAATGCCTAGCATAATCCCACTCTGAAGCTGTTGCAGGGTGGGCTATCTACATCTGGCTCGTCAGCACGCTGGAATGCCAGGACAGGGGCCCACGGTATTGCGGTTTATGCTGAAAACAGGTTGGCTGGGCTTGCATATATGTGGCTCATCAGCACGCTGGAATGCCACATCAGTGGTGTAGAGAACAGGTTGTTCACAGCTGCTTTAAGGGAGGAGTGAAGGACTAAAAGCGTCTCTATGAGGGATGCCTCCACCTTTGTGTCCCCTGGGTCCCAGAAGCCCCACCCCGAGGTAAATATATAAGTTCTCCCTGTTGCTTGGTAGCCGCTGCCAGTCTGGCTGGAGGTTTAGGAGATGCCGAGGGAGACTTCAAGTGAGAGATTCCTCACTCATCCATGAAGTAATCCAGATCATCCAAGGCTAAGTTTCTGGGTGGAGAGCCGTCCGGGACAGAAACGCCACTCAGTAGCCCCCCTGCCTCTGGGGGGACTAACTGACCTCTGGCAGACTGGTGCTACTAGTATGTCAAGAGTAGCAACGTCCCTCCGGAGAGATGATTGGGAGTAGGCATAGGGGTGGGCATCCCATGGACCCTCCCAGCTACTACGGAGACTGAGGTATGATGGCCAGGGCATGATGAGTTGAGGGCGAAGGTCCTGTTAGGCTTGAGGGTTAAGCCTGCTGGTAAGCCCCGCTGTCCCTTGAAGGAGAAGGCTGATGCATCTGCGCTGCCTGGAATCGGATCCTGTGATAGCAGGGTGGATGTCTCCGGACCTCCACCGACCTTGCAGCTTTTTTATTTAGGCATAGCGAGCCTGAGAAGGGGACCGGGGGGGGGGGGGAAGAGACTATGTCTGTGGCCGTAACCGCCCCGTAAGGATTTGTGCTTTGCTCCCCTCGTGCTTATATTCCAAAAGCCCTTCAGACTTTGAATGGAAAGGTGCATGAGCCCCTATTTAAAGTACCCCAACAAGCTGGGTAGTAAGAGGGGGCGCAATCGCTCTGGTCGGTTCCC
Organism: Neoceratodus forsteri; assembly: GCA_016271365.2. Taxonomy (NCBI): domain Eukaryota; kingdom Metazoa; phylum Chordata; order Ceratodontiformes; family Ceratodontidae; genus Neoceratodus; species Neoceratodus forsteri. The sequence continues at coordinate 376,239,427 of CM057456.1, forward strand.
CTCGTTGTGCATCCCGGGGCCTGATGGGAAGGAGACTGCAAAATGAGAAATGATTGCCTACATCAGGATCTGAACCCAGCACCTCTGACTGCAGAAGCAATGGATCAAGCCACTATACCACGCAGCCAGCTCAGCTATGGAGCTGACTGCCTGAGCTGTCCTAGCCATTGGACGTACTGTACCATGCCTGTTCCAGAGCTGAAAAGAAGCTCCTGCTGCTGCGGAGTGCTGCCGCTCCAAGAGTACCTACGATGAAGAGTGCCAATGATGAGGGTCTGTAGCGTGGCTCCTCCTGTGCCGAAGTGAACCCCTGCTACTACGAGCATTCCCGCGCTTCCACTAGTGAAGCCCCTGCTACTGTGGAGCGTTCCCACCCTAAGTGCTGACGAAGATGGAGCAGTAGCATGGCCCTCCCTAAACCCAAAGGAGGCGCCTGCTGTTTAGAAGCACGACCGCTTCCAAGATAGATCCCACACTAGGCATCAGCGAGCCTGAAAACCATTACTGCCGGTACCTGCCGAGGGGCTAAGAGTGGCTCCTCCTGAGCCGAAGGGCAGACAATGGCTCCACTTGAACAGACTGGTTCCTGCCCGTTGTTTGGGGCTGTAGCACAGCTCATCTCAAGCTGAAATTAAGCTCCTGCTGCTGCGTGGTTTCTGCCCCAGTGGCTCCGCCTGAGCCGAATAGATTCTCAAGCAGGAATCAAGCTCCTACTGCAAATGAAGCTCCCGCTACTGTAGTGGTGCAAGATCGCTCCTGGTGGTCTCCCTCCCTTGCCACGACGAGCCTGCTGCGTCGGCGGCCTCAGCAGTAGGGCCGCCGGCAGGGAAGTAAAGCGCGGCTCTCCGGAGCTGAAAATAAATCAATGAGATTGCCAAAAATAATTTGAGGAGCCTGCTGCATCGGCGGCCTGAGCTGTAGGTCCTCGACCCAACAGTAGTAATCCTGGAGTGAATTCTGTGCCTCTCACTGAACCACTGGGGGGGGGTGCCTCAAAGCGCGGGAAAGAGTAGGAGAGAAAGGGTTCAGTCTGTGCAGCATGCAAGGCTGAGACTGGAGACCCTCCAGAAACTATGAGGCAACGTAGAATTTAAGCTTCCCCTTGCCAATCCTCTTCTCAAAATAGAAACAGACTGAACTTAGTTTGGTATCTTCAGTTCAGCCACAACAGTGGCAGAGCCCCTGCAGAGAACCTGCCTTATGGCAGGCAGGAAGTAAACTGAGGGAGACAGGAAGTGGAGGGCTGGATGTCCCCTCCTGCAGAGGTCTGATTCCTGCCTGACTATCAGTGTCAGGAGGTACAGCCCAGGTGTAAGGAAGCTCGGAGACCAGCTTAGGAGAGAAAACGAGTTTAAATGCAAGGATTTGTTCTAGTCTCTCCTATTCTGTCTCTTCTCTGTCTGGTTGCACAACCAAATGTTCTCGTAGGATCTAGGACTTGATCACCCCGATGATCTTGCAATTCTCTGCCTCTCGCCATCTCTCTACCATTACTTGCTGTTCTGTCTTCTCCCCCTTTGCATATCTGCTAGTATAAAAATGTCTGAATCTTTTTGTAAAAATATAATTGATAATGAGATCCTTTTGTTTAAAACTGTAAATAATTATACTGTTGAAATAGTTACAAAGCTATTTGGAACTCAAGGGGTAACCTAAGAATGCTGGATGCAAAATCCCTTTGCAGAGCTGTGAGCAAGAGGTCAGTTCTGGGTCACGGTGTTCTTTTTACTGCACTTGCATGACACTGACAAGAACACTGGAAACTTACAAGAGCACTGTGTGAGAAGCATGCTGTTTTTCTTAACGAGCTCTTGCACAGACTAATAAAAAGGAGCTGCAATGTTTTGCAAAAGAGACACACATAGACTGGGATTGGAAATTGAGAAGAAACCCAGATGGACTTTCTCTGTTTATACTGCCTTTGTAAATAGTTATACGGAACAAATGTTTTTTTTTTTTTTCATTTTACTATTTAATAATAAATCACTTGTTGCGAATTTTACAATGGCTCCTGGTTTTCCTGTGCTTCCTGCCTGTGCCTCAACGACAGATGGTGTCACCTAAGTGGGATTTACATCATGCATACTCTAAGCCAGGAGTTTTGTGCGTGGGTACAAGACCTGGTACCAGGGAGGCACAGAAGAAAGGTATGGATTCTGCAGCAGCAAGCCCAGGAGTGGTTACCAGGAGAATGGCAGCCACACTAGCAGAGACAAAAGTCCAAGCTGAGACTGTACAGCTAGCACCAGTTATGGAAAAAGAACAGGCAGTGACAGAACCGGAAAGCCTGACTACCTTTTCAAATGGTGGGCTATACAACAAAAAGAGACAGAGAAGCAGAAAGAAAAAAAGATTCAATGTTTAGAAGCACAGAGAAAAGAAGAAATGCAATAACTTGAACAGCAAAGAAAAGAAGAGATGCAGCGACAGCAGCAGCAAAGAGGAGAAGAGATGCAGCAATGGATGGATTTCATTTTCATTTCATTTTTATTGGCTATACTGGAAAGGCATGTGAGCACTGCTGCCCGTTTACACAAGCATCCAGTTACATACAACAATCATGAGACAAGACACAGGCTTAAACATTTAACTAACAGCGAGGGTTAATAAAATGTTACATATATTTAGGATAACACAGACTAACAGGTAAACCAAGAACTAGCCTTGGTGAATTAACAAATACAAGGTGACATTAAGCATTCAATGAAAGTTTAACAATAAACATAACATGATATGATATAATATAATATAACATAACATAACAGTGGGAAACAAAAAATTTAAGCGCAATCTAAAAACGAGCCTAGGTGGATTAACAATACTACAAGTGCCAGCAAGAGAGGATAAGTGCCAGAGGTGGATAACTAGAGAATGAGGGGGAAAACGTGCAGAATGGGAGCCAGATTAGGGCTGCAAGCAGGTGCAGGTGGGAGAGAAATGTCTCCTGATATTGTGTTTGAAGGCATTTGTGGAGGGACAGAGTTTTAGTTCCGGGGGGGGGGGGAGAGAGATGAAGAGCTTGGGTCCCATAAAAGAGAATGTTTTCTGGCCTTGAGTGGTCCGGTAGAAAGGAACAGTGAAGGAGAGAGTGGAGGACAGTCTAGTGGTCCTGGTGGTGGCAGCTGTCTGGAAGAGAGAAGTGAGGCAATCAATCAGAGAGCAGTCCACAGGAGAGTTTGAGGAAGAAGGTGGCCATCTTGCAGTTGAGGCGGGCCTCAAGGGAGGGCCAACTGGTGAGCCTTATAAAGGTCACAGTGGTGTGCGAGTTTAGGGAGACCAGAGGAAAAGCGGATAGCGTTGTGGTAGGAGCTTCAAAGTCTGGAGAAATTTTTGATGGAGAGGTGAGGGAGGGAGACAAGTGAACCATAGTCAAAGACAGGAAGGAGGAAGCTGGAGACTAAGAGGGATCTGAAGTCCCTGTTACGGTAATGCTTGGTTCTGTAGAGGATACCGAGGCGATGGTGGGCTCTTTTGATTGTGAGGTTAGTGTGAGCATAGAAATTGAGGTGGTTATCCAGGAGTAAGTCAAGGTATTTGAATTCATGGAGTCTTTCAATGGCATTACCAAGGTTGTCATAGAAGGAAAGGTCAAAGCCAAGCGGTTTGCAGGGGCTGGATGCCTTGCAGGTTATCAAAGCTGAAGAATCTGGCACTGGTCCAGCAGATCAACAAGACACTAAAAACTTAAAATACATTAAACTTACAAAGTTGTGTCCCTCAGATGATATCAAAGCATACCTGACAACTTCTGAAAGGGTTGCCGCATCCTGCCAGTGGTCAAAGCAGCAATGGGCAATCACTCTGGTACCTTACCTGACAGGGACAGCCCAACTTGCCTACAGCAATATGGACACTGCACAGTCAGAAAACTATGACCTGCTGAAAAGCTGTGACATCTCAGAAGAGACCTACAGGCAGAGATTTCAATCTCTGAAGTACAACTCAGTCAACAATCCTTGAGAAGCCTTCACCCAACTCAGAGAACTCCCAATAAAATGGCTCCAATCACAGGGCAAAACAGTCCTACAGATCATCAACACATTTGCAATGGAGCAATTCAGCAACATCCTATCCACAGACGTATAGCTCTGGGTGAGAAAACACTGACCAGAAAGTGGCAAAAAGGCCGTTTCTTTGGCTGAACACTATCAAATGGCCAGACAGACAACACAGCAGTGAGGTGACAGCCAAGTACCAGTAAGACATTCTTTTTCCCATTTAAACTCGAAGTCTGATAAGAACTTTGCTGGGGGTAACAAATCTGTACCCAAAGACTTTATTTGCTATAACTGTAATACGCCAGGTCAATATTGCAAGCAAATGCCATAGTAAGAAGAATGACACTAACAGATTTGTCCTTAGTAACTGGGGCAATTACTTAAGAGGTGTCAAGGTGGGAGATAAGACTGTGAAGGGATTTATAGAGTAGGGAAGCAGACAGACCCTAATGCATATACAAGTGTTGGGAAAACAATGTCCAAAAGGACCAGATACTGGTGTCATCAGCATCCACGGGGACACTCAATAATTTCCTACCAGCCAAGTAACTCTCACTATTAATAGGGTGTCACACCAAATGAAAGTGGGGGTAATACCCACGTCACCTGTACCTGTGATTATTGGAAATGACTTTCCAGGATTTACTGAGTTAATCAAAGAGGGAGTAAATCCTGATGTTTCAGCAGCTGTGGTGACCAGAGCTCAGGCAAAGAAAATCTCAGATGGTGAGGACTCTTTTCCTTTTGCTGATTTCAATGTGGACTTGTTTGAGTACAGCTCCAAGATCTGGAAGTCCAGGAAAGAAAGATGACGCCTGAAGAAACAGTGGCAACAAAAAACTGATGGACATAAGGGGTTAACATATGGAAATGCTGAAACTAAACTGATCGTGGTTTTCTTTCAGAACAAGCTAACAATGTTTCTCTCCAGAGTTATTTTAAGCAGCTAACATACTAACATACTAAAATGCCAGCAGAATAGGCCTAACGGTCTTTCGTGTCTGCTCGTTTGGTCAGTCCTCAACCTGGGTGCTGACCTTGCTGTCCCCCTCGCCTTCTCTGGCTTCTCCCTTCCCAGTTCCGGATATTCTTGCTGCACTGGATTTTGCTTCCAGAACCCTTCCCCTGTACCTGTCCCACCCCCTCTTGAACCCCTCCACTGTCTCTGCCTCCACCAGCCCCCTAGGCAGTGCATTCCATGGCTCCACCACCCTTTCAGTGAAGTAGCACCTCCTCCTTTCTCCCCTAGCTCAGCTATGGGGTGAAACCAAAACAGGGTGAACCTATGTTTAAAAAATGTAGTGGGCTACTGTACAGAGTTTGGGTTAGACCTCAGACACAGAACCAGATAGAACAATTGGTTATACCACCAAAAGTATAGATCTGAGTTGTTACTGATCGCACATGATAGTTCTATGGCTGGTCACTTGGGGAGGGACTGCACCCTTGCCAGACTGCTGTACAGATTTTACTGGCCTGGAATTCATGAAGATGTTGCTGCCTATTGCAGTTCTTGTGCCAAGTGTCAGAAAGTAGCCCCAGTGGCTAAAAAAGACAAGGTGCCCCTATCCTTGATAGATGTGCCTTTTGAGAGAACTGCAATGGATGTGGTTGGCCACTTAGACAAAAGTCAAAAGGGGTCGAGCACGTAATAGTGACAAGGAATGCTCACCCTATTAGACAAAAGACATGCAGATTACCTGAGCGGTTAAGAGCAGATGTGGTTAAGGAAATACAAAAAATAAAATTGGGTATCACAGAAGAGTCGAGAAGAAGTGCTTGGTCATCACCAATGGTGACTAAACAAAAATGAAGGGGGGTGTAAGAATCTGCCTTGATTTTTTGGAACCTTAATCAAGTGTCAGAATTTGACAGTTATCCAATGCCCACAATAGATTATTTGGTAGACAAACTAGAGAGTGCCAATTATATCAGTATCCCTGATCTCACCAAGGGTTACTGGCAAATTCCCCTAGCTAAAGAATCCAGAGACATACCTGCTTTTGCCACTCCTATAAGATTCTATCAGCTCACCACCATGCAGTTTGGTTTACATGGTGCATCCGTTACATTCCAGCAGTACATGGATGTAATTGTATCCCACTACACTGGTTATTGTGCTGTGTACCTGAATGATGTTGTGGTGTATAGTCCAGACTGGAAAGCCACCTGGAACACCTACGAGCAGATTTCCAATCAATCAAAAAGGCAGGTTTCACAATTAATCCTACCAAGTGTGTATTGGGCATGAAGGAAACCAGATAGTTGGGCTATGTTTTGGGAAATGGAGAAGTCAAATCAGAGGTTTCCAAGATAGAAGCTGTAGCTAACACCCCGTCCCTAAAACAAAGAAGCATGTCAGGTCATTTTTAGGGCTGGCTGGTTATTATCGGAGATTTGTTCCCAGTTTTGCAGAGTTATCTACTCCCCCTCACTGGACTCACAAAGAAATGTTTCGCGAATAATGTGAAATGGACCCCAGAGTGTGATGAGGCTTTTCATACCATTAAGGCTGCATTATGTTCTGCCCAGACACTGAGAAACAATTTTAGTTATAGACTGATGCATCAGAGGTAGGCCTAGGTGCAGTCTTGAGTCAGCAAATAGATGGAAAAGAACATCCAATTCTATACATAAATAAGAAATTGCATAACTGAGAGAAAAGTTACTCCACCACTGAAAAGGAATGCCTTGCAGCAAAGTGGGCTATGGAGTCCATTAAGTTTTACTTACTAGGAGCGGACTTTGTACTTGTAACAGATTAACCAAATGAAGGATAAAAATTCTAGAATCACATGGTGATACCTGGCACTGCAGCCATTGCTGATTTTCTGTCTAGATATGGATCTAGAATTGAGAATTCTGAAGGCTGAGAAACAAACGTGTGAGTTTAAACGTCACTATTTGCTGTACTGTTGTTACGGAAAAAAGGATACTGCATATGCACAAAACTGTAAGGGTTATAATACTTGTGTTTGATGAGACTTACTAAAGAGTTTTGGAAACCTGTTTTTGTAAAAACAGGTTCCCTCTTAAGAAGGGGGTATGTGACAGGGTTGAATATGGCCCTGTCCCAGCTGTTATGGAGGAATAGTTTAAATGCAAGCATCTATTCTATTCTCTCCTTTCCTGTCTCTTCTCTGTCTAGTTGCGCAACCAGATTTTCTCGTAAGACCTAGGACTTGATCACCCCGATGGTCGTGCAATATTTTGCACCTCTCACTCTCTCTCTCTCTCTCTCTACCATTACTTGCTGTTCTGTCTTATCCCCCCTTGCATATCTACTGGTATAAACATATACGTGACTATGTTGGTGGAAATGTAATTGATACTGAGATCCCTTTGTTAAAAAAGGTATATAGTTATACTATTGAAATTACTGCAAAGCTAAAACTGTATATAGTTTTACTGTTAAAATGATTACAAAGCTATTTGGAACTCAAGGAGTTAACCTAAGAATGCTGGATGCAAAATCCCTTTCCAGAGCTGTGAGCAAGAGGTCAGTTCTGGATCACAATGTTCTTTTTGATGCACCTGTATGAAACTGACAAGAACACTGGACACTTACTAGAACACTGTGCGAGAAGCATGCTGTTTTTCTTAACAAGCTCTTGCACATACCTATAAAAAGGAGCTGCAATGTTTTGCAAAAGAGACACACAGAGTTACAGAAAGATTGAGATTGGAAATTGAAAAAAAAAAAAAAAAAAAACAGATGAACTCACTCTATTTATACTGCCTTTGTAAACAGTTATGCTGAACCATTTATTTTATTTTACTGTTTAATAATAAATCACTTGTTGCGAATTTTACAACTGCTTCTGGTTTTCCTATGCTTCCTGATCTATGCCTCAATGACAGTGACTTTCAACAGGGAAAGGGGAAATGGAACAGATCAGCTGGACACTTTGTAAGGGTCAAACTCAACCCTGTCTCCCGTTTTCTACTGGTGATGCCTCTCCCTATGCATCCCAGTATCCCCCCAGCCCTCCTTACTGCCTTCTCACATTGCTGGCCCACCTTTAGGTAACTGATATGACTAACCTCAGGTCCCTTTCCATTTTTGTTGTTGTCAGTATCTCACCCCCATTGTGTACTCTTCCCCTGGGTTTTTGTTTCCCAGGAGCATTACTTTGCACTTCTTAGCATTGAATCTAAGCTGCCATACATTTGACCATTCCTCCAACCTTGCCAAGTCCCTTTTCATCCTCTCCACCCCACCTTGCGTATCAACCCTGTTGCAGATCTTTGTGTCATCTGCAGAGAGACATACTTTCCCTTCCAGTCCCTCTACAATGTCGCTTATAAAGACATTAAAAAGGACTGGCCCCAGTACTGAACCCTGCAGTACCCCACTAGTAACCCCTCTTTCTTCCCTGTGGACTCCATTTACTATTACCCACTGTGTCCCGTTGTCCAGCCAGTGTTTTACCCAGGCTACCACCCTGGGACCCACTCCAAGGCTGGCTAATTTGTTTCATTAATCTTTTGTGCAGGACTGTGTCAAATGCCTTGCTAACGTCTAGGTAGGCCATGTCCACAACCCCTCGCTGGTCTACTACTTTGGTCACCCAGTCAAAGAAATCAATTAGATTTGTCTGACATGACCTTCCTGCTGTGAATCCATGCTGCCTTGGGTCCTGTGCCCCACTGGCCTCTAAGTACTCAACAATTCTTTCCTTCAGAAGTGATTCCATAATTTTCCCTACCACTGATGTCAAACTGACAGGTATGTAGTTTCCTTGTTACTCTGCACGGACTCATTTCAACTACATTTGTATCTTGTTACTAACCTACTTTTACACACTGTAATGCTTTATGTTTCTTTGTACCATTGTGTAATGAGTGCTGACTTGTACTCTCCCCGGTCATGCCTGAAAATAGGTATATATAATGTCTAGTGCCCCTATTCAGTTATCAAAAACCAACCAAATGAATAAAAATTTACTCCGTATCAGGAATAAATTATTCTGATGCAGCAAGTACTGTTGTTGTGTTTACCAACATCTTTTCCGTCACACACATGGGAACATGGTCCCTGAAATGCTCTCCCCATCAGCACTGCTATGACTGGCTAGATCCTGATCCCAGACACAAGTCAAAATCTTGGGGTCCTTTATGTAAAAGCTGCGCCCTTTTAACACCTATGGAGCCCATGAATCCTATTATTCCTTGCTATTCACCAGTGGGTGAGGACAGACGGTCTACTCTGCACTCTAAATTTACCAGATCTCCCATCCTGCTATACACTTTGGGTTGCATTCATTTTCATACATACTGTACTACATGACATTGTGGCATCAGTCAAGTTCAGCTGGTATGTAAATAAGGACTGTCACACAGACATAACTGGCTAATGGCCACCCCTCTCTGGGCACCAGTGTAGCTGCATGTACCTCAGTCTGCCTTCTGATAGTAGTCAGCTATCTTCCAGGGCTCTCAGCCAGAGGCAACATTTCCAAATTAAAATTCCCTGAAAAAATAATAGGCATATCACCTAGCTGCTTCTGTAACTCAACATCGGATGCCAGAGCTCTCACCACCCTCAGCACAGCTGGCAGCATCTCTCAGGCACAGGAACAAAAAATCACCTTAACACCCGCTCTGATGCCATCCTCCATGTGCTGCAAGGTCACCAGGGACTTCCACTGGGGGGCAGCGCCTTAAGACACTCAAGTCTCTCCCAGTGATCCTCTACACTCCGTCCAGGACTAACAATGGGCTTCAGACTCCAAATCCCCAAAGTCTTCACTGACATACTGGTATCTGTCCCTGGAGGTTAACAGATAACCAGATAATGTGTGCGACTGTTCTCACATACACACTCTTTCTATTGAAGGGCCTCCTCAGGCAGTCTTGGCAAGTGATGTGAGGCATGGGTTCCCTAAAGGCACAGCTATCCTGCTATCACACTGCCACCTTGACACAAAGCGGCCAACACCCAACCACTGGCACTCTAGCTCCACCCACTGGCTGTCAAAGGCTTGACCAATCCTGGCATTTGAGGAAAAAAGCCCTCTCCCCCTGCTGGCAGGAAAAGACTAGCAATATTAAAATCCTGTGTCAAACAAAAACAAGCATTTGTCAAAGCCGAATGTTTGCTTGCTGGTATTGGCATTGGTACTGCAGGCGTCAGAGAGATGCATAATAGGAATGGCAGTGAAATATTTGTTTCCCTTTTTATACACTCAGTCTCAAGTGTTTGCACTCACACATCACTTATTATGTATACTGATGATGCTGTTTTGTTTAGTACTGATCTAAGCCCAAATTATGTGATAAAAGAAGTTCAGGTTGATTTTGACCCTTTACAAGATTGGCTACTACAAAACCACATAGTCTTAAACATTAAAAAAAAAAAAAAACATGATTTTTTCTAATAGGAAAAGTAAAGAAATTGTTCCATCCATAATTGATCATAATAGGAATAGTCCCGAATTAGTTGACCATTTTAAATATTTAGGGCTAACCCTTGATTCTACATTATCCTTTGAATCACATATTAACTCTATGAGGAAAACAATACACCAAAGAATTGGTGCTCTTTATCGAATAAAGTCCTGCCTCAGCAAAGAATCTAGGCTTTTGCTTGCCAACAGTTTTTTTACTTAGTAAACTGGATTATGGTTTGATTATATATGCTTCAGCCTGTAATTATTTGCTGGATCGTCTCCAGGTTACATATAATACAATATTACGTTTTGTCATGTTAGTTCCATTTCGTACCAACTATTGCCAACTTTTACAGCATTCAAATTGTTTATCCTTTGATTATAGGATTGAGTTAAAATACTCTCTTTTTATGTTTAAAATTGTCCTGGGCTTAATACCTTCAAAAATGTATGGTAGAACATTGCTATAGGTAGAAATCTACCTTTTTATAACAACGTTTTACCATCGATGTCACGTCACAATGTTAACCCATCGATGGTACGTCACTTCGATGGGTTAACAACCGGGAACAGTCTGGGCATGCGTGCAACTGGATCAGACGGCCTTGAAACGGCTGCAGCGGTGAGGGCAGAGCAGCGGTGACTTTATAAAAACTGCAGTAAGGAACTGCTTTCTTTTCTTAAAAACCTAAAGAGTACCATACACTATAAAACATAATGTATGGTACATCTATGATTAACTGCTTTTAATCATCTGAGGTTGCTATGGCGACGTAAACCTCTTGAGCTTTGTATATGGTCGCCTCTGGCAACCTCTTGATGGTTAACAAACCGGTTAGCCATCGATGACCAAACATGATCCTCTATGTTGTATCTAGCCTTTTTTTCAGGGTTCTTAATACTTTTGGTATAATATCCCAAGATACATTTTCTTTTAAGTTTCCTTTAGTTTGGAAGGAAGTAGGTCAAAGATCAATATTACTTAAGGCCCCAATTTTTTTAACTCTCTGCCTTTGAAACTTCTGAGATGCCCCTTAATTCATAGTTTTAAGAGGGGACTTGTCCGGTATTTGAAAGAGCAACAGTACTGGTCCTGTTAAAGTAAGTACACTCGGTTTATACTCATATCATTGTATGTTATTAGTGTTTATATAACTCAATGTTCTCACAATGTATGTATCTATGTTTGTATTTTGTGTATTTATGCATTTTGTTTATTTATACTTGTCGCCTGTGAAAAACAGGCATTTTGCTCATCAGGACTACAAGAATAAAAATGTAATGCCAACTTCCACCATGTAGAGACTAACAGGCGTTTGGGGGTGTGCTTTTGGTTCGTCGGCTATAAACCTAATGCCATTCCACCTCACTCCACCCTGCAGACACTGACAGGTATTGAAGTGTGCCTTGAGGTCTTCAGCCCTTATGCTCACCCCACTCCATAAGGAAATACGGTGAGATGGGTGCAGCAGAGGAGAATGGGGTGAACGTTAGGGCCGACGCCCCCAAGGCACACCGCAATGCCAGTCACTAATTGCTGAGTGGGGGTGGAATGGCGTCAGCATTCTGGCCAATGACCCCAAGTCACACCCCGACGCCTGTCACTCTCTACAGGGTGGAGCGTTACGGTTGGAAACCCTAACATTCCGGGTGTTTGTTGGTATTTTCGCTCCAAATTTTCAACATGGGCTTTTTGGGACCCCACCTCATGAACAGTGGCACTACCATTTCATTACTCAATCCCGAAAGGTGATTTCACACAGCGACTGCACTACTCGGTACCACAGGCACAAAAACACATTTCGGCAGGATGTGAAAATGACAACTGTACTGTACTGTTATAAGAAGGTGTGAAAAAATGGCAATGTTGAAAATCTGGAGTGAAAATATTTAAACACTGGCGAAGTTACAAGTAATGGCGAAACTATACAATCTTTGGCAGCTCTAAGAACGCATGATCATTTTTTTGAATTTTTTCACCAAATTTGCAACATGGGCTTTTGGGATCCCACCTCCTTGGAACAGTGGCACTGATGTTGCATTAATCGGTCCCAAAAGGTGATTCCACACAGCAACCGCAAAATCACCTTTCTGGACCAAGTAACCAAATGACAGTGAATGTGTTCACGAGGTGGAGTCCCAAGAACCCAATGCTGAAAGTTTGGGGGCAAAATTCCTAAAAATGGCTGAGATATCAAACTTAACTGAAACCCCCCATTGACTCCCATCGTACAGCTTGCCGTCATTTCTTCAGTTTGCCGGTCAGCTTTGAAGAGTGCAGACGTGCCCCTGTAAGAATATGCTCACCCACAAGCAAGGTACGTCATGACAACAAGCTCACACACACACATAGACACACCACATGCACAAGGCACATCACGATTACCTGTATGTTCATGCCATGCAGATGATACACAGGTACATAGTCCACAGCCATGAGCAGGGCATCTCACACACAGATCACACACATCGAACTGGGAGGAAAACACATTACACATAGAGCTAGGGATGCACACACGTAGCTAAGGAACATCTACATAAAGTTTAGTATCGGATTACATACACATAGAGCTAGGTGATTATTATATAACCTAGATAAAAGCTATGAACCTGCACTGCTTCTGAAGTGCTACCTTTACCCTACATATGATCCTGTAGGCTAGAGACAAAACACCATGAATGATATGCTAGACTAAAACTGCACTGCTATTTTGCTGCGATAATGTCAGAAATATAATTATTTATTTACCCAGGAGCGCCCTCCACAGCTAAGGTGTCTTGTGCAAACACAGTTATATTTATATGAAAAGACTTTTCAGAAAACATGATTATACATTAATGTTTCGTCCATAAGAACACATCATTGAAGCAAGTGCAATCATCATGCACACATGAGCTGGCTATCACCGGACTAAGATCTTATCAGGGTATAAAACCCCTTTCCCCATGCCCCCTCTCAAGGAAATTGCAGGCACACCCTGCATGACACTGCAGTGTTCGAGAGAACCAGACTCCTGTGTACGTATGTTACATAATTAGCATACAATGTATAATGACTGTCCTATAGGCAAGCTGGTAGGGCAATAAAAGAACCTTATGTTGCTTTTATAATTGCTTTGGTTTCTGTTTTTCTTTTCTCAGTCCTAGAACCTGTAAGAGGGGTACTGTATGTTTTGTTATGGTATAATGATCTCCTGGTGTTCCCCAAAGGGCTACATTTCCCTGCAGGTAACTAAGGGTTTGTTAGATCATAATAATGAAGTCCAAGTGTGTCCAATGGAGCCCAGCAAAATACCTAACACCTGATCCATACATGATTGCTGCTCCCGACCTCCGTATGAGGTAAGGGAGGGGGGTCCGCAGAGGGAGGGTATGGGGAGACAATGAGGGACTCTATTTTTTTTTTTGTTTGTTTTTTTACACACAGGGGGAAAAAAAAGACTTTGGGGACGTTTTTATTTTACAGGTTATCAAAAATATTTAGGCACAGTGGGGTGGGCTCCCAGTGTGCCACAATAATGTGTGTGTGTGTGGGGGAGGGGACATGCCGAAACAGAGATTGGGCACCCCGATGTCGGCACTCGAAGTATTCGGGTGGGGGGGTCATCCAACACCAGGAGTGGGCATCCCAGTGTCAGAAACATACATAAAAAATTATCTTGGCACACTGGGGTGGGCTCCTAATGTGTCACATTAATGGGGGGGGAAGATACATGCCAACACAGGGACTGGACACCCCGATGTCGGCTTTCCGGGGAGTATGTGGTGGGCAGCAGGAACCGCCAATGAGGAAAGCCGTGGCTCATTTGTTTATTTATTGAAATGGTTCACCAGGAAAGGCACACTGAACAAACAAGGTGCTCGGTGGCAGGAGCTGACAAGAACCGTATCTCCAGCCATGCGCATTACTGTGCACTGTAATGCGCATGGCTGGATTCTTGTCAGCTGCTGCCAACAGAGAGAAGGAGCTCGCCGAGTCATTGGTGCCTAACGCAGAAGCCCCTTAAAGCGTCAACTCGTAACCATCCCTGATTGGAGCAGCACTTTTCTATCAAGTGAAGACTGCTTCTCTCAAACTGCTGTCATAGACAGCTCGCCGATTCACTGGTGCCTGAGGGACGAGCCCCATAAAGCGTCAACTGCACTGGGCAGAAACTCACACACCTTTACAATGTCGTACTGTCCCAAGATGTTTCTTGTGCATGTGCAGAATGCATGCAAGCAAACATAAAAAAATGTTACCACTGCTTTTTAATTTAACAGTGAACAGAAGTCAGGTTGGAAGCGGGCTTGTTTCAGTACTAGACAAGACATAAATTACTTTTGAAAACTTGATGAGCAGTCTCTGCTGATCAACAAAATTTGCATTAGCAACCAGTCAAGTTTGAGAAGCAAGTTCACTAAATGGTTATTATCTATAAAATACAGTTCAGAAAAGTGTAACTGTGCAAAGTCTTAAGAGGCGAGAAAAATTAAAGCCAGTATGTACGTTGTACCACAACTGTGGTAAAAAAATAAATAAAATAACCGTGACGCGGAGAACTTTACTGCAATGCGACAAATCAGTTGATTAGCAAGTGCCGCTAATTAAGGCAGCACTTGATTGGCATCATTTTCTGGGTAGCAAACTGCAATGGGAACCCACTTAGTTTATGCAGGAGTTAACGACTGTTCTATCAGACTTTTTTTTTCTGAAATGCATGCACCCGTTTTTGAAAAGAAGGTGGCCATCCTTCCCGGTTGAGGACTGGTGCTGACATGGGGAATGCAACTGGGGACTCCAGGTACAAGGCGACTTCGGATGGAACGGACAAATAGTGCACAGCTTGAAAGGGTAGGTGACAACCCAAGAATTCTTCCTCTACTAAGCCCAACCTGACACAGACGCTCAATCCCATATCAAGAGCCCCCAGTCAGAATTCTTGGCACCAGGACAAACTTTGTGTAAGCCCAAAGGATGCCTTGGAGTCAGGGCTCAGAGCATGCAGAGACAGTTTTCCCTGTCTTTGCATGCCCTGAGCCCTGTGATGGCCATGGTGCCGATAATCTGACCAGAGTTGCTGAAGCAAATTTCTGAGGTCGCTGCACAGGTACAGTGGTTGATTGAAGACATGAGCAGTATGGTGGCAGCATGAAGGTGAGGGACAACATACCAAGTTAAACAAGAAACAAACATTGTAAACCTCATGTAATCTTAGCACCTAAGTAGCTAGAGTCAACTGGCACACTAGCAGGACACAACCTCTACAATAAACAAAAGACCACAGGGAAATAGAGACTGCACATGGCGATACGAAACAGCTGAATACAAAAAAAATAAATAATCACAGCAAAATCTTTCCTTTTTTTTTTTTTTTTTAATTTAGGAGGAATTTACCATAGCAATGACAACACCTTGCTGTTGGTATGTCCTGATTTGATCATAGACTCATAAATCTAGTACCCCAAACAGTTTTTAACTGTCAGGGAAACTAAAATTCTCTGCTTCATACCATTTCCCTTCTAGTCAATCTACATCAGTTTCAATCAAATGTGTGCAGTCAATAAACCACTGACAGTATATACAGTCTTCATTAACTATACTGAAAAGACTAAGAATCCCAGCACAAGAGCACTGAGACAAGGGCTATCTAAAAAAGATCATTAGCAACAAAGTCAGGATTAAAAGAAATCCAAAAGCACACATACCCTATAATGCAAAGCATCATGGGATGTGTATGCAAAGACTCATGAGTCCCGAGTGGGATAAAACACGTGTCTGTGCTTTTGTTCTACTCAGGACTCATGAATCTGTCACCACATTTACACCAGTGGCAGTATTCATAATATACGAGTATTCTGAATACTAATGATTCAGACTACATATTTCAGTTACCAGTCTACATGCATCTGGAATATGTATTCTGAGTGCTGCTACTGTTTACACGAAATCAGAATACTGCTGACTCTTCTACTTGGAATAACTGGAATTAGCAAGCGTTTAAATCATTTGAGGATCAGCTGGCCTGATGGTGCAGTGGCAAGGCATCTGCCTAAGACGCCGTCATCCAGAGTTCGGGAACGGACTCAGAAGTCAGGGGGCTGTCATGGGGAAGGAGGATTGAGCATTACAGGGACAGCTCTCCTTCTCTGGGGGGAGGAGGGGTTTCTGTGTCCGGTGCAATACGGACCCCTGGCAGAGGATGGAAGTTCCACCATGACTGGCACCTGCATTAGTGGGAGGTGGCCTGAAATCAGGTTTGTCCCATGGATTTTATTGCACATCCTGCCTCCCATAGAGTCAGCTACAAGCAAAAAAAAAAAAATTTCTGACGGTCCCATTTATGATGCCCACCTCCCGGCCCCGACCAGGACAGGTTATCTGTCGAGTGGTCGCCCACACGACCCCACCCTGGGGGTGGGGGTAAGCCTAGGGAGCCCTGTTGTGTTTCCGAGGAGGGGGTCATCTCTGTGAACCTGCTTTAAGGGAGCAAGACAGGGCGGTTCGGTGGTCGTGGCTGTCCTGGTGTGTGGGCGGGTCCAGAGATGTCAGGGTTGAGGTCCTAGGGCACTGAAACCAAAAATCATTGGAAGAGGCAGAAAGAGCAAATATTCTTAATATAAATGGAATATCTAGGTCTAAAATTTGGAAGACTATACACTTGGCATATTCCGTTTTACACATTCAGAATATTACGTTTACATGAACAATATTATTCCAAATGACTATTCCTAATACTGAGCATTCATTCAGTATTCATAATATGACCATTCATGTGAACATGATGCGTGTCTTCTGTTCACATCCTCTGCAGATTGTATGAGAGGCCTTTTTGCACCATACATTCTTACTTAAAGCAGAACCAGCCCAAAATGTTAACGGCGATTTGCATATACATCCCATGATGCTCAGCATTATGGGGATATGTATGATTCTGGACTTCACTAATTATGCTCAGTACCGCTCTGTCTGCATGTACTGTATATAAGAAGCTGTATTTCACTTGTACTATATCAAGTACTTTCCATGAAAGGGCAGCAGCAGTGTAGCCTATGCTGGGCTGCCCTCTGTTGAGAAGTACTTCAAGGGTGCCTTTATTTTTTTGTGCTCATAGTACACTACTAGGTTTCAGTCTATATTGTTTGGCTTTATTACAGCCAAGTCCTGTTCAGCACAAAATTTATATAACCAGTACGACTGCTGTGCACCAACACAACTGGATACTTACAAAAAAAAAAACAAACAGAAAACCTTCAATGAATACCTTAATGACTGATGTGCACCCAATGGGGGTGGATGGGCTCAGGATGCAGGGCATCAGGCAGAGGTGCTAAATGAGTACTTTGCCTCAATCTTTGCAGGGGTGACAAGGGATCCTACAGCCGATGAGTATGATGAGGAGACAGCAAAAGCGAGAGGTCAGCCTCAGTCTGAGACCAGAGGATAGGAACAGGCTGGGCCAGATCATGAAGGAGTGGGATGGTTGCATGAGGGAGTGGATTGGGGAGAAATCACAGTTGATATGGTGAGGGAGGCCCTTGAAACTAAAACAGATAAGGCACCAGGGCCGGATGGTTTACACCTGAGGTTTTGAAGGAAGTGGGAGGTACTGGCAGCACTCTTTAACACCTCTTGCAGATGGGATGGGTGCCACAGGATTGGAGGGTGGCTTATGTGTAGTGTGCCTATACATAAGAAGGGGTCTTGGGAGGAAATGGGGAATTATAGGCCTGTCAGTCTGACTTATGTGGCAGGCAAAGTAATGGAGGGCTTTATCAAAGAGAGGCTTGGGAAGCAGTTGGAATGGTTAGGACACCAGGATGATAAACAATATGGCTTTGTCCTGGGGAGATTGTGTCAGACCAGCCTTGTAGAGTATTATGACTGGGTGACGGAAGCCTTGGTTAGACACAGGTCAGTGGATGTCCTACATCTAGATTTCAGCAAGACGTTTGATTCGGTGCCCCATAATGGACTGATAGCAAAAATGGGGGAGATGGGGGTGGGAGGACAGGAACTCAGTTGGGTAGATAATTGGCTTTCGGGCGTCTACAGAGGGTTATGGTGGATGGGATACTTTCCTCCCCCAGAAAGGTAATCAGTGGGGTCCCTCAAGGTTCAGTATTGGGGCCACTCTTGTTCAATGCCTATGTCTCCGATATAGGGAGGGGGGGTTAAAAATAGGTTGAGTCTCTTTGCAGATTATTCAAAGCTGGGAGCACTGGTGGACTGTGAAGAAGCGAGAGAGTCAGTCCAGGGGGATCTGGATACCCTGGAGGGGTGGTCAAGAAGGTGGGGACTGAAATTTAATGCCAGGAAATGTGAGGTACTTCATTTGGGGGTAAAAAACCCAGGCCATGTATACACCCTGGGGGGGGGGTCACACTGCAAGCCACATTGGGAAAAAGGGATTTGGGGGTGGTGGTTGATGTCAAAATGAATAACTCTGAGAACTATAGAAGAACAGTAGCCAAAGCAAACAGGATACTGGGCTGTATAGCCAGGGGTATTACGTCCAGAAGTAGGGAGGTGATTCTTCCTCTGTATAATGCCTTGGTCAGGCTGCAGCTTGAGTATTGTGTGCAGTTCTGGAGACCTCATTTGAACAAGGACATAGTGCTGCTGGAGAGGGTTCAGAGGAGAGTGACCAGGATGATTCAGGGCACGGAAGGGAGGCCTTATGAGGAAAGGCTGAAGGAGCTTGGGCTTTATTCACTGGAGGGGAGGACAGACAGAGGAGACATGATAAAGGTTTTCAAGTATGTAAAAGGAATAACCAGGAGTGGGGTAAAGGAGCAGTTTAGGTTAGAGAAGGGGGAGCTACCAGGGGTCATGAGTGGAAAATGAAGGGGGGAAATTACAGGGGGAAGCGTAGGAGGCATTTTTTCATTGACAGGGTGGTGGAGCCTTGGAATGCGCTGCCTGGGTGGCTGGTGGAAGAGGGCACAGTGGAGGGCTTCAAGAAGGGGTGGAACAGGTATAAGGGAAATCTGAATAAAAATAAGAATCTCTTGGGGGTTGGGGGGTGGTAAGGTGAGCAGCCACTAGGTTGCTTGCTTTCAGCAGACAAGACAGACCATTTGGTCTATTCTGCTGGCTCTTTAGTATGTTAGTATGTAAATAGACGATGTCACTGTGCTGTTACTATACTTATTTGATCATATGTAAATGTCACATGCTTGCTGATCAATAGGTTTCTAATACTCACGTAACATGCTGCCACTGTCAGCCCCTGTAAATGGAACTTGCTTTGTGTGGGCTTATCCAGTTACCAAAATAAATAAGATTACAACAGTACAGACGGACAGAAAGAAAATAGAGGACTTCTTGATTATTCTATCAGTTACATTTCCAGCTCTCTTCTTGGTATCCTCAGTAGCCACACCTATGCAAAGGACAGCCAGCCCTAGCAAATGCCCATCTATATAGCTGTGATAAGCAATGTGGACAGCGTTCTTGTAAATCCAAAGTGACTCTCATGCTAAAACTAATATACAGTAGTAATGATAAATTTATCACAGTGTTTTCTCAAAACGTTACAGCTTAACAAAGACAAAATGTGTCACCATGTAGACTACAACTGAAGCAAAAAGACTGTTGCAGTGCCAACAGCAAGGTTTGTATAAGCACCACCACACAACAGGTGTAATTTAGGCAAACTTAGATACTTGGTTTAAAGAATACTGCATTTTGATTGGCTAACAGCGTGCTAATGCCGTACATTTATGGGTCAGCAGATAAACAACATCCGCGGCCACCCTGCCCCATTATCACTCATATCAATATACAGCATGTTAAATAGCTTCATTTTCCAACGACAGTTTTTTTTTTTCCCCACACTTAAAACTCACTGGAATGGACAACTTTTAAACTACTTTCCACCCTCGATTTAACCACCGTCTGAATCTTCTGACCTTCTGCTCAATTATTTCTCGCCTTCTTCCCTATGTGCTAATTCAGTTTAAGCCACAAATTGTACAAACAAACCATCAAGTCAGCAGTTTTAAAAGTTAGTATTCTCCACATCTTTCCTCATTGCAGTCCACCTGCCTACTCCTTCACAACAACAAACTGCTTATGAAGAACACTAAGAATGTTTGGAAGTGTGGCTAATTCAGCCTAACTCACATTCTGGAATTTCAGGGTTTTAAATAATTGTTTAGCAGTTTTTTCTTGGGACAATACTAACTGTACAGAAAGCATTTGTATAGATTTTCTGGAAGTGTTATGTTTGTTAAACACAGTGAGGCAAGTGCTATGCATTTTCACAATGTTTTAGAACATTTATGAGCAAAATGCTAATCAATTGTTAGAGTTAAATAAAACCCTGAATGTCATACTGCACTTATAACAGAAGCTCTCCAAAACACCCGCACAAATGGTCAACTTCCTCTCTATCTCGGCCCCTGACAGTACACTCCTCGAGCATGTCAGGAGTTATAAATACCTAGGGGTCACATGGGACCCTTCCCTCACATTCAGTGAACATATAGCAACAATAATTAAGACAGTTCACCAGCAGGTTTGGACTTGCTACCACCTGAAACACTCTCTTACCCTGAAGCATGACTGGCATCGGATGAGGTACAATGCCCCTCTCTTGGAGTACTGCTCCTTGTCATCTCTCAGACTTCAACTACAGAACTTATCTGACTAAACACTGCCTACAACTGCATCTGTCGTTTTATTCTCTCTGCCCCTCTAACTGCCCATCACTGCTCCCTGTACACCTCCCTAAGTTGGCTAGCACCCCAAGCTCGACACGACCTCCACCTGGGAGCCCTTGTTCATAAAACCCTTGTGGTTGGCACTACCCCCGGTAGGTTCCACAGCATCAAGCAATGCACAAGGAAAATGAGGTCCTCATCTAAACAACTGCTAAGCATCCCTCGCTCAAACACTAACATGGGCCAGAGAGTATTCTCTGTAGCGGTTCCTAAGCTCTGGAACAGCCTCCCCGCCTCTGTTCTTAACATAGGCTCTACTCAAGCCTTCAAATTGAACTTGCCAACAGCTCTCCTAGTAAAATTGACTGCAACTGTACGCCACGACTCTGCCATATTGTTGTTGTATTTAAAATGTCAAATCCTTGCTCACTTTTTTATGTGTGCATCTAAAACCGTTACATCCTAGTACCTCTCAATAAATGTATCCATTTCTTATGTATCTCTGTATTGTGCCTGATATGGTCCCTGCGAGCAGTGTACCCATCCGGTAAATAAATAAATAAATAAAGTCAATTTTACAGAAAAAAAAATGGACATACTACAGAATTACAGTAAATTCAATGTTTCACATAAGCATAATGTCACTTTCGAAGGTTACAGTGCCAAAAATAAATTAATCTGAAAAATAGACAGACATGCTAGGAGGCATCGGTGGCATCAGTAGCCCCCCCCCCCAAAAAAAAAAAAAGTGAGTTAGGCTGAGGTAAAAGTACAGGAAGCTGCCAGTCACCCAATCTGCAGCCTGCATTATTTGCACTCATTCTACAACAAACAGTAATCCATACATCAAGATCAAATTAGACTGTTCTACAATCTAACACTTCATTGCTCCTTTACGTTTACGAAGCTCAACATTTACCGAGTTATGCATAACTGCAAACTTCCTGCCTCTCTACCTGCTGCGTTGTTTTGTAAACAAGCTATATTCTGCTTGTGCTCGCCGTGATGTCCTGTAAACGGCGATGTAGTTTATGACTTACTGACCCATCCTGCATTTAAACGTTGCAGCTAAAAAAATAGGAAACATTTTCAAGCCCACCCTCGTAGACATAATAAAAACAAACGGAGTCCTCGGTCAGTCAACTCCGCAGCAGCCCCTCCCACCTCAACATGTATTCTGTTTATCACTAGTTGATAAGAGTCTGAAAACAATCCTGGACAGGTGGACGTGGCAACAGATAGCATAACCCCAAATAAACACTTCGGACTATTACAAGCGACAACTGTCTAGCCTGCTGCACCACTTTCCCTGAACAGGTTGTCCTACCTGCTGCAGCGCCGTGCAGTTGGGACAGGCTCCGGCAGTCGCATCGAGCGCTGTCCCCGCCGTCTTGTTGTGGGTCTCCGGGCATCATCGTAAGGCGCAGCCACGCCCGAGTTACCCTCACCAGCCCAGGGAATCCTTTCTGGTGCCCAAAAATACCCCACCAGCAACACTAATGTGGAGCGCGGAGTGAAAACGTCGGGAAGAGGGGGTGGGCCCGATGGCGACGGCCATCGAGGAAGGACCCCGGGCCGCCCGCGGCGATGCCTGATAGGAGAAACATCAAAACCCCATCAATGGAGTCTCGCGACTGAGCAGGCAGGACAGCGAACAAGATGCGTTCGACGCTTGCAAGATGCAGCACGTAAATTAAGTGAAGAGCAAGGTCTGCCCCTCGAGCTGTATTCGCTCCATAGAGTTCTATTATAGACAGCTTATGGCCCGGGCCCTCAGGCCCCGAGTCGTGTTATTCCGACCCAGGTGTTGATGGTGGGATGTGAGCGCGGCTTGCTGCCCTCTGCTGGGCTCTGAGAGGCACTAAATGTTGTAGAGTGTAACTTGTAGACACTAATGCCCTATTTGTCATGCTTTGCTGATGTGAATGGCTGGGCTTTGGGACCTCCCAGTTCCCTGCGTCTTTGTCCCGTCTCTCTCTTCCAGAGAAAAACAAATACAGCAAGACGGCCTCAGTACATTTTACTTTTTTTTTCTAAGTCAAATTTGTTGCAGGAATTACTCCATTGAGCAGGCTCATTCACAAGGAGGTCCAGAACATAAATCAGCAACATATACAGAGGTCACAAATCAGCAACAAATACAGAGAGACAGCAGATAATATTACAAACAGTTTTGGAACATAATTAGCATACAGTGCCAAGGTACAATTTATACATGACCTTTGCGATAAATACAAAATAAATATTTACAAAGTAACACTAAATTACCTAGGAGGTTGCCAGACTGAGCATTTGAACACAAAGCCCTAGTGAATAAAAGAGGACAAGGCGGGCTACAACAGGAAAGGTGGGAGTGGGGATGGTGAGGGAAAAGGAGGAGATGATGGATAAAAGGTGCAAGTCAAGGCTTAGGCCTAGCGGCAACTGCATATATCTTTCACGTTTCTTGCGGCTAATGCTTTAAAGAAATTAACAGAAACAAGGCTGGAAAGTTTAAGGACAGACTGCATTTTTTTCCGGGCAGCAGGGAGTGAATAGGAGAATGCACGCTTACCAAAGGAGGTACGAAGCATAGGAACATCAAGGAGCATAAAGTCAGACTTCCTAAGGGAGTACGAGCAATGGGAGATGTAGATAAGTGAGGATATATATTCTCGGAGCTTATTCAGCAGGATTTTAAGCATCCAGAGTGAATTAAATGTCCGATTGAGAGAGAAGTCCAGTCATCAGCTGCGTATAGGTCACAGTGGGGGGTATGGAAAGGAGCTTTGGTAATGAACCATAGGGCTCGATGATAAAGGACATCCAGTTTGCTCAGGTTGGTAGATGAGGTGGCGTTATAGACGAAGTCACCATAATCAAGTAGCGGAAGGAAGGTGGCCTGGACAAGTCCAGTTCTAGTCTCATTCAGGAAGAGGGACCTATTTCTGAAGAAGAAACCTAGTCTGACTTTGAGCTTGCTAGTCAGGTTGTCAATGTGGGTGTTATAGGAGAGCTTGCTATCTACCCATATGCCTAGGTATTTAAATTTGGAAACCACCTCGAGAGGTTCACCTAGGGAGGTTACAATTGAGACGTTTAATGGGTTTGGAGAAGAAGAGAGGGTGTTATTAAGGGTAAAAAACATGGCATTTGGGTTTTTTTTGGCATTTAGGAGGAGCTTTGAGTTGATGAGGTTCATTTCGAGCTGTGCGAAGTTGGCTTGAAGTTCATTGCTGACTTCGGACAGGGTTGGTTTGGATGTATACAGAACTGTATCATCTACAAAGAAGTGCAGCTTAGAATTAGTGATATTGGTATCTAAGTTGTTAGAAAAGAGAATAGGGCCTAAAATGGACCCTTGGGAACACCACCTGGTGATAGGAGAGACACTGAGAATAAGCCATCTGTTTTGACTTTCTGGACTCCACCTGAGAGGTAGCTGGTGAACCACTTCGCTGTTGAGGGAGTGGCTCCTAATTTAATAAGACTGTTGATAACAAGGTTCTGGTCGATGGTGTCAAAGGCCTTGCTGAGATCAAAGAAAATGGCACCTGTGACCTTTTTTGAATCATGAGCTGGAACTCAAATCATTGGTTACTTTAGCAAGGGCAGAGATGGTGCTGTGGTTGGGCCTAAAGCCGGATTGGGCAGAGTTGAGGAGGGAGTAGCTTTCAACATGGTGTTTTAGCTGGAAGTAGATCCGTTTTTCAAAGATTCTGGATAATATAGGCAAAATGGAAATGGACCTATAATTATTTAAGTTGCATGGGTCACCAGATTTAAATAATGGAATGATCTGTGCAGCTTTACAGCAGGTAGGTACCAAGGCGGTGCCAATGGAGAGGTTAAAAATGTGAAGTATGGGGGCAGTAAGGTGGAAATAACCTAGTTTTAGGAAAATGGTTCTAGCCATCCTCACCACCACCCTTCCTAATGTCTAATTTAGAGGAAGTCCTCTACTTTTGTAGGAAACAAGCTGCACCTGGAAAGGGTGAGGTGAGGGGGGAGCCTGGAGGGATTTATTGTCATGGGTGAGATTGACAAGGCCAGTGTACGGAGAAGAGTCGAAAACCAACTCAGCGGTGGCAGAGTGAGAATTAAGATTCTTGAGGATCTGGTCATGGTTTTCAGTGGTAAATCCGTTGGTGTTGATCTTAGTAGGAATGGAGGGGGCAGCATGGTGACCTTCTATTGACTTGATGGTCCTCCAGATTTTAACTGGGTTCC
This sequence comes from Neoceratodus forsteri, assembly GCA_016271365.2. Taxonomy (NCBI): domain Eukaryota; kingdom Metazoa; phylum Chordata; order Ceratodontiformes; family Ceratodontidae; genus Neoceratodus; species Neoceratodus forsteri. The sequence goes on from CM057456.1 coordinate 376,264,673, forward strand.
CGCTAGCCTGTTCTTGAGAAGTGATGTAGTAATTTGCCTTAATGGTACATACAAGTTTAATGCAAGCATTCCTTTCTGCTCTAAATGCCTGCCAATTGGAAGGGCTCTTGGCATGTCTGGCACGGGACCAGAGTTTATCACGGTTTGTGAGAGCAGCTTTGAGGTCCTGCATAAACCGGGAGTGGGAGAATTTGCGCACTCGGCTTTAATGATGGGGGCATGTTTGTTGGCAATACAGGTAAATTTATTGTTAAGGATATCAAATGCCTTATCTACCGTTTTGGCTAAGTAGAGGCTTTGCCAACTTAAAATATCCAAAATGTGTACCATTATTAGGCAAAAAATAATGCAGCAATAAAACATTTATGCCGAGAGAAAATGTGAAGATAAAATAGGATTGTCATCTTTGGATGAGGCAAAAACCGGATACCAAACCAAACTTGCAAATCTGCCCTAACCCATCCCTTTTTTGACTGTTGAGTATTATACAAAAAGATGGTGGGCAGGATTCACAAAGCACTTGTGCTTGGCGCATCTCAGCTGCCCCAGCGCAAATGAGATGGGCCAAGCCCAAACTGTGCTACTCACAGAAAATTCACCAGAACATGCTCCTGGTGCATCCCTTCTGTGAATACCACAGTTGCGCCCAACCCGAGAAGCGCCAGCGCATCCCCCTGTTCTGGCTGGAAAACTGATGGGGCAGCACATCTCCAGATGTGCTGCACCCAGTGGTGCCATTCACAGCCCCAAACACGCAAATGGGGCCATTAGGCATGCAAGGTGCAGTGGGGCCATTTGCATGTCATTATGGCCCCATTAGCATGCGGCTTGCAAGGATGCGCCTGGTGCCCTTGCAAGGGATGTGAGCCGCACACATAGCCCCATGTAGTCTTGTGGTACCTCCCAACCATCCCCGATCGCATTCTGAGTTTCAAACCACAAAGTATCCTTGGTGGTCCAGTGGGGCCCCCCCACCTGAATCCCCGAAGTAACATAACCCGGTAACATCCCCAGTAGTCCAGTGGAACCCCCTCCCTGCCTGCATCCCCGGTATTTGGGAGGCAGTATAGCGCAGTGATTTAAGGCTCTGAGCTGCAAATCTGGTGACATCCAGCAGACCAGACCTGGGTTTGAATCCCACAGCTTCCACTTGCATACTGCATGACCATGAGCAAGTCACTTAACTTCCCTGTGCTCCCAGGTCGCACCTGTAAAAAAGCTTTCAGCTTAGTGTGCTACTCCTGGTTAAACAACTAAAAAAAAAAAAAATTATGGAATTAAATGTGGCATAATCCCATGTAGTCTAGTAGAACCTCCCTCCCTGCCCCGACCCGATCGCAACAGTGAAGGAAGTCCCGAAGTCTCCCTGGTGGTCCAGCGGACCCCCCCACCCACTCAGGCACCCCCATCCTGCTCCCCCTATCCCAGCATGTTCTTAACGTCGGTGGGCAGCTCAACCCAGCTGCATACCACCACGGCTGCCCACCGACAGAGCTGTCTGTGAATGACAGCTACTGTACTTTCTGGTAGCCCATTGGTGGACCCCTCGACCAATGGGCTTGCAGTGTGTACTGTACTCTGTTGTTCACAACTTTGTGAATGACAGAGTACGGTACACACTGCAAGCCCATTAGTCGACAGGGTCCAGCAATGGGCTTCCAGGAGTACTGTAGCTGTCATTCACAGACAGCTCTGTCGGTGGGCAGCCGTGGTGGTATGCAGGTGGGTTGAGCTGCCCGCCAACATTAGGAACATGCTGGGATGGGGGGAGCGGGTTGGGGTGCCTGAGTGGGGGGGTCCACTGGACCACCAGGGAGACTTCAGGACTTCCTTCAGTGTTGTGATCAGGTTGGGGCAGGGAGGGGGGTGCCACTGAACTACCAGGGATGTTACCAGGTTATGTTACTTCAGGGATTCGGGCGGGGGTTGCCACTGGACCACCAGGGATACTTTGTGGTTTGAAACTCGGAATGCATTCGAACCGGGGAAGGGTGGGGTGGTTCTACTAGACTACCAGGGATTGTGGATGGATTCGTGCCTTCCAGAGATACAGGCAGGGTAGGCAGGCTGCTGTGCTGCTGTCTGCAGTAGGGCAGCCTGCCTGTGGGTGGACACCCACTTAAATCTACTTGTTGTAGACTTATCTTTTGGAAGCGCATCTTCGGATTTGCTCCAGAGATGCACCTCCAAGGGGGGTTGTGAATAGGGCTGCACCCCATATGCATGGGCATGCCCCCTGCACAGCCCTTCCAGAGGCACCGCATAACATTGTGGGTGGTGTGCAGCACAGCACTACCCTTCCAGAATCGTGAGTGGGCGCAAGTCGGGGATGTGCTGGCACATCTCGGTTGTGATGGGTGGATCCCTTTTGTGAATCCCCCTCTCTATCTGGGCCACCGTCCCCGGAGCTGTATCAGTGATAGGCAAACTTTTAAAAATATATTTGCTGCTTAGGCATTGCCCACACACTGGTCCCAACTTAAAGCCAGTGTTCTAACTATAGCAGTTCAGGGTGTGTATTTGCATACACCTGCGTGTAGCCTTGGATCCTAAATATTTATAGATGATAACTAGCCTCCCCCCAAAGAACAAGCTGGTAACTTCACACTGAGTTAGTGTGGTAAGTAACATCATTGGCACAAGAGCTTTACTCTCATGGCCTTATGATGTCATCGCAGTAATGAGGTGTGACATTACCTGCGAGTTCTTCACGGAGGGGTGATAATGTATAATATACAGTAAAATTGGCCTGTTTCATAAACGTGCTTTTTGTATGCAGTAAGCATGTGTGTGCGTGTGTGTGTTTTGTACTGTTTTACATTTAGGGACAAAGCTTGTAAAATGGGCTTACTTTCAGCTGCCATAAGCAGCTCGTGCTCCAAGCCCTGGTTCTGGCTGGTTGGAGCACGACTCTGATTAGGGCAACTGTGTGGAGAAATGATTCACATTCTAAACCGTGAATTTTGCATAGTTCTCCAAATGTTCCAAAGTGTGGATTATTGGTTTTGAAAAACATGATGAAACAGACTGATGATGAAAGCAGTAACACAAGGTGGGGTGTGGATTATGCTCTGATAAATGCATGCCTAGGGGCGCAGTGGGGCATGAGGCCACAGGCCATGCCTTACTGTCTCTAGAGTTGTATTTATCCGAGCATAACCTACACCTTGGAGTGTGTTACTGCACTTATAAAATGAGTATATGTTGAGAAATATTGTACTTTTTTTTTCAAATTAAGAAATATTAGAAGTTTTTCTTTTTTGAAGCAAAACAGTCCCTCCACTTAACTATCAGTTGGTGTGCAGGAGAGCAAGATGACTCTCCGTGTTTTGTCTCCCAAACAGTGTCTGTTTATTCTGTATAGGGTTTTCTCTGCAACTCGCAACCCCCTTTTGTTAATTCATTTATATAGCTAACGTTCCTCATTTTCTGTCCCACCCACTTTCCTGATCTGTATAAAAAGTGTCAGTGGCGGGTCACTAGGCCGCACGCAAGACGAGTATTTCCTTGTGGCGTTGCAGCAGCTTGCTTCTATCTGTGGCTGCATCTTTCCTGAAAATGCAGGTGGTCTCACTCTCTGCCAATTACAATGGAGAGTGAGACACTGCTGGCAAGTCTGGTGAGGACAGTGAGTCCGGGAGACAGATAAGGCATTGTTTTCAGTATGGCAAGATATCCTGTCTTTGTTTTATTTTGTTTTGTTACAGGCTTTTTTGTGGAAGTTCCAGTGGTGTGAGCAAGCAGCAGACTGGGAAGCACTGGTGAAGACAGGCCAGGAGGAGTAATGGATAGAGAGTGTTGTTCTGCGGGTCATGAGGGGAAAAAAATTCTGGTGAGTGTTGTATGGACTGGGAGGCAGTGAGGGAGAAAGGGAGAGACGGAGGCAGAGAGAGAGGAAGAGAGCAGCTGTTTGAACCACTTACGTTTTAAGCATTCGCACAACTCGGGGAGTTCAACATGGCGGATTGGGAGTGGTGAACGAGGTCTCACCAGGGGTAGCAAAAGGATATCCCGCGTTAGTGGATCACTAGTGATGGAACTTGTTTTTTGTTTGCTATAATTAAAAGGGCTGGCAGTATAGCGTAGAGGTTAAAGTAATGAGCTTGGTACATCCAGCAGACTAGACTTGGGTTTGATTCTCACAACCTCCAGTTGCATACTGTGTTACTCTGAGCAAGTCACTTAACCGCCCAGTGCTCCCTGGTTGCCCCTGAAAAACAGGTACTTGTGCCTAATGGGCCTTATCCGGTTACCAAAGACTAAAATAAAAAATAAAAGGCATAGCTTGTGTAACCCCCCTGCAAATGGGGGTTCCCAGAAGTCTTCCAGGAGCTTGCTTGAATGCTCCAAGACTGGAGGTGTTCAGCATTTAAGCTGCTTGAGTGTGAGTGCTTTTAGAGCCTCTGGTACTGTCTCTTTAAGAGCTGCCTGCTTGTGACCATAATTAATTGAGGAAGGGGACTGTGTGTTCTAATGCCCAAATCCCGCCGGCTGCTGCCAATTCGCCTCCATTTTGCAGTTGCTAAGAGTGCAAAGGAGCCCATCTGAAAGCTGTAACTGTTTGCCTGTAATCATTTAGCAGCATTTGTGAGATTGCAGTTTATCTAACCTGTTTTATTGCAGCTGGGACTCTGTGTGTGTTTCTCTATGTTGGAATTGAACTGCTGAACTGGACCAATCAGCGTGGGGGACCTTTAAAATGGAGCCTGCTGCTGGAAAATCAGAACTTGAACTCTTAAGTTGAGCCAGCCACAATGGGACTGTATGGCAGATGCCTTTGGGCATTGAAGTTTGGACTTCAGTGCCTTTTTGCACCAACAGGGGGAGTCTGATTGTGAGTGACAGCCAAACCAGCCAGTTGAACTGGGAGGAACTCAAAGGAAATGCCCGGCTCTGTCTACTGGAAAGATCAGATCAGTTTGGGCAGTGAAGAGACAGGGAACTGTGTGCTTCTTCGGTGTGTAGTTTTAGAGCGGGAATCACTTGTAAGGCCCTAAGTTTTGGTCTGCAGCTTGTGCAAGCGCCTGTTCGGACTGAATCCGACCTGTGAAGAGAATCAAGGAGATCTGAAGAGTAGAAACCAGTCTCACCCTGTAGAAGACTGGAGAAATTGCTGAATCGTGCTCGGTCTGTCAGGAACTGAATCTGTTGTGTGTTCTCAAGGGTATTGTGCAGTAATTGTGATCGGAATAGAGAAGCAGCCTGCCTGGTATAGTACTTTCCTTTTACATATAAATGTGTGTAGTGCTTGTGGGGAATCGCGTTTCAAATCCCCTGTACAGTGAATTGAGTGAATAAAGCTGGAAGTAAACCCCAGCTTAATCCAGACTACATCCATTTGCTCTAAACTGCAGTGGGGTCCAGTCACAAGGACCTTGTCCACAGGGTCTGCTCCTCCTGGCAATCCAGGACAATCTGCCTCCCATCCAGTTCCCAACATTGAGTTTGTGAGTACAAAGCAGGGTAGCTCCCTGCCATCTGTTTATCGAATTGCAAGTGTGTTATCTAATTGGTTTTTTTTTGTTTCTTCACGAACTGAGCCAACCGCTCTGGATTACAATTTGGGTATTGTGCCAGTGTTTTTCCATCACAGGGCCCCAACCAGCTGCACCCGATCCTGGCTAGCCCCCCATCCTGGGTACCCAGTGAAAGTGACAATTTGAGACTCTGACTATGAGCACAGTACTGTGATTATTAATGTATTTAACCTAATTAACCTGATTTCCCCCTTCCTTGTTACAGCTTGTTAAATAAATCAGATCTGTTTGTTTCAGCAAAGTTACACTGTCTGAGGTATTCGTTTATGTTAAAGTATTATACTGTGGCTTTTGCATTGTATCATCTTGTTTTACAGGGGGTCCCCAGCATCCAGTCGACAGAGCCAGTCCTGGGGGTAAGTGTACATGGTGAAGATATTCCTGATGCATTGTGTGGGCCACTAGTGGGAAGAAAGGGGGGTTACAGTGTCCCAGAGGGCTGTGACCAAGTTAGTTTAACTACTGCAAACCCTGACCTCTTGGTGGAGGCACTCGCCATTGGACCCAGGCCCCTCAACCTGTCAGTAGTCAGTCAGGCAGGGGTAGTAGCCCTTGGGATAGCGCCACCTGGGGTTACACTTGCAAGGGCTGTTAGCCAATCAGACTGTAGAAGTGTCTCTACCCATTTTATAAACACATATATATAAAGTAGAAGAATTATCATGTAACCACTTCAGTCATTTACATAACAGCCCTATAGACATAGGCCACCTGTCTATGGCAGCATGAAAGCCCCCACTTTTCCACAAGAAGTTTTCTCTAGTTTTTAGATATATTATCTGTATATATGAGATCAAAAGGAGGGTGGGTGGAAGAGGCGAGGGACCAGGCAGAGGTATTTAACGAGTACTTTGCCTCTGTGTTCACTAAGGAAGGGGATGGGATATCTACAAAGCAAGGCATTATGGGGATAGAAGCGGCAGTGAGTGGGATCAGGGGAGCAACAGAAATGGAGCAAGAGGGAGGGAGAGGTACCCCAGGGGTGTCACATCTGGATAAGGATAAAAAGGCCAGTAAGGTGGAGGGGACGGATGATGCTATCTCCACCAAAAGGGTGTGGTTAGCCCTCAAGGCCCTAAAGAAAGACAAATCTCCTGGGCCGGATGGCATTCATCTGAGAGTACTATGGGAATTGGTGGACATACTGGCTGCACCCCTGGCGGAGCTCTTGAACAGGTCACTTGAGACAGGGAGGGTACCTAGGGATTGTCGAGAGGCACATGTGGTGCCAATCCATAAAGGGGGGTCGAGGGAAGTACCAGGTAACTATAGACCCATCAGTTTGACCTCGGTGGTGGGAAAATTATTGGAGAGTATACTAAAGGAATGATTGGGGGTGTACTTGGAGGAGGTGGGAGGTCTGGATAGTCGGCAACATGGGTTTGTGCCAGGTAGATCATGTCAAACCAATCTTGTGGAGTTCTACGAATGGGTAACATCAGAACTGGACAGGGGAAAGCCTGTGGATGTATTATTCTAGGAATCCAGCAAGGCGTTTGACTCTGTCCCCCACAATGGTCTGGTGGAGAAACTGATGGGGTTAGGAGTAGGCCCTTTGATGGTCAGATGGAATGAAAACTGGTTAGCTGGACGCACCCAGAGAGTAGTGGTCTGTGGGGAGCTCTCGAACCCTAGAGAGGTTGGTAGTGGGGTACCACAGGGTTTGGTCCTGGGTCCGATCCTGTTTAATGCATACATATCGGACATCAGGGAGGGTATAGGGTGTGAAATGAGTCTCTTCGCTGATGACTCCAAGATGGGAGCAGTAGTTGAGGGAGAAGAGGGGAGGTTGGCCCTGCAAGGGGACCTGGACACCCTGGAAAGCTGGGCTCACACATGGAAATTAAATTTCAATATCACCAAGTGCAAGGTGTTGCATCTTGGGCGGGGAAACCCTAAACACAGGTACACCCTGGGAGGGGAGGCGCTGGAGGCCTCAATAGGCGAAAAAGACCTAGGGGTCATGGTGGATGCATGTATGAATAACTCTGAGCAGTGCAGGAGAGCGGCTAGCAAGGCAAACAGGGATGCATCTTAAGGGGGATCACCTCTAGCAGCAAGGAAGTGATTCTGCCGCTGTACTATGGACTGGTTAGACCACACCTTGAGTACTGTGTACAGTACTGGAGACCACACTTGAAGAGGGACATACAGCTCCTGGAGAGGGTACAGAGGAGGGCAACTAAGATGATACGAGGGCTAGGGGATTTGACATATGAGGACAGACTTGAGGAGCTCTGCCTGTTTTCATTGGAGGAGAGGAGAGACAGGGGGACATGATTGAGGTCTTCAAGTACCTCAAGGGAATAAATAGGGTAAACATGGAGGGGATCTTTAGACTAAAGCAGGGAGGTATCACCAGAGGGCATGGTTTGAAGTTGGAAGGTGGAAGGGTGAGGGGGAAAAGAGGAAGAGGTTTTTCACTGAGAGGGTGGTGGACCCTTGGAATGCACTGCCTGGCGAGCTGGTTCAGAGATCCACAGTGGAGGGCTTCAAGAGAGGGTGGGACAGACACAGAAAGTGGATGTATCAGATGATGGCCTGTCCCAGGGGGGTGGGGATGGATGATAGGGGTTTCTGGAACACAAGGGAGGGGAGGGAGGGCCTTGGCACCCAACTAGGGATCTGAGGTTCGAGCAGACTCGATAGACCGTAAGGCCTAATCTGTTGGCAAATAGTATGTTAGTACTATAATCTTTAAGGTATTACATCACTTGGCTAAATTGTAGACATGGACTCCTTGAATTGATTCGAAATGGCTGCTAAGATTGCATTGTTTGAGATTTCCTCAAATTGTCATTTAATTATAAATTTTTTTGGATTGTATGATTTAGATTTTACATAGTTTTCGCTTTAATTCAAATGTGTGTTGATGACCTTTCTAGGCTGGAGAGGAGGTAGTGGTGTGTAACAAATAGTATTTCCTGAATACCACAAATAGTGGCCTATTTGGTATTCAAGAATGAAAACAAATAATAGGCACTATTTGTCACTATTCGGGTGTTTAGTACTTGACAAATGAACATCTTTCCTGACTTACTGTCCAATCAGAGGCCACTTTGGAAGCTCAGGGAAGTTAAACCATGTGACCCAGTACTTGCAGAAGATGCAGGGAAGGGAGACGGATGTTCTTGCTTTGTGCTCCAATATAAAAAACAAACTATTTGGAAAAGCTTGTTAAAACAAAGTAGAAAAACAAAACACTGCTTCTCAGTTTTGGTGGACTTTTTAAGTGCCAGTGCTAGAGTTCGGTGGTAAGCAATAAAGGGCCTTTTCTTTGTTAACTTTTGTCTGTCTGCATGTACTGTATATAAGAAGCTGTATTTCACTTGTACTATATCAAGTACTTTCCATGAAAGGGCAGCAGCAGTGTAGCCTATGCTGGGCTGCCCTCTGTTGAGAAGTACTTCAAGGGTGCCTTTATTTTTTGTGCTCATAGTACACTACTAGGTTTCAGTCTATATTGTTTGGCTTTATTACAGCCAAGTCCTGTTCAGCATAAAATTTATATAACCAGTACGACTGCTGTGCACCAACACAACTGGATACTTACAAAAAAAAAAACAAACAGAAAACCTTCAATGAATACCTTAATGACTGATGTGCACCCAATGGGGGTGGATGGGCTCAGGATGCAGGGCATCAGGCAGAGGTGCTAAATGAGTACTTTGCCTCAATCTTTGCAGGGGGTGACAAGGGATCCCTACAGCCCGATGAGTATGATGAGGAGACAGCAAAAGCGAGAGGTCAGCCTCAGTCTGAGACCAGAGGATAGGGAACAGGCTGGGCCAGATCATGAAGGAGTAGGATGGTTGCATGAGGGAGTGGATTGGGGGGGAGAAATCACAGTTGATATGGTGAGGGAGGCCCTTCGGAAACTAAAAACAGATAAGGCACCAGGGCCGGATGGTTTACACCTGAGGGTTTTGAAGGAATTGGCGGAGGTACTGGCAGCACTCTTTTAACACCTCTTTGCAGATGGGATGGGTGCCACAGGATTGGAGGGTGGCTTATGTAGTGCCTATACATAAGAAGGGGTCTTGGGAGGAAATGGGGAATTATAGGCCTGTCAGTCTGACTTATGTGGCAGGCAAAGTAATGGAGGGCTTTATCAAAGAGAGGCTTGGGAAGCAGTTGGAATGGTTAGGACACCAGGATGATAAACAATATGGCTTTGTCCTGGGGAGATTGTGTCAGACCAGCCTTGTAGAGTATTATGACTGGGTGATGGAAGCCTTGGTTAGACACAGGTCAGTGGATGTCCTACATCTAGATTTCAGCAAGACGTTTGATTCGGTGCCCCATAATGGACTGATAGCAAAAATGGGGGAGATGGGGGTGGGAGGACAGGAACTCAGTTGGGTAGATAATTGGCTTTCGGGGCGTCTACAGAGGGTTATGGTGGATGGGATACTTTCCTCCCCCAGAAAGGTAATCAGTGGGGTCCCTCAAGGTTCAGTATTGGGGCCACTCTTGTTCAATGCCTATGTCTCCGATATAGGGAGGGGGGGTTAAAAATAGGTTGAGTCTCTTTGCAGATTATTCAAAGCTGGGAGCACTGGTGGACTGGGGAAGAAGCGAGAGAGTCAGTCCAGGGGATCTGGATACCCTGGAGGGGTGGTCAAGAAGGTGGGGACTGAAATTTAATGCCAGGAAATGTGAGGTACTTCATTTGGGGTAAAAACCCAGGCCATGTATACACCCTGGGGGTCACACTGCAAGCCACATTGGGAAAAGGGATTTAGGGGGTGGTGGTTGATGTCAAAATGAATAACTCTGAGAACTATAGAAGAACAGTAGCCAAAGCAAACAGGATACTGGGCTGTATAGCCAGGGGTATTACGTCCAGAAGTAGGGAGGTGATTCTTCCTCTGTATAATGCCTTGGTCAGGCTGCAGCTTGAGTATTGTGTGCAGTTCTGGAGACCTCATTTGAACAAGGACATAGTGCTGCTGGAGAGGGTTCAGAGGAGAGTGACCAGGATGATTCAGGGCACGGAAGGGAGGCCTTATGAGGAAAGGCTGAAGGAGCTTGGGCTTTATTCACTGGAGGGGAGGACAGACAGAGGAGACATGATAAAGGTTTTCAAGTATGTAAAAGGAATAACCAGGAGGGGGTAAAGGAGCAGTTTAGGTTAGAGAGGGGAGCTACCAGGGTCATGAGTGGAAAATGAAGGGGGGAAATTACAGGGGGAAGCGTAGGAGGCATTTTTTCATTGACAGGGTGGTGGAGCCTTGGAATGCGCTGCCTGGGTGGCTGGTGGAAGAGGGCACAGTGGAGGGCTTCAAGAAGGGGTGGAACAGGTATAAGGGAAATCTGAATAAAAATAAGAATCTCTTGGGGGCTGGGGGGTGGTAAGGTGAGCAGCCACTAGGTTGCTGGCTTTCAAGCAGACAAGACAGACCATTTGGTCTATTCTGCTGGCTCTTTAGTATGTTAGTATGTAAATAGACGATGTCACTGTGCTGTTACTATACTTATTTGATCATATGTAAATGTCACATGCTTGCTGATCAATAGGTTTCTAATACTCACGTAACATGCTGCCACTGTCAGCCCCTGTAAATGGAACTTGCTTTGTGTGGGCTTATCCAGTTACCAAAATAAATAAGATTACAACAGTACAGACGGACAGAAAGAAAATAGAGGACTTCTTGATTATTCTATCAGTTACATTTCCAGCTCTCTTCTTGGTATCCTCAGTAGCCACACCTATGCAAAGGACAGCCAGCCCTAGCAAATGCCCATCTATATAGCTGTGATAAGCAATGTGGACAGCGTTCTTGTAAATCTCAAAGTGACTCTCATGCTAAAACTAATATACAGTAGTAATGATAAATTTATCACAGTGTTTTCTCAAAACGTTACAGCTTAACAAAGACAAAATGTGTCACCATGTAGACTACAACTGAAGCAAAAAGACTGTTGCAGTGCCAACAGCAAGGTTTGTATAAGCACCACCACACAACAGGTGTAATTTAGGCAAACTTAGATACTTGGTTTAAAGAATACTGCATTTTGATTGGCTAACAGCGTGCTAATGCCGTACATTTATGGGTCAGCAGATAAACAACATCCGCGGCCACCCTGCCCCATTATCACTCATATCAATATACAGCATGTTAAATAGCTTCATTTTCCAACGACAGTTTTTTTTTTTCCCCACACTTAAAACTCACTGGAATGGACAACTTTTAAACTACTTTCCACCCCTCGCATTTAACCACCGTCTGAATCTTCTGACCTTCTGCTCAATTATTTCTCGTCTTCTTCCCTATGTGCTAATTCAGTTTAAGCCACAAATTGTACAAAACAAACCATCAAGTCAGCAGTTTTAAAAGTTAGTATTCTCCACATCTTTCCTCATTGCAGTCCACCTGCCTACTCCTTCACAACAACAAACTGCTTATGAAGAACACTAAGAATGTTTGGAAGTGTGGCTAATTCAGCCTAACTCACATTCTGGAATTTCAGGGTTTTAAATAATTGTTTAGCAGTTTTTTCTTGGGACAATACTAACTGTACAGAAAGCATTTGTATAGATTTTCTGGAAGTGTTATGTTTGTTAAACACAGTGAGGCAAGTGCTATGCATTTTCACAATGTTTTAGAACATTTATGAGCAAAATGCTAATCAATTGTTAGAGTTAAATAAAACCCTGAATGTCATACTGCACTTATAACAGAAGCTCTCCAAAACACCCGCACAAATGGTCAACTTCCTCTCTATCTCGGCCCCTGACAGTACACTCCTCGAGCATGTCAGGAGTTATAAATACCTAGGGGTCACATGGGACCCTTCCCTCACATTCAGTGAACATATAGCAACAATAATTAAGACAGTTCACCAGCAGGTTTGGACTTGCTACCACCTGAAACACTCTCTTACCCCTGAAGCATGACTGGCGATCGGATGAGGTACAATGCCCCCTCTCTTGGAGTACTGCTCCGCTGTCATCTCTCAGACTTCAACTACAGAACTTATCTGACTAAACACTGCCTACAACTGCATCTGTCGTTTTATTCTCTCTGCCCCTCTAACTGCCCATCACTGCTCCCTGTACACCTCCCTAAGTTGGCTTCTTTTAAGCTCAACACGACCTCCACCTGGGAGCCCTTGTTCATAAAACCCTTGTGGTTGGCACTACCCCCGGTGGGTTCCACAGCATCAAGCAATGCACAAGGAAAATGAGGTCCTCATCTAAACAACTGCTAGCATCCCTCGCTCAAACACTAACATGGGCCAGAGAGTATTCTCTGTAGCGGTTCTAAGCTCTGGAACAGCCTCCCGCCTCTGTTCTAACATAGGCTCTACTCAAGCCTTCAAATTGAACTTGCCAACAGCTCTCCTAGTAAAATTGACTGCAACTGTACGCCACGACTCTGCCATATTGTTGTTGTATTTAAAATGTCAAATCCTTGCTCACTTTTTATGTGTGCATCTAAAACCGTTACATCCTAGTACCTCTCAATAAATGTATCCATTTCTTATGTATCTCATATTGTGCCTGATATGGTCCCTGCGAGCAGTGTACCCATCCGGTAAATAAATAAATAAATAAAGTCAATTTTACAGAAAAAAAAATGGACATACTACAGAATTACAGTAAATTCAATGTTTCACATAAGCATAATGTCACTTTCGAAGGTTACAGTGCCAAAAATAAATTAATCTGAAAAATAGACAGACATGCTAGGAGGCATCGGTGGCATCAGTAGCCCCAAAAAAAAAAAGTGAGTTAGGCTGAGGTAAAAGTACAGGAAGCTGCCAGTCACCCAATCTGCAGCCTGCATTATTTGCACTCATTCTACAACAAACAGTAATCCATACATCAAGATCAAATTAGACTGTTCTACAATCTAACACTTCATTGCTCCTTTACGTTTACGAAGCTCAACATTTACCGAGTTATGCATAACTGCAAACTTCCTGCCTCTCTACCTGCTGCGTTGTTTTGTAAACAAGCTATATTCTGCTTGTGCTCGCCGTGATGTCCTGTAAACGGCGATGTGATTCTATGACTTACTGACCCATCCTGCATTTAAACGTTGCAGCTAAAAATAGGAAACATTTTCAAGCCCACCCTCGTAGACATAATAAAAACAAACGGAGTCCTCGGTCAGTCAACTCCGCAGCAGCCCCTCCCACCTCAACATGTATTCTGTTTATCACTAGTTGATAAGAGTCTGAAAACAATCCTGGACAGGTGGACACGTGGCAACAGATAGCATAACCCCAAAATAAACACTTCGGACTATTACAAGCGACAACTGTCTAGCCTGCTGCACCACTTTCCCCTGAACAGGTTGTCCTACCTGCTGCAGCGCCGTGCAGTTGGGACAGGCTCCGGCAGTCGCATCGAGCGCTGTCCCCGCCGTCTTGTTGTGGGTCTCTCCGGGCATCATCGTAAGGCGCAGCCACGCCCGAGTTACCCTCACCAGCCCAGGGAATCCTTTCTGGTGCCCAAAAATACCCCACCAGCAACACTAATGTGGAGCGCGGAGTGAAAACGTCGGGAAGAGGGGGTGGGCCCGATGGCGACGGCCATCGAGGAAGGACCCCGGGCCGCCCGCGGCGATGCCTGATAGGAGAAACATCAAAACCCCATCAATGAGTCTCGCGACTGAGCAGCGGCGGGACAGCGAACAAGATGCGTTCGACGCTTGCAAGATGCAGCACGTAAATTAAGTGAAGAGCAAGGTCTGCCCCTCGAGCTGTATTCGCTCCATAGAGTTCTATTATAGACAGCTTATGGCCCGGGCCCTCAGGCCCCGAGTCGTGTTATTCCGACCCAGGTGTTGATGGTGGGATGTGAGCGCGGCTTGCTGCCCTCTGCTGGGCTCTGAGAGGCACTAAATGTTGTAGAGTGTAACTTGTAGACACTAATGCCCTATTTGTCATGCTTTGCTGATGTGAATGGCTGGGCTTTGGGACCTCCCAGTTCCCTGCGTCTTTGTCCCGTCTCTCTCTTCCAGAGAAAAACAAATACAGCAAGACGGCCTCAGTACATTTTACTTTTTTTTTCTAAGTCAAATTTGTTGCAGGAATTACTCCATTGAGCAGGCTCATTCACAAGGAGTCCAGAACATAAATCAGCAACATATACAGAGGTCACAAATCAGCAACAAATACAGAGAGACAGCAGATATATTACAAACAGTTTTGGAACATAATTAGCATACAGTGCCAAGGTACAATTTATACATGACCTATCGATAAATACAAAATAAATATTTACAAAGTAACACTAAATTACCTAGGAGGTTGCCAGACTGAGCATTTGAACACAAAGCCCTAGTGAATAAAGAGGACAAAGGCGGGCTACAACAGGAAAGGTGGGAGTGGGGATGGTGAGGGAAAGGAGGAGATGATGGATAAAAGGTGCAAGTCAAGGCTTAGGCAGGCAACTGCATATATCTTTCACGTTTCTTGCGGCTAATGCTTTAAAAGAATTAACAGAAACAAGGCTGGAAAGTTTAAGGACAGACTGCATTTTTTCGGGCAGCAGGAGTGAATAGGAGAATGCGCGCTTACCAAAGGAGTACAAAGCATAGGAACATCAAGGAGCATAAAGTCAGACTTCCTAAAGAATACGAGCAATGGGAGATGTAGATAAGTGAGGATATATATTCTCGGAGCTTATTCAGCAGGATTTTAAGCATCCAGAGTGAATTAAATGTCCGATTGAGGAGAAGTCCAGTCATCAGCTGCGTATAGGTCACAGTGGGGGGTATGGAAAGGAGCTTTGGTAATGAACCATAGGCTCGATGATAAAGGACATCCAGTTTGCTCAGGTTGGTAGATGAGGTGGCGTTATAGACGCAAGTCACCATAATCAAGTAGCGGAAGGAAGGTGGCCTGGACAGAGTCCAGTTCTAGTCTCATTCAGGAAGAGGGACCTATTTCTGAAGAAGAAACCTAGTCTGACTTTGAGCTTGCTAGTCAGGTTGTCAATGTGGGTGTTATAGGAAGCTTGCTATCTACCCATATGCCTAGGTATTTAAATTTGGAAACCACCTCGAGAGGTTCACCTAGGGAGGTTACAATTGAGACGTTTAATGGGTTTGGAGAAGAGAGAGGGTGTTATTAAGGGTAAAAAACATGGCATTTGGGTTTTTTTTGGCATTTAGGAGGAGCTTTGAGTTGATGAGGTTCATTTCGAGCTGTGCGAAGTTGGCTTGAAGTTCATTGCTGACTTCGGACAGGGTTGGTTTGGATGTATACAGAACTGTATCATCTACAAAGAAGTGCAGCTTAGAATTAGTGATATTGGTATCTAAGTTGTTGATGTAGATAGAAAAGAGAATAGGGCCTAAAATGGACCCTTGGGGAACACCACCTGGTGATAGGGAGAGACACTGAGAATAAGCCATCTGTTTTGACTTTCTGGACTCCACCTGAGAGGTAGCTGGTGAACCACTTCGCTGTTGAGGGAGTGGCTCCTAATTTAATAAGACTGTTGATAACAAGGTTCTGGTCGATGGTGTCAAAGGCCTTGCTGAGATCAAAGAAAATGGCACCTGTGACCTTTTTGAATCATGAGCTGGAACTCAAATCATTGGTTACTTTAGCAAGGGCAGAGATGGTGCTGTGGTTGGGCCTAAAGCCGGATTGGGCAGAGTTGAGGAGGGAGTAGCTTTCAACATGGTGTTTTAGCTGGAAGTAGATCCGTTTTTCAAAGATTCTGGATAATATAGGCAAAATGGAAATGGACCTATAATTATTTAAGTTGCATGGGTCACCAGATTTAAATAATGGAATGATCTGTGCAGCTTTACAGCAGGTAGGTACCAAGGCGGTGCCAATGGAGAGGTTAAAAATGTGAAGTATGGGGGCAGTAAGGTGGAAATAACCTAGTTTTAGGAAAAATGGTTCTAGCCCATCCTCACCACCACCCTTCCTAATGTCTAATTTAGAGAGGAAGTCCTCTACTTCTTTGTAGGAAACAAGCTGCACCTGGAAAGGGTGAGGTGAGGGGGGAGCCTGGAGGGATTTATTGTCATGGGTGAGATTGACAAGGCCAGTGTACGGAGAAGAGTCGAAAACCAACTCAGCGGTGGCAGAGTGAAAATTAAGATTCTTGAGGATCTGGTCATGGTTTTCAGTGGTAAAATCCGTTGGTGTTGATCTTAGTAGGAATGGAGGGCAGCATGGTGACCTTCTATTGACTTGATGGTCCTCCAGATTTTAACTGGGTTCCCGCTAGCCTGTTCTTGAGAAGTGATGTAGTAATTTGCCTTAATGGTACATACAAGTTTAATGCAAGCATTCCTTTCTGCTCTAAATGCCTGCCAATTGGAAGGGCTCTTGGCATGTCTGACAGGACCAGAGTTTATCACGGTTTGTGAGAGCAGCTTTGAGGTCCTGCATAAACCGGAGTGGGAGAATTGCTTTTCGGCTTTAATGATGGGGGCATGTTTGTTGGCAATACAGGTAAATTATTGTTAAGGATATCAAATGCCTTATCTACCGTTTTGGCTAAGTAGAGGCTTTGCCAACTTAAAATATCAAAATGTGTACCATTATTAGGCAAAAAATAATGCAGCAATAAAACATTTATGCCGAGGAAAAATGTGAAGATAAAATAGGATTGTCATCTTTGGATGAGGCAAAACCGGATACCAAACCAAACTTGCAAATCTGCCTAACCCATCCCTTTTGACTGTTGAGTATTATACAAAAGATGGTGGGCAGGATTCTAAAAGCACTTATTGCTGGCGCATCTCGCTGCCCCAGCGCAAATGAGATAGGCCAAGCTCAAACAATGCTACCACAGAAAATTCACCAGAACATGCTCCTGGTGCATCCCTTCTGTGAATACCACACAGCGCCCTAACCCGAGAAGCGCCAGCGCATCCCCCTGTTCTGGCTGGAAACTGATGGGGCAGCACATCTCCAGATGTGCTGCACCCAGTGGTGCCATTCACAGCCCCAAACACGCAAATGGGGCCATTAGGCATGCAAGGTGCAGTGGGCCATTTGCATGTCATTATGGCCCCATTAGCATGCGGCTTGCAAGGGATGCGCCTGGTGCTTCCTGCAAGGGATGTGAGCCGCACACATAGCCCCATGTAGTCTTGCGGGTACCTCCCAGCCATCCCGATCGCATTCAGGTTTCAAACCACAAAGTATCCTTGTGGGTGGTCCAGTGAGACCCCCACCTGAATCCCAGTAACATAACCCGGTAACATCCCCAGTAGTCCAGTGGAACCCCTCCCTGCCTGCATCCCGGTATTTGGGAGGCAGTATAGCGCAGTGATTTAAGGCTCTGAGCTGCAAATCTGGTGACATCCAGCAGACCAGACCTGGGTTTGAATCCACAGCTTCCACTTGCATACTGCATGACCATGAGCAAGTCCTTAACTTCCTGTGCTCCCAGGTCGCACCTGTAAAAAGCTTTCAGCTTAGTGTGCTACTCCTGGTTAAACAACTAAAAAAAAAAAAATTATGGAATTAAATGTGGCATAATCCCATGTAGTCTAGTAGAACCTCCCTCCCTGCCCGACCCGATCGCAACAGTGAAGAGTCCGAGTCTCCCTGGTGGTCCAGCGGACCCCACCCACTCAGGCACCCCATCCTGCTCCCCTATCCCAGCATGTTCTGCGTCGGTGGGCAGCTCAACCAGCTGCATACCACCACGACTGCCACCGACAGAGCTGTCTGTGAATGACAGCTGCTGTGCTCCTGGTAGCCGATGGTGGACACTGTCGACCAATGGGCTTTGATGTGCCACTATTACTCTTGTTCACAACTTTGTGAATGACGGAGTCGGGGTACACACTACCAAGCCGTGGTCGACAGAGATCAACAACTCCAATACTGTAACTGGCATTCTGGTACAACTATCGTGAGCAGCCGTGATGTGTGAAATAGATGAAACTACTATGTACAATAAAGAACATGCTGGGGAACAGAAGGCGAGTAAAGGTGCCGAGGGGTACTGGACCACCGGGGGCTTTGGGACTCGCTGATGTGATCCAGGTGAGGCAGGGGAAGAAATACTCCTGTTCTGGGGATGTTACCAGGTATGTTACTTTGAGGGATTCGAGTGAGGTTGCTGCTGGACCACCAGGGATACTTGTGGTTTGACTCCGGAATGCATTCGAACCGGGAAGGGTGGGGTGGTTCTACTAGACTACCAGGGATTGTGGATGGATTCGTGCCTTCAGAGATACAGGCAGGGTAGGCAGGCTGCTGTGCTGCTGTCTGCAGTAGGGCAGCCTGCCTGTGGGTGGACACCCACTTAAATCTACTTGTTGTAGACTTATCTTTGGAAGCGCATCTTGATTTGCTCCAGAGATGCACCTCAAGGGGTTGTGAATAGGGCTGCACCCCATATGCATGGGCATGCCCCTGCACACCCTTCCAGAGGCACCGCGATAACATTGTGGGTGGTGTGCAGCACAGCACTACCCTTCCAGAATCGTGAGTGGGCGCAAGTCGGGATGTGCTGGCACATCTGAGTTAGATGGGTGGATCCCTTTGTGAATCCTCTATCTGGGCCACCGTCCCCGGAGCTGTATCAGTGATAGGCAAACTTTTAAAAAATATATTTGCTGGCTTACACATTGTCCCAACTTAAAGCCAGTGTTCTAACTATAGCAGTTCAGGGTGTGTATTTGCATACACCTGCGTGTAGCCTTGGATCCTAAATATTTATAGATGATAACTAGCCTCCCCAAAGAACAAGCTGGTAACTTCACACTGAGTTAGTGTGGTAAGTAACATCATTGGCACAAGAGCTTTACTCTCATGGCCTTATGATGTCATCTGATAATGAGGTGTGACATTACCAAGGAAGTTCTTCACGGAGGGGTGATAATGTATAATATACAGTAAAATTGGCCTGTTTCATAAACGTGCTTTTTGTATGCAGTAAGCATGTGTGTGCGTGTGTGTGTTTTGTACTGTTTTACATTTAGGGACAAAGCTTGTAAAATGGGCTTACTTTCAGCTGCCATAAGCAGCTCGTGCTCCAAGCCCTGGTTCTGGCTGGTTGGAGCACGACTCTGATTAGGGCAACTGTGTGAGAAATGATTCACATTCTAAACCGTGAATTTTGCATAGTTCTCCAAATGTTCCAAAGTGTGGATTATTGGTTTTGAAAAACATGATGAAACAGACTGATGATGAAAGCAGTAACACAAGGTGGGGTGTGATTATGCTCTGATAAATGCATGCCTAGGGGCGCAGGTGGGGCATGAGGCCACAGGCCATGCCTTACTGTCTCTAGAGTTGTATTTATCCGAGCATAACCTACACCTTGGAGTGTGTTACTGCACTATAATGAGTATATGTTGAGAAATATTGTACTTTTTTTTCAAATTAAGAAATATTAGAAGTTTTTCTTTTGAAGCAAAACAGTCCCTCCACTTAACTATCAGTTGGTGTGCAGGAGAGCAAGATGACTCTCCGTGTTTTGTCTCCCAAACAGTGTCTGTTTATTCTGTATAGGTTTTCTCTGCAACTCGCAACCCCTTTTGTTAATTCATTTATATAGCTAACGTTCCTCATTTTCTGTCCACCCACTTTCCTGATCTGTATAAAAGTGTCAGTGGCGGGTCACTAGGCATGCGCAAGGCAAGTATTTCCTTGTGGCGTTGCAGCAGCTTGCTTCTATCTGTGGCTGCATCTTTCCTGAAAATGCAGGTGGTCTCACTCTCTGCCAATTACAATGGAGAGTGAGACACTGCTGGCAAGTCTGGTGAGGACAGTGAGTCCGGAGACAGATAAGGCATTGTTTTCAGTATGGCAAGATATCCTGTCTTTGTTTTATTTTGTTTTGTTACAGGCTTTTTGTGGAAGTTCCAGTGGTGTGAGCAAGCAGCAGACTGGGAAGCACTGGTGAAGACAGGCCAGGAGGAGTAATGGATAGAGAGTGTTGCTCGGGTCATGAGGGAAAAAAATTCTGGTGAGTGTTGTATGGACTGGGAGGCAGTGAGGGAGAAGGAGGCGGAGGCAGAGAGAGAGGAAGAGAGCAGCTGTTTGAACCACTTACGTTTTAAGCATTAGCACAACTCGGGAGTTCAACATGGCGGATTGGGAGTGGTGAGCGAGGTCTCACCAGGGGTAGCAAAGGATATCGCGTTAGTGGATCACTAGTGATGGAACTTGTTTTGTTTGCTATAATTAAAAGGGCTGGCAGTATAGCGTGAGAGGTTAAAGTAATGAGCTTGGTACATCCAGCAGACTAGACTTGGGTTTGATTCTCACAACCTCCAGTTGCATACTGTGTTACTCTGAGCAAGTCACTTAACCGCCCAGTGCTCCCTGGTTGCCCCTGAAAAACAGGTACTTGTGCCTAATGGGCCTTATCCGGTTACCAAAGACTAAAATAAAAAATAAAAGGCATAGCTTGTGTAACCCCCCTGCAAATGGGGGTTCCCAGAAGTCTTCCAGGAGCTTGCTTGAATGCTCCAAGACTGGAGGTGTTCAGCATTTAAGCTGCTTGAGTGTGAGTGCTTTTAGAGCCTCTGGTACTGTCTCTTTAAGAGCTGCCTGCTTGTGACCATAATTAATTGAGGAAGGGGACTGTGTGTTCTAATGCCCAAATCCCGCCCGGGCTGCTGCCAATTCGCTCCATTTTGCAGTTGCTAAGAGTGCAAAGGGAGCCCATCTGAAAGCTGTAACTGTTTGCCTGTAATCATTTAGCAGCATTTGTGAGATTGCAGTTTATCTAACCTGTTTTATTGCAGCTGGGACTCTGTGTGTGTTTCCCCTCTATGTTGGAATTGAACTGCTGAACTGGACCAATCAGCGTGGGGGACCTTTAAAATGGAGCCTGCTGCTGGCAAATCAGAACTTGGACTCTTAAGTTGAGCCAGCCACAATGGGACTGTATGGCAGATGCCTTTGGGCATTGAAGTTTGGACTTCAGTGCCTTTTTGCACCAACAGGGGGAGTCTGATTGTAGTGACAGCCAAACCAGCCAGTTGAACTGGGAGGAACTCAAAGAAATGCCCGCTCTGTCTACTGGAAAGATCAGAATCAGTTTGGGCAGTGAAGAGACAGGAACTGTGCTTCTTCGGTGTGTAGTTTTAGAGCGGGAATCACTTGTAAGGCCCTAAGTTTTGGTCTGCAGCTTGTGCAAGCGCCTGTTCGGACTGAATCCGACCTGTGAAGAGAATCAAGGAGATCTGAAGAGTAGAAACCAGTCTCACCCTGTAGAAGACTGGAGAAATTGCTGAATCGTGCTCGGTCTGTCAGGAACTGAATCTGTTGTGTGTTCTCAAGGGTATTGTGCAGTAATTGTGATCGGAATAGAGAAGCAGCCTGCCTGGTATAGTACTTTCCTTTTACATATAAATGTGTGTAGTGCTTGTGGGGAATCGCGTTTCAAATCCCCTGTACAGTGAATTGAGTGAATAAAGCTGGAAGTAAACCCCAGCTTAATCCAGACTACATCCATTTGCTCTAAACTGCAGTGGGGTCCAGTCACAAGGACCTTGTCCACAGGGTCTGCTCCTCCTGGCAATCCAGGACAATCTGCCTCCCATCCAGTTCCCAACATTGAGTTTGTGAGTACAAAGCAGGGTAGCTCCCTGCCATCTGTTTATCGAATTGCAAGTGTGTTATCTAATTGGTTTTTTTTTTGTTTCTTCACGAACTGAGCCAACCGGCTCTGGATTACAATTTGGGTATTGTGCCAGTGTTTTTCCATCACAGGGCCCCAACCAGCTGCACCGATCCTGGCTAGCCCCCCATCCTGGGTACCCAGTGAAAGTGACAATTTGAGACTCTGACTATGAGCACAGTACTGTGATTATTAATGTATTTAACCTAATTAACCTGATTTCCCCCTTCCTTGTTACAGCTTGTTAAATAAATCAGATCTGTTTGTTTCAGCAAAGTTACACTGTCTGAGGTATTCGTTTATGTTAAAGTATTATACTGTGGCTTTTGCATTGTATCATCTTGTTTTACAGGGGGTCCCCAGCATCCAGTCGACAGAGCCAGTCCTGGGGGTAAGTGTACATGGTGAAGATATTCCTGATGCATTGTGTGGGCCACTAGTGGGAAGAAAGGGGGGTTACAGTGTCCCAGAGGGCTGTGACCAAGTTAGTTTAACTACTGCAAACCCTGACCTCTTGGTGGAGGCACTCGCCATTGGACCCAGGCCCCCTCAACCTGTCAGTAGTCAGTCAGGCAGGGGTAGTAGCCCTTGGGATAGCGCCACCTGGGGGTTACACTTGCAAGGGCTGTTAGCCAATCAGACTGTAGAAGTGTCTCTACCCATTTTATAAACACATATATATAAAGTAGAAGAATTATCATGTAACCACTTCAGTCATTTACATAACAGCCCTATAGACATAGGCCACCTGTCTATGGCAGCATGAAAGCCCCCACTTTTCCACAAGAAGTTTTCTCTAGTTTTTAGATATATTATCTGTATATATGAGATCAAAAGGAGGGTGGGTGGAAGAGGCGAGGGACCAGGCAGAGGTATTTAACGAGTACTTTGCCTCTGTGTTCACTAAGGAAGGGGATGGGATATCTACAAAGCAAGGCATTATGGGGATAGAAGCGGCAGTGAGTGGGATCAGGGGAGCAACAGAAATGGAGCAAGAGGGAGGGAGAGGTACCCCAGGGGTGTCACATCTGGATAAGGATAAAAAGGCCAGTAAGGTGGAGGGGACGGATGATGCTATCTCCACCAAAAAGGGTGTGGTTAGCCCTCAAGGCCCTAAAGAAAGACAAATCTCCTGGGCCGGATGGCATTCATCTGAGAGTACTATGGGAATTGGTGGACATACTGGCTGCACCCCTGGCGGAGCTCTTGAACAGGTCACTTGAGACAGGGAGGGTACCTAGGGATTGTCGAGAGGCACATGTGGTGCCAATCCATAAAGGGGGGTCGAGGGAAGTACCAGGTAACTATAGACCCATCAGTTTGACCTCGGTGGTGGGAAAATTATTGGAGAGTATACTAAAGGAATGATTGGGGGTGTACTTGGAGGAGGTGGGAGGTCTGGATAGTCGGCAACATGGGTTTGTGCCAGGTAGATCATGTCAAACCAATCTTGTGGAGTTCTACGAATGGGTAACATCAGAACTGGACAGGGGAAAGCCTGTGGATGTATTATTCTAGGAATCCAGCAAGGCGTTTGACTCTGTCCCCCACAATGGTCTGGTGGAGAAACTGATGGGGTTAGGAGTAGGCCCTTTGATGGTCAGATGGAATGAAAACTGGTTAGCTGGACGCACCCAGAGAGTAGTGGTCTGTGGGGAGCTCTCGAACCCTAGAGAGGTTGGTAGTGGGGTACCACAGGGCTTGGTCCTGGGTCCGATCCTGTTTAATGCATACATATCGGACATCAGGGAGGGTATAGGGTGTGAAATGAGTCTCTTCGCTGATGACTCCAAGATGGGAGCAGTAGTTGAGGGAGAAGAGGGGAGGTTGGCCCTGCAAGGGGACCTGGACACCCTGGAAAGCTGGCTCACACATGGAAATTAAATTTCAATATCACCAAGTGCAAGGTGTTGCATCTTGGGCGGGAAACCCCAAACACAGGTACACCCTGGGAGGGGCGCTGGAGGCCTCAATAGGCGAAAAAAGACCTGGGGGTCATGGTGGATGCATGTATGAATAACTCTGAGCAGTGCAGGAGAGCGGCTAGCAAGGCAAACAGGGATGCATCTTAAGGGGATCACCTCTAGCAGCAAGGAAGTGATTCTGCCTGTACTATGGACTGGTTAGACCACACCTTGAGTACTGTGTACAGTACTGGAGACCACACTTGAAGAGGGACATACAGCTCCTGGAGAGGGTACAGAGGAGGGCAACTAAGATGATACGAGGGCTAGGGATTTGACATATGAGGACAGACTTGAGGAGCTCTGCCTGTTTTCATTGGAGGAGAGGAGAGACAGGGGGACATGATTGAGGTCTTCAAGTACCTCAAGGGAATAAATAGGGTAAACATGGAGGGGATCTTTAGATTAAAGCAGGGAGGTATCACCAGAGGGCATGGTTTGAAGTTGGAAGGTGGAAGGGTGAGGGGGGAAAAGAGGAAGAGGTTTTTCACTGAGAGGGTGGTGGACCCTTGGAATGCACTGCCTGGCGAGCTGGTTCAGAGATCCACAGTGGAGGGCTTCAAGAGAGGGTGGGACAGACACAGAAAGTGGATGTATCAGATGATGGCCTGTCCCAGGGGTGGGGATGGATGATAGGGGTTTCTGGAACACAAGGGAGGGGAGGGAGGGCCTTGGCACCCAACTAGGGATCTGAGGTTCGAGCAGACTCGATAGACCGTAAGGCCTAATCTGTTGGCAAATAGTATGTTAGTACTATAATCTTTAAGGTATTACATCACTTGGCTAAATTGTAGACATGGACCTTTGAATTGATTCGAAATGGCTGCTAAGATTGCATTGTTTGAGATTTCCTCAAATTGTCATTTAATTATAAATTTTTTGGATTGTATGATTTAGATTTTACATAGTTTTCGCTTTAATTCAAATGTGTTGATGACCTTTCTAGGCTGGAGAGGAGGTAGTGGTGTGTAACAAATAGTATTTCTGAATACCACAAATAGTGGCCTATTTGGTATTCAAGAATGAAAACAAATAATAGGCACTATTTGTCACTATTCGGGTGTTTAGTACTTGACAAATGAACATCTTTCCTGACTTACTGTCCAATCAGAGGCCACTTTGGAAGCTCAGGGAAGTTAAACCATGTGACCCAGTACTTGCAGAAGATGCAGGGAAGGGAGACGGATGTTCTTGCTTTGTGCTCCAATATAAAAAACAAACTATTTGGAAAAGCTTGTTAAAACAAAGTAGAAAAACAAAACACTGCTTCTCAGTTTTGGTGGACTTTTTAAGTGCCAGTGCTAGAGTTCGGTGGTAAGCAATAAAGGGCCTTTTCTTTGTTAACTTTTGTGTGATCTTTACGCCATGGCCCCTCAGCTTGTCAGGAGAATTGCTGGAGTGTTTTTTTTCTGAGAGGAGCCTCTGTTTCCGACTGCATACACATGCATACACTGTGTGCATGTGAAAACAAAAGCTAATTGTAAAAAGGTTTTAAAGTTAATACACACTGCTTCAGGAGGGACATAGTTTTGGGAGGGATTTTCTAGAAAAGTTTGTGAAAGGGCATTTTTATTTTCCTTTTTTTTTTTTTCAGAATATTGTTTGAAAAAATCAGAATCAGTAGTCTGCCCTGACTGTTCTTGACTTTCTCATCTCACTGCTACTGTATTAATAAAAAAAATTATCTTCTTGTGTGGAACTCGGGTTTGGGTCCTACTTGTGCAAGTGCAGAGGGCAGTCAGCTGACTACCACAGCTTCCAAGTGACTGTGGGTTTGTTTTTTTTTTTGGTGTGGGGAGGGGGAGTGTTAAACCAAACCTAACTGTAAAGGGTTTCAGAGAAAATCACAACATTGTTTTTAGGGCCATTTTTCTAGTAATACTAGACTATTTTGAAAGGCTTTTTTTTTTCAGACTTTTTGTGTGCTACATTCAGTAGTCACGTAGGAGTGCTGCTGACTTCCCCAGCTTTTGGAAGCCAGACTCGGGTCCTAGTTGCAAAAGTGCAGAGGCTGGTGGATTCCAACCGCTTGACTCCTATCACACCTACCATTTTTTTTTTCTGCGTGTGCACATGGTTGTGTGTGCAAGTAAAACTGAACCTAATTGTAAATTGTTTTAAAGAAACACTGTGATTCAGGACATTTTTCTAGTGTTTCATACTAGAACATTTTGTGAAAGGTTTTTTGTCAGACTTTTTATGTATTCAGTCAGTAGTCAGGCTTGATTACTACTATACAGACTTGCTCAGGTCACTGCTGCTGCTGTATTCATAATAGTTAATAGTTTATTTTGTGGAACACAGTCTCAAATCCCACTCCTAGAAGTGCAGATGGCAGTCAGCTCCCACTACTTCCGGGTGACTGCTGTTTTTTTTTCTGTGTGTGTGTGTGTACATGTGGAACCCTTCTCATTGTGGGATTCTCTGAATTTTCATTGTTTTGCAAGCAGTGTCACTTGTCCTCCTCATTCAGCTGTACAGCAATACAATGGCTGAGGAGGTAGAACATGTACTTGGTGTAGCCCCAGCAAACCTGATGTTAACACAAGCAGGTGTCGGTGAGGGCGAGCATATTGCTGAATGATGGTCAGGGCACATTCACTGCATCAAATTATTTGTTACCTATTTGAAGCCTGCTGCTTCCAGCAGTAGTGGTATAGGCGGTACCAGGGAAGTTAATAGAACTAGTAATTCTGGAGGACGTTATCCTTATTGACTCTGACTGGTTTTCAGAGCAGAGCACACAGCAAACAAGTCTGTCTCCCTTCCCTGTAGGTTCAGCAAGTGCTGGCTCACAAGGGCTGGCTTCACTGAGTCTGAATAGGAAATCACACAGGATATTGAACTCGCACACAGCGGTTTAGTGGCTGAATAATGAATACCGAATAATTGATGCCCCCCCCCCATGTACACATACATGGTCAGATATTTAAACTAAGTTATTCACCCACCCCTAGTGAGGAGGGTTTGGTGGTACACATGTTAATTCACAAGTCAAGTGATTACAACAGTAATGGCAGACAAAATTTAATTACCAATGTCATCCAGCATTTTAAGACCAGTCACTGTCTGTAGTCGCCCCCATCGCTCCTCCTTCAAATCATTTATAATGTCAAAAAAGTCTTTAAAGAGGGATTCCAGTCAAAATGTATGGCATCAATAAATTCAGAATTTGGATTAGCATAACCCCAACCAGCTGCATGCCAAAAATGAGATCTCTAAGTTACTTTGTTAAAAAGTTACAAGTCATTTTACAATCCTAAATTCACTGCCTGTTCCAAAATGCCAGTTTCAGTGAAGAGTTGCTGATGATGTCATCTGAACTCACATTCTAGTCCTCCCTTTCAGCAAGCTTAAAGGATCTGTGTCTCCAAAGTATAAAGATCATGTGAAATGGTTTTCACAAGTAAAACAGGCAGCACCATTCAGTAAAAGTTGCTTTAATAACTATGTGTGTTTCAGGTTTTGTAACAAAGTTGATAAATCTGTATCTGTGTGTGTGACAAATCGGTATTTGTGTGTGTGTGTATATATATGTGTATACATGTGTGTGTGTATATATATATATATATATATATATATTAGAGGCAAAAACTCCGTTTAATGCATCAGTTAGGGTTGTTCCACAGCGACAAAGCATAAAGGAAATTCGATGTTAGGGTTGAACACCCTTTGCACCTCAGCCCACCCCAACTGGAATAGAGGTGTGCATTGGAGTCATCGGCCTAA
Organism: Neoceratodus forsteri; assembly: GCA_016271365.2. Classification (NCBI taxonomy): domain Eukaryota; kingdom Metazoa; phylum Chordata; order Ceratodontiformes; family Ceratodontidae; genus Neoceratodus; species Neoceratodus forsteri. Next base: position 376,292,476 of record CM057456.1, read on the forward strand.
GTGTCACCCATCACATGTGGAAAGAAGCTGAGAATAGGAGAATGGGGTGACAGTTAGGACCGATGACCCCAATGCACACCCCATTCAGTTAACATACTAACATACTAAAATGCCAGCAGACTAGGCCTAATGGTCTTTCGTGTCTGTTTGCTTTGTCAGCCCTCACCCTGGTGCTGACCTTGTTGTCCCCTCGCCTTCTCTGGCTTCTCCTTCCCAGTTCCGGATATTCTTGCTGCATTGGATTTTGCTTCCTGAACCCTTCCCCTGTACCTGTCCCACCCCCTCTTGAACCCCTCCACTGTCTCTGCCTCCAGCAGCCCCCTAGGTAGTGCATTCCATGGCTCTACCACCCGCATAGTGAAGTAGCACCTCCTCCTTTCTCCCCTGAATCTTCCCCCCTCCAGCTTCCACCCATGCCCTCTAGTGGCCCCCTCCTCCTTCCTTCGAAGCACCCTCACTGTTCCTCCCCTATTTACCCTCTTCATGTACCTGAAGACCTCTATCATGTCCCCCCGGGCCCTTCTCTCTTCCAAGGTGTACATATTTAGCTCTTTGAGCCTCTCCTCATAGGTCCTGTCCCCAAGCCCCAAATCATTTTGGTTGCCTCCTCTGGACCCTCTCCAGGAGGTTAATGTCCCTCTTTAAGTCGGCCTCCAAAACTGCACGCAGTACTCAGAGTGCGGCCTCACCAAGCAGTTATACAGAGAGAGAGTACTTCCCTCCTTCTGGAGGTGATCCCCTAGCGATGCATCCCAGCATCCTGTTGGCCTTGGCTGCTGCCCTCCTACAAGTCTCAGAGTTGTTCATCTTGACATCCACCACCACCCCAGGTCCCTCTCAGCCATTGAGACTTGTAGTATTCCCCCAGGGTGTACACTTGGCCTGGGTTTCTGGCCCCCAGGTGGAGTACCTTGCATTTCCCTGCATTAAACCTCAGCTTCCACTTTCTAGACCATCTTTCCAGAGCCTCCAGGTCCCCCTGCAGGGCCACCCTCCCCTCCTCCCCATCCACCACTTCCCCCAGTTTCGAGTCATCTGCAAAGAGACTCATCTCACTCCTGATTCCTGTCCTTATGTCAGATACGTAGGCGTTGAACAGAAGGGGCCCAAGGACTGATCCCTGTGGGACCCCACTAATGACCCTCCTTGGGGAAGAGACTATCCCACCAACTACGAACCTCTGGGTCCGGTCCTGGAGCCAATTTCCTATCCATCGGATCATCTGGTTTCCCAACCCCATTTCTCCTAGTTTATCCAACAGGCCCACGTGAGGAACAGAGTCAAATGCCTTGCTGAAGTCTAGAAAGAGGACATCCACTGGTCTACCCAGGTCCAAGGCACTTGTCACCCAGTCATAGAACTCCACCAAGTTTGTCTGACACGATTTCCCCGGGATGAATCCATGCAGTTGGGGGTGGGCTGGAGGGGTGCAAAGAGGGTTTCAACCCTAACATCGAATTTCCTCGCTTTTGTCGCTGTGGAACAACCCTAACTGATGCATTAAACGGAGTTTTGCCTCTAATTTCCCTTCTTTTTGAGAATGATAATGAGAAATAGTGAATGTAATGCAGCGGCGGGAGCGCAGGGGTGATGTCTTGTCGCATTGTAACATTGTGCCCGCAAACGCAAATCGTAATGCGTGTGGTGACGCAAAGCTTAAACAGAAAGAGGAACAGTACTGTAGACAGAAATGTTAAAACAACGGAAATGCAACTGCAAATGAAAACGCAAAGGGTAGCATACATGGTGGTGTAAACGTGAACGGTAAGTGAAACGGTAATGGAACTGTAAGAAACGGGTAATGGTAAGAGTAATGTAAGTGCACAGGCTGGTTTTCCCAAAAGCTGTGTAGAGAAAGACAGTGAGAGAAAGAATGTATGCAAATTAATGACTCTCGGAACACAAAAATCAGTAGTTGTAATAGTAAATTGCTTATATCTCAGTAACCATACGACATAGAAAAAAAATTTAAAAGTCATATGTATTATCACTTTCCTGGCTAGTTTTATACATAGCCCCTATAATTTTTCGACAGAAACTCCATATCTCGCACCGTTTTCGAGATACGGGCCCTCAAAGGTGCGGTGAACACCGTAATGTTATCCTATGGGAAAAAAACAGAAGTTCGGACTGCCATAACTTTTGAACAGTTTAATATTTTTTCATGAAATCTTCGAAAGGCACATTGGGACTCGACGCATATTCCTGAAGATTTGGGCGGATGTGCAAACACAGTGCAACCTGTAAATGCAAACGTAGAATTCCAAAAAAGCGTGAACGCACGTGCAGATCACGCTTTAATAACTCCGCAGCCGTGTATCCGACCAGTACAAAACTTGGCAGATCCCAAGGCTTATGGGTCTTGATCGTGTATTCCAAATTTCAGGCAAATCTGTCAAACGGTTGCAAAGTTATTAAGGTGCAAAATTTTGGGTTTAACATGTAAATGGCTCCTCAACCCTAACTACGGTAGCACTATCGTGCTACCATAATATATATATATATATACACACACACACACACATATATACATATATATTGTGGGTCCATTTCTCCAAGGTTGCTGGAAGCTGAGTCATAGCACTTTGCTGTTAGTTTTGCAGACTGGATAACTCTGATGTGGTGAAAGGCTGTGATCATTCACACCTGTCATTTAATTGAGGTGATTTCTCAGGATGGCTCTTAAAAAATTATACAATGGCAAGAAAGAATCCTGGGCTGTGATTGGTCAACCTGGGGCTGGACCCCTGATGTTATCCCAGCATTTTATTAAGGATCTAGTCCCAGCACACAGATGACCAAATGTCATCAGTAGGGAGATAGATAAATTAGCTATTTACTGTACCCTCAATTCCTCACTATGTAAATTAGTTTACATGCTACTGTATTTCTGTATTCACTACAGAAATAGGAGACTACATCTCTCAGTAAAGAAATCTTGTCAGCTATATAGTGTATACACCATGCTTCATTTTGAAAATAAGCATCTGAGATCTTATGTTCTGTGTCTCATATCTCATTCACTAAACAAGCATTTGTCAGTGCCGAATGTTGTCCCGCTGGCATTGGCATTGGCAGTGCCAGAGCTAGAGACGCATAATAGGAATTGCAGTGAAGCATTGAAGTGATGCCAACCCCACCCCCACCCTTTAGAGAGCGACAGGCATTGGGGTGTGCCTTTGGGTCATCAGCTATAACACTCATGGCATTGTACCTCACCCAACCCTGTAGACACTGACAAGTGTCGGGGTGTGCTTTGGAGTCTTTGGGTGGTATACTTGCCCCATTCCATAAGAAAATACACTGACGTGGGTGCAGTATCGGAGCGTGGGGTGAACTTTGTGGCCGAACAGTGCAAGGCACACCACGATGCCTGTCAGTGGCTGCAGGGTGGGGATGGGAGTGGAATGGCATAAGCATTACATCTGATGATCCCAAGTCACACTCCTGACTCTTGTCAGTCTATACTGGGTGGGGTGCTACAGTTGGAAACCCTAACATCGTAGGCATGTGGTGGTAGTTTCACTCCACATTTTCAACATGGGCTGCTTGTCAGGCCACCTCATGAAAAGCGGCACAATCACTTTGTTAGCTGAAAGCTGGTTTTGCACAGTGGCTGTGCCATTTGGGACAGAGGGACAAAAACACATTTTTGGGCAGGATATGGAGAATGACAACTTTATTGTTCATGAGGAGGCGTAAAAAAATGACAACGTTGAAAATTAGGAGTGACAATATGAAATATTGGTGAAGCAATGAGCATGCATACAAACTGAGCAACACACGTCCGTAACCCAATTATTTTAGGGAGTTTGGTAGCCACATTTGTAACATAGGCATTTTGGGACCTCCCCTTATGAACAGTGGTGGTGCGATTTTGTTAATCTGTCCCAAAAGTTGATTTCCCACAGCGTTCACGCCATTGTGCGTCACAGGTGCGGGAACACATTTTGGGAAGGATGTGAAAAATGACAACTGTACTGTTCATAAGGAGGTGTGAAAAGATGCAAGTGTTGAAAATCTGGCATGGAAATATTGCAAATTTGCAAAGTTATAAGGGTGCGTGGAAACTGCGCAACGCATGCTTGCAACACAGTCATTTTATGGACTTTCGGCACCAGATTTTCAACATAGGCATTTTAGAACCTCTGCTCATGAACAGCATCACCGTCATTTCCTCAGACTGTCCCGAAAAGTGATTTCATGCAGCGACCACACTATTCTGCGCTGGACGTGCGAAAACACATTTCAGGCAAGTTATGTAAAATGACAGCTGTACTGTTCATCAGGAGGTGTGGAAAAATGGCAAGTTTGAAAATCTGGAGTGAAAATATTTCAAATTCATGACGTTACGAGCGTGCGTAGAAACAGCGCAATGCACGCTCGTAAAACAGCCATTTGTTTAGAGTTTTGTCACCAAATTTGCAACATAGGCTTTTTGAGAGCTCCCCTCATGAACAGTGGCACTGTCATGTCCTTACTCGGTCCTGAAAGGTGATTCCACACAGTGACCACGAAATCACCTTTTGGGACCGAATAACGCCATGACAGTGCCAGAATTCATGAGGAGGGGTCCCAAAAACCCCACGTTAAAAATTTGGTGCCAAAATTCCAAACAATGCCTGAGATATACATCAAAGTTAAAAAAACTATTTGTTCCATTATACAGCTTACCGGCATTTCCTCAGTTTGCGGTCGGCTTTGAAGGGTGCAGACGTGTTCCCGGTCCACTGAAGATTGTCGCGCCAGACTCCGCAGGTAATTATGGGGTGAGGGGGGTGTGGGGAGGCAGGGTGTGCAGTGGGTGGGCATGGGTTGTGGGAGGGGGCAGGGAGACCGCCAAGGGACCGTTCCTTTTTCCACAAGTGCAAAAAACAAAAACATAACGGACTGTTTTTCTGTTTACAGGGGTATGTGTAGCTGGGGTGGGCTTCCAGAGTGCCAGCGAACGCTGTTTTTGGGGGGCAGCTGTAGTCAGCGAGAGTTGGGCACCCCGTCGACACCAACAAAAGTGAGGGTTACTTTATGCCGACGTGCGATTGTGCACCTCCTGTCGGCACACAAAGCGGGGGGCAAGAGCCGAGGAGGATTGGGCACCCCCTCGGCATATAACAAATGGGGGTTCTTTATGCCAGCAGGGAGTGAGCTCCCCCATCGCACTTACATTGGGTAGGGTGGGGCCGACAGGGGATTTGGGTACCCCCGAGGTCGGCAGTTTGGCACGCAGTGTGCTGCCATGTTTGTGTTTCCGGGTAAGCACGTTGGGAGGTCCGCTGCGTTTGACGAGCTTTGCTCGCATTGCAGCGGACCTTTCCTTAGATGTGCTCGCTGGGGTGGTGTGGCACCGGCATGCAGGCTGATTGGGGAATGAGGGACACACCTACTGATGCGTGCCCTGCATTCACCCAACAGTTAACATGCCTCCAAATCTGCACTACTGCAAGATGATGGCTGCGCAAGTGCGCCAACATAAAAAAATACCACCAACAGCTTAATCTGGCTCAAGGTCAGTCGGCATTCATGTGTATCCCTCCCTTCCCCTGGTTGTGCCTGAAAGTAGGTAGAAATTTGTCTAGTGCACTTACCCGGTCAACAAAAACTAAATGAAAAAAGAAATAAATTATGTTGTTGTAACCACTACAAAAATAGTAAACTGTACCTTCAAGTAAGTAAAATGGAAGACAGTTGCATATTGTACCCACAATGCCTTGCTGCATATATCTACATGTTAGGTGCTATACTGCATTCACCACTACCAAAATAAGAGACTGTATTGCTGAGTAAGTAAAATATAAATTAACTTTATAATCTATCCATAATTCCTTATTGCTGTATGTAAATCAGCATATTAGGTGTCATAGTGCTCTAACCGTTGTTCTAATGTTAAAATATATTTTTAATAATGTATTCCAGGGTGTGTGTTGTGTTAGGATAACTTTTCAGGTGTTGGACATACTTGGCCTTATCCCAGCACGACAGCAGGGTCTCTAACCACAAATGGTTACTAGGGCACAGCTAGGGCACTTATATATATTGTTACTATGGGGGAATCTCTGCACCAACTGGGGCACAGCATTTTTTTACCAGGGCACGGGCCCTGGTGTAGAGCCGCCACTGCAGCACAACACACACTCTGTTTGTGCATTATTCCTTTATTAAAATGATAATTTTACCAGAGCTAACACTTTCACCTCTAGTAGGAATGAACATGTATAAGGCCCCTATTAAAACTTATTGTAAAGCAGACACTGACAAACAGCAATGAAGTTATCAACATTGCAATACTAGTAGCAATACAACCTCCTAACGAGCACTGTAGAGTAGCACCCCAAATGGTATCAGCAGCCTCAAGGCACTCTGACTCAGTATCCAGCAACCTTAGAGAAATGGACCACACCAAAAAAGCATTAAAATATGAATTTGTCAACTTTTTCAGGTTTTGTAACACACGCATATAGAAGACAGTGGATGGGTGAACATCCTAGCAGACTATGTTTCCATCGGGGAGTTGATGACATCATAGAGACCTCGGGCGAGCTCAGAGGTTCAACAGCCGTCATCAACTGCCCGAGATGGAAAACCAGCCTTAGTTGAGGATGTCTTGCATCCACTGTTTTATATAGTATATGTTTTTTTTATGTTACTTTTTTGTCCTTACTTGCTGTACATGCGTTCTGCTCTGCTGGTGATCCTGCTCACTCCTGGATCATGTTGGTGCCACTTGTGCTTGGTCGGGTTTAGTATCACCTCTCGAGGTCGATTATCATTAAAAGCAGGAAAAAAAAAAGAAAATATATTTTTAGAAAAGGAGCCATGTATGGCTCTCCATGTCCCGTATCTAAAGTCGGTGGTTCTGCTGCCCAGTGCTCACTAAACTGCGCCACCATGTTTGTTTTTATTTTTTCACAGAGAGCCTCTTCTGTGCCACTCAGGTGGTAGGTCAAGGGTAAAAGCTGTTGTACTATTGATGTGATGTCAGAACAATAGTACAACATTTTTTTTTTTACCTTTGAAGTGCCCTACAACAAGATTTCAGCATCCATACACAACAGAAGGCACCCATATACTATATAGTTTTTATAGCAATGTTTGTTGAATGGTGCAGCCTGTTTTACTTGTGCAAACCATTGCTCATGATTTTTAACATGATTTTGTCATGCTTGCCACAGAAAATGAGAATAGTAACCTGTAAGGAGTTGTGAATCAATCTCCTACCTTTCAAACTGCCAAAAAGTGCTGTTTTCTGGGCTCTGCTTATTTTGAATAACCCTGCCCTTTTTTTTTCTCAGTACTGCAAGCCCCAACCATGACATCATGCAAGGGAAACAAAGTTTTTAAGCACTGTGTTGAAACAGAGACCTCTGTTGGTCAGTCTTGGTATTGCGGACATTCTTTTTTTTTCACAATGTTGGACTCCTAGCAGAAGCTGGACCACCAAAGAAAAAGAAAAGCAGTCTGATCCATAATTACGCTCCTGAACTACTAGTCATCCAGGCCCTATAAAATAAACAGAAAAAGTATCATCACCCTTCCACATTCTGACAGGGCTGCCACTCCACCAGCAGGCAATAAAAAATCAAACAACTTCTAAACAGACTGGCAAAGTATCTTTTTGGCTTATTTGCATCACAAAACCAGTTTTTTTAGAAACTTTTCTACAGACTGTACTACTGTAAACACTACTAACATAAGAGACTGCCTTTTGATACAGGAGACAGAAAAATCAACTATGTACTGTAACCACAATGCTTTACTACGTAGTTACAGACAGCAGATAAGGACCTACGGCCCACCTAGTCTGCTCATGTGCACACATACTTAGCTTCTTCAAACTTCTCTAGAACTAGGTTATATGTCTACATATTAGGTGCTATTCTGCAGTCCCCACTACCAAATAACCAAATAAGGGACTGTGCCTCTGAGTAATGAACATTTAAGTCAGCTTTGTAATTTACCCAGAATTACTTGTTGCTGTATATAAAACATTGATAGTTCCTGTGCATGACATCATTCTGGGGGTGTGACTGCACAGAGAAAACTTGGGGGTAGGCAGAAACAAAAACATACAGAAAACTACTATGACAGATTTGTTTGCAAAAGAAATTGCACCTCCAACATCTGAAGCATGGGTGGTAGTGGCATACTATGTGAAACAGGCATTTGCGGAATGTGACTAAATCACTTTAAACTTTGGACAAACAGGTTCTGTATGCTTGCTGACAGGGAGGACTAGACTGTGAGTTCAGGAGATGACATCATCAGCAGCTCTTCACTGAAACTAGCTTTTTTGGAAAAGTAATGAAATCAGGGTTACTAAATAGCGCATAACTTTAAAATGAAGTAACGTAGAAACCTAATTTTTGGTATGAGATTTATTACGGGTATGCTTATTCTAATTCTACAATGTAGCACTTTTGACCGGAGTCCCTCTTTAAAAGTGATAGAAAATATTTTTTTATGTGAATACTATTATACTGTTCAATATTTTTTTCAATCTTGTATTCTGATTTGCGATGACATTAGTTTTTTTATTTATCATCAGAGCACAGTACAGGTGACAGACATTTTTTAGCTGAATTTTTGGTGCTCTCAGATCTAAATTGATGTTTGTTTCACATCATCAGTTATTGCTGTGCCATTCATATTTTATTTCTAAAATATTCCATTATCTTAGTACCACCATGTCATGTTAAAAGACAAAGAACCTGAGCATGAAAAGCAAAGGGATAAGGCTCATCTAGAAAAAGGCCCGAACAACAAAACCACACAAGAATTCATGGTATGCATAATGTAACATTCACCCTCCTAAGTCCCACCTCATCAGTATACCTCTTTTGCATTTCAATGTACAGCAAAGATGAACCAGCCCTTAGGATGTCTTTATGGATTTGGCCCATGGTAAGCCCAAAATAGGAAAACAATCTCAAGGATAAAGAACCTCAGAACAAACGTGTTGAGGAAAGGGTTACCCATAAAGAGCCTTGACCACAAAACCACTTTTCAAAGAAATAAAAAATTGCACATACCCCTATAATGCAAAGCACTGTGGGATGTACATGCAAATCACCAGTGAAAGCATTTATTTATTTATTTAGGTAAGAATGATACACTAGGCGTAAATACACCTATTTGCAGGCACCACCTGGTAAAGTCACAGCAGCTGTTATGAGGAAAAGAGGTGCAGAAAACATTACCAGACAACAAAGTAATTAGACTGAGTCTGCGTTAAGCAGGACTGTATCATGCTAAAAGGCCATTCCATGCTCTTCGTCTGAATTGCTTGGAATGTTGTAAATGGAATGCCCATGGAGGTAGTATGAACACCAAGAGCAGCAGCTGCTAAGGAGAGGGGGATGTAATTTAGTTACATAGGCAATAAAATGTGAAATTATTTGTTTAACAAAAAGAAGTTTATAAATATCAGAAAATATATCCTAAAGAGAAAGCAGAAGAGTTTATAAAAGTATAAAACACTGTTTCCTAGCACAGTGGTAAAATGTATTTCTGCACACATCCTTTATCACTCACTTCTATTCTGGGTTCCCCACTCTTGGACTTGGTGGCAGGCAGCCTGAAAGCCCCCTCAGCCTCAGGAGGGCTGACCATCTCCTTCCTCTCAGCCAATCATTGGCACACCATGTTAACCCTTTCCGAGTGCCAAGTGGAGCTCAGGGTGCGGGCATGGCACAGGGATACCCTCTGTATCTTGGGGTATGCACATTGTGGCTGCTCGCCAGAGGACTCCCCTATGCAGTCACTCCAAATAGTTGAGCTATATGCAGTGCACTCCATCCTCTCCTTCACTATCTGCGGTGCAGTGAGCTTCAGCTGCATCTGTCCCATAGGTGCAGAAATAAACATAGAGACATAGAATTTGATGGCAGATAAGAACCGCTTGGCACACCCAGTCTGCCCATTTTCCTACCTAATGGATAAGCTGCAGATCCTAGTTAACCAGCAGCCTACTTCTTCCTATAACCACTCCCTAGAATTGCCTTATGACTGTCCCATGCAAACTTGAATTCCACCACTGTTTTTGACTCCACAGCCTCCTCCGGAAGGCCGTTCCATGCATCCACAACCCTCTCTGTGAAAAAATACTTCCTTAAATTACCTCTGAGCCGTCCCCCCTCTATCTTCAAATTGTGCCCCCTTGTTCTTGCACACCTCTTTTTTTGAAAGATACTACCCTCTTGGACTTTGTTGATTCCCTTGAGGTACTTGAAAGTTTCTATCATGTCCCCCCTCTTCCTCCTTTCCTCGAGGCTATACATATTAAGCTCCTTAAGTCTCTCTTCATATGTCTTCCGGTGCAGACCCTGCACCATTTTAGTTGCCCTCTTCTGGACAGATTCCATCCTATCTATGTCTTTGCGGAGATTTGGTCTCCAGAACTGCACGCAGTACTCCAGATGGGGTCTCACCAGCTGTCTGTACAGAGGGATAATAACTTCCTGTTTTCTACTGGTGATGCCTCTTCCTGTGAATCCCAGTATCCCCCCAGCCCTCCTTGCTGCCCTCTCACATTGCTTGCCCACCTTTAGGTCATCTGATATGACTACCCCCAGGTCCCTTTCAATTTTTTGTTGTTGTTAGTATCTCACTCCCCATTGTGTACTCTTCCCCTGGGTTTTTGTTTCCCAGGTGCATTACCTGCACTTCTTAGCATTGAATCTAAGCTGCCATACATTTGACCATTCCTCTAACCTTGCCAAGTCCCTTCTTATCCTTTCCACCCCACCTTGTGCATCAACTCTGTTGCAGATCTTTGTGTCATCTGCAAAGAGACATACTTTTCCTTCCAGTCCCTCTGCAATGTCGTATAAAGACATTGAAGAGGACCGTCTAATACTGAACCCTGCAGTACCCCACTAGTAACCTCCCTTTCTTCAGAGTGGACTCCATTTACTATTACTCTCTGTGTCCTATTCTCCAGCCAGTTCTTTACCCAGGCTGTCATCTTGGGACCCACTCCCAGGCTGGCTGACTTGTATATTAATGTTTTGTGTGGGACTGTGTCAAATGCCTTGCTAAAGTCTGGGTAGGCCATGTCCACAGCCCCTCCCTGATCTGCTACTTTGGTCACCCAGTCAAAGAAATCTATCAGATTAGTCTGGCATGACCTTCCTGCTGTGAATCCATGCTGCCTTGGGTCCTGTGTCCCTCTGGCCTCTAGATACTCGACAATACTTTCCTTCAGAAGTGATTCCATCATTTTCCCTATCACTGAGGTTAAACTAACAGGTCTGTAGTTTCCTGCTAATGCCTTGCTCCCACTTTTGTGAAGGGGAATCATATCTGCCCTCCTCCAGTCCTCGGGTACCACCCTATCCTCCCATGATTTGTTAAAGAGGGTAGTCAGTGGTGTCACTAGTTTTACCTTTAGTTCTTTTAGAATTCTGGGATGAATCCCATCAGGCCCCATTGCTTTGTCCACCTTCAGTTTTAAGAGTTCTTTCAGAACCCTTTCTTCTGTAAATGGGCTGGTATCAACTTCTGTATCCAGAGTGTTTCTACTGTTTGTTTTAGGTACCTCCCCCTCTTCATTTGTAAATACTGAGCAAAAATATTTGTTTAGTATCTCTGCCTTTTCCAGTCACCTCTGCCCACCCTCCTCCCTTTCTTAAGCCTCACTATCCCTCCCTTGGTCTTCCTTCGCTCCCTGATGTACCTATAAAGGCTTCATCCCCTTCTTAACTGAGTTGGCTATCTTTTCCTCAGTTTGGGCCGTTCTGACTGCCTTCCCAGCTTCCTTTTGCTTTAACTGATACAGTTCTCTGTCCTGCTCCTTCTGTGATTCCTTGTACTTCCTGAATGCTTTCTTTTTCTCTTGAACCTTCACTGCCACTTCCTTTGAGAACCATAGTGGTTTCTTACATTGTTTCGTTTTGTTTATTTGCTTCACACAAAGGCTTGTTACCTCTGTGATGGCAGTTTTTATTATTCACCATTGTTCTTCCACCCCTCCTTCCTGCCCATTTGCTAGTGCATTCCTTAGGCACTCACCCATTTTGGCAAAGTCAGCCCTCCTAAAGTCCAGTACTTTTGCCTTTGTATGTCTTGACTCTATTGCTGTGTTTATTGTGAACCATACTGTTCGATGGTCGCTAGTTCCCAGATGGCTACCCACTTCTACATCTGTGATCCTCTCTCCATCTCCATTTGAGAGAACCAGGTCTAAGATTGCTCCCTCTCGAGTGGGTTCCAATACTAGTTGTCTAAGGCATGCCCCCTGTAGGGCATCTAGAATAACCCCACTCTTTGAAGTGGCTGCTGCAACTGCACTCCAGTTAACATCTGGCATATTCAGATCACCCATCAGCAATATCTCCCCTTTTTCTGCCATTCTAAGTATACTTTCTATCATTTCTTTGTCCATTTCTTCCCCCTGAGAAGGGGGTCTGTATACAACCCCTGTGCGGATTGTGGTGACAAAAATGATTCAGGGTCTGCAGTGCATGTTCTACAAGGAAAGACTTAGGGAACTGAATATGTACTCCCTGGAGCAGAGAAGAGAGAGAGAGAGGGGATATGATTGAAACATTCAAGTGCTTAAAAGGCATTAACAAGGTACAGGCACAGGAACTTTTTCACTTCAAGAAGGACTCCAGGACCAGGGAACATGACCTCAGGCTGCAAGGAAGGAGGTTCTCTACCAACACCAGGAAGTTTTTCTTCACAGAAAGAGTGGTGGGTACCTGGAACAGCCTGCCCCAAGAGGTTGTGGGGGTTAACACGGTGGGGGGGGGGGGAATTAAGAATGCACGTGATAGACACAAAGGAACCCTGACTACAAAGGGCAACTTGAGTGTCAAAATAGATCCAAATGGGCAGACTAGATTTACCTAGCGGTCTCCTTCTGCCATCAACTTCTGTGTTTCTAAATGGACCTTACATTGAAATATGCTTGCATTTTAACTCTGAATACAAATATAGTCCCTATTGTGGTAACTGTGGGGTTAGCTAAAACATAAAAACATTATGAAAACTGTGTGTGCCAAACATTTTTATAAGAACAAACATGTTACCTTGCATTTTAAGTCAATTCAAGTATTGTTTCTTAATGAAAATGTGTTCAAAACTTTTAACCTGCCAGGTTGCCTTTTTTTGGTTTGTGTGTGTGTGTGGGGGGGGGTGATAGATTTCACCTGATAATACCCATGTATGATTCAAATGTATGTGCTTTTATAAACTTTAATAATGTATTTCAGCAGTTTGGATCTGCCTCTGCCTACGTAACTGTGTTTTCCCACCTTTTCTCTTTGTTCATGAAGTATTTTTGCCTACTTTCTTCATTCTGCTTTTTTCTTTCTCTGTGTTTCCCCATATTCAAGATATGGAATGTTTACCATGGAATAGAGGGATTCAAAATTCTGCTCAGTTCCACTGACAGAATGTTTCCTAACATACCTTACACTCACACAACATATAGGCTAATGTATGGGAGCCCATACACAACCTTGCTATTCTCTTACCGAGTGGTTTCTGTGATGAAGAGGACTTCGAGAGCGAAGCTCGAGAGGTCCCTGTCATCACAGAAACCACGAGGTAAGAGAATAGCGTGGTTGTGTATTTGGGCTCCCATACACTTTTCTTTATAATATATGGTGCCCCAAATTACCAGACCGCTTCATTTTTCACATGTTGTCCTTGTTTGCTTCCGGGAACTGGCTCTTCTGTTCCGTTTGAGTGCCGTCCGGCTCACGCGCATGACAAGTCAACCTCCCCCTGTCCTATGAACAGCGCTGATGGGGGCGGTTGTATTATGACGTCCTCACTAACTCAGAAAGAAAAGTCGTTCTGCATTAGTGAGGATATCACTACTGCAGCAGAATGACTTTTTGCGGTGTATGGCTTTCCATACACAACCGCATTCCACCATACACTATAAAGGCCTCTTGTAGAGTCACAGACTCACTATCTCAATGTTAGGGAAAGCAGAAGAGATTACCATGATGAGCAGTTAAAGACAGAAAAAGGATTTTTCATTGTCAGCAAAGAAACAGTTGTAATGAAAACTATGAACAATATTTATTGTTTCTAATTTGTTTATGTGTGCAAGTAGTGTGTGATAATCAGGGAATAGGGTTACCACCTGTCCCTATTTCCGCAGGAGAGTCCTGATTTGGGCAGCTGTGTCCTGCAAAAAAACATGAAAAATACTAAATGTCCTGACTTTATAGTAGAAAAAATATTTTCTAACGTTTCACTAAATGTTGCAGAAAACTATAATACCCTAACTAAAATACATTAAAATGATAAACAATACAAGCAACTAAGAAACTACAATAGTTAGCCTTAATTCTGATTAGAAAAAACAAGTCTGCTGCATTGGTCGAGGTTACGTACTGTCCTGCAAAAAATCATGCTTCAGTAAGAAATGTCCCACTTTGGGCTTCTTAAAAGGTGGCAACCCTATCAGGGAAACAACATTTATTTAGTTTGTTTTATTGTTAATTTAAGATAGTTTTATTTTTAGGGCCCAGTTGAAGTTTTTTTCAGTGTAAAGGAAGCAGCCATGTTTGTGATGGAAGATCAGTTCTGCTTGTAGGGGGACTGATGGAAGATAGTTCTGGTTGTGGCAGGACTGATTTGCTCATTGTGTGATGTGGTTTAGGACTAGGATGACTATGCGATATGCTCTAATATTGAACGGTCATCTGACTGGTTTTAACCAATCAAAGTTCTTTGATTTTTAGACCCATTTTATAACCTGGGACACTTTATGCACTGTAGGACATTATAGTGTTGTGTGCATTAGTGCAGCAAGTTCGATTCTCCAGAAGAAATGAACACCTTGAACTTTACCTTGAACTTTGGGTGTTCGATTCTTTTGGACAGTGGTGACCTTTTAGTGGGAACTGGCAAATGTTTGGTTTCACTGGTTTAAATAGCATCAACCAGTCAAACCGCAGACCACAGTTCTCGCCCATTGCCATGGTACAGCTTGCAGTCCAACCCAAATGTAGTGCAGCAGAACAGATTTTTAATTTGACAGGGCCATGTCAACAGAAGAAATTATATTCCAAGGTTTTCAGTGGACCTACATTTTATTAATGGGATGGCTTACCACGTTTGTATCATGCTCACTTAAATTTGACTTTCAAAAAAGACCTGCTTCCTCCCCGTTGTGACACTTACAAAACAGCTTTTTGATTATTGAAATACAGTCATCATCACACGTGTAAAGGAAGCCGCATCTATTAAATTATATGAGCAAGGAAAACACCCAGCCCACAAAAGCTACCCGTAAGTTCTACAACAAATCCCCCCCCTTGCAAACCACAGCCATTTCCCCATACTGTTCCCACCCATCCACTCCCTGTATCACCATCATGCCGCTGCTTAAAGAGCAAATATACAGGTGCTTCCCCCCCAAGAACTATAATGAATCCTTACCTGCCCCCAATTCATATGCTGGCAATATTTCGGTTTTTAGTTGCCCCTATTTTGGAAGAAAACGGATTGTATTTTGGCTCTGTGGAGCTGCACTGTGCCGATCCTTTCCACTTCCTGGTACCTCCTGAAACTGCGATCCCGCCCCCCATCTGCCCCCACGCTAGCATGTTTTGTGATGTCACTATAGGGAGAGTGTGGGGGCAAGCCCTATAGAGATGAATAGGGCCATTTTTTAACATTCATTTTTCATGCTTTAGATAGCCATTCAGAACAAATCAAGGCCAGCGCTTAACTAACAAGTCTAACAAGTCATTGTTAGTTAAGTCATGGCCTTGATTTGTTCCAAATGGCCATCAAAAGCACAAAAAATGAACTTTAAAAAATGTTCCCATTCATGTCTATGGAGCACGCCCCAGCGCTCTCCCTATAGTGACATCACAAAATGTACTAGTGCAGGGGCAGATTGCAGTCTCTGGGGGTACCAGGAACTGGAAGGGATCAGTGTGGCTCGGCTCCATGGATCAAAAATACAATCTCTTCCCTTCCAAAATAGGGGCAACTAGAAGAATAAATATTGCCAGCATGTGATTTGGGGTCAGGTAAGGATTTGCTATGGTTCATGGGGGGGACGTTTCCAAATGAATGGATTAGTTGCACTTTAAAGGCATCCACTGTGAGGTCCTGTCTGAGGGCCCTCGGGATCAAATTCCATAGGACCAGGTTGGCCACCTTGAACACCCAGCTCCTCGAAGGCCTGTCGTGGGCAAACAAATCCCAGAATTCTGAGGCCACAGGACCACCAGAGAAGACCAGCAAGGAGTGGTATATGTTCATATTGGTATGGCCATAAAGTAGTTGCCTAGGCATGGGGAGAGGAGGGTGGAGGACAGCTTTGGTAGTAACACTGTGTGCCTAAAGCACAGGCCATGGCAGAATCCATGCTATGGGTGTGATGCTATGTGCAAACCCCTGCTGCAGCTGTCAGTTTCAGCATGTTAGTGACTGTACAGCTTGCTCCCTGATGCCTTCACCCCTTGTCAGAAGATGCAGTGACCCCTGCAACAGTAAACATGCTGAAAGCAGTTCTTCTTGCACGTACTGTAACACACCCTTGGAATCAGGGTAATGGGTAGGTAGCACATCCTTCAACTGTAATAGAAGGCAACAGAGTCAAGGAGGGGAATCTATACTTACCTGTGAGGTGGACAACCAATTCACAGGATTGGGCTGCATATATATTTATATATATATATACATATATATATATATTATGCTGGCCCGGTAGGGCCGGGATAGTTAGGGTTGCATAGCCACGTCTATGTTAAACCCCAAATTTTGCACTTTAATAACTTTGCAACCGTTTGTCCGATCTGCCTGAAATTTTGCATACTCAGTGTGGTACCATAGATCTCTTGATCCAGACATTTTTGTTCTGGTTCAATTATGGAGCTGCGGAACGTTGAAAAGTGTGAAAAAGCCTCAGTTTCTTTGAATTTTTTGCTCTCCTCTACAGCCCGAGTGGTTTGTCTGCCTGGTCTGAAATTTTCAGGGTATATGGGGACTGGGTCAAGGAAGTGCCTTTTGAAGATTTGGTGAAAAACTATTAATCCTTTAAAAAGTTATGAAAGTTCAAAGTTCCCATTATAGCCTATGGGAAACCTAATATGTTCATGTAACCCCCTGGTAAATGGGGGTTTCTGAACGCTTTCTCGGAGCTCGTTTCGTGCTCCATGCCGGGTTCGTGATCGGCATAAAAGCCGTTTAAATGGGTAGCGGTTGAGCGCTCTTAAAAGCCTCTGTAAGCTGTCTCTTTAAGGGCTGCCTGTTGCAGCCGTAAGTAACTGAAATGGAGGGGGGCTGTGTGATTGTATGCCTGAGTCCTGCCCGGGACACTGAAAAATTAGCTCCCTTCTGCCATCGCTAGTGGTGCAGAGGGAGTTCTGTTGGAGGATGCGATTGTCTGTTGGGAATGATGTAAAATAATAATGATAATGTGGTTGTTCTAACCTGCCTTCCTTTTGCAGTGAGGACTGTTCGGTTGTCTCCGCCATTTTGGTCCAGAACTGTTGAATTGGACCAATCAGTACCTTGGGACCCTACAGAGTCGGCTGACCAATGGGGAAACTGCTTGTCCTTGAGAGAGGCATTATGGGCTATGGCGCTTTTTCACACCACTGAGAGCCGGAGGAAGTGACTGGCATGTTCAGCCAGCCAATGGAAACGGGTAGCGCCCGCTTGGGGTGGAGTGCTCAAGGCTGCCAAAGTTAGATTCATTGTGGCTGAAGAGAGGAAAGGAGCTGTGTGCTTCTGCGCTTGTGGAGTGTTCGAGCAGGAGCGTGAGGAAAACCCTAAAGCCGGCCGTTTTGCCCTTTCAGTGAGTCGGACTAGATCCGCCGGCGTGCGGTCGGAGGAGGCCGGTGCCAGCCCAGCTACCTACCAGGCTCAACCTGAGAGGACTGGAGAGAATTGCTGAGTCGCGCTCGGTCCGCCTGTGATGTTAGCTGCCGTTTGCTGTCTGAGTTCTTCTGCAAGTTTGTGAAGGCCTGAAAGCAGCTGCCTGATATGGTACCCCTCTGTTGTTGCCATATAAATGTGTGAGAAGGCTGGTGAAGTTCAGGCTCCGCCCTGGCAGCGTTGAAGGAATCGTTATTTGCTGGAGTTGTGAGTACTGAGTCAGGGTAGCTCCCTGCAGAGTGTGTAAACAGTGGTTTCCAGTTGTATTGTTATACTGCTGACTGCCAAATTAAACTTTCTTCCTATTCTGACTTGCTCAGGATTGTAACGGTTATCTGCGTTAAGGGCCCCAACCAGCTGCCACGTTTGGACTAGCCATTAGGGCTTGGGTACCCAGGGACAGCCAATCTTAGGGTTAGGCCTGTGCACAGAGCCCTAGGTAGATTATTATAGTATAAGCCAATTAACTTGATTTCCCCCCCTCCTTGTTATCTGCCCCCTTTAATAAATCAGATTATTGTGTTGCAACTACATCCTGTCTGGTTTGTGTATCCCTGGTGAACTGCTACATGGTGACTGTGATATAACTGTACCTTACTTTACAGGGGGTCCCCGGAGTGAGCTGAGAGATACTACTCGGGGGGGGTAAGTGTACTGGTGAAAAGAATTGTTGGTACCCAGTGTGAGCCACTAGTGGGACAAAAGGGGGGGTTGCAGTAACCCAGAGGGCTGTAACCGAGGCAGTCTCGACCGTATTAACCCCGACCTGTGGGTGGAGGCACCCGTCAACGGATCTGGGCCCCCTCACCCTGTCTCAGTGGAGGCAGGAAGGGGTAGTAGCCCTAAGGGTAGCGCCCCCTGGAGGTTACAAATTGGAGGCACCGCTGGGATTAGCGTCCCCTAGTGGCTAAGTGGGGAAGCACATAAGAAATGGAAAAAATGGAAGGGGATATGCTGGGAAAAATTAAACTGGGACCCATCAAGACCATGGTACACAGACTGATGGGGTGGGGTGAAGCCGAAGAGCTAGACTCCCAGAAGATTGTGTTATTGTTAGATGTGCCTTTGGGAACCCCAGCTGCTGACATCATTTCTGCTGCCGAGCGAGTAAAATGTTTGGGCAAAGTGGAGGTAAAAGGGCGTATGGCTGATTTGCTTGACCAGACGTTGCAGGTGTTACTTCTATGCAGTGTGGCCATCGATCCCGAGAAGGTACCTTCTGTGATTTATCCGGAGGGTGCTTCACAGGGATGGAGGCTAATTCATATTCAAAGTGGGTCAGTCACTCCTGGGGGGGTCTCCTCAATTGAACAGTTTTAAAGACAAACTGCTTAAATTGTTGGCCATGCCGGGGAGAACCACCCAGGAGCTGCTACAAGCCTTAGATTTATCCAGTGATGCTACCCCTCAGGGCTCCCCTGGCACCTCCCCTTGCCCGCCCAAGAGTTCTGTGTTGGCTTCCCTGCCCCTGGTGGTCCCACCCGTACATCTCGATTCTTACCGTAAGTTAAAACTTTTCTCTGGTACAGTGCCAGTGCCTCCAGGGGAGGATGACCTGGAGGCTTGGATGGACTATGCCACCCCTTTAGTCCAGGAATGGCAGTGCTCTGAGGGGGAGAAAAGGAAGAGGCTGATGGAGAGCTTGCGGGTCCTGCTTTAAAGCCATTAGGTTCTTCCGGGCCACCAGTCCGGAAGCCACCGCTGCAGAGTATCTCTCTGCTTTAGAGAGGTTTTGGGAGTAAGAGACTGGTGAAGACTTATTATGGAAGAAGTCAGGTCTGCTAAGCAGTGGAGAAATGAAACTGTCCGCTTTTGTTACTAGAATGGGCCGGGCCTTGCAGAAGGCCTATAGAAAAGGGGAATCACTGCGCAGCCCTGAATCAGGTCCGATTAGAACTGATTTAAAATCTGCCAGATTTTCTAGTGTAATACTGCTGAAACTTAAGTTACATGATCGGCGGCCACCCGCCTGAATATTGTCAATTAATGAGGAAATTAGGAGGTGGAGACTGATGAAGAGGGTGGGAACCCTGTGTGGGGGCGGTAAACCCTAGTGGGACCCCTGAGCCTAATACCCCCGAGGAGACTGGCCTGCCCGGAGGGTCTGAGGGATCCCCAGATTTTCCAGGTACTGTGGGAATGCGAGTTATTTCCTCCGACCCCCATGTAGAGAGTGAGTTGAGGGCCGAGGTCAGGAATTTACGGGAACTGGTGAGGGACTTGAAGCAATCTACTATGTACCCTGTCGGAACGGGGCCCCTGAGTCAGGCAGAAACCCGAACTCCGGTCAAAGAGAGCCTTCTCGCCCCTCTCAGAGCCCCCCACAGATAAGGTGCCCCCCGCAAAATAGTGACCCCCGGGACCCCAAGTTATGTTATCATTGCGGGGAAGATGGGCATTTCCAGCCTGAGTGCCAGAGGCCGGAGAATTTAAGAAAAGTCAACAACAGACTGATCGCCCGACACCGCCCGGCCCAGTCTCGGGCCCCCAGAAAAAGTTTTGTGACTCAGGCTCATGCTCAGCCGACTCTCCATGCTGCGGCCCCCAACTAGTCTGATGTAGTCGGGCCTTCAATGGAGACCCCGGTGCGGGTAAATGGAATTCCCACTCGAGCTGTATTAGACAGTGGCTCTCAGGTAACCATCATGTTTCAGGACTGTTACCAGGCACACTTACCTGAGGTGCCCCTGCAACCTTTGAACGGTCTACATGTGTGGGGATTGAGCGACAAGGCCTATCCATATTTGGGGTACATCCGAGTCTGGTTATCTTTCTCTGCAACTGTGGCTGGAATGGATGAGCAGGTGGAAACCTAGTTTAGTTTGCCCACCCACTGGACTGTGCGATGGGGTACCTTTGTTGATTGGGACGAATCACGCATATGTTCGGACGATTGGCCCAATTGTGTTCAGAAAAACAAGCATTCCAGACTGGGCGAGCTTTGAGCATACCTGCTGTGATTCAACAGGCAAGTGCCACTCAGAAGAAGGTTAGTCCGGAGGAACCTGAAGGCCCGGTGGGTGTGGTGTGGAAAAAGGATCCGGCCCCGGTGATACTTGCCCCGAATGCCCAATGTGTCCTGTATGGGGAAGTACGACTGAAAACCGATGTTAAGAATAAGTTGTTGATGTTGGATGCACCTGTGGAGGGAAGATTACCTGAGGGACTGTTGGTCAAACCCAGCATCTTGCCGGCTAGAGCTCATGCTTATGTTAAGAGGGTGATGGTTCAAATGCAGAATATGTCCGACAGAGAGATTCAAATAAGAAGAGGGTGCACCTTGGCTAGCGTACATTGTGCAGATACTGCAATACTACCAAACAGAAAGGGTTCCAGGACAGATGATAGAGTTACTCCTGATTTGTTTGACTTCGGTGACTCCCCGCTGCCAGCTGAATGGAAACAAAGGGTCAGTGAGAGGCTTGCCAAGAGATACCAGGTTTTCTCCCTGAAAGAATGGGATGTGGGATGTGTGCAAGGGGCTGAGCATCACATTCGGCTGCATGACGAAAGGCCTTTCTGAGAGAGATTCCGGCACCTGGCCCCCGCTGATATAGATGATGTAAGGCGGCATCTGCAAGAGATGTTGCTGGTGTGTCTAAGAGTCCAGGAGCCCCTATCCCTCCCCCATAGTAGTAGTAAGGAAAAAGAATGGGGCAGTTCGGATGTGTGTCGACTATCACACCTTGAATCGTCGGACCATTCTGGACCAGTATACTATGCCACGCATGCAGGATGCCTTGGATTGTTTAAATGGTAGCAAGTGGTTCTCTGTGTTGGATCTTCGCAGTGGATACTACCAGATCCCGATGGCCCCAGACGACCAGGAGAAGACTGCATTCATTTGCTCCCTTGGCTTCTATGAGTTTGTTCGGATGCCTCAATGGATTTCGGGTGCCCCAGCCACTTTTCAACGCTTGATGGAACGGGTTGTGGGGGACATGAATCTACTCGAGTGTCTGGTCTATTTAGATGATGTCATAGTGTTTGGCCGATCGTTGGAAGAACACAAGCAACGATTATTCAAGGTTTTGGATCGGTTGGAGGATTTCGGCCTCAAGCTGTCTATCAACAAGTGTCAATTCTTCAGACTTCTGTGAAATACGTGGGCCACATAGTGTCCACTGAGGGCATAGAGACTGACCCTAGCAAAGTGGAGGCTTTGACCACTTGGCCTCAGCCCAGAAATTTGAAAGAGCTGCAACGATTCCTGGGGTTTTGTGGATACTATAGGTGGTTTGTTAAGGACTATTCTCGAGTGATTCATCCCCTTCTGAACCTCACTCAGGGGTATCCACCTACGCACAAAAAGTATAAGAAGGTTGTGCACTCTGAGACAGAAAAGAAGTATTTCCGGCCAAATGATGTGTTTGGGGATCGGTGGACTGCTGAGTGTGAGGAAGCCTTCTATGACATCATATATCAACTTACCCATGCCCCAGTGTTGGCCTATGCTGACCTGGCCAAGCCATACATTTTTCATACTGATGCCAGTCAACAAGGATTGGGGGCTGTGTTATACCAGGAGCACTTGAATGGTCTGAGACCTGTAGCATTTGCCAGCAGAAGCCTGACTCCTTCAGAAAAAAATTATCCAGTGCACAAACTAGGGTTCCTGGCTTTGAAGTGGGCCATTGTTGATTAGTTTCATGATTATTTGTATGGTGCCAAGATATTGGTAAAGACTGATAACAATCCTCTGACTTATGTACAGACCTCTGCCAAGTTGGATGCCACTGGTCATAGGTGGCTCTCTGCCTTGGCCACCTATGACTATGCTGTTGAGTACAGGGCGGGCCTAAACCATATAGATGCGGATGCTCTCTCTCGGAGGCCTATGCCACAAACTGATTGGGTCAGATTGTCCGAACCTGACATAAGAGCCCTCTGCCAGAAATTTGACAAAGAGGAACGGGTGTCTCCTGACGGGGTGGACTGTATGGTGGATTGTTTGGGACCATCCGAAAATTGCATACCTGCTGCCTACTGTCATTTCTCTGCATTAGACACTAGCTCACTACCCCAATTCAACAATGATAGTCTCCAACAGGCTCAATCCTGTGATTTTATGATAAAAATGGCTGTGGAGGCTTTGCAGGCCGGAAGGGATGTGTCCAAGTTACGTTCTACTGATCTAAGGACTGCCTGGTTGTATAAGGAGGGGCCCAAATTGAAGCTGATTAACCAATTACTATACAGCGAGACTGTGAATAAGGAAGGCCGGGTAGATAAACAACAACTAGTGCTGCCCTCAGCTTTTAAAGAACTGGTCTTAAGGTCTTTGCATAATTAGATGGGGCATCTTGGCACAGAACGAACACTTGATCTAGTATGGGCTCGATTTTACTGGCCAAAAATTAGTATGGATATAGAGCAATATGTCAAGATCTGTAGCCGCTGTTTGCAAAGGAAAGCTTTGCCCCAGAGGGCTGCTCCCCTGGTCAATATTACCACTAGTGCCCCTATGGAACTGGTCTGTATTGATTTTTTGAGTCTAGAACCTGATCTGAAAAGTGTCAGTAACATATTGGTGGTCACTGATCATTTTACCCGGTATGCACAGGCTTTCCTGACTAAGGATCAGAAAGCAACCACGGTGGCTAAGATACTTGTTGAAAACTTTTTCGTCCACTATGGGGCTCCGTAGCGGATCCATTCTGACCAGGGTGGGGACTTTGAGAGCCATTTGATTAAAGAGATGCTGTCTTTGTGGGCTGTGCAAAAGTCAAGAACCATCCCTTACCACCCTCAGGAAGATCCTCAGCCTGAAAGGTTTAACCATACATTACTTGACATGTTGGGCACATTGCAACCAAGAGACAAACTGAGACGGAGCCAGCAGATTAGCACCCTAGTTCACGCTTATAATTGTACAAAAAGTGACGCCACAGGATTTTCCCCGTACTGACTGATGTTTGGGAGAGAGGCTAGACTGCCAGTGGATGTGTGTTTTGGGGTTTCCCCTGATGGGGTGCAAGCAGAGAATCATTTGCAGTATGTGCAGAAATTAAAGGCCCAATTAACCCATGCCTACCAACTGGCCCAGACCATGGCGAGCAACAAAACCTGGCCAACAAGGAAAGATATGATAAGAAAGTAAAAACAATGGAGCTAAAAGAAGGGGACAGAGTGTTACTGAGGAATCTGGGACTGCATGGGAAACATAAAGTTGCTGACAGATGGCACCACCTCCCCCACATTGTTGTGGTAAAATTGACAGATTTGCCTGTATATAAAGTGCGGCCTGAAAACAATTCCAAAGATGTGAAAACTATACACTGAAATCATCTGTTGCCAATCGGTCAAATACTGATTGAAGCTGAATCTTCAAATGCCGCCCCCCCCCCCAGGCCTATGACTAGATCGGCTGCCAGGAAAAGCACCAAACCCGTTGATTCTTCAGCAGGCCAATTAAGAGGGCCTCGCCCAAAGTCTGCAGAGGGAAATGATCAACCATTGGTGTCAGAAGACGAAGATGATATTGAATACTATCCCTCTTATGAACTGAGTCAGTTATTTTGGGGCAATCCCCTTGTTAACTCTGGAGATGAGGTTGGGCCTCCTGGACTGTCTAAGCCCCCAGCTTTGTCTCCAGAACCCATGTTTCCAGAGCTTTAATTGGGTAGCAGCAACGCCCAGGGGGTGGGATCCTTGAGCATGGCTGAACTGTCTGGCCTGGCTGCATTATCTGATTTTTCAAAGGAAAAGAGTGAGATGGGGGAGCAAACAAGTGATATGCCAGACCCGGAAGAATATTTTGAATGCCCTGATGGTTCCTCACCGGTGCCTAGACAGCCCCCAGCTGAACCCAGTGGGGGTGGGTCCGGGGATAGAAGGCCAGGCCCCCAGTAGTACTACTATGAGTGCTGAGCCCTTTTCCCCTGTAGAAATTCCCGTTGCTAATGTTACTGAAACTGAATTGGAGTCAGGGCCTGTTTCAGGATCTCTCGAGACCCCTAGGCGATCCGGCTGAGAAATACGGCTGGTGATAAAGTCGAGTTATGAGTCTCTGGGTCAGCCAGTGGACTTGCCCTTAAATGTGGTCCACAAAGGGGTGTATGTGTCCCCGAGTTCCTTGCCTAAGCTAGCCTTGGGGATGACTCCAGACTGTTAGTATTACCCTTTGAGTGCGGTGCCCCTGCTTTAGGTAACCCACCCGTAACTGAAAGGGAGGGGTCTCCCCGGTCCCGGTGTCATGAGCAGGAACTAATGACCTGAGTTAAGAAAGCGAGCAAGAGTTTGTGTGTATAAGGTTGTATAAACCATAGTACATTGTAAATGTAATATTCGTGTAGGTAATGCAAAGTGTGATATAGTGTTAACCAAGATATTTGCTTTACAGTGATTCAAGGGTAACTACTTGACGCTGACGGCAAGTATTTCCAGGCCAGAGAGAGTGTAACCCCCTTGTAAATGGGGGTTCCTGAACGCTTTCTCGGAGCTCATTTCATGCTCCATGCCGGGTTGTTGATCAGCATAAAAGCCGTTTAAATGGGTAGCAGTTGAGCGCTCTTAAAAGTCTCTGTAAGCTGTCTCTTTAAGGGCTGCCTGTTGCAGCCGTAAGTAACTGAAATGGAGGGGGGCTGTGTGATTGTATGCCCGAGTCCTGCCCGGGACACTGAAAAATTAACTCCTTTCTGCCATCGCTAGTGGTGCAGAGGGAGTTCTGTTGGAGGATGTGATTGTCTGTTGGGAATAATGTAAAATAATAATGATAATATGGTTGTTCTAACCTGCCTTCCTTTTGCAGTGAGGACTGTTCGGTTGTCTCCGCCATTTTGGTCCAGAGCTGTTCAATTGGACCAATCAGTACCTCGGGACCCTACAAGTCGGCTGACCAATGGAAACTACTTGTCCTTGAGAGAGGCATTATAGGGCTATAAGCGCTTTTACTTTCCCTGAGCGGAGGAAGTGACTGGCATGTTCAGCCAGCCAATGGAAACGGGTAGCGCCCGCTTGGGGTGGAGTGCTCAAGGCTGCCAAAGTTAGAGTCGTTGTGGCTGAAGAGAGGAAAGGAACTGTGTGCTTCTGCGCTTGTGGAGTGTTTGTGTGGGAAGCGCGTGAAAGGCCTAAGACGGCCGTTTTTGCCCTTTCAAGCGAGTCGGACTAAATCTGCCAGCGTGCAGTCGGAGGAGGCTGGTGCCAGCCCAGCTACCTACCAGGCTCAACCTGAGAGGACTGGAGAGAATTGCTGAGTCGCTCGGTCCGCCTGTGATGTTGAAGCTGCCGCTTGCTGTCCCAGTTCTTCTGCAAGCTTTGAAGGCCTGAAAGCAGCTGCCTGGTATGGTACCCTCTTGTTGCCATATAAAATGTGTGAGAAGGCTGGTGAAGTTCAGGCTCCGCCCTGGCAGCGTTGAAGGAATCGTTATTTGCTGGAGTTGTGAGTACTGAGTCAGGGTAGCTCCCTGCAGAGTGTGTAAACAGTGGTTTCCAGTTGTATTGTTATACTGCTGACTGCCAAATTAAACTTTCTTCCTATTCTGACTTGCTCAGGATTATAACGGTTATCTGCATTAAGGGCCCCAACCAGCTGCCACGTTTGGACTAGCCATTAGGGCTTGGGTACCCAGGGACAGCCAATCTTAGGGTTAGGCCTGTGCACAGAGCCCTAGGTAGATTATTATAGTATAAGCCAATTAACTTGATTTTCCCCCTCTCCTTGTTATCTGCCCCCTTTAATAAATCAGATTATTGTGTTGCAACTACATCCTGGCTGGTTTGTGTATCCCTGGTGAACTGCTACATAGTGACTGTGATATAACTGTACCTTACTTTACAGGGGGTTCCCGGAGTGAGCTGAGAGATACTACTCGGGGGGGTAAGTGTACTGGTGAAAAGAATTGTTGGTACCCAGTATGAGCCACTAGTGGGACAAAAGGGGGGTTGCAGTAACCCAGAGGGCTGTAACCGAGGCAGTCTCGACCGTAGTAACCCCGACCTCTGGGTGGAGGCACCCGTCAATGGATCTGGGCCCCTCACCCTGTCTCAGTGGAGGCAGGCAGGGGTAGTAGCCCTAAGGGTAGCGCCCCCTGGGGGTTACATTCAGCTCGAAAGCTTTTAAAAGCTTTTGCAAAGGACTAAAAAAGCTTTTGAGCTATGCCAAAAAGCTTTCGAGCTGCCACCATCTTGTTTGCAGTTAGTGACGAACAAAAATGGTTGTAGTTCAAATTTGGGTGGGCCTAGGAAAACACTGATGTTGTATTTACCTAATCGGGCCCTAAGTTACACAGTACAATCTTTTTTGGGCAGTAAACCCCCACAGAAATGTGTTTTTTGAGAGCATTTCCCTGTACTGTCGCAAACCAGATGCAGTACTTTCACGAAAGTACCATAGTTTCGTGACACTACAGTATCCCAAAAACAAAGGAATTCTTTGTCACTATACTGTACCTATACAGTTGGGTCTTTTGGCCTGAAATGTGCAGGGTGGTGAGCCCTGGGTCCACTGATGTGCCTTTTGTTCATTTGGTACTTAGTCATTCAATGCTGACTTACATACAACGTTCCAAAGTTGAGAAATTTCCCATAGGGTAACATGGTAGCGCCCGCACCGCGTTTCGGTGCCCATATCTCGAAAACGAGATGTGGATTTTTCACTATAGCTAGCTTAGTTCACCTTTAGGTGAACTAAACACATGTGGAGGTTTCAAACTCTTAATTGCAACTGCAGTGGAATCTTTTGCATAGCTGCTACAGTTGCTGAGATATTGCCAGATTAGTGTTACATGGGTTCATTGTCATGTCTGTAGGCTTGTATTATGTCCCCATATTTATGTGTAAGTGGTAGCGCAGGTCCCAGAGTGCCCACGTTCTCACATTTGCATACCACTACGCTAATAATTTAAGCATTAGGGGAGCGCAGGGTTCAGAGGGCCCGTGCTCCCACGACCACATATCAGTTACATTGCACTACATTTACAATGGTAGCATTGTAAGTTTGCAACAGGCAACTATGAAACATACTACTGACATATTGGTGTCTGCACCACCTTTCTGTGCCCCCTATCTGGGAAGTGGGTTAAGAAGGTGGTAGTGGTGTTACAACACTACCTTTACTTACAGAAAGTTTCAGTAGTGTTGTGACACTACCACTGTTGTCGCGAAAGTAACAGTACTGTTGCGACACTATCTTTTGTTTTTTGCGAAAGTACTATTAGTGTTGTGAAACTACATTTTGTTTTGTGAAAATGACAGTGCTGCTGTGACAGTACTCTTTAGTTTTGCAAAAGTATTGTATGTTAGCCTAAGGGAGTTTTGTGAAAGTAGTAGAATTTTGCAAAATTAACGTGCCAAATGAGGCAGTTTCTTTTGCGGTGCCCACAGTACTTTTTGGTGTCTGTATCTCAGAAATTATGTGTAACCCCCCTGCAAATGGTTCCCAAAAAGTCTTCCAGGAACTTGCTTGAATGCTCCAAGCCTGAGTGGTGTTTGGCATTTAAGCCATTTAGCTGTGAGTGCTTTTAGAGCCTCTGGTACTGTCTCTTTAAGAGCTGTCTGCTTGCAGACATAATTAGTCTGTATGGGGAGGACTGTGTGTTTCCCTGCTTGAGTCCTGCTCGAGCTGCTGCTGCCAAATCGCTCTGTTTCTGTCGTCATTAAGTGGGCAGAGTGAGCACTTTTCAAAGATGTAACAGTTTGCCAGAAATCATTTAGAGTATTAGTGGAAATGTGGTTTGTCTAACCTGCCTTTCTTGCAGCTGGGACTCTGTGTGTTTTGCGCCTCCATTTTGGATCTGAACTACTGAATAGATCCAAACGGTGCAAGGGGGGCCTCTAAAATGGAGCCTTTGGATGAATCAGAACTTGGACTCTTAATTGGAGCCAACCACAAGAGGATTGTATGGGCAGTGACTCTGGGAAATGTAGTTTTGATCTTGGCGCCGCCTTTTTCCACCAACAGGGGGAGTTTATTGTGAGTGACAGCCGGACCAGCCAACAGAATAGTGTGGAGCTAAAGGAAATGCACTGCTCTGGGACTGGAGAGATTAGATCAGTTTTGGCAGTGAAGAGACAAGGAGCTCTGTGCTTCTGCGGTGTATAGTTTCACGCGGGAAGCTCATGTGAGGCCCTGAGTTTCGGTCTGCAGCCTGTGCAAGCGCCCGTTTGGACTGAATCTGACCTGTGAGGAGGATCAAGGAGATCTGAAGAGTAGAAACCAGGCTCACCCTGTAGAAGACTGGAGAAATTGCTGAATCGTGCTCGGTCTGTCAGGAACTGAAGCTGCTGTGTGTTCTCCCGGGTATCGTGCAGTAATTGCCGGTCGGGATCGAGAAGCAGCCTGCCTGGTATAGTACTTTCCTTTTACATATAAATGTGTGTAGTACTTGTGGGGAATCGTGTTTCACATCCCCTGTACAGTGAATTGAGTGCATGAAGCTGGAAGTAAACCCCAACCTGATTTGGACTACATCCGATTGCTGTAAACTGCTGTGGGGTCCAGTCACAAGGACCTTTTCCATATGTTCTGCTCCTCCTGGCAATCCAGGACAATCTGCCTCCCATCCAGTTCCCAGCATTGAGTCTGTGAGTACAAAGCAGGGTAGCTCCCTGCCATCTGTTTATCGAATTGCAAGTGTGTCATCTAATTGTTGCTTTTTCATTTCTTCACGAACTGAGCCATCCGGCTCTGGATTACAATTGGGTATTGTGCAGGTGTTTTTTCCATCACAGGGCCCCAACCAGCTGCACCAATCCTGGTTAGCGCCCCCCCCCCATCCTGGGTACCCAGTGAAAGTGACAGTTTGGGACTCTGAATATGCGCACAGTATTGTGATTATTAATGTGTTTAACCTAATTAACCTGATTTCCCCCTGTCCTTGTTACAGCCCCTTAAATAAATCAGATCTGTTTGTTTCAGCAGAGTTACACTGACTGCAGTATTCATTTATGTTAAAGTATTGTACTGTGGCTATCGCACTGTATCATCTTGTTTTACAGGGGGTTCCCAGAGTCCAGTCAACAGAGCCAGTCCTGAGGGTAAGTGTACATTGTCAGGATATTCCTGATGCATTGTGTGGGCCACTAGTGGGAAGAAAGGAGGGTTACAGTGTCCCAGAGGGCTGTGACCAAGTTAGTTTAACTACTGCAAACCCTGACGTCTGGGTGGAGGCACCTGCCATTGGACCTAGGCCCCTCAACCTGTTAGTAGTTAAGCAGGCAGGAGTAGTAGCCCTTGGGATAGCGCCACCTAGGGGTTACATCTTGGAGGCATTGCTGGGATTAGCGTTCTGTAGTGGCCAAGTGAGGAAAAATACCTCAGTATGTTTAATTTAAGGGAAAAAATGGAAGGGAGTACCACACCCAGATTAAAAATTGACCCCCATATGTTGATGGTGTGCAAAATGGTGAGGTGGAGCGAAACTGAGGGGATAGACCCCCAAAAGGCTATTCTGTTGCTGGATGTCCCCTTAGGGACCAGTGATGCTGACATTGTATCCACTGTGGAACAAATTAAGGGCGTGGGCAAGGTTGAAGTAAGGGGACAAGGTACTGATTTATTTGGGCAGACTATGATAGTACTGATCTTGTGTAACTCCCCAGTGGACCCCGAGAGGGTACCTCCTGTCATGATGCCCGAAGGTGCCCGGACGGGATGGAGGGTCATTCATTTACATAGTGGTCTGGCCACCCCGGGTGGGTCTCCTAGTATAGGTGGGTTCAAAGAGAAATTACTCAAACTGCTAGCCTCTGAAGGGCGCACTGCTCAGGAACTAGTAAAGGTGTTAGACCTCTCAGGTGACCACACGCCCCTGCATTCCCCAGATACATCCCCAGTTCCCCACAAGAGCTCTCCAGTAGCCCCCTTCCCTGTCATAGTTCCCCCGATCCAGCTGGACTCTTACCGCAAACTCAAAGTATTCTCTGGCATCCGCCCTACTCCAAATGGGGAGGTCGATCTGGAGACCTGGATAGACTCTGCTACCCTTGCAGTACAAGACTGGCAATGCTTCGAGGCAGAAAAAAGGGCCTGCCTGGGGGAGAGCCTACAGGGACCCGCCCTACATACTTTTCGCTCCCTGAGAGTCTCTGACCCTGACGCCAAAGCCCAAGAGTACCTAATTCCCTTGAAAATGTGTTTGGGGGCACCGCTAGTGTTGAGGCCTTGAAATGGAAGCTTAAAGATGTTAGACAACAGCCGGGGGAACTGTTATCTGCCTATATGGATTGATTAGAGGGGATCTTACAGACCATTTTTCGGAAGGGGGGGCTGGACCTCTAGTGAAGTGACCGGGTAAGGCTGGATCACATACTCAGCTCTGCCCGGCACTCCAGCTGGGTGTTACTCAAATTGCAACTGCATCAAAGGAAATCCAGTCCCTTGCCTTTCCATGTGTTGATGAGGGAGGTACGAGAAGTTGAGGAGGAGGAAGGTTTTTCAGCGCCCTGTGCTGGGGCAGTGAACACTTGTCAGACCCCTGAAAGGAGTGATTCAGATGAGACCCAACAGTTGAGAGAATTGATTAAAGAATTGATTGATGCAGCTCGAGAACCTGATTTATATCAGGCACCAGAGAATAAGAGTGAAGTGGGAGTGCATGTTGTTTCCTCTGAGACCCGGACTGGGGGTGGCTTCTTGGCTGAGTTCAAGGAATTGATTGCCGCTCTAAGGTAACTGTTGAGACACGTTACGCCCTTCTTACTGCAGCTAGTGGGTATGGGATCCCCACCCTCTGCTACTACTTCAGTTCCTCGTGCAACGTTTTCCCCAAGGATGACCCGAGGGCCTGTCATCAGTCACAACTGTGGGAAGGATGGCCATATGAAGAGGGAATGTTGGTCTGAGACGGACTTGGAGAAAGTGGTGAGCTGGCTTCGAGGGGAGCTCCGACAAGCAAATCAATGGACGAGGAGTGCCCATAATGTTCACAGTGAGAGTCCCAGGAATGCTAACTCAAGTCCTGTTGTGGCTAGATCCTCTACTCAAGCCCTTGCTATAGCCTTTCCTGATTGGTCCAGAAAAGTGGGCCCTTTAATGGAGATAATGGTAAGAGTGAATAGAGTGTCTACTAGGGTTGCTGCAAGGCCCAGACAGAGAAGGCCTGTTCCTGTAGTTTCTGACTTAAGGTTTCCTCCACAGCAAACCCCGGCTGAGAATGATTGTCAGCCTACTTCAGGTGAAAGTGAGTGCAGCTGTAGTTCTTACCCTTCTTATGAACGAAATCAGTTGTTTCAAGGTAACCCCCTGGTCAATTGTGGGGATGAAGCTGGGCTTTCTGGACTGTCTAAGCCCCCAGCTTTGTCCCTGGAGCCAATGCTCCCAGGGAGTGAAGTGCAAAGCATCAAGTCAGATGAAATGGAATCATTGTGTATGGTTGAACTGTTTGAGCTTTCAGAGGAGGAAAATTATGGACTGGGACAAACTGGTAATATACCAGAGCAAGAAGAGTGTGTTGAGTGCCCTGATGGTTCACTGCCAGTGTCCGAAAACTCCCCATGTGAGCCAAGTGTTGTGGACTCTAAGATTGCAAATCATGGAGCTGAAAGTGCCCCAGGTTCTAGCCTCTCTAATCCCAGGGAGACTCCCCTGGCAAGTAAAGACAGTGCTGAAAGTGAGTCTAAAAGTGCAGAAACTGTACCAGTTCCCCCTAGAAAGACTGGGCCAGCTGTAAGGCCTGTGGTGCATTTCGGATATGATTCTCCTGGGAGGCCTGCAGATTTGCCTCTCAACGTGGTCCATAAAGGAGTGTATATGACCCCGAGCTCATTGCCCAAACTGAGCATCAGTGCTAACTCCAGGTTAATTATTTTGTCCTCCAGGTATGGTGCCCCCGCCCCATCTAGCCCCAAGGTAGCTGATAGGGAAGGGCCCCCCTCTCTTCAGGTTTCATGTACAGGAGGTAATAACCTGAGTTATGGTACAATATGTGTGTAATACTGTGTAAAAAGTGATGTGCTGCAAAGTTTCAGAAATGCATTTCTGGTAAAGTGATATGTTGACTGACGATTACATGTATAAGCCTAATGTGATACTGATGTACAGTAAATGTATATGGTTGTATTTAAACTTATGGAGGTACTTGCTTGACGCGGACGCCAAGCTTTCCCAGGCCGGGAAGGGTGTAACCCCCCTGCAAATGGGGGTTCCCAAAAAGTCTTCCAGGAGCTTGCTTGAATGCTCCAAGCCTGAATGGTGTTCGACGTTTAAGCCGTTTAGCTGTGAGTGCTTTTAGAGCCTCTGGTACTGTCTCTTTAAGAGCTGTCTGCTTGCAGACATAATTAGTCTGTATGGGGGGGACTGTGTGTTTCCCTGCTTGAGTCCCGCTCGAGCTGCTGCCAAATCGCACTGTTTCTGCCATCGCTAAGTGGGCAGAGTGAGCACTTTTCAAAGATGTAACAGTTTGCCAGAAATCAATTAGAGTATTAGCGGAAATGTGGTTTGTCTAACCTACCTTTCTTGCAGCTGGCACTCTGTGTGTTTTTCCCCTCCATTTTGGATCTGAACTACTGAATAGATCCAAACAGTGCAAGGGGGACCTCTAAAATGGAGCCTTTGGACGAATCAGAATTTGGACTCTTAATTGGAGCCAGCCACAAGAGGATTGTATGGGCAGTGACTCTGGGAAATGTAGTTTTGATCTTGGCGCCTTTTTCCACCAGCAGGGGGAGTTTGTTGTGAGTGACAACTGGACCAGCCAACAGAATAGTGTGGAGCTAAAGGAAATGCACTGCTCTGGGACTGGAGAGATTAGATCAGTTTTGGCAGTGAAGAGACAAGGAGCTCTGTGCTTCTGCGGTGTATAGTTTCTCGCGGGAAGCGCATGTGAGGCCCTGAGTTTCGGTCTGCAGCCTGTGCAAGCGCCCGTTTAGACTGAATCCGACCTGTGAGGAGGATCAAGGAGATCTGAAGAGTAGAAACCAGGCTCACCCTGTAGAGGACTGGAGAAATTGCTGAATCGTGCTCGGTCTGTCAGGAACTGAAGCAGCTGTGTGTTCTCCCGGGTATCGTGCAGTAATTGCGGTTGGGATCGAGAAGCAGCCTGCCTGGTATAGTACTTTCCTTTTACATATAAATGTGTGTAGTACTTGTGGGGAATCGTGTTTCACATCCCCTGTACAGTGAATTGAGTGCATGAAGCTGGAAGTAAACCCCAACCTGATTCGGACTACATCCGATTGCTGTAAACTGCTGTGGGGTCCAGTCACAAGGACCTTTTCCACATATTCTGCTCTTTCTGGCAATCCAGGACAATCTGCCTCCCATCCAGTTCCCAGCACTGAGTCTGTGAATACAAAGCAGGGTAGCTCCCTGCCATCTGTTTATCGAATTGCAAGTGTGTCATCTAATTGTTGCTTTTTCATTTCTTCATGAACTGAGCCATCCGGCTCCGGATTACAGTTGGGTATTTTGCAAGTGTTTTTTCCATCACAGGGCCCCAACCAGCTGCACCGATCCTGGCTAGCCCCCCCCCATCCTGGGTACCCAGTGAAAGTGACAATTTGGGACTCTGAATATGCGCACAGTACTGTGATTATTAATGTGTTTAACCTAATTAGCCAGATTTCCCCCTGTCCTTGTTACAGCCCCTTAAATAAATCAGATCTGTTTGTTTCAGCAAAGTTTCACTGACTGCAGTATTTGTTTATGTTAAAGTATTGTACTGTGGCTATTGCACTGTATCATCTTGTTTTACAGGGGGTCCCCAGAGTCCAGTCGACAGAGCCAGTCCTGGGGGTAAGTGTACATGGTGAAGATATTCCTGATGCATTGTGTGGGCCACTAGTGGGAAGAAAGGGGGGTTACAGTGTCCCAGAGGGCTGTGACCAAGTTAGTTTAACTACTGCAAACCCTGACCTCTGGGTGGAGGCACCCACCATTGGACCTAGGCCCCTCAACCTGTTAGTAGTTAAGCAGGCGGGGGTAGTAGCCCTTGGGATAGCGCCACCTAGGGGTTACAGATACAAGATATGGATTTAGTTCTCACTATCTCATGTGGAGGTTTCGCTGTCATGATTACAACTGCACTTAAATTTTTTTCATAGCTCCTACGGTTGCTGAGATATTGGCAAATTAGTGTTACAAGGGTTCTTTGCCCTGTAGGGCTGCTGTATGGCTCCATAGTTATGTGTAAGTGTGAGCACAGGGCCCGCGCTCCCACAGATGCATATCATTATGCACAAATGGGCAGCTTGGTGGGAGCACGGGGCACCAACACATACCATTTACTAATTATATTACACTTTTTCAAAAAGTAAGGAAATTCATTGCAAAAAACGTTGTTAATGCATCAGTTAGGGTTGTTTCCACAGTGACAAAAGAAATTCAACGTTAGGGTTACCAACCCTAACACCCCCTGCCCTACCCCCCTCCTTCCACACAACAGCAGGCATTGGGGTGTTCGTTGGGGTCATCATGCCTCTCACCCCATTCTCCTATACTACAACACCTTAGCTTACTTACAAATCGAATGGGGTGAGAGTTAGGCAGATAAACTCAACGGACACCCCAACGCCTGTTGTTGCATGGAGGGTGGGGGGGTTTGAAATGAGATACATATATAGATAGATGCATACATACATACATACATACATACATACATACTGACATGGCCCGCAGGGTGTGATGCAAGGAAGGTGGTAGGATGACTTTGGCAGTAACATCATGCACCTGGTACCACAGACCAATACCTACTCTGTTACAAGTCAGCATATTGCTAGTAGTTCAGCCTATATGAGACCATTCAACATCTGAACAGTCAATTTGCATATGTATAGCTGTGTTACTATCACATGGCATGGTAAGACAAGGCACATTTTATTTATATAGCACCCTATCCAAGGGCTCAGAGCACTTAACAAACATAGTAATACAAAGCAATAAATGTCCCAACAAATAAATTAGAGAAGATCAAAAACTTTTTCAAATAATTAAGTTTTAAAAGAGGCTTTAAAGACCTCCACTGTGCTAGCAGCCTTAATGTATGGGGAAAGAGAGTTCCACAACAGCGGTACAGTCACCTCAAAGGCCCTATCCCCCGATCTTTTTAAGTGGGCGGATGGTACGACTAATAAGCCAGCCTCGGCAGAGCATAGGGGGCGGATAGGAGAGTACAGAATCAGGAGCTCTTTTAGGTAGTCAGGTCCCAGACCATGTAGGGTCTTGTATGTTAAGCCTATCTTGAAGGTGACGTGCACGCAGGCAGCCAGTGCAGAGCACGCAGAACAGGAGTGACATGATCCCACATAGAGGTACCCGTCGCCATCCTGGCAGCAGCATTCTGCACTAACTGCAATCACCATGTCAAACCTCCAGACAGCCCTAAGTACAGGGTGTTACAATAACTGAGTCAGCTAGTAACAAAGGCATGGATAACTGTAGCCAGGTCAGTAGGAGTCAAGAATGGGTGGATCCTGGCGATATTGTGGTGATGTAAAAAGCCGGCCCTAATGACTGACGAGACCTGTTTTTCATGGTCAAGGTGATCATCAAGAATAAAGCCAAGATCCTTGACCGCATTGATCACCGACGGGACAACCATCAATCACTAGGGCAGGCAGTCTCTTGTCAGTGAAAATACCCCCTTCACCCAGCTCAATCACCATAACCTCTATCTTGCCGGGGTTGAGACATAGCCAGTTAGCGGACATCCAGTCGTTTATCTTGGCTAAATCCTGACTCAGCATATCTGGGGTGGAAAGTTCAGGGAAACTGGACAGGTACAACATTGGTATCACCTGCACCTAAAGATCTCTCCCAGCAGCAGCATATACATGGAGAACAACAGGGGCACAAAGATGGAACCCTGCAGAACACCGCAAGGCAGCGTGAAAGATCCCAAGGAAAAATTTCCTAGGACAATGCACTGTGATGTTCTGGTTAAATATTAGTGAAACCAGCGCAAAACTCCTCAAGTAGTGCCCACATAGTTCCGCAGATGGTCCAACAGCACCCCGTGATCTACCGTGTCAAATGCTAAGGATAGATCCAAGACCACCAAGATGGTATAGTGCCTTTGGTCCCTCGCCATAAAGAGATCATGTGCCACCCAGACCAAAGCCGCCTCTGTGCTATGCCGGGGCCAAAAACCTGACTGGAGAGGTTCATATATGGATAAATTCTCCAGGCATTCAACCAGCTGCTCAACCACCACCTTCTCAATAAGCTTCCGCTGAAAGGGAAGATTAGAGATAGGCCTGCAGTTTGAAAGAATGTAAGGTCAATAGATATTTTTTTAAGGAGCGGGTCTTACTACAGCCTCTTTCAGAGATGCAGGAAAGACCCCCCTCACTTAACGACCCATTGACGATCTCCACAAACACTGGACCCAGGAAATCCAAGCAGCTGATGAGAAGCCATGTCGGACTTGGAGCTAGGGCACAGGTGGTGAGATGCATGCTGGTAAGCATCCAAAGAACCTTATCTGCCAACACCGGCCAAAACTCGGTCCAACTCGGCAGACAATCTTCGCTAGCAGATCGATCACCCCCAGTAAAAACTGGACTAGAGGAGGTAATACATGTCCTGACAGAGGCCACATTAATGGCAAAAAAACTGCCCAAACTGCTCACACTTTTCTGCAGAAAATTCTGTCCCAGATTGCAGACAGAAGGGATTTAACCAACTATCAACAATGCAGAACAGCGCAGCTGGATGATTTCTTGCTGCAGCAATCAATTGAGACAAAAATTCAGTCTTCGTAAGATCAGTTGCTTGCTGTTACTCCAAATGGTGCAGCCTCAGCGCCAGCCTGTCCTCCTCAGAGTGCGACCGCCTCCAGATACGTTCTAACCTATGCCCCTTAGTTTTCAACCGCTGCAGCTCAGCGCAGTACCGTGGTAAGTGACACCAATAAGTCAAGGGGTGAACTCAGTAAGGTGCAATCAGATCCAGTGCCTCAGTCAAGCCTGTATTATAAGCCTCAACCCCCGCTTCTGAACCTTGAGCACAAGCTAGCATCAAACTCAAGACAACCACTGACTCCTGGAGTTGGCGAGGCTCCAATTTATTCTTTGGACAACACTGGATTGTCTCCACAAAGGAGGTTAATTTACAGGGGCCCCGCACTGGAACACAACCACATGATGATCTGGCCAACTGACTGGATCAGTCTTGACCACCATAATGTCATGTCCAAGTGAGAAGACCAGGTCCAGATTGTGGCCATATGTATGTGTCCCGGAGGCAACAACCTAAGACAATCCCAGCAGGAACATCAGCTGAAGGAGCTCTCATCCAAAAAGACAGGATTCATTGTTGTCCCAAATATTAAAGTCCCCCAGGACAAGAAACCTAGGGGACTCCAACACCTGTTTGGCGATGAAGTCTGCTAGCTCCTGCAGAAATAGACTTCCACCGCCCAGTTGTCGGTAGATAAGAACTATTCTGCCATTGAATCTGCCAAAATCCCTCCAAAGGAAAATGCCCCTCGGGCCTTGATTC
This sequence comes from Neoceratodus forsteri, assembly GCA_016271365.2. NCBI lineage: Eukaryota > Metazoa > Chordata > Ceratodontiformes > Ceratodontidae > Neoceratodus > Neoceratodus forsteri. Next base: position 376,330,706 of record CM057456.1, read on the forward strand.
CAAAATGCTCCATTTTGTTGTCTCAGCCATAGCCAACCCTCTAGCCGATCTCTTTAACCTGTCATTCAGACTTGGTACCGTCCCTACAAAATGGAAACATGCCACAGTCATACCCCTCTTCAAAGGAGGCGACCCCTCCTACCCGTGCAACTACTGACCTATATTGCTACTCCCCATCCTAGCCAAAATCCAGGAGTGCCTTGTACTAGCCCAGCTCTCCCACTTTCTCGACTCCATCTCCTTCTTCACTCCTTACCAAGCTGGGTTTAGAAAAAATCACTCCACTATCACCTCTCTCCTTCGTCTCACCGACACCATCCTCATGGGCATGGATAAAGGCAAGATAACTGCGGCTATCTTCATCGACCTGGCTAACGTTTTCGACACGGTCTCTCATGCTCTGTTACTGTCCAAACTCGCCCAAGCTGGACTGACTAAGCCTGCCACCAACTGGTTCCAGTCGTACTTGGCAGGCAGGTCCTAGTCTGTCTGAATGGGCTCAGCCATCTCCACCTCACTCCCTGTTACCACCAGCGTCCCCTAAGGATCGGTCTTAGGCCCTTTGTTGTTTTCTATCTTCCTCAATGATCTGCCTATAGCCTGCCCTCATACGTCTATCCACATGTATGCAGATGACACGGTGCTGTATGCCTCCGGGTCCTCCCCCTCCACCGTGGTAGCCTGTCTGCAACAGGATTTTTACTCTGTCCAGTGCTGGTTCCGTTCAAATCAGCTATTCCTGAACCCAAATAAAACTATCTCCCTAATGTTCGGCACTCGGGCAAAACTGTCCCATCTCCTTGACTCCCCATCATTCCGCACATTAGAAGGCTTCCCCCTTGAGGCTTGCACTTCCTACAGATACCTCGGGGTCTGGTTAGACCAGCATCTTGACTTCACCACGCATATTGACGCTATTCAGAAGAAGCTACACCCCATGCTAGGTGCGTTATACGGTAATAAAAGCTGCATCCCCTGCCCATGCGCCTGGCTACTGTTCAAAAGATGATCCTCCCAATAATTATCTACGGGGATATAGTCTACTGTGTAGCCCCTAAATCCTCCCTGGCCAAACTAGACCCTCTATTCAACTCATTCTGCCATTTCTCCCTGGACTGCTCTCCCAGTACACACCACTGCAACCTCTACCATTCCTTAGACCTCCCTTTTCTCCACAATCGGAAATTGGTACACAGTGCTAGAACTGCCACGAAATTCTGGTCGAAGACCCTCCCCTCCTACCTTGCGACCACCCTTAATGTTCTTCCCCCCTCCAGCCTACTCGCTCAGGAACATTGATTCTCGGCTACTCCATATCCCCCACAGGTTCACCAGGTCTGGGCAGGCTGCTTTCAGCTTCCGGATACCTAAGTTATGGAACTCCCTGACAGCTGATATTAGACATACCTCTAGCACTCCTCACCACAATGCTCTATTCAGGACTCAATTCTCCACTACTTGCTCATGCATTCCGGCCTGCTGAAGCCCTCACAGCCTTGATGGCAGCTGTTTAGTATCCTTGCTAAATGTTACCCTGCTGTTGCCAACCCTGCTTATTGTTATGATATTGGTTGTTGTGTAATTATGTGAATATAGTCACCTTGCCTATACTACCCTGTGGTATATTTACCTATTCTGTCATGTCTGTATTGGTGTAATATGTACACGTGTAGAATTCTGTTAACTCTGTATCATGCCTATCCCCTATACCCGCAGGGCGCATCTGGAATCAAGCGGTACTCTTCTCAGTATGCCTTCCTGGTAAAACTCTTGACTCCCAAGCCATATTCAGTGACCACACACTCAAAAAACGTTGATGTTTACATTGGAAATGTAATGAGGCCCAGAGCAGATCTTAAACAGATGGTCACATAACTTCCTGGGAGAATATACCACCTGCAAACAGAAACATACATTTACCTGTAGAAGCTTTAATGCATAACAGTAAGCTGTGGCCTTTGAATAAAACCATCCCCCACTCCAGTTGTATATGGAGTTCTTGGTAGTTCAGTGTACTGATAGAAAGGAAAGTGATGTGTGATCTTATCTAGTTGGGTCATGGTGAGTCCAAACTAGATAAGCAATTTAAAAATACAGAACCTTGGTACTAAAGCAATATTTACCTGGAAGGACATTAGCAACAAAGTCACGTGTAAAAGAAATACTAAATTTCCCATGCCTCACTGATGCAAAGTATCATTGTGTATGTTTCCCATGAAGCTTTGCAATAGTGGGTGTGTGTAACCTGGTAAATGTATAAATCCTTATATGTAATCTTTATGGAGATATCCTTGGGCAGGCAGGGTTAGGTGGATGCACACACAAATATAGTCCATGGAGAAAGGATACATTTGTGACCACTTTGCATTACATTTTTAAGCAATAAGCCATGACCATGGGTTAGATTAACAGTCTGTTAATCACCCCCTAGGGGTGTATTGTGGCACAAGGCACAGACGAGTGCCATATTGCCCCTTGGGGGTGATTAACTGACTGTTAATCGAACTCCTGGGCATGCCTTATTGCTATTATAAAAATTATTCCAAAAGAAAAGTGTTAAAAGTATACTTTTTTGAATGTTTCCTCATTTACAGAGAGATTTTTAATAAAATAGTTCTTCCACCAACGGTTTAAGAATGCTGGTTCAAAATCAGAATGCAACATTCCAGTTATTCAGCAGTGCTAGAGGATGGAATGCTGACAGGAAGAATCCATGTGCCATAGTGATCAGGCTGTATATGACAGTGTAACAGGGATTAATGTAAGGCTGTTGGAATCCTAACAGCCAATCAGATTGCAGCATTTTTGAGACCCTTTTTGTAATTGCCATTGTGTCCTTTTATACTACACACAAATATGTCACAAGTCTTTCCCTGCACACAGGTCAGCATATGAGCAAAAGGAAAGGAGTGTGTGTCTTGTGTGTGGGAGGGTCTAATTTAATAATATGCACAGAACAGGCACTGTGGTATGTACAGTGTCCTCTTTGTACCCTCCCATGCCAGGAGGCTGCAGCCTTGTGAGCTGGAATATTTGTTCTGGCAGGGTGAAAGGTTAGGAGGTGCCCAGAACAACCAGCAACAGTAATGGAAGGGAAAGGGATATGCACAACAATTCACAGGATTCTATGGCCTCTGGACTATGAAGGAACAATGCTGCAAGGGTAACCATACAGCCACTCACACCATGCAAGACCAAACTCAGAGCCAAACTAGAAATGCACAAAATTACTTTTATTGCCAAAGGCTATACGAAACAAAACGGTCCAGGCTGGACACAGTCATCAAGTGGGAACAAAGCCCCACTTTGTCACCAGAGGCTTTGACAGGGGGTGGGGATACAGAGAATTGCACACTGTTAGAAACATAGAAACATAGACTTTGATGGCAGATAAGGACCACTTGGCCCACCCAGTCTGCCCATTTCCCTACCTACTGGATAAGCTGCAGATTCTAGTTAACCAACAGCCTGCTTCCTGCAACCCCCCACTATAATTGCTTTGTGTCTGTCCCATGCATGTTTGAATTCCCCCACTGTTTTAGACCCAACAACCTCCTCAGGAAGGCTGTTCCATGTATCCACCACTCTCTCCGTGAAAAATAATTTCCTCACATTACCCCAGAGCCGTCCCCCCTCTATTTTTAAACTGTGCCCCCTTGTTCTTACACGTCTCTTTTTCTGAAAGATGCTACCCTCCTGGGCTTTGTTGATTCCCTTGAGGTACTTGAACGTTTCTATCATGTCCCCCTGTCCCTCCTTTCATCAAGGGTATACATATTAAGCTCTCTCAGTCTCTCTTCATATGGTTTCTGATGTAGACCCTGCACCATTTTAGTTGTCCTCCTCTGACTGCTTCCATCCTGTCTATGTCCTTGTGTAGATGAGGTCTCCAAAACTGCACACAGTACTCCAGATGGGGTCTCACCAACTGTCTGTATAGAGGGATAACCACTTCCCTTTTTCTACTTGTGATGCCCCTTCCTATGCATCCCAGTATCCCCCTGGCTCTCCTTACCGACTTTTCATATTGCTTACCCACCTTTAGGTCATCTGATATGACTACCCCCAGGTCCCTTTCCATTTTTGTTGTTGTTAGTACCTCCCCTGCTATTGTGTACTCTTCTCCTGGGTTTTTGTTTCCCAGGTGCATTACTTTGCACTTCTTTGCATTGAATCTAAGTTGCCATATGTCTGACCATTTCTCCAACCTTGCCAAGTCCCTTCTCATCTTTTCTACCCCCTCTTGTGTATCAACTCTGTTACAGATCTATGTCATCTGCAAAGAGGCATACCTTTCCCTCCAGACCCTCTGCAATGTCATTTATAAAGATGTTAAAGAGGATTGGACCCAGTACTGAGCCCTGAGGTACTCCACTAGTAACCCCCCTTTCTTCGGAATGTGTTCCATTCACTATTACCTTCTGTGTCCTGTTGTGCAGCCAGTTCGCTACCCAGGCTACCACCCTAGGACCCACTCCCAGGCTGGCTAACTTGATTATTAATCTTTTGTGGGACTGTGTCAAATGCCTTGCTAAAGTCTAGGCAGGCCATATCCACAGCCCTCCCTGGTCTATTACTTTGGTCACCCAGTCAAAGAAATCAATTAGATTAGTCTGACATGACCTTCCTGCTGTAAATCCATGCTGCTTTGGGTCCTGCGCCCCGCTGGCCTCTAGGTACTCAACAATTCTTTCTTTCAGAAGTGATTCTATCATTTTCCCTACCACTGAGGTCAAACTTACAGGTCTGTAGTTTCCTGCTTCTGCCTTGCTCCCACTTAGATAGTCCTTATTTGATTATGTCATTTGACTGACTGATGTTGTTAAACAACCATCCCTTCAGAAGGATATGATACAGTATAATCTCATATACAGTACATTTGTGCTATAATCTCATTGCAAAATAAATTAATAAATTAATAATTCAAAAGGATGTTCTACAAGAATACAAAACATTCATGTCATACAGAAAATGTGACGCCCTGCATGAACAGCAAATACTGAACTACGTCTAGTAAAATACTTTGTAGACATAATCACTTTGCTAAATAGACAGTTATAAGATAGGTAAAGTTTGAGAATAGCCCCAAACATCCCAGTCCAAAATGCCCAGTGTGATCACCCTCCTTGTCATGTGGGAGGTCCCTGGGGATCAGCAGCACAGGCAGTAGAGAGTAGTCGGGTGATTCCATGTATGCATTTTAGAAAATAATAGAGCTGCTGCAGAGATCTAGAAAGAGACAAGAAAACATGTACGTCACTATGCATTAGTCAGTATCGCATTGAAATACAATTTTGACAATAACGTTTAAGAAATAAGGCAAAGTTTGTCTAATAGGGTTTTGGGGTGGGGTTCACTGTTTCAGATTCTTATGGGAATTGAAAATGGGTTGGGGGTGGGAGGAGAAAAAGTGTCATCAAAGATGTAGCAACACATATTTGTTACGAGTGTTACGGAGAAAGTTTTATGTCCCACATTGCATTCAGACCTCCTGGATTCACTGTATCCAGTCTGTAAATCCAGTAACTTTCCCTCTTTAACAAGAGGTTCAAGCACCCCCCCCCCCCCCAAAGTAGGTTGTTTAACCCATTCCAGATCCATAAAGTGCAACAGTAGTCTAGGGTTTGAATTATTGAATTATGAGTTTCAAGAAAGTGTCTGCCTACAAGGGTGTCAGTTTTCTGGTTCACAATATAATGAATATGTTCCTGAATTCTTGCTTTCAACATTATTACGGTTCTGCCTATATAACAGAGACCACAAGGGCACCAAGGTATATAAATTACAAAGGTAATAGTGCAGGTGATGAATTCCTTCACTATGGCTTGCATATTGTTTTGTTTAACATACTAGCATTACAGTTTTGGCATTTGAAAAATCCTTTAGATTTCGAAGAAAAAGAGGTAGTAGGTTCTAATTCATTTTTTGAAAATTGGATGTGAACTACATTGTCCTTAAGGTTAAATAACCCAACCACCACCACTGGGTTTGTATCAGATAAAATCAGGGGTAACCCCCCAACAGCTCTTCTTGTGATAATACACATAATTGGAGAACAAATAGCTCCTCTGAGTGTTGACTTAGATGCTGCTTCTGTGAGCAGGCTGTAGGCGATAATGCTAGCAAAACATTATTTGAGTACTGGAAGACCTTAATCAGACTGAAGGACCTATGCGACTCTTAGGATTCTAACCTTGGCAAATTCCTTTAAAAAACAACTCCAGTGCAAAAGCACTGCAGCAGGATTTTCCCTGGAAGGGCATTAGTAACAAAACCAAGTTTCAAAGATATACCACATTTTACATACCTCACTAATGCAAAGTGTGACAGGGAGATCCTGCCACTCTTGAAGACCAACCTTTATAAGGCCTTGTGTTGTGTGTGTGAGAGAGTGAACATTCTGCCAAAGTAATTCTGCAGATGTCTGAATTCCTGTATTCAGTGATAAGCAAATATTCCATCTATTAAATGTGCAGAAAGACAGATGATTGACAGGTGGGGAAGGAATACTTTTACTGGTTACTTTTAGCAAAAGAAATCCACATACCTGTTTTTAATTAAAAAAATGATGGCATTTTTAGAACTGTTTCTCAGTTTATCCATTTTATAAGCACAGGAGGACACTTCTGATCATTGGTTATCTGGTTTTATTGTACTTCCAGGGGCTGAATGCACTCAGCACAAGCATCTTGTGCCTCACTATGTGCCTGGAAATGCATTAACCCTAGACAACTAATGACCTGTAGTGTCTTATTGCTTTCATAGCATATACTAAAATAGGTCTAACATACTAAACTGTGCATAACGCATACTGAAATGAGTTGACATATTACAAAGTGAGTATAATATACTGAAAGAAGTATATTTCATACTTAAATGAGTATTACACATACCAATATGAATGTAGCATATACTATAACTCATACTGAAATGAGCATAATACATACTGAAATGTATATAACATACCGAGATAAGACATACGGAGATGCACATGCTCTAATTTCAGTGATATTTTAAGAATCCAGAGGAAATTTCCCTGCATTTCAGCTCTACAATGGGACAGATGTTTTTCAATTATATTTTATTGTCTGCTACAGTATGGTATAGCCATGCAATTGAGAATTATAGTAGTAATACAACATTGCATTGAAAAGTCTTTGTATGTTAGATAAATTATGCACAATCGACACTAAAACACAAAGCGTTATATTGGTCACTGGTAGCATGAAGAGAGCCACTTTTTGGTTGCATTCTGTAACTGCAACACTTAGTTATGCACTAAGTTTTCTTTTAGTAACAGAACACAAATACAGTGTTAAAAGTTATTTTTTTTTCTTTTATGTTTATTGAAGTGACTTATTCTTACAGCCTACCCTTCTGACAGATTCATATTTGGCATTATTAGATCTAATTAGCAACCATGACTAGAAGAAGGAAGTCCAATGCAGAGACTTGGGGACTCAGGAAGCAGCAAGGGTTACAATCTTTATTTTGTTATAACCAGTTTGTCTGTTTGAGGCTCTCTGTTATCACTATGTGTCAAGGTATAGTGGTATAATATTGAGATAAAGTAGATCAGATTTAACTTTGACTAGATGTTTAATAAAATGTCAGCATAGCAACAAGATACTGAAACTTATAAACAGTATAGACTTGTGATTTGGTTGCAGGATAATATACACTTTGAACACTTGGAATAAGCATAAGGGAAAGGCAATTTGCAGGAAAAGTAGCATTTGAGAGAGAAGAAACATCCAAATTGTTTGCTTTTTGTGCATCTTTCCAAACCAATACACACTGTATACTGTCAAACCTCATTCCCAGAGCCAGGTGTCGTATTCAGAGTAAAACTGGCAAAGCTTTGCAAGAACAGACACCACCTTTTAAACAGGCTTGTACATTCATTACAGTATAGCTGACATATCAAAGTACAGACACGTGTTTTATCCTCCTGGGAGTCTTCAGTTTACTGCTGTCATTTGGACATAGTTTTAGGATACTCAAAATTTAATTGCAAGATTTTTTCTCTGCCCCCACACACAGCTTTTTTCAGTCATCTAAAAATATGTATTTTCTGCTGGCTCGTCTATGCAGTGGTAGAACTACTGCTTCTGACACCAGTGACCCAGGTTTGGGAATGATCCTGAGTTGTCAAGGGCTGGACGGGGGGAGGAGGAGGATTGAGGCTCCTAGAGGATGCTCGGGGGGATGGTGGCATTTCCACTGCAACACTGCCACCTGGGTGACCACAGCTGGTGGTGCAGATGGGACATCAAAAGTGAGGGGAGGACATCTGCTGAGCTCCAGAAATGCTCCCTTGCAGCTCTTTTCATGCGGACATCCTTTCGGAGAAACAGAACACGGAAAATGGCCCCACAAGCCACAGAAAGAAGATAAGCCCTGCTTCTGAATGAAGACCCAACCTTGGCCATGGCCACCAGCCTGACAGGATCTTTAAGTGGGGGAGAGTAGGGGCTCCTCTCTCCTTCCCTGCTGGAAGGGGCAAACTGAGGTAAAATGGAGGACAGGCTGTGTGAGAGCTAAGCGACGGTCAAAACCACTGGGCACAATAGGGACTCTGAAGGCAGGGCTGGCTGCAGTGATGTAATGGAGGCATAGACAGATTCACCCCCCCAAAAAATTATATATATATATGTAACCCCTAGATGGCGCTATCCCAGGGGCTACTACCCCTGCCTGATTTGCCACTAACAGGTTGAGGGGCCTGGATCCAATGGCGGGTGCCTCCACCCAGAGGTCAGGGTTTACAATAGTTAAACTAACTTGGTCACAGCCCTCTGGGACACTGCAACCCCCCTTTCTTCCCACTAGTGGCCCACACAATATATCAGAATTACCTTTACAGTATACACTTACCCCCAGGACTGGTTCCGGCACTGGGACCTCCTCAGAAATAAGATACAGTGCAACAATCACAGTACAGTACTTTAACATAGACAAATACCTCAGGCAGTATAACTTTGCTGAAACAAGCAGATCTGATTTATTTAGGGGGATATAACAAGGACAGGGGGAAATCAGGTTAATTAGCTTATCACTTTATCTATCTACCTATGGCTCTGTGCACAGGCCTATCCCTACCAGTTACTGTCCCTGGGTACCCAAGCCCTAGTGGCTAGTCCAAACCGTGGCAGCTGGTAGGGGCCCTTTCACACAGTGAAAAGAAAAATTAGCTTAAACAGTCAGCGGCAAGTGATTCCATTTAGATTTAATGTGGCAATTCAACAGGGAGCGACCTGAATTAGTACTCACAACTCCAAATAAGATAGGGTCCTTCAATGTCAGCAGGGCTACTCTTGAGCTCCAAGAGACTCCTCACACATTTATATGGTAAACAGTCACAGGCAAAAGTCACTTAATGGCAGCAGGATTCACTTGAGGTACACAAACCTCTTCACACATTTATATGGTAAAAGAAAGCACTATACCAGGCAGGCTGCATCTGTATCCCGATCACATACTGCACAATACCGGGAGAACACACAGCAGATTCAGTTCCTGACAGACCGAGTGCAATTTTCAGCAATTCCTCCAGTCTTCTACAGGGTGAGCCTGGTTTCTACTCTTCAGATATCCTTTGATTCTCTTCACAGGACGGATCAGTCCTACAAGCTGCAGACCGAACTCTGGACCTTACACATGTTTTTGACTAAAACTGTGCACTGAAGGAGCACAGGGTTCCTTCCCTTCACTGCCAAAGCTCAACTGAAACTCCCAACAGACAAAACCGGCACTTCCTTTGAGTTCCTCCCAGTTCTTGACTGGATTGGCTGTCACTCACAATAGACTGCTGCTGTTGGTCCAAAAGGCGCAAGTCTAAACTACATCTCCCAGAGTCGCTGCCCATACAATCCTCTTGTGGCTGGCTCAGATTATGAGTCCAAGTTCTGATTCGTCCAAGGCACCATTTTAGAGCTAGCTTACCCCACACTGATTGGTCCAGTTCAGCAGTTCAAAACCAGAATGGGGAACTAGGCAGACCCAGTTCTGACTGCAAAGAAAGCAGGTTAGACAAACTGTAATTTCATTATTACTGTAAATGATTTCTGCCAAACAGTTACATCTTTCAGATAGGTTCCCTTTGCACTCCTAGTGACTGCAAAAATGGAGTGAATTGGCAGCAGCTCGAGTGGTACTCAAACAGAGAAGCACACAGTCCCCCATACAAACTAATTATGTCTGCAAGCAGACAGCTCTTAAAGAGACAGTACCAGAGGTTCTAAAAACACTCACTGATAAATGGCTTAAACGCCAAACACCATTCAGGCTTGGAGCATTCAAGCAAGCTCCTGGAAGTCTTTTGGGAACCCCCATTTGCAGGGGGGTTACATATATATTTCCAACGTTCTTACATTAGCCCCACAGAAGCCCCCAGCAACAATTCCCTCAACAAAATACCATGCAAAAGAAACAAGTCATATTCAGAGTTGACAGACCACATATAGAAGCACATTTTGTGTCCTTTTCCATTTTTTTATTTACAGTACAGCCGGAAGTCTCTCATTTGCTACCCTGACTAGAACTGCAGAGGGTAGTTGTTTTTCTCTTGATATTTGGTTTTAATCCTAATACTTACCCCCTTCCCCACACAATAAGGCTCCGCACCAAGACGTGGATCGTGAGACCCTTGTAGCTCAGCAGACAATGGTAGTAATGCCCAGTCTGTGTTTGGCATGCTGTTGCAGCCACCCCCTCTTACAGGAAGCCAATCCATAAAACGCAAAGACTTCTTTCTTAAAAGCTGCTGCAGTTCTACCCCTTGCAGGACTGCCCCTCTCTGAGATACTCATAAGCTACTTACAAAGCTGCAATGTTTTGTGGTAAAGACACCACATGAACACCCACATGGGTCCTGGTATCAGCCTATTGGGTGAAACGTCTTACTATAGAGGTGTCTTCCGGGGCGGGGTGGGCATAAAGAAGGAAAACTGAATACTTTGGCCAATTCTGGTTGAGGTAGGGCAGCAGGGCTTGAGAAACTGCCAGCTGTACACATCAGATTAAGACAGAAGTGCCTGATCCCCAGAAATCCACAGAGGACTCCTGCACCCACATAGGGGGTGTAGGGAGATTGCATGTGTGCAGAGGTCCTATTACACACATGGGAGACCCCTGTATATCCACAGCACTCAGTGCACCTCCTGCAGAGACCTGCCCTGCCATGCTCCATGCCACTATGCTAAGAAGGTTTGGTACACTGTGGAGGATCTGCAGAGTGCTGTAGCATTACACAAGGGGGGAGGCAACCATAGTGCCTGTCTGCTCACCTCTCAGTTGTTCCCCATTCTCCATGGATCTTCCCATGGCCAAATGTGGCCTGATGCCAGTTACTCCAGCCCTCTGAACTAGCATGGAAGGCTGGGGGCAATGTTCAGCATATTTTGTTGAAGTGTACATTGTTTTCCTTCAAGGGTTATGGTAATCCTTGGAGGACTGCTGTATCTCACTGTCTGAACCCACTCTGCCCCTGACATGCCCCAGGCCCCTCTACTCTCTGGTCCATGCATGCAGTGAGGGTGCTGGGTGGCTGTGGATGCCACTACTAGTGTGGACACATGAGGTTATGACTCCACATCTGGATACGTGCTTTTGGTGTGCATCCAGATGCTGTCTGTGGATCATGTCCTAACTGACGTAGAAAATTAATCTGGCTGGGCCATCAGCACAGCAGTAGGGTTGCCACCCATAATGCCTATAATCAGGGTTAAGGAACGATCCTGGGACACTGGAGGCTAGCTGGAGAGAAGGATTGAGCATCCCGCTGGATGCTGTCTTCCTCCAGAGATGTAGGGTAGAAGACTGTGCTGCTATACTGCCACCTGGGTGACAACAGCTGGCAGTTTAGTTGGAGTTTCTCATGGAGAGTAGGTGCCAAATAATGTCAGAGCACAGATATGCTTCACATGTGTGGAAGCTTCTTGGCATCCTAGCTGTCAGTATCTAAGAGGAGTGGACGAACTTAGCTGGACAAACCCCCAGAGTGGAACAGCATGAAGCTGAATATCTTGAATCCAGCCAACCCAGTTGGGTCTGTCCCGCAGATTAGAGGGTCCTGCAGGAGGGAGGGAATCCACTGTCGAGAAGGAAATCTTCTGCAGACTCGTGGAAAGAGAGGTAATTGCTAGAGAAGGGGAGGTCCTACAGATTAGGGGGTCCTGCAGGAGGGAGGGAGGGAATCCACTATGAAGAAGGTGATCTTCCGTAAACTTGTGGAAAGAGAGGTAATTGGTAGAGAAGGGGAAGATGGAGCTAGGAGTTGGTTTTAACTGAACAAGGGCTATATCAGTGACTGGGGAATAAATAAAAAAATATCCATCCCACTGACACTGTACTGTGCTGCTAGCAGGGAAACTTGTAAGCATTAATCCATGATGAAGGTAGCATCTAATGGGGAGTTAATGCACGGTTGGGGCTGTTGGGACCAGAGGCCGCAGGCCGAGTGCCTACAATGACCAACCATGCATTAATGCCCTGTTAGATTCTACCTTCGGAGTGGATTAATGCACTTGTAACATGGTGTGGACATGGGTGTATATGTCAGAGGTATGTTTCTGTTGATCTTATACAACACACACTGGCACCAATAAAGTTTATCAGTTCTTTTTACTCTTACTTTGAGAACTCTGAAGGAACCTGTCTTACATACATGTGTGTTTTTTTTTCTTTTTTTAGCATAGTGCTACAAATGTGAATTTGTTAACAATTCCGATAGTTTTTGTTCATTTCTGAGTGGCTGTTTGTTCTCTATTGCTGCTAGGATGACCTCTCCCTTGCTGTTTTAATGCTTGAGGCTCTATTGGTAAGTCTCATTTGCATATCGCTCTGGTGCTTTGGCGTGCGTAGTTGCAATTCTTTCCCTCGTAAGAACGGCTTTCTAATACTGTGTTATTTTCACTACTGCCATTTGTGGACTCTCTCTCTCTCTCCTATCTCCTCTGTGTGTTGTTCCAGGTGGATAATTACACTTTATGGTGCCATACACTGTGAAGTTATTGACATTGAATACATTTCCAGCTCTTCTGTGTGCTCCTGTCTCTTCCACTCCGTTCCATCCTCTCTTCCTTACTACTTCTGCTGCAAGTTCCTCTACTCTGTCTGTCCCACCTACTCTCTCCTGCCTGCTCTCAATTATTTCCATTTTGGGTTCCCTGCTCGCTATTTATCTGTCTGTCATCATTGTGTTCCCGTCCTGAGCCCTCATCTGTTTCTTTTCACCTCGTTTTTCACTCATGTTCCATCGTCCCGTCCTTCTCGGGTCTCCTTCTCTGGCTCTCCTATGCTTGTCATTTATCTTTACTGCTGGTTCCTTGCTCACACTTTCCCTACTACTCCTCTACTGTCTCTACTTGCTACTTTGCAACTTACTCCCTTCGATTTCTTCACTTCTCGTCTTTGACATACTGCTCATTTTGGTTAACTGGCTGCGTTATGTACTACACCAGCAACACGGCATTATCATCTCATAATGCCGTGTGGCTCCTCTACCACCTGACGCCGTTTGTCCTATCGGCTTTCTTCCTTCAACTGCTACTGTTTTGGCCATGTTACAAGTCTTTTTGGAATGATGTACTGTACTCAGAGGGCCAGATATTCAATGCTTTGCGTGGTCCACAAACAGTTTGCGCAGGAATAGTGCGGGATTAGCGCAGGGCTGCCATATTCAAAAAGCCAGATAGTGCGGGCAAACAGCAGTAGTTCTGGGCTAAGCATAATGATGTGTAAGGGGCATAGTGAACATGAATAAATTCGCTATGAGATATTCTGTGACTAGCGCTGCGCTAAGATGTTTAGCACAACATTGCGCAACCCATAGCATGGTACAATTTACTGCCCAGGAAAGGCTGGTCTTAACCCTGGGAAAATAGCTTTGTGCAGTGCTATCTCAGCATTAACGTGGCTTGCGCGGCCCTAACATATGAGTATGACACTTAGAAACTACCAGACATGGAGGACACATGCTGTTCACTGATGGCGCCACCATGATGCCATCAGCTGCCACCAGTCTGAGCCAAGCACAGACAGTGAGGGGTGATCTGACCTACAGGTGACAGCATGGTAGTGTGGCCATATAGCACACACCTGCAGACCATACGTCTGTGGCGCGTAACAGATGCCAGCACACACATGCAGCACTGTGGGCATGGTGGCCAGTGGGGGGAGGGTGTATGGGTGGCCAGACCTCACCACAGCCCAGGTGTGGCCACAAGGCTGGGACACATCACTCAGTGCACATGGGCCAGTAGTGGGATTATGCCACTACCTGTGTGCCTGTTGGATCCTACATGCCCCCCAGCCATCTACCACACAACTGTACAGATGTCACAGCACACACTGCCGGCCCATGTACATGACACTGTGTGCATCCCATGCCACAGGTGCAGCATCTGTGGACCACACAACAGTGTGATAGCACTGTCCACTGTTAGTAATTACCTGCAAGCTGTGCCTGTCACTGTGTACAGTGCAGTGGTCATCACTGCCCTATATACCATAGGCAGTGTCGTGTCCCTCACACTACCAGCCTCCTTGCTACTGTAGTGTCTGCTGTGTGCTGTAGCATGACTTACAGCGTGAAGGTTGCATGCAGCACTACCACTGCCTGTACCTATGCTGAGTTGTCCCCTGGGGTACGATATGCTATGCTATGCTGTACTGTTTACATGAAGCCTGCAGCTATCATCATGCACTGCCTGACTGCCCTACAGGAGGAGCTGCGGTTGGACCTTGCCAGCCCCGTGCCTTCAGACTGACCTACAGGTGGAGCTGTGGGACCCTGCAGTAACGCTGTGCAAACTGCATGCAAATCAGGGCATAATGAGATGCTAATGTGGCTGTTTGCCCAGAGACTATCTAAGTAGGCTCATTTGCATGTCACTTTTGAATATGGTAAAGTTTAGTGCGGGGCTAACGTGTTTGTACTGGGCAAACTGCTTAGCTCCGCGCCATTAGTGCGGCGCTAACAGTACAGGGAATATTATACAGTTTTGATCACTGTTTTTTTCATGTGTGCTGCTGCCTGCAGCTGTACTGGGTCCATGCATTTGCCAGAACACACATTGGCCACTTAGTTCCTCTCTACCTACCCTCATGTCGCTGTGTATTGTGTTGTTGTTGTGGTTTTCACTTCCTGGTTGCTATATTCAGTGCTGTCAAATTCCAGGGCTATGGTTGCCCTGCACTCCCAGACCAGTTTGCACGGCCTCTTTTCCATGCTATATTCAGAGGCTGTTTGCCCTGGGTTATTCCTTTTGAATATAGCTTGCTTTGTGCTCCAGGCTAAGTTTGCCCGCCAGGCAATGTTAACTTAACACAGGAGCAAAGCTTTGAATATCTGGCCCAGGGTGTTTCAGTTGTAGATATAGGCGGTTATATTTAATTCAAGCTTTGTAATATTTAAAACAGACACACTTTCTGGTGTCTACACAGACTTCCTAAAATACAAATTGCATATCTTTTAGATGAGCATATTGTTTAGAATTTTATCTTGAAACACTCAATTTCAATATCAGATTCCATCTCTTTTGTCATGGGTGCTAATTAAGCATTTTTGATCATTCTAAAAAACAAACACATCAGAAGGATTAACAATAAGATAAAATGCTACTCTAACCATAAACTGGATTATCCTGCTTCTAACACCAAGGGCCAGATATTCAAAACTTTGTGCTGAGCGCAAACCGTTTGTGCAGGGTTAATGCTGGGTTTGCACGGGTCCACTACATTCAAAAGATCAAACAGCATGGGCAAACTGCATTAGCACCGGGCAAAAGTATAATGTATGCAAGGGGCAAACTGAGGGGGCATGTACATGAATACAGGCACAATGCTATATTCAGTACATCAGCGCCATGCAAAGTGTTTTTGCGACTTAGCATGACACTTTCCGCAGTGCAAATTGCTGCCTAGGAGAAGGTAGTCTTAACTCTGGGCAAACCAGCTTTGTACAACTTTGTGCAGCTTTGCGTGATCCTAACCAACAAATATTAAACATAGAAAGAAACCAGACATAGAAGAAACATGCTGCACACAGATGGCACCTCCTATGATGCCATCATCTGCCACAGGTCCCAGTCATGCCAGGCAGTAAGTGGTGACCTGGCGCCCGGTGGACACCATAGCAGTGTGTCCATACAGTGCACACCTGCCGACCACGCTTCGGTGGACACCAACAGAAGCCAGCACACACACATGCAGCACTGGGGGCATGGAGGGTGTTGAGGGGAAGGTGTACAAGTGGCCAGTCTGCACCACAGACTGGGTGCTGCCACAAGGCTGGGACAAGTCACACAGTGCAAATGATCCAGTGTTGGGAATACCCCAACACCAGTGTGCCTGTCTGATGGTATATGCCCCCCCCCAGTCACATACTGCACATCTGTATAGACACCACAGCACACACACAGTCAGCCGTGTATATGTCACAGTGAGCATCCCATGCTAGTGGTGCAGCGTCTATGAGTCACACAACAGCATAACAGTAATGTCCACTGTCAGTAAACATCTGCAAGTTGGGCCTGTCACAATGTACAGTGCAGAGGTCATCACTGCCTTACACACCATAGGCATTGCTGTGTCCCTCACACTACTGGCCCCCTTGCTACTGTAGTGTCTGCTGTGCACTGTAGCGTGAACTACAGTTTAACAATTGCATGCAGCACCACCACCTGTGCCTGTGCTGTGTAGTCCCCTGGGGCACTATATTCTATGCTATACTGTACATATGTAGACTGCAGCTACCACCATGCACTCCCAGACTGACCTGCAGGTGGAGCTGTGGGCAGACCCAGCCAGCCCCTGTACTTCCAGACTGACCCACAGGTGGAGCTGTGGGACCCTGCAATAGCACTGGATAAACTGCATGCATATCAGGTCATAATGAGATGCTAATCTGGATGTTTGCACACAGACTGCCTAAGTAGGCTCATTTGCATGGCACTTTTGAATATAGCAAAGTTTTGCCCCAGACAAACATAATAGAACCAGACAACCAGCTTAGCTCCGCACAAAACCTGTGTAAACGTGTTTGCACCACACAAATGTTTCAGAAATATGGTATATTTCTGCACAATTTCACATATGCTAGTGCTTGCAGCTTTAATGAATCCAATCCTCTGCTAGCACGCATGTTGGCCACATAGTTCACCTCTATCTTCCTTCACGTCACTGTGATCTGGGCAGCTGTTGTGCTGTGCACTTCCTGGTTTCTATATTCAGAGCTGTCTTATTTCCCAGACTATTTGTGCACTGCACTCCCAGCCCTGTTTTCCCAGCTTCCTTAGCACGCTATATTCAACAGGTTTAGCGCTAGGGCTATCCTTTTTGAATGTAGCAGGCTATTGGTTCCAGGCTGATTTAGCACGCTGGGCAGTGCTAATTTAGCCCCGGGGCAAAGTTTTGAATATCTGGCCCTAAATGTTCCGGTTCGGAAGTGAGAACATACCTAATTTGCATAAAACACTAATTCTAGTGCTGCAGTTGCAACATGCTGCCAAAAGGTGGCCATATTTATTCCTTCATTGATAAATTTAGAACACAGTGGGCCAGATAGTCAAGGCTTTGCTCCTGCCGCAAATCTGTAATGCTGGAATAGCGCCAAATTTGCACCAGGCTGCAATATTCAGAAGTCCTTTTAGCGCCGGTGCTGAGTGATAGCACTGACGGTAAAAGTTAGTGTATTCAGGGGAGGGAGTGATGGGAGCGACCATGAATGCCATCGCACCAGCATATTCAAAATAATAGTGCCGCATTACAGGTTTTTGCGCCACCTGTAGCACGGCGCTAAATACTGTCTGCAAAAAGCATGCGGTAATGCGGCGCTCCCATTCTGTAGTAAAGCGAAGCAATCTGAAGTAATTCTAATTCTACCTCTGGTAGTCTAGTGGCCCCCCACCCCCTCATCATGATTCCTGACTCCCATACGATGTAATAACAGTTATTTTCCCTGGTAGTCTAGTGGCCCCTCATCCCCCCAGCCCGATCCCCGACTCCCGTATGATGTAATAACAGTTATTTTCCTTGGTAGTCTAGTGGTTCCCCCACCCCCACATCTCAATCCCCAACTCCCATTATGAAATATTATAAGCTTTTCTCTGGTAGTCTAGTGGTCCCACTCCCAGTGTTAGATGCCCCCCAGACCACTTTTATTGCTGATGGGGGTGCCTAATCCCCCTGTCGGCATCATGATTCCCCCTCTCAACTCATGGGGCACACTGGGAGCCCACCCCAGTGTGCCCAAATGTATTTTTTATTTTCTATACCTGTAAATAAAGAAAACCATCCCCCGATGTCTTTTTTCTTCGATGCAGAATCCTGCATTGAACTTCTGTAGTCTGACCAAAAAAATCCACCAACATCGGAGTGCCCAGTTCTCGTGTTGGCATCATGTCCCCCCAACCCTCAACTCATGTGTTACACTAGGAGCCCACCCCAGTGTGCCCAGAAGTTATTTTATTTTTTATTTTTTGCCTAGCCGATGGGGGGGTGCCAAATCCCCCTGTCAGCAGCATGTATCCTCCCCAACTCATG
This sequence comes from Neoceratodus forsteri, assembly GCA_016271365.2. NCBI lineage: Eukaryota > Metazoa > Chordata > Ceratodontiformes > Ceratodontidae > Neoceratodus > Neoceratodus forsteri. The sequence continues at coordinate 376,349,252 of CM057456.1, forward strand.
TGGCACACTGGGAGCCCACCCCAGTGTGCCCAAATTTATTTATTTATTTTTTGTACATGTAAATAAAGAAAAATGGCCCCCGACGTGTTATTTTGTTTTTAACCTGGAAAAAAGAAACGGTCCTCGTCATCTTCCCAGTCCCTCCCCATTCCCACCCTCCCACTGAGCACTTACCTCCCTTACCCTCACCTTACCCCATACTTACCTCTGGAGGTCAGTGTTGTCATCTTCTGAGGACCGGGACATGTCTGCACTCTTCAAAGCTGAACTGCAAAATGAAGAATCAAAGGTAAGCACTGTATAATGGCTGTCAGTGGGGGTTTCAATTTATGATGATATCTCAGCCATTTTTAGGAATTTTAACCCCACATTTTTCAACATGGGGTTCTTAGGACCCCACCTCATGAACACTGTCACTGTCATTTTGTTACTCAGTCCTGAAAGGTGATTTTGTGGTCACTGGGCAGAATCACCTTTCGGGACTGATTAACAAAACAACAGTACCACTGTTCATGAGTTGGGGTCCCAAAAAGCGCATGTTGCAAATTGTAAGAAATTCCCCAAAATGACTGCGTTACGAGCATGCATTGCACAATTTCTATGCCCGCTCATAACTTTGCCAATTTTTCATGTTTTCACTCTAGATTTTTAACATTACCATTTTCTTATATCACCTCAACAGTACAGCTGTAATTTTTCAAATCCTGCCAAAAATGTTTTTCCGCATGTGTGGCGTAAAATGGCTTTACAGTTGCGCTGAATTATATTTCAACAGGGATTTGAAAGTTTTCTGTAATGGGTACATGTGGTGAGGTGATAAGAAGGTTGTGTTGAACATCTGGGGTGAAAATTATTTAAGATGGCATAGTTATGACTATTTGTTGCAATTTCGCTACGCCTGCTTGTGACTTAATGTGTAGAGGCACAGGGACATAGACTCCTGTGTTTCCACAGCTACATACAGGACCCTGTGCTCCCACTGTGACTTATGGATACTGTTGTACTATCTGCATGGAGGGATGGAAGCGTAGTGTCCGAAGAACCCAGCGCTCCCACAGTAAAATAAGGATACTATTATGCTACCTCAAAAAGTAAGGAAATTAGTTGCAAAAACTTCATTAATGCATCAGTTAGGGTGAATACCATAGCAACAAAAGCAGGGAAATGAGGTGCTATGATTTTATAACCCTAACGCCTCACCCACAGGGTTCCCACCCCCATCCCCCACCTCCCACAACAGGCATCAGGGTGTGCCATGGGGTCATCAGGCCTAACTCTCACCCCATTCCATGTGTAAACAAGCTTACACACTACAGTATAGGACAGTGGCATGAGAGTTAGGCCTGACAACCCCATGGCACACCCCAGTGCCTGTTGGTGTGTGAAGGGTGAGGGGGATGGGGTGGGAACCCTGTGAGTAGTGCGTTAGGGTTGAAAAGCCTAACGCCTCATTTCCCTGCTTTTGTTACTATGGTATGCTTCCTAACTGATGTGTTAACAAAGTTTTTCCAATTAATATATATCCATATATGTGTGTGTGTGTATATCTATATGTATATGCCTATCTATCTATTCTTCATCTGTATAGATATATGTCTTTATAGCTATGTATGTACACACATCTATATAGTGCTACACACAGTCATATATTCCCCACTGTGTCTCTCATTATGGGGGACATCCTTCAGTGTACCCCTCAATCTAGCCCTGGCCTGCATACATCCCCCATGTGAACAGTGCTTTGCACACATTGGGCCAGATATTTAAAACTTTGCACTGGGCGCAAACCGTTTGCGCAGGTTTAGCACCAGGTTAGCATGGGTCCACTATATTCAAAAGGTCAAACAGTGTGCACAAACTGCATTAGCGCCGGGCAAAATTATAATGTATGCAAAGGGCAAACTGAGGGGGCATGTACATGAATGCAGGCACAATGCTACATTCAGCAAATAGCGCTGCACAAAGTGTTTTTACTGCCTAGGAGAAGGTAGTCTTAACTCTGGGCAAACCAGCTTTGCGCAGCTTTGTGGCTTTGCATGACTTTTGCGTGGCTTTGCGCGACCCTAACCAGTAAGTATGACACATTGGAATAATCCAGACAGAGAGGAAATATGCTGCTCATGGATGGCATCCCTATGATGCCATCATCTGCCACCAGTCCCAGCCATGCCAGGCAGTAAGTGGTGACCCCGACTCCCAGTGGACACCATGGCAGTGCGGCCATACAGCTCACGCCTGCAGACCACCCTTCGGTGGACACCAGCAGATGCTAGCACACACATGCAGCACTGTGGGCTTGGAGGGTGTTGAGGGGAGGGTGTACAAGTGGCCAGGCTGCAATGTAGACTGGGTGCAGCCACAAGGTTCGGACAAGCCACGCAGTGCACATGGGCCAGTTTTGGGAATACCTCAACACCAGTGAGCCTGTCTGATGGTATGTGCCCCCCAGCCACATACTGCACATCTGTACAGACACCACAGCACACACAGCCAGCCATGTATGTGTCACTGTGAGCACCCCCGTGCCAGTGGTGCAGTGTCTGTGGGTCACACAACAGCATAACAGTAATGTCCACTGTCAGTACACACCTGCAAGTTGGGCCTGTCACTGTGTACAGTGCAGTGATCATCACTGCCCTACACACCATAGGCATTGCTGTGTCCCTCACACTACTGGCCGCGTTGCTACTGTAGTGTCTGCTGTGCACTGTAGCATAAACTACAGTTTAACAATTGCATGCAGCACCACCACCTGTGCCTGTGCTGGGTAGTCCCCTGGGCCACAATATTCTATGCTATACTGTACAAATGTAGCCTGCAGCTACCACCATGCACTGCCAGACTGACCTACAGGTGAAGCCGTGGGCAGACCCAGCCAGCCCCTGTACTTCCAGGCTGACCTACAGGTGGAGCTGTGGGCAGACCCAGCCAGCCCCTGTACTTCCAGACTGACCCACAGGTGGAGCTGTGGGCAGACCCAGCCAGCCCCTGTACTTCCAGACTGACCCACAGGTGGAGCTGTGGGACCTTGCAATAGCGCTGGGCAAACTGTATGCAGATCAGGTCATAATGAGATGTTAATCTGGATGTTTGCCCACAGAGTACCTAAGTAGGCTCATATGCATGTATCTTTTGAATATAGCAAATTTATGCCCCGGGCAAATGTGATTGCGCCAGGCAAAAGGCTTAGCTCCATGCTGAACCTGTGAAATGTGTTTGCGCTATGCAAATGTTTCAGAAACATTGTACGTTTTTGCACAATGTGATTTCACATGCACTGCTGCTTGCAGCTTTACTGACTCCACTCCTTTGCTAGCACACACACTGGCCACATAGTTCACCTTTACCTTCCTTCACATCATTGTGAACTGGGATGCTGTTGTGGTTTGCACTTCCCTGTCGCTATATTCAGAGCTGTCTTATTCCCAGGCTATTTCTGCACTGAACTCCCAGCCCAGTTTGTCAGGCTTTCTTAGCATGCTATATTCAACTGGTTTAGCACCGGGGCTATCCCTTTTGAATATAGTGGGCTATTGGTTCCAGGCTAATTTAGCACACCGGGCAGTGCTAATTTAGCCTTGGGGCAAAGTTTTGAATATTTGGTCCATTCATTGTGATGTACAGCCAGACATGGCCGCAGAGGGTTCTAGGTTATGGGCCTACATATAGTTACTCTTTGTACATACAATGGTGTTGGTACTTTTGTTCTGTGTTTATATCTCCATGTTTGAGAATGTGTCCCACCCTCTATGCAGCGGTGTCCCTCATTGCCCCTCATTCAGCACGTCTGTGTCCCTCATTGCAGTGATGAATGGGCGACTGGTATGCATTGACTGTGTCTGCCAACACCATTTCCTGCTGCATCCAGCCTGTACTTCCGTTCTGACCAACAGGGGGCTGCTGTGTGCACATCCTGTCCTGCAGAGTCCAGTCTGTACTTCCATTCCAACCAATAGGGGTTGCTGTGAGCTCCCTGCAGTAGCGCCGGGCAAAGTACATGGGAGTGCATGCAAAGCAGACCATAATGAGATGCAAATGTGACTGGTTGCCCACAGATTGCCTGAGTAGGCTCATTTGCATAGGATCTTTGAATATTGCAAACCTTTGCCCCGGGCTAACCTGTTTGCACCGGTCTAATGTGTTAGCACTGCGCAATCAGGTTAGCACCAGGCAAACCTCTCAAAAGCAAAGCACAGTTCTGCAGTGTGTGGCTGGCATTGTTGTTTGTAGTTGTTGTGCAACACTTCATTGCTATCACACACATTGTCCAACAACTTCAACTCTGCCTTACTCCACCTCTGTGTCCACTGAGCTGGTGTTGCATTTTGCACTTTCTTGTTGCTATATTCAGAGCTCTATTTCCTGGATAATTTTAGCACTGCACTTCCAGCCCTGTTTGCACTGCTTCCTTTGCATGCTATATTCAACAGGTTTATCCCTGGGGCTATTCCTTTGAATATAGCTTGCTACTGATTCAGGGCTAATTTAGTACGCTGTGCAGTGCTAATTTAGCCCCGGGGCTGAGTTTTGAATACCTGGCCCATGGTGTTTCTTACAAGATTTTACATAATTTATTTAATGTGTTCCATATTATTCTGTAAAACACAAGTAATAAACTAGTTCAGTGCAGTACTTTGCAGTTATCCTTAACTTGGAATAAACTTCCCCATTGATTTAAGGTCAGCCACTGGAAAATAACCCTCCAGTCATCAACAGAAAAAGTTTTATCTTAAATGGTTCCTGCTGTCTGTATGGCTGAATGCTTCTTTTAAGATATGCCATGCACTGACATATTTTTATTATTGTTAAATAATATGGTAACTGTTTGCTTATAATTATTGTATTTAAATGTTATCTCTCGGGCACTATTGGAAATTATTTAATTAATTAATTAATTAATGTATTTATTTTATTTTAAAAATTGGTAACCGGGAAAGGCACACTGAGCCGTGGCTCGTTTCCAGGTGCATGTGACCCGGGTGAAAGACACATATAGGGAAAACAAAACAATTGGATATGGTACAGGTAAAACAGTTTTGTACACATATAAATTAGAGAATAGTAGTGCAGGGATATATACAATTGCAAATGAATTAATACAATAGTGTACATTGCAGTACATGGTTGTAAAACGAGATATAAACAGTAGCAGAAGACAAATACAATAAAGTGGTATGCGGGGTTCCATGTGATATGGGCGACTCCAAAAGAGTGAGCCCACATCAGTGAATGAAAAACAGCGAGGACCGGAATGGCAACTGTGCTTTTTCTGCGGGGGGGGAGGGATTTGCCCCCCGGATCCCCCATTGTGGGGTGTTTTGTCCCCTGCACCCTCCTTTATTAAATACCAAACTCCAAGGTTGTAGCATCTTGGGGTAAGGGAATACCGGTTTCGCTGTTCTAGTACTTGCCATTTTCCATTCGCCAAAATGTGGGCTTATTCTTTTGCCCTCACCCACATTACATGATACCACTATGTGGTGGCTTGGCTCAATGGCTATGTATATCCCCAATAAACGTAAACCTTTTTAATACTAGATAATTATTGTATGGCTCTAGTTAAAAATGCAGTGGTAGCTAGAGATATGTACCAGTAAAAATGTAATGTACAAATATTATGGATGTTTATTTTGTTTTGTATTGTAACCATGGGCCAGATATTCAAAGCTTTGCGCAGTCCGCAAACAGTTTGAGCGGGTTTAGCACGGGATTAGCGCGTGACTGCCATATTCAAAAGGACACATAGCTTTGGCAAAATGCATTAGGGCAGAGCAAACCATAATTATATGCAAGGGGCAAAGTGAACATGAATACAGGCGCAATGAGATATTCAGCGACTAGCGCCACGCTATGGTGTTTAGCGCGACCCTTAGCATGGAACAAATTACCACCCAGGAAAAGCTGGTCTTAACCCTCGGCAAACAGCTTTGCACGTCATTGGTGCATAGTGTGGTGTTTGTGCGGGATTAACGTGGCTTGCGTGACCCTAACATAACAGCATGAAACTTAGAAAATGCCAGACATGGAGGACACATGCTGCTCACTGCTGGCACCACCATGATGTCAACAGCTGCCACCAGTCCCAGCCAAGCACAGACAGTAAGGGGGTGATCCAACCCACAGGGACATCACGGTAGTGTGGCCATACAGCACACACCTGCAGACCATACATCTGTGTTGAACAACAGATGCCAGCACACATATGCAGCACTGTGGGCATAGCGGCCATTGAGGGGAGGGTGTACGGGTGGCCAGACCTCACCACAGCCCAGGTGTGGCCACATGGCTGGGACACATCATGCAGTGCACATGGGCCAGTAATGGGAATACCCCACCACCTTAATGCCTGTCGGAGCATACATGCCCCCCCCCCAGCCAAATACTGCACAACTATACAGACGCCACAGCACACACAGCCGGCCATGTGTATGTCACTGTGATCATCCCATGCCACAGGTGCAGCATCTGTGGAGCACACAATGGTGAAACAGTACTGTCCACCATCAGTAATCACCTGCATGCTGGGCCTGTCACTCTGTACCATGCAGTGGTCATCACTGCCCTACATACCATAGGCATTGCTGTACCCCTCACACTACCAGCCGCCTTGCTTCTGTAGTGTCTGCTGTGCACTGTAGCATGGCCTACAGTGTGACGGTTGCATACAGCACCACCACCGCCTGTGCCTATGCTGTGTTCTCCCCTGGGGCACACAATGCTATGCTGTACTGCATACATGTAGCCTGCAGCAACCATCATGCACTTTAAAACTGACCTACAGGTGGAGCTGAGGCCAGACATGGCCAGCCCCTATACTTCCAGGCTGACCTACAGGTGGAGCTGTGGGACTTTGCAGTAACGCGGGGCAAACTGCATGCAAATCAGGGAATGATGAGATGCTAATCTGGCTGTTTGCCCAGAGACTACCTAAGTAGGCTCATTTGCATGTCACTTTTGAATATGGCAGATCTTAGCATCGGGCTAACAGCTTAGCTCCACGCTAAAGCACGGCGCTAACAGTTCGGGGATGTTTATACAGTTTTGATCGCTGTTCTTTCACATCTGCTGCAGCCTGCTGCTCTGCTGGGTCCACGCATCTGCTAGCACACACATTGGTCACATGGTTCATCTCTACCTGCCCTCACGTCGCTGTGCACTGTATTGTTGTTGAGGTTTGCACTTCCTGCTTGCTATATTCAGTGCTGTCATATTCCAGGGCTACGTTTGCCCTGCACTCCCAGCCCACTTTGCACAGCCTGTTTACTATGCTATATTCAGAGACTGTTCGCCCAGGGCTATTCCTTTTGAATATAGCTTGCTTTGTGCTCCAGTCTAAGTTTGCACGCCAGGCAGTGTTAACTTATCCCAGGGGCAAAGCTTTGAATATCTGGCCAATAGTATCTTAACAGTTCAGCATTGTAAATAGGCCTTGTCTGTCTACACCTGGATAACAATAAACTTTTCCTACCAGTATATTTAGATATAGCTGAATATGTCACAAGAAATCACAGTTCATTTCAGTGTGATTTTGTGTGATAAATCCAGCTAATTTAAAAGAATCACTGGGGCATATCTCTGGCTACTTCTGTAAAATACGGATGAAAAGAGTTTATCCTGCTGCAGACCTGAAAGGAACACTGAACGTTAGGGTGATTGCCTATGCATTTTCTAACTGCATTGGAATTGGGCCCCAACATTATGTGCTTTTCAGCATGTGTTATGTAAGCAACTAAACACAACAGAGTGTTGGTTGTGCTGCCACAACCACACACCCAGAGGCATAGTAAAGCATGAGTCCCAAGCTGAGTGCCTTCAACCCTGTAAAGTGCAGTTGTGGCAGCATGGTCAACACCCTTGAGTGTCTTATTTCACTTATAAAATGGATAGGGAGGTAGTTAGATGGTTGAGTATTTTTATTTGCTTAAATAAATGATAGGTAAATAAGGAAAGTAGGAACAAAATTGGTAAGGTAGTACTTCTGCAGTGTTGGAAATACTGATATAGAAGCATGGAGCCACTAGAGGACAGTGCAGGTATAGCAGGGCACTGTAATATGTTTGGTAAGCAGGCAGGTTGACACCAGTATTTTTTTGTACCCATTGGTTGTACTGTCCCAATTCAATGGATACAGTCAAGTCTCAGTCAATAAAGAAGCATTTTAATAAACACATTCCAATATTTGTTATCCTTATTTCAGTATGTAATTTACCAAATTTGATGAGTCAGTATATGTACTACTCACTGAAATGTATTTGTGATATTCATTTGTATGTGTTAAACTCATTCCATTACATGTTACACTCATTTTTGCATGTGTTAGATCAATACTGAATGTGTTTTATTAATTTTGGTATGTGTTTTGCTCATTTCATTAAGTATTATATCCACTGTGGTATGTGTTATACTCATTTAATTCTGTTTCCTACTCCTACCCTGTATTATAATGAGTAATTTTCATTTAAGCATATGTACAGTATAGCCATTTCAGTATGTCACTTTCATCTGGGTACGTCATATTCTGAAAGCTGTAATATTAAACTGAATAGCTCTCCATCGATATCCTTGGGCAGACAAGGTAAGGCAGAGGCAAACGCAAATATAGCCTATGAAGAAGGTTACATTTGTGGCCACTTTGTGGTACATTTCTACATTGCATCCGTTTGTGCTTAAACACCAAGCTTGGAGCCTTGTACCGTAAAAAAGACTGCTTGTCCCCACTAGTCCACCTGGAATTGGCTACTAAAATGGTGCTTTGGGTTTTCGATTACATGGATGAGGTCTACAGTACTGCCCTCTCCTCTTCCCTTGCCAGACTGGACACTGTCTGTGACACCTTCTGTTGCTTTGCTACTAACTACCCCCTCATACTCATCACTGCTCTCTCTACTCCTCCCTATTCATCCTCCCCCTACTGTCACTTCACTAGTCCCACTGCGCCGCTTCATCCCCAAATACTGGTTCAGGTCTCTACTACCTTACTGAGCCACACTCCTCTCACTCCTTCCTTCTGCCTCCTAGTCCCTCTGCTCCAGGGATTCTCACACCTTCTCCCTTCCCCCACCCTCACTTCTCAGCTGGGCATTCAACCTTTTATTGCCTTCCCTCACTCTGGAACCACCTCCCCTTCTCTCTACATCTCTCCCCCTCCCTCGTTTCCTTTAGGCACTAACTAAATCTCCTCCCCTTCCCCTCCTGTCTGGTCATCCCCCTGTCTGACCTGCCCCATGTGCCCTTTTCACCCCACCATATTCCCTCTTGGGGTCAGTTCATGTCACTACAACAGCTGCATTTATTTGTAGTAACTTGCTTTTGTTATTTTAATTGGGTACTGGTGCTGCTCATAGAACCAACTTCTGTTTGTGGTTTATTGTTAGTTGCACTGGCTTTGTGTTGAATTGTTCAGTTTGCACTTTATCTTTGCAACGTTTCTCTGCTGCTATATTTGGTTTATTGTATTCCATTTTCTGTGGGTTACAACTGGAAACTCACCCTGACTCAGCATGCCTCTTCCAGTTACCAGTTCTCACATCAATAAATAATTGCACAAAGGGGTCAGCCATCCTTCTCTGTAACAGTGCACAAGTTAGGACACCAGTACAGAAAAAGTGGTAGGGAGAGTCTATCTTAATGAGGGCACTGGTATGCATGGAGGTGATGTGCTATGCACAGCGGATCTCCGGCACCCTCACACCCTTGTCACTAGGTGCTGTGGCCCCTGACACATCTTGCACAGGTTACAGTTCTATGAACTAGAATGTTCTTTCCAGCAGAAGGAATGGCCACCAGCAACGGTAACAGAAGAGGCAGGGGCTAGAAAACAGGGATCCATTAGACACCAGGGGAACAGACAACCACTTCAAAAGACTCCAGGGACATTGGACCACCAGAAATGGCAAGGAATGGAATACAGTGGAACCAGTTATAACAGACTGTTTTGTAAGTAGTGCTTTTATCCAGTACTGGTGATCGTCCATTGTATCCACAAAGCTCTCTTTTGCATTCCAGACAATTATGGCTACTCCCTCTCCTGTCTCTCTAAATGTAACTGTGGGAACCTCATATGTATTGCTTCATTTGTTGCACCAGCATTGAGCAAGTTGACGCCTTCATTGTCTATATTATTCATAAGATATGGGTCAGTAGTGAAGGGGCATTGGGCTGACGTTTGCTAAGTTACTAAATAGTAATTTTGGATTTAAATCCATTCTTTGTAAGTGTCAACCTATTTTTTTATTGTTTGATCATTTCCCTCAGATAAGGCCCAGGATGTGTGCTGCGCATGCTCCCGTGATTACAATTTGCCATCACTGGCAAATGGATTCCTGTGGAATTGAAATTAATCTTCTGGCATGTCACACCTCATGTTTGCAGCTGGTTAATATCTGAAAAGCACTTACAGTATTTCAGATCAGGGTGCAAGAGTTAAAAAAATAAACTTGTGAGCTTAAAGGGACTAGGCCTCAAAGTATCACTAGTTTAAGAAACACATTTTATGATTTCCAACATTATATAAAGATTGCTGGTGTGGCTGCTAGTTGGATTCTGATTCTTTTTCTTTTCTCTTAAAAAGTGAAAAACAGACTGCCCAACATACTGGTGTTACCACACCAAAACAGGTTTGTTTACATTCCTTGATCAACTCCAACTGCAGCATCTTTCCTGGGCTTGGGAACACCCCCAACACAATCTAGGCACTCATGATGCAGTGGGAGTTTAAGAGGCTATTACGTTATGAGTGACTGCACTGTTTGAGGGTGTTTCTGATGTTCAGGAAGTATCCAGCAAGAAAAGATTCAGGATTTGAAACAAAACAAAGTTGTTTATTAATATACATTAGCATGCATTTCAGTTCTACTAAACGAGACAGACAAAACAAACAGGCGCGTCAATGCATTTTAGAGAAGGTAAGCAATCATAAAATGTAGTTTTTATGTTGGCTCGCACTTGCGCACCAGCCAACATATTGCATTAGTGGCAGATTTGGAAGCACAGTCACTGTTGGGCGAATGCAGGGCATGCATCAGTAGGTGCATCCCTTATTCCCCAGTAAGCCATCATGCAGGCGCCACACCAGGAATATATAATGTGGCGAGCACATCAAACAAAAGGTCTGCTGCAATGACAGCCAAGCTCGTCATGCAGCGGCACCTAAACATGCAATTCCTACTTGCCTTTCCTGGTGAAACCCTTCAAGAAACATAGCGGCGCTGACTGCCGCCGCGCGGAGAACCAACTTCAGGGTGCCCAACTCTGTCGGGATTCTGTCACTAGTTCATGATGCCGACAGGAAGCCCACTCCCCATCGGCATAATGACCTCCATTTGTTCTGTGCCAAGGGGTGCCCATTGCTATTTGCCGACAGGGTGCCTAACTCGTCGGCTAGCCCCCACTCAGGTGGCACGCTGGGAGCCCACCCAGAGTGCCAAATGCCCCTGTAAAAAAAAAAGTTCCGCAATTTTGTTTGTTTCCTGTAAAGAAGAAAATGGTCCCTCACGGTCTGTCCTGCTGCCTCCCCAACCCGCGCCCACCCTCTGCGCACCCTGCCTTCCCACACCCCCTCACCCCATACTTATCTGGCGTGACAATCTTCGGTGGACCGGGAACACATCTGCACTCTTCAAAGCCGATCGCAAACTGAAGAAATGCCGGTAATCTGTATAATGGCATAAATAGGGTTTTTTTCAACTTTGGTGAATACCTCAGGCAATTTTGGAAATTTTGGCACCAAATTTTCAACATAGGGTTCTTGGGACCCCTCATGAATTCAGTCATTGTCATGGTGTTATTCTGTCCCGAAAGGTGATTTTGCGGTCACTGTGTGGAATCACCTTTCAGGACCGATTACTGAAATGACAGTGCCACTGTTCATGAGGTGGGCTGTCAAAAAGCCTATGTTGCAAATTTGGTGAAAAAAATCCAAAAAATGACTGTTTTATGAGCGTCGTTGAGCAGTTTCCACGCACGCTCATAATTTCATGAATTTGTAATATTATCATGCCAGATTTTCAAAACTGGCATTTTTTCACACCTCCCTGTGAACAGTACAGCTGCCATTTTACATATCCTGGCCAAAATGTGTTTTCACCCGTCCAGTCCAGAATAGTGTGGTCACTGTGCGAAATCAGTTTTGGGACAGTTTGAGAAAATGACAGTGACACTGTTCATGAGCAGAGGTCCTAGAATGCCTATGTTTATAAATTTGGTGACTAAAGTCCATAAAATGACTGTGTCACGAGCGTGCATTGCGCAGTTTCCATGCACCCTTGTAACTTCGCACATTTACAATATTTTCATGCCAGATTTTCAAAACTGGCATTTTTCACACCTTTTTATGAACAGTACAGCTGTAATTTTTCACAACCTGCCCAAAATGTGTTTCCGCACTTGTGGCACACAATGGCGTGGTCGCTGTGGGAAATCAACTTTTGGGACAGATTAACAAAATAACAGTGCCTCTGTTCATGAGAGGAGGTCCCAAAACACCTGTGTTGAAAATGTGGCTAAAATAATCCCAAAAATAATTGGGTTATGGATGTGTGTTGTGCAGTTCATATGCATGTTCATGATTTCAACAATTTTTCATATTTTCACTCCATATTTTCAACATTGCCATTTTTTACACCTCCTCATGAACAATACAGTTGTCATTTTTCACATCCTGCCCAAAATGTGTTTTCATCCCGGTGTCGCCAAATGGCATAGCCACTGTGCAAAACCACCTTTCAGGTAACAAACTGATAGTGCTGCTCTTCATGAGATGGGGTCACAAAAAGCCTATGTTGAACATTTGGAGTGAAAATACCAACAAACGCCTATGATGTTACGGTTTCCAACTGTAACACCCCACCCTGTAGAAACTAACAGGCATTAGGGGTGTGACTTGGGATCATCGGCTGTAATGCTCATGCCATTCCACCCCCACCCCCACCCTGCAGCCAGTGACAGGCATCGAGGTGTGCCTTGGAGTGTTCGGCCCTAAAGTTCACCCCATTCTCCTATGCTGCACCCGTCTCTGCTTATTTCCTTATGGAATGGGGTGTGTGTAAGGCCCAAAGACCCCAAAGCTCACCATGACACTTGTCAGTGTCCACAGGGTAGGGTGAGGTAAAATGGCATGAGCTTTATAGCTGATGACCCAAAGGCACACTCCAATGCTTGTCAGTCTCTGCAGGGTGGTGGTGGGGTTGGCATCAGTTCAATACTTCACTGCCATTCCTATTATGCATCTCTAACTCCTGCATTACCAATGCCAATGCCAGCGAGACAACATTTGGCATTGACAAATGCTTGTTTAACTAGAAATAATATGATGCAAAACAGGTTGACAGTGTCCCTTTAAGTGGCATTTTGAGGGGTGGGGAATGGAGTCTCACTGAAAAGAAGGGCAGAAAGGCTGCAAGCTGAGAACAGGGTGTTGGGAACCAGGTAAGAGGGCAGTTAGCACTATGTCAGGGGGTTTATGACAGTATGGCTTGCCGGAGTAGCAGAAACCCTCAGTACACTATATCAGATAGTTTTTACTAAGGGCTCTATGCTGTGGGTTTTGGAAAACAGTTTTTTGTCTGATTCAAATAGATATCCACTGTAAGTGTGTTTACTGTATATACATATTTGCACAGCTATCAAGATATGGGGAGAAGGGAATAACGGCGGTGGTAGTGCCATTTTCCTGGGGCATATGCCATAGGTCAGCCAATATAGCTGTCGCAGTCCAGAATGTTAGTGGCCACATAGCCTGTATTCAACCACTAACATCTGAATGAGTAACTTCCATTAGTGTATGCTGCACTGTTGTTGCAAGGGAGAATCCACACCCTGCAAACAGTAATACCTATGTTTGTATAGCAGTTTTGTTGCCTTAAAGTAAAGGGACCTCTATGCACCCCCCAAATAGGAACAGCTCCACGAACAACTCCCCAGACCAGTGAGAAATGGGATATACATGCAATAGCATAGCCAAGAAGCAGCCATCAGGGAATCACAAAATCACACATGCCCCCACAATGCAAAGCATCATGGGCTCCATATGCAAATCACCACAGAATGTTATGCTGGTCCAACTTTAAGCAGAATTGCATGGTGCCGAAAGGCCTCTCACACAGTTTGCAAAGGGTGCTAACAGAAGACATAGACACGTGTTTCGTCCTACCAGGACTCAAGTGGGGTAGGAAGAAACAACTTTGGCAGTAACACCATGCCCCTGATTCCATTCCTTGAATCGACCACGATACAACACAGACTTTATTCTTTGGCTTGACCATGATGCAGTGTAGTCCAGCAGGTTAATGGTCTGACAACTAATGTCCAACCATTAATAATGGGGCAAGCAGTTTGCATACATGAAGCTGTGCCACGGTCACAGGAAAAATATATATTTATATATCCTGCATGTTGCAAAACCCATTTGTGTCTGACACTTTTACTAGGTGGTGGAAATGGGACAAACGTGTTCCCCACATTAACACCACCCAAAACTGCAACTGTAGAAGGGACTCATGGTGAGTCCAAAATAGAAAAGTGATTGTAAGTAGTGGGAACGTACTGTAGCATCATTTACACTGGAAGGGCAATGGCAACAAAGCAAGTTTCAAATAAATACCAAATTATGCACACTTCACAAATGCAATGCATCAAGGGAAGTATGTGCATAGTAATTTGCATATATTTCCCACAATGTTTTGCATTCGTGGGTTATGTGTGATAAGGTATTCTGTGTAAGTCCTCACATGCCATACAAACAGTATAGCCTGGATAGTTAAACCACCCAAGCTGTGAATCTAGAAACCCAACAGACTGGGTGTGAAACCCACAACAGCAACTTGAATACTGTGTGATCATGAACACATTACTTTATCTCGCTGTATGTGTTTCTCAGCCAAAGCTTTTCAACATAAAAGACAGCCTCTGTGGGATGTTGCTGGGTAGGCAGGGTTTAGTGGAGTTACCCACAAATTATTGTTCTATGCACAAAGAGGTCACAATTCTTTTCCTTTTTTTATAGAGCTTTTTCTCATCCAAGTCTTGTCCAGCAACTTACCCTCAGCCCTGTCATTTACCTTCTTGTAGACTTATAGGTTATCCTCCACTTACCCAGGACCCCATGTGGTGGGTGGCCATCTGTGTCAGTTATGCAGGAGCCTGCAGGAGGTGGTGATTTCGACAGCTAGCATTTTCCTCCAAACTCCTGGTTTTCTCCCCTGGATGCTTGTGTGCATGCATGACAGGCAACTGGCAGTGACCCCTCCCCTTTTGGTGCTCTAAGCTGTGCTGCTTCCTGGTCACCAGTCATCAGTCATGCAAGGGGAGCAGTGTCCTCCTTCCCCAAGGAAAGAGAGCAATCCTTGGGATGCTCAGTCCTTCCTCTCCGGCCCGCCCTTGATTGCACATGCTCATTCCTGAGCAAGGGTCACCGGCGCAGCAAGTGGTAGTACTATGGCTGTGTTAGCAGGCTGGCCTCTGTCTTTTCCTTTGATACTGTACAGGTCAGTGTACCAGCAAGGGTCACCGGCGCAGCAAGTGGTAGTACTATGGCTGTGTTAGCAGGCTGGCCTCCGTCTTTTCCTTTGATACTGTACAGGTCAGTGTACCAGCACAGGGAAAGGGTGGAAGAGGTATACACAGCAGCCGCCTGGCACTTTCACCTCCCTGTCACAAGGTGCACTGTCCTACCATAGTACAGTAGAACTGCTGAAATCTTGCATGTGTCATAGCCTTGCAGTCAGGGGGAAGAGTCAGGTAGCGCACCCCTGAACTGTAATAGAAGGGAAAGGGACCAAGGAGGTCAATCTCTACGTACCAGTGAGGTGGACAACCAATTCACAGGATTCCAGGACCTCAGTGACAAGGAACAGTATAAATATTGTCATGTCTGTCAAGCAGCCATATATATCTGTATATGGTGTGTGGGGGGGGGGGGGAAGATTGGCAGTAACACTATGCACCCATTGCCATGCCATGGGCAAACCCTTATGCTGTCACAATCCAGCATGTTAATGATCAGACAGCTTATGTTCTACCATTAATATATGAATAAGCAATGTGCATAACTGAAGCTACACCACTCTCACAAGAAAGAATTCCTGAGCTCTCTTATAGACTGGAAAACCCATTTATGCAGAGCAGTTTTAGTGAGTGGCTATACTAACATACTATTTGCCAGCAGGTTAGGCCTTACAGTCTACCGAGTCTGCTCGAACCTCAGATCCCTAGTTGGGTGCCGAGGCCCTCCCCTCCCTTGTGTTCCAGAAACCCCTATCATCCATCCCCACCCCCCTGGGACAGGCCATCATCTGATACATCCACTTTCTGTGTCTGTCCCACCCGCTCTTGAAGCCCTCCACCGTGGATCTCTGAACCAGCTCGCCAGGCAGTGCATTCCAAGGGTCCCCCACCCTCTCAGTGAAAAACCTCCTCCTCTTTTCCTCCCCCCTCACCCTTCCACCTTCCAACTTCAAACCATGCCCTCTGGTGATACCTCCCTGCTTTAGTCTAAAGATCCCCTCCATGTTTACCCTGTTTATTCCCTTGAGGTACTTGAAGATCTCAATCATGCCCCCTGTCTCTCCTCTCCTCCAATGAAAACAGGCAGAGCTCCTCAAGTCTGTCTTCAGTCAAATCCCTAGCCTTTGTATCATCTTGGTTGCGCTTCTCTGTACCCTCTCCAGAGCTGTATGTCCCTCTTCAAGTGTGGTCTCCAGTACTGTACACAGTACTCAAGGCGTGTCTAACCAGTCCATTGTACAGCAGCAGAATCACTTCCTTGCTCCTAGAGGTGATCCCCTTCACGATGCATCCCAACATCCTGTTTGCCTTGCTAGCCGCTCTCCTGCACTGCTCAGAGTTATTCATACATGCATCCACCATGACCCCTAGGTCTTTTCCCCTATTGAGGCCTCCAGCACCTCCCTCCCAGGGTATACTTGTGTTTAGGGTTTCCCGCCCAAGATGCAACACCTTGCACTTGGTGATATTGAATTTAATTTCCATGTGAGCCCAGCTTTCCAGGGTGTCCAGGTCTTGCAGGGCCAGCCTCCCTCTTCTCCTCAACTACTGCTCCCATCTTGGAGTCATCAGTGAAGAGACTCATTTCACACCCATACCCTCCTGATGTCCGATATGTATGCATTAAACAGGATCGGACCCAGGACCGAGCCCTCATGTATCCACTACCAACCTCTCCAGGTTCGAGAGCCCCACAGACCACACTACTCTGGGTGCGTCCAGCTAGCCAGTTTTCAATCCATCTGACCATCAAAGGGCCTACTCCTAACCCCATCAGTTTCTCCACCAGACCATTGTGGGGAACAGAGTCAAATGCCTTGCTGAAGTCCAAGAATAATACATCCACAGGCTTTCCCCTGTCCAGTTCTGATGTTACCCATTCGTAGAACTCCACAAGATTGGTTTGACATGATCTACCTGGCACAAACCCATGTTGCCATCTATCCAGACCTCCCACCTCCTCCAAGTACACCCCCAATTGTTGCTTTAGTATACTCTCCATTAATTTTCCCACCACCGAGGTCAAACTGATGGGTCTATAGTTACCTGGTACTTCCCTTGACCCCCCTTTATGGATTGGCACCACATGTGCCTCTCGCCAATCCCTAGGTACCCTCCCTGTCTCAAGTGACCTGTTGAAGAGCTCCACCAGGGGTACAGCCAGTATGTCCGCCAATTCCCATAGTACTCGGGGATGAATGCCATCCGGCCCAGGAGATTTGTCTTTCTTTAGGGCCTTGAGGGCTAACCGCATCCTTTTGGCGGAGATAGCATCATCCGTCCCCTCCACCTTACTGGCCTTTTTATCCTTATCCAGATGTGACACCCCTGGGGTACCTCTCCCTCCCTCTTGCTCCATTTCTGTTGCTCCCCTGATCCCACTCACTGCCTCTTCTATCCCCATCGTGCCTTGCTTTGTAGATATCCCATCCCCCTTCCTAGTGAACACAGAGGCAAAGTACTCATTAAATACCTCTGCCTGGTCCCTCGCCTCTTCCACCCACCCTCCTTCTGATCTCAATCTGCTGAGATGGCCCTTAGTTTTTCTCCGCTCCCCAATGTACCGGAAGAACCCCTTTTCCCCTCCATGTATCCCCTGTGCCAGCCGCTGCTCTTTACTGGACATTGCTCCCTCACCATCCAGGTGACTTTTCTAGATGCAAGATGGTACATTTCCTTATCCCTATCCCCTCTTGTTGTTTTATATTTTTTGTAGGCCGCCTTCTTTTCTCTGACCGCTACCTGTACCTCACTGGACCACCAGCATGGTTTATGTGACCTTGCTCCCTTACGTTTCAACTTAGCGCAGATCCTGACTGCCTCATGAAGTCAGGATCTGCGTTAAGAGACATATATTCTCCAGTATTATGTCATCCACCATTGCAACTGTATATGAGATGTCTGTTATCTCAACCCAGAGGGGAGGAAAGAACCTGCTTCATGATCTCATTTAATGTATTTGGGTCATGGTGAGCCCACACTAGATTATGCAAAGCATCATGGAAAGTATATATGAATGCACCAAGTTGCCAGCAGAAGAAGGCCATATGGTCTATACAGTCTGCTCGTTATGGAGCCCCATGTACTAACATTACCTGGTGCCTCACCCCCCCATACTCTTACCTTCCTCATGACCCTATCCCACCCCTTTTATAAGCTCATAGCTGTTTTCTGACTGACGACGTCTTCCAGAAGTTCACTCCAACCTGCCACAACCCTCTCTGTGAAGGTGTCTTCTATTCATTTTAACATGACATTGCATATACAGCAATTGCAGTTAATGAAACTGATATTTATAACACTATTACAGTAATGCAATAGAAATACACTCATAACAGCAATCAGTATAAAAAAGAAGGTCCATTAACATTTGGTACGGAATGTGGGGTACCTCCGAATGTGTTCAGTACCTTATACAAAATCTGTTCATAAGGATAACCAGCCACACGATGGCCTGTGGGAAAAACCAGTAAGGGAAACAGCATACAGGATAATAACATAGCTGTTACAGCCATTGTTAACACAATTCACTATTTGAAACTAAGGTATATGCAGTGTTTCACACAATTATCTCAAAGCAATCTACGTTAAGGCTTTTAATATACTGGATATAAACCATCGTAAGTAATCTAAATTTGACACCTCACTGATTTTATACAAATGTCTTGCCCGACACTGCTGACACGATCCTTTAGCTCTCAACTTGGATATCTCATAACCGGAGTATATGTACCTGTTTTTTTGCATTGTTTTTTCTCTTCTCTGAAATATATTACTTGTACTATAATTTTATTGTACGTGTTCATACACCTACTGTTGTCAGTTTATTGTTGCTATTTCACTCCCTGTTATCCCTTTCCCTTGGTCACACCTGGAAATGAGCTCTGGCTCAGTGTGCCTATCCCGATCACCAGATTTTAAAATAAGTAAATAAATAAGTAAATAACTCACTCCATGTAATTGGGGTATCAGGGATAATCCTTGTCCTTTAACATGAAGAACCCAGCTAGAACTGAGAACAGTTATCCAGCTCTCTTTCGCATACCACCTAGCCTACATGTCTACACTTAAGAAGACAAGCTCCAAATCTCCAGCACTCATAGACAAACATGCACAGAAAGATTTCAATGCATAAATAGTGTGCAAATGCTAATTTAATGAATTCGGCACATAGCTCGAGCTGCATGGAACCATGCAATGCCAAAAGCCACGGCAAACTCCTGCATCGCCTCGTAGCCAGTGCCATTATGGAAGCACAACTATTCCCAAACCCAACTATATAATATAAAGCAGGACTCACTCTCTGTAAGGAAAAACACCGTACGTACTCATCAGAACTCTTACTTCCTGCATTGTACCCTCCCCAAACCCAGTCCTGAGCCTGCTTAAAATGCAAGAAAATTTGGGACTTGTAGAACAAATAACAAGTATATCAGTTCACTTCGGTTTTTAATTTCCTTCTTCATCTGTACTTCATTTTCAGGCTGTGTGTCTCTTCTGAATATGCCAGCTATCTTATTGAGTCTCTTCTTTGCCTCTCTAGTATCATTGAATGTTTTTACCTCTATGTGTTGTATGGAGTCATGCTAGAGCAGGCAGCAAGTGAATAACACCAAGACCCCTTAGTTGCTTTCATAAAGGGTCAGAAACTTTGCTACAGGTCCAGGTAAGTATAAGAGCATGGGAGAGCAACTGACTTTGCATAATTGATTTGCATCTCAGAATGCAGAATTTGTTACTTTAATATAATCACAATAATGATATGTTTTTGTAATTAACACAAAATAAGGTTTACACAAAGAAATGAATAACTTGAGCAAAAAAACTTTAAAATGAGAACTCACCACAACTAAAAAGAGTTTAGTTTTAGCTGATATGAATAACAAGTAAGCAATTCTATTAGTTATAAATAAAGGTAACACTAGGTAAATTAATAAAAGCTATTTCAGAAGTATATGTAAATAAAATGCATTCATTCTGAAATGTTAAAGTGGTTTATGGAAGGTTACCATAGCAAATGGGCACAGTTCCCTGTAGGAGTGGCGAATCAGTCTCTTATCACTCAAACTACTAAAAAGTACTGTTTTCCATGAAAAAAATTATTTTTGTTTCTGTGCTCAGTTTTATTTGCATAGCCTTGTCCCTTTTTTTACAGCTCGATGGGCGGAGCTCCACAGACGTTTGGCTATCACTGTAGGAGAACAAATGGTTGGCTCCGGAACACGATTCTGTGTTCTCCTACAATGATGTAGCAACGTCAAGGCAGCACTGATCCTATAGGTGCTGTCCTCCACGATGGACCTCCCCTCTGCAGCACGGTTGCCCCCTCCCCACAGTGCACTACTTCGTCAGAGCACTTCTGGTAGAACTGCGCATGTGCGAGTATCGCACATGCGCAGTTTTGCCCCCACTGCCATCTTTCAAGTGCCAAACCACCGCGACCAGTGGTCCAATGTCGTCGCCACCACTCCATGACCCATGCTGCTGTTGCTTCACTATCACTGCTACTCTGGGAGCCGTGCTGGCTCAGCTCTGCTAGCCATACAGGTAGGAGCCTGCCACAGCCATATTGGCTCTGCCCAGAGTTTGTTTCTCAGTGCTGCAACCCCCAACCTTTACATCATATGTACATATGAACATACAAAATTTGCCAGCAGATAAAGGCCTAGAGGTCTATCAAGTCTGCTTAAATGTGCAGCTAGCACCCCTTATTCTGCAGCTGCCCCTCCCGTCCACCCTTCCCCTTCATTAACCCTCCCCCTTGTACTGTCCCATCCTCGTTTGAAGCAGTCCACTGTTCTACTGCATACCACTTCAGCAGGTAACGCATTCCACCCAGCCACCACCCTCTCTGTAAAAGTGTCTCCTCATCTCCTCCTGAACCTTCCTCGCTCCAGTCTCATATCATGGCCCTGGTGGCCCTCCCTCCCTTACTTTGAACAGCCCTCTGTACCCATCTTGTTTATTCCTTTCATGTATTTAAAGGTTTCAATCATGTCACCCCTGTCTCTCCTCTCCTTCAGTGAGTACATGTTCAACTTCTTCAACCTCCTCTCATATGATAAGTCCCCCAGCCCCTTGATCATCTTTGTCGCTCTGTGCTGCACCCCCTCCAGTAACTTAATGTCCCTCTTCAGATACGGACGCCAGTACTGCACGCAGTACTCCAGGTGTGGTCTAACTAATGACCTATACAGTCGCAGAATCACCTCCTCCCTCCTCGAGGATATACCCCTTGCAATACAACCCAGCATTTTGTTGGCCTTGCAGCTGCCTTCCTACATTGTGCCGAGTTGTTCATTGACCTGTAATGAGCACACCCAGATCCTTCTTCTCCTCTGTCTGGGCTAGCTGTACTCCCCTAGCTGGTAACTCCTCCTTGGGTTCTTCATCCCAAATGCAGCACCTTACACTTTTGGCATTAAAGCCCAGTTGCCAGGTGTCTGACCAGGTTTCAAGCTTTGCCAGATCATCCTGAAACCCCTGCCATCCCCTAGGTCATCCACCACCGCGCTACCTTGGTATCATCAGCAAACAGACTGATCTTACTCTTGATGTCCCATGATATGTCTGCAATGAATATCCCAAACAACACTGGTCCCAACACTGAGCCCTGTGGAACACCGCTCATCACTGCCCTTGGGTGTGAGCTCCCCACCCACCACCACCCTCTGTTGCCTTCCCTGCAGCCAGTTTCCTACCCATCTCACCAGCTTTGCACCCGCCCTTGTGCCTACTAACTTCCTTCCCAGCCTTCCATGTGGCACTGAGTCGAATGCCTTACTGAAGTCCAGATACAGGACATCCACTGCATGGCCCCTGTCCAGTTGCCTAGTTACCCAGTCATAGAACTCGACCAGGTTGGTTTGGCAGGATCTGCCACATATGAAGCCATGCTGTCTGCTGTCCTGTAGTCCTTTGGCCTCTAGGAGGCCACCAGCTCTCCTTCAGGATAGTCTCCATTAGCTTACCCAAGATGGATGTGAGGCTCACTGGTCTGTAGTTTCCCGGTTCATCCTTGGGGCCACTCTTGTGGAGGGCACCATGAGCCATCCCCAGTCCTGAGGTACACACCCCAAATGTAGTGAGGCATTAAATAGGTCTGCCAAGGTCTTGCAAGGACCTCTGCCAGCTCCTTCAGTACCCTGGGGTGGATACCATCTGGGCCTGGCGCCTGTCCACCCTTAGTGCCTTCAAACCCTCTCGAACTCTGCTCTCCATGATTTCCCACCTGTCACCACTTCCCCTGCTTCTGCCATTTCTCCCACCTTGGGTGTCGCCCCCTCTTCTCTTTAGTAAATACTGAGCAAAAGTACTCATTTAGTGCTTCCCCTTTATCGCACCTGCTTCCACCCAGCCCCTCCTTCCTAATCCTTACTATGTGGTCCTTACAGCTCCTTTTCTCCCTGATGTACTTAAAGAAGTCCTTCTCCCCCTTCTTAATGCCTTGTACCAGCCTGAGTTCTGTAGATGCTTTGGCTCCCCTTACTGCCCTTGTCACCTCCTTCGATTCTGTCAAGTACTCCTCCCTGTCCTCCCCCCTCCCTGTTTTCTTGTACTTCTTAAAGGCAGCTCTTTTCCTCCTTACCTTTTCCATGACCTCCTTGCTCAACCAGACCGGTTTCTTAGCCCTAGCCTTCTTGCTCTGGGCTTTGCAGCAGGTTTTGGTTGCCTCCACTATCCCCAGCTTTATGAGCTCCCACCTCTGGTTAGTGTCCATACTAGATTGAATTCTGGCCAGGTAACCTTTTACCACTTCCCCCATCCTCCCAAAGTCGGCCCTCCTGAAGTCCAGCACCATTATGCCAGATTCCACTCCTTCCTTGCCCATATCCAGTGTGAGCCATACTGAGCGGTGGTCACTCCCTGACAGTGGTTCCTCCACTGTAAGTTCTCTCACAAAGTCCCCATTTGCCAGCACAAGGTCAAGGGTATTTCTAACCTGGTTGGTTCACTGACCATTGCAGCAGGAAGCTGTCCTGGAAGGCATCCAGCAGTACCTGCTCCCTTCTGTTCCTGGTTGTTGGGGTGCTCCAGTCCACTCCTGGCATGTTGAAGTCCCCACAATCACCACACACTCCCTTCTCTCAGGTCCTCCTGATCTGTCCCGCTAGTTCCCTGTCTAACTCCTCCGTCTGAGATGGTGGCCTGTACACCACTCCCATTCTAAGAATCCTATTCTTGGAATCCTGGATTTACATCCAAAGTGACTCTGTACTACCCTCCTCCCTTCCTCCCTTACACACTTCAGTCCTTCCTTCACATATAGCCACCCTCTCCTTTCCCAATCCTCTGTCCCTACAAAATAATCTGTACCCTGGTACAGACAGGTCCCAATCATTGTATTGGGTGGCCCATGTTTCCGTGATGGCTGCAATGTCCACCTCTCCCTCTGCCATGAGAACCTGTAACTCTGCAGTTTTCCTACCAAGGCTCCTAGCATTAAGGGTAACCACCTTCCACCCTTCCCCCCCCCCCATCCTGCCCTCCTTTCCTAGCATCGTCAACAGTACTTGCCATTTGTCCTTTGTCACTGTTATTGGGGGTAAGCTCATATGGTTTCCCAACCTGTGGTCTCTGCATATCTCTTCCCCAACTGCCACCCCCCACTCCTAGTTTAAATTCCCAACTTCCTCTATGTACTCCTCCATCCTCTGTGTCAACACTTTCTTTCCCTCCTCACTCAAGTGTAGTCTGTCCTTGGCATAGAGACTACTGTCCTCCCAGGTCCCTCCTCACCCCCCAACAGCCCATACCCTTTAGCACAACACCAGGTTCTTAGCCATCCGTTAAATTCCTCTATTCTCAGCTTTCTTGTTGTGCTTGCCTTTGGCACAGGAAGTATCTCTGAAAAAGTTACTGATCTTCCTGCCACCTCACATAATTGTGCTAGTTCCTCAAACCTCCTCTGGACTGTATCTACTGTCTTGTCAGCCAGGTCATTTGTCCCAAGATGTATAATTAAATGAGGCTGGTCCCTACCCCCTTCTAGCATATTTCAGAACAGACTGTCCCACCATTTCCGCTGTCATTCCTGGCATGGCCTCCACCCAAATGCGACTATGCCTCTCCCCCTTGCTACCCCACCTAACTCCTCTTAGTATTGAGTCCCCCAGCACTAAGATTCCACCCCTCTTACTCCCTGCTTGCTTCCATTCATCTCCCTCTCTCATTTCCAGCTCCTCTTCTTCCTCCTGCACATTATTTCCTCCTTTTACCCCTGTTGCAATTCTCCCAGCAGAACTTCCCCCCACTCCAGTTTGGTCCAGGCATTTATCAATTACTCCTCTAATTTCATCATTTCCCTCCTCCACCTCCTTCCTTTCTAGCAGTGAACAACTATTTTCTGAAGGCCCTTCACAAATGCCCGGTCCCTCTCTCTTCATAGTAACCTGTTCTCTCCTTTCCACTCCATGACTTTTGCCTCTTCTTCACCTCCCCTCACAAGTCCCTATCTCCTCCTTCCATTTGTCTTTTGTCTCCTGACCTGGTTTCCCCGGAAATTGTTCTTCCTGGCCTGGGCCCCTTTGTCTCTGCTTCCCTTCTTCTGACCCTCTCCTCACCACTGTTGGCTTAAATCGCCCTCCCTCATCTCCCCTTCTTCCTCCCTCCAGTATTGGGCTAAACCCACCCCAATCTGCCTTGCCTGTCTTAGTTCCTCCTGCAGACCCTCAATCTCCTTTCTAAGTTTTTCTATGTGGTTGCACACTAAACATCCTCCCTCCAGGCAATTTTAGAAGATTGGTGACACCGCAGTTGTTGCAGCCTACCACCCTACCATTCTCACTTGCCCGACCAGCAACCCCCACCCTTCCAGATGCAGGGTACCAAACACCCCCAAGTCTCCTCTCCTCCTCTATCAGTGCAAAACATTTTCCTTATTTCCCTTACCTTCTTTGTTGCACATGTTTATATATATTGAGCAACTGCTTTTATATTCATATCCTTCCTATCCACACTCAAAACAGACTTTAAGTAGCATTGCAACCATGCTGAAACTCTACTCCTCCTTTCCCCAATGCAATATCAATGCGAAGAAGTAATAATGAAAGCTCCTAGATTTGCATTTACTTCCTTCCACTGAGAGAGCAGTCACTTTCACTTGCTGCTGTTTCTTTCCTGGAAGTCTGCTTCTGCTATGACAGGTGCATATCCTTTGCCTGTTTGAGGAAGTGATGTCAGAACCCCTGGTATAAAGGAAATAATGGACCAAGGGTGGGACCAGCCCAAGTCTTCCAGAAACAATCAGGTAGCTGAGGCCTCTGGTCAGACCATTAGCACCCTTCCCCCACTCTGCACTCAAACTTTGCAGCTAGTGAAGCCAGCAACATGTAAGGGAAACAAAGTTATATTAATGGGACACTCAAATTTTAGCTGAATCTTTACGTTATTTGCAAGTAGCTGTATCTAGCATTATAATGTGTAGAAAAATTCCAGTGATTTGGTGGTCTGAAAGCAGCTCAGAGCCGTGTAATCATTGATCCATTATTACACTCCTGAACTACTCACAGCCATTCAAGCCCTATAATATAAATACAAAAACGTATTATTACACTCCCACATTCTGACAGGAACTGTCACTTCAGACCTGTCACTTAACCAGCAGGCAGTAAAAATGAAATGACATCTACGCAGAATGGCAAATGATCTTTTTGGCCTACTTGCATCACAAAAACATTTTTACAGAGGCTTTTCTATAGACTGTACTGCTGTAAACGCTATCAAAATAGGAGACTGCACTTTGATTAGGGAGATAGAAAAATCAGCTATTTACTGTACCCACAAATGTTTCACTATATAAATTAATATTCAGGTTACACTGCTGAAATAAGAGAACACATCTCTCAGTAAAGCAATCTTGTCAGCTAGATCCTGAATGTGCAATGCCTCATTTTGAAAATAAACATATGAGGTCTTATATTGTTGCATCCACTACAGAAATTTTAAACTAAACTTCACAGTAAGGGAACTGGAAAACAACACCCTATTGTACCCACAATGCTTTGCCACTTGCATCTGTATATTAGGTGTTATCCTGCAATTGCCACTACCAAAATAGGAGACTGCACCTCTGAGTAAAGATGAGAAATGATTTCTAATTGGTAGCTGTTTGTAATATATGGTTAGTCTGAAATACTACCCCAGTAAAGCATACAAAAAAGTCCTGGTAATATCAGTGTTCAAAAGCTATAATACCATCACTTCTGAGTTGTAATATTATTGTTGAGATCCTGTAATACTATTGTTCAGAGCTCTGAATGTATTACCAAAGAAACCATAGAGCACAAGTTCATGACTGTCTCGTGCACAGCAGGAGTCGGCTTTCACTGTACTCACCACATACAGTGAAGGATGACACACCACTCACTGAAAACCACAAAATCTCACCTGGAGCCACATACAGTATAGCAGTGGCAAAGTTTAAACACTGTGGCCCAGATATTCAAAAGGGTTGCGCCATGCACAACCCACTGATGTGCCCCGGCATGATATTCAAAAGAGAAAAGTGCGCCGCAGAAATCCCGATGCGCCAGAGCGCATCAGTAATGTATGCAGGCACTGGTGGGGGTGTTTGCCCATGCATAACCTGCACAGCCCGATATTCAGCCCAGGATGTGCAGAGTCATGCATGCGCAACCCCTACCTGTGCCTGCACAAAGTTAAGCCAAAAAAAAAGGAACAAGTGATGGCCACCACAGGTGAGCTGCCACATTGCAGGGCACAACACGGCAGCTGCCACCTGTGGGTGGCCACCCAAGTTCCTGCCGCACCTGGCAGCGCCCCCCATCGTGGGCATCCGTGTAGCGAACCCCCCTCATCCAATATCCCTGGTGGTCCAGTGGAGCGCACTCTGCCCAATTGCGGGCATCGGTAATATAACCCCCCCCTCACGTCCAATATCCCTGGTGGTCCAGTGGACCTCTATGTGCCCGATCGCAGGCATCGGTATAGTAATCCCCCCATCCAATATCCCTGGTGGTCCAGTGGACCGATCGCTGCCTGATCGCGTGCATCTGTAAATGATAAAATACTCCTACTACCCTGGTGGTCTAATGTACCCCCTCCCCACCTGCCCACTGAGCTCCCCACCGCCCGCCTCCCCGTCCAGCCGGCGGAGGCGGCATCTGACTCCAGCCTGTCGCCCCACCGCCTCGCTGATTGATGTCAGGCTGCACGGGTTCACAGCGTGAGCCAATGGGCATGCAGCCCACCGAGCTGTGCCGCCTGGGGCTGCAGGCGGGTGGCGCCGCCGCCCGCCGGCTGATGAGGGGAGCGGGCGTGGGGCTCAGTGGCAGGTGGGAGGGGGTACACTAGAACACCAGGGTAGTAGGAGTATTTTATGATTTACAAATGCCCGCGATCGGGCAGTGATCGGTCCACTGGACCACCAGGGATATTGGACGGGGGGGGGTTATTATACTGATGCCCGCGATCGGGCACATAGAGGTCCACTGGACCACCAGGGATATTGGACGGGGGCTTATTCTTCTAGACAAATGCCTGTAATCGGGCACATAGCAGTCCACTGGACCACCAGGGATATCGGACGGGGGGGGGTTATTTTAGATGAATGCCCGCGACTGGGCTGCAGGGGGCATTGGTCACCGATGGCTGCTGCCCGGCAGGGCGCCAGGCGCAAGTCGTCGGGGATCGGAGCACCTGCATGCTAATGGGGCTATAATGAGATGCAAATGGCCCCCTGTGCGCCTTGCATAAATTATGGCCCTATTTGCATGTCCCCTTTTGAATATTGTAGGTGCTGTGCATGGTGCAATGGCACTTGCACTAGCGCATCTCCATGCTCCACTCTGGCCACTTGCGCTGGCGCAGTGCCACTGTGCCATGTACAGTGGGGGTGGCCAGGGTGCGATATTCAAAGCTGCTGCACCATAGCGCAGCTCCGTTGAATATCGCCCAGGCCACACCCCTGCGCAACAAAGTTGAGCTGCGCCCAGGCTTGTGCCACAGCCTGGCGCAGTTTGACTATCCAGGCCTGTGTCTATTGTTCATTTTGTTTCCTGCCCTCCCAACAACCTGACCGCTCTCTCCCTCAGACTGCTCGCACAGAGACGCTGCCAGTTTCCCACATTAATTATTGAAAAACCCCACACTTAGCATCAATAGAAAAACACGCTGGGTGCTCCTGAGGTGTCATGATGTTCAAGCATCCATAGCAACACCTGCTGAGCAGCTTGACTTGAAGAGACGTCCAAAGGCACTTCACCATCTAAGGAGCTTTTTTTCAGAACACTGGAAACTCCTTGGATCCATATAGTACAAACAATAACAGATAAGGCACTGTGATTACTTGGCTATAATATAATCTCAAGGTTCTGGTGACATGGGAACCTCTTAAGCTTCACTCTCAAGGTTCCCATGTCACCAGAACCTTTGATGGTATTATAGCCTTGTAATACACAGTCCCCTATCTATTATTCTATTTATAATGTTCCCATTTACATGAGTAATAACTGGGTAGGGGGTTATAATGAGAATTTTACACACACACACACACACACACACACACACACACACACACACACACACACACACACACACACACACGAGTTGTGGGATACAACGTAAACCCTGAGAGCAAAGCTCGAGGGGTTGGTGAAGGCATCCCACACCAAGGGTGTGTGTGTGAAACTCAGCTGGGGATCATTTTTCACCACAGCAATTGTCCCTACGGAGCCGCTGATTGACTGGGTTTGAGCATGGCCCACAGCGACTCATGGAAGAAATGTTTACTTTTTTTGTAGCATCCCACTATAAAAGAAGTATTTTTTAGACCCCTATTTTTTTTTTTTTTCTAACATGAACTTACCTCCGACTCTGAGTGGTGGTGAACTGTCCAGTGCTGAGGAGCGGCAGCCGGTGTAGAGGAAGGGAAGGAAAGAGGTGTGGCTGGTGCACATGTGGAGCAAGGGAAATCTGGCACATGTTCACCGAAATAATCCACAGGTTATAACGGTGAATTATAACCTGGTTTCCCTATGGGAGAAAATGCTCCCCAGTTATTATAGAAATGATATACATAAGCCTAAATGATCCATATTTAACTGTACCTGGATAAAAAGTGATGTAAAAATCTGTATAGTGTATGGTAGGATGCTGTTCAGCATGGAAATCAGTGCTTAGGACAGTGTTGTTATGCTGCCCTGAGTGCGTCATTATGTTGTACTGCACTGAATACGTCACTAATGCAGCACAACAATATCAAATATTGTCGCTCATGCGCGATGAAGGAGCTGCGGTGGTAAGAGTTGACAAGGAAGTGACTGGCGCCTGCAAGAAAGGTACTGTCAAGTACTGGGGGATGTTTATTTAAAAAAGAAGCAGAAAAAATGAGTGCCCATACACTATAAAGGATTGTGTATGAGCAATCATACACAGACAAGGCAGTTTTGCGATCTCGAGGTTTCCACGGTAATGGACTTCTCAAGCTATGCTCCCAAGGTTTCAGGTTACCATGGAAATCTCTTGATCATAAAACTGCCTTATTGTTTATGATTGCTCATACACAATCCTCTATATTTTGCATTGTTTTGTTTACATGGGCAGCATTCTGTTACAGTTCTCTTTATGGAACCAGTGACCTGGGGCAGGAATCACAAAGCTTTGCCCAGGCAGAAACCCAGTT
Source organism: Neoceratodus forsteri (assembly GCA_016271365.2). Classification (NCBI taxonomy): domain Eukaryota; kingdom Metazoa; phylum Chordata; order Ceratodontiformes; family Ceratodontidae; genus Neoceratodus; species Neoceratodus forsteri. Next base: position 376,379,397 of record CM057456.1, read on the forward strand.
TGCCTGGGGCAAACTGGGCTTTATAAATAGTTGGTATTCACAAAGCTCAGTTTGCCCCTGCAAACTGGGTTTGTGCCTGGGACAAAATAGGGAGGGGGGGCCACAGTGCAAATGAGTGGGAGGGGTCCTGCAGAGCCCCGCAATCCCATTCACAAACATTTGCTCCACACAATGGCCTGTTCTGAAGGCCATTGCATGGAGCAAATTACTGCCTGTAAAAACCTGGTGATACTCCCTAGTGTGTTGGGGAGGTACTGCAGCCCCACCCCCAGTCCGATCCCTGTCAGAATAAAAAAAAAAACTCCCCGGTTTCTGTAGTGTAGTGTCCCTCCCCCTTTCCCGGTCCCTATCCTGTTATAATAAAAATAACTCCCTTTCCATAGTGTAGTGGTCCCTCCCCCCTCCCAGGTCCCGATCACTGTTATAATAAAAATAACTCCCTTTCCATAGTGTAGTGGTCCCTCTCCCCTCCCAGGTCCCGATCACTGTTATAATAAAAATAACTCCCTTTCCATAGTGTAGTGGTCCCTCTCCCCTCCCAGGTCCCGATCACTGTTATAATAAAAATAACTGCGTTTCCATAGTGTAGTGGTCCCTCTCCCCTCCCAGGTCCCGATCACTGTTATAATAAAAATAACTGCGTTTCCATAGTGTAGTGGTCCCTCTCCCCTCCCAGGTCCCGATCACTGTTATAATAAAAATAACTCCCTTTCCATAGTGTAGTGGTCCCTTCCCCCTCCCTGTCTCCAATCCTGTTAGAATAAAAAAAAAAATCCCAGTTTCCGTAGTGTAGTGGTCCTCCCAATACCCCACCCTCGCTAGTACCCCGCTCCCCCCCCACAGCATGTCCCACCAGTCGCGAGCAGCACAGCACTCTTCTCACCACCAGGGCTGCCCGACGACTGAACTGTCAATGACAGTTTACTGCATACATTGCAATCTCATTGGTTGAAGTGTCCCATTGGTTGAAGTGGGACAGCTTGAATCCGAGTTATTTTCTGTGAGACTGTCAGACTGGGATATGAAAACAGGTATCTTTCAGATCAGGGAATCCCAGCCAATGACCATTCTGCAAAGATGGTATCACTACCCTTAGTGCTGTAGCCATCTAGTGTTTTTAATTTTTCAAATGCATTTTAATTTTTTAATTGCAGTCTGGATTTAGGCCTGCGCACGGCACCAAGACTGCACTAATCAAAATTTGTAGCAACTTGTATATGGAAGCTGATGAAAATGTGTATGTGGGAGAAATATATATAGACCAAGGCCTCTGATACTGAATTATGAGCTTCTGATACAGAAACCTGGTTAATTTAGGTTTAACCCCACCTCCCACAAATGGGTGGAGCATTACCTAACTGACAGGTAATAGCTGGTAATGGTATGGGTTGTACACTCCAGTTTGTCAAATTTGGGAGGGGCATTCCCCAGCGTTGGTGTTGGGGACCCCTATTTTTACGTTCGCTTGCGCGCATGCGCAAGGAACGTTTTGGGAGAGTAGCACACTTGGAGGTGTGCCTCTCCCACCCAATGCACTGCTCCCTTGAGCAGGCGTGGCGGTCCTGCACCAAGGTGCAGGAGCTCAGTATGACAGTGGTGTTCCTCTGCTTCAAACGAAAGCACCGCTGCCATACTGAGCGCCGCCCCCCCTCACGTCACGCGCTACCTCCCCCCCGCAAGCACGCTCACGCCCGCCTCTCAGATTTTGGTGCCACGCTGGGAGCCCACCCACGGTAATGTTAGTTTCGACGGGGTGCCTAATCCCCCGGCTCGGCTCGCCTGCGTTCTGACAACGGGGGTACCCAACCTCCGGCCGGCCCGCCCTAGCCATCTTTCTGAAGGCCACGCTGGGAGCTTCCACCCCAGCGTGGTAAACGTCCCATGTCGCCTTTTGTTATTTGTTAACCTGAAACAAAACGTCCAGGTGCTGCCTCCCAGCCCCCTCCACAACCCGCACTCCACCCACTGCGCACTCCGCCTCCGCCTCCCTACACCCTCACCCCATACTTACTCCGTGCGCGATGATCTTCGTGGACTGGGAACTCGCCTGCACTCTTCAAAGTCGACCGCGAACTGAGGAAATGTCGGTAAGCTGTATAATGGGCTACATAGGGGGTTCTAACTTTATTGGTATATCTCAGTTTATATTTTTGATGCAACTATTAACAGGAAGCTGGGATTCCTTCATGATCGATATCGTCATGGCGACACTGGCGCAGGAAGGGGTGTACTTCGCAGGCACCGCGTGAAATCACCTTGGCCTCAATAACGCCATGACAGTGACATCATTCATGAGAAGGGTCCCAAAACCTCATGTTAAAAATTTGGTGAAAAATTCCTAAAATGATTGTTTTGATGAAGCGCATGCTATGCAGTTCCTACGACGTCAGACGCTTGAAAATTTTCAATATTTGCACTTCAGATTTTCAACATTGCCATTTTACCACACCTCCTCATGAGCAGTACAGCTGTCATTTTTCACATCCTGCCCAAAATGTGTTTCTGCCCATGTAGCGCACAATGGCGCAGTCGGTGTGCTAACTCAATGTATGAGACACATTAAGAAAATCACAGTGACACTGATCATGAGCAGAGGTCTTAAAATGGCTGTGCTGAAAATTTGGTGAAAAAATTCCTTAAAATGACTGTTTTATGACTCTGCGTTGTGCAGTTCCTACGCACGCTCGTAAGTTTGCAAATTTTCAATATTTTCACTCCAGATTTTCAACATTGCCATTTTTCCACACCTCCTTATGAGCAGTACAGCTGTCATTTTTCACATCCTGACCAAAATGTCTTTCCGCCCATGTAGTGCACAATGGCGCAGTCAGTGTGTGAAATCAATGTATGGGACACAGTAAGAAAATCACAGTGACACTGTTCATTAGCAGAGGTTTTAAAATGGCAATGTTGAAAACCTGGTGAAAAAAATCCTACAAATGACTGTTTTACGAGCGTGCGTTGCACAGTTCCCACGCACGCTCGTAGGTTTGCGAATTTTCAATATTTCCACTCCAGATTTTCAACATTGCCATTTTACCACACTTCCTTATGAGCAGTACAGCTGTCATTTTTCACATCCTGCCCAAAACGTGTTTCCACCTATGTAGCGCACAATGGGGGTAGCAACAAGGTCATGCTGACAATTTATTGTGCAAATACCAGCAATCACACAGGGCATTAGGGTAAAGCACCATACATGCCAAACACCACTGCAAATACCTGCAAGCGAACGTTCGGCATTGACAAATGCTTGTTTTTACTTCTTCTTGAATGTCCTGGAGGGAGACATATGTGGCCCTGTCCTGCACATGTCTGTGGATGACATGGTTCTTTACAGTTGGGGAGAGAATAACGTGTCCTTGCAAATAACCCTGAACCAAGGTTTGACCAAACCTAACTATTTTTGAGAACTAGCAAACTGGTTCTAAACTCAGCGAAAACTCAAAGCATGATGTTTGTTATCCCCATATGTTAACATCAAATCAGTTACCATCAGAGGTAACTACATTCAACAACATTCCTCTAAAAAATGTGACCCCAGTACAAAAACCCAGGAGTCTCAATGGACTCCCAGTTGAAATGAGAGTTTTATATTAACCAGTTACTAAAAAAAAAAACAGAGCCTAAAATAGGATTTCTGTACAGATAAACATTTAATATCCCTTGTGAGGTCTGGGCAAATTTGGCAGAACCTATGTTACTTATTCTATTGGATATTGTAAATGGTACCACAAATAAAACTGTCCTGGGAAAACAAGACCCCATATACTATGGTCTGACCCTCTTTATTCTAAATGCCCAAAGGGAGATCCACTGCTGTGATCTCCTGAATATGCTGGGATGGCTGTTTTGGAGGAACAGGTATAAGGCTCACATGTTGATTTCATGTACAAATGCACCACCAGCAAAAGTTCCAATATACTACTGAGTTTCTGCATTTACCACACTTGAATTTGAACTGCCCAAATTAAACGCAGACAGGGTGAACATGCTTTTGCCTATGTCAGTCCACATATATGGAACACACTGTTGGCCCAGTGGAGACCCTTACCTAGTCCTACACCAGCCATAACATCTGTGAAACATGATACCTAAGCCAATTTAAGGCAGAATGTAGTTCTTGCTCAGTTTATATCATTTGATAAACCTCAACACAGAATAGCATAACATGAACGTTGGATTCAACTTACTGCCAGTGTTGGTGTGATGTAATGATGGAATTGTATTGGAGTTATATTCTTATACTATATTATGGGCCAGATATTCAAAACTTTGCCCTGTGTGCAAAATTGCGCAAGGTTTGCGATGAGTTTGCACGGGTCCCCATATTCAAAAGACCAAATAGCACAGGCAAACTGCATTAATGCTGGGCAAAATTGTAATGTATGCACTGTGCAAAGAGAGGGGGCGTGTGCATGAATACAGGCGCTATGCTATATTCAACATGTTAGTGCCATGCAAAGTATATTTGTGTGATACTTTGCACGGTGCAAATTACTGCCCAGAAAAAAGGTAGTCTTAACTCTGGACAAAACAAGGATTGGGGTGTGGACACAGCAGTAAAAGGCAACATGGCCATAAGCAACAACAGCATCGTGGTGCACCTGATGACTGCAGCCAATGAGGAGGCAGAGAGGGCAGATGGCCACACTGGGCCACTCCATATGCTGTGAAAGAGACATGCTGCACACAGATGGCACTGCCCATGTCACCATCATCAGACACTGGTCCCAACCCTGACAGGCATTTGTGGGTGCCCCAGCACACAGTGGACACCTTGTCAGCACGTCCATGCAGCACACACATCCATTCCCCCCTTAGGGATACACCACCACAATCCAGCACACACAAGCAGCACTGGGGGAATGGAGGGTACTGAGGGGAGAGTGTACAGGTGGTCAGGCTGCACCACATAGTAGGTGCTGCCACATGGCTGGGGATATCCACACAGTGCACATGTGCCAGTGATGGGAATGCCCCTCACATCCCTGTGCCTGTATGATGGCATGTGTCTGCCCCCCCCCCGGAGCACATACTGCACACCTGTCCAGGTCCTCCGTCACACCTGTCCACCCATGTGTATGTTAGTGTGGGAATCTCATGCCACTGGTGCGGCATATGTGGGTCATAGAACAGTGTGACTGTAGTGTCCACTGTCAGAACACACCTGCCAGCTGTGCATATCATTGTGTGGATAGCAGCAGTCATTGTTGCCTGACATACTGTAGGCATTGCTGTGTCCCTCACAATACCGGCTACTATGGTACTGTACCGTCTGATACACACTGTAGCAGGTATAACAATATGTCAATGGCATGCAGCACAGCCACCTGTTCCTGTGGTGCTAGTCCCCTGGGCCACAATAGTCTGTGCTGCTGCGTCCAAGCCTAGCCTGCAGCTACCATCCTGTTGTTCCAGGCTGACATACAGGTGGTGCTGTGTGCAAATGCAGCCTACAGCCACCGACCTGTAGTTCCAGGCTGACATACAGGTGGAGCTGTGTGCAAATGCAGCATACAGCCACCGACCTGTAGTTCCAGCCTGACATACAGGTGGAGCTGTGTGCACCATGAAATAGCACCAGGCATTCTACATGGTAATGCATGCAAAACAGGCTATAATGAGACGCTAATATGGCTGTTTGACCTCTGATTGCCTAAGTAGACTCACTTGCATAGGAGCTTTGAATATAGTAAAATGTTGTGCCTGTCAAATGTGTTAGCACTGGGCTAATGAGTCTGCCCCAGACAAACCTGTCAGAACCATAGCATGGTATGGAGGAGGTAGGAGACAACATTGGGAAGTTCAAGAAGGAAGGAAGGAAGAAAGGAAGGGAGGGAGGGAATGAATGAATTCAGGGAAGAAGGTAGGTATGAGAAGAGGAGTTTGTAGGAGATTGGGGAGGGGGAGACAGATAAATGCCAACTGACCTTGAACCAGATTAAGCTGTTGGTGGTATTTTTAGTGAATGGGAGGTAAGCTGTTGGTGGTCATTTTAAAGATGGGGAGTATGCGTGGGCCTAATACGGGGATAAAGGTAGGGAGAGTGGGGGGATAGCTTAGGGTAGGCAGTCACAGCTGCTAAGAGCAGTGAGGTATTGGCTGAGTTAGAACTTAAAGGGGCCAAGCTGAGATTCGACATTGATGCTGGGGGGGGAGGCCATTGATCTGGGTAGGAACCCTAAATACAAATGTTCGTTGAGTCTGAGTGGTCCGGTGGAAGGCGACAAGGCAGGTCTGCTTGGACGCACTATGAGTACTGTGAAGGTTGGGAGTCGGCATATAGAGGTGCCAAGAGGCAGGGGGTGTTAAGCCCAGGCTGATTTTGTTTGCAAATAGGCAGGTCTGGTAAGCGATTCTGCCCTTGAGGTGTAACCAGTTGGTCTGTTCATAAAGGTTGCACATATGGGTGCGCCTATGGGCCCCAGATACCAGATGGCAGGATTTATTAAGTGCAGTGGTTAGCCTTTTGAGGGTAGTATCAGCAGCAGCAGCTCCATAAATGACAAGCCCATAGTCAAGTATTCATAGGATTCATAGGATGGTTACCTGGTCAATTAGCCTGAAGCATGACAGACCAGAACTCGTTTACAGTAAGAACGGAAAACGACCGTTACCATAGTGTGTCTAGAGCAGTCTTGGACAATTGCACATTACTGCAGGATACCACCTCATGTAGCAATGCATTCCATTTTGTCACCACCCTTTGTGAAAACCAATGTTCCCTCTGTCTTTTGATAACCAAGTCCCCCCTATAATTGATACTGGTGTCCTCTATTTTGGTTTGTAGCAGTCCTATTTTGGAGGCCCATACATTCCCAGAGATCAGGTTCATAAAAAGCCCAGTAAACCAGACACATGTTCCCTCTATGCCTATGGTACTGTAATGAATACATCCCCAATGCCCTCAATCTCTCATCATAGGTCTTATCAATTATTCCTGTAACCATTTTGGTTGCCCTCCTCTGGACCCACTCCAATCTTCTCACATCTCCCCTCAGATAGGGTGACCAAAACAGCCCACAATACCCCAAGTGGGGACGGACCAATGCTACATACAGAGGGAGAACCACCTTTCTAGTCCTACTTCTGATGTTCCGTTTGATGCATGCTAAAATTCCATACTCCTATTTCACCACCCTAGTGCAATTTTCTTTAAAAGTTAGTGAGCTTGTAATCTGTACACCCAGCTCTCTCTCATTTTTCATAGTCTGTAGTTTAAACCCATTTATAAAATAAGTGTATTTTTTATTTCTTTTACCAAGGTGCATGATATTGTATTTATTTAAGTTAAATCTTAGTTTCTTTGCTTCAGCCACTTGAACCAATGTATTGATGTTATCCTGGAAGAGTTCAGCATCATGCACTACGGTAACCAATGTTCCCATTTTAATGTCGTCAGTGCATTTCTAGCACCAAGCCCCAGTTTTACGTGTTAAGCTGTCTATCAAGATGTTAAATATAATTATGGATAGGATTGAGCTGGCAACTGCTAGTCAGAGGGCATCAGGGGTCAGGCAGTGTTGGTGGTGGTATAGAGTCCTGATCGTAGAATTTATCACCTTAGAGATTTGATTGACATGTGCATTGTAGGTCAGTGAGCTATCAATGGTTATACCCAGATATTTAAATTATTGTACCTGTTCAAGAGGTAGACTTTGGTTATTCAGTATTGTGTGTGTGTGTGTGTGTGTGTGTGTTATATATATATATATATATATATATATATATATATATATACGCACACATATATATATATATATATAAAATGAGCCTTAGCTCAATGGTTTGTGACATTGTTTCTTGATTTTCCAATTAACGTAAGTGATGATGATGATGGTGATAGCGACAGTGTCCTTGCTTGCATTTATAGTGACATCTGGCCTAAGAGCCACATAGCAGGGATGTATGCTGATCTGAAGGGTATTAATTATGCAAGTGGCAAGGCAAGAATGTCTACAATCATAAGTCACATTCCTCATGGCGCAGCCATGGCGGGCAAATGTGCATGAAATCACTGCTACCTACTTCTAACAGGTGTTCGCTGCTGTCATCCAAGCCTTCCACAGCAGCATGGGATGACTCAACTCCTAATCCTAAACATAAAACAAATAAGCATATCACAAGGATGGCTCACCAACTAAACCCAACAAAAGACCCTTACTGATCATAGGAGACTCTATGATAAGGGGAGTAGAGTCTCAACTTCAGCAATATGGGCACTCTGAGGTCACAGTCAGATGCCTCCCTGGAACATCAGCCTGGAGGGACACTAGCCGCATTAAAAAAATAGTTTGCAACAAGGCTGAGGACGCATATACCTTAATACATAGGACAACCAAGGACCTCACTGGAAATGAACTTGGCTCAGTGGAGTTTCCTATTCTTTTGCTTGTCAATTGAATAAAAAAATTTTTTTACTACTACTACTTACTTACTACTACTACATATAGGGACAAATGGCTTAGCTAGTCAGACGTTTGATGAAACAAAAACACAGCTAACAAACCTCACCAATAAAGTGTCTTCTATTTTGTCCACTGTCTCCCTTCTCTCGAGAATGCTTCCTGTGGGGCAGGAGGTAGCAGGGTAGAAAGTCAGAGAAAGAAGATCGTGGACTTGAACACATGGCTAAAGGACTGGTGTAAAGAAAAGGGTCATCACTTCATGGGTGACTGGAGGAATTTCTGGGAGCGGGACTTTTTCAAGTTTGATGTCCTATGCCGCTCAAAGGAGGGGACCCGAGCACTCAGCCAGAAGTTAAACATATTTATCAGTCATTTAAACTAGAGGAAGGGGAGAGGGGAAACAGCACCCACTGCAGTGCCAAAGGTAGCAGTTGCCCCTCCCCCATCACCTACTAGTTCTGTAACAGGTCACACTGCAACAGGCACAAGCAAAGACAAAATGGGTACAGCCCAGGCCAATCAAATCAGATGGCATCATAAAAGTAGGAACACAGTGAGTGGGGAAAACCAAAGCTGGCAGGCACTCTGTCTCAATGCCCGTAGCCTAGTAAATAAGATACAAGACCTCACTGCCTTTATAGCAGGGGTAAACCTGGACTGGGTTGCTGTAATGGAGACTTGGTTCAATGAGAACCATTCCTGGGATGTTGCTATCCCTGGGTACACTCTGTTCAGGAGAGATCACAAAGGGAAGAAGGGAGTATTGCCATCCACATGAAGGAAGGAATCAAGGCCACAGCGGTACAGATGACACACTCTTGAGTCTGAAGCCCTTTGGATCACCCTCAAAGCTGGGAAAAAGTCCCCCATCTGAGTGGGGGTGATATACAGATCCTCATCTCAGCAGAGAGAGATAGAGACAAGGAGATGCTAGAAACCATCCTAATGATGGCCAACAGAGTCAACTTTTTGCTCGTCGGAGACTTAAATCTGCCTGACATAGATTGGTCCTCCTTCACGGCATTATCAGATAGGAGAAATTAATTCTTCATGGCTCTGTAACAGGCAGAGCTAAAACAGCTGCTGCAGTTACCCACCAGAGAAAATGCAATCCTGGACTGTGCACTATCAAACACAACCAGGATCATGGACTTCAAGGTAGGAATCAGTTTAGGATCAAGTAACCATAGGTCAGTCTGGTTCACAGTCAAAAGATCTGAGGATACAAGTCACACAAAACTGAAGATCATAGACTTCAGGAAGGCTAACTTTAACAAAATGAAAATATGCATTATGAACAATCTCAAAGTTGCAGCTGGGGGAGAAGTGGAGGAAACCTGGAAAGTCAAAAAGAGCACAATCAATCTGGTAACAGCAGAATACACAAAACAGATAAGTAAATCTAAAACGAGGAAAAATCCTCTTTAGTTTACTAAAGAAGCAGCTTCCAGTATAAGGGAAAAATAAAGCTTTCAAGAAATACAAAGAAACTAAGCAAGAAAGTGACATGGAGGAATACAGAGCAAGACTCAAGGAAGCAGGGAAGGCAATTAAGTTAGCCAAAGCTTGAGCAGAAGAAAGAATAGCAAAAGGGGTTAAAAGAGGGATAAGACCTTCTACAGATATATAAGGGAGAAAAGAACAAGGATTTGTCAGTGCTGAATGTTTGCTTGCTGGTACTGGCATTGGTAGTGCAGGAGTTAGAGAGATGCATAAAAGGAATGGCAATGAAGAATTAAACTAACACCAACCGCCACCCCCACCCTGCAGAGACTGACAGGCATTTGGGGATATGCCTTTGGGGCCGGTCGGGGGAGAAGGAAGGAGCATCTCAAGGACTGCTCTCCTTCTCTGGGGGGAGGGCGGGGAGAATGTCCAGTGCTTGACGGATCCCTGGTGGAAGCCGGGGGTACCACAACAACCGGCATTAAAATGATTCAGGGGGCGGGGTAGACACTGGACATCATTGCATGTCCCTACCCCTCCCCCAAGAAAAACACAAACCAAAAATACTTCCTGCCCGCCGCACTCAATGACGCCTGCCTTGGCCTTGATTAGCCTCCTGGACTGGCCATCAGACCTAGTCCCGTCATTGCAGTACTGTTAAGGGGGTCGGTGCCACAACCCCACCCTGGGGGGAAGCCAGGGGGTATCTGAGGGTTGCGGTCCTATATGGAGGTGGAGGCCGAGGTCCATGACCAGGCAGAGGTACCGGGCTGACGGCAGTGGGGGAAAAAAAAGTACAATAGAAAAAAAAAGATATGCCTTTGGGTCATCAGCCATAATGCTCATGCCATTCCACCTCACTTCACCCTGCAGACACCAACAGGTGCTGCAGTGTGCCTTGAGGTCTTCAGCCCTAATGGTCACCCCATTCCATAAGGAAATAAGCTGAGATGGGTGCAGTAGAGGAGAATGGGGTGAACATTAGGGGCGAAGACCCCAAGACACACCTCAATGCCTGTCACTGGCTGCAGGGTGGGGGTGGAATGGCATAAGCATTCAGCCAATGACCCCAACTCACACCCCTGACGCCTGTCATTCTCTACAGGGTGGGGCACTATGGTTGAAAACCCTAACGCCCCAGGTGTTTGTTGGTATTTTCAGTCCAAATTTTCAACATGGGCTTTTTGGGACCCCACCTCATGAACAGTGGCACTACCATTTCATTACTCAATCCCGGAAGGTGATTTCGCACAGCGACTGCACCATTTGGTGCCACAGGTGTGAAAACACATTTTGGGCAGGATGTAAAAAATGACATCTATACTGTTCATGAGGAGGTGTGAAAAAAAAGCAAAGTTGTAAATCTGGAGTGAAAATATGAAAAATTGGGGAATTTACGAGCATGCTTAGAAACTGTGCAATGTATGCTTGTAACGCAATCATTTTTGGGACTTTTTTCACCAAATTTTCAACATGGGCATTTTGGGACCTCCCCTCATGAATGGTGCCACTATGATTTTGTTAATCTATCCCAAAAGTTGATTTCCCACAGCGACTGTGCCATTCTGCGCCACAGGTGCAAAAACACATTTTGGGCAGGATATGAAAAATGAAAGTTGTACTGTTCATGAGGAGGTATGAAAAAATAGTAATGTTGAAAATCTGGAGTGAAAATACAAAAAATTGGTGAAGTTACGAGCGTGCGTAGAAACTGTGCAACACAGTCATTTTTTGGAATTTTTTCACCAAATTTGCAAAATGGGTTTTTTGGGACCCCAACTCATGAACAGTGGCACTGTCATTTTGTTAATCGGTCCTGAAAAGTGATTCAGTGCAGCAACCACAACATCACCTTTTGGGACCGAGTAACCAAATGACAGTGACAGTGTTCTCGAGGTGGGGTTCCAAGAACCCCATGTTGAAAATTTGGGGCCAAAATGCCTAAAAATGGCTTAGATATCAACCTAAGTTGACCCCCCCCATTGACTCCCATTACACAGCTTACTGTCATTTCTTCAGTTTACTGGTCAGTTTTGAAGAGTACAGACGTGTCCTGGTCCATAGAGGATCGCTGCTTCTGACCTCTGGAGGTTAGTATGGGGTAAGGGGGGTGCGGGGAGGTATGTCTACAGAGGGAGCATGAGGGTGGCGGTGGGGGAGGGGGGAATGGGGAGATGACGAGGGACCATTTTCTTTTTTACGGGGGAAAAAAAGACCTTGGGGATGGTTTTCTTTATTTGACAGGTTACCAAAAATATTTAGGCACACTGGGGTGGGCTCCCAGTGTGCCACAATAGTGTGTGTGTGTGTGTGTGTGTGTGTGAGGGCATGCCAACATGGGAGTTGGGCACCCGATGTCGTACTTGAAATATCGGGCGGGTGGTGGGGCATCTGACACTGGGAGTGGGCATCCCAGTGCCGGAAACATAAATAAAAAATTATTTTGGCACACTGGGATGGGCTCCCAGTGTGTCACGTTAATGGGGGGGAAGGGAGATACATGCTGACAGGGGGATTGGGCACCCGATGTTGGCTTTACAGAGAGTGTGTGGTTGGCGTTAGGAGCCGCCAATGTGAAAAGCTGTGCCATGGCTCATTTATGTATTTATTTATTGAAATGGTTCACCAAGAAAGGCACACCAAACAAACAAGGCGCTCGGCGGCAGGAGCCATCAAGAACCGTAGCTCCGGCCATGTGCATTACTGTGCACTGTAATGTGCATGGCCAGATCCTTGTCAGCTGCTGCCAACAGAAAGAAGGTATGTCTGTGTGTCTGGTTGTGAGGGAGGTGGAAGGTCCCGCTGCAATGAGGAAACTGACCCTCATTGCAGTGGCAGATTTCTTTCAAGTGCAGTCCTTGCTCTCAAACTGCTGTCATAGACAACTCGCTGATTCATTGGTGCCTGAGGGATGAGCCCCGTAAAGCATCAACTCATAACCATCCCTGACTGGAGCAGCACTTTCTTTCAAGTGAAGACTGCTTCTCTCAAACTGCTGCCATAGACAGCTTGCTGATTCATTGGTAACTGAGGGATGAGCCCTATAAAGCATCAGCTGCATTGGGCAAAAACTCACATGCCTCTAAAATGTCTTACTGACCCAAGATGTTTCTTGCGCATGCGTGCAAGCAAACATAAAAAGTAAGGAAGGTATCGTAAGGTTGGGAACTAGGGAGGACGAGAATGTTGAAACCAATGGACAGAAGGCAGAGGTTCTAAATTAATACTTTTGCTTAGTTTTCACCAAGGAGGATCAGGGAAGTGGACCAATACTAAAGAATGAAGAACACTGCACCAGTGAAGCCGACACAGACCCCTTCACAACTGAAAGGGTCCTAAAAGTACTAGCAAAATTAAAAACCGACCAAGCTATGGGACCTGATGGTATCCACCCAAGAATACTAAAGGAACTCAGAGAAGAACTTGCCATCCCATTAGCGGACCTCTTCAGCAAGTCACTGGAGAGTGGCACAGTACCAGACAACTGGAAAAAAGCCATGGTGGTACCACTGCACAAAAGCAGCAGCAAGAAAGATGCTGGAAACTACCATCCAGTTAGCCTCACCTCAGTGGGGGAGATCATGGAAACATTACTGCAAGAAAGAATTGTACAGCATCTAGAAGCAACTAGCCAAATAGACCTAAAGCAGCATGCTTCACAGCGGGAGGTCATGTCAGACAAACAGGACTGACTTCTTCAATTGGGTGACCAGAACGTGGACCAAGGAGGATAAGTAGAATTTGTATATCTGGATTTCAGTAAGGCGTTCAACTCTTTTCCACATAGGAGGCTGATAAATGAGTTGGAACACACAGCAGTGGAACATAAAAGAGGAGGCTGGATTAGAAACTAGCTCCAAGGGAGAACCAAGATTGTGTTAGTAAATGGCACTCTGACGGAGGAAGGAGTGGTGACCAGAGGTGTCCCCCAGGGATTGGTGCTGGGGCCAATTCTAGTTAACATATTCATCAGTGACATCACAGAGGGTTTTCAAGGAAAGATATGCCTGTTCGCAGACAACACCAAGCTCTGCAACAGAGTGGATACGCAAGAGGGGGGTCACAGAAATGATCGCTGATCTAAAAAAACTGGAGGAATGGTCAAAACAGTGGCAGTTGAAATTCAACTTCAAGAAGTGCAAAGTTATGCACATGGGGAGAAAGAACCTAGGCTGGAAATATACTTGGGGGAGGGGGAGGGACAGCTGACTGAAACTAAGATAGAGAGAGATCTGGAGGTACTTGTATCTGATGATTTAAGGACAAACAGGCAGTGCGAAAAAGCGGCGCAAAAAGCTAATAGCATTCTCGGATGCATAGGAAGGGGTATCACAAGTAGGAAATATGAAGTGATAGTCCTGCTGTACAGGTCCTAGGTGAGGCCTCACCTGGAATACTGTGTCCAGTTCTGGAGACCGCACCTCAAGAAGGACAAGGATAACCTGGAAACTGTGCAGAGGAGAGCTACAAAGATTATACATGGACTTCACAAAGACTGTATGAATAGAGATTAAACCATCTTAGGATGTACTCACTGGAGAAGAGAAGAGACGGGAGATATGATAGAGACAGATAAATACTGCAAAGGTATCAATTCAGTACAAACACAGGATCTCTTCAGGGAAAACTCGAATACATGGACAAGGGGGCACAACATGCACCTGAAGGGAGGTAGTTTCAAAACAAACAGCAGGAAGTTTTTCTTCATGGAAAGGGTGGTGGAGCCCTGTAACAGTCTACCCCCAGAGGTTGTAGCAGCAAAGACAGTGGGGGAGTTCAAGCTAGCATGGGATAGGCACTGTGGAAACCTAAGGCAGTAAAGAAACTGGGAAGGGGATAGCTTTCACGGGCAGACTAGATGGATTGCAAGGTCCCCTTTTGCCAGTACTTTCTTATGTTCTTACGTGTTGGGTGGGCAGTGTCATAGGATTATGGTTGGAATCTGAGTGGCAAGAAGCAGGAACACTAGGCATCAGGATAGATTAGGACCAATGGGGGAGACCTCGGAACACCAAGTGGGAGGAGGAGTTTTTTTAAAGTAAAAATTAATATACTGTAATATTTGCTTGCCTTATTGTAGGGATTGCTAAAAAAAGAAAAATGTTACCGTAGCTTTTATTGTGCAGGTGGTTACTGAGTCAATGCACATTTACAATCCAGTTTGGTACTTTACATTTTTATACTTAAACTAAGTATCAATAAGCATGATAATGTCTACTAACAGAAGCACTGGCAGACATTACAAACAGTGCGCTATAGAAATGCAGTACAGTATTAGTTAGACATGGAGTGCTCCACCTTTGATGAGGTAATTGCTTAGGACGTCAGGTGCCATTTTACAGTCAGATCATGCTGGCAGCCCCAGTTTGTTTACATGTTTTCAAATGCGATGACACAATATTAGAGCAATGGTCATAAGGTAATTGTTTATGTAACCCTCCCCCCAACGGCCCCCCTTGTTTCTGTCAGCAGGGCTGCTCCTCTCACATCTAGGTGCCACCGAGAGGGGTGGGGGTAGTCACTACAAATATCTTGCCAAACTCTATTGACCCATTACTTCTACTTCTGAGCCTGCCATCCTTCAGACAGGCAAACCAAGTATGGCAACTACCTGGCTCACACCTGGGGGACCATTTAGCATGGCCATCAACCTGGGTCCCTGGGAGAAAACGTTTGCTCAGCATTATGCAAGGTTTGTACTTCTGGTCAGGGGCACCCAAGTAAATCCGGACACTGGAAGCAATAACTGTAATGTCCAGACCAGGATGGGATTCTAGAGTGTGGCTTTTATTCACATAACACAGAGAATAACAAAGCAAAGATGGACCCCCACAGGGCTACTCTCACTGGTAATGCAGATTACTGAGGTACAGAGCTACTTCCTCACTACGAACCCTCAGGTTCTGAATGGATCTGGGCACATACGGCCCGAACTGGTAAACTTCTCTTCTTTCCTTGACATGGCACCCTGGCCAGTACTAGGACACTTTTCCATATGGCATGGAGTATGATGGTGGCTCCCTAAACCACCCACGAGCACATTCCGGCTCTCAGGGAAAATCCACAATCCCACATCTGGGTGCTTTCCTCAGGCATTGGCCAAATGAGCTGAGAGAAAACATAGGTGTCCAAACTGAACCCGGAGAGGTAAACCTGGTTACTCCAGATGGGGGGTCTCCCACCTTTCGCTCCCAAATCTATACTCGGCCATTCATTTGGTTACAACACCTTTCTTCGAAACACTGTTTGTAGATGCTCTCTTGAAATGTTTTACACATTTAACATTCTACTTTTCACTGGAGGTGTCCTGACTTTCAAAGTTCTGTATGTGGCTATGTCTTTACCCTAGACCCCCACTGTTGCAGATGCTTTTAAGTCATACACAATCTAAAAGTTCTGTACTTGTCAAGTCTTTCTTTGACCCCACAGTAGGCAGACACTTTTACTTGAAACTCTATCTCGGTGAACATAGTCTCTGTCGCAGAGCAAAACTCACCATGGTATGCAGGTGCCCCAGGGCTTCTTCCCACAAAATGTCTCAGGTATTCACAAAACAAGACCACTCTCAGGCAGCTTCTCCCTCTCCAGGCTGGACAAGGGGCTTGCTCCTGAATTCCTGGACTCCCCCCATCCCTCCAGGGATGGGGCACTGGAACAACTTCTAGGAAAGGTCTCTACCGCTTCCTTCTACAAGTCTTCTGTGTACCTCTCTAGGGTGAGAACACACAACCCCTTTTTCTAAGGTAGCTCTATATCAGAGCTAGGCTCTGAGGAGCTGCCTTCTGCAGCACTCCTCACTCTCCTGAGTCTCTCTTGAAACTGAATTGAATCTCCAAACGTTATACTGCTAACCCCTGCAGTTAACATTCCACTGTGGCTTATGCTGCTGCTGCGAGAATTCTATGGTGACATCATCACTCCTGCTCAGCTGAAACTGAAGACAGAGTAAGACAGTATGAAACCCATTTAATTGGCATCTCACAAGCTGCCTTTCCCTGCCTGCCACTGATTTTAAGTGGGATTCTAGTAACCCCTGGGAACAAGGGGGTTACATTTATATGCCAACACAGTACTTTTTTTCTCTACAGCTCACTGAGATCCATTTTTGAAAATGTTGACTATTAACATTAGTTGTTTAGGTGTCCTTTAAAAAAAAGACATCATACAATCTGTCCCAGGGCTGAAGAGGGCTGAGGCGCCGGGGGCACCTCACCTTTTCCCACGCTGGTGACCCAGGTTTGGGAACAGATGCTGGTTGCTTGGAGGTCAGCCAGGGAGGGAGGATTGAGCATCTGTAGGACTACGAACATATGAAATTGCCAGCAGAAACAGGCTGTAATGGTCTTTCGAGTCTGCTCGAGTGTGCAGATCAGTTAATACCTTGGAGCTGCCCCCCCCACTCCTCCTGGAGTCATACTCCACCATCCCAATCCCCTCCCTCATCCCCCTCCCAGTAGTGCCACCTTCCAGCCTAATCTTCTTCTTCACCCTGTCCCACCCCCCTTGAAACTAGTCACCATCTCTGTCACCACCGCCTCCTCCGGCAACTCGTTCCACCCCTTCACCACATTTTCGGTGAAAAAGTGCCTCCTCATTTCCTTCTTGAATTTACCCCATATGAATTTCTGGCTATGCCTCCTTGTTGTACCCTTCTTTCTTAAGTTAATGATGGCCTGTGTACCAACCCTGTTTATGCCCTTTAGGTACCTAAAGGTTTCAGTCATGTCCCCCCTCTCCCTCCTGTCCTCCAGGGAGTACATGTTTAGCACCCTCAGCCTCTCCTCATATGTTCTGTCTCCAATGCCCTGGATCATTTTGATTGCCTCTGTTGGACCCCCTCCAGTAGTTTGATATCCTTCTTCAGGTAAGGGCACCAGAACTGAACAGTATTCCAGGTGTGGTCTCACCAGTGGCCTGTACAGTGGCAGAATAATGTCCTCCCACCTAGAGGTGATTCTTCTGGTGATGCAACCCAGCATTTAATTTGCTTTGTCTGCTGTCTTTCTGCACTGTGCTGTGTGTTTCATGCCACTCCTGATCATGACTCTCAGGTCCTTTCCCTCCTCTGCTACTGTCACCTGTATTCCTCCCAGCTAATAACTGACTTTTTGGTTTCTGGCTCCCAGGTGCATTATTTTACATTTCTTAGCATTAAAGCCCAACTGCCAGATGCCTGACCATTTCTCCAGGTTAGCCAGGTCCTCCCTTAAATCCTGTCTCCCCTCCTCCATGTCCACCCTCCCACAGAGCTTAGTATCATCTTCAAAAAGGCAGATTTTACTATTGACCCTCTCTCCTATGCCACCTATCAATATGTTGAACAGCATGGGTCTGAGTACTGAGACCTGTGGGACACCACTGGTTACAGGTCTAGGGTTGGACAGTTCCCCCCCACTCTCTGTTTTCTGTCCCTTAGCCAGTTGTTGACCCACACCAGCAATTTATCCCCTAATCCCTGGTCTCACAGCTTGCTGATCAGCCTGCCATGTGGCACTGAATTGAACGTATTGCTGAAGTCCAGGTATAGTACGTCCGCCACCTGTCCCCTGTCCAAGGTCCTCGTAACCTAGTTGAAGAAGTCTGTCGTATTGGTTTGACATGACCTCCCCCTGACAAACCCATGCTGTCTGTTGGCTTGGAGACCATTTTCTTCAAGGAAGGACTCCAGCCTTTCTTTTAGAATGGCCTCCATTAACTTATCCACTATGTAGGTTAAGCTAACTGGCCTGTAGTTACCAAGCTCATCCCTGGGTCCACTTTTGTGGAGAGGTACCACATGAGCTGTCCTCCAGTCCTGAGGCACATATCCCTTTTCCAGTGAGGTGTTAAACAGGTCTGTCAGTGGTCCTGCCAATACCCCTGCCAGTTCCCTCAGGACCCTCAGGTGTACCCCATCTGGGCCAGGTACCTTGTCCACCTGCTGTTCCCTTAGTCCTCTTAAGACCCTGTCTACTTCTAAATCTCCCCCTCATACTCCTTCCTGCCTCATGGCTCACCCCGGTCCTCCCCTGTGACACAGACCCATCAGGTTCTCTGGTGAAGACGGAGCAAAAGTACTAATTTAGTGCCTCTGCTTGGTCTTCAACTTTTTCTACCCACCCTACCTCCCTCTTTATCCTAACTATTCCATCCCTTCTGCTTCTTCTCTCCTTAATGTACCGGAAGAAGTCCTTCTCCCCTTCCTTAATCCCCTGTGCCAGCCTTAGTTCTTTCTCAGCCTTGGTTGCCAGGACCTCTCTCTCCCTGCCTCTCGAGATCTCACAATGTATACCTCTCTGTCCTCATCCGTCCAGGTATGTTTGTACTTCAGGAAGGCTGCCCTATTTTCCTTTACCTTATCAGCCACCTTCCTACTATACCATCTTGGCCTCTTGGTTCTGGAATTCTTTTTACGAGCCCTTGTACAAGTGTTGGTGGCTTCTGTTAACCCCATCTTAATGATGGTCCATTTATGATCTGCATCCAACTCTGGGTGGAGCTTTGCATGGTGCTCCTGAACTATGCTCCCCAACCTATCAAAGTCTGCCTTCCTAAAGTCCACCAACCTTGTTTTAGACATGGCTGCTTCTGTCCCCATGTAGATGGAAAATCACACTGTGCGGTGGTCACTGCCTGCAAGGGGTTCCCTCACTTCTACATCCTGGACATGTTCCCCATCTGATAGCACTATGTCTAGTATGGCCTCTTCCCTTGTTGGCTCTGTGACTCCCTGTGTCACAAAACAGTCCTGGATAGCATCCAGGAGGACCTGTTTCCTGCTACAGGTGGTAGTTGGGGTGTCCAGTCTACTCCAGGTAGATTGAAGTCTCCTAGAATTACAGTGTGTCCTCTTTCCCCCCCTCCTGATCTGTTCCCCCAGCTCTCTATCCAACTCTATTCCCTGTGAAGGTGGTCTGTACACCACACCCACATGAATCCTTCTCCCAGTGGTGTTCTGGAGTACCACCCACAGGGATTTGGCTGTGCTCTCCCCTCCTTTCTCCCAGTTGCACATTATCCCTTCCCTTATATGCAACACCACTCCATGCCCCTACCCTTTGATCTGTCCTTCCTATGCAGTTGCTATCCAGGGATCTCGAGGTCCCAATCATGGAACTAAGTTGCCCATATCTCCGTGATGGCAGCTGTGTCCATGCCCCCTCTGCCATCAGTGCCTGTAGGTCTGCTGCCTTGTTAGCCAGGATCCTTGCATTCAAGGACACCATCTTCCAGTGCGACCCCTGGCCCTCATTGCTCCTGTTCCTAATGTGTCTCTTCTCCCCCCCCCACTATCCCTTCCTCTTGCCCTCCTCTTTCCTTTGTTTACCTACTGGAGGGTCTGGGGGCCACCATCACCTGGTGCCAAGTGCCTTTCCCTCTGCTGCCCCCTTTCAGTTTAAATGTAGCCTGTCTTCCAAGTAACTTTCCAGTTTGCCTTTTAGAACCCTTGTGCTCTCCTTACTTAGATGCAGCCTGTCTGGTGCATGTAGGTCCTTATCTTCCCATGTTCTACCCCACTATCCCACCAGCCCATAGCCATTTGTTTCACACCATTCCCCCAGCCATGAGTTGAAGTCCTCAATCCTAATCTTTCTACCAGTGCCGGCTTTTGGGACTGGCAATATCTCCGAGAAGGTTACTGATTGCCATACTCCACTACAGATCTTTCCTAGCTCTGAATACCTTTCCTGCACTTGCTTCACCTTATAGCCTGCCAGATCATTGGTGCCCAAATGAACCACAATGTGTAGCTTCCCCTGCCCCACACACTTTAGTATCATTGCTCCCACCCTTCCTGCAATCATGCCTGTGCCATCTTTCCTCTCTGACCTGTTTATCACTCCTTCTCCCTATCACCCCCCTTCCCCTTTTTCCTGAACTGTTCATGTACATACTGTATAATAATGTATATTGACAATACTTTTTTTTCTTAGCCTCTTGCATATTTGCCTGTATAGACCTTGCCTAGTACTGTATTATGTTTTATGTCAACTTCCACATTGTATTCCTTGATTGTACACCCATCTTTTTGCTTTGTATACTGTTTACTTTTATGTGCATTTGTCCAGGTCCACCTTGCAAATGAGCTCGCTCAATGGTGCTGCACCTGGTAAAATAAAGATTGATTGACTGATTGATTGATTGATGCCTTTTACCTCATCTTACACCCTTCAGGACAGTGTCTCCTATTCTTACAAATGACTCCTCACTTCCTTGACTCTTGCTGTTAGATTGCCTACTCTGCCATCTCTCCTTCCCATATTTCACTCTGTTATGGTAACCTCCCCATTGAGAACTCTTTTTCCTGTTCTCCAACTTCCTCACTCCCCATGGTACCTCCCTGCTTTGCCCCACCGCAGTCAGGCCTTTTCCCCCCTGTGGACTCCTCTCCTGGAGATGCCCTTTCCTTGCTCCTACCTTTTTCCTCCCTATCCCCCCGCCGGTGCTTGTCATGTCCTTCCCTCTGCGTGACTTTCCTGACTCCCTATCCCAGTTTCCCTTCCTGCTCTGAGTCCCAACCCTTCTCCCCTGACCCCTTTACTCGGTTCTGTTTCTGCCTCTCCCTGCTTCCCGAGCTCACCTATTTCCCCTTGGCCATCCAGATCCTGCAGAACTGTGAAACTGTTTGAGGTCTTCTTCCCCTTGCCTGTAATGCCTTCTGCTACCTTACTCTATTCTCCCATCTTTCCTCTTTGACCTGTCTCTTTCCCTCCTCTGCCTCCCCACCTTCCAACTTCCCCTTCATTCCCCCGGTTTCTGTGACTCTGGTGATTCCTGGTCCTGAAACATCCTCTTAGAGTCCTGCTGTGGCCCACTCCCTGCCCTGACAGTCTGGCACATTTTGTTATCTCCCCTTCCTTGTCCATCTGCCCAACCTCCTCTCCTTCTCCTTCCCAATTCCCATCTCAGCCACTCTGTTTCCTCCTTAAGCTGCCCAAGTCGCCTAAAGACTAGACATCCCCCTGCATTCCACATTATTCCCAGGAAGATGGCTGCACCATATCCATTACATCTGACTATCCTCCTACTTCCCCTTGTATTTCCCATCTGCTGTTCCTGTCCTACTGACTTCCCTCCATTTTGTATCTCTGCCCCACCTTTTGGGTAATACATGCTGCCCTAGATATCCCACCATTCCCTATTGTTCTTTTCCCTCCTTCTCTGCCTTGCCTCTCTCTGTCCTTAGGTCTTCCCTGTTACTTCCCTTACAATCCGTCCCTCTTGTCCTACCTCCCTCCTCCAGAACCCCCTACCTTGCACTTATGTGTACCCTTAACCCATCCCTTGGTTCTCCTGATCAAAAATGTATCCCCCTCAGCAGTTTGTTATAGAAAAATAATCAAAGTTACTTTCTCTTACCTCACCCTTTGTACCCCTTTTTGAAGTTTGGTCCCTGATTACCCTACTAATCTGAACAGAGCGTAGGGTTAGTGGCTGCCTATCCCTTTCCTGTCTTCAAACAGGAAGCCTCACCCTGTCCTTCAGTGCTCTCTAAAGTCAGATTAGCCCAGGGTGAGTTGGATGGGAAGGGAGAGCGGGAGTAACCTTTGCTGCTACCTGTGAAATAAACAATCAGTACAAAAAAACACCAAAAGATGTCACAGCCCCCCAATCAGCCCCCCAAATCCACAGTGAGCTACAGGCCCCTTGAACAGTCTTCCCTTTACTTTACCTTGGGTCCCGGAGTAGCCGCACCTGCAAAGGCTAAAATCAGCCCCTTTCCCAACTTGCTAGCTAATAGAATAAAAATAATATATATAAAAAAGCAAATGCACTCTTAGCAAACAGTTCCCTCAGCCACTCCTTGTGCTGTGCCATTACTAATTGAGCACTGGGAGCTTGGTTCCCACTTAGACCCATTTCTCTAGAACCAAAACATAGACTTTACACAAAAAAACAGAATCAGTCAACACACACCTGATATACTGTGTTTGTCCTGATCTCTTGTCTTCTTATTGCCTGCTGGATGAAACCCAGGCCCCTGCCTGGTAGAAAACGAAGTCCCCGTTTGAACTTCCTGAACCCCCTCCTCTGCTCTCCTCCCTCAGGGAGGGGGACTCTGTGACTCGATAATCGACTGCCACCTGGAGAAATCCAGGTGGTGGTGTGCATGAGTCACTGAGTGGGAGGGGCTCCACATTCAGAGCACTGGGGCATCTCTATGGAGCTGGAGTATGCACAACATGCTCATTGCATGTCCTGTGGAGCTCTGGGGAGAAAACGTAAGGTGGAAAACTGGGGGATGGGACCCATGAAGCCCTGCCCATCAAGTCATTGTCCCACCCACTCTCTCTGGTTCTGGGACATCTGGACTTTCAGGTGTGGGAGGATGGCCCTCCTATTCCAGCCCAACCACAGGGGCAATCCATGGGGGATCAAATCCCAGACATAGGAGGAGCATCAGGACGACTGCGGCTGACAGGAGTGAGGCAGAATAAACCGCCTGTCCTACCAAGGAGGATAAATACCTCTAAGCAAAAAAAAAAAAACTTGTCAAATATAGATTTTTTGGTAATGATTTACTTCCTATTGGAGATCTGTAGACACACACGCATATATATATATATATATATATATATATATATAGGCATCCCCCAGGATGAAACCCACTTTTAAAGCACTCTGCAGTATGCTGCAGCAGACCTACTGAATAAAGCAATGTAATTTCAATGGCAATTAGTCCCTTTTGTCATGCAGGAAACTGTGGCATTCACTTCATCCTGGCAGTGTCACATTTTCCTAAATGACAAAAGGGACTAATTGCCATTGAAATTGCATTGCTTTATTTATTTTTTAATTTTTTTATTTTAGTCTTTGGTAATGGGTAAAGCCCACTAGGCACAAGTGCCTGTTTCAGGGGCAACCTGGGAGCACTGGGCGGTTAAGTGACTTGCTCAGAGCCACACGGTATGCAAGTGGAGGTTGTGAGAATCAGCTTTAGGTCTGGTATGCTGGATGTACCAAGCTCGTTCACACCTTGTTCCTCTAACCTCTAAGCTATACTACCAGCCAACTACTTATTGAGTAGGTCTGCTGCAGCATTCTGCAGAGTGCTGCAAAATTCTGCAGAATTGGGTTTCATCCTGGGGACACCACTGTATATATGTAGGCACTTCAATGTTAAACTCAAATTGCACTTTAATAACTTTGCAACCATTCTATGGATTTGCACAGTCCTGTGGGGTAGATCCCTTGATGTGGCAAGTTACGTTCCTGTAAAATTTGCGGTTACCAAGGTACGGAGATGTGAAAAAAACATGTTCTCGCTCATTGACATTGCTGGGATTTTTCTTTCAACTTGCCTACAACCCAGGCAGTTTGTTTTTTTGGTCTAAAATTTTCAGGGCAGAAGGGGACTGCCCCATGGATGTGCCTTTTTGCTAGTCTGGTGAAAAAAGAAGCCATTTTTAAGTTATTGCAATTTAAAAATGTGAAAAAATAATTTCTGAGCATGCTCAGTAAGCACGAAAAGATAGCTGTATGAAATGAAAAAGGAATCATGTTTCATATGGGAAAATTCCTTTTTCATATGGTCACCATCTTGTTTTCAGTTTTGCCTGAAAAATTCAAATTTGGACCCCCCCAAAAAAAATGATATTCTGGAGAGGGACCAACACAAGTTGTTTGCTTATTGGGACTCCTAGGTGCATTCTGCACAGTTCTACTTTAAAAATGCCCTTTAAATGTGTTTTATTTAACACTGAAATTCTTATTTCTTATCGGCGTCATACGAAATAAGATCTTGTTTTGTATGATGACTCAAGAAACAAGATCTTCTTTCATATTTGGAAATCCCCCAAAATAATATTCTGGGGTGGAACCAACACATCTAGCTTGCTTATTAGGACCCCTTATGTGCATTCTGCACTTTACTGCTTAAAAAATACCATTAAAATGTGTTTTATATAACATTGAAATTCTTTTTTCGTATCAGCGTCATACGAAATAAGATCTTGTTTCATATGATGACTCACGAAACAAGATTTTCTTTCGTATGGGGAACCAATGTATTTCAATGTGAGTTCTAGGTAGTGGTAAGGACAAGAGATTGTGAAGCAGCTTGGCAAGCTACAGGATATCCAAGTAACATAAATGGCTGTAGCTCACACTCCACAAAAGGGATAAGAATGCTGTTTCTTCAAGGAAAGCTTCCTTTTATTAAAAGTGTATTCACCACATAAACATAACAAACTAAAGAAGCTAAGTGGTGGCAAACCACCACTTCCTTGCATTTCACCCCACTTGTAGGGGGGCTTCATGAGAGTTTGTTCTCATGTTTATGTGGTGAATACGCTTATAATAAAAGGAGGCTTTCATTGAAGAAACAGCATTCTTATCCCTTTTTTGGAGTATGGGTGCAGTAATTTATGTTACTTGTATTTCAACGTGATTTTCAATTCTGGTGCATAACTGTGCCATTTTTGCATATTTTGACACCAAATTTTCAATATAGCCTTTTAGGTACCCCACCAATGAACAATGTGACTGTTGCTATGCAACTCCCACCCGCAAGGTGATTTTTGCAGTCGCTTGGAGAATTTACCTTTCAGCTGGGATTTGCATAATGGCAGATACATTGTTCATGAGATGGAGTCATACAAATGCTATGTTGAAAATCTGGTGTCAAAATATGTAAAAAGGGCAACATTATGACCATGTGTTGCAATTTCACTACACACACATGTAACTTTGGAAATTTTAATGACTTTGGCCCTAAATTTTCAGCATAGACTTGTTATTACCCCACCTCATTTATGTCACAGCTGTCATTTTTCAAATCCTAGTCAAAATGTGTTTTTGCACCTGTGGTGCGAAATGGCATTCTAGTTGCGTGGAATTACATTTTGGTGGGGTTTTGAAAATTTTCTGTACCAGCTGTATGAGGTGAGGTAATAAGATTGCTATGCTGGCAATGTGATCACTGTTGTCCTATTAATTGGAGTGCAGGGCCCTTCCACAGAAACATATGTACATGCATCTATAGAGGGATGGGAGCTAAGGGCCCGAAGGGCACTGCGCTCCCACTGGCAAATAAGGTCATGATTACACTATCTCAAAAAATAAGGAAATTCTTTGCAAAAAAACTACATTGATGTATCAGTTAGTGTTGATATCAAATCATAAAAAGGAGGGAAATACAATGTTAGGGTTTCAACCCTAACACCACATCCCCTCCCTGCACACACCAACCAGTGTCAGGGATGTGCCTTTGGGTCATCAGCCCTAATGCTCACCCCATTCTCCTATACAGTACCCATCTCAGCTTATGTACTTATGGAATGGGGTAAGCATTACGGCTGACAACCCCCAGGCACACTCCGCAGTATTTTCAATAATGTTCAATACCCTACCTCCTGCTTTTAAGCTATTAAGAATGTTTGTTCTTTACAGAATTTTAAGTATTTGCTCAAGAAGTATATCTTCATTAAAAATATTTGTTCCTGTACCTGAATTTTTGTAGCAGTGTTTATTAGTGTTTATATATATATATTGTCTCTCCTTGTTCCTGGTCACCATTAAGCACTGACTTTTAGCCCAAGGGTTTAATAGGTTTTCCAAAAAAATGAACTTAATAAAATAACCCAAGTAATTTAGTAGTGCAGCTACAGTATAGGAGAAGTATCAGCTGTAATTGTACATTTTATACACCAGGTGGCAGACTGTTTCCATTTTGAAGCATACACCTTTCTTGCAGCAGTTTTTTCTGGACACTGCTTACATGTTTTGATTAGTATTGTTTGAATGACTTTGACCATGAAACCTTAAAAGTTCTACATGTTTACTTTGCTTCTGCTAGGTTTACCCACCTCCCAAATGCCCAGAAATGGTTAATTCAAGTCCAGTGTCAGGATCAAGACTCTGGATTACTAGGAGGTTGGACTAGGCTGATATATTTGAGAAGAGATACATTATTCTTTTATTAAAGCAGTAGTGCAAGGAAAGATGTTTTTCTAAAAAAACTAGTCTTCAGCAACTGTTGATAAAAATGTTAGCACACATGTCGAATCTGCTTTTCCAGGTGATCCCTGTGCTGAGCACCACATGTTGTGTATATTTTCACAGCCCTACCCTTGTCAGATCTACAATGCTATTTCTAAGCCAAATGTGGTGGCCATCTTTTTTCTTGAGAAAAAACTACATTAAAACCTTTATTTAAAAAACAACAACTCAGATTTTGGTGTAACCAGAAAATTTTATCACTTAATAAAACTGGAAGATGCCTGAAATTTTGCATAGTAAAAAAACGTCAGGGTTCAATTGTTTGCCTAATTTAGTTGCACTGCTGCTTTAAAGGGAATGTACTGTATTTGACCCTGGTTCCAAAGCTTATATCCATTTATTATACTGTATTATATATAATATTATAATACACTGTATTATATATAAAGGATATGCAATGGGGTTGAGTTACATAAATGATCTATGCGGACAAGAGCAGTTTGACCTTGGGTCAAGTGTGGCTTAAGCCATGAGTGAGGTGTCCGAGCTCAAATTGCTGAGGTCCACATAAATCATTTCTTTAACTTGACCCCATTGCAAGTTCCATTTATACAATAAGGCTGTAATTTGTTGTGTGGTTTTGAGTTAGTTATTTCTATTTAGTTTTGATTTTTACAAAAAAAGGGTATTTATTTGTGTTTTGCTGTGTCTTATTCTGGGTTCAGGGCTGGTTGCTAGGGTCAGAGATGGGACATCCCTTTGTCTATAGTGTGAACTTCTATTAGTTGAAAGCCGTGTTTGGGAGTGATTAAAAAAAAAAAACATGGTGGCCATATATCCCACTTAATAAGGGTCGCTTATGAAGAGGTGTGCTTGATGTTGTAAGCCGTTTATGAGGAGGTGTGATGGATTTTGTTTATTTTAAATATCTGGTTGATCCTGCATCTGCAGGGATTTGTGTTAATAATCATGCAGCATGTTATCTGTCTGATCCTGCATTCATGACCAAAGGTGCAGTGAGTAATAGAAATGCAGGCAGCCATGGTGCGGTGCGAGTGATGTTGTTCCTCTTTTTTTTCTAATCTGCTGCTGGAATTATGTATTTCATCCTGTCACTGAAATTATCTAGCTGGTCCTGTGATTGCCAGTCTGGTGAAAGAGATGCATGTAGATGGTAGAGAGAGAGAGAGAGAGAGAGAGGAGGCAGTGAGCAGGAGCGGGGACTATACCAAGCTTGAGGTGATCAGGTGAGTGTGTAAAGTGGTGGTCGGGTGGGTTGCCATGAAGAAAGCAGAGTCTGGAGAGATAAAGCCATGAGTTGAAAGCATTGAGGAGAAAGCTTAGTTTTAAAAAAGCAATAATTTGTTGCCTGTTGGTAGCTCCAGTATTGTCACTTTATTGGACAAGAACAGTGCAAGGGGGAAGTAATTCTGTGGGTGGGTGTGGTACTGGGTAGATGATCAGCTGGTGAGACTGCAGCAATTTAGTCTGTAGTGCTGCAATGAGAAGATGACCAAGTGTGACAATGTTGGAGGGGAAGATACAGTTTAAAGAATTGTGTGGAAAGTGTTTTGGCTAACAAAGTATTGGAAGGGAGTCAAGGGACCAGAGATTGACATTTGAAGCTGGTGGTGGTGGTGGCAGTAGGAACACTGCTATTGTTATTTACAAAAGGAAAGAATTGGCTTTATGTTTGCTGAAGTTTAGGAAAGTGTTAGCTGCGTATGTTTTTTATTTAGTTAGTGTGGTGTGGCGAGGTCCTGTTTGGGGAAGGCATGTTTCTCATACGGTAATGTAGTACAGTAGGTTAAGTACTGTGTATTGAGAGGTTGAGTAAGTAGTGCTATAAAGGAGAGAATGATTGATGCGGGGAAGGCGTATAGAATAACTGTGGGTTCGAAAATGTATTTAATACCAGTGGAAATGCACAAACTTTTAACTAAGATGTCCACACCTATTGCAGAAATAGTACTATATGACAAATATATTACATGGATGGGCCCTCTTCTCCCACCATAGAAACTACCATCGTATAGTTTACTAGGTTCTATACTAGGTAGATAGACAGTAGAAGGCAATGGCCCATCAAGCCTGTCTCCCACATTGCGGGATCAATGTTCCATCTGCTGGCATAGGTAGTCATCTAGCCTTTTTTTTTTTAAACATCAAATGATTTGGCTGAGATCACCTCTCCTGGTAGTGAATTCAGTAGTATGGAGGCTCTGTAAGTAAAAAAAGCCTCTTCAGATGTTCCTCCTGGTATTTTCAATAGAAATTTGTTTATTGTGACATCTTAGATTTTGCAGTCTCATGTTTAATTTTATGTTCATACTAGCCATTAATTCCCCATCGCATATTACCTTACACATTTGAAGTATTTCCCCTCTGTGTCTTCTTATTTCCAGAGTACACAGCCCCAGTTCCCTCAATCTGCCCTCATAAGTCTTGTGCCCCAATCCTGATATCATTTTAGTGGCACGATGCTGTGTTCTTTCAATGTTGTTGATATCCCTTTTTAAATGAGGACTCCATAAGAAGGAACAGTAATCAAGATGGGGCCTTATGTAGGTCGTGTACAGAGTCATTACACAGTTCTTATCCCTGGAGACAAACGTGCTTCTTATGCAACCTAGGATCTCACTTGTTTTTTGTGTAATTTTATTACATTGGTCGCCAAAAGAAAGTTCTTTATTTATGAGTACTCCCAAACTGTTCTCTGTATTTACTTCTCTCAACCTATGACCTTTTAGACTATATATAGCATTCATGTTCTCTTTTCCCAGGCGTAGGACAACACACTTGTCCATATTTACTGTGGGTACATGCCATTGTCATTTTCTCATATATCAACTTTTTCAAGATCTTCTTTAAAGTTGTCTGTTTGCTCTTGTGTCCTTACTACCGCCCCTAGTTTGGAATCATCGACAAACTTCCCCAACCAGTTCCCAGTTTCCTTACCCATATCTGAAATGAATAAACTGAACAAAACCAGGCCCAGCACAGATCCCTTCGGGACCCCGCTGGTAACCCCTTCAGTGTCTGAGAGGTTCCCCCTTATCTTAACTTGCTGAGTTCTGTTTTTCAGCAATTCTTTTATCCATGCTATTATTTTTGCATCCAAGTCTAATTTATATAACTTCCTGATAAGTAAAACAAGTGGAACGTTATCAAACGCTATCTGGAGGTCCAGATATATGATATCGACTGGTTCATTCTTATCAATTGCTTGACTCACTTTCTCATAAAAGACCAACACATTTGTTAAGCATGATCTGTTCTTTTTAAACCCATGCTGCCCAACATCACTAATAGTCTTATTTTTCATATCTGACTTTAACATTTTTTTTAATTAATGTTTCCATGATTTTACTGAGTACTGCTGTCAAACTAATGGGCCTATAATTTGATGTATTAGTCTTGTCTCCCTTTTTAAAGATCGACACAACAGTCACCCTTTGCCAATCATGTGGCACTTTTCCAGTAACAATGGACAATCTAAACATAGCAGTTGATGGGGCTGCTAGCCATTCTCCCATCTCCCTTAATAATCTCGGGTGTAGTTTGTCTGGCCCTGCTGATTTAGCAGTATTTATTTTATCCAATTGTTCCTTTACATTAGCGATATTGGTATAGTTATCCAGTAAATTGTTTTGTATTTTAACTTCCTCATTTTCTGATTCTATAATGTCATGATGTAATGGATTAACTTTGACATAAACAGAACAAAAATAATTATTAAATGTCTCTGCCATTTGTTTTGGATCTGATACCTGTGATGTACCTGTTTTAGTGGACATACTGACCTATCATTCCCTCTATTATTAACATAAGCAAAAAATGACAGCTCCATCTTTTGTATAGGCCATCTTAAACTCTAATTTTCTTCTTTCACTCTTTGTTAATCTTTTACTGTTCTTAAGTTTCATTCTGTACGTCTCTCTATTATAAGCACTGCTGTCTCTTTTCATTGCTTTATAAGCTCTTTTCTTTTAATCTAGCTGCTTTCTAATTCTATTAGAGAACCACAGGGGTACTTTACCTTTTTTGTTATAGATTTTTTTTTTATTAGGGATGAATCTATGTTCTAAGGTCAAGAGTGTAGTTTTGATGTCAGTCCAGAATGTATTAAAGATGTTTGTGTTACAAGTAGTTTTCCAATCCCAATCTTTCAAATATCTAGTGATAGAGCTGTACTTTGCTCTTGCGTAGTTTTTATCAATTGTGTTGCCTTTAATTCTTTTTATATTATTAGACAGAGTAAATGTAACAATATCATGATCACTGTTCAGCAAGGGTTCATTTATTGTGACATCCCTTACATTGTTAGTCATGTCCTTCAGTACTATATCAAGTATATTGTTTAATCTAGTGGGTTCCCTAACCATTTGTTGCAATGCACATTCAATTGTCATGTTGAGAAATGATTGTTCTCAATCATTAGTTACACAGAGATTTTCCCAATGAATACCTGGGAGATTAAGGTTGCCCATGAGAATGATGTCTCCGCTCTGGACCATATTAATTGGGTGGGATATTCAGAAGGGTTGCACCCCAGCATGATATTCAAAAGGGGAAAGTGCGTGGCACAAATCCTGATGCGTCGGGGTGCATCAGTAATGCATGCAGTGCAAGTGGGAGGGGCATGCTCATGCATACCCTCGCACAGCCCGATATTCAGCCCGGAATGTGCGGAGCCCATGCAGGTGCAACCCCTGCATGCGCCACATACAGGTGTTCCAAAAAATAAAGGAGCAACAGCTGGCCACCCACAGATGAGCTACTGTATTGCAGGGATTCATTCACATATCTGGACTATGTAGTACGGTACGGTCTGCATGCCCATTGGCCCACGCTGTGGACCAGTGGGCGTACAGCTGTACTGTATGCAGTCAGTCGGTGGGCGGCTGGGCAGCTTAGGGGTGAGGAACTTCTGTCTGCTGCTTATCAACCACCAGACTATAGTGAACAGAATCACAGACAATTAGTTAAAAACGTAATGGGTGGGATATTCAGACTGCGCCAGGCTGTGGCGGGGGGCGGGTGGCGGGGCTCAGTGGGAGGGTGGGAGGGGGTACTGCTGGACCACCAGGGATGGGATCTAATCTTGTTTTAGACATCTGCCTGCGATTGGGCTGCGAGTGGTCCACTGGACCACCAGGGATATAGGAGTTTCATATATCTATACTTATGCCTGCAATCGGCTGCGAGCGGTCCCCTGGACCACCAGGGATATAGGAGTTTCATATTTCTATACTTATGCTCGTGATCGGGCTGCGAGCGATCCACTGGACCACCAGGGATATGGGAGTTACATATTTCTATACTTATGCCCGTGATCAGGCTGTGGGGCACTTTGCCACTTGTACAGGGGGTGTTGGTCCCC
This sequence comes from Neoceratodus forsteri, assembly GCA_016271365.2. Lineage (NCBI taxonomy): Eukaryota > Metazoa > Chordata > Ceratodontiformes > Ceratodontidae > Neoceratodus > Neoceratodus forsteri. The sequence goes on from CM057456.1 coordinate 376,411,557, forward strand.
GACGGCTGCAGCCTGGCAGGGCGCCAGGCGCAAGTCGCCAGGGATGGGCGCACCTCCATGCAAATGGGGCAACAATGAAATGCAAATGGCCCCATTTGCACCTTGCATGCATTATGGCCCCATTTGCATGTGCACCTTTGAATAACGTGGTTGATGTGCCTAGCGCATCCCCTGCCCCTCTCTGGCCACTTGCGCTGGTGTAGTGCCACTGCGCCATGCACATTTTGGGTGGCCACAGAGCGATATTCAATGGTGCTGAGCCATGGCGCAGCACCATTGAATATCACCCTGTCAGCGTCCTGGCACACCCCAGCTGCACTGCGCCCAGGCTTGCGCCACAGCCTGGCGCAGTCTGAATATCCCACCCATTATGTTTTTAATTAATTGTCTGTGATTCTGTTCACTATAGTCTGGTGGTTGGTAACACAAACCTACAAGTAATTTCTTCTCATCTTTCCTGTTAATCTCTAACCACAGTATTTCTAGCTGATTTTCATTATGATTAGGTATTTAATTGCATACAATGTTATTTCTAACATAGATTGCTATGCCCCATCTCTCCTTAACCCCACTCTCTATATAGTAAATTATAGCCATTGATGCCTCTGTTCCAGGTGTAATTTTTATTCTACCATGTTTTGGTGACTGCTGCTATGTAAATATCTCTTTCTGTTAATATTAGTTCTAACTCTGATTTCTTAATGACAGTCCTGCTCTGTGCATTGGTTAAGAGACATTTTAAGTCTGCCTTTTTAGTGTTATTATATGGTGTACCTTTCCTTACTGAAAGCATCCCTCCCTGTTTCCCCCACCTTACTAGTTTGAACCATGAGTATTAATATGCTTGTGGAAAATTATTCCCAACATCTTTGAAAATGTCCTGCTGAGGTGGAGACCGGCTAATGCATATAAATCATTTCTTCTTTCAAACATCTCCCAAGTAGTAATACACTCAATACCTTCTTCCAGGCACCAACTTTTTAACCAGTTGTTTATTCTTTTGATTTTATTATTTCTCCATCTACTGGCCTTTGCTACTGGTAGGATCTCAGAAAACATTATTTCACAGTTGCTCTCAATTATCATGTTTTTTTAATGTTTTAAAATCTCTGATTATTTCCTCTTCCTGTTGTATTCCAACATTGTTTGTGCCTAAACAAATTACTGCCAGGGGGTTTACTTTTGCAGGTTTTATTATGTCTTTGACCATATGTTGTATGTCATCAATTGTGTCACCTGAAAAATAGCTAGAGGCTACGCTCTCATTATTCCCCTTGTGCTATAGTGGTCTGTATATTTAATCATTGTGTCCCCATTATATAGATCTGTCTAGCCTCTGGGCTCTCTTCTGCACCACAGTTGTTTTCCGCGGAGGCAGGGATGTTATTATCCTGATATTTGTCATGATTAACATTGCTACTAGCAATCTCTAATAGTTCCTGGGATTAGTCTTCCATTTGCATAACTAACTCAACCAATGGGGAGAACGTGTTTTCTGTTTTAAGCTGCAAAAGTCTTCCCTTCTCCCTTTTTTAACCCTCGTGTTATCATTATCAACTACACTACACTCCTCAGTCTCATTTTCTGCAGGATCCCACATTCTTTTTTTGTTATTCAGTGCAGTTGTTGATGTGCTTTAGCTTGCCTGTTTACCAATATTCTGTTCCTTTAAATAGATTTTTGTACGTAGGGATGCTAACTTCTGTTCCAAGTTAATATTTTAGTATGACATTTTTTAATCTCGGTACACTGGTTACATATATATACCGAAAAGTAAGTATTCAGCTCCATGCTAAATTTTTGACAGGAAGTACACCTGTTGCCCAGCATACCATTTGTTAATGTAACAACGCTCATATCCAGTTTGAATGTACGTAGCCTAGTGTATCCTGCTGAATCTACAAGTTGTTATAAAATTCCCTCCAACAGTGGTTGCTGATAATATGGGTATGATTTAACAAATTTGCACTTGGGAATAAGACACTTTCCTTATAGTCTCTGAACTCGCCAGTGGTGATCTTTTATCTAGTGGCACTCCTTAAGGTTATAACCCTGTTCCCTGGTTACCTCAGCAGATGCAGGCAGGTGCTGCTTACCTCTGCCAGCATTGCCTCCACCCTGCGCTCGCCTCCACTCACTGAAGATCGTCTTAAGTAGTGAGCCAGGCAGAAATAGTGTTCCCTTGTGACCTGGTGGTTGCCTAGCAACTGTCAACAGAGTACCAGAGAACCAGAGCAGGCTGTAGCCATAGTCTGCCTTTGAAAAGACAGATTAAAAAGCTACCAGGGAGCACTAAGGGGCTCCTCCAACTACCACACTAGAGCAGTAGCCAAGAAGCCTGTACCTCTCGTATATGAGAGGTGAAGGTCACGTCTTCAAATCTCCATGTTGTCCCAAAGATAAAAAGCTTAGTTTGAGCCCTTCAAAAGTGAGCCCTGATACATAAAAGTATGTGGAAACACCCTTGTGGTGATTTCCACTGCACACATAAAACTGAAACACTCCACTCGCTGAGGCCCATCTTAAGTAGTGAGCCAGGTGGAAGTAGTGTTCCCTTATGACCTGGAAGTTGCCTAGCAACAATCATCACATTACTGGAGAACCACAGAAGGCTGCAGCAATAGTCTGCCTTTACAATGACAGACTAAAAAGCTACTGGGGAGCACTAAGGGATTCCTCCAACTACCCCACTAGAGCAGTAGCCAAGGAACTTCTACCTCTTGTATATGGGAGGTGGAGGTCATGTGTTCAAATCTCTGTGTTGTCCCAATATTTTATGATATTTAAGTACCATATACCAAACCAGTAAACTACTAACACCATATTCAAACCTGCAGACACCTTAACATAGTAATGCCTGATGAACACACAAAAGAAAATCACATTTTTGCAACCTTATTAATGCACACAACCACCTTAACAAATTAATGAATACATGAAACAAACGCCTTAGTAACACATGAGCAGTATGCCAGCTTAACATAATACAAACACACCTTTAACCAATTCAGCACTACACAAAGTAAAAACACCTACCAAATGAACACCACAAAGAAAAAATAAATACATAAAATAAACCATTTAAATTCCAGGACATCTCCAAGCTACAAACACCCATTACCATGTCTCCCAAACAGAATGACATACAAATGCTACCTACAGCCTACAGCCATGACATGCCCCAAATAGCAACGGCACAAAGTACAAACTCACTTTATATTAGGATTGATCAGATTTGGTGGAATCTGTTCAGGTTAAAGGAGAACTGCTCTGAACCTGTTTGCAATATTTCCAGAAGATGATGATTTTTAAATACTGTTTCCATGTCTGTTACTTTTCCATCACTATGGACTTTTCATTTATCCTAGTTGGTGTTTCTGATTTATGCACAGATAATAAACATCATTTTAGAACCGAATGATGTAGTTTATGTCCCTTGCTCTGTTCTTCCATTGTTGGCTCAATGCATCCATGTTCTGCTATAGAACTCTGTGACTGCTGGTTGACATACACTACATCACACACTTCAAAAATGGCCCCTGTTAATTGAGCTGTGGCTTTGATTTGACTCCTGTTGCCTCTAAAACATAAACAATTTGATGTGGAAACCATTCCCCATTGCTATTAATAGAGTGCACCACCACACTTTCCAAACAAGCACATCACAAAACGTGAGAGGGTAGAAGCAGTGCTGCTGAAATTGGGGACCAGGAAGGGGAAGGGGTCAGGCAGCTGGTTCTCCAAACTGAAAAGTTATGATCCTTTTCCTTAAGAAATATGCACAGTAATAAATTAAGAAGAGTGAGCTTTTGAAGTCCTTATGAGAGTGAGCTGCTGCTGGAGGCCTTAACAATTTACAAATGAGAATAATTTTTATTCAGCACCAGAGAGTGAATCAGAAACATCAACTGATGTTACAAATAGGCCTGTTTAGATGGAACAATAGCTAGCATTAAAAAAAAAAAACTCATCTGGAAATAATGACATTGAAGTTCAGTACAGTTCTTTCTCAAGGCAATCGATTCAGAATCAGAATTCCAGATTCTGCATCTGCCGCTTACTTAAACCTTGCCCACCCAGTTACATCACAGTAAAACAAGCACACAGTAAAAAAAACCAAGACATTCACCTTCATCCATCCTTGTTTTCCCCTGCTATGCCTTAACAGGACTTCTGTGCCTGCTCTGCCTGCTGCACTGGGGATTACTGACAGGGTTCAGTTCTAGCTTCAGGCTCAGGGCAATAAGGCATCCCAAAAATTCTTCCTTTTAGGCCTTGTTGTTGCTAGGAGAAACTAACTGATACTTACTTCCTTCCCCAGCAGCCAATCCCAGCAGTGCCTGGCCTGCCATCCCCAACCGGCAACCAGACATACATGCTGCTGAATAGATAGCCACCCCTCCAACTAGCAAGTCTTGTGTCCTGTTGAGGCCAACTCTGTCTAGACAAGATGACTTACTTTCTTTCTTTCTTTCTTTCTTTCTTTCTTTCTTTCTTTCTTTCTTCGTGGCGCTAACTGCTCCTTTCCAGATGTGCCCTAGGGGAAGGAGATATGGAGAGTGCAGTAATAAGTTACATCAGTAATGTTACAATTATAAAATAATAATTGTAAAAAGTAAAACTTATTCAGTAGAAAATTGAGAGTAAGTACAAAGTAAGTAGTGCAAAACATAGCATATCAATAGCAACAGTTCAGCAAAGTGCAACTGGCAGCAAAATGAAGGAGGGAAGAGAGATTGCGAGTACACTAGGGGACTAGTCAGTGGGACAGGTGGACCAATAAACCAGGGCAGTAGGGTGAGGAAGTAGTATGGGGAAGGATCAGTGGGATTAGCCTAGGATCAGCGGCAGGAGTGAGTACTGTGGTCACATACAGTAGGAGGGATTTTAGTGATAGGCAAGAGGGAGCATTGCAAATAGGGAGGGTGCTCCAAAATTTGTTGAAATGGAAAGAGAAAGCAGCTTGACCATCAGAGGAGTTTACAGGAGGGTGAGAGAGCAGGTGCCAGAGCTGCAAAGGGTGTAGGAGGTGGAAGGACATGAGGATAGGTGAGAGAAAAGGTGGGGGGTGGGGAGCAAGTCAGAATTTGGAGACAATGGTGGCACAATGAGTTAGGTGCCTGGCATCAAGTGAGGGCAAAGAGAGTGAGAAATACAGGAAACAGTGGTGGGTTCTGGGGAGACAATCCAGGGCAAAGTGGCAGAAGGAGTGAAAGAGGGGATTCAGCCTAGCAAAGGTGGACCTGGAGGCAGTGCTATATAAAATGTCACCATAATTGAAGGTAGGTGGAATCATCTTTGTGACGATCTATGAGTGGGGAATGGGATACTTGCTTTGTTCCTGCAAAGTGGCCCGAGTTTAGCATGTAACTTGTTGTGGATGGAATCCCCATGAGTAGAGAAATCCAGATGACAATCCAATCATATGCCGAGGTATTTAAGGTATCACCAGTACCTCCAACACTTACCCCAAATATGAGATGAAAAGTAAAATTATAACATTGAAAAACCTTGACCGGTCACAGGGAGTAAATCACTTACATCTCTCAATTAGTGTCATTCATTAGCTGAAGGAAAACACACCCTCCCTCCCTTTTGGCATTCCTCTGACGCCAGACAGCAAACAGCAATAGATTAAATTCAAGCTGTTGGTTAGTTTTAATATTTTTAGCAGTGAATATACCACTTAATACCAGCCAAATGTACCACTTGTACAAAAAGTGTCTCTTTCAGTCTAAATATACCACTTAATATTGGCCAACTATATCTGCTGTACAAAATATTTCTTTCAGCAAGCAGGAAACATTTCTCTGAATGTCGTCATTGTTAAAAATGAACACCCCACTCACTATCTGCAAGCATGTCTGAAACAATCTTACCAATATCATTCGCAAGAAGATACTGGAAGTTATTTGGCATTTTAAATATCATCACAGGGTCACATGACTAGTCAACCCCATGAAAATCCTGCTGCCAATTAAACTTTATAAACATATTAATGATATAAAAAAAACTAATTTTGAGTTATGAAGCACAACCACAGTTTCCCTTTTAACAAAATCATAAAGAAAAATATTTACTGTGTGAAAGATTTATAGGGTGTTAAAGATAAATAAAAAAGACTTTGTTCACCAACGTTGGGGGCTGAGACTAACATTGATCAACATATGTATTATAACAATAGTACTGTAACATGTTTATTGCTTACTTTTTAAAACGTATTCTGTTTTGGCATCACAACTATGTAGCCCTGGGGTGAAATCAAATGCTAAACAAATTTCTGAGTTCAGATAGATACGCTACAAATCACTATATGCACAGTGACTCCTCTGTGCCTTCCCTTTACTTTGATGAATCTTCTCTTTTTATCTGAAAGTCAGGGTATTGACTAGGTTATATTTAGCTATTCAATTAATGTTAACAGTTTTTTTGTCCAGTATCTGTTTCTCTCCTCCATTTTGGGGTGCATATAGGGAGAGGAATCACCAGCAGAACGAGAGAGGCAGTGTTACCACTGTATTGATTATTGGTGAGAGCTCACCTGGAGTAATGTGTGTAGTTCTGGAGACTGTATCTCAGGAAGGACATAGGTAGGTTGAAGGCTGTCCAGAGGAGGGCAACTAAACTGGTTAGGGGCTTCATCATGAGCTCTATGAGGAGTACCTGAGAGATCTCAATATGTACACCCTGGGAGAGAGGAGGGGGTTATGACAGAGACCTATACTATAAGTATCTCATGGGTTGAATAAGGTAAAGAAGGGGAGGATTTTGCAGAAGAGAAGGGGCACAAGAATATAGGGTTGTCTGAGAGTAAGAAGTGGCATGAGAACATGGCATGCTATGAAGCTGGAAGGGGGGGGGGTTTAGGAGGGATTTGAGAAAGTATCTCTTCATCAAAAGAGCATCGAAAGAGTGGTAGATGCTTGGAACAATCTTCCAGCAGAAGTGGTAGAGGCGAAAACAATGGTGGGCTTTCAGCATGCGTGGGATAGACACAGAGGAATCTTGGTAGGAAAGTAGGGGGTGGGGAAGTAGCCAGAGATTAGGTAGGGACTGCGGTGACAGTATAGGCAGTGACAAAATGGACAGACTGGGTGGGCCATAGGTCCTTATCTGCTGACAAATTCCATGTTTCTCTGTTTCTATTTTTCCACTGGACTAGAACTGTCTGAAACAAAAAAAAGAAAACCTGTCACCATTCTGAGTGCAGAGATCTTTGAAATATTGTAAGACATTAGTAAAAAATATACAGTATATGTAAGGGTTGACATACTGTACACTAGAAGGTAAAATGATTTTAAAATATAAAGCTTTTCAAATAGGATGTGATGAATGATCATGGCATCATAAAACTATTGAAGGGCAACACAGGTCAATTTTCTCATCAGTTGTTTAGTTTGGCTCACAAACTTATATATACCACATCAAATGCTTACCATAGTTTTTCCTAAATCTCTCTCTTTTCCCAATAAGATAGGGAAAAAAACACATTTAGTAGAGACCTTGACTTAAGTAACTACTTGAAGTTTATACTAATATACTGTTGCTATTTTGTTTTGAAAATTTTAAAGTTAAACAATGCTTATTGCCTCAGGTTTCATTACTGCTTTTGGACACAATGAGAATTTTGCATAATGAATGAAAGTCCCTATACTGCTGGGCTGCCTGCCAGTTTTGGAGCATATCAGGGCTGACTCCTTTAAGAACACGTAGCTCATTACTAAGTATACGCAGTGTAAAAGTTCTAGGTGAAGGGGTTGGTAACTGTTAAAAACATGGGTATAGCCAGGGCATAATATCTGAGTATTGCTGATTTATTTTTTTAACAGAATTCTGAGTAACCTGGGTTCAAATCCCAACTAATGCACTTATTTTTTTATCTCTTCTGTTTCTCTGGGTTCCACTAAAGGTGCTAGTGGAATGCAGTGGAGTAGTAGGTCTGGAGTTGGGACTTTTTATGAAATCCAGGGTGGGAATCAGCTTCATATGGAATATAAAATGGGGCCTTGTATCTGGGACTGCACACAGGCAAGAAGCTGTTGGTTTTCCACCCAGAACTGCCTTAAAGGCAATGCTATGCTGTTGCAGCTTTTTCTCCTAAAATACTACCTTCTGCACTATTTTTATTATTCTAACTCCCTGCCACCAAAGATTATCACACGAGTGAAAAAAGAACCAAGCTATCTTTTATACTAGCAAGTGTTTGTTCTGAATGAAACTTTTTTCCTTTTTTTTTGAAGTACAACAGCAAATATATGTTTCTAGTAGGAATCAGACCACTGAGACTTTGTTTGGAAGGTGAAGACACAAGGCAAGGGCTGCCCGATGGGTATCTGAGTCAGGTAGTGTGGATATTGCCTATTTTTGGCCAGGTAGGGTATTTCGGGTAAGGTACTACCCTACCCTACATAACAGTGTAATTCTCGGGTCAGGTAGTTTGAGACCGGTAACAGGTAATTGCTAGTGTTCCTCATCTCTCCCTCAGCTGGTAAGGAGTTAACAGTTTTTAGTCAGAAAAAACTAAATACTGCAATGCTTGGTATTGTCTGTTTGGAGGGAGCTCATTGTAACTTGCAAAGAACAGGGTGTTCTGAAAGGAAACATAGAAAATGAGGGCAGATAAGGACCGCATGGCCCACCTAGTCTGCCCCCTAACCCACTCTAGCACCTCAGACCCTACTTGATTCCCAGCTTCATCCCACCTTCTTATCCACCAGGGTTCCCTTATGCTGATCCCATGCATTTTTGAATGTGTTTACCATTTATGAATTGGAGTGTTTGCAGGGAGTCAGTGTTCCAGGTTGGGAGATTGAGCTCTTTGGAAGTAGTAAACATCGACCATTGTAACATTTATTTAGTCTGCCTTTCTGATTGAAAACTATTAACACTTTACCAGCTGGAGCAGGGATGAGGAACACTAGTAATGCCTATTTTTAAACTTAGATGTTATTACTGATTCAACATATAACAATGCATCAACAGCAAACATATACATCATGTGCATTTGGAATGCCTTTTTGCATTCAGTCTGGAAGGGATATTAGTAATGTTGTAATCAGGTTGAGTAACTGGGTCTGGTAGTCGGGTTGAATAATTTAAAATTACCCTACCTAATTACAACATTACTAAACCAGGTAGGGTTGAATATATGTACAGTGAGATTGGAGGGGGGGCTTGCATGTGGTGAGACAGGAGGTGGGCTTACATGTGGTGGGATTGGAGGTGGGGCTTGCATTTGGGGATTGGATGCAGGGTTTCCATGTGATGTATTCGGAGGAGGGGTTTACTTGTGGTGAGATTGGAGGTGGTGTGTGGATTTGGGGACTGGAGGTGGAGATTCTATGTGGATGGGGGGAGAATGGGAAGAGGTTTGCATGCTGGCCAGGAGGCAACATTGGGTGGTCTGACATGTGCAATGACTAGATCAGGGGCAATGTACTTCTGGTGGTTGTGGGATTCAATCCCATGACTATGGGGTCTTTTGGTTCATAGCTCAGTGCTCCAACCTCTGCACTATATTGCAGACCTTAAGAAACTGAACATTTTTTTGCAGTAATAGTTGGAGCATAAGAATAAACAGTGCAGCAAGTAAAACTGTAATGAGCATGGTTAAACCATGAGTGCTGTGACAACATAATTCATGAATATTCTTGATAAGATGGTACATACGTTCCCTTGTCTAGAACTGAACTGCTGACCCTTTGGTTGTAAAGCAAGCATACAGTACATCCAGTGTGCCACCTGAGGAGCTTGGTCAGTGGGCTGCTTCTAGTCTTTAAAGAGGAACTTTCGTGATGGTCCCAGAAAATAATCTTGCAGCCATTTAATGTAGTAATGTACTTCAAATGTTGTGTGCATGTCTTAGTTTTGTCAAAGGTTTACTCTTCTGTCCATATTTTGAGTTGTTTTTGTAGCCCTGCTACACATGCCTGTGCTTTTCAGCTTCTGGGATGCTGGCTCCTGGTGATGTCACTGTATGAGTAGGAGTATGAGCTGCAGCTGTTTTGCCAGGGAAAACTCCCATAACCTGGTGCATACACTATGCTCAGCATTGCTTCCCCCTTCCCCAAGATACCCTGTTATCAATGCAATTATTATGATTACACCCAATTCCTTGTCTGTATCTCATTTACTACAAGTGATTTTTCACATACATCAGTAGCAAAGCATGGGGAATGAGAGGCTGAAGACTTGCTGTCAGCTGAGACAGCTCCATGGCTGTTGATTGCCTAATTGTAGTTCATTGCCTCCTTGCAGTTCATTGCATCATTGTAGTCAATTGCAGCGTCAAGGCCTCATCTATTAGTAGTGCCTTTATTCCTTTGTAATCTGAACTCAAGTAAATGGGGTTGCCAATAAAAGGCAGCCAAAATTGTCTGATGGCATTCCTGAAGAAATAGAGGAGGAGCTAGGGACATGAGGGATGGGGGGAATGAGAGAATAGGTATGATAGAGGGAGGGAGGGGCGGAGCTTGGTGAGGTCACGATTGATAGGCAGGTAGAAGAAGGGGAGGGCACAGGTGATGTCATCATTGACAGGTGCAGGTGAATGATGTGTACACCTGTGGGGTTATAGGATTTGCCCAGGGGTGTGGCCTGGAGGGGGTCCTTGCCAGGGGTCCTTTTGGGGTACATAAACCCAGGTTTAGGAGCCTTCCCCCTCTTTCTGCTGGGATTTTTTGCATTTTGATCTCAGCACAATGTTTGGCAATTTCTGCCAATTATTTGCAACTCTAGGTAAGGTATTGTAATTCTGGGGCCTGGGCCACCAGGCCTTGAGGGTTTTCTGAAGCTGATTTGGCTTTATTAAGAAGGAAATGGTCATAGCAATCCGTATTTCATTTAGCTTACTGGTTCTTTTATTATGTTTGCTTGCACGCACAGTGCACAAGAAACATATTGAGGTTAGTAGAGCAGAGCAGTCCAGCCAATGCTTTCAAGGGCACATCCCTCGGCCACCAATCAACAGGGAAGCTGCTGATGATGGCAGTTTCAGAGAGAGCACTGGACTTGAAAGAAATCTGCTGCTCTAATCAGGGACAGTTTCATCATCCCTGATTGCATTGGCAGCTCCCCCCCCAACAACCAGGCACACAGTGGCGGAGAAGACTCCAGCCATGCATATTACAGTGCACAGTAATGCAAATGGCTGGAGTATGGTGACGCACATCAATAAATAATGTTAAATAAACTGTGTCGTGGCTTTGCAGATTGGTGGCTCCTGCAACCCACCACACAGTCCCTCGAAAGCTGACATCAGGGTGGCCAATCCCCATGTTGGCATGCCCCCCCCCCATCATTGTGGCTCACTGGGAGTCCACCCCAGTGTGCCCAGATAAATGTTTTTTTTTCACTTTCTGACACTGGGATGCCCACTCCCGGTGTCAGACGCCTGCCCCCCATCTTTCATTGCCAACAGGGGCGCCCAATCCCCCGTCAGCATCATGTATGCCCAACCCTCCCCAACTCATGTGGCACACTGGGAGCCCACCCCATTTTCCATAATAATTCTTACATATTTCCGACACCGGGATGCCACCCCTCCCAGTGTCAGATGCCATCCCAAGTCCGTTCTTTCTAAGCCAACACTGGGGTGCCTATTCCCTGAGTCAGCTTGTGTTCCCCCCCACACACATTAGTATTGCACACTGGGAGCCCACCCCAGTGTGCCTAAAAAAGCAATATTTACCTGTAAATAAAGAAAACTGCCCCAATGTATTTTATTTTGTTTACTTGTAAAAAAGAAAACAGTCCCTCGGCGTCTCCCTAGGCACCCCTCCCTCATAACCACCCACCCTCTGTGCACCCCACCTCCCCACCCCCTCACCCCATATTTACCTCTGGAGGTCCGACACTGCGATCTTCTCTAGACTGGAAACACGTCTGCACTCTTTAAAAACCAACTGCAAACTGAAGAAAATCACTATAATGGCAATCAATGGGGGGTTTCAACTTAGGTTATCTCAGCCATTTTTGGGAGTTTTGGTCCCAGATTTTCCACGTGGGGTTCTTTGGACTCCACCTTATGAACACTGTGACTGTCATCTCATTTTTTGGTCCCAAATGTGATTTTGCAGTTGCTGTGTGGAATCACCTTTTGTGACTGATTAACAAAACAACAGTGCCACGGTTTATTACGTGGGGTCCCAAAAAGCCCATGTTGCAAATTTGGTGAAAAAAATTCCAAAAAATGACTACATTACAAGCTTGCGTTGTGCAGTTTCTACACACACTCTCAGAACTTCGCCAATTTTTAATATTTCCACTCCAGATTTTCATCACTGCCATTTTTTCAAACCTCCTTATGAACAGTATAGCTGTCATTTTTCATATCCTGCCTGAAACATGTTTTCACACCACTTGCGTGGAATGGCGCAGTCACTGTGTGAAATCAGCTTTTGGGATGGAGTACCAAAATGATAGTGTCACTGTTCATGAGGTGGGGTCCCAAAAAGCTTATGTTGAAAACTTGGTGAAAAGATTCCACAAAATGATTGTGTTACAGATGTGCATTCCAGAGTTTCTACGCATGCTCGTAACTTTGCCAGTTTTTCATATTTTCACTCCAGATTTTCAACATTGCATTTTTTTCACACCTGCTCAAGAACAACACAGCTGTCATTTTTCACATCCTGCCTGAAATGTGTTTTTGCATCTGTTGCAACAAATGGCGCAGTCACTTTTTAGGATTGAGTAACGAGATGATAGTGCCTCTGTTCATGAGGTTGGGTCCTAGTTTAGTTTAGTTTATTGTTCTAGGAATTACTACCTTTGAGCCAGATGCTCTTTTACAAAGGTTCCACGTCAATTAGGTACAGTACAAAAGGTTACATAGATAACACAACAATTTGTGTTGTGTCAAGAGCAAGAAAACATATACAAATACATATCAAATCATTTGTGCAAAAGGACATGAGATATCAATAATCACATTATTATTACAAGAAAGAGGTCATGCCAGATTAGGAGAAACAAATAGGAAAAGTCCAGAACAGAGAGGGTCAGTGAAGGTGTGGGAGCAGACAATAGCAGGAGAAAAGGTTTCCAAACATGTCTTTGTCAAATAATGGGACAGGGTGGGTAGTGAGAAAATAGGAGGTTTAATCAGGGCAGTCACAGGAGCTGGAGGTGGCAAGGTGAGAAAAAGCCTTGATTTGAAAATACCTAGAGAGGTGGAGGCAGTAATATGAGTGCTGAGGGCATTTAGCCAGTTGGGGGCACGATAGGCAAATGATCTTTGTTCCTGAGAAGTCCGGCATCGGGGGACTTGGAGAGGCTGGTGTTCTGATCTTCTGGTAAAATGGGTGCTAGCGCTTGGGCACAACAAGTCTTGGATACAGGGTGGAGTGAGGCCCAGAGTGGATTTTTTCGCCATCAGGCAGGTAAGGTACTTTATCCGGTTTGAGAGTTGCAACCAACCTGAGTCAGCATAGAGTTCACATGTGTGGGTACGTCGGTGTGCACCAGTGAGCAACCGACAGGCCTTATTTAGGGATGTTGTAATGCGACTAAGTGCTGTAATAGTGGCAGATCCGTATATAACTAAGCCATAATCAACGACTGAGATGATAGAGGATTGGATGGCAATCCTCAGTGCAGAATGGGTAAGAAGCTGTCGATTCCGATACAGAATCCCAATTCACTGATTAATAGTTTTTGCTGTACTATCAATGTGAGTTGCAAAGGTTAGGCCTTGATCAAAGTTGATTCCAAGATATTTGAAAATTGGTACTTGTTCAAGGGTATTTCCTAGGTATGTATTAATGGTGAGTGGGACTTGCCGTTTCTTGTTTTGCGGGTTAGAGAAGAGCATGGATTTAGTTTTTTAGTGGTTTAGAACCAGCTTATGTTCAAGGAACCACATCTCAACTTTGGAAAAAGCATGCTGAAGGTTGAGGCATAAGAGGTTCGGATCTTTATGAGTGGCAAGAATCACGGCATCGTCGGCATAGAGGATTATTTGTTCAGGGCAGGATTTGGGGAGGGAGTTTAGGAAAAGGCTGAAAAGGAGGGGGCCCAGGATGGATCCCTGGGGAACTCCTGAGCGAACCGGTTTTGAGTCTGAGAGAACTCCAGCTACTTTTACAGATTGAGAGCGCTGAGCAAGGTAATTTTTTACCCAGTCACCAGGACCCTGCTAGAGCCCTAGGGATAGTAGTTGTTTGATAAGTAGGCCATGGTGAACTGTATCAAATGCCTTGGTTAAGTCAATGTAGACTGCTCCAGTTAGGTTTCCTTTGTCCATGGCATTGTGGATTGCTCCTGAGAATTCAAGTAGGGCAGTCGATGTGCTGTGCCCTTTCCTAAATCCATGCTGCTGAGTGCATAGGATGTTGTGCTTTCAGGTAGTCTGAAAGTTGGTCCGCCACCAAGCGCTCAAGGGCCTTAGAGAGGTGGTAGTATTGATATCGGGCGATAGTTACCAGGCAGTGACTTATCACCACTTTTGTGCACCGGAGTAACAACTGCAGCTTTCCATTTCCTAGGGAATTGGCTGTAGCAGAGGGAGAGATTGAAAATTTTTGTGAGGGAGAGCAGTATTTCCTCCAGAGTGAGGGACAGAAGTTTAAGGTCAATAGTGTCACTGCTTGCTTGGGACTTAGAAATGGCCTTCTTTACATATTTATAGACTTCATGTGCCTTTACTAGTTTGAAATGGAAGGGTGGTTTGGTTGCAGAGGCAGTAGTAGAAGTAGAAATTGGAGGGTCAGCATCAGTGAAGAAATCAGATGAGAGGACACCACTAAGGTCTGTGAAGGTATCATTTAGGGTGTTTGCAATGATCTCTGGGTCTAATGTAGTGGTTCCATCCACATTCATTATTGTAGGAGAGGATTTGGACTGCTGACCCATGATATTCTTTATGTTGTCCCAGAAGGATTTCCCTTCGCCCCAGGAGTTGGAGAGGGCATTCTTGAAGTAGGAGCTCTTCATCAAGCGGATCTGTTTAGTACAGTGGTTACGCAGCCTGTTTATACTTTTGAATGTCCGACAGAGTGCCAGTAGCTCTTGCAGTGGCCAGAGGTGATCCCTACTTTGAGTTGTGCCAATAGCTCTGGCTGTGGAGTCAGGGATTTGTGAGTGTTTTGATTTTGCACTTTTTACTGACTGTGCATAGGTGTCACAGGCAGTGTTGAAAGTAGTAATAAAGTAATCAAGGGCTAGGTCAACATCTTGAGTTTTGTAAATCAAGGACCAGTCTATCTGCCTAAGACAGGTCTTGAGATGAATAAGGTTGCCATAAGGTAGGACTCTGCTATAGATGGTTTTGAGGCGACTTCTGAAACTTATTTGTCCAGGTACATATTATTGAGTGATCACTGAGCGAGTCAGGGAGAACACTTACATTGGTTATACGGTAGGGTGGCTGGTAAGGATCCAGTCAATGAGGGTGCTGGTCCCTGATTTGTAGTTTTTCCTGGTAGAGGAGTTTACCACTTGTGTTAAATTTGCTGCTAGGATAGCATCTTTGTTTGACCCTGCATCAGGAGCAAGCCAATTTATATTAAAATTCCTAAGGAGAAGGAGTTCGATGTCAGAGGTTGTGTACTTACGACTCGAGGACAGCCTGTAGGCCAGAATCAGGATCTTTGGTGGGATATAGACAGCAGCAATCGTGAGGACTTTGTTTTGGGCACCAAGTAGTATCTTGATAGGGAGGAGTTGCACTGAGGTTTCTGTGGTGGGTAAGAACCAGGAGATAGGTGAGGTAGTCCTTTATGTAGATTGCACACCCACCACCCCTTTTCGAGGTCCTATCCAGCCTGAATATCTTGTAGCCTTGTATAGAGATGGCATGATCCAGAGTATTAGGTGTCAGCCAAGTTTCGACGATGGCAAGGATATCCGGGTTGTGCTGGCTGGCAAAGATTTGAAGGGAGGCCAGTTTTGGGAGGAGACTGCAGATGTTTAAGGTAGCAATTTTGAGCCCCCCCTCCATTTTGGCAGGCTTTGTTGTACTGTAGGAGACAGGGCCAGGATTTGAGTGGACACTTCCTGATATCAAGAGGAGGAGGAGGAGGAGGAGGAGTTTAAGAGACAGTTGCTGTACTTCGTAGTCAATAGAATTACACTTCTGAGGCGTATGCGGCTTGGACCAGTGCAGGCGTCTAGGGACCCAGAGCAAGGAGGTTGTTAGTAATAGAGGATGATATGCCCATTTATCCTTGTTGTAGCTTGTCAGTTGCACCCAGTCGCTTGCAGATAGGTACCTGGTGGATAAGGTAAATCCTAAAAAGCCCATATTGAAAATCTGGAGCAAAAATACCAACAAACGCCCTGGGCATTAAGGTTTTCAACTGTAATGCTCCACCCTGTAGAGACTGGCAGGTGTCAGGGTGTGACTTAGGGTAGTTGGCTATAATGCTCACGCCATTCCACCCCCACCCTGCAGCCAGAGACAGGCATTGAGGTGTGCCTTGGGGTCCTTGGCTCTAACGTTTGTCCCATTCTCCTATACTGCACCCATCTCAGCTTATTTCCTTATGGAATGGGGTGAGCGTAAAGGCCGAAGACCCCAAGGCATGCTATGACACCTATTGGTGTCTGGAAGGTGAGGCGGAATGGCATGAGTGTTATGTCAGACAACCCAAAGGCACACTCCCAACACCTGTCAGTCTCTGCAGGGTAGGGTTGAGGTCAGTTCAATACTTTACTGCTAATCCTATTATGCATCTCTCTAATGCCTCCACTATAAATAAACATTGGCATTGACAAATGTTTGATTTGGTTTATTCTTGCAAATAATATGGAAAAACCCAAGGACTTCTGGAGAATTTTGAATGTTCAAGGATCTCATGAGATTAACTAACCACACAAGATAAGCTCCATCAACCACTCAAAAGTGAAATTATTTCTGCATAATATATTCTGTTAAGTGCATTATTGCTATTATACAATAGTTCTTATTTATTAATATTATGGGGACCAAAATGAGCACATGTTGCTGGCTGTTAGGCAGAGAACAAGTGTTAGAACATCCCTTTTATGTGTAGGGACATCTGTTTAATAGTATCAGTTGTACAGTTTTATTTATTTATTTATTTTTTGAGGAAACACACTCCATGTGAAAGCACTGTGTCATGGGTATGCAAATAATCAATTGTTTGGTATCAGTGAGTTGTGTTATGCTATGGGCAATTAGGTGATTTACATACCCATGATGCAGTGCAGTCATATGTGGTGTGTTTCTTCATTAAAAAATAAAACTGTAAAACTGATACTATGAAAGAGATATTCCCACACTATAAATGACATGTTCTGTTACTTGTTCTCTGCCAAACTATAAAAAGTTCCTCGTTATGCTTCTAGTCACTGTCAGGGGAAACAGAACACATTAAGATCACAGTAAGAAGAAGAGAAGTACTTTCAGGCAATTGATTAACAGTCAGCTTACCTAATTTGTTCTCTTTTTGGTATTCTGTTTCGTTCTTGTTCTGTAGGGGATATACTGATTAGTGGTATTTTTTGTTCCATCTTGTTCTGTCTGTTGAGTTCTTTCTCTGTAAATGCCAATTTTTATTGGACCTCAGAAACTTACAAAGAAAGTACTGTTTTTTATTATATATAAAACAAGTGTTGTTTTTAGTGTATTTAAGTTACTTACAATACTTTCCAAGCAGTTATCATGGGCTGTTTTTTTTTTTTTTTTCCTGCCTCAGTGAACGCGTGGAGACATTCTTCTTTTCTCAGGTCCTGGAAAGATTTTAGCAACCATCTGGCATGCTGAATTTTGATGGTGCTCATATGGAGATCAATGTTCATTTTTTCAAAGGGTGTGCCCAAACTGAGCTTGTCCGTAATCAGAGCAGCATACCATTCTGTAAAGCATGCCTTTAGATTGTCCTTACAGATTTTATTGATGGAGATATCGAGGGGCTGTAATAAGTCCGTACATGAGGCTGGGATAAATATCAGTATGATGGCTGCATTCTCCAGTTTGTCAAGTACAGGTCTGGTAGTGTGCACTCTATAAAGATCCAGGATAAGGATGGATCTTTGCACAACAGGTAGATCATTTTTTTTTTAATTACTGAGGAGATGTATGAGCTCAGAATGGCATCAGTATGCTGGAGCATTGTGTCTGTATTTGCCCAGTGGTTGTCGGAATGAGTTATGTGCCATCCGTATACTTCCCTAGCTCAAAACATACCTCGGGGGAATAAGTCATGTACTCTGTTCTCCAGCGTTTAACTGGGGATATTGCATTTTGGAGTTCTTTAACAACGCTGTCTGCTGTTTTGTACAATATCCCAGCACAGTCACTAAGTGTTTCTGCCGTTAATTCCTCCAGCACCGTGCAGTCATGCTTCTGGGATCTGCTTCATTGTAGCCACTGAATAAGCAACATTGCAAAAATCAGCACAGCAAGCAAGCAAGGTAAAGCAAGGTACGGCAAGGTAAGGAAGGCTAAAGCAAAGCAAAGTTAATCACAACATGCAAATTGCAACACACAACTACATGCAGAATGGAACCGACACCAGCACCACTACCTTTGAACTGACTGTATGTTATAAAAGGAATGTTAATCCAGTACCTGGGAGTGGCGGCTAATTGAAAACATACACAATGAAACATAGCTGTAATTTTAAGTGCCCACTAATTAAATGGCACTTGTAGCAGGGTTACTGCAGGTCGGGCAGTGTTCAATGTGCAAAGTCACTTCTGCACTTTAAACTTCTGGTGGCTTTGACTGCAAAATTTGCTTTGCATTTCATTTACATGTTTTACAGTAGTTTGCATGAAAATCCTTAAGGAGAAAAATGCAAGTAGGGTGGAGAGGCCTTTTGCAAGCCCACTATGTGGTCAATTCCACATCTCCCCATTAGGAATAGTCCTCAAGAAACAGCCGGGCGAATACCATCTGATTCACCATTTGTCTTATCCTGAGGGTTCGTCTGTGAATTATGGCATAGCTGAGAAACACAGCACCATATCCTGTGCATCATTGGATTTGGCGGTGCTGCTATTTAGAGTGCTGCAAGGGGCCTGGTTAGCCAAAACGGACATTGAGTCTGCCTTTAGGCTGCTGCTGGTATGTCCAGAGGAATGGGATTTGCTGGGTTTCCAGTTCGATCGGGGGATTTATTTTGATAAGGCCATGTTGAAGGGGTGCTCAGTGGCATGCTCCACTTTTGAGGCTTTTAGTACGTGGGTACAGTGGGTGTTTGGGCACAGATATGGCCACAGAAGGGTGGTACACTACCTTGATCATTTCTTGTTGATCGGGGAAACTAAGAGGGAGGTGCAGGGGATGTTGCAGCATTTCCGGCTTATGTGCGAGACAATCGGAATCCCTTTAGCAGGAGAAAAAAACCGGAAGGGCTGGCCAGGGAATATTTGGGGATTGAAATAGATACCATGAGAGAATGTTTCAGGTTGCCTCAGGCAAAGTGCAGTGGCTTAAAGAGCTGCTGGGACAGGTGTTGGGCAGAAGGAGGGTGCCTTTGGTAGTAGCACAACAATTACTTGGGCATCTGAATTTTGCCTGTAAGGCAATAGGTCCAGGCAGGGTATTTATGTGGTGGCTGGGTCATGCCACAGGGAAGGCTAAGAGGCTGCATCATTGGGTGGACATTAACAAAGAGGTAAGGGAAGATTTTGTGGTATGGGATGCCTTTTTAGCAGATTACAACAGGCTTACTTTTTGGCAGAATGAATGGGTGGACAATGATGCCCTCCAATTATATAAGGATGCATCTTGGGCATGGGAGTGTATTACAGGGGCAGATGGATTTCCAAGGCTTGGCCAGGCAGCTGGTGGGCCAGGGGCCTGCTAAAGGATATCACCTTGTTGGAGATCTTCCCCATTTGGGTAATGCTAGTGGTGTGGGGTATGGAGTGCAAAACAAGAAGGTTTTGTTTTGATGCGACAAGTGTGTGGTGGAAGTCATTAACAGATGGAAGGGATCCACGGAAATGGTAACTCGGGTGATGAAACAGCTGGTGCTATGCTTGAACCTTACATTTAGAACAAGGCATGTGGAAGGGGTCCAGAATACAATTGCTGACAGCCTTTCATGTTTGCAGTTGGGCAGGTTCAGGAAGCTGGCCCCACAGGCGGAATGAGAACACTGGTGCCAGCACAGCTGTGGGAAATTGGGTGGCAAGAGCCTGAATGTTGTACCGGAACTTATGGTCGGCCAGCACTCTGAAGGCTTATGAAAGTGCATGGGAAGCCTTCCAAGGGTTTTGGTTGCAGCAAAGCATGTTGGTAACTCTGCCCATCACCGAAGAGGAGCTAATAAGGTTCATGGTGGATAGGTAGGAGAAGGGGGAGGCGCATTCGACTATGGCAGTACAATTAGCTGGTATAGGTTGGGTCTGTGATACCAGGGGATGGCCTGAGATGAACACCATTAGGAGGGTAAGATGCATGCTTTTAGGGTGGCAAAAAGGGCAGGCCCCACAGGCAGACTCCCATAGACCCATTACACTGGACATCTTAGCTGCAGTCCTAGGAGCGTTGGGTGTCATTTGCAATTCCGCTAATGAGGCCTACCTTTTTCAGGTGGTTTTTACCCTAATGTACAAAGGGGCCTTCCAGGTGGGAGAAGTGGTTGCCAAGAACAAAGGAGATATTGAGGGAGGTCTGCAGCTGGGTGACATAAAGTTCACTGTGGAGAGTCTATGCATTTGGTTGCAGAGTTTGAAAACTGACCAGATGGGATGTGGGGGCTCAAGTACAGATAAAAACGAACAAGAGGTGATCAGGCATGTGCGGTAAGGGCCATGGAGAACTACCGGGCCAGCTGCCCCATGGGCATGGGCCTTGGTTTTGACATGGCAACAGCGGGCTGGTAACTTGTCACCAGATGGGAGAAGTCCTGAAAAAGACATTGGTGTTTAAGGGACATGACCTGGCACAATTCACCACTCATTCATTCAGGATAGGGGTGGCCTCTGCTCTGGCCCAGGAGGGGGGGATCGGTAGAGGAAATCAAAGACCTAGGTATATGGTGTTCCACCTGTTATAAGCATTATGTCAGACCCTGAAATGACTGTGTTCTTGTGTCTCCTTGTGTCAGCAGGTGCAATCAGGAGAAGGACCATGTGGATTTTGGGTCATTCCTACATATACTGGGCTGAGAGACATGCAGCAACTGGCTAAGGGAGCAGGGAATATGTGAAAGGACTCAGAAGCCCTCAGGTCTGCTGGAAAGGGGTCTGAGGTATGCATTGTACCCAGTTGCTTCCTTTATTAGAAGAGCTCAGACTTGCTTGGGGTATACCAGATATAGTTATCCGCCTTGGGGGGAATGACCTGCGAATAACAGCATGGGGGGCTTTGTTGCAGATGGCTAAGGCTGATTTGCAGACCATAAACAACTGGTGGCCAAGGGTTGAGATGGTGCAGTCAGAAATTATATCCTGGTGGGCGTGGCGGCACACATTAGGCATTGGGGAAATTGAGAGGGACTGCAAGAGGCTAACCAGACAGATGGCTGATTTTATGAGGGAGCTAGGAGGGAGCTACATCTCACATAAAGGGATAACTTTCGATAAACCAAATTTGTATGAGGGGACAGGGTCCATCTCTCGGAGACGGGGATGGTTTGCTTTTTGTTACCATTCTGGCAGCTGACAGTGGCTAGGTTGAGGAGTGGCTAAGTGACCCCGCAAGGGGGGGGGAAGCTCCACCATCCAACGCAAGCTGGAGGTGGGGACTAGTGGAAAGGGATTGGGGATCGGGGTAGGTTACACAGGCTGGGGGCAGTGCACCTCGACATGATTAGAAGGGGGGGTGGTGGTTATGGAGGGCTAGGGCATGTGGCATCCAGACCTAGCATAAGTAAAGTGCAGGGAGTATTGGTTTACGGTGGTGGGGGTTAGATGATGCATTCAGACCCTGAGAAGGAAGGAACGGAAAAGGCGAAGAACTGGACCGGCTGTGGAATTCAATGCAAGATTGAATTGGGAAAAAGTTCATGAACAATAAAGTAAAACAAACTGTTATGTTGATGAAATATGTGTAAGTTACATGTAATGTGATTTTAGTGGTGGGAATAAATCAAATTTCCTTTTGTGCACCCTAAACCTGTCTGGACATTGAATCATTTCAGAAGGGATGGTCAGAAGACAATGCCTCCTTATCAGTGTTTGATAAGGAGGCATTACTGAGTCCGGATTACAAAGGTACAAAGGCACTACTAATAGATGAGGCCTTGACACTGCAATTGGCTGCAGTGATGCAATGAACTGCAAGGAGCCAATCAACTGCCAGGGAGCTGTCTCAGCTGACAGCAACTCTTCAGTTTGTCATTCCCCATGCTTTGCTACTGATGCATGTGAAAAATCACTTTTAGTAAATGACATACAGACAAGGAATTGGGTGTAGTCATACTAACTGCATTGATAACTGGATGTCTTGGGGAAGGGGGAAGCAATGCTGAGCATAGTGTATGCACCAGGTTATGAGAGTTTTCCCTGGCAAAACAGTTGCAGCTGCATTGTACTGCACAGTGTGATTCACTCCTTTGCATATAGTGACATCAGCAGCACGGCCCTGGGTCTACAGCAACAACAGGCTTGCTGCAGCAACTCTGGTACACCTGCAGTTTTTAGCAGCTCAGAATGCAAAAATTAACTGCAGAGGACATTACTGAAATACAAAACAAGAATCACTGCAAGAAGGGGAAATTTATGCATGATTGTCAAATGGTCTGGGGCTGGTAGCTGTTAAAAGCATAAGCGTAGCCAGAACATAATATCTGAGTATTGCTGATTTATTTTTGGAACAGAAATTCCGCATAACCTGGGTTCAAATCCCAACTAATGCACTTATTTTTATCTCTTCTGTTTCTTTGGGTTCCACTAAAAATCCTAATGCAATGCAGTGGAGTAGTTGGTCTGCAGTTGAAACTTTTAATGGTATCCAGGATGGGAACCTGCTTCGTATGGAATATGAAATGGGGCCTTTTGTCTGGGAATGCTCAGGGGCAAGAAGCGGTTGGTTTTCCACCCAGAATTGCTTTAAAGGCAATGCTATGCTGTTGCAGCTTTTTCTGCTAAAAGACTACCTTCTCTACTATTTTTATATTTCTAACTCCTTGCCACTAAGGATTATCATGCGAGTGAAAGAATATCCAAATGATCTTTTGTACTAGCAAGTGCCTGCTCTGAATGAAACTATCCCCCCCCTTTTTTTAAAGTGCCATATGTTCTTACTGCAAATCAAATGACTGACCCTTTGCTTGTAAGACCAAAACACATTCACTGCACCTCCTGAGGCACTTTCTTTCCGATTGTTTAACCAGGAGAGACATACTAAGCTGAATGCTTGTATACAGGTGCGACCTGGGAGCACAGGGAAGTTAACTAACTTGCTCAGGGTCACACAGTATGCAAGTGGGAGCTCTGGGATTCAAACCCAGGTATCCAGATTTGCAGCTCAGAGCCTTAAACCACTGCGCTATACTTGCCTTGCACAAATAGCTGTTGTAATCCTTTAGAGAAGTAGGTTGGGGGTCAGTATCTAGAGTATATGAAGTAGTAAGGGGATGTGGTGGTAGCTGTTAAAAGCATGAGTATCAACACAGCGTAATGTTTGAGTATTGCTGACTGGAGGCAGGACTTGCATTTGAGAATTTGAGGTGGGGATTTTGTGTGGGAATTGGGGGCCGGGCTATTACATGAGTGTGGGGGAATGAAGGCAGGGCTTGCATGTGTGGATTTGGGATTGTAGGGACAGGATCTATGTATGGAGACGAGAGGCTGGGTTTCTGTGCCCATATGTGGACATGAGACATGGCTTCTATGTGGGGGTTAGGAGGCGGGGCACTGTTTGCAGGAATTGGGTATGCATTTAGGCATTGCAGGTGGTGCTACTGTGTGGATGTGGGCAATTGGAGGTGGGCTTCCATTTGGTGGGATTGGAGTTGGGGCTTCCATGTGTGGGGTTGGAGGAGGGACTTCCTTGTGGTGGAGTCAGGTCTTACAAGTGGTGAAATTGGAGGCAGTGCTTCCATGTGCTGAGAATGGAGGTGGGTCTGGCATGTTGTAGGACTGGAGACAGAGCTTTCATGTGGTGGGATTGGAGGCGGGGCGGGTCTTACATTTGGTGACAATGGAGGATGGACTTCCATGTGATGTGATAGGATGCATGGCATCCATGTGGTAGGACTGGATGCAGGCCTTACATGAGGTGGGACTGGTGTCAGGACTTCCATGTGGTGAGTTGGAGTCAGGTCTCAGAAGTAGTGAAATTGGAGGTGGGGTTTCTATGTGGTAAGATTGGAGGCAGGGCATCTATGTAATGAGACTGGAGGTGGGGATTCCATGTGGTGGGATTGGAATCAGTGTTTTATGTGGGGGATTGGTGGTGAGGCTTCAGTGTGGTGAGAGTGGAGGTCGCGTATGCATTTTGGGACTGGAGGAGGGGCCTCTGTGTGGAATAGGCCTCCCGTGCTGGCTAGGAGGCAACATCAGGTGATCTGACATGTGGGCAATGCACTTCTGGTGGTGGTGGTGGGATTCAAATCCATTACTATGGAGTCATTTACTTTGTAGCCAGGTGCTCTAACCTCTACGCTACATTGCAGGCCTTGGGAAGCAGCACTTTTTTTTACAGTAGTAGTTGTGGTCTAAGTATAAGCAGTACAGGAAGTAAAACTGGGAAGAGTATGGTGAAACAATGAGTATAATAACTGCATAATTCATGAATATTCTTGATAAGGTGGTAAATATGTTCCCTCACCTAGAATCAAACATCTGACCCTTTAGCACACATCCAGTGTGCTGCCTGAGGAGCTTGGTCAATGGACTGTTTTACTTTTTAAGAGCACGTAGTTCATTACTAAGTATATACAGTTTAAATAGTTATAAGGGGAAGGGGCTGGTAGCTGTTAAAAGCATAAGTGTAGCCAGAGCATAATATCTGAGTATTGCTGATTTATTTTTGAACATAATTTTGAGTCCCCCTGAGCAGCTTACCTGCCCGCAGCAGTTTGGTGGAGCTCCCAGATGCCGCCGCTATCACCTGGGAAGGCACAGAGCTACTTTCAAGAACAGGAGACCTCACACTGAGGACTGGGCTGCTGTTAGTCTAAGTTTAAACTTGCTGCCATTTTAGCAGAAAGCAGGCTGCTGGAAATTATTTGGAGAAGCAGCTGCATGTAATCTAATGTGATAAGCATAACAAAAAAAGGCTGGAATTGGATTTACAAAGTGTCTATATTTAAAGGCTGGAACTGTATTTATTGTACTTAAAAAGTGGCTGTATTTAATTTAAATAGGAGCTGCATTAACTTCAGCTCTCTCAGCAGCTTTGGAGGAGGATTTTTCTCCTGCCCACTCTCCCCCACCCCCGGCACTCTATTAAATGGGCTGTCTGCCCATAAGGCTCTGCCGTATAACACAGTGGGTTAAGGCACTGAGCTGCAAATCTGGAGACTTGAGTTTGAATCCCACAGTCACCTAGATACATACTGTGTGATCCTGAGCAAGTCACTTAATTTTCTTGTGCTCCTAGGTCACACCTGGAAACAAGCTTCGCCTTAGTGTGCTACTCCTGGTTAAACAATGTTCCCTTTCAGCTGATCTGTCCAGTCAATTACAGAAACCACAGGTTGTCTGTCCCAAATAATTTCTGAAACACCAGGATCTGAGCAGCTAGCCAAACCTCTTCAACATGAATACCCTAATGTCAACATCCTAAGTGAGTTCTATATCTCAGAAATTAACCTGCAGGGTATTAGACAAAGAGGGAATCTATATAAAGTACTGTGCTTCATAAGAGAACATACACTAAGGACTCCCCCCATGCCAGAGTTACTTGTCAAAATCCTGACAAAACTAAAACTCCTTCCTGGAGGTGACATGGAGGCAAACCCTGGCCTCTCTGCACAAATGTTCACATTATCTCGCCCACAACATCTGACTGGGCTAATACTAAAGGGTTAAGGATAAGCCACGTGAACATAAACAGTCTAAGGCCAAAGATACATGAACTAGAAGCCTGGGTGAATTTGTGCTCCCCATATAATAGCCATCTCAGAAACCTGTCTCAAACCCCACATACTTGATCATGAGGTTGAGATTAGCGGCTTCAAAACATTTAGGCAGGATAGGACTGGAAAAAATGGAGGTGGAGTCTTGATCTAGGTCAAATCCTCTTTAAATGCTTCCCAGTTGACAACACTTGCCTTAGACAACACCAGCTGTGAAGCTTTGTTCATAACCTTGATGTTGGGTGAAACCAAACCCCTAGCAATATGATGTGTGTACAACTCTTCCAATGCTGCAACAAATGCCCCAAAATCCCTTCTATCCATTCTACCAGACCTCCCCAAGGGGGAGAAGGTATTATTGGGTGGCTTTAATATACACTGGGGGCCTCAAACAAATAGAGAACTAAAAAAACTCCTACAGGAGTTGGACCTAACTAAATTGATCCAGTAACCTACGAGGCTAAACACAAAAACAGGAAACCACTCCACACTGGACTGGATCCTGGCCCCAAAACCTTACAACTTCAAACTGGCAGGAACCTTCACTGATTCCCTAAGCGACCACTCACCAACATTTGGAATATGGAAAAATAGCCTCCGTACCCACCTCCAAGAATACTCTGGGCTCAGAATTACTCAAAATTTAATGTGGAATCCTGTCTTGAAACACTAGCCAAGGTAAATTGGTCACAAATCAAGCACTCCCCAAACTTGGATACAGCTCTAGATTTCTTTATTAACAGTTTTCTATCAGTGTCCAATAAACATGCCCCACTGAGAAAATTTAGGGTAAAAGAACAGGATACCAGATGGCTATCCCCAGATAAAAAAATGCATGAGGAAAAGAGACCTTCAAAACAACAAATCTGCCAAGAGACTGGCAGATTTTCAGGGAATTATGAAATAAATGTAAAAAAGAGCTAAAAGCAGCAAAAAAGACCAAAACAATACCACAGAGACCTCCAAAGAAAATCTCTCCAACCCCCAAAAATTCTAGTTGCAAATTAATTCTCTCATCAAAAATTGTCCAGCCCAGGGCAAATGTGAGATAATAGCAAATTATGTTTGCCAAAAGAATCCAGCAGTAGCTGCCAATGCACTCAACCTCTTCTTCACCAACATAGACTAATTTAAGACCCACCAACCAGGGACACCCCAACCCATGCAAACTAAATCTAACACAACTCCCCCTCCCTAAACTTCCATTTTAAGCTCACATCAAATTCAAGACAAGAGGTCCTTAAATTATTTGGGCAAATCAAAACCCCTGGATCTGCTGGGCACCATAAATTAGAACCTAGATTACTCAAAATCTCTGCCCCAGCTGCATGGTTGTTTAACAGATCCCTACTAGAAGGGAAAGTCCCAACACTCTGGAAAGTGGCTCTGCTTACACCAATCCATAAAGGTGGATCACACGAAAAAGTTGAAAATTATTGACCCATATTGCTCCTTTCCATCCTGAATAAGGTACTGGAGAGAGTTGTTTATTACCAGATAATCCCAGGGTACTAAAGGAGCTAAGGGTGGAACAAGCAGAGCCATTATCAAAACTGTTTAGTGAGTCTCTGAGCACAGGAGAGGTCCCAGAAGACTGGAGAATGGCTCATGTGATCCAGCTTCACGAGAGCAGTAGCTGGGAGGAGGCAAGGAGCTACAGACCAGTCATTCTTACCTCAATAGTCAGCAAGATTATGGAGGCACTCCTTAGGAAAGGATAGTGCAACACCTGGAATCTGTAGGAGCACAGGATCCAATACAGCATGGGTTTACAACAGGAAGGTCCTATCAAACTAATCTCAGATTTCTTTGACTGAGTAACCAGAGTGGTGGACCAAGGGGCAGCAGTTGATGTCATCTACCTTGACTTCAGCAAAGCTTTCGATACTGTTCCACATTGAAGATTGATTAATAAGCTGGCTAGGCTCGGGTTTGAGTCAGAAGTTGGTCATCTGGGTGGCAAACTGGTTGGCAGGCAGAAAACAGAGAGTGGTGGTAAATGGTATACAGTCAGAAGAGATGCAAGTCACAAGTGGAATACCTCAGGGATCAGTCCTGGGGCCAGTCCTCTTCAATATCTTCATCAGTGACATTGCAGATGGACTGGAGGGTAAGGTTTGTCTGTTTGCAGATGACACCAAGATCTGCAACACAGTAGATGATCCAGATGAGGTGGGCAGAATGAGAAGAGATCTGGATAAACTGGCAAAATGGTTGGAAGAGTGGCAAATGGGGTTTAACACAAAGAAGTGCAAGATCATGCACATAGGGAAGAGAACCCCTGAAGCCACCTATAGGTTGGGAAGGGAGTTGCTGGCAATCACAAGGGAAGAAAGATGACCTGAAATCATCCAAGCGGACCACTAAAGCAGTAGGTAAGGCTAGAAGGATGTTGGGGTGTATTAGAAGGGGTATCACAAGTTGTAAGAGGGAGGTAATAATCCCTCTTTACAAGACACTAGTTAGACCCCATCTGGAGTACTGCGTGCAGCACTGGAGGCCACACCTGCACAAGGACATTAACAAAATGGAGGCAGTCCAGAGAAGGGCAACCAAAATGGTGCAGGAACTGCATCAGAAAACATATAAGGACAGATTAACAGAGCTCAATATGTATTCCCTAGAGCAAAGGAGGGAGAGAGGCGATATGATCGAAACATTCAAACATCTTAAGGGCATTAACAAGATGAAAGAGTCTAACATGTTTCAATTTAAGAAAAATAGCAGGACAAGAGGACATAACATGAGATTAGAGGGAGGCCGATTAAGGGGGATTAAGGGGGAATGTGAGGAAATTATTTTTCACAGAAAGGGTGGTGGATGAATGGAATGGCCTACCTCAGGAAGTGGTGGATATGAATACAGTGCAGGGCTTTAAACAGGCATGGGATAGGCATAAGGGAGCAATACAGATGAATAAGAATAGGTAGGCCATTGACAAAGTACAGGCCTATGGCACATTCATAAGATAGAAAAAATGGGCAGACTGGATGGGCCTTGCGGTACTTATCTGCCGTCAGCTTCTATATTTCTATGTCAACTTCTTAGACTACATCGAGAGTCACAGTATATTCACGTCTAGGCAACATGGTTTCAGGAAAAACCACGGAACAGACACTGCCCTAGTCAGCCTCACCACTGACATATTCTCAGCTATCGATAAAGGCCAGTTAACCGGTGTGGTCTTCATCGACCTTACCAAGGCGTTTGACCTGGTAGACCATAAACTTCTGCTCAAGGATCTAAAACTAATAGGCCTAGACTGTCTGATAGTGCAGTGGTTCACTGATTACCTGCAGGGAAGGATCCAGCTTGTCAGATGGCAGGGTGCCTCATCTGACACATGCTCAATACATGACGGGGTCCCCCTGAGTTCCATCCTGGGGCCCCTACTATTCTCCTTATTTATTAACGGCATTCTGAATTATGGCAGTGAGGCAAACATAACCCTGTATGGTGACAGTGCAGTACTATACAGGTCCTCCAAAGATGCAGTGACATTGAAATATGAACTGACAAAAGACCTACAACTCCTTGATGGTTGGTTGAAGAGAAATAACCTTGTGCTGAATGGCAAAAAAAAAACAAAGGCGATGCTGTTCAGTCCAACAAGTTTGGAACCTGACAGGTCATCAATCCTGACACCAATACTCTCCAGCGGATCAAAGATTGAGGTGGTA
This sequence comes from Neoceratodus forsteri, assembly GCA_016271365.2. Lineage (NCBI taxonomy): Eukaryota > Metazoa > Chordata > Ceratodontiformes > Ceratodontidae > Neoceratodus > Neoceratodus forsteri. The sequence continues at coordinate 376,441,183 of CM057456.1, forward strand.
GACTCCATAAAGTACTTAGGCATAACCTTAGATCAAACTTGCACTTTCAAGGCACACACTGACCAGCTGACCAAGTCTGTGAATCAGAAACTTGGTCTGCTATATCACTTAAGCCCTTTTCTTACACAGGAATCCTGGCTAAAGGTGGTAACTGGCACCTTATAACCCACCCTGTTCTACGGTGCGCTGGTATTACTCACTGCCAAAGAGGCAGAAATGCAAAAGCTTAGAACCCTATACCACTGGGTAAGCTGGTTTGCATCAAGAGCCCAGACCCTTGAGCATCACTGCCAGGTGCTGCAAGCCCTTTCATGGCTGCTGCTTGAAGGGAGACTACAGTACTCATCACTATGTTTGGCCTACAAACTTTGGCTAAATCTAACAGGAGAACACTTAGATCCTTGAGCTGCCAGCTCCTTAATGTGCCCCAAATCAGATCATCCCAAGGACATAGGTCATTTTCTGCTAGCATCCCACCCCTCTGGAATGCACTCCCAGAAAATATGCAGGAATGCACCTCCCTTGGGGTTTTTAAAAAGGGGCTCAAGGTGCACTTGTTTGAGCTAAACCAATGTAACTGCTACCGCTGATACCCTTAGTTTAGTCACCATCTGCACCTGATGATATTACTGTGATTATCTGTAACCAAAACTGTCTCACATAGTTTAACAAACGTCGAGTACAGATGATTGTTGTTACTGGATTGTAAACAGTTACTGTAAGTGAATGTTGTAAAGTGAGAAACTCACTGAATGTGTCTCTGTATACATTTCTACTGTCTGTAATTGCACCTCTATTGTATGTAATTCATTCCAGGTTGCCCCAGAAAAAGTGACTTTCATGGTCCCAGTGGGCTTACCCGGTTACCAAAGTTAAATAAATATATAAATAACCTGGGTTCAAATGCCATGTAATGCACTAATTTTTTTTTTATCTCTTCTGTTTCTCTGGGTTCCACTAAAGATGCTAGTAGAATGCAGTGGAGTAGTAGGTCTGGAGTTGGGACTTTTTGTGATATCCAGGGTGGGAACCTGCTTCATATGGAATATAAAATGAGGCCTTGTATCTGGGAATGCTCACAGGCAAGAAGCTGTTGGTTTTCCACCCAGAATTGATTTAAAGGCAGTGCTATGCTGTTGCAGATTTTTCTCCTAAAAGACTACCTCCTCCACTATTTTTATTATTCTGACTCCTTGCCACCAAGGATTATCACACGAGTGAAAGAAGAACCAAACTATCTTTTATTCTAGCAAGTGTCTGCTCGGAATAAAACTATTTTTTATTTCCTTTTTTTTTTTGAAAGTACAACAGCAAATATATGTTCCTAGTGGAACTCAAACTACTGAGATGAGAAGGCCAGGACACAAGCAAGGCTACCAGATGGGAAGCTGTGTCAGGTAATGTGGATATCGTCTAATTTTGGCCGGGTAGAGTAGTTAAGGTAAGGTGCGACCCTACCCGACATAATGTAATTCTCGGGTCGGGAAGTTTGAGGCAAGTAACAGGCAATTACTAGTGTTTCTCATCTCTCCCTCAGCTGGTAAGGAGTTAAGTTTTTAGTCAGAAAAACCTAAATACTGCAATGCTTGGTATTTTCTGTTTGGAGGGAGCTCATTGTAACTTGCAAAGAACAGGGTGTTCTGAAAGGAAACATAGAAAGTGAGGGCAGATAAGGACCGCATGGCCCACCTAGTCTGCCCCCTAACCCACTCTAGCACCTCAGACCCTACTTGATTCCCAGCTTTATCCCACCTTCTTATCCACCAGGGTTCCCTTATGCTGATCCCATGCATTTTTGAGCATCTTTACTGCTCATGAATGGGAGTGTTTAGTCAATGTTCCAAGTTGGAAGACTGAGCTCCCTGTAAGCCGCAAACATCAACCATTGCAACATTTATTTAGTCTGCCTTTTCTGATTGATAATTATTAAAACTTTGCCAGCTGGAGCAGGGGTGAGGAACACTATTAATCCCCATTATTTATGCAGTAATAGTTGGAGCCTAAGAATAATCAGTACAGGAAGGAAACATGAGAAAAAGACCATAGTGAAACCAGGAGTAGAGTGACAGCATATTTCAAGAATATTCTTGATAAGCAGTCACGTGATGAGTTCTGGCTGAACAGCAGCTCTACTTGGAGCTCTGTGGTCTTACTTTAAAACTGGATTATTAAACTGGGAAAAACCTTGAAAATCAACATAATCCTCCGTAATTCGTTAGAAGACTATATACTGAAACAAATTCTTAAAAAGAACTGCAACATGGATGGAGCAGGACATCAACAAATGGATACAATTACAATGCCCGATATACCACTGATCAGCTAGCAGGCAAAAAGACATAGGCAGGATTCCCTGCTGAAGTCACCCACTGCCACAATAACTCTAGAACAACTCTCAGAAAAATTTGACCTATTTTTTTCTGAACTGGCACCCATAAAATGGTCTCTCTGTGAGTTAGCCATGGATTTTAGAAACTTTAAACCAGCCTTAGAAAACTTGACTGTATGGGTCTCAGATGTGGAAACCTGAATTAGCTCAGTAGAGGACCACCAACAAAAAGAAGCAAAATAAACTACAGAACTCTACAAAAAATTGGGAAAACTAGAGGACAGACTCAAGGATCAGGAAAGCAGGTTGCGGAGAAACAACATTATTATAGTCGGGGTACCAGAGCACATGGAGGGCACAAACTTAGTGACATTCATACAGAAACTGCTGAAAGACTAGGTTGGACCTCCAGATTTATCAGCAGAATACTGGCTGGATTATGCCAATAGCTCCTACAAACCCACACCCAGACAAGGAGAAAAACCTCAGGTCATTATATCCCACTGTGCTGCCCTCCAAGACAAAACCCATATCCAAGCAGAAGGCCACTCAAAAGGTGCCTTACATTGGAAAGGGCAAAGGACCCACATATACAGCAACATTACTCCAGCTGTGCACGGCAAACAAAATGCTTACCAAGAAACTAAAAAAAGCCTTCATGAAGCACACGACCCATTCCGGATGCTTCATCCAGCCAGCCTGATAATTACAACTGACAATGGAACCCATGAGTTCCCCAACACAGAGACCTATAAGGACCTGGCAAAAATACTATCAGAGATATTTCTGAAGCAGCAGTGCACCCCAGGAAGATCAGCAGACAAGTGAAGCAAAAAAAGAGGAAAACTATACAAGTAAAGGGAGATGAACAGGGAAAACCCATCTCCTACATTTCAAATGGACAACCTGAGTGCCTTATTACAAGACTGCACAAGATAATCTAACAAGTCATGCCTCCTACACCCCATACCTGAAAACAGAGGCTATAACTGATGCACCCAGGAAAAGGGAACAACAGCCCTGTGCAACGCTTGGACAGAAGGGACACAAGCAGAGGCATGGGCCAACCTTCATACTGTGAGTAGAAAAAGGAACAGTTCACATTCAACACCAACACTGGAAACATGGCCAGGGGATCACTGGAATCACCATCACCCATGGGACCCGCCCAAATCCTTCCCGTTGCACAGATCAGGGCATTTGTTTCCAGCTCAACTATAAATCTGCTCCTTGGAGACAGCCCTGCATATCAGCTCACCCAAACTCCTGTCCAACCTCCCCTCACCAGACAGAGCACACACCACTTGGCCAAAATCCCATAGTAGTGGACTGAGAGAGGATTCCAAGCAACTAGTGTGCAGAAGCAATCTACTAATACGACCAAGCTAACCACATATGGAGGCAATCCAACATTTGCTACATGGATGGACTGATAAAGAACTCACCTCATGGCCCGAACTGAAACCCCAATACATCCACAGCTTATCTCCCAGACCGCTGAGTGCATTCTCCACAAGGTCAGAACTGCCTAAGTCACACAGCAGAAGACGCACTCAGATGAAACTGACCTATGTGTTGAATGCCAGTAGTGGAGCTGAAAGGTATAATATGGAAGCTTTAAATGTATGATGTTTTGAACTCTTGGGAACTCTTTTATATTTGACAGTGCTTGCACATATATACTTAGGGCTACCATGGTGGGGCTGACATAAAAATAAGGGTCTGGGAGCATGGGGGGTGGGGGGAGAGGGGACTAACCCTAAACATACTGTATGAGAAATGATTATAGCACCCAAAGTATAGTAGCTGTTCTCCTCCATCGCAGTAGCAGCGGTGATGGAGTTTAGTCAGGCAAGAACCCTTCAGACACACGAGCCAGGACTTGACTCCCACAGAGACTGCGCCCCCACTAAGACAACAGATTAAGGAGACTCCAAAGTACAAGAGTCAGGAAAACACAAGTGAGAACATACAAAGAGGAAGCAGCCACTGGGAACAGCCATGGGGACTTGAGGGCTTGGGGGGGGGGTCAGGTCACAAGACTGGGACAAATGAGTGCACAAGCCCAGAAATGGGGGTGATGGTCCCCTTCACCTACAGCTCATATAGAAAACGTCCAACTGAGGGGTACTCTCACACACGACTTACTGGGAAGCGGAATAGCCACAGCCAGATGATGAAACTTCCTATAATTGTCAATGAGGGGCAGAAGGAAGAAAGAAAGGATGACAGAGGTTGTGGATCTGTCAGGCAATTCCAGAGAGTCACTGGAATGGAGCTCCAGTGGGCTCCTGCCCATTTCAACCCCTGCTCACACCGAGCAACTTGATGGGGGCACTACACACAGGGAGGTATGCCGAGCTTCATTGCAGGCTGTTGAACCCACTGCTCACACCACAGAAATGAAATGAGAGGGGGGGAGGCAGCACTCTCTGGAACAGATTCTGACTTGCATGAAAACTTATCAAGTGCCCATGAGCTATAGAATGCGCTAGGGATACCATAGAGGTGGTTTCACTGAAAGCAGGACAAAACAGTAGCACACACAGAGGAAGCTGTACACAGGTTAAGCCTCTGGAGACCTCACACATCGGCTCTCACACCAAAGGATACCATGCACTGAATGATCCTGCACACCACACCAAGCAAATTCCATAACCCTACCGCAGAGCAATGCAGACTAAAATCAAACTATGCAATAACTTGGAATCCTATCAGCCCCAAAGGTATCAAGGGAGGAGATGGGAAGGAGGGAGCACAGGTACGTGGGGATGTGCGTTGGGGATTTTGTTGAGGCACACAAATACTACACCTGCTATGTTATCTTATTCTTCTAATGGCATCGACAGTTGGCCGTGGACAGAGGGCAGCGGAGATCTAAAGAGCACACCACGGTCCTATTGCTATGGAGACCTGTCTCATCCAACAAACTCCCCTGACAAAGCTGGGGCAGGGAGCTGTTCTGAGCGGGCTTTCCACCCGGTCTCTGATTGTCCTGTCGTTGCTTGTTTTATAATTAGTTCTAATTCTAGAAGTAAGATATAGCATATATTACGTTTTGCCTTTTATGTTATGTATTGTGAATGTAATACACTGTGTTATGCTGATATTGATGCAGAAGATCATTGCTTCCCAGTGACACAAGAGCCTTCCTCCGCACCAGAGATGGGAGAAGACTGCCTCCAATCCCAGCAGGAAGGGGTATCCTAGTGGCCTCTGGGGGGGGACCCTAGCGCATACCGTTCAACCTGACCTGCCTACAACCATTCTATGACAACCCTCATGTCTAATGCCTACCAATGCACAACCTAGAACATAAAGGGAGCCCAAACCAAAGAAAAACGATACCAATTCCTCAGGAACCTGAGGTACTTGGGAAGTAAAATCGCTTTCCTTCAAGAGACACACACCACAACCCAACAGGCCCATCTCTGGAGATGGGAATAGGTGGGGCAAGTATTTGCAGCTGCAGCAAGCAATAAGAGAGTGGGGGGTTGCTATCCTAGTACACAGGAACACCCCATTCCAAGCACTAGAGCAGTGGGTGGACCCCTGGGGCAGGTATGTAGTGGTAAAAGTCAAACTGGGACAACTACAGATCATCCTGGCCTCCATTTATGGCACAAACACAGATGACCCACAGTTTTTCACCTTGCTTCTGTCCATCCTTGCAGCCATACCCACAGCCCCAATTGTACTGGTGGGGGACTGGAACCTGGTAATAGACAACCTCATTGATAGGTCCAAACCCAGAAAACAGGGCTCTCCCCTGCCCAGAGGGTCCTTAGAGAACTGCAGGACTCTGTGGGCATGGTAGACACCTGGAGAGTGCTACACCTGACCTCTCACGAATATACATTTCATCGCATCCAGAATTGACTGCTTCTTAACTTGCCAAATGATTCTCAAAGTAAACACAGAATGTGCGATTAGCCCCAGTGTCATCTTGAACCATGCCCCAGTGACCCTAACCATACTACATCCTGATCAAGCAGACCGTGACAAGATCTAGAGAATAAATAACAGCCTGCTGAAGGACCAACCCAGCCTCACCAAGATACGGGATAGTGTAAAGCTCTTCTTTGAACTTAACATCCAATCGGTTACAGCGCAAAGACACTTATGGGAAGCTTTCAAATGTACTCTGAGGGGGCAACTTATCCACCTGGCCACCACACAAAAAAGAAAGAAGTAAGCTTAAAGTAAAAGACTCCTACAAATCATTAGAGAGCTAGAAAACAAAACTTCCAGACACACGCCAGCAAAAACTTATCTACAACTTAACATTGCCAAGGCAAGGTATGGGGAACTACTTAGGGAGCAAGCAGAGTTTGCCATCTTCAGGGCTAGGACCAACTACAAACACCAAGGGGAAAAGGCCAGGAAACTGCTGGCACTTAGAATCAAGCAACAAGAAATGTGCAAGATGATCCCCACCATCCAAACCAAAAGTGGCCAATCCATCACCAATTCCAGCGAAACTGCAGCAGCTTTCAAAGATTTTTATGCAGAACTATCCTCCACAAATACTGAGGTTCCACTAGGCAAAATATGGCAATTCCTGCATCAATCCAACCTCCCTAAACTAGACCAGGTACACCATGAGGCCCTGGGGGCACCAATCACAGAGCAAGAAGTCCAGCAGGCACTAACCTCCCTCCCCATGGACAAAGCCCCGGGAAGGTATGTTTTTTTCCCCAAACTTCTACAAATCCATGGCATGAGAGCTCACTGGCCCCCTTACCCAGCTATTCAATGAGGCAAAAACAAATGCAGAATTAGACCCCTTCCTGCAGGAAGCTCTCGTCACACTACTCCCTAAAACCGATAGTGACCCGACCCTTATGGACCACTACAGGCCCATCTCACTCCTAAATATCAACCTGAAAATTCTAGCCCAAATCCTGGCCATAAGAGTAAACAGGGTCTGAAGCCCACTAATAGGCCCTGAACAGGTAGGCTTTATGCAGGGGAGGCTAATGTCAGACCAACTACAGAAGCTAAACCATATCATAGTGACTTCCAGGGACCTCAAAACTCCAGCAGCCTTGTTGTCACTAGATGCAGAAAAAGCCTTTGACAGGGTGTCCTGGACCTTTCTGTTCGAAATCCTGTCAGAATTTGGCCTGGCCACTACCTTCACTGATTGGGTGAAACTATTATACTCGAATCCCTCCGCCAGAATATCTTGTAATGGTGTTCTATCCCCCCCCCTTATAACCTACTAAAGGGAACATACCAAGGATACCCCCTCTCTCCCTGCCTGTTCAACCTTTACTTGGAACCATTCACCAGAAGGATAAAGGCAGAGGAGGCCATAAAAGAAATCCAAGAAGGCCACCACAAGTACAAGATATCCACGTACGCAGATGACATTCTTCTGCATCTGGATAGCCCAGAACTCTCCATTCCTCCCACCCTGACCATCTTACAAGAATTCGGGCGGCTTGTGGGTATAAATGAAACATAAAACATGCATAATGCCCCTGAATCGCCACACTTTCAAAGAGAAAACAATGCAGTGTGTGTGTGTGTGGGGGGGTGGCGTGGTGCACTGACACCATTAACTACTTAGACATAAAGGTATCCCAAAACCAAAAAACAATGCATCAAAACAACCTAGACTCCCTGCACACACAGATCAAACAAGACCTACACTGATGGTCCTCACTCCCACTAACCCTTTGTGCACGCATCAACATCATAAAAATTAACATCCTCCCTCGGCTGCTGTACCCCATCACCATGATGGGCTGTAAGCTACCAAACACCTGGTTCACACAACTACAAACAACCCTGTCCTCCTTCCTGTGGAGTGGCAAACCGCCACATAGGGCCTACCACAAACTAACCCCTCTCAAGGAACAGGGAGGACTACAACTCCCAGACTTCAGATTGTACTATAGCAGGCCATGCTAGCCAACTTCTATGGTGGAGAAACCCCACTTATCAATTGGAAAAATGGCATACCATCCACAGTGGAAACAGATGGAAATGGACCTGTGCCAAATAGAAAGCATCAACATATGGGCACTCATGTGCATACCCTACAAATCCCTTCCCACCAACCTAAAACCCACTCCCACTGGACTCTCAACCTTAGTTAGCAAACAACTCCTCAACCTCCTGTCCACTCACTCATGTTTAGACCCATGGCAACCACTAACTGGGAACCATAATTGCAAGATACAAAACAAAACGAAACACTTTTCAACCACACTACTGGGGACCATCAAACTCCACTCTCTCGGCTTCCTGATGGAAGGCAATTCCTAATCCCTCACCACATATTCCAACAAAGGGCATCCGTTGCCCGGGTTCCAGTCTTACAGTTGCTACAACTAATACACATGCTTGCTGCATCCCTGGGCCCTAGACCATGGAATCTGGGTAACTTCAGAACATGGGATGAACTAGGAAAGATATCCACACAAAGACATTCCAGCTCCCTAATCTACAAAAAACTACTATCCATTACTACAGCCCTTAGCAACTCCACTTGTTCCTATTGGCAGACAGAATCCCAGGAACTTGAAAAGTCTGAAGCCACCCAGGAAACTTGGAAGGGAACATATACTGTAAGTTCAAGAAGTTTGACGGTTTGAGGCTCATGCAATTTAAGATAACCCACAACCTATATTACACTCCAACTAGGTTTTTTAAGATGGGCAAACTCAGATCAGACCGCTGCTCCAGATGTCAATCAGACAAAGGCTCCCTCATTCATATTCTTTGGAATTGCCTCAAAGCTAAACCCCTATGGGATGAAAGAAATGCACACCTAGACCACATGCTGGGATTGGAAGAGGCGTTCACCCCCCCAAATCTGCTTGCTGGGACTCAATCGAAACACAGTATTTGGTAATAGAAAATGCTACATATCACTCATATCGGCGATAGCCAAAAAGCTAATACCCAGGCGCTGGATGGATGACAGGGTCCCTTCCTATAAGGAATGGCACAACTCTATCCTAGAAGCTCTACACATGGAGAAAATGATTGGCTATATGAACAACACCCCCCAGTTATATCTAAAAAGATGGGGAATGCTGGAAACTCTCCTATTGGCTATATGACCCATTACTGTCTCTCTAATGCTCCCTGATAGCAGGTACTCTCCATCACAGCTCCCAATCTTGACTCTGTTAGCAAGCCATGATGTTAAACCTACCAGTGTATCAGCATAGACATGCATGCTATAGTCCCCGAATGTTGACAGGACAACAGCACATTCTAACTTAATGTATGTTTTGTCTATTGTAGTTAGATATGTTGTGTGTAATGTATTGTATTATATAATCTCAATAGCTTACTATTTTTTTTAAAAGAATATTCTTGATAAGATGGCACATACAGTATATTCCCTCATCTAGAATTGATCCTTTGACTCTTTCCTCGTAAAGCAAGCACACATCCAGCATGCCACCCGAAGAGCATGATTAATGGGCTGTTCTAGTCTTTAAGAACATGTAGTTCATTACTAGCATGTACAGTATAAATAGTTATAAGGGGAAGGGGCTGGTAGCTGTTAAAAGAATGAGCCAGTGCATAATATTTCAATATTACTGATTTATTTTTTGAACAGAATTCTGAGTAACCTGGGCTGAAATCCCAACTAATTCACTGATTGTTTATCTCTGCTGTTTCTCTGGGTTCCAGTAAAGATGCTAATAGAATGCAGTGGAGTAGAAGGCCTGGAGTTGAAACTTTTTATGATATCCAGGGTGGGAACCTGCTTCATATGGAATATAAAATGCGGCCTTGTAGCTGGAAATGCTCAGAGGCAAGAAGCTGTTGGTTTTCCACCCAGAATTGCTTTAAAGGCAATGCTATGCTGTTACAGCCTTTTCTCCTAAAAGACTACTTTCTCCACTATTTTTTATTATTTTAATACCTTGCCACCAATGATTATCACATGAGTGAAAGAGGAACCAAACTATCTTTTATATTAGCAAGTGTCTGCTCTGAATGAAACTGTTTTTTGTTTCCTTTTCATTTGAAAGTACAACAGCAAATATATGTTCCTAGTAGGAATTAAACCACTGACACTTTGTTAGGAAGGCCAAGACACAGGGCAAGGGCTGCCTGATGGGTAGCTGGGTCAAGTAATGTGGGTATTGCCTATTTTTGGCAGGGTAGGGTAGTTCAGGTAAGGTACTACCCTACCCAACATAACATTGTAATTCTCAGGTCAGGTAGTTTGAGGCAGGTAACAGGTAATTACTAGTGTTTCTCATCTCTCCCTCAGCTGGTAAAGAGTTAACAGTTTTTAGTCAGAAGGAGGTGAAGTGATACGGAACAGCAGGCACATGTGGCAGGGCAGAATGTTTCACATGCATACAAGCACAGGCGACCACTGGGCAATGGAGGGCAAACAATGCTGGACTGGACAGGAAAGGTCAGCCATAGATGCAGGCATGGTCAGGTACAGGGCAGATAAGGGCAGCTAGTGCAAGCAGTCACTGGTGGGTGCATGAATGCATCATCCCACTGTTCGGGAAGGAGTCACAACAGGAGGTGGGCCACAGGGACGGAGGTGGACAGGCAGCAGCTGCACCAGTGTGCAATGATGAAGTGGGGCTGTGGTACACAATGCAAATGTATGTGGGGTACTAACAGACTGCTTTGTCTCCCCACAGGTGATACAGCGTATTCCCTCTGATCCTGGCTCCTCACCCCCTTCCGCCGTCCTGGCACAGAGGCAGAGGAGCATTACAACGAGGCACACAATTAAGTGCCATTGTCACGATATGCCACATTATGCCAGGTTAAAAGACAATAAGCCACGTTATGCCACATTATTCCAAGATAAATCACGTTATGCCACATTAGGACACATTATATAATGGCAAGAAAATTTCCTGGACTCTGATAAGTCAATGTGTCCCTGGCACAGTGAGGTTATCCAGCACAACCTCATTGTATTGATTTGCTTGATTGTTCTTTGCTCTTCTAGTCAGAAACAAAGATATATTGCCACACTAAAAAATCTACTAAAAACATTTTTTAAATTTTTTTTTATTTTGTAGAACAATGAGCCATTTCATAATAGCAATAATGCACTCCAGGGTGTAGGCTGTGCTGGGATAACCTCACTTCTGGGACATTGGATGCACTCGGCCTGCGGCCTCATGCTCAACCACCCAGGCATGAGGTTATCCCAGCACAACCCACACCCTCTCATGCATTATTGCTTAATTAACCCGTGTTATGCCACATTAAGCCATGATATGCCGTGTCATGTGATATTAAGCCATGTTATGCTGCGTTAGGTCACATTATGCCACGATATGCCACATTATGCCAGATAAAGACACAAAGTGCCACATTATGCCAAGTTAAATCACGTTATGCCACATAATGACACATTAAAGGATACCTAAACAACATTTTGACAACAAACTATTCAAAAATCTGACTCCGTAGGTGACTAAAGGAAAGGCTGCTGTATTCATTAATGCTAAAACTACATTTATATAATTTACCTAAATGTGGTTCCAGAGCATTTGAAAATTGTAAAATCAGCCTTCTAATTACAAAAAAACTGCCTTACCTGCTTCTTAAAATGGCTGCCAAATGTGTTATGTGATGACATCATCAGAGCCAAAGTCAGAGAGATATATGACTCTATAGTGCTAAGTAGTTCTTTTTTCCCTTTGTATAGAATTGTTTTACCCAAATGGTTACAACCATGTGCATTAGTTTGTATAATACACATGTTAGGCTATGGTTCTGTTCATTTTGTTTACTTTAACATGCTGAAATTGTGTTTTAATCCAACCGACATTCTCAGTGGCAAACCACAGTGCAGTACAAATCTTGGATAACTTGGTGGTCTAGTGGTTATAGCAGATCCAGGATGCTACAATGGGGGAGCTGGGGTGAAGGGTATGCTTAATATGCATTTTTTAGCATTTTTATTAAACCTTTATATTTCCTGCTATTATTCTTTTCTAGTATGTTTTTGACAGAACCTACAAATGTAATCCATAGTTTGAATGTAAACATTTATACAATCAATAAATCAGACTTCTTCAACAAAGTGAAATGCAGCAGCAGCAGCAGCAGCAAGCAAGTACATTACTATGTGTATGTGTGTGTGTGTGTGGGGGGTGGTTGCAGCCACACCCTTCACCACCCCCTAGATTCACCACTTCTTTGTAGCAAAGTACTTGTGCAGTCCAATGTTAGAGTTCACACCTTCTTGAAAATCAAATATATGCTTGTCTTGTCTTCTTTTTTATGGGAAGTAATAATAATAATAAGAATCAGCATTTATATAGTGCTTTTCATACACATTGTATCCCAAAGTGCTTTACAGGCAGTACTATATTGGTAGTGAAGTGACTGAACGTGTATTGGCAGCCATTTCATACGTTAATATCCACACACAGCTTTGGACAATTGCATGAACTAGTTTTATGGGAAGGGGAAAATTGGCCAGGACAATGGGGTCAGGTAGTGATCAAGGTGCTGGCAGCCCCACATCTTATTTCTCACAGTAATTTGCTCATATTATTCTCCTTTTGTCCCTCCCCTTCCCTGATTATAGCAGTACCTTGCAAGAGTGGCCTTTTCAGTCCCCCTCTGGTATTCATTCTTCACTATTCCTCCTCACACTGAAAACTGATGAGCTCATCACCCTTCTGCATCATGAATGCAAGTAGTAGAGTCCCTTTTTCATTCTGACATATCGAATATAGACATATCTTTCCAGTAAGTCAGGCTCATAGCAGCAGGGAACAGGGGGAATGATGGGCTTTCCTATCCTTAAAAGATCTAGGCAACCTTTGATTAGGCACTATTAAATGATGGGTGTGCACATCATTATGCACGTCATTTAACAGTGCCTACTCATAGGTGGCTTAGATATTATATGGGTAGGAAAGCCTATTGTTTCACTTGTGCCATGCTGCTATCAGCCTGGCTTACCAGAAGACCATGTTTATTATTAATATGTAAATATAGCATGGGAGACTATACTAGCCACATTCATGATGCAGTGGGGTAGTGAACTCACCAGTTTTTGGTGTGGGGAGCAGGTGAGAAGAATAAATGCCAGCGAGGGACTGAAGAGGCCATTCTTGCAGGATACAGCTGTATTCAGGTTAGCTGAAGGCATGAAGGAGGACATTGAGCAGATCACTGTGAGATCTGAAATGTGGGTCTGCCAGCATCGTGATCACTACCTGACTGTGGATGAGAGTAGACAGCAATGACAAATACTCAAAGTTGAAGGGCTGCACCTAAACTGTTACTTTAATTCAGTGTAGGGAAGATTACCATTGGGTTGGGGGGAATGTTGAAGTTTGTTAGGACAGTATTGAGGGAGTTGTGTATAGCTCATTCAAGATTTGGAAGGGTGGTAGCTAGCCAATTCACATTGTACTGTACAGCACAGAAGAGTACTGGAAAAGAATTGCTGGGAACTGTCCTGTGGGGTTCTGCAGATCACAGGTAAAGGAGTAGACTGACACTGGAAGTTGAGTGGATTCGCTCTTGGTATAGGTATGCCTCTCCTGCTAATAATATTGTTATCCATTATAAGTGCAGCCCTTATGAGGGCATGAACAGCAGTTTTTCTGGGGGGTCATGATGCTTATTGCTTGCCCCTCCAGGAAGACCTAGTTGCTGGTTAATGAGGCAAGGGAAAAAACAACAGGGGAACTGTACATACTACCTTCACTGTGAAGAAGGGTGGTGATCCACTCAATGTTTACTGTAGGAGCAGAAGTCAAACGTTGAGAATGTGGTCTGGAGAGTGATTTGTGAGGCATTTTTTAACAGTGCCAGCTGAGGATGTGTATCGGTATAGGTGTGCACAACTCTCTGAGATACAAGAATACAATCTGAGATGTGATCATTCTTTTCATGAGACTGTAAGCACATATGCAGCTCCATGCAGTACTACAGACAGGGTATGGACGGTGGGGTGTTCAACAGAAATCAGGCTAGGTGCAGGGGGTTCACGTGGAAAAAGAAAGCCTTAGTTGTGGATTAACAAGAGAGCATGAGCTTTGGAACTGAACCAGACTGGTACTTTGCTGTGACCCTGAGCAAGTTACTAAACTTTCTTGTGCTCTTAGGCCATACCTGTAAACAATCTTTCAGCTTAGTACATCTCTCCAGGTTAACAAAAAACAAAATTCAGTGCATCACATAACCACTAGATCTTCAGGTATTTGAAGTGTTGTACTGTACTGTAGTTTGCCAAAGAAAAAGACAGCTGGATTGCAAAACATTTTCCGTATGTTAAAGTAAACAAAATGAACAAAATCATAGCCTAACATGTTTACTGATCAAAATAATCCATGAGTTAGTACATGGTGTTGATCATTCTGGTACAACAATTCAAGACAAAGAGGGAAAGAAGGACTAGTTAGCACTATATAGGAATATATGTGGGTCTTTGTCTTTGACTCTGATGATGTCATCATGACATGACTCATCACTTAACACACTTGGCAGACATCTTAGGGAGAAACCAAGGCTGTTTTTTGAAAGTGAATGGCTGATGTTTCAATGCTCCCAGATCTACGGGGATTCCCGTATTTTACGGGATTTCATGTCTCAAAACGGGGTACGGGAAGGAATTCTTAATTTTGAAAAATATACGGGAGAAACTGGCGCCGTCACTTTGAAGCCGGGGTATGTTGCAGCAAGAGTCTCGGAGTTTATCCCGGATCAGTTCCCAGACGTGATTACCACAAGCCTGACCCCTGATTGGTTCAGAGACCACAGTCATGCTATGACCATGCACTGGCTGTGGTCTCTGATTGGCTATGCTGCAAGTGTTTGATGCAGAGTGCTGCCCGGGAATATTTAAACTGGCTATTAGTGCGCTTTAATTCCTGCTTCACTTAATATTGCTGCCACCAAGAGAGAGAGGAGATATCATCGCTGTCTGTCCATAGCTCCTCACTGCCTCAGCCTGCCACATGTTTTCGGCATTTGTTTCACTGATCCGGACCCAGGCATCCAAGAGAGCAAAGCTACAACCCGTTGCTGGTCTGTTCTGTGCCAAATTTCATCGGCTTTTAATTTCGGCAGCCCAGAAAAGGAGCGACCAGCCTGAGAGCTGCCTTCCAAGAATCTGCAAAATAAATTTTTAAAAATGACCCAGGACCCCTCCAGCACCGAGGCGATCCTCACCCACCGCTGGTCCATGCCATTTCGTCGGCTGTACTGCGAAAAGTGCGCGTAACAGACCCGAAGGAGACGAGCCTGATCCTGAGCTGCTTTGTGGCTTCGCCCGGACAATCATGGTGGTGAAACGAGGTACCAAAATATTAACAACCTGCCTCTCTGAGTCTAGGCTGGCATCAAACGAAATCAAGCTACTCTAGCTGAAACCTTTATGAATCTGCACTGCTTAGCTGGGACAGAGGGTGGGAAAAGGTTGAGGAGGGAGATTGTGAGATTTTAATTTTTAATATTTAATAAAGAAATAACACCTGGTCACTGGAGGATAAAAGTAGTCTGTGATTCAGGTAAACAGTGAAATCTTTTCATGTACTTTCTTTCGAGCATCAATTGTGTAAACAGTTTTTTTCTACTATATAAACTGGGTACCTGATTTAGCTGCTAGCTTCATCTATGAATTTGTTTCAGTTATCTCCCATTGCAGAAAACATATTTGTTGTGCTCCTGTTGATTTGTGTGAGAAATGTTTCCTAGGTTCACACTGGCTTGTCTTCTTTTCATATAATTCAGGTGTAGCCTCCCTAAGTGTCCATGGACAGTGTGTACTTGGAGGCCAAGGAGACAATGAGTTGTTTTAAATATGAATATTAACAAAAACTCCCATCCACATTGCAGGATGAAAAATAATTCAGGTACCAAACCTGTCTCGGGTAATCCTAATGCATCAATGATCTGCTGCTACTTTGGTTTGGATGTATTTGGTGGAGGTTGAGGAGATGGTCTCTGAGTTTTTTTAAATCTATTAATATTATTCATTAACTGGAAAATGAAAAAAATGATTCAGGTACCAAACCTGTCTCTGGGTAATCAAATAATCATGCTGCTTTGGCTGGGACATATATACTCAGGGCGATCAAGGAGATAAGTTTGTATCATGCATCACTGTTGGCTGCTTTGGCTATGAGTGTTTAAAAACTTGGGGGAGGTCGAGGAGATTACTTTTTAAAAAGCTTTTCTTCCTATAATTGTAACTCCTGCTTTAGCCCTGTGGAGGAGAGAGTCTGTGCTGAAAGATCAGGGAGCCAGTCCCCCAACGTGGAGAACTACAGTGTACAACTTGTTAACTTTAGTTTTTACACTTGGTGTGGGCTCTGGTTTCCCTATGTTGCTCAAGGACATTTTTGTAGAATATCAGTTGTAACTCTAGCTGTGTAGCATATTCTTTTTACGTGGACATTGATGTGCGATATTTACCTGGGAGTATGCCTGGGAAGCTAGCTGTCAAGATGTTTTACAAATGTTTCTGGTTTGGGGTTGGAATATTATATATATATATATATATATGCACAAAAATGCATGAAATGCGGACTTTAATAGGCTGATGGTAACTTTCTTAAGCATACAGGAAAATCTACAGGAATTTCACCCAAGTTTTACAGGGAAAATACAGGAAAAAGTAGGGTCTGCTACAGGAAAATGCTCTGGCTGATCTGGGAGCACTGATGTTTACATTTTTCAAAAGCTAGGAAACTGCATTTATGTTATTTACATAAATACAGTTTTAGCATATATGTAAATAGCAACATTTACTTTACCTCACTGTGATGCCAGATTTTGGAGTTTGCAGTTTTAAAAATGTCTTGTTTAGGTATCCTTTAAGCCATGTTACACCACATAAAGCCAAGTTATGCCACATTAAGCCACATTAGGTCATGTTATGCCACTTTTTGGCATGTTATGCCACATTAACCCACGATATGGCATGTTATACTGCATTAAGACACAATACACCATGTTATGTAACATTAAGACACAATATTCCACGTTATGCTACGTTATGTAACGTTATACCACATTAATCCAAATTATGCCATGTTATGCCCCATTAACCCTTGTTATGCCAAATGATGACACATTAAGGCACGAAATGCCATGTTTTGCTACTTTATGCCACGTTATATCATGTTATGTCATGTTATGCAACATGAAGTCATGATATGCCACATTATACCATGATATGCCACATCATGCCATGATATGCCATGTTATGCCACATTAAGCTCCAATATGCCATGTTATGCCCACGATACACCATGTTGGCCACATTATGTCACATTAAGCCATGTTATGCCACATTATGCCATGTTATACCACATTACGTCATATTAAGACATGTTATGCCACTCTATGCCATGTTATGCCTCATTAAGCTCCAATATGCCACGTTATGCCACAATATGCCATGTTATGCCACAGGAAGCTCCAATATGCCACATTATGCCATGAAATGCCACATTAGGCCACATTAAGCCACGTTAAACCACAGTATGGACTGTTGTGTGACAATATGTCATGTTATGCCACACAGTAAGTTCCAATATGCCTCATTATTATTTTCCAATTGTTTAACCAGGTGAGACACACTAAGCTGAAAGCTTGTTTACAGCTGCAACCTGGGAGCACAGGGAAGTTAAGTGACTTGCTCAGGGTCACACAGTATGCAAGTGTGGGCTGTGGGATTCAAACCCAGGTCTCCAGGTTTGCAGCTCAGAGCCTTAAACCACTGCGCATACTGTCTCCCTCTGTTGTGCCATGTTATGCCACATTAACCCATGATATGGCACGTTATGCCACATTAAGACACAATATGCCGCATTAAGACACACTATTCCACGTTATGCAATGTTATGCCACATTAACCCACATTATGCCCCATTAAGCCTTGTTATGCCAAATTGTAACACATTGAGCCATAATATGACATGTTTTGCCACTTTATGCCATGTTATATCATGTTATACCATGGTATGCAACATTAAGGCACAATATGCCACTTTGTACCATGATATGCCACATCATGCCACGATATGCCACATTAAGCTCCCAATATGCCATGTTATGCCACAGTATGCCATGTTGGCCACATTATGTCACATTAAGTCATGTTATGAAACATTATGCCACATTATATCATGTTATGCCACGTTATGCAACATCAAAAATGCCATATGATGTCATCTTTATTGACTTTAGTAAGGCATTTGATGCAGTGCCACAGTGGGCCTTACTCCATAAACTGAATAAATTAGAAATCAATAAAAACATACTTAATTGGATTTCCAACTGGCTGTCAAATAGGACTCAACATGTTCTGATTACTGGCCGTCTTTCAGACACTGGTAAGGTTACCAGTGAAGTCCCACAGGGCTCAGTGCTCGGCCCATGCCTATTCCAAAAATTTATAGGAGACTTAACTAAAGACTGCTTTTCCTCAGCTATAAAATACGCTGATGATGTCAAAATTGGGGGAACCTGCCTAAATCCTGAGCAAATAGATACTATTCAGAAAGACCTCATTATTATTACACAGTGGGTTACCAAGTGGCAGATGAAACTGAATCCAGATAAATGTAAGGTCATGAACTTGGGATCAAATAATCCCTTATTTAAATACAAGCTGGCTGGCAAAACACTATCAATTACTTAGAATGAAAAAGACCTTGGTATTAATATTTCTGAGGATTTTCTCCCCTTCCCTCTATCCAGATAAATGGGGCTATACTTATATCAAACAAAGAAATATAAAATCCACAGATTGGAAGGTGTTAATGCCTCTGCATAGAGCATATGTTTGTCCACACTTGTAATATGCTTCACAACTATGGTGCCCCTTCAAAAAATTGGACATTTGCTTACTAGAAAGGGTACAAAGAAAATATACTAAACATATCAATGGTTTATATAATGACCCCTACGAAACTACTGTAGAATTAAATCCTTAAATCTTATGACACTTCCCACTCGACATTTATGAGGGGACCTCCTTTTTATGTATGATCATCCAGGACCCTTATCTATTAACTATACTGGGACTAGAGTTCAAAAATGATACATATAACACCAGAGGCCACCCCCTACAGTCATATGGTAAAACTTTCAAGCTTATGGAGTGAAAATACTTCTTCACTCTAAGAACAGTGAATCCTTGGAATTCACTCCCAATTGAAATAATCACTAACAGTTCAAAATTAATATTTAAGCACCGTTTGGATAAATATATTCTCCCACGTAACAGGATTAGTTATTATTAACTCAATAAGGAGCATCCATGGGCTCTTAAGCCTCCTAGCTCCTTCAACTCCTTAGTAAGGCACTATATGCCACAATATGCCCTGTAATGCCGCAATATGCCACGTTATGCCACATTAAGATCCAATATGCCACATTATGCCACAATATGCCACATTAGGCCACATTATGACACATTAAGCCATGTTATGCCACATTAAGCCATGCTATGGGATGTTCTGCCATGTTATGCCATGCCATGTGACATTAATTCACGTTATGCCATGTTCTGCTGCATTAAACCATGATAGGCCATGTTATGCCAGATTAAGACACAATATGCCATGTTATGCCATGGTATTTTAGTGAATGGGGGGGAAATTTGGCCAGTGCACTGGGGAAATTACCCTACTCTTTTTGAGAAGTGCCATGGGATCTTTAACATCCACCTGAACTACCACCAGAACAGGCAGATGGGACCTCGGTGTATCATCTCATCTGAAAGACGAAATCATATTATGCTACATTATGACACATTAGGACACATTAAGCCACGTTATGCCACATTACACCATGTTAAGCCACGTTATGCCACATTAAGTCACAATATGCCATGTTATGCCACTTTATGTCACGTTATGCCATGTTATGCCACATTAAGTCGGTATGCCACGTTATGCCATATTAAGTCATGTTATGCCAAGGCATATCATGTTATGCTACTTTAAGACACAATATGCTATGTTATGCAATGTTATGCCATGTTATGTCACTTAATGCCACATTATGCCACATAAAACAATATGTCATGTTATGCCATGTTATGTCATGTTAAGCCAATTTATGCCATGTTAATCCATGATATGCCACATTATGCCACGTTATATCACGTTATGCCATATTATGCAACATTATATGCTATGTTATGTCATGATATGCCACAGTATGCCACGTTATGCTATATTAAGCACCAATATGCCATGTTATGCCTCAATATGCCACGTTAGGCCACATTATGTCACATTAAGCCATGTTAAGCCAAGTTATATCACCTTAATCCATGCTATGCCACATTATGCCACATTAAACCATGTTATGCCACATTATGCCACATTAAGCCATACTATGATATGTCATGCAACATTAAACCGCATTTTACTATGTTATGCAACATTAAGTCACGATGTGCCATGTTATGCCAGATTAAGATGCAATATGCCATGTTAAGCCAAATTATCCTAAATTAAATCACGTTATGCCACATTATGACACATTAAGCCACGTTATGACACAGTAAGCCACAATATGTCATGTTATGCCACCTTATGCCATGTTATGTTAAAGTATGCCACGTTATGCCTCATTAAGCTCCAATATGCCACGTTATGCCATGAAATACCACATTAGGCCACAGTAAGACATGTTATGCCACATTAAACCACTGTATGCCACGTTATGTGACAATGTGCCATGTTATGTCACAATAAGCTACAGTCTGCCACGATAGGCCATAGTATGCCACATTAAGCCACAATATGGCACGTTATGCCACATTAACCCACATTATGCCACATTATGCCATATTATGTCACAATATGCTACGTTGTATCATGTTATGTCACATTATACCGTGTTATGCCACATCATGTGACATTAAGCCACATTATGACATGTTAAGCAATGATATGCCACGTTATGCTAGATTTAGACACAATATGCCATGTTATGCCATGTTATACAATGTTATGCCAAGTTAAATCATGTTATGCTACATTATGTCACATTATGACACATTAAGCCATGTTATGCCACATTTTACCACATTAAGCCTTGTTATGCCACATTAAGCCACACTATGCCATTTTATGCAACATTATGCCATGTGATGCCACATTAAGCCATGTTATGCTACGTTACAATATATTAAGACATGATATGCCATGTTATGTCAAGTTATATCATGTTATGCCACTTTAAGCCACAATATGCCATTATTATGCCACATTATGCCACTTAATGCCATTATTATGCCACATTAAGCCATGATATGTCATGTTATGTCACATTAAGCAAGTTTATGCCATGTTAAGCCACCATATGCCACGTTATGCCTCATTATATCACGTTATGCCATGTTATGCAACATTAAGCCACAGTATGCCATATTATGCCATAGTAAACTCCATTATGCTACTTTATGCCTCGATACACCATATTAGGCCACAATAAGCCATGTTATGCCAATTTATATCACATTAAGCCACACTATGCTACATTATGTCACATTAATCCACGTTATGCCACACTACACCACAATATGATATGTCATGTGACATTAAGACACGTTTTGCTATGTTATGCCCCGTTAAGTCATGATATGCCATGTTATGCCAGATTAAGACATAATACGCCACGTTATGCCACAATTTGCAACATTATGCCACATTAAGCTCCAATATGACACATTATGCCATGATATGCCACATTAGGCCAGATTATGGCACACTAAGACATGTTTGCCACCTTATGCCACATTAAGCCTTGCACCTGAATAAGTTTGCAGGACTTTCAGGACTTTGCTACTGTTTCCATCTAGTACTGTGTCAATTCTCCTTTGAGTGTTCCAGTTACCGAAACAACATGGATACCAGCTGAGAGGGGGTGGCAACCGGAGAGGAATGTCATTCAGAAAGGAGGGGCAGGACTGCATTTAAAAACTCGTGCTGCAACTGTAGCTGAAGGTACACCAGCCAGCATCTGAATAAGTTTGCAGGACTTTCAGGACTTTGCTACTGTTTCCATCTAGTACTGTGCCAATTCTCCTTTGAGTGTTCCTAAACAACATGGAGACCAACTGAGAGGGGGTGGCAACCGGAGAGGAATGTCATCCAGAAAGGAGGGGCAGGACTGCATTTAAAAACTCATGCTGCAACTGCGTGAGCGCAGTGGCACAAGCGTGAGTGGTGCGAGTGCCACTCGGCATCAAAAAGTAAAGCCCTTGCAAGGTAAAAATAAATTGTAAAAGTACTAAAGTTGAAAAGTTTAAAGGTTTTCCATTTAAATGCTGGTATATTGCTGAAATTAATTCTGAAGGCAAATATTAAAATGCTGGTACATTAGAAATAATTAAGCTTGTCTAACTTTTAAATCAAAACTTTCCTCTATATTTTAAGTCCTATATACAAACAGAGGAAGCATTTAGGAAGAGAAATTTAAGTCAGGTAAAGTTTATACTCTTTGTATTGTAAAGATGCAACTGCTTTATAGGTTGTTGTTACATGTCTGCACAATAATAGTACTTTATGGAAAGCTTACAAATTCATGTCAATTAGAGGTAACCAGCACTTTAGCAATTGAAATTGGGATTTCTATTAGTAAGGAAAATGTTTTAATTGATGGGGGCTTGAAAAGTAAGGGAACAGATAGGAACTCCTTTTCAAAAATAAGAATCCAGCTTAAAAAAAATCAGTATGTTACAGGGCTATTAGGACGAGGACCTAACAAATCAATAAATTGCTTACTGATTTCATTACTTCTAGCGGGAGACATAGAAATAAATCCTGGTCAAAGAAATAATGGAGTTATTAAAATTATACATGACAATGCCAGGAGTCTAAGGAAGAAAATTGGTTTATTTAAAACTTGAATAAATGCAGAATCTCCTGATATAGTGATGCTGACAGAAACATGGCTAAATAATAAGATCGAAACTAAGGAAGTTAAGCCAGAGGGCTTTTTTAGCCAATGACTAGATAGGACTGGACGGAAACTTTACTAAATGGGAACTTGGCCAAACTTCAGTGTTATTTGTAGACCAAATAGGATTACTTGACTGCTTATTGGTAAAAATCCACAAATTAGATCTAATAATAGGAGTAATTTACGCCCCCCTAGAACCCTAACAGGTGAATTTGATAATTTAGCGTCAGTAATACAAAAATGTACCATGGGATGTGAATTGTTATTGATTGGCGATTTTAATGCAGCCTGGGGTAAACCACGAGGATTAGCTTTGGAAAACAGTTTTAAAATATTAGATGTTAATCAAAAAATATTTTTCCCTACTAGGAAAACTACACATCAAAGTAAAGGAAACATATTAGATCTAATTTTTGTTGCAATTAAAATCGTGATTAAGTCAATTGAAGTAAATCATCCTATTTTAGGGGATCATAGTTCTTTAAGCTGTATATTTGAATTTGATGGTAAAAGATATAACTTAACATGAAACCCTTCCTTAAAAACCAAGTGTAAAAATTTTAAAAATTATAATAAAGAAGTATTTGTTGCTAGACTAATTTCAGTCAGATGGGATAGATTATTCCTAATACTATCTGTGGACTTAGCAGTTCAGGAATTCACTAAATGGTTTTTGGACATATGTAATGAACTAGCTCCCTATAGAACAAGTATGCAAAGAAAGTCTCATGTCCCTTGGATAACAGAGAAATTGAAGAAATTAATAAGTATAAAAGACAGGATATGGAAAATTGCTGGGAAGGCATTAAAAATAGAGGATTGAGATAAGTATAAAAAAGCTAGAAATAATTTAACATTTCAAATAAAAAAGCAAAAACCAAAATACTATGAAGAGAAATCAAAACAAACTACAGATAATAAAAAATTTTGGTCCCTGATAAAGTCCTTTGAATCACCACAAATTCAAGGTCCCCCTATCCAAATGATAAATAAGGGTATTCTCCAGTCTACTAAGCAGTCAGCTAATATCTTGAATGACTATTTTGTAAATTTGCCTGATTTAGATTTTTCAAATTTGACCACTACAGACCCTGGTAAAGGGAAGAAAAATATGGACATACCAAAATTTAGATTCAAATTTATCACTTGTAGACTGGTAAAAGATGAGATTAGAAAACTAAAATCAAAAAAAGCATTTGGGTTGGATCTAATAGAAAAACGTTTTCTTAAGGATGCTGTACAGGTAATTGCCCCGGTTCTAACAAAATATTCAACTGGAGTTCAGCTGAAGGAATTTTTCCAGAAAATTGGAAGAATGCAAAGATTGTCCCTATATATAAAGGTGCAGGGGATATATTTCAGCCTACTAGCTATAGACCTATAGCCCTATTGTCAGGGATATCGAAAATTCTAGAGAGACTAGTACAGACACAGCTAACTGATTTTTTGGAAAAACATTCCTTGTTAACAAAGTATCAATCTGGCTTCCATAAAAGCTTTTCCACAGGTACCGCGCTCACTGACATGATTGATAATATAGCTTCAAAGATGGAAAGTGACTTGTCGGTGGGCGTAGTGTTCGTGGATTTATCAAAGGCCTTTGATACAGTGTCACATAGACTTTTGAGGGAATGACTTCCAGAGATTGGTTTAATTAAGGAATCATATAATTGGTTTACATCTTACTTAAAAAATAGAACACAGCAAGTAAGCATAAATGGGGTGCTATCTGGTAAAATACCCAGAGAGGAGTCCCACAAGGCTCAATTTTAGGGCCAATATTGTTCCTGATTTATATAAACAAATTAGTAGACATAATAAAATGTTCAAATATAAATCTTTATGCAGATGATACTCTCCTGATTGCAAGTGGAAATACACCTGGAGAACTGGAGATCAAATTACAGGTGGATTTTACCAGACTATGTACATGGTTGTCTGAATCGGGATTAATAGTTAATAGCAAAAAAACAAAACTTATGGTTTTTCGTAAAACTTACCGAATGTTGAACGAAAGTAAAGAATTAGTAACTACAAAAACATTACTAAATGAAGTATTAGAACAGGTATCAGCATATAGATACTTGGGGGTATGGATTGATGAAGTCTTAAAATCTGACAAACATATAATAGATACAATATCCAAGGTAAACAAAAGGTTGGGAGTGTTCAGACAGACTCGTTTTCCTATGAATAAAACAATAAGGGAAACTGTAATAAATCAACTTCTTTTACCAGTACTAGAATATGGCAACCATGTATATGGTCTGGCATCAAAGAGCCTTTTAAAAAAATTGATATAATGTATAATAGAATGGCTAGATTTATAATGAGAAAGGATTACAAAGTCCACCATTGTGCTCTACTAGAGGAACTAGGTTGGCTCCCACAGGAAACCAAAAGGCAGATTGCATGGGTAAAGCAGATTTATAGAGTGCTAAATCAGAAACAGCTAGAGTATCTAAGTGATAAACTGGAAATAAAAATGCACGTTCATTATTTGAGAAATATAAATCTAAGAAATTTTGTTTTTCCCAAACTCAAAAATACATATAGTAATTTGCGTTTCCCAGTGATTGTAGATAAAATATGGAACATGTTAAAACCAGTAATAAATAAACAATATGAAAATGTGAAATCATTCTCAGCAAGCTTAAAGTTAGTACTAAGAACTAGGTGTAAATGCTATGGTTAGAAACTGGAAACTTAAAATATATTTAGAATAGTGATGTGCAATATATGTATTTGCTAATAGTTAATGTGTATTGTGTTAACTTATTTGCATTGTTAAATGAATGGTCTGTCTGGTCTATCTTGTTGTTTCATGTTGTAACTATATTAGCATTAAATTGCTTAATTTTATATAACAGGAGCATCTTGCAAATAGGACTATGTCCTAATGAAGTAAAAATTGTCAACAACTTTCCTGTATAAAAATAAAGGTTTTTACTACTACTATGTGATGTTCTGCCATGTTATGACATGTCATGTGACATTAATTCACACCATGCCATGTTCTGCTGCATTAAGCCATGATATGCCATGTTATGCCAGATTAAGACACAATATGCCATGTTATGCCAAGGTATGCAACGTTATGTCTAGTTAAATGTTATGCCACATTATGCCACATTAAGCCACATTATGCCACGTTACATCATATTAAGCCACCTTATGCCACTCTATGCCATGTTATGCCACATTAAATCATGATATGTTATGCCACAATAGTCCACGTTATGCTACAGTATGTCACGTTATGCCTCGTTAAGCTCCAATATGCCACGTCATGCCACAAAATATCACATTAGGCCATATAGTCACAGTGAAAGACATGGCCAGATATTTCCTGAAATTTCTGTGATATTTCTAGAGAAATCTCCTGCTTTCTCTATTTGCACAGTAGGGGCAGCAGAGAGAAGCTCTTTAGAAATTTCACGAAATATCTGTAAATATTTGGCCATGTCTGTGGCTACTATTGTATTATGCCACATTAAGCCATGTAATGCCACTTTATGCCACATTAAACCAGTGTATGCCATGTTATGTGACAATATGCCATGTTATGCCACAATAAGCTCCAATATGCCACTATAGGCCATATAATGCCACATTAAGCCACAGTATACCATGTTATGCCATGCTATGCTACATTATATCACGTTATGTCATGTTATGCCATCTTATGCCACAACACGTGACATTAAGCCACATCATGCCACATTACGACACGATATGCCATGTTATGCCAGATTTAGACACAGTGTGCCATATTATGCCATGTTATGCAATGATATGCCAAGTTTAATCACATTATGCTACATTATGCCACATTATGACACATCACGCCAGTGTATGCCACGTTACACCACATTAAGCCACATTATGCCACATTAAACCACTGTATGCCACATTATACGACAATATGCCATGTTATGCCACAATAAGCTCCATTATGCCACTATAGGCCATATTATGCAACATTAAGCCACGATATGCCATGTTATGGCACATTAACCCACATTATGTCATGTTATGCCACATTATGCCACAATATGTTACATTCTATCACATTATGTTACATTATGCCACGTTATGCCACATCATGTTACAACATGCCATGCTGAGCCACTTTATGCCACGTTATGAAATGTTATGCCACATTATGCATTATTAAGCCATGATATGCCGTGTTATGCCACGTTATGCCACATTATGCCACACAAAGCCAAGATATGTCATGTTATGCCATGCTTTGTCACATTAAGTGAGTTTATGCCATGTTAAGCCATGATATGCCATGTTATGCCCAGTTATATCACATTATGCCATGTTATGCAACATTAAGCTACAATACTCCAGGTTATACTACGATATACCACAATATGTCAAATTATGCCATATTAAGCTCCAGTATGCCACGTTATGCCTTGATAAGCCATGTTAGGGCACATTAAGCCATGTTATGCCAAGTTATATCAGATTAAGCCATGCTATGCCATATTATGCCACATTAAGTCATGGTATGATATGCCATGTGACATTAAGCGATGTTTTGCCATGTCACATTAAGTCATGATATGCCACGTTATGCCAGATTAAGACACAATATGCCATGTTATGCCAAATTATGCCAAGTTAAATCACGTTATGCCACATTATGCCACATAAAGTCATGTTATGCCAAATTAAGCCACACTATGCCATGTTATGCCACTTTATGCCACATTAAGCCATGTTAAGCAACATTTTGTCATGTTAAGCCATGTTATGCCACATTATGCCATATTAAGCCATTGTATGCCATGATATATGATGCTATGCCAAGTTATAGCATGTTATGCCATGTTATGCTACTTTAAGCCACAATATGCCATGTTATGCCGTGTTATGCTATGTTATGCCACATTATGCCACATAAAGCAACGATATATCACGTTATGTCATGTTATGTTACATTAAGCCAGTTTATGCCACGTTAAGCCATAATATGCTACATTATGCCACATTATATCATGTTGTGCCATGTTATGCAACATTAAGCCACAATATGCCATGTTATGCCATGATATGCCACAGTATGCCATGTTATGACATATTAAGCTCCAGTATGCCATGTTATGCCTCAGTATGCCATGTTAGGCCACATTAAGCCACATTAAGTCATGTTATGCCAAGTTATATCACATTAAGCCACGCTATGCCATATTATGCCACATTAACCCACATTAAGCCACGATATGATATGTAATGCAACATTAAGTCACATTATGCCATGGTATACCACATCAAGTCACAATATGCCACATTATACCAAATGAAGACACAATATGACATTTTATGCCAAATGATGCCAAGTTAAAGCACGTTATGCCACATTATGCCACATTAAGCCACGTTACACCACATTAAGCCATGTTGTGTCACATTAAGCTACAATATGCCATGTTATGCTTCAACTTGCCACATTCAGTCAGATTATGTAACTATAAATCATGTTATGCCAAGTTTTGCCACATTAAATCATGATTTGCCACATTAGGCCACATTAACCCACGTTATGTCACATTAAGCTAAATTAAGCCACGGTATGCCATTTCATGTGGCATTAAGCAACGTTATGCCATGTTATGCAACATTAAGCCACAGTTTGCCACGGTATGCCATGATTTGCCACAGTATGTCATGTTATAACATATTAAGCTCCAGTATGCCACATTATGCCTAAATATGCCACTTTAGGCCACACTAAGCCACATTAAGTCATGGTATGCCAAGTTATATCACATTAAGCCACACTATGCCATATTATGCCACATTAAGCCGTGATATGATATGTCATGTGACATTAAGACACATTATGCCATGTTATGCCACATTAAGTCACGATATTTTATTTTTTATTTATTTTATTTAGTTTTTGTTGACCGGGTAAGTGCACTAGACATATCCTGCCTATTTTCAGGCATGACCCGGGGGAGGGGGATACAGATGAATGCCAACTGACCTTGAACCAGATTAAGCTGTTGGTGGTATTTTTAGTGAATGGCTTAATGTGGCATAACTTGGCATAACATGATTTATGGTGGCATAATTTGGCCTAATGTTGCATATTGAAGCATAACGTGGCATAACATGGCATATTGTAGCTCAATGTGGCTTACGTCGCTTAATGTAGTGTAATGTGACATAACATGGCTTAATGTGGCATAATGTGATTTAACATGCCATAATTTGGCCTAACATGTCATATTATGTCATGTTATGCCAAATTAAGACACAATATGACATGGTATGCCAAACTATGCCAAGTTAAATCACGTTATGCCACATTATGACACCATAAGCCACATTATGCCACATTAAGATACATTATGTCACATTAAGCTAAAATATGCCATGTTACACTATGTTATGCTTTAATATGCCACATTAGGCCAGATTATGCAACCACAAATCATGTTATGCCAAGTTATGCCACATTAAGCCATGATATGTCACATTAAGCCACATTAACCCAATTTATGTCACATTAAGCCATATTAAGCCATGCTATGCCATATTATGCCACATTAAGCCATGATATGATATGTCATGCAACATTAAGCCACATTATGCCATGCTATACCAAATTAAGACATAATATGACATGTTAGGCCAAATTATGGCATGTTAAATCACATTATGCCACATTAAGCCATGTTATGTCACATTACTCTACATTAAGCCACGTAAGCCACATTAAGCTACAATATGCCATGTTATGCCATGTTATGCTTCAATATGCAACATTAGGCCAAATTATGCCACCATAAATCATGTTATGCCAAGTTATGCCACATTAAGCCATGATATGCCATGTCATGCAACATTAAGCCACGTTATATCACATTATGCCATGGTATGCCACGTTTGCCAGATTAAGACACAAAATGCCACGTTATGCAATGTTATGCAAAGTTAAATTATGTTATGCCACATAATGACATGTAAAGGCACAATTTGCCATGTTATACTACATAAAGCAAAGTTATTCCACATTAAGCAACTATATGCCACGTTATTCCACTTTATGGCACATTATGCCATGTTATGCTACATTATGTCACATTAACCCATGATATGGCATGTTATGCCACATTAGGACACAATATGCCATTATGCCACATTATGACACACTATTCTATGTTATGCCACATTATACAATGTTATGCCACATTAACTCAAATTATGCCCCATTAAGCCTTGTTATGCCAAATTATGATACATTGAACCACGATATGCCACGTTTTCCCATGTTATGCCATGTTATATCATGTTATGCAACATTAAGGCATAATATGCCACTTTGTACCACGATATGCCACATCATGCCACGATATGCCCCATTATGCAACATTAAGCTCCAGTATGCCATGTTATGCCATGCTATGCCATGTTGGCCACATTACGACACATTAAGCCATGTTATGCCACATTATGCCATGTTGTGCCACATTATATCATGTTATGCCATGTTATGCCACGGTATGCCACATTAAGCCACGCTATGTGATGTTCTGCCATGTTATGCCATGTCATGTGACATTAATTCATGTTATGCCATCTTCTGTGCATTAAACCATGATATGCCATGTTATGCCAGATTAAGACACAATATGCCTTGCTATGCCATGGTATGCAATGTTATGCCTAGTTAAATGACGTTATGCCACATTATGTCAGATTAAGCCACATTATACCATGTTACATCATATTAAGCCATGTTGTGCCTCTCTATATCATGTTATGCCACAATAAATTATGATTGCCATGGTATACCATGATATGCCACGTTATGCTATAGTATACCATGTTATACCTCATTAAGCTCCAATATGCCATGCTCTGCCACAAAATACCACATTAGGCCACATTATGAAACATTAAGCCATGTAATGCCATGTCATGCCACATTAAACCATTGTATGCCATGTTATGCAACAATATGCCATATTATGCCACAGTAAGCTCCAATATACAATGATAAGCCATATTATGTCACATAACCCACAATATGCCATGTTCTGCCACATTAACCCACATCATGCCATGTTATGCCACAATATGCTACGTTATATCATGTTATGTCACGTTATGCCATGTTATGCCACATCATGTGAAATTAAGCCACATTATGCCACATTAAGCCACGATCTGCCATGTTATGCCAGTTTAGACACAATATGCCATGTTATGCAATGTTATGCAGAGTTAATTTATTATTTATTTGCTTTTGTTGACTGGGTAAGCACATTAGACAACCAAGTGCCTATTTTCAGGTGCAACTCGGGATACTACAAGCTACATACATGAACATCAGGCAAAACAAGTAAAGGTTACATTTAAGAGCATAAGCACACAGGGTCAATACAAGTAACAACAGGGGTTTATAATGCAGGCAGCAGGTAGAATAACAGTATGGTACTCTGATGAAAGGCAGTAATCATCATGCCGGGCAGCAAAGCTGCAAAGATTGCAGGTAGACAGAGAAGAGACACATTGGGATAGAGAAGGCCCAGAGCAAAATAAGGAAATTGTACAGTAACAGTGCACTCCCTGTTTGAGCAGGTGGGCCTAAGTGGTCAGATCCTACCAGTAAGCTGTGAGCTCAGGTAGTGGATAAAGTGCAGCGGGCCATTGTCTTTGACAGATTAGTTAGGTATTGTCTCAGTCAGTCAGAGCAGCATAGGTTGTGGGGGTTCATCTAATGCAGAGGCAGGTGGAGGTCATTTTGAGAAAGCCACAGAGGGAGGCTTTAAAGCAGTGGTGGGAGGGACAGGAGCAAGTGCTTGATGGAAGGGAGTTCCACAACTTGGGTGCATATGCAGTGAAGGCCAGGTCTCCCATTTGGGTGTGAGTCTTTGGAACCAGGAGGGCATGAGAGTCACTGGATCTCAGATGGTAGGAGGAGGTAGCCAGAATGAGGGATTCAGTGAGGATTAAGGAGGTGGCAGATCTGACAACACTGTCTATGAAGTTGCCCATGACATAGGAGCGGTGCATTTCCGGTAGAAGCCAATCAAGCCAGGAGTGGAGCTCACAGTGGTGGGTGAGGCGGGGAGCTGAGAGTATAAAGCGACATATGCTGTTGTATGCTGTGTCCCATTTTGCTAGACTCGTTTTTGCAACATGGGCGAAGGTGACTAGTCCATAGCAGAGCGTGGGTAGGAGGACTCCCCTGGCTAAGGCAAGATGGGCAGCTGGGGTGAGACAGCTTTTTGTTCTGTATGCAAGGCCCAACTTGCAGTTTGAGGCCTTACTGTATTGTGTATGTGCAGGTTCAGATTCAGTTGTGGGTCAAGAGTCACCCCCAGGTACTTGACAGAATCTGCAAATTGCAGTAGGGACCCATCGGCCCCTGAGATCTGTAGTGGGTCCGGGACAGTTTTTGTCTTGGCTGTTGAGCCAAAGAGCATGGCCTGCATCTTCTGCAGGTTAATCATAAGTTTATGGTCCTGTAGCCAGGTTTTGATTTGGTCGCAGTCAGAGTTTAGTTTGGCGTTGGTGGTAGAGATGTCCTGGGAGCTGGTCATGATGACTAGGTCATCTCATTGCAGAGTTATGCGCTCCATGTTTAAATCTCCTCACATTATGCCACATTATGATACATCAAGCTATGTTATGCCACATTAAGCTATGTTATGCCACATTAAGCCACAATATGCCATGTTATGCTATGTTATGCTACATTAATCCACAATATGATATGTCATGTGACATTAAGTAATGTTTTGCCATGTTATGACACATTATGCCTCGTTATGCCATGTTATGCCAGATTAAGACACAATATGCCATGTTATGTCAAATTATGGTAAGTTAAATCACGTTATACTACATTATGATACATTAAGCCACGTTATGCCACATTACACCACATTAATCCATGTTATGCCACATTTAAGCCACAATATGCCACATTATACCACTTTATGCCATGTTATGCCACATTAAGCCATGTTATGCCTTATTAAGCCATGATATGGCATATTATGCCATTTTATGGCAAGTTACATTATATTAGTCCACATCATGCTGCTTTTAGCCACAATATGCCATGTTATGCCATGTTTTGCCACTTTATGCCACTTAATGCTGCATTGTGCCACATAAAGCAACGTTATGTCACGTCATGCTATATTATGTCACATTAAGCCAAGTTATGCCACGTTATGCCATATTAAGCCATTATATGCCATGTTGTGCCATGTTATGCCAGGTTATATCATGTTATGCCACATTATGCAACATTATGCTACGATATGCCATGTTATACCATTTTATGCAACATTATGCCACTTAATGCCACATAAAGCCATGGTATGTCATGTTATGACACGTTATGTCACATTAAGCCATGTTATAGCACATTAAGCCAGAATATGCCATGCTATGCCATGTTATAGCACGTTATGCCATGTTATATAACATTAAGCCACAGAATGCCATGTTATGACACAATATGCCATGTTATGCCATATTAACGTCCAATATGCCATGTTATTCCTTGATATGCCATGTTAGGCCACATTATGCCTCATCACTAAGCCATGTTATTCCATGTTATGCTACATTAAAGCACAATATGCCACCCTGTGCCATGTTATGCCACATTATGCCACAGTAACCCATGATATGGTGGCATGTTATGCCACATTAAGATACAATTGTCTATGTTTTGCCATGTTATGCAATGTTGTGCCACATTAACCCATTATGCCACGTTATGCCCCATTAAGCCTTGTTATGCCACATTATAACACATTAAGCTACAATAGGCCACGTTATGCCATGTTATGTTTCAATATGCCATGTTAGGCCAGATTATGCCACCTTAAATCATGTTATGCCAATTTATTCCACATTAAGCCATGATATGCCACATTAGGCACCATTAACCCAAGTTATGCCATATTAAGCCACAATATGTCATGTCATGTGACATTAAGCCATATTATATCATGTTATGCCTTGTTATGCAACATTTAGCCACAATACTCCATGATATGCCATATTAAGCTCCAATATGCCATGTTATCCCTGATATACCACGTTAGGCCACATTATGCCATGATATGATATGTCATGTGACATTAAGCAATGTTTTGCCATGTTATACACATTATGTCACAATATGCCACGTTATGCCAAATTATGGCAATTTAAATCACAGTATGCTACATTATGACACATTGAGCCATGTTATGCCACATTACACCACATTAAGCCATGTTATGCAACATTAAGCCACAGTATGCCATGTTATACCACATTAAACCATGATATGCCATGTTATGCTACAAAATGCCATGTTATTCCTCAATAACTTCCAGTATTCCACATAATGTCATGTTATGCCACATTAAGCCATGTTCTGCCACATTATGCCTTATTTATTTATTTATGTATTTGATAACCGAGTAGGTGGATTGATCCAAATTGACCGATTTCAGCCACAACCCAGGCCAACAGGAAGGCAACAAAAAATGGAAACTACAGTAGTAATACATAGTGCATATTCAAGCAATAAATACAAGTACATATGAACACATAGACCTTATTTTATTTTAAGCCATGATATGTTATATTATGCCATTTTATGGCAAGTTATATTATGTTTTGCCATGTTATGCTACTTTAAGCCACAATATGCCATGTTATGCCACTTAATACCACATTATGCCACATAAAGCGATGATATGACACATTATGTCATGTTATTTCACATTAAGCCATTTTATGCCACGTTATGCCATATTAAGCCATTATATGCTGTGTTGTGCTATGTTATGCCAAGTTATATCATGTTATGCCACATTATGTCACTTAAAGCCACGCTATACCATGTTATGCAACATTATGTCACTTAATGGCACATTATGCCACATAAAGCCACAATGGCACAGATATTCAGAGCAGTTGCACAACTGAATTGTGCTGACGCAACAACGGACTTGCACTGCAGAGTGATATTCAAATGTCGTGGCTGCACAGCACAAGTCACAATGTGCCGTGGTACAAAAGTAATGTATGCAGCGCAAGTGCAAGGGGAGCGTGCCCATGAATTTGCAGCGCAATGGCATATTCAACCTAAAATAATGGTGCAAGTCTGAAGCAAATCACAAGATGTGCCAGTCAGATGTGAGCGTATAAAAACAGTCTATAAAAACAGGCTCAAACACACGCACACACACACACACACACACAGCAGATGTGCAGCCATGAACAAGCAGCAAATCAGGATGGAAGGAGCACCATTTATTATGGAGCAGGTAATGAGGGGTGTGAGGAGGATGGATGAACAGCAACGTTACTGATGAAGGGCCGGTTGGTGGTATGCCCAACACAGGTGGTACCGTGCCTGCGCCACATTCGAGGATTTCAGTGATGTGGAGATTCTGGGCCAGTACCGCCTCAACAGGAGATGCAGGCACCCACCAGATGGAGTCATGCCATGTCCATGGAGACCGAGGTGACAGCAGTGATGTGCTTCACACCGCGGGCACCTTCCACAGAACAACAGGTGACACCACCGGTATCACCCTGTTGGCCTTGTCCCACCTCCTCACACAGTTCCTCAATGCTCTGCTGCCACACGCTGTAGAGTTCATATGATTCCCAAGCATACAGCACAGGCAGAGCATACAGCAAACATGCAGAACTTCCACAGGGTTGCATGCATGCCTGGTATGATAGGGGCCATTGACTGCACCCTCGTGGGCATACACACACCACCTGGCCCGGAGGGGCCAGCATACATCAACAGGAAGGACTACCCCTCAATCAACTGTCAGGTGGTGTGCAGTGCCATAGGGCACATCATCAATGTCTGCGCCACACACCCTGGGACTGCACATGATGCCTACATCTGGCACAGCTCCATACTGTGCCAGAGATTCAAGCATGGGGATATCCCCATGGGGCACCTGGTGGATGAGTACGGCACAAGGCAGGGGGTGAGTGCAGCAAGACTGTGGGAGGATGGCAGAGACACAGGGTGGGTGGGACAGAGGGGGCAGTGAGCAGCAGGGGAAAGAGGGTGGCACCACCACAGCACAATGCTAACCATGCCCTCTCCCCACACAGGTGACAGTGCATACCCATTAAGGCCCTGGCTGCTCACCCCCTACTGGCAATCATCATCCACTGTGGAGGAGAGATACAATGAGGCACACACCACCATGCACAATGTCATCAAGTGTGTCTTTGGCATGTTGAAGATATGGTTCCGTTGCCTAGACAGGTTAGGTGGTACCCTACAATACAGCCCATCGAAAGCCTGTGGCCTGTTCCTGACCTGCTGCATGCTGCACAATATGGCCATTGACCATGGTATAGCTGTCCAGGTGGATGAGGGTGACAGCAGTGGGGATGATGGTGAGAATGGGCCAGAGAGGGGTGTGCAGCCACCCATGGGGAGGCATGACTCCGGGCTGGCAGCAAAGGCCAGGAGGCACAGGGCCATCATCACACTGGAGCATTATGGAGAATGCAGATAAGTGCGCTGACATGCATGCGGGGGCCACACAGACCACCACCCCACCCACAGGTCCAGACGGGCACAGCAGGATGCATGTAGGGACTGAGGTACACACAGCAGGCATGGTGGAGGCAGTGACACACACACACACACACACACACACACACACACATATACACACAGCATAGGCATGGACACTCACGCACAGGCTGCAGGACATGGCATGGATCAGATGCATGACACCAGTACACAGGCACATCTGGTGTGGAGCTGCCCTCATTACACCCATGCCACAAGGCACAGCAGCCTGGCCAGCACACACAGCGGGTGTGTGCTACACCACACATGCACACCACCACATGCATGGGGCACCACCACCACCCAAGTGTGTCCTGGGCAGCAGCAGTGGACAGCAGGGAAGGGCAGCACACTCATCAGGGTAACCTCGTGGTACTACGGCCACCACAGCCATGTGGGCAGCCACACCAAGGCCGGTTATCAGCTGCAGGTTGAGCATCGGCCAACGGGGTGTGTCCACCACAGCCACAGGGGTGGATGCCTGAGAATGAGACTGGGTTCTCACTGAGGTATACAGGCGGCCAAACAGGCCTACACTGGGGGTGTCAGGGATGCCCATGTCAGAGTGTGACATCTGCCATGCAGGAGTCACCAGACGCTGGGACCATGGAGTAGACATAGCACTGCATTGGGTCCTATGCACACAGCTGTGGCCAGTGGCTGCCAGCGATGTAAACCCGGCTGCAATGGTACTGGTCATGTGGTCCAGAGACGTGGTCGTGGCCTCCTGCAGCTGGCGGAGCTCATCAGTAAGCTGCACATGACCTCTGTCCTGATGCTCAGCCAGCTGATGCACCTCTGCCCACAATGCATGCATCTCCATGGCAAGTAGTGCCTGGTTCTCCATGGATGCCTGCAGCAACTGGGTATGCTCCACTTGGCATCCTGCGCATCCTGGGCTGGATGCTGGCCTGCTGGGGGTGACACAGCATGCTGTTCAGTGCCCCACTCAAGTGGACACTGCTCAGGGGACTGCACAGGGGGCAGTGCCACAACAAATGCACTGGCAGTGGACCCTGTGGTGCACTGCCTGGTGATGTCCACATCCTGCCGCCACTGCCCGACCATCTGCTGGACAGTGCCTGGCACTGTCACACCTGCCACAGCACCCCCCCAGGCAGATTCAGCAGTGGCACCACACACCACTGTGCCAGCGGAGACAGGTGGCGGCTGCACAGTCACAGGTGCAGCACTGGGCTCTGATGCCGCCTGCGACAGTTCCTGAACCAACCCAGGCACCACATGCCCAGTGCTGTCCAGAATCATAGAAATGTCATCTTTGAAGTCAGCTGGGTGTCTGCACAGAGCAAAGACAGGCAGTCACCCAGCAGGAGCTCTGCCAGTGCGTCATCTGACTCCAGCCCCAGGACATCTGCCAGCCTCACACTGTTGCATCACAGCTAGTCACTGCTATGGATGTCTGTAGATGTTGATGGCACCTCCTCCTCCTCCAGGACCATGTCAGTGGCTGCCTCCTCCTGGACCATTCCATGGAGATGTGATGGCACTGCAAAGAAGGAACACAGTATCAGTGGTACTATGCTGCATACAGTGCAGCCCAGGGTCTTGTGCACCATTGTGCAGGGTCACGTCCTGTGCTGTGTGGGTCATAGACATGACCCCAAACACCAGCCAGGTCATGCCACAGTGAGCATGCACAATGCTGCACAATACTCCTCCACTGCTCATACCTAACATGCATGAACGTGCTGTACAGTCCTGTACAGTGGTACACTATTGTGCAATGTCCATCAGCTTCACCACGTGCCTACAGTGTAGGCCATTGCATGTCTGATGGTTGGGACTACAGCAGCCATGCCGGGCAATGGTGCACAGTGCAGGGCAATAAACTGGAGTGAGGTTGAGATGTGCAACTTCATTGCATTTGTGGAGCTATATGCACCCCAGCTTTTTTGGACATATGTCCCTGCAGCAGCCCAGGACCCATGTGTGGGACCATGTGGCTATGGCAATGAAGCACCGCACAGGTGTGCAGCACATACCGGAACAATGTCACCACCACTACGGCGACCTTAGGTGGAGGAACCTGGACAGTCTCCATCAATTCTAGGCTCCATGTGCAGCATGGCACTGTGCCACAGCCAGGTCAGTATTTCCATTAT
The DNA here is from genome assembly GCA_016271365.2 of Neoceratodus forsteri. NCBI lineage: Eukaryota > Metazoa > Chordata > Ceratodontiformes > Ceratodontidae > Neoceratodus > Neoceratodus forsteri. The sequence continues at coordinate 376,480,145 of CM057456.1, forward strand.
GCACACAGGGCCATGGGGTACCTATTCTGAGCATCAGGATGCTCAGCATGTGCTGCTGCTGGGTGGCAGCCATAGTCCTGGCAGTCACTGCATGCCCTGCATGGGTGGCATGTGCAACACTTGTGCATGTCACAGTTGTGCATGCACCAGGGCCACGGGGTGGGTGCTGTCCCGTCAAGCACAATGCCAGCTGTGTGCTGGGGAAGGTGTTGTTTGTGCATGACTGCTCATCTCTCTCTCTCTCTCTCTCTCTCCCTCCCTCCTCCATCCAGAGAGCCAGAAGACTGCAGGTGGGTCAGGGTGGCTGTGGATGTGCAGGCACCACACAATGATGGACCAGCCCCTGTGGCTGCTGGACATCATTGGACTGGTAGGCATGTTCCCACTACTGGATTGTGCATGTGTGGGTCACTGTTGGCAACAGGGTGCCAGTCATGGTCACCACAGCCATGTGTGGGCACTGCATGGGCAGGCATATGGACCTGTGGACATGCCGGTGTTGCACGGCATGTGCATGTACCATGCCCTTCTCCACTGTGCTGCCCGGGGAGTTGTGCACATAGCATCCACTGTGTGTGCACCCACAGCTGCCTGCAGTCCGTGTTGTGTGCCTTGCATGTGCACCACTGCACCCAGTGCATGTCCATTTGTGCCTGTCCGCACTACTGTGGTGTGCTGTGTGTCCGGCTGGGGCAGCCCTCCATGCACGGGACTTGTGGGGCCATCCACTGGTGTGTGCCTCTGCTAGGCAGTGCACTCAGAGGGTGGGATGGGGCTCAGTCTGGTATGTAACTTAGTGCCTGTTCTGTCCGTTCACCTAGGTCGGGCACATGGAATGCCACTGATATGGATGGCCAGGACAGTGTGGGTGTTGTGTGCAATCCTGTGCCAGCTCAGATGGATGACAGCAGTGATGGTGCACCACCGGTATGTAACGGTGGCTCTGAGGAGTGATATCCACCACCTGGAGGCCACGGTGCTTGGCAGCAGACTGTAACGTGCCTCTGAGCCATAGCCCCTCTCTAGCCTGCCCTTCCCTGCTGCCCCACTACTCCCCTCTTCACTTTGTACAGCCCCTGCTTTTCCTTGTACATAGTTGCCATGTTGGCCCTCACTGCTTTTGTTCTATTAATCACTTTTGTATACTACTTTCTCTGTGTCTTTGGTTCCTTTGCAGGTGGCATGTGGAGCCATGCTGCAGGTGTCTGTTGTGGTGTGCTTGACCATGTGCCTGGTATCCTGCTGCTGTCCCCTTGGGGTGCTGCACTTGTGTGTACCTGGCATGTGTGCTGTGTCCCTGTCCTGTGCGTGTCCCCATGTGGTGTGTCTCATGGTGGCCTGTGCCTGCCCTTGCACCTTGTTCTGTTGTCTGGCACTCTGCCCTTCTGTCCACCTGTCATGCTGCATGATGCCAGTGTGGCCCACAGTGCTGTGCTCTTCCCCACACAGTGTGGCTGGCTGTGTGGCCCTGGGTGGCCTGTGCCTCCATCACCTGTCTCATGGTCCTCTGTGTTTTTGGGTTGTCCTGACATCATGGCCATGACCCCCTGCAACCTGATCTGTTGGATGTGTCTTGTGTGGCTCTGCCATTGGCATGCCAGCGGGTCCAGTATGGTGTCTTGGTGCTTGTGCCAGGGTTGGCAGCCTGGGGTCCTGTTTCTGCCATCCCCTGGTGCCCTGTGCTGCCTCTGGGACTGTGTGCCCCTGTTGTCTGTGGTTGGCCATGCTGGTGGGATACTGTGCCCTTCTGCCCCTGTGCTTCCCTGCCTGTGTATCCGTGTTGCCTGTTGTCCTTGCTCAACTGGCTGGATTGTGTGTTTTGGACTACTCTAGTCCATTCATGGTTGCACCAGTGGAACTGTGGTTGTGTTATGGGACTTCCTTGCGATATTCAGCCTGCTTTGCATCACTATGTGTCGGTGGTGCATTGTCTGAATAAGGTTCCCTTTTCCCCATGGTGCATCAGACTTGTGCTGCGCTGGACTTGGACTCACCTTTGGCGCATGTCTGAATATTTAGGCCAGTATGTCATGTTATGCCATGTTATGTCACATTAAACCATGTTATGCCACGTTAGCCATGATATGCTGTCATGCCATGTTATGCCACATTATAGTACATTATACCATGTTATACAACATTAAGCCACAGTATTCCATGTTATGACACAATATGCCATGTTATGCCATATTAAGCTCCAATATGCCACGTTATGCCTTGATATGCCATTTTAGACCACATTATGCCAGATTAAGTCATGTTATGCCACGTTATACCACATTAAGGCACAATATGCCACGCCATGACGTTACGTCACAATCTGCCACATTAACCCACGATATGGCATGTTATGCTACATTAAGCCACAATATGCCACACTGTGCCACACTGAGGTACAGTATTCCACGTTATGCCACGTTATGCAACGTCATGCCACATTAACCCACATTATGCCACATTATGGCCCATTAAGGCTCTTTATGTCAAATTATAACACATTTAGTTAACACAAGTGTTATGCCACATTATGCCTGTATGCCACGTTAGGCTGTAGATTATGCCACCTTAAATCATGTTATGCTAAGTTATGCCACATTATGCCATGTTATGCCACATTATATCCTGTTATGCCATGTTATGCAACTTTAAGCCACTATATGCCACAATATACCATGTCATGCCACAATATGCCATGTCGTGCCACAATATGCATTGTTATGCCACATTTTGCCATGTTATGCAACATTATATCCTGTTATGCCATGTTATGTAACATTAAGGCACTATATGCCATGCCATGTTATGCCACAATATGCCACATTATGCCACAATAAGCCATGTTGTGCCACATTATGCCACAATAAGTCACGCTATTTGATGTTCTGCTATATTATGCCACGTCATGTGACATTAATTCAGGTTATGCCATGTTCTGTACATTAAGCCATGATATGCCACGTCATGCCAGATTAAGACACAATACACCATGTTTTGCCATGGTATGTAATGTTATGTCTAGTTAAATGACATTATGCCACATTATGTCACATTAAGCCACATTATGCCATGTTATGCAACGTTATGTCACATTAAGCCATGTTATGTCATGTTAAGCCATGATATGCCACATTATGTCACATTATCCCATGCTATGCCACATTAAGCTTCAATATGCTATCTCATGTGACATTAAGCCATGTTATGCCACATTATGCCACATTAACCCACAATATGGCATGTTATGCTACATTAAGCCACAACATGCCATGTAATGCCACATTAAACCATGATATGCCACGTTATGTGACAAAATGCCATGTTATTCAACAATAAGCTCCAATATTCCATGTTAGGCCATATTATGCCACATTAAACCACAATATGCCTCGTATGCCACATTAAGTCATGTTATGCCACATTACGTCATAATATGCCATGTTATGTAACATTACGCCACAATATGCTATGTCATGTGACATTAAGCCACTTTATGCCATGTTATGCTATGTTATGCCACATTAAGCAATGTTATGCCACATTATGCCATATTAAGCCATGCTATACCATGTTATGCTAAGTTATATCATGTTATGCCATGTTATGCCATGTTATCCCATATTATGTCACATAAAGCCACGCTATGTCATGTTATCCCATGTTATGTCACAATAAGCCATGTTATACCATCTTATGCCATGTTAAGCAATGATATGCCATGTTATGCCATGTTATATCATGTTGCCATGTTATGCAACATTAAGCCACGATATGCCAGGGTATGCCATGATATGCCACAATATGCCATATTAAGCTCCAATATTCCATGATATGCCTCAATATGTTATGTTAGGCACGTTATTTCTCATTAAGCCATGTTATGCCAAGTTATATCACATTAAGCCAAGCTATGTCACATTAACCTAAGTTATGTCATGCTATGCCTCATTAAGTCACGATATGTTGTGTCATGCCACATGAATCCACGTTTTGCCATGTTATGCCACATTAAGACACGACATGCCACATTATGCCAGATTAAGACACAACATGCCTTGTTATGTCATGTTATGTCACATTATACCACGTTAACCCATGATATGGCACGTTATGCCACAAAAAGCCACGTTATGATATGTCATGCAACATTAAGCCATGTTTTGCCATGTTATGCCACATTAAGTCATGATATGCCACGTTATAGCAGATTAAGACACAATATGCCACGTAATGCCAAGTTAAATCACGTTATGCCACATTATGACATAGTAAGCCACGTTATACCACGTTACACCACATTAAGCCATGGTATGCCATGTTAAGCCACAATATGCCATGTTATACCACTTTATGTCATGTTATGCCATATTTAGCCATGATATCCATGTTATGTTAAGTTATAACATGTTATTCCACATTATGCCAAATCAAGCCCTGTTATGCCACGTTTTGTCACATTATGCCACATAAAGTTGTGATATGCCATATTATGCCATGATATGCCACATTATGTCAGGTTATGCAGCGTTATTTAAAGATAAAATCACGTTATGCCACATTATGCCATATTAAGCTACAATATGCCATGTATTGCAACAGTAAGATACATTATGCCACATTATGGCATGAAATACCCCATTAGACCACCGTATGCTACATTAAGCCATGTTATGCTATGTTATGTTGCATTAAACCATGGTATGTCACATTATGCAACAATATGCTTTGTTAATGCTAAGAAGTGCAAGGTAATGCACCTGGGAAACAAAAACCCAGGGGAAGAGTACACAATGGGGGGTGAGATACTAACAACAACAAAAATGGAAAGGGACCTGGGGGTAGTCATATCAGATGACCTAAAGGTGGGCAAGCAATGTGAGAGGGCAGCAAGGAGGGCTGGGGGGATACTGGGATGCATAGGGAGAGGCATCACCAGTAGAAAACAGGAAGTTATTATCCCTCTGTACAGACAGTTGGTGAGACCCCATCTGGAGTACTGCGTGCAGTTCTGGAGACCCAATCTCCGCAAGGACATAGACAGGATGGAGGCTGTCCAGAGGAGGGCAACTAAAATGGTGCAGGGTCTGCACCAGAAGACATATGAAGAGAGACTTAGGAGCTGAATATGTATAGCCTTGAGGAAAGGAGGGAGAGGGGACATGATAGAAACTTTCAAGTATCTCAAGGGAATCAACAAAGTCTAAGAGGGTAGCATCTTTCAAAAAGAGGTGTGCAAGAACAAGGGGCACAATTTGAAGATAGAAGGGGCAGCTCAGAGGTAATTTAAGGAAGTATTTTTTCACAGAGAGGGTTGTGGATGCATGGAATGGCCTTCCGGAGGAGGTTGTGGAGTCAAAAATAGTGGTGGAATTCAAGCATGCATGGGACAGTCATAAGGCAATTCTAGGGGGTTGGGGTAGGAAGAAGTAGGCTGCTGGTTAACTAGAATCTGCAGCTTATACATTAGGTAGTGAAATGGGCAGACTGGGTGTGCCAAGCGGTCCTTATCTGCCATCAAAATCAAAATCTATGTTTCTATGTTTATGCCACAGTAAGCTCCAATATTCCATGTTAGACCATATTATGCCACATTAAGCCATGATATGTCATGTTACACCACATTAACCCACATTATGGCACAATATGCTATGTTATATCACGTTACATCATGTTATGCCATGTTATGCCACGTCATGTGACAATAAGCCAGGTTATGACATTTTATGCCAGATTTAAACTCATTATGTCACGTTATGCCGCATTATACAATGTTATGCCAAGTTAAATCATGTTATACTACATTATGTAACAATTTGACACATTAAGCCATGTTATGCCACGTCACCACATTAAATCATGTTATGCTACATTAAGTCACAATATGCCATGTTATGCCACTTTATGCCATGTTATGTTTTGTTATGCCACATTAAGCCATGTTATGCCATATTAAGTCACGATATGCCCCTTTATGCCATATTATGCAACGTTATGCCACTTAATGCCACATTATGCAACATAAAGCCACAACATGTTGTGTCATGCCATGTTATGTCACATTAAGCCATAGTATGCCACGTTATGCCATATTTTGCCACATTATTGTATGTTATGCCATGTTATACAACATTAAGCCACAATATGTCATGTTATGCAACGATATGCCACAATATGCCATGGTATGCCATATTAAGCTCCAATATGGCAAGTTGTGCCTTAATATGCCACGTTAGGCCACATTATACCACATTAAGCCATGTTATGCCAAGTTATGCCACATTAAGTCATGATATGCCTCATTATGCCACATTAACCCATGTTATGCCACATTAAGCCACGATATGCCCCGTTATGCCCCATTAAGACAGAATATTCCATATTATGCCACGTTATGCAATATTATGCCAGATGAATCCACATAATGCCACATTATGCCCCATTAAGCCTCTTATGCCAAATTATGACACATTAAGCCATAATATGCCACGTTATGCCATATTAAGCCACAATATGCCACGTTATGCAATGATAAACCACATTATGCCAGATTAAGACACAATATGCCACATTATGACATGTTATATCATCTTATGCCACATTAAGCTACAATATGCCATGTTATGCCACATTAAGCTATGTAATGCCATGTTATGCCATATTAAGCCATGATATGCCATGGTATGCCATGTTATGCCAAGTTATATCATGTTATACCACATTATGCCACATTAAGCCATGATGCACCACATTATGACATGTTATCTCACATTAAGCCATGTTATGTCACGTTAAGCTATTATATGCCACATTATGGTACGTTATGCCATGATATGTCATGTTATAGCATGTTATGCCATGTTAAATAACATTAATCCATAATATGTCACTTTATGCCACTATATACCACAATATGCCATGTTAGGCCACATTATGCCACATTAAGCCATGTTATGCCACATTAAGCCACAATATGCCACATTATGATGTTATGCTACATTTACCCACAATATGGTATATTATGCCACATTAAGCCACATTAACCACAATGTGCCACATTATGCCATGTTATGCCACATTATCCAATGTTACGCCAAGTTATGCCACATTAAGCTATGATATGCCACATTAAGCCTTGTTATGCCAAATTATGACACATTAAGCCACAACAGGTCATGTTATGCCATATTAAACTACGATATGCCATGTTATGCAAGAAAATGCTATGTTATGCCACAATAAGCTCCAATATGCCATGTTAGGTCATATTATGCCACATTAAGCCACAATATACCATGCTATGCTACATTAACTCACACTAAGCATGGGTTAATTTATGGGAAATCTTATCAAACCAACCCAATACAATATTATAACTGGGTGACAGGTGAGCTGGATAAGGGTCATACAGTGGATGTTCTTTACTTGAACTTCAGCAAGGCCTTGGATTCAGTGCCTCATGGGCAGCTTGAGGGGATGCTAACTGGTGTAGGGGAGGGGAAAATGATGAACTGGATTACAAGCTGGTTGAGTGGGAGGCTGCAATGGGTGGTGGTGGTGAGAGGGGAGCTCTCATCTCTAAGGTCAGTGAAAAGCATGGTGCCACAGGGCTCTTTGCTGGGGCTAGTATGTTTTGGGCTCTTCATATCAGACATTGAGCATGGGGTGGTGAACAAGGTAAGTCTGTTTGTAGATGACACCAGAATGGGAGCAGTGGTGGATGGAGGGGAGGGAGGGAAGCAGCTGCAGGGGGACCTAAGCAAGCTAGAGTAGTGGTCAGAGAGGTGGCAGCTGGGATTCAATGCAAAGAAGTGTAAGGTTATGCACTTCAGGGTGAAGAACCCAAGGAGAGAATACTGGCTGGGAGGTCAAGCTGGGGATCATGGAGGAGGAGAAGGATCTGGGGTAATGGTAACAGGGACCATGAACAACACTGCCCAGTGCTGGAGAGCAACTGCAAAAGTGAACAAAATGCTGGGGTCCAGAGGAGGGCAACTAAAATGGTGCAGAGTCTGCACCAGAAGCCATATGAAGAGAGACTGAAGGAGCTTAATATGTATACCCTTGAGGAAAGGAGGGAGAGGAGGGACATGATAGAAACTTTCAAGTACCTCAAGGGAATCAACAAAACCCAAGAGGGTAGCATCTTTCAAAGAAAGAGATGTACAAGAACAAGGGAGCACAATTTGAAGATGGGGATGGCTCAGGGGCAATATGAAGAAGTATTTTTTCATGGAGAGGGTGGTGAATGTGTGGAACAGCCTTCCAGAGGGGGTTGTGGGGTCAAAAACAGTGGGGGAATTCAAGAATGTATGTGACAGACATAGGGCAATTCTAGAGGGGGTAAGAAGAAGTAGGCTGTTGGTTAACTAGGATCTGCAGCTTATCCAATAGGTGGGGCATGGGCAGACTAGGTGGGCCAAGTGGTCCTTATCTGCCATCAAAGGCTATGTTTCTATGGGTGCATAGTGAGGGAGGTTTCATCCAGGTGAAGAGAGGTGATCTTGCCCCTCTACAGGTCACTGGTAAGGCTGCACTTGGAGTATTGTGCACAGTTTTGAAGGCCATACCTGAAGCGTGATATCAGGCTACTTGAGGGGGTGCAGAGGAGAGAAACGAAGATGATAAGTGGAATGGAGGGGAGAGACTATAAGAGCAGGCTGGGAGACATGAATATGTACCCCCTGGAGGATAGATGGGACAGTGGGGACATGATAGAGACATTCAAGTATCTGAGGGGAATCAATAAGGATGGGGCAGTGGGGTCTTTAAGCTAAGGAGGGGGGACACCAGAGGGCACAGGGTAAGAATAAAGGGGGGGAGATTTAGGAGGGAAATGAGGAGACACTATTTCACGGAGAGGGTGGTAGCAAAATGGAACACACTACCAGAATGGTTGGTATCATGCAAATCTGTGAACAGCTTTAAAAAGGCACAGGAAAGAGAACAGGGGAGAGTGAGTGTGGGAAAGGTGGGGGCAGCAGTGGAATGACAAAGGGGAGGGGTGGTGCAGCTGCAAACTAGGGGTGCTAGCTGCACACACAAGCAGACTTAGACCAGCTGGTCTGTTTCTGCTGGCACATTTGTATGTTCATATTAAACAACGATATGCCATGTTGTGCTATGTTATGCCACGTTAAGCCATGTTATGCCAAGTTATGCCATATTAAGCCATATATGCCATGTTGTGCCATGTTATGCCAAGTTATAGCATGTCATGACACATTAAGCAATGATACGCCATGTTATGTCACTTATTGCCACATTATGCCACATAAAAGCATGATCTGTCATGTTATGCCATGTTATGTCACATTAAGCCATGTTATGCCACGTTATGCCATGTTATAGCACATTATTCCATGTTATACAACATTTAGCCACAATGTGCTACATATGCCAAGATAAGCCACAATATGTCATGTTATGCCAGATTAAGTTCCAGTGTGCCATGTTATGCCTTGATATACCATGTTAGGTCACATTATGCCACGTTAAGCAACATTATGCCACATTAAGGCACATTAAGGCACAATATGCCATGTTATGACATAGTATGACATAGTATGCCATATTATGCCACATTAAGCCACAATATGGCATGTGATGCCACATTAAGACACACTATGCCACATTATGCCATGCTATGCCACATTGTGCCACATTAACCCACATTATGGCACAATATGATATGTCATGCAACACTAAGCCACGTTTTGCCATGTTATGACACATTAAGTCATGATATGCCACGTTATGCCAGATTAAGACACAATATGCCATGTTATGCCAAGCCAAATCATGTTATGCCACCTTATGACACATTAAGCTATGTTATGCCACATTAAGTCACAATATGCCACATTAAGCCATGTTATGCCCCCGTTATGCCATATTAAGCCACGATATGCCACGTTATGCCATATGCCACATTATGCCACATAAAGCCACAATATGTGATGTTATGCCATGTAATGCCACATTATGTCACATGAACCCATGATATGGCATGTTATGCCACGTTAACCACAATATGCCACGTTATGCCATTTTATGCCACATTAACCCATGTTATGCCACGTTATGCCACAATAAGCCAAGATATGATATGTCATGCAACATTAAGCCATGTTTTACCATGTTACACCACATTAAGTCACGATATGCCACATTATAGCAGATTAAGGCACAATATGCCATGTTATGCCAAGTTAAATCATGTTATGCCACATTATGACACGGTAAGCCTCATGATGTCACATTGCACCACGTTATTCTACATTAAGCCACAATATGCCACATTAGGCCACTTTATGCTATGTTATGTCACTTTAAGCCATGCTATACCACGTTATGCCATATTTAGCCATGATATCCACATTATGCTAAGTTATATCATGTTATGCCACATCAAGCCCCGTCATGTCCCATTTTGTCACATTATGCCACATAAAGCTGCGATATGCCATGTTATGCTACATATGCCATGTTATGCCAGGTTATGCAGCGTTATTCAAAGACAAATCACATTATGCCACATTAAGCTACAATATGCCACGTTATGCAACATTAAGACACAATATGCCCTATTATGGCATGAAATATCACATTAGACCACCTTATGCCACATTAAGCCATGTTATGCCACGTTAAACCACAGTATGCCATGTTATGCAACAATATGCCTTGTTATGCACAGTAAGCTCCGATATGCCACTTTAGGCCATATTATGCCACATTAAGCCATGATAAGTCATGTTATGCCACATTAACCCACATTAGGCCACATTAGGCCATAGTATGCTATGTTATATCATGTTATGTCAGATTATTCCATGTTATGCTACGTTATGTGACAATAAGCCATGTTATAACACATTAAGCCACACTATGCCATGTTATGCCAGATTAAGACACAATATGTCACGTTTTTCCACATAATGCAACATTATGCAAAGTTAAATCAAGTTATGCTACATTATGTCACATTATTACACATTAGTAGTAGTAAGTAGTAAAATATTTTTATTCATATTTCATATAAGTAGGGATAAGCTCAATTAATTAAAAACTCATTTTCAATAAGATCCACAAGACATATAAATATCACAAAGTACACAAGTGTAACAAATTACATGCTACAGTGAAGTCAGATAAAATAGTATATCGAAAAGATTTACATTACTTACAAAACAAAGCAAGCCTGAGTTACTTAAAATTGACAACAGCTAAACAACACAGTGGGGGCTTACGCTAATCAGTAGGTATTATTAGCCCAAGACTGGGAGCTCTTATAAGTTTAGCATTATTTTCATGTGAACCTGCTTTCTTTTAAGCCATATTATGCCACGTTACACCACATTAAGCCATGTTATGCCACATTATGCCATAATGTGCCATGTTATGCCACTTTATGCCATGTTATGCTATGTTTTGCCACATTAGCAATGTTATGCCATGTTATGCCATATTAAGCCATGCTATGCCATGTTATGCCAAGTTATATCATGTTATGCCACATTATGCCATGTTATGACACTTAATGCCACATAAAGCCATGTTATGTCACGTTATGCCATGTTATGCCACATTAAACCATGTTATGCCATGTAAAGCCATGATATGCCAAGTTATGCCACGTTATATCATGTTATGCCACGTTATACAACATTAAGCCACAATGTGCCACATTATGACATGATATGGCACAATATGCCATGTTCGGCCATATTAAGCTCCAATATGCCACGTTATGCCTTGGTATGCCACGTTAGGCCATATTATGCCATATTAAGCCAAGTTATATCACATTAAGCCATGCTATGCCACATTATGCCACATTAACCCATGTTATGCCATGTTATCCCACATTAAGCCACAATATGCTATGTCATGTGACATTAAGCCATGTTATGCCACATTAAGACACAATATGCCACGTTATGCCACATTAACCCACAGTATGGCAAGTTATGCTACATTAAGTCACAATATACCATGTTATACCACATTAAACCATGATATGCCATGTTATTCCACAATAGTACCAGTATTCCACGTTAAGCCATATTATGCCACATTAATCCACAGCATGCCACATTATGCCTCATTAAGACACAGTATGCCACATTATGGCATGAAAAGCCACATTAGGCCACATTATGCCACATTAAGCCATATTATGCACGTTATGTCACATTAAACCACAGTATGCCATGTTATGTGGCAATATGCCTTGTCATGCCACAGTAAGCTCCCAATATACCATGTTAGGCCATACTATGCCACATTAAGACATGATATGTAACGGTACACCACATTAACCCTCATTTTGCAACATTGTGCCACAATATGCTATGTTATATCACATTATACCATGGACCTTAGACAACAACCAATGAAAACGACTGACTGGCACCTTACCACCATTGTAAATCCTCTGATAATCACCACAAAAGGTGCCAGCCAGCTGCATCTTGGAAAAAAGCAATTCGACGGCAAAATCGTGGAACTCCGACCGCCATCTTGTTTCCCGCTAAAGCGTGATGCCAAAGCGGGAGATTCAAACAACCACTGCAGTTTCAATCAGCTCAATCACAACAGTCAAAATCAGTACACCTACCCAACCTCCCTCCCCCTTTTTTTAAATAACCGTATCTCACTGAAAACTCAGACAGGGTACCCGCTTCACCTTTTCATCGGCTCACTTCTCTGTCCCCCATGAATCGCACCTCAGTGTCAACAGTAAATGCCCTCCATAAGTAATAAAAAATACCTGATGTCCTAATCACAAAAATCACCAGACATAAAACACTTTCTTCCTACCACAATAGGCACTGTAAACTGGAACCGCTGATGTGACAGTAAACCCGGAAGCATGAGGCGGCCCTTCGCAGCTTCTCACAGTCTCCATTTAATCATTCATCTGAATATCAGTTTTTTCACTGTCTGCCTATGGGGAGAGAAGGTCTCTCTCTCTCTTTGAACTGCAATGAATAGCAGCTCAGTTTCACATCATCTGCACTCCCTCACTGTCACGAGCACTACACTCTCACCAGCTCATCACTGCCCTGCCTCGCATTTCATTAACAAACGAACAAAAACTTTGTGCTGTACCGGGTCTGTATGCATCTCAAAATGGCCAAAAAAAGTGGGGAAAAATGTAAAATAAAACATTTTGTCGGATAGTTGCTCATCTGTACAGTCTAATCCATTGCGACTGTATTTTTTTTTTTTGTTAACTTATGACTAGACCGCAGCAGTAGTAGCATTAGTATAATCAGATAGTTGGGGCACAGGGTGTGTGTGGGGGGAGAGCACAGACACCAGTCTTCCTACCAACAAGGAACTATTTTTGTGGCGCAGTAATAAAATATAATAATAATTATTTATTTAAAATAAAACCCATTTTCAGTTTTTTTTTCTCACCTCCCAAAAAAGTGGACCATTGTATAATCACAATAAGCCACTCAGGGGTGTGGGTTATCGAGGGATTTACCATGGCTGGCATGGATTTACCCACTCGGCTGCGCCTCATGGGCAAACCACTCCAGCTGTGGTAAATCCCCCGATAATCCACACCCCCTTGTGGCTTATTGCTTAATTATGTCACGTTATGCCATGCTATGCCACGTCATCTGACAATAAGCCATGTTATAACACATTAAGCCACAATATGCCACGTTATGCCAGATTTAGACACACTATGTCATGTTATGCCATGTTATGCAATGTTATGCCAAGTTAAATCATGTTATGCTACATTATGCCACATTAAGCCATGTTATGCCACGATATGTCAAATTATGATATGTTATATCACGTTATGCCATGTTATGCAACACACTGAGCCACAATATGCCACGTTATGGCATGATATGCCTCAATATGCCACATTATTCCATATTAAGCTCCAATATGCCACATTATGCCTTGATATGCCATGTTAGGCCACATTATGCCACATTAAACTATGTTCTGCCAAGTTATATCACATTAAGCCACACTATGCCTCATTATGCCACATTAACCCACGTTATGCCATGTTATGACATATTAAGCCACAATATGATGTGTCATGCATCAGGAAGCCATGTTTTGCCATGTTATGGCACATTATATCATGATATGCCACGTTATTCCAAATTAAACACAGGAAGAGTTTGTGGAGTTAGGAAGGGGGTCTTAGACAAGTAGCATGCACAATATCCTTCTCGGAGGTGTTGCTTATCTATGGCATGGGTGAGGCTAGGGTGCTCTACATCATGGGATTCAATCAGTGGTTGAAAAACTGGTGCAGAGCTCAGGGGTTTGGCTAAATTGGGGACTGGGGGTCCACCTGGAGTGATGCAGGCCTATACTGGTGCGATGGTCTGCATCTGTCCAGGAGGGGAACCAGGATCCTAGGTGATATGTTTAAATGCTTCATTGGCAAGCATTTAAACTAGCCAAGGGGGAGTCACTGGAAAGGAGCAGGGAAATCCTAGCCCCTCCTAAAAAATCAGGGTAGTAAGTGAGGTAAACACCAAGATAGAGACATCGATAGGGAGAAGGGCAGGGGTAAATGGAGAAAATGACAAAGGCAATAAGGACAGGGATGAGGCAAAAAGGGGTAAGACCATCAAGAAATGGAGGGTAATGAGTCCCAATGCTTGTAGTCTGGGCAGCAAGCTCCCTGAACTGGTGGCCTTGATGAAAGAAGGATGCCTGGATATTGTAGCAGTCACAGAAACATGGTACACAGAGAACCATGACTGGGATGTTAACATACCAAGTTAAACATCCTACAGGAGAGACAGGGAGGGGAGAAGAGGGGGAGAAGTAGCTCTCTATGTAATGGAAGGGATAAAAGCAATGGAACAAAAGAATAAACAGGGAGGAGAAGAGGCACTGTGGGTCACTTTAGAGACTGGAAATGGCACCACAATCCACACAGGTGATGTATATAGACCCCCATCTCAGGGGGAGGGAATGGAGAAGGATATGATAGAAGGCATCCTTAGGATGGCAGAGAAAGTGGAGATACTGTTGATGGGGGACCTGAATATGCCAGATGTTTACTGGAGCACCTTTGCTGCAGCCACAACCAAGAGCAGGGCCATTCTCGATGCCCTACAGGGGGCATGCCTCAGACAGCTAGTTTTGGAACCCACTCATGAGGGAGCAATCTTAGATTTCATACTCTCAAATGGGGACAGTGAGAGGATCTCAGATCTAGAAGTGGGAAGCCATCTGGGAACAAGTGACCACCAAACAGTGTGGTTCATGATAAACTCAGCTGCAGAGTAAAGCCATACAAAAGTGAGGGTACTGGACTGCAGGAGGGCTGACTTTGGCAAGATGGGAGAGTGCCTCAGAAAAGCACTAGCAAACAGGCTAGAAGGAGGGGTGGAGCAACAATGGGGAAACATCACAACTGCCATCATAGAGGCAACAAGCTTTTGTGTGAAGCAAATAAACAAAACAAAATTAAAAAAAAGCCACTATGGTTCTCAAAAGAGGTGGCGGGGAAGGTAAGGGAGAAAAAAAGATAGCATTTTGGAAGTATAAGGAAACACAGAAGGAGCAGAACAGAGAACTGTACTGTTTATGGCAGAAGGAAGCAGGTAAACAAAACAAAATGAAAAAAAAAAGCCACTATGGTTCTTAAAAGAGGTGGCGGAGAAGGTAAGGGAGAAAAAGATAGCATTTAGGAAGTATAAGGAAACACAGAAGGAGCAGGACAGAGAACTGTACTGGTTAAGGCAGAAGGAAGCAGGGAGGAAAGTCAGAATAGCAAAGGCCCAAACTGCGGAAAAGTTTGCCAACTCGGTTAAGAAGTTGGGTAAAACCTTTTAGAGGTACATCAGGGAGTGTAGAAAGACAAAGGGAGGGATAGTGAGGCTGACTAGAATGGATGGTGGGTGGGCAGAGAGGGGCAATGAAAAAGAAGGGATACTGAATGAATACTTCTGCTCAGTATTCACAAAACAGGAGGAGGGGGAGGTACCTAATCCAACTAACAGAAGCACTCTGGATAGGGAGGTTGATCCCAGTCCTTTCACAGAGGAAAGAGTTCTGAAAGAACTCCCAAAACTGAAGGTGGACAAAGCAATGGAGCCTGATGGGATTCACCCCAGAATTCTAAAAGAATTAAGGGGAGAACTAGTGACACCACTGACTACCCTTTTTAACAAATCATGGGTGGATGGTATGGTTTCTGAGGACTGGAGGAAGGTGGATGTGATTCCCCTTCACAAAAGTGGAAGCAAGACAGAGGCAGGAAACTACAGACCTTTCAGTTTGACCTCTGTGGTAGGGTAAGTGATGAGAAAAGAACTGCTGAGTACCTAGAGGCCAGTGGGGCACAGGACCCAAGGCAGCATGGGTTCACAGTAGGAAGGTCATGTCAGGTGAATCCAATTGATTTCCTTGACTGGGTGACCAAAGTAGTAGACCAGGGAGGGGCTATGGACATGGCCTATCTAGATTTTAGTAAGGTATTTGAAACAGTCCCACACAAAAGCTTAATAAACAAATTAACCAGCCTGGCAGTGGGTCCCAGGGTGGTAGTCTGGTTAAAACATTGGCTGGACAACAGGACACAGAAGGTAATTGTAAACAGAGTCCACTCTGAAGAAAGGGGGGTTACTAGAGGCGTACTACAGGGCTCAGTACTGGGTCCAGTCCTTTTTAATGTCTTTATAAGTGACATTGCAGAGGGACTGGAAGGAAAAGTATGCCTCTATGCAGATGACACAAAGATCTGCAACAGGGTTGATACACAAGGAGGCGTGGAAAGGATGATAAGGGACTTGGCAAGGTTGGAGGAATGGTCAGAAGTATGGCAGCTTGGATTCAATGCAAAGACAAGCAAAATAATGCACCCGGGAAACAAAAACCCAGGGGAAGAGTACACAATGGGGCGGGGGGGTTAGTAATGACAACAAAAATGGAAAGGGACCTGGGGATAATCATTTCAAATTACCTTAATGTTGGCAAGCAATGTGAGAAGGCAGTAGGGAGGGCTGGGGGGATAGTGGGATGTATAGGGAGAGGCATCACCAGCAGAAAACAGAAAGTTGTTATCCCTCTGTATAGACAGTTGGTGAGACCCCATCTGGAGTACTGCGTCCAGTTCTGGAGACCCCATCTCCATAATGGCATAGACAAGACGGAGGCAGTCTAGAGGAGGGCAACTAAAATGGTGCAGGGTCTGCAAGAGAAGCCATACAAGGAGAGACTAAAGGAGCTTATTATGTATACCCTTTAGGAAAGGAGGGAGGGGGGCATGATAGAAACTTTTAAGTACTTCAGTGGAATCAACAAAGTCCAAGAGGGTAGCATCTTTCAGAAAAAGAGATGTGCAAGAACAAGGGGACACAATTTGAAGATAGAGGGGGAGGGCTCGGGGCAATGTGAGGAAGTATTTTTTCACAGAGAGGGTGGTGGATGCATGGAACAGCCTTCCTGAGGAGGTTGTGGGGTCTTAAACTGTGGGAAAATTTAAGAATGCATGGGACAGACATAAGGCAATTCTTGTGGGGGGGGTAGGAAGAAATAAGCTGTTGGTTAACTAGGATCTGCAGCTTATCCTGTAGGTAGGGAAATGGGCAGACTAGGTGGGCCAAGTGGTCCTTATCTGCCGTCAAAGTCTATGTTTCTATGTTTCTAATATGCCACATTTTGCCAAGTTATGCCATATTAACCCCTATATGGCATGTTATGCTTCATTAAGCCACATTAACCACAATATGTCATGTTATGCCATCTTATGCCACATTAACCCTTGTTATGCTACTTTATGCCACATTAAGCAACATTAAGCCATGATATGATATGTCATCCAACATTAAGCCACTTTTTTTCCATGTTATGGCACATTAAGTCACGATATGCCATGCTATGCTATGCCAGATGAAGACACAATATGCCATGTTATGCCAAGTTAAATCACATTATGACACATTAAGCCACGATATGCCATGTTATGCCAAGTTATGATGCATTATGCCCCTTAATGGCACATTATGCCACATAAAGCCATGATATGTCATATTATCGCATGTTATGTTACATTAAGCCATGTTAAGCCATGACATGCCACATTATGCCTTGATATGCCATGGTAGACCACATTATGCCACATTAAGCCATGTTATGCTACATTATGCCACATTGAGGAACAATATGCCACGCTATGCCATGTTAAGTCACATTCTGGAATTCTGTACCTAGGACTTTAGGCCTATGGATTGCCTGATCATTTTGGAAAATGGCTGCCAGGCTGGGCGTGCTGTGAGCTGCATACTGTTTCTTGTTTTATTTTATTTAGTTTTTGTGTTTTTCTTTTCTTTCCTATTTTGTTTCTAGTTTATTTTTATTTTTGTGCTGCGAACAAGATGGCCGTTTTTTGATTGTTGCCCTGGCCATTTTAGTTGCTCTGCTACATGCGGTGGTGTTTGTCGGTAGTGCTATCGCACTGGAGAATGCAGAGCTTTTGACCTGAGGTGGTGCTGCTGGATACCTCTGCGAATTGTGTGGAGCTGATTTTGGATTGGAGCCAAAATTTGGTCATATGGTTGGTGGCGAAGACTGTTGCAATCCCTGCTAATGCATAAGGATAGTGGGGACTTTTGATTCGGGCTGACGCCCTACTGAGGGTGCCTGTTCTGTGGAGAAGCTGTGGGAGTGAAACAGATCATCTGTGGGAGACCATTCTGTGAAGGAGTTGTCGGAGCCAAGCGGGCCGCTTGTGAAAGTGCCAGTTGGTGTGCTGGGTCTAGGAATTGAGTGGTGGGCCCTAGACTGTGTCTTGGTGGGCCTGAAGTTTGTTTTTATGAGACTGGCCATTCGTGACGAGAACGTCCTGACTCTGCTGGGGATCATCGGCTAGATTCTGCTGCTTCACGGGGGCTCAGGGGATCTTTAGTCATGGAGTTGGTTTGTAGTCCTATGGTGCCCCTAGACTCCTGGGACTGGCTACTGTGTGGCCTTGATCTGGGCGTTGTGGTGGTGCAGCAGAATATTTCTGGTTGGGGTCTTCCAGGTGCGGAGTCTAGTAGGCCTGTGCTGCTGTTGATCGTTGGTTGGATTTTCTCAGCTGGACCCATCCTGGCTTGGATTTATCTGTTGGATTTATTGCACATTTGGATGTACTCGATTTCCTCAGCTGGACTTATCCCAGGTTGGATTTACCTTTTGGATTAATCTTCACCTTTGGATGATTTCTCGCCTGGATTATTTTTGTTCGTGATTTACAGTTCAACTGTTTTGTGGTCTCCCTGGTGGTGAGAGGACCTGGGCATCCACATTTTATTTGTTTTATTTATTTTCATTGAATGTTATGTTTATGTTTATTTTTTATTTTATTTAATTGGATTTGTTTTTATTCTGGGCAGTGAGAGTGCCTGGAACTCCCCTATTTCTTGGCTGTGAGAGGGCTTGGGGAGGGTGAATTTATATTTGTGTTTTGCATCATGTGAGAGGGGATTGCAGTAGTTTTTGGGATTGAAATCATCCAAATAGTGTGGGGGGGGCAGGGTGGTATTTTATGTATGATTTTAGTTGGGTGGGTTTTGTTGTTCAATTTTATTGCTGCTTTTTGGGGGTCTTTTTTAGGTTGGGTGCCTGAATGCTGTGTTTATTGGTATTAATTCTTATTGTGAAATGTGTAAGTTTTCCCCCTGGTCGTGAGCTATTCATCCTCCACTCTCCACGTCCTCTGCCCCTTCCTCCCCTTTGTTGTTGTCTACCTACCAGCGCTGTCATGCGCTGGGTATTGTTTGTAAGAGGGGGGTGGGGTGGGGGGTGTGGACATTGGAGGACAAATGAATGCACCTCTCACATCGGTCTGGTCAGGCCTAGAAGATGCCCTGGGGCGAAATGGAGTCTGGAACGGGGTGCTCCTTATTTAGTCTCCATTCCCAAGGGCACTGCCTCTTGTGGCAGGCAAGCAGCCAGTGCAGCCCTTGAAGCCCATCCAACTCGAGCAGTGTTATGCAATGCCAGATCTATTAAAAATAAGACTGCAATTATTGCAGATCTTATTGAAACAACTGATCTGACTTGCATCACCGAGACCTGATTGAATGAAAATGCTAGCCCCATTTTGGATGCTGCAATTCTGACCAGGTACCCGGTGATACACCGCTCAAGACTGGATTACACGGGGAGGTGGCAGTCTGTTTTAAGACCGAGTTGGGCCTCACGAATGTACCAATTGAGGAGGCTGAATCATTTGAGTGTACCGTGGTGGCTGGTGTAGGTTGCAGGTTAGCTCTCATCTACCGTCCACCCAGGGATGAGATGCGATTCCTGCAGGAAGTAGCGGACTTCGTCGCTGACATGGCATTGGAGTCACCCAGGTTGATGGTACTCAGTGACTACAATGCCTGGGTCGACGACAATCTCTCGCAGTTTGGACAACACTTCCTCTAGCTTATGACATCTCTGGGCCTTACACAGGTTGTTACCTCTGCCACCCATAAACACAGTCACTCTCTTGATCTGGTTTTCCTCCTGGGGATCGAGGCCTCCGACCTGGAGGTGGAACCGGTTGGTTGGTCTGATCACTAGACCGTGAGGTTCAACTTTTTTGGCCCCTTCAGACACCTGCCCCTGTGGAGATGGTCAGTTACTGCCCTTTATGGGAAGTGAGTCCTGAAGGCCTAACAGCGGTGATTGACCTCACGGAGTTTCCTGTGACCAGTTCGAGTACAGAGACTTTTGTGGTGGCCTATAATAAGGCCATCTCTGCAGCTCTGGACTTGATTGCTCCCATCCGTGTTCGTCTTCTCCCCCTTCACCCTTGGGCCCCTTGGTTTGATGGGCCTTTGAGGGAGTTGCGGTGAGTAGGATGAAGGTTAGAACAGTATTGGTGGAAATCTGCCCTGGTTGCCGACCACCTTAGATTGGTTGAACATTGTAAGATCTACTAATCAACGATCTCCCGTAAGAAAGCAGAATTCCTGTCTGGGGAGATCGCTGTTGCTCAGAATCAGCCAGTCCAGCTCTTCAAAAACTGTTCACAGGTTGTGCAACCCAACCTGTCTGTACCTCCGAAGACCTTTTTCGCAAGTGGAGTGTGATGGGCTTGCTCGGTGCTTTGCAGATAAGGGGGCTGATATCAGGTCGGAAGTTTGTTCAGCTCACTGTATGGGGGTTGCTGATGATTGGTGCTTGGCCACATCACCTCAGGCTTTCTGGAGTACCTTTACCTTGCCCGAGCTTGCGTATGTCATGTGGATTGTTCAGGGTATGCACCCTACATGCTATAGTTTGGATCTGGGTCCAACTTCCTTGATTATGGGTTGTTGGGATATGATTGGCCCGGTCCTGGCTCAGATAGTCCGGTGCTCCTTGGAATCCGGTGAGTCTCCAAGCTCCCTGAAGGAGGCGGTGGTAATTCCCCTCCTAAAGAAAGCTTCTTTGGACGCGGATTCTCTGGCCAACTACAGACCGATCTCAAACCTTCCTTTATAGGGAAGGTGATTGAGAAAGTAGTAGCGGTACAGCTAGACAACCACTTGACCATCCATAACATCTACAAACCTCTCCAGTCCAGTTTTTGAAAGAGGCATAGTACTGAGATGATGCTGGTTTGGGTGCTCAATGATCTCCTGATGGCGAGAGATCGGAGAAACCATTCTATCCTGGTGCTTCTTGATCTCTCCTCAGCTTTTGACACTGTAGACCATGGGGAGCTACTTGGACGTCTGAGGTCCATCTATGGACTGTCAGGTATGGTCCTTAGGTGGTTTACATCTTTCCTCATTGGCAGGAGTCAGAGAGTGGTGCCTGGGATTTTTTCCTTGGACCCTTTCTCCCTGCCATGTGGGGTCCCTCAAGGTTCAGTGCTGTCCCCCATGTTGTTTGCAGTGTATATGCTGCCCCTCGGAGACATTGTAAGATGGTATGGGCTGAGGTTTCACTGCTATGCTGATGATACCCAGCTCTACCTGTCTTTTAACCCCGACCAGGATAGAACTGTCTCGGTACTTAATACCTGCTTCACTGAAATTCAGGACTGGATGAACTCGAGCTGGTTAAAGCTGAATGCTGGAAAGACGGAGGTGATGGTAGTGGACCCGGGTCACCGGATAGAAGGGTTTAAGGCTGATCAGCCCTCTGGACTTTTTCTCGGGGGCTCTCAGATCCTATCCTCTGAATGGATGTGAAATCTGGGGATAGTGCTCGACGACGGGCTGACTTTACAATCTCAGATGTCGGCCTTCATCAAGTCTTCCTTTTATCATCTTAGGAACATCTCCAGGATTAAGCACCTGGTTCCATCTGGGGACTTGCCTACATTGGTCCATGCTGTTATGACTTCATGCCTTGATTATTGTAACTCCCTGTACTTAGGGCTTTCTGGGGTTGAAATCTGCCACCTGCAGCTCATGCAGAACGCAGCAGCACGATTGTTAACTGGGGCTTCTCGAGTATCCCATATTGCTCCTATGCTGCATGATCTGCACTGGCTGCTGATTAGGTGGTGGATCACCTTTAAAGTTGGTTTACTGACTTATAAAGCCCTACATGGACTGGGCCCCAACTACTTGAAAGAGCTTCTTGTGCCTTACCATCCAGTGCAACAGCTGCGTTCAGCTGACGAGGGGTTGCTAGAGATTCCAAGGGTGTCTCTGAAATCTTCTGGGGCCCGTGCATTTATGCACGTGGCCCCAACCCTTTGGAATTCTCTACTCCATCAGCTTCAGGAGTGCATGACTGTGGAGGGGTTTAAACAGGCATTGAAAACCTTCTTATGGTGTCACGCTTATGATGGCACCGTATAACTCTGATCCCCGGTTATTTATTTTATCACTATGCTATTTATTCTATCATTATGCTCATTGTTTTAATATGATTGTTTTTATCTTTTTGTAAAGTGCCTTGATGGCCCGAAAGGCGCTTATGTGAAATAAAATGTATTATTATTATTATGCCACATTAACCCATGGTATGGCATGTTATGCCACATTAAGCCACAATATGCCATGCTATGCCACATTAAGTTACAATATTCCGCGTTATGCCACGTTATGCAACGTCATGTCACATTGACCCACATTATGCCATGTTATGCCTCATTAAGCCTTGTTATGTAAAATTATAACACATTAAGCTACAGTATGCCATGTTATGCCACATTATGCGTCAGTATGCCACGTTAGGCCAGATTATGTCACGGTAAATCATGTTATGCTAAGTTATGCCACATTAGCCAAATTAACCCAAGTTATGCCACATTAAGCCACGATCTGCCATGTCAATTGACATTAAGCCACGTTACATCACATTATGCCACGTTATGCCAGATTAAAACACAAAATGTCATGTTATGCAATCTTATGCAAAGTTAAATTATGTTATGCCACATAATGACACATTAAGCCATGTTCTGCCATGTTACACAACATAAAGCAAAGTTATGCCACATTAAACCACAATATGCCACACTATACAACTTTATGGCAGGTTATGCCATGTTATGCCACATTATGCCACATTAACCCATGATATGGCATGTTATGCCACATTAAGACACAATATGCCACATTATGTCACATTAAGACACACTATTCCACCTTATGCCATGTTATGCAATGTTATGCCACATTAACTCACATTATGCCATGTTATGCCCCATTAAGCCTTGTTATGCCAAATTATGACACATTGAGCCACTATATCCCATGTTTTGCCACTTTATGCCATGTTATATCATGTCATAACACAGTATGTAACATTAAGGCATGATATGTCACTTTATACCATGAAATGCCACATCATGCCATGATATGCCACATTAAGCTCCAATATGCCACGCTATGCCACAATATGCCATGTTGGCCACATTATGCTGCATTAAACCATGTTATGAGATGTTATGCCACATTATGCCATGCTATGCCACATTATGTCCTGTTATGCCATGTTATGCCACTTTAAGCCACTATATGACACAATATGCCATGTCATGTCACAATATGCCATGTTATGCCACATTTTGCCATGTTATGCCACATTATATCCTGTTATGCCATGTTATGCAACATTAAGGCACTATATGCCATGTTATGCCACAGTATGCCACATTAAGCCATGTCATGCCACATTATGCCACATTAAGCCATGCTATGTGATGTTCTGCCATGTTATGCCACGACATGTGACATTAATTCATGTTATGCCATGTTCTGTGCATTAAGCCATGATATGCCATGTTATGCCAGATTAAGACACAATATGCCACGTTATGCCATGGTATGCAATGTTATGCCTAGTTAAATGACATTAAGCCACATTATGTCACATTAAGCCACATTATGCCACGTTATGCAATGTTATGTCACATTAAGCCATGTTATGTCATGTTAAGCCATGATGTGCCACATTATGTCACATTAACCCATGTTATGCTATGTTATGCAACATTAAGCCACAATATGCTATGTCATGTGACATTAAGCCATGCTATGCCATGCCATGCCACATTATGCCACATTAACCTGCAATATGGCAAGTTATGCTACATTAAGCCACAACATGCCATGTAATGCCACATTAAACCACGATATGCCACGTTATGCAATAAAATACCATGTTATTCAACAATAAGCTCCAATATTCCACATTAGGCCATATTGTGCCACATTAAACCATGATACGCCTTGTTATGCCACATTAAGTCATGTTATGCCACATTAAGTCATAATATGCCATGTTATGCCACTTTATGCCATGTTATGCTATGTTATGTCACATTAAGCAATGTTATGCCAAGTTATGCAATATTAAGCCATGCTATACCATGTTATGCCAAGTTATATCATGTTGTGCCACGTTATGCCATGTTATGCCATATTATGCCACATAAAGCCACGATATGTCACGTTATGCCATGTTATGTCACAATAAGCCATGTTATACCATCTTAAGCCACGTTAAGCAATGATATGCCACGTTATGCCATGTTATATCATGTTATGCCATGTTATGTAACATTAAGCCACAATATGCCACGTTATGCCATGATATGTCACAATATGCCATGTTATGCCATATTAAGTGCCAATATTCCACATTATATCTCGATATGCTATGTTAGGCACATTATTCCTCATTAAGCCATGTTATGCCAAGTTATATCACATTAAGCCGTGCTATGCCACATTAACCCATGTTATGCCATGCTATGCCACATTAAGCCATGATATGATGTGTCATGCAACATGAAGCCATGTTTTGCCAAGTCATGCCACATTAAGTCATAATATGCCACATCTTGCTAGTTTAAGACACAATGGGCTGGATATTCAAACGGCGCTATTCTGTGGCGCAAGCCCTTGCGCTGCACAAAATAGTTGCGCAGGGGTGTGGCCGGGGCGATATTCAACGGAGTTGCGCTATTGAGCAACTCCTTTGAATATCACCCCACCACAGCCACTGTGCATGGCGCAGTGGAACTTGCACCACCAGTGGTCAGAGTGGAGCATTCAGTTGCGATGGCGCGAAGTACCATTGCGCCATGTGCAATTCCCATATTCAAAAGATGACATGCAAATGGTGCCATAATTCATGCAAGGCACAGGGGGGGCCATTTGCATCTATTTATGGCCCCATTTGCATGCCATTAGCATGCAGGTGCGCCGACCCCCGAGGACTTGCACCTGGCGCCCTGCCAGGCAGCAGCCATCGGGACCGATGCCCTCTGCAGCCTGATCATGGGCATAAGTGTAAAATCCCCCTCCCCCAACTGGCCCGATTGCGGGCAAAGTGTAAAATCCCCTCCCGACTGGCCCGATCGCGGGCAAAGTGTAAAACCAACCCCCACCAGCCCGATCGTTAGCAAAGTGGAAAATCACCCCCCACCAGCTGATCACGGGCAAAAGTGTAAAATAAAAACCCACCCCACCAGCCCGATCACGGGCAAAAGTGTAAAATAAAACCACACCCCCACCAGCCCGATCATGGGCTGCAAAGTGTTCAAACACCCCAAGGACATATCCTAATCTAAAAATATTTACACCACCCATGACCCTACCCCGGTCCCCCTGTTAGCGGAGGCGGCAGCATCCACCACCTGCCGCCCACCGCCCACTGACTGACTGTCCGGTAGGGCTGCCGCCCATTGGTGCAGAGCAAGAGCCAATGGTATGCAGCCCATACCATACAAGGCAGTCCAGATATGTGAATGAAGTGGGAGCGAGGTGGTGGGGCTTCGTGGGTGGGTGGGTGGGGCCACCAGATCACCAGGGATATGTCCTTGGGGGTGTTTGAACACTTTGCAGCCCGCGACTGGCTTCGAGGTCCACTGGACCACCAGGGATATGTTCTTGGGGGTGTTTGAACACTTTGCAGCCCGCGATTGGGCTGGTGGGAGGGTTTATTTACACCTTTGCCCGCGATCAGGCTAGTGGGGGTGGGGTTTATGTAAACTTATGCCCGCGATTGGGCCAGTCGGGGGAGGGGGAATTTTACACTTTTGCCCGCGATCGGGCCAGTAGGGGGGGCAGGGCGGTTGCTATATGCCCATGATTGGGCTGCAGGGGGGGCACAGGGAGTACGTTGAGGGCCACCCACAGGTGGCAGCTGCTGTGTTGCGCCCTGCAATGCAGCAGCTCACCTGTTGGTGACCCTCGACTTACTCCTTTTTTTTGGCTCAAAGTTGTGCAGGCGCAGGTTGGGGGTTGTGCCTGCACAACTCTGCACAACCTGCTGAATATCGGGCTGTGCAGTTTATGCATGGTTCCTCCCCCTCCGGTTCAGCATTCCTTCATTTGCATTGTGCTGTTGCTCAGCTTGACTTGGGGGGCGCAACTGCCTCCTGCTGAATATGGCAGAATGGCGCAATTTCGGACTTGCGCAGGTGCAACCCTATTGCGCATGGTGCAACCCTTTTGAATATCCAGCCCAATATGCCTTGTTATGCCATGTTATGCCACATTATGTCACATTAGCCCATGACATGCACGTTATGCCATGTTAACCACAGCATGCCACATTATGCCATCTTATGCCACATTAACCCATGTTATGCCACAATAAGCCACAATATGATATGTCATGCAACATTAAGCCACTTTTTTCCATGTTATGCCACATTAAGTCATGATGGAAACATAGAAACATAGAATTTGATGGCAGATAAGAACCATTTGGCCCACCTAGTCTGCCCATTTTCCTACCTAACAGATAAGCTGCAGATCCTAATTAACCAACATCTTACTTCCTCCTACCCCCCACTAGGACTGCCTTATGTCTGTCCCATGCATTCTTGAATTCCCCCACTGTTCTTGACTCCACAACCTCCTCAGGGAGGCTGTTCTATGCATCCACAACCCTCTCGGTGAAAAGATTCTTCCTCACATTACCTCTGAGCCGTCCCCCCTCTATCTTCAAATTGTGCCCCATTGTTCTTGCACATCTCTTTTTCTGAAAGATGCCACCCTCTTGGACTTTGTTGATTCCCTTGAGGTACTTGAAAGTTTCTATCATGTCCCCTCTCTCCCTCCTTTCCTCAAGGGTATACATATTAAGCTCCTTTAGTCCTTCTTCATATGTCTTCTGGTGCAGACCCTGCACCATTTTGGTTGCCCTCCTCTGGACAGCCTCCACTCTTTCTATGTCTTTGCAGAGATGGGGTCTCCAGGACTGCACACAGTACTCCAGATGGGGTCTCACCAACTGTCTGTACAGAGGGATAACAACTTCCTGTTTTCTATGATTGATACCTCTCCATATGCATCCCAATATCCCCCACAGCCTTCCTTACTGCCTTCTCACATTGCTTGCCCACCATTAGGTCATCTGATATAATTACCCCCAGGTCCCTTTCTATTTTTACTGTTGTCAGTATCTCACCCCCCATTGTGTACTCTTGCCCTGGGTTTTTGTTTCCCAGGTGCATTACCTTGCACTTCTTTGCATTGAATCTGAGCTGCCATACATTTGACCATTCCTCCAACCTTGCCAAGTCCCTTCTCATCCTTTACGCTCCATCTGGTGTATCAACCCTGTTGCAGATCTTTGTGTCATCTGCAAAGAGACATACTTTTCCTTCCAGTTCCTCTGCAATGTCACTTATAAAGACATTAAAAAGGACCGGTCCCAGTAATGAACCCTGCAGTACCCCACTAGTAACCCTCCTTTCTTCACTGTGGACTCCATTTACTACTACCCTTTGCGTCCTGTTGTCTAGCCAATTTTTTATCCAGGCTACCACCTTGGGACCCACTCCAAGGCTGGCTAACTTGTGTATTAATCTTTTGTGTGGGACTGTATCAAATGCCTTGCTAAAATCTAGGTAAGCCATGTCCACAGCCCCTCCCTGGTTTACTACTTTGGTCACCCAGTCAAAGAAATCTATTAGATTCATCTGACATGACCTTCCCATCGTGAATCCATGCTGCCTTGGGTCCTGTGCCCCACTGGCCTCTAGGTACTCAACAATTCTTTCCTTCAGAAGTGATTCCATCATTTTACCTACCACTAAGGTCAAACTAACTGGTCTGTAGTTTTCTGCTTCTGTCCTGCTCCCACTTTTGTGAAGAGGAATCACATCCACCCTCCTCCAGTCCTCAGGTACCACCCCATCCTCCCATGATTTGTTAAAGAGAGTAGTCAGCGGTGTCATTAGTTCTACCCTTAGTTCTTTTAGAATTATTGGGTGAATACCATCAGGCCCCATTGCTTTGTCCACCTTCAATTGTATTAGTTCTTTCAGAACCCTTTCTTCTGTAAATGGACTGGTATCAACCCTCATCTTCAGAGTGTTTCTCTAGTTTGGTTTAGGTACCTCCTCCTCCTCTTCCTTTGTGAATACTGAGCAGAAATATTCATTCAGTATCCCCTGCTTTTTCATTGTCACCCTCTACCCACATTATCTCCCCTTTATTAAGCCTCAGTATCCCTCCTTTGGTCTTTATTTGCTCCCTAATGTACCTATAAAAGGTCTTATCCTCCTTCTTAACAGAGTTGGCTATCCTTTCCTCAGTTTGGGCCTTTGCTATTCTGACTGTCTTCCCAGCCTCTTTCTGCTTTAACTGATAAAGTTCTCTGTCCTTCTCCTTCTGTGTTTCCTTATATATCCTGAATGCTATCCTTTTCTCCTTAACCTTCCCTGCCACCTCTTTTGAGAACCATAGCGGCTTTTTCCTTCGTTGTGTTTTGCTGATTTGCTTTACACAAAGGCTTGTTGCCTCTGTGATGGCTGTTTTGATTACTCTCCATTGTTCCTCCACCCCTCCTTCTTGTCTGTTTGCTAGTGCTTTTCTGAGGCACTCTCTCATTTTCCCAAAGTCAGCCCTCCTAAAGTCCAATACTCTTGTTTTTGTATGGGTTGATTGTATGGCTGTGTTTATCGTGAACCACACTGTTTGCTGGTCGCTTCATCCCAGATGGCTACCCACTTCTAAATCTGAGATTCTTTCTCTGTCCCCATTTGAGAGTACCAGGTCTAAGATTGCTCCCTCTCGAGTGAGTTCCAGTACTAGCTGTCTGAGGCATGCCCCCTGTAGGGCATCAAGAATGACCCTGCTCTTGGATGTGCCTGCAGCAAAGGTGCTCCAGTTAACATCTGGCATATTCAGGTCCCCCATCAACAATATCTCCCCTTTTTCTGCCATTTTAAGGAAGCCTTCTATCATTTCCTTGTCCATTCCCTTCCCCTGAGATGGGGGTCTGTATACAACCCCATGCGGATTGTGGTGCCATTTCCTGTCTCCAGGGTGACCCAAGTGTCTCATCTGCTCCCTGTTTATTCTTTAGTTCTGTTGCTTTGATCCCTTCCTTTACATAAAGAGCTACTCCTCTTCCTCTTTTACCCTCCCTGTCCCTCCTATAGATTGTGTATCCTGGTATGTTGACATCCCAGTCATGGTTCTCTGTGTACCATGTTTCTGTCACTGCCACAATATCCAGGCAACCCTCTTCCATCAAGGCCACTAGTTCAGGGAGCTTGTTACACAGACTATGGGCATTGGTACTCATCACCTTCCACTTTTTGATGGCCTTACCTCTTTTAGCCCCATTCCTGTCCTTACTGCCTTTGCCTTTTTTATACATTTACTTCTGGCCTGCTCCCTAATGATTTCTCTACCTTGGTGTTTACCTCACTAATTACTGTTGTTTGTGGGAGGAGGCTGGGATTTCCCTGCTCCTTTTCAGTGCCTCCCCCCTTGGCTAGTTTAAATGCTTGCCAATGAAGCATTTAAACCTCTCACCTAGAATCCTTGTTCCCCCCCTGGACAGATGCAGACCATCACGCCAGTATAGGTCTGCATCCCTCCAGGTGGCTCCCCAGTCTCCAATGAAGCCAAAATACTGAGCCTCATACCAGTTTTTCAACCATTCATTGAATTCCCTGGTAAGGAGTACCCTAGCATCACCCTTGCCATAGACAGGCAGCACCTCCGAGAAGGTTACTGTATGCACTACTTGTCTAAGGCCCCTCCCCAACTCTACAAACTCCTCTTGCACTGCTCTGATCCCATTCCTAGCCAGATCATTTGTCCCTAGGTGGACAATAACATCCAGCTCCCTCCCTCATGCAGCTGCTCCCACGATCCTGAGGATTCGCTTCCTGTCCCTCAAGCCATGGCGCCAGGCAGGCACTACTCCCTCTCCCCTTCCTCCCCATTTCTACCCCCATGATTGAGTCCCCCACCAGAGTTGTTTCCTTCTGTGGGGTCTCATGCCACCCCTCCTGTGGGTTTCCTTTGTGAAGGTTCCCTGCATCCTCCTTGGTCTCCACTGCAGGTGCCTCTGTAGAGGAACCACTATCCACCAGAAGAGAGAATGAATTGTGGAGAGGTACAGATGGAGGGATGCAACTCTGTTCCACCACCATCTCCCTCCCTGAGCCCACCCTGGTCCAGCCTCTCCTCTTTCTTGGCAACCTCTGAGGTAGTGGCATTGGCCCTGGTGGTCCCTGGGTGGGGAAGGAGGTTTCAAGAATCCTAGCCAGGTCAGCCTGGAGACGGGCAACCTCCTCCCTCAGACCAGAGAGGTGCCTGCAAATAGGGCAGCATTACAGCCTCCAGAATGTCTCCTGGAACACTGCCGCCCCACAGCCATTGCACTGCATCACTCCTATCATGTCTTATTTTGTGTCCCCTCTCTTGTTTCTCTGTATGCTTACTCTCTCCTCTCCTTACAACTCTCACCCTTCCTGTTCTGGGACAGTAACTTCCGATATTCTTCAGTAGCCTCCTTCTTCCTTGCTCAGTGTCAGACCACTAGCAGCTAGATATGCCACGTTATAGCAGATTAAGACACAATATGCCATGTAATGCCAAGTTAAATCATGTTATGCCACATTATCACATAGTAACCCATGTTATGCCATGTTACACCACAATATGCCACGTTATACCACTTTATGTCATGTTATGCCATATTTAGCCATGATATCCACGTTATGCTAAGTTATAACATGTTATGCTACACTATGCCAAATCAAGCCCTGTTATGCCACGTTTTGTCGCATTATGCCACATAAAGCTGTAATATGCCATATTATGCCACAGTATGCCACATTATTTCAGGTT
Organism: Neoceratodus forsteri; assembly: GCA_016271365.2. Taxonomy (NCBI): domain Eukaryota; kingdom Metazoa; phylum Chordata; order Ceratodontiformes; family Ceratodontidae; genus Neoceratodus; species Neoceratodus forsteri. The sequence continues at coordinate 376,511,671 of CM057456.1, forward strand.
ATGCAGAGTTATTTAAAGATGAATCATGTTATGCCACATTATGCCATATTAAGCTACAATATGCCACGTAGTGCAACATTAAGACACAATATGCCACATTATGGCATGAAATACAACATTAGACCACTGTATGCCACATTAAGCCATGTTATGCTACGTTATGTCACATTAAACCACGGTATGCCACATTATGCAACAATATGCTTTGTTATGCCACAGTAAACTCCAGTATTCCATGTTAGACCATATTATGCCATATTAAGCCACGATATGTCATGTTACGCCACATTAACCCACATTATGGCACAATATGCTACATTATATCACATTACATTACGTTATGCCATGTTATGCCACATCATGTGACAATAAGCCAGGTTATAACATGTTATGCCAGATTTAAACACAGTATGTCACGTTATGCCACATTATGCAATGTTATGCCAAGTTAAATCATGTTATGCTACATTATGCAACAGTATGACACATTAAGCCATGTTATGCCACGTTACACCACATTATGTCATGTTATGCCACATTAAGCCACAATATGCCATGTTATGCCATGTTATGCTACATTATGCCACTTAATGCCACATTATGCCACATAAAGCCACGACATGTTGTGTTATGCCATGTTATGTCACATTAAGCCATGGTATGCCACGTTATGCCATATTTTGCCAAGTTATTGCACGTTATGCTATGTTATACAACATTAAGCCACAACATGTCACGTTATGCAACGATATACCACAATATGCCATGGCATGCCATATTAATCTCCAATATGGCACATTATGCCTTGATATGCCATGTTAGGGCACATTATACCACATTAAGCATGTTATGCAAAGTTATGCCACATTAAGTCATGATATGCCTCATTATACCACATTAACCCACATTATGACACATTAAGCCACAATATGCCAAGTTATGCCACATCAAGACAGAATACTCCATGTTATGTCATGTTATACAATATTATGCCACATTAACCCACATAATGCCACGTTGTGCTCCAGTAAGCCTCATTATGCCAAATTATGACACATTAAGCCATAATATGCCACGTTATACCACATTAAGCCACGATATGCCACGTTATGCCAGATTAAGACACAATATGCCACATTATGCCATGTTATATCATCTTATGCCACATTATGCCACATTAAGCTATGTTATGCCATGTTATGTCATATTAAGCCATGAAATGCCATGATATGCCATGTGATGCCACATTAAGCCACAGTGTGCCACGTTATGCCATCTTATGCTACGTTAACCCACAATATAGTATGTTATGCCACATTAAGCCACATTAACCACAATATGCCATGTTATGCGATGTTATGCCACATTAACCAATGTTATGCATATTATGCCACATTAAGCCATGATATACCATGTTATGCTATATTAACCCACATTAAGCATGGGTTCATTTATGGGAAATCTTGTCAAACCAACCCTATACAATATTATGACTGGGTGACAGGTGAGCTGGATAAGGGTCATGCGGTGGATGCTCTTTACTTGGACTTCAGCAAGGCCTTGGATTCAGTGCCTCATGGGCAGCTTGAGGGGATGCTAACTGGTGTAGGGGTAGGGAAAAAATGATGAACTGGATTACAAGCTGTTTGAGTGGGGGTGCAATGGGTGGTGGTGGGGGAGCTCTCAACTCCGAGGTCAGTGACGAGCATGGTGCCACAGGGCTCTGTGCTGGGACCAGTATTATTTAGGCTCTTCATATCAGGCATTGCACATGGGGTGGTGAACAAGGTAAGTCTGTTCACAGATGACACCCGAATAGGAGCAGTGGTGGATGGAGGGGAGGGATGGAAGCAGCTGCAGGGGGACCTAAGCAAGCTAGAGGAGTGGTCAGAAAAGTGGCAGCTGGGGTTCAATACAAAGAAGTGTAAGGTTATGCACTTTGGGGTGAAGAACCCAAGGAGAGAATACTGGCTGGGTGGGTTAAGCTGGGGATCACAGAGGAGGAGAAGGACCTAGGGGTGATGGTAACAGGGACCATGAACAACACTGTTCAGTGCTGGAGAGCAGCTCAAAAATGAACAAAATGCTGGGGTCCAGAGGAGGGCAACTAAAATGGTGCAGAGTCTGCACCAGAAGCCATATAAAGAGAGACTGAAGGAGCTTAATATGTATACCCTTGAGGAAAAGAGGGAGGGGAGCATGTTAGAAACTTTCAAGTACCTCAAGGGAATCAACAAAACCCAAGAGGGTAGTATCTTTCAAAGAAATAGATGTACAAGAACAAGGGGGCACAATTTGAAGATAGAGGGGGACAGCTCAGGGGCAATGTGAGAAAGTATTTTCTCATGGAGAGGGTAACAAACACATGGAACAGCCTTCCAGAGGGGGTTGTGGGGTCACAAACAGTGGGGGAATTCAAGAATGCATGTGACAGACATAAGGCAATTCTAGAGGGGGTAAGAAGAAGTAGGCTATTGGTTAACTAGGATCTGCAGCTTATCCAATAAATAGGGAACTGGGCAGACTAGGTGGGCCAAGTGGTCCTTATCTGCCATCAAAGTCTATGTTTCTATGGGTGCATACCGAGGGGGGGTTCATCCAGGTGAAGAGAGGTGATCTTGCCCCTCTACAGGTCACTGGTAAGGCCGCACTTGGAGTAATGTGTGCAGTTTTTGAGGCCATACCTGAAGCATGATATCAGGCTACTTGAGGGGGTGCAGAGGAGGGAAACAAAGATATGTGGAATAGAGGGGGGGAGACTATGAAAGCAGGTTGGGAGACCTGAATATGTACACCCCGGAGGATAGAAGGGACAGTGGGGACCTGATAGAGACATTCAAGTATCTGAGGGGAATCAATAAGGATGGGTCAGTGGGGCATTTAAGCTAAGGAGGGGGAGGGACACCAGGAGGCACGGGCTAAGAATGGAGGGGGGAGATTTAGGAGAGAAATGAGGAGACACTATTTCATGGAGAGGGTGGTAGGAAAGTGGAACACACTACCAGAATGGGTGGTATCATGTAAATCTGTGAACAGTTTTAAAAAGGCATTGGAAAGAGAACAGGGGAGCATGAGGGTGGGGAAGGTGGGGGGCGGCAGTGGGATGACAAAGGGGAGGGGGTGGTGCAGCTGCAAACTAGGGGTGCTAGCTGCACACTCAAGCAGACTTAGATAGACCAGCTGGTCTGTTTCTGCTGACACATTTGTATGTTCGTATTAAGCAACAATATATCATGTTGTACCATGTTATGGCATGTTATGCCACATTAAGCCATTTTATGCCAAGTTATGCCATATTAAGCCATGATATGCCATGTTGTGCCATTTTATGACAAGTTATATCATGCCATGCCACATTAAGCCACGCTGCACCATGTTATGACACTTAATGCCACATTATGCCACATAAAGGCATGATCTGTCATGTTCTGTCATGTTATACCACGTTATGTCACATTAAGCCATGTTATAGCACATTATGCCATGTTATACAACATTAAGCCATAATATGCCACATTATATCACTATATGCCGCAATATGTCATGTTATGCCAGATTAAGCTCCAGTATGCCATGTTATGCCTTGATATGCCATGTTAGGCCACATTGTGCCACGTTAAGCCATATTACGCCACATTAATATACATTAAGGCACAATATGCCACGTTATGCCATATTATGCCACATTATGCCACAGTATGGCACATATGCCACATTAAGCCACAATATGCCATGTTATGCCATGTTATGCCACATTGTGTCACATTAACCCACATTATGCCACATTATGGCACAATATGATATGTCATGCAACATTAAGCCATGTTTTGCCATGTTATGCCACAGTAAGTCATGATATGCCACATTATGCCAGATTAAGACACAATATGCCATGTTATGCCAAGCAAAATCATATTATGCCACCTTATGACACGTTAAGCCATGTTAAGCCACACTAAACCACAATATGCCACATTAAGACATGTTATGCCCCGTTATGCCATATTAAGCCACAATATGCTATGTTATGCCATGTTATGCCGCATTATGCTACAATATGCCACATTATGTCACATAGAGCCACGATATGTGATGTTATGCCATGTTATACCACATTATGCCATATTAAGCCATGATATGGCACGTTATGCCATGTTAATCACAATATGCCACGTTATGCCATCTTGTGCCACATTAGCCCATGTTATGCCACATTATGCCACAATAAACCAAGATATCATATGTCATGCAACATTAAGCCATGTTTTACCATGTTATGCCACATTAAGTCACAATATGCCACATTATAGCAGATTAAGGCACAATATGCCACATTATGGCAAGTTAAATCATGTTATGCCACATTATGACACAGTAAACCACATGATGCCACGTTACACCACATTAAGCCACATTATTCTACATTAAGCCACAATATGCCACGTTATGCCACTTTATGCCATGTTATGCCACATTAAGCCATGTTATGCCACGTTATTCTGTATTTAGCCACGACACCCACATTATGCTAAGTTATATCATGTTATGCCACATCAAGCCCCGTTATGCCCCGGTTTGTCACATTATTCCACATAAAGCTGCGATATGTCATGTTATGCAACATATGCCATGTTATGCCAGGTTATGCAGCGTTATTCAAAGATAAATCACATTATGCCACTTTAAGCTACAATATGCCACATTATGGAACATTAAGCCATGCTATGCCTTGTTATGTCACAGTAAACCACAGTATGCCATGTTATGCAACAATATGCCTTGTTATGCACAGTAAACTCCAATATGCCATGTTAGGCCATATTATGCCACATTAAGCCACGATAAGTCATGTTACACCACATTAACCCACATTATGCCACAATATGCTATGTTATATCATGTTATATCAGATTATTCCATGTTATGCTACGTCATGTGGCAATAAGCCACGTTATAACACATTAAGTCACGCTATGCCACGTTATGCCAGATTAAGACCCAATATGTCACGTTATGCCACATAATGCAATGTTATGCCAAGTTAAATCATGTTAAGCTACATTATGCCACATGATTACACATTAGTTGTAGTAAGTAGTAAAATATTTTTATTCATATTTCATATAATAGGGATAAGCTCGATTGAGTAAAAACTCATTTTCAATGAGATCCACAAGACATATAAATATCACAAAGTACACAAGTGTAACAAATTACATGTTACAGTGAAGTTAGATAAAACAGTATGTTGAAAAGATTTACATTACTTATAAAACAAAGCAAGCCTGAGTTACTTAAAATTGGCAACAACTAAACAATACAGTGGGGGCTTACAAAAATCAGTAGGTATTATTAGCCCAAGGTTGGGAGCTCTTATAAGTTTAGCATTATTTTCATGTGAACCTGCTTTCTTTTAAACCACGTTATGCCACGTTAAACCACATTCAGCCATGTTATGCCACATTATGCCACAATGTGCCATGTTATGCCACTTTATGCCATGTTAAGCTATGTTTTGCCACATTAGCAATGTTATGCCATGTTATGCCATAGTAAGCCATGTTATGCCATAGCATGCCAAGTTATATCATGTTATGCCAAATTATGCCATGTTATGGCACTTAATGTCACATAATGCTACAATATGTCACGTTATGCCATGTTATGCTACATTAAACCATGTTATGCCACATAAAGCCATGATATGCCAAGCTATGCCACGTTATATCACGTTATGCCATGTTATACAACATGAAGCCACAATATGCCATGTTATGGCATGATATGCCACAATAAGCCACGTTATACCATATTAAGCTCCAACTAGCTAGTCTAGAGTGTATAATCTGAAATGTGCTTAGTACTATATGTTTCCCCTAGTGTCAAATGATGTATTTCCCACATGTTTGTTTACTGTGACAAAAAACTGTACTCTCTTTGCCATGTCTCCTTGACTGTTGTTCCTCATGTTGTATTCTCCCGGGTCATTCCTGAAAATAGGCATAATACTTGTCTAGTGTACTTACCCAGTAAACAAAAGCTAAATAAATAAATAATATGCCACGTTATGCCTCAATATACCACGTTAGGTCACATTATGCCACATTAAGCCAAGTTATATCACATTAAAACATGCTATTTTTTTTTTATTTAATTTTATTTAAACAGCAGTTTGGAAAACCTTTGAGCCATAGGTTCATTTACAAAGGTACCTTGTCACAGTAAGACAAACGAAAATACACAGTATAGCAGTACAACACATAAGTATAACAGTAACTTAAGACATAGATACAAACAAGCTGGTACAGGTAGGATTGATGCAAACAATACCAGAGTTATGTTGTCCTTAGCAGCTTAGTAGTAAGCTTTGTCATAAGTATTGAGTACGGCTTTGACTAATGGCAATTACAGCATTGGGTGTTAATAAAGGTGGTGTTCGTAAGGAGTTTTGAAGCACGATATAGTTGGAGCTTGGAGATGGAGGGGGGCAGTGTGTTGAACCAGGAGGGGGCCCTAAAGCTGAAGGCTCTTTGGCCGTGAGAGGTCCTAGCTCTAGGGATAACAAGAGAAGTTTTCCCAGAGGTCCGAGTATGAAATAGTGGGACAGAGCGGCGTATGGTGGTGGTCAATCCTGGCGGGGATAGCCCAAGGAGGGTCTTTTTTGTAAGGGTACAGGTCAGATATTTGAGGCGCTCATCAAGATCAAGTACCAGCGCTTTAGTGTATAGTAGACAGGTGTGTGTCAGCCTAGGTGCCCCAGTAATTAACCTGCAGGCCTTATTCAGAGTAGTGCGAATTTTATGGAGTGCGGTCTGATCAGCAGCACTATACACCGGCAGTCCATAGTCCACTAGGGACAGGATAGAGGAGGTGACTGCGAGTCGAAGAGCCTCCGGGGGGAGGCAGTGTTTATACTGATGTAAGATGCCAATCGGATATTAGTGGCAGTGGCTAGGGCAGCGATGTGTCCATGGAAGGAGAGGAGGGTCAAATGGATCCCTAGGTATTTATAGGAGCAAACTTGTTCGAGTGGGAAAGAGGACCCAGAGTGAATGAGGAGTTTGAAGTTGCAGGACTTGTTCTGAGGATGAGTGAAGAACACGGTTTTTGTTTTTTTAAGATTTATCACCAATCTATGTTCCTTGAACCAACCCTTAGCTTCAGCGAAGGACTTCTGCAGCGAGTCCTGGAGGGCAATAGGGTTACGACTTGAGGCAAAGATGACTGCATCATCAGCGTACAATAGAATGTTCCCCGAGCAAGAGCATGGAAGGGTGTTAAGGTAAAGGGAGAATAGTAAGGGGCCCAGAATGGAGCTCTGGGGAACCCCAGAAAAGATGGGACAGATGTCTGAGTAGGTCCCATTAATTTTTACACGCTGTGCAGATCAGACAGATAACTGGTGCACCAGGAGATAGGCCCAGCAGCAAAACCAGAGAGACTAAGGGCATCAAGAAGGAGGGGGTGGGAGACAGTGTTGAAAGCTTTAGAGAGGTCAATGAAGACTGCACCAGCCAGAGAGCCAGTGTCTAAGAAGGAGTGGAGAAAGTTGGAGAACTCTAGGAGGGCTGTGTTGGTACTGTGGCCCGCTCAGAAGCCATGCTGCTCAGGACATAGGACATTGTAGGTGGAGAGGTAGTCAGAGATTTGAGAGGCCACCACTTTTCCAAGGCCTTGGAGAGAGGAGAGAATGGAGATTGGTCGATGGTTTCCAGCCACAGTCCTATCACCACCTTTAATGATAGGGGTGACAGTGGTGACTTTCCAGGCAGTTGGAACCTTCCCCAGGCAAGAGAGTGGTTGATGAGGCATGTGATCAGGGTAAGGACTGTGTCTAAGACCAGCCGTAGGATACACGGATCCAGGGTGTCACTGCCTGTACTATTACTCTTGAGGGCAGTGACAAGGTGCGGCCTAAGTTCTTGGGCAGAAACATGGTGGAGGAGAAAATAAGGGCGAGAAAGATTTACGGCAGGTGCTGGAGGAGGAGGGTCAAAAAAATTTGTAGGGAGGATAGGGCTAAGGTCAGTGAATGAGGTGTTGAGGTGGTTGGCTATGAGGGCTGGGTCTGAGGAGATCACACCATTAATGTTGATCTGGGTGGGTGGGGGGTGTGCAGTCCCATTTAACTGTTTAATGTTATCCCAGAAGGTTCTGGGGTTCCCCCATGAGGCAGTGAGTGAGGACCGATAGTGCTCAGACTTGGCCTTTCTGATGGCCCGAGTGCACTTGTTTCGGGCAGCAGCATATAACCGCCTGTCATTGGGCCAGCCAGTCTCAATGGCACGGTGCCATAGGTTGTCCCTATGTTTGAGTTGGTGGATCAAAGCTGGGGTTACCTAGGGGGCATTCTGCCTTTTAGAACGGCGGGTCAACATTGGGGCAAAGATATCACAGGCATTATTAAAGTTTGGATAAAGAAGAGAGCTGTATCAATGTCAGAAGTTGCCTGTATAGGAGACCAGTCAATTTGGGACAGAAGTTCCTTAAGTTTTATCAGTCCACCAGGTATTAGATGCACCGCATGTGGACTGTGCTATGGGTTTGGGGACTGAGGATGACCAGTGGAATAGAATGGGGAGTGATCACTGAGAGAGTCTGGGAGGACTTGTACATTGGGGATCCGATTAGAGGGTTGGTGAGTACCACATCAAGCAGGGTACTGGAGCCTCTCTTGGGGTTAGTCCTGGTAGGGTGAGGTAACTAGTTGTGTTAGGTCTATTGCAGAAAGGAGTCTCGGTGGAGGAGGAGGAGGAGCTGAGCCAGTTGACATTTAAGTCACCCACAGAATTTGATCAGCGGAAGGAGGTAGTGAGGTAAGGTATTCTGTAAGAGGCAATGGCCTGCGTTTGGTCCCGAGAGACGTATGCAGTAGTCAGATAAAGGGTCCCTTTAAGGGTCAGGGGTTAGTTTCAGTGTAAGCACTTGGGCCCTGGAGTCAGGATGGGAGCAGGCAGGCTAGTACAGGAGAGATTCCTTGACATAAATAAGCGCCCGCCGCCTGTCTCCCAACACGGTCGGACCGGAAGGTGAAACAGGAAGGGAGACTGGGAGTCAGGGAGGATTTCGACAGCCAAGTCTCAACCAGGCGATGACATCAGGGTTAATTGATGTGACCAGGCATTGTAGTGAGTCAAACTTTTTAGGAGGCTACAGATATTCATGGAGACCATGCATAGGCCTGTGGTGCGAGTCGGGAGCTCCTGGGAACCGGCCAGGGTTTGGATGAATGTTCCCTGACAGAAGTAGTAGCATGACTAACACCTGGCTGGGAGATGGTGAGAGGTTTTCGACTGACATGAGAGGGGGAGGGAGGCTAAGGGGACAGGGGTGGGCAGGGTGGAACAGGAAGGAAGGCAAGAATAAGAAGACACCCATATGTGCCTGAGGTGACAGAAAGCTAGGGGAGGGCAGGGAGGACCGAGACACAGAGGTCCCAAGGGGCAGGAGAGCAGGTTCAGGAGCAAGGGGAGGGAGGGGTGCCAGGGCACAGTGCGGAGTAGCAGATGGGTAAGTGGGTAAGTGCACTGCTAGTGGGGAGAGGCACAGGCAGAGCATGAGGCAGGGCCAATACATTGTGGTGAGCAAGATCCCAGGGAAGTAGTGCTGTACAGGTAGGAGTAGGAAGTAGCGAGGGAGCATAGGTCCCTCTAGTGGCCAGCAGGTATAACCTGCAAATGGGAAAGTGGGGAGATAGGTTCTGGGCAACAGGACGTGATGTCACCGGATGTGATGTCACAGGTGGATCCTTAAATTGACAGCCGCCCCTGGGTGGGAGGGTGGTTGAGGCGGGTGGGGCAGGCGGCGGCGGGCGACATCGGGCTAGCACCCCCTGCAGGCATCAGGCAGAAGAAGAGGCTCTCTTTACCTCGAAAGTTATCAGGCTGGAAATTCGGCCTCCTCAGGTGAGCTGCTTGTGTTGCTTCTGTTGCTTGATTGTCCCGAGTGCCTAGCTTGGGGAGCTGCCTATGTAGTGGAGAAAACAAAGCCTCTCATTACTATGCAGCGGGAGAATATGTTGTGACTTTCACAAAGGAGCTCCACTCTAAGCAAACAGGGCTATTCCAAAATGAGGTCACACTAGGACCCAGCTATCCTAATACCTTCAGTTACAAGCACAATTAGCTCCAATACCACCATATTAAACAAGTCTGCTCTATATTAGCTGCTTGGTATATCTGGCTTTAAGGAGTAATCAGCAATTAGCTCCAATACCACCATATTAAACAAGTCTGCTCTATATTAGTTGCTTGGTATATCTGGCTTTAAGGTGTAATCAGCAATTAGCTCCAATACCACCATATTAAACAAGTCTGATCTATATTAGCTGCTTGGTATATCTGGCTTTAAGGTGTAATCAGCAAGGCAACTCTAGGGAAACCAGTGAGTCCCTAGCTTTACACTTCAGCATTAGTAGCACAAAGAGAAGCAAATAACAAGCCCACCCAGTGGTGAACAGGGAACAAAGTTCATAAAATATAAGTGCTATGCCACATTATGCCACATTAACCCATGTTATGTCACATTAAGCCACAATATGCTATGTCATGTGGCATTAAGCCATGTTATGCCACATTAAGACACAATATGCCATGTTATGCCACATTAACCCACAATATGACAAGTTATGCTACATTAAGCCACATTAAACCATGATATGCCACGTTAAGTAATAAAATGCCATGTTATTCCACAATAAGTTCCAGTATTCCACGTTAGGCCATAGTATGCCACATTAATCCACGGCATGCCACATTAAGCCTCATTAAGACACAATATGCAACATTATGGCATGAAAAACCATATTAGGCCACATTATGTCACAGTAACCATGTTATGCATGTTTTGTCACATTGAACCACAGTATGCCATGTTATGCGATAATATGCCTTGTTATGCCACAATAAGCTCCAATATACCATGTAAGGCCATACTATGCATGTTAAGCCATGATACGTCACGTTACACCACATTAACCCTCATTATGCCACATTGTGCCGCAATATGCTATGTTATATCACGTTATGTCACGTTATGCCATGCAATGCCATGTCATGTGACAAAAAGCCATGTGATAACACATTAAGCCACAAAATGCCTCATTATGGCAGATTTAGACTAAATATGTCATGTTATGCAATGTTATGCCAAGTTAAATCATGTTATGCCTTATTACACCACATTATGACACATTAATCCATGTTATGCCATGATATGCCAATTAATGCTGTGTTATATCACGTTATGCCATGTTATGCAACATTGAGCCACAATATGCCACATTATGCCATATTAAGCTCCAATATGTCACATTATGCCTCGATATGCCATGTTAGACCACATTATGCCATGTTATGCCAAATTATATCACATTATCCCACACTAAACCTCATTATGCCACATTAACCCTTGTTATGCCAAGTTATGACATATTAAGCCACAATATGATGTGTCATGCATCATGAAGCCATGTTTTGCCATGTTATGACACATTATGTCCTGATATGCCATGTTATGCCAAATTAAGACACAGGAAGAGTTTGTGGAGTTGCGGAGGGGCCTCAGACAAGTAGCACACACGATAACCTTCTCGGAGGGGCTGTCTGTCTATGACATGGGTGAGGCTAGGGTACTCTACCCATGGGATTCAATCAGTGTTGAAAAACTGGTGCAGAGCTCAGGGGTTTGGCTTCATTGGGGACTGGGGATCCACCTGGAGTGATGCAGGCCTATACTGGTGCGATGGTCTGCATCTGTCCAGGAGGGGAACCAGGATCCTAGGTGATATGTTTAAATGCTTCATTGGCAAACATTTAAACTAGCCAAGGGGGAGGCACTGGAAAGGAACAGGGAAATCCTAGCCCCCCAAAACATTCAGTGTAGTAAGTGAGGCAAACACCAAGATAGAGACATCGATAGGGAGAAGGGCAGGGGTAAATGGAGAAAATGACAAATGCAATAAGGACAGGGATGGGGCAAAAAAGGGTAAGGCCATCAATAAGTGGAGGGCAATGAGTACCAATGACCATAGTCTGGGCAACAAGCTCCTTGAACTGGTGGCCTTGATGGAAGAGGGATGCTTGGATATCGTAGCAGTCACAGAAACATGGTACATAGAGAACCATGATGGGGATGTTAACATACAAGTTTACATATCCTACAGGAGAGACAGGGAGGGGAGAAGGGGGGGAGGAGTAGCTCTCTATGTAATGGAAGGGATAAAAGCCATGGAACAAAAGAGTAAACAGGGAGGAGAGGAGGCCCTGTGGGTCACCTTAGAGACTGGAAATGGCACCACAATCCACACAGGGGATACAGACACCCATCTCAGGGGGAAGGAATGGACAAGGACATAATAGAAGGCATCCTTAGAATGGTGGAGAAAGGGGAGATACTGTTGATGGGGGTCCTGAACATGCCTGATGTTAACTGGAGCACCTTTGCTGTAGCCACATCCAAGAGCAGGGCGATTCTTGATGTCCTACAGGGGGCATGCCTCAGACAGCTTGTTTTGGAACCCACTCATGAGGGAGCAATCTTAGACCTCATACTCTCTAATGGGGACAGTGAAAAGATCTCAGATCTAGAAGTGGGTAGCCATCTGGGAACAAGTGACCACCAAATAGTGTGGTTCACAATAAACTCAGTTACAGAGTCAAGCCATACAAAAGTGAGGGTACTGGAATTCAGATGGGCTGACTTTGGCAAGATGGGAGAGTGCCTAAAAAAGCACTAGCAAACAGGCTAGAAGGAGGGGTGGAGCAACAATAGGGAAACATCAACACTGCCATCACAGAGGCAACAATATTTTGTGTGAAGCAAATAAATAAAACAAAATGAAAGAAAAAGCCACTATGGTTCTCAAAAGAGGTGGTGGGGAAGGTAAGGGAGAAAAGGATAGCATTTAGGAAGTATAAGGAAACACAGAAGGAGCAGGACAGAGAACTGTATCAGTTAAGGCAGAAGGAAGCAGGGAGGGAAGTCAGAATAGCAAAGGACCAAGCTGAGGAAAAAGATAGCTAACTCAGTTAAGAAGCGGGATAAAACATTTTATAGGTACATCAGGGAGCGTAGAAAGACAAAGGGAGGGATAGTGAGGCTGACTAGAATGGATCATGGGTGGGCAGAGAGGGACAGTGAAAAAGCAGGGATACTGAATGAATACTTCTGCTCAGTATTCACAAAAGAGGAGGGGAGATACCTAATCCAATTAACAGAAGCACTCTGGATAGGGGGGTTGACCCCAGTCCTTTCAGAGAAGAAAGGGTTCTGAAAGAACTCCTAAAACTAAAGGTGGGCAAAGCAATGGAGCCTGATGGGATTCACCCCAGAATTCTAAAATAATTAAGGGGAGAACTAGTGACACCACTGACTACCCTTTTTAACAAATCATGGATGGATGGTGTGGTACCTGAGGACTGGAGGAAGGTGGATGTGATTCCCCCTTCACAAAAGTGGAAGCAAGACAGAGGCAGGAAACTACAGACCTTTCAGTTTGACCTCTGTGGTAGGAAAAGTGATGGAATCACTTCTGAAGGAAAAAATTGTTGAGTACCTAGAGGCCAGTGGGGCACAGAACCCAAGGCAGCATGGGTTCAGAGTGGGAAGGCATGTCAGACTAATCTAATTGATTTCTTTGACTGGGTGACAAATGTAGTAGACCAGGGAGGGGCTGCAGACATGGCCTACCTAGATTTTAGTAAGGCATTTGACACAGTCCCACACAAAAGATTAATAAATTAACCAGCCTGGGAGTGGGTCCCAGGGTGGTAGACTGGGTAAAACATTGGCTGGACAACAGGACACAGAAGGTAATTATAAACAGAGTCCACTCTGATGAAAGGGGGGTTACTAGTGGGGTACTGCAGGGTTCAGTACTGGGTCCAGTCCTTTTTAATGTCTTTATAAGTGACTTTGCAGAGGGACTGGAAGGAAAAGTATGCCTCTTTGCAGATGACACAAAAATCTGCAACAGGGTTGATACACAAGGAGGCGTGGAAAGGATGAGAAAGGACTTGGCAAAATTGCAGGAATGGTCAGAAGTATGGCAGCTTGGATTCAATGCAAAAGTGCAAAATAATGCACCTGGGAAACAAAAACCCAGGGGAAGAGTACACAGTGGGGAGGTTAGTAACAACAACAAAAATGGAAAGGGACCTGGAGGTAATCATATCAGATGACCTTAAGGTTGGCAAGCAATGTGAGAAGGCAGTAGGGAGGGCTGGTGGGATACTGGAATGTATAGGGAGAGGCATCACCAGCAGAAAACAAGAAGTTGTTATCCCTCTGTACAGACAGTTGGTGATACCCCATCTGGAGTACTGAGTCCAGTTCTGGAGACCCCATCTCTGCAAGCACATAGACAGAATAGAGGCAGTCCAGAGGAGGGCAACTAAAATGGTGCAGGGTCTGCAAGAGAAGCCATATGTGGAGAGACTAAAGGAGCTTAATATGTATACCCTTGAGGAAAGGAGGGAGAGGGGGGACATGATAGAAATGTTTAAGTACCTCAGTGGAATCAACAAAGTCCAAGAGGGTAGCATCTTCCAGAAAAAGAGATGTGCAAGAACAAGAGGACACAATTTGAAGACTGAGGGGGGAGGGCTCAGGGGCAATGTGAAGAAGTATTTTTTCACAGAGAGGGTGATAGATGCATGGAACAGCCTTCCTGAGGAGGTTGTGGGGTTTAAAACTGTGGGAGAATTCAAGAATGCATGGGATAGACATAAGGCAATTCTTGTGGGGGGTAGGAAGAAATAGGCTGTTGGCTAACTAGGATCTGTAGCTTATCCTGTAGGTAGGGAAATGGGCAAACTAGGTGGGCCAAGCGGTACTTATCTTCTGTCAAAGTCTATGTTTCTAATATGCTATGTTTTGCCAAGTTATGCCACATTAACCCTGATATGGCACGTTATGCTTCATTAAGCCACATTAACCACAGTATGCCATGTTATGCCATCTTATGCCACATTAAGCAACATTAAGTCATGGTATGATATGTCATCCAACATTAAGCCACATTTTCCATGTTATGGCACATCAAGTCACAAAATGCCACACTATGCCAGTTGAAGACACAATATGCCACGTTATGTCAAGTACATTATGACACATTAAGTCACGATATGCCATGTTATGAGGCATTATGCCACATAAAGCCACGATATGTCATGTTATCGCATGTTATGTTACAGTAAGCCTTGTTAAGCCATGACATGCCATACTATGCCATGCTATCCCATGTTATAACACGCTATGCCACGTTATGCCATGCTATATCACAATATGCCATGTTATGTCATATTAAGCTCCAATATGCCATATTATGCCTCAATATGCCATGTTGGGCTGCATTATCATGCACTGCAGTATCAGTGGCTCAGTAGGTAGCACACTCCCCTCTGAGGCCGGGACATCAGAGGGCCGTGGGTTCAGTTCCCACATCTGGCATTTGGGTTAAAATCCCAGTACTGACACTGTAGTGCAGCATGAGAGGGGTGCTGCACTTCTGAGGTGCCGTCATTCGGATGAGACGTTAAACCGAGGTTCCATCTGCCTGGATTGTTGGTAGTTCAGGTGGATGCTAAAGATCCCATGGCACTTATTATACCTCGATATGCCATGTTGGGCTACATTATGCCACATTAAGTCATGTTATGCCATGTTATGCCACATTATGCCACATTAACTCACAGTATGGGAAGTTATGCTACATTAAGCCACAACATGTCATGTTATGCCACATTAAACCAAGATATGTGAAGTTAAGTGAGAAAAATACCATGTTATTCAACAATAAGCTCCAATATTCCACATTAGGCCATATCATGCCACATTAAACCATGATATGCCACGTTATGTCACATTAACCCACATTAATCCACAATATGCCTTGCTATGCCACGGTATGCCATATTATGCCACATTAAGCCTTATTATGCCACGTTATGTCACATTAAGCCATGATATGCCACATTTTGCAAGATTTAGACACAGTACACCACGTTATGTCATGTTATGCAACGTTATGCCAAGTTAAATCACGTTACTATACTATGACATATTATGACACATTAATGAATCAATCAATCAATCTTTATTTTACTAGGTGGAATACTGCTGAGCAAGCTCATTTCCAAGGTGGGCCTGGTCGGTCATACAGAAATGCCAACAGATAAATAATACATATACAGGTACAGCATAGCTACTCCCATTATAGAGGAGCACAAATGTAAAAACAAATAATGCATACACCATGAGAAGGATAATCAAGCAGGATATATAATATTCACACATGTAATGTCTGTAATGACCATGATGTTTCTATACCATGGCAGAATGAAGAGCAGTAAAGATAGAGGAAAACCTATGAAAGGTGGGACGTATAAGACAGGAAAGGATAGATATAAAGAGAGCAATGAGGTGTTAAAGGTTGATCACAGGAGGTCAGAACCAGGCAGGGCACATCAGGAGTAACACTTACAATGCTCAGAGAAAGATCTTGCATAAAGGTTTTTAAATTCTGAGACTTTAATGGGGTTGGCTAATGTTAGAGTTTTTTGAAGCTTGTTCCACAACTGGGATAGTGCAAAGCTAAAGAACAATCTGCCATAGCGGGTTTTTACTTTGGAAATCACTAAGAAGATATAGGAATGACTTCTCAGGGCATAGTTACCCAAAATACGTAGGGGCAAGCAATCAGAAATATACTGTGGCAGCATCTTGACAATTACTCTGTATGTCCAAAGGGCAGCGTTCCTTTGTCTCCTTTTGTGAGCCATGTTATGCCATGTTACACCACATTGTTCCTTTGTCTTCTGAATGTTACACCATGTTACACCACATTAAGCCATGTTATGCCACGTTATGCCATATTAAGCCATGATACGCCATGTTATGCCAAATTATGTCATGTTATGCTACATTATGCCACTTGAAGCCATGCTATGCCACGTTGTGCCATGTTATGTCATGTTATGCCACGTTATGCCACTTAATGCCACATAAATCCATGATATGTGATGTTATGCCATGTTATGTCACATTAAGCCACGTTATGCCACTTTAAGCAATAGCATGTTAAGTTTTGCCATGTTATATCACATTGTGCCATGTTATGCAATATTAAGCCACACTATGCCACATTATGCCATGTTATGCTACATTAACAAATGATATGGCACATTATGCTACATAAAGCCACAGTATGCCACGTTATGCCACACTAAGACAGAATATTCCATGTTATGCCACTTTATACAAAGTTATGCCACATTAACCCACATTATGCCATATTATGCCCCATTAAGCCTCATTATGTCAAATTATAACACATTAAGCCATAATATGCCACATTAAGCCACAATATGCCATGTTATGCAATGATATGCCATGTTATGCCAGATCAAGACACAATATGCCACATTATGCCATGTTATGCCATATTAACCCACAAAACACCATGTTATGCAATGTTATGTCACATTAAGCCATGTTATGTCATGTTAAGCCATGATATGCCACGTTATGCCACATTATCCCACGTTATGCAACAGTAAGCCACAATATGCTACGTCATGTGACATTAAGCCATCTTATGCCATGTTATGCTACATTATGCCACATTAACCCACAATATGGCAAGTTATGCTACATTAAGCCACAACATGCCATGTTATGCCACATTAAACCACGAAAGGCCACGTTATGCGACAAAGTACCATGTTATTCAACAATAAGCTCCAATATTCCACGTTAGGCCATATTATGTCACATTAAAACACGATATGCCACGCTATGTAACACTGAGTCATTGTTATGCCACATTAAGTCATAATATACCATGTTATGCCACTTTATGCTATGGTATGCCACATTAAGCAATGTTTTGCCATGTTATGCCATATTAAGCCATGCAATGCCATGTTATGCCATGTTATGCCATATTATGCCAGACAAAGCCACGATATGTCATGTTATGCCATGTTATATCACAGTAAGTCATGTTATACCATCTTATACCATGTTAAGCAATGATATGCCATGTTATGCCACATTATATCATGTTATGCAACATTAAGCCACAATATGCCATGATATGCAACAATACAGTATGCAATGTTATGCCATATTAGCTCCAATATTCCATGTTATACCTCGATATGCTATGTTAGGCACATTATTCCTCATTAAGTCATGTTATGCCAAGTTATAGCACATTAAGCCGTGCTATGCCACATTAACCCATGTTATGCCATACTATGCCACATTAAGCCACGTTATGATGTGTCATGCAACATGAAGCCACGTTTTGCCATATTATGCCACATTAAGTCATGATATGCCACATTATGTCAGATTAAGACACAATATGCCTCATTATGCCATGTTATGCCACAATATGCCACATTAACCCATGATATGGCACATTATGCCATGTTTATAAGGCCTTTGATTCAGTGCTTCTGGGGTGGCTTGGGGGAAGCTAACTGGTGTAGAGGAGGGGCAAAAATGATGAACTGGTTTACAAGCTGGTTGAGTGGGAGGCTGCAATGGGTTGTGGTGGGAGGGGAGCTCTCAACTCCGAGGTCAGTGATGAGCATGGTGCCACAGGGTTCAGTGCTGGGGCCAGTATTATTTGGGCTCTTTGTATCAGACATTGCACATGGGGTGATGAACAAGGTAAGTCTGTTCACAGTTGACACCAGAATGGGAGCAGTGGTGGATGGAGGGGAGGGATGGAAGCAGCTGCAGGGGGACCTAAGCAAGCTAGAGGAGTGGTCAAAGAGGTGGCATCTGGGGTACAATGCAGAGAAGTGTAAAGTTATGCACTTTGGGGTGAAGAACCCAAGGAGAGAATACTGGCTGGGGGGTTTCACTGGGAATCACGGAGGAGGAGGAGGAGAAGGACCTAGGAGTAATGGTAACAGGGACCATGAACAACACTGCCCAGTGCTGGAGAGCAGCTGCAAAAGTGAACAAAATGCTGGGATCCAGAGGAGAACAACTACAATGGCGCAGAGTCTGTACCAGAAGCCATATGAAGACAGACTGAAGGAGCTTAATATGTATACCCTTGAGGAAAGGCGGGAGAGGGAGGCCATGATAGAAACTTTCAAGTACCTCAAGGGAATCAACAAAACCCAAGAGGGTAGCATTTTTCAAAGAAAGAGATATACAAGAACAAGGGGTCACAATTTGAAGATAGAGGGGGACGGCTCAGTGGCAACTTGAGGAAATATCTTTTCATGGAGAGGGTGGTGAACACATGGAACAGCTTTCCAGAGGGGGTTGTGGGGTCAAAAACAGTGGGGGAATTCAAGTATGCATGGGACAAACATAAGGCAATTCTAGAGGGGGTAAGAAGAAGTAGGTTGTTCGTTAACTAGGATCTGCAGCTTATCCAATAGGTAGGGAAATGGGAAGACTAGGTGGGCCAAGCAGTCCTTATCTGCTGTCAAAGTCTATGTTTCTATGGGTGCATACCGAGGGGGATTTTCATCCAGATGAAGAGAGGTGATCTTGCCCCTCTACAAGTGGCTGGTAAGGTCACACTTGGAGTATTTTGTGCAGTTTTGGAGGCCATACCTGAAGTGTGATATCAGGCTACTTGAGGGGGTGCAGAGGAGGGCAATGAAGATTATATGTGGAATGGAGAGGAGAGACTATGAGAACAGGCTGGGAGGCCTGAATATGTACAACCTGGAGGATAGAAGGGACAGTGGGGATATGATAGAGACATTCAAGTATCTGAGGGGAATCAATAAGGATGGGGCAGTGGGGTCTTTAAGCTAAGGAGGGGGAGGGACACCAGGGGGCACAGGCTAAGAATAGAGGGGGGAAGATTTAGGAGAGAAATGAGGAGACATTATTTCATGGAGAGGGTGGTAGCAAAATGGAACACTCTACCAGAATGGGTGGTATCATGTAAATCTGTGAACAGTTTTAAAAAGGCATGGAAAAGAGAACAGAGGAGAGTGAGGGTGGGAAAGGTGGGGGTGGCAGTGGGATGACAAAGGGGAGGGGGTGGTGCAGCTGCAAACTGGGGGTGTTAGCTGCATACTCAAGCAGACTTAGATAGACCAGCTGTGTCTGCTGGCACATTCGTATATTCGTATTAAGCAAGGATACGCCATGTTGTACCATGTTATGCCATGTTATGCCACATTAAGCCATGTTATGCCAAGTTATGCCATATTAAGCCATGATATGCCATGTTGTGCCATGTTATGCTAAGTTATATCATGTCATGCCACATTAAGCCATGTTACACCATGTTATGCCACTTAATGCCACATTATGCCACATAAAGGATGATCTGTCATGTTATGCCATGTTATGTCACATTAAGCCATGTTATGCCATATTATGCCATGTTATAGCACATTATGTCATATCATACAACATTAAGCTACAATATGCCACAATATGCAACAATATGTCATGTGATGCCAGATTAAGCTCCAGTATGCCACATTATGCCTCGTTATGCCATGTTAGGCCACATTATGACATGTTAAGCAACATTTTACCACATTAAGACACATTAAGGCACAATATACCATGTTATGCCCCATTAACCCACAATATGGCACGTTATACCACATTAAGCTACAATATGCCATGTTATGCCATGTTATGCCATATTAACACACATTATGCCACATTATGGCACAATATGATATGTCATGCAACATTAAGCCATGTTTTGACATGTTATGCCACATTAACCCACATTATGCCACATTATGGCACAATATGATATGTCATGCAACATTAAGCCTTTGTTTACATGTTATGCCAAATTAAGTCATGATATGCCACGTTATGCCAGATTAAGACACAATAAACTATGTTATGCCATATTATGCCAAGCCAAATCATGTTATGCCACCTTATGACACATTAAGCCATGTTATGCCACATTAAGCCACAATATGCCACATTAAGCCATGTTATGACCTGTTATGCCATATTAAGCCATGATATGCCATGTATGCTGCATTATGCCACAATATGCTACATTATGCCATGTTATGCCACGTTAACCCAGCTTATTGCTTAGGATCCAGAGAGGGTCCATTGAGGTCGTGAGGGCCAGATAGCAGGTGCCCTCCCCCACCCTCCGAGACCACCATCAGCTCACTTAGGATCCAGAAAGGGTCAATTGAGGTCATGAGGGCTGGATAGCAGGTGCTCTCCCCCACCCCGAGACCACCATCAGCTCGCTTAGGAGCTAGAGAGGGTCCACTGAGGTCACGCGGGTCGGATAGCAGGCGCCCTCCCCCACCCCCTGAGACCACCATCAGCTCACTTAGGATCTAGACAGGGTCCATTGAAGTCATGAGGGCCGGATAGCAGGTGCCCTTCCCACCCCTGAGACCACCATCAGGTACGGGACTGAGTGCAGGCAGGCCACGCTGTGGAGCTGCAGGACTGTGGCACATTTAGGACTTATGTCTTGTGTTAGGTGCTTGGTGCCTTTTTTGTTTGAATATTTCTGTCAGCCTATGCATGGAGATAGTTTTTTTCATCTAGGAGTTTCATCATTCTTAACACTAGCTACAAGTCATTACCAAGTGTGCCTTAATCATAAAACTGCAAAAGAAATCCCGCACTCCAAAAAACAGAATGTGAAGACTGCTTCATCAATATCAAAAGTGCTTCATTTTATTAAAGTGCCATATACCGAGCCCTGACGCATTTCGGAACCAATTTCCTTTCTCAAAGGGTCTAATGTGACATTAAAGCCACTGCCTTATATATCATACAATTGATGACATCATCAAACAGCGTCAATTATAAAGTGCAACCAATTATTCATAAAAACAAACCATTAATTTAAAGTGCAAGTATATAGTGCTACCCAATAATTAAAAACAATATATATGTGTATATATATATATATATATATATATATATATATATATACACACAATAAATACATGCCTAAACTAGCCTTTAATTATTTTGTTATAAAAACCTGTATTTGCTTTTTGATGGAAAAACTGCCCAGGTAGTAGAATCAGTTGTAATAAGATCAAAAGTTCCAATGTATTCCACTTATTATTGTACTGTTGATATCATCTAAAGAAAAAGAAACAAATTAAAAATTGAAATAATTATATTAAAATTCTATGAACATTTGGACTCTATATTTATTATACATATGATTTTAAACTATATTCAGTACTAGATGCAGATACGGGAATTGGGGAGGGGAAGGGGAGGTCTTGTTTATTTCTTCCTTTTAAGAAAAGGAATTAGTTCAAATCTTTCATTTAAGCCTGGTGTTGAATACGCATTCAAGGTATATATCCAAAATCCTTCCCTTTCTAAAATATAATTCTCAAAATCACCTCCTCTTGGATTCTTATATACTTTCTCAATCCCTTGAAACAAAAACATATGTTTGTTTTCATCCTTACTCCTCATAATATGTAATGCTGTAGCATAACTCGAATCCTTGTATTTAATAGCTCTCACGTGCTCTGCTATTCTTTGTTTTAACTGTCTCTTTGTTTTTCCTATATAAAATGCTTTACATGTACAAGTAGCCATATAAATTACTCCACTAGTGTCACAAGTTATTAATTCTCGAATCTGATACTTTTTTGATTTTTAGCATTAAAACATGTAAATTCTTTATTAGGTTATATATTAGAGCACATACTACATTTTCCACATTTAAAACAACCTATACTTGGTTTAAGCCAAGTTTCTTTTGTAGATGGTGTTTGCCTACTATGTACCAAGTAATCTTTGAGATTGTTTGGTCTTCTGTATGTCATCCTTGGTGGTTTATCATGAAATATACTTAGATGTGGATCTCCTTTTAAAATGTTCCAATTTGATCTAATAATATTTGAAACCTTACGTGAATATGTGGAGTATGTACTCACAAAATTCAAAGTTTTGATCTGTATCTTGTTATTTAGGTCTCTGTATCAGTGTCTCTTCTCTCTTCATTCCTACCACCTCTATATATATATATGCCTGCCGAATATTTTGATTAGAATAACCTCTTTCTAGAAATCTAGTTTCTAGATCTGTTGCCGCTTTTTCAAAATCTCTATCCTCACTGCAATTTCTCCTGATCCGGAAAATTGTCCTTTAGGAATATTCCTCACTACATGTCGTGGATGGCAACTAGATGCTAAAAGTAAAGTATTCTTCTCACAAGACTTTCTATAAATATCTGTCTGTATTGTATTATTCTCTCTTTTTATAATCTCTAAATCTAAAAAACAAACACCTTTTTGGCTAGCTTGATATGTAAAATGCAAGTGAGGGTTGGATTCATGTAAAAAGGAAACAAATAAATGTGCCTTAATCATCTCTTTAAAGGAACCTTTTATTTAATTTTACTTTGAATTAGATGTACCTGTATGGAAATTAATGTCCCGATAGGATACTCAGCTGTAATACTAACTGCCAGCTTTTAACAACTGTACCTAAGGAAAAGACCTTTATTTAATTTATTTTACATTGGGGGAAACTGTAGACTGCCTTCATTTCATTTATTTTACATCGGGGAAAAACTGTAGAATGCCTTCATTTAATTTATATTACATCGGGGGAAAAACTGTAGTGTGTGCACTATGCATAGTACCCAGTGGTAACAGTAGTGCTGGCTTACAATGCTCCTGAACACAGGAAAAAAAAAGGAAAACAAAAGTAGAACACTGCCCTAAATCGTAGGCAACTCCTCCCCCTTGCAGCTCCGATTGTATAAATCTCTTGCCTGCTCTACTTTTCCACAGCTCACTTAGGATCCAGAGAGGGTCCACTGAGGTCACGAGGGCCGGATAGCAGGCACCCTCTCCCACCCCCAAGACCACCATCAGGTACGGCACTGAGCGCAGGCAGGCCATGCTGTGGAGCTGACAGGACTGTGGCGCATTTAGGACTTGTGTCTTGTGTTTGCCCCACCAACGCTATGCGTCAGCTCCCCACCACCCCCCACCACCCTTGGTCGACACGCCTTTATATAGGGCTGAGGCTGAGTGCTGAACCAATAGGGCTGAGGCTGAGTCCTGAACCAATCAGCCCACTTCTTCACTAGCAACTTATAGCCTTTTACCACTTGAGGCAGCACTGTCCTGCATCTCCAATCACTGATTCCCCTTGTCCCTTGCATACCATTTTTTTCCTTCTAGCTCTCCTAGCAACTTCTATTCCTGCGCCACCAGAGGCAGTTTCTTCACTGCTTCCCCAATCCCTGGCATTTCTCCTTGTCCACAGCACACCGGCACTAGAATGCTTACTTTAATCCTTACTTTCATCATCCTCCTCCAGGGACTGCCTGGTGCCTCACCCATGGCTCATCTTTCTGGCACCCCCCAGATAACATCGGCTCCCACCTACTCTCCCATTCACTATAGCTCAACTGCCCCCCCACCTACTCATCTCCCAGCTGTTACCTTCCAACACCACCCACCATGTCCAATTACATTCCTCTCCTTCCCTTCCCTCATCTGCCTGACCATCCCTTGCTCATGCAGCACCTCTGTTGAAATGCATCATGCCAACTTCAGCAAGCAGAGAGTTCTGGCTCTCTTCAGAATCTTTGCACTACTGCTTCTTATTTCAGGCAATGTGCATCCCAATCTGGGCCCCATCTCACACAGTCCTAGTGCCTCACACAATGGGCTAACAATGGCTGCAATGAATATCTGCAGCCTGCCCAAAAAGATGGTGCCAATACAATGCTGGACGCTGCAGCATCAACTGGATGTGCTAGCCCTCACTGAAACCTGGCTGTCAAAAAAGACCACTGACTCCTTTGTTGCACTCCCAGGCCTCACCCTTCATAAAGTGAACAGAACTGGCAAATGGGGAGGGGGGTGCATTTTACATCTGAGGCTCAATGCTATGCCAAAACCTACCGACACCCTCCCTGGATCATGGGGCACAAGCCCTGACAATAAAACTCAGAACAGACCCCACCAGAGCCCCTGTAACCATTACTGTGTCTTACATCCCACCACAAAACCAAGTCTTAGCTATTCAATCCCTGGCCAACTATATCTCCAGCTTCCCACCCAAAACAGAGCACATTATTTTAGGGGATTTTAATGTGAACTGGCTATTGAGCTCAGCCTCCCCTTAAAAAGACACCCTTTCTGCACTAGACCTGGCCCATTTAGTTAATCAGCCAATCAGGGTGATTCCCAGAAATGGATCTAGCACCTTATCGACTTGCTACTCACCAATCACCCAAACAGAATTTCAAACCTAACTGTACTCCCAGATTCATTAAGTGATCACTCCCTCATCCTCTTCACCTGGTCATGTCAGCAGTGAATACCACAACCAAACAGTTTTACCCAACACCGATTTCAACCTGGAAGCCTAACTAAACTAAGGAGACATCTTGCCCAGTGTGATTGGTCCTCCATCAGCTATGCCCCTTCCACAGATGAAGCCCTTGACTACTTCACCCGCATGTTCAACAATGCATGTGATAGATTTGCCCCCCTCACAAAGGTTCAATCCAAAAAACATAATGCCCCCTTGGTCTCACCAGCACTGCTTCAGCAACTAAAGAACAGTGATGATCTCTGGCACAAAGCAGTTGCCTCTGGTGTGCAGGTGGGCAGTCTTGCCTACAAGGCGTCTCACAAAAAGTGTACCTGGGCTATTAGGATGGCCAAATCTGACTACTATAAATCTACCCTCACCTCCTTCTGGGGGAATGCTAGGTTGTTCTGGGACAACCTAAAGGAATTGAATGGAAACTCCAGGATGCCACCCCCCTCCCAGCTAACTGTCAATAATGATACTACCTCGGACCCACTTACCATCACCAATTGCCTAAACGCTGTATTCTCTGATCTAAGTGCAGTTCTTCCAAACAACTTCTTTGATCCCACACCTGAAACCCCTGAGCCAAACAATACATACCCTTCCTTCTACCTCAGGGTTATTACAATGAGTGAAGTGAGGCCATACCTTGCAAATGCCCTCAGGGGCTCAAACTACTCCTTTGATATGAAAATCCTTAATTTGGTACTAGACTCTGTGCTCTGCCCCCGACTGATCTCCTTAACCACTCTCTATGCCTAGGGCAGTTTCCAACTGACTGGAAGATGGCCACTATCACCGCAATACTGAAGAGTGGGGACCCCACCTTACCCAATAATTACCGGCCCATCTCCATTTTCCCTCCCCTCTCAAAAGCCCTGGAAAAAATCATTGCCACCCCACTCACCAACTACTTGCTTGTGCACAACATACTATGCAGGGAAAAACATGGCTTTAGAGCTGGACACAGCACAATAACTGCCCTCATAGAGTTCTCTAACTCTTTGCAAAATGCCCTAGATAAGAAACACCTAGCAGGAGCTGTATTCATAGACCTATTGAAAGCTTTCGATATTGTCTCCCACACCTTGCTCCTAAATACTCTTCGCCTCACCCATCTGTCCCCTGGACCCATTGCATGGTTTGCAAGTTGTCTCTCAGATTGGTCCCAGTGTGTGAAGATAAACAGCACTGTCTCATCTACTCTGCCAGTCCACTCTGGGGTCCCCCAGGGCTCCATCCTCGGTCCATTATTTTTCAGCATCTTCCTGAACACTCTGCCTAAATCCTGCCCATGTAATCTTCTGCTCTATGTAGATGACGCGGTACTGTTTGCCTCCTACTCAGATCCCACAGTCCTACAGTCCTCCCTACAACTTGCCTTCAGCCATGTCAAAAACTGGTTCACTGACCACAGACTGGTGGTCAATGTAAAAAAGACTAAGTCAATGCTCTTTGTCCACCAACAGAGCAAAGGCTGCAATGCCCAGCTAATAATCTTTTCCAAAGCCCTCCTCCCACTGGAACAGGTCCATACCTATAAATACCTGGGCCTTACATTTGATCCCAGCCTCTCATTCCACCCACATATCAGTAATCTTTCCTCAGCCATAAATATCTGCACAGGACTACTGTATCGGCACAAAGTCTGCCTACCGCCAGAGGCCCTTAACCTTGCTGTTACCACCTATGTTCTCTCTAGTAGATTATGGGCTAACCATCTACTCTGCCGCTGACCACACTGCTCTAAATAAAATCCACCTAGCCATCAACAAAGCATGTAGGCTTCTTGCTGGAGTAGATAGGCGTACCCACAGCTGTACCCTGTATGCCCTAATAAATATCCTCACCCTAGACAAAAGAGTACGCTGTCAAACATGTCTCCTCACCAAAAAATTCAACTAGGCCTTACCCCCATTGGAGTTTCTGCCTCCCTCCACGCTGCTCATGCCTCAGCAAACACCCACTCAGCAAATAAACTCATGTGGGCTGTTCCCAGGGTCACAACCTCACTAGCCCAAAGGTCATTTTCCTACAGAGCACCATCCTGGTACAATGAACTCCCTCCAGCCGTTACCTCTGTCTCCAGACTAGACCCCTTCAAAATAGCCCTCAAAGACCACATACTCTCCACCTGCACTGCCAATGCACCAGCTAAGTATGGGCTGCTGTTTAGTGCCACCAATACCTGGCTACCGGGTCTTGACCAGACCTGCCTGGTCCTGCCTCAGTGATGGAGCGGGGATTGAGATGCCAGCTGGTGCATATAAACTTGCATATAAACTTACTTTATCACCAATACCACATAGAGTATGGGCTAAAGTTCTCATTATTCTACTGCTGTTAATGTAATGACTGTGTTAATGACGATGTCGGTATCCCGACTGCTCACACCATTGCAATTACAAGCTCCTTAGCTGGACCTGTATAGCTACTTAGTTGTATAGGCCTCACCATCCTATTGATTGTACTGCTCATTGACAGTTACAAGCTCCTTAATCGGACTTGTATAGCTACCCAATTGTATAGGCTTGAGTGTACTGTTCATACCCTGTTTTTTCTCTTCTTTTTCCTCTTTGTAATATTGTATACTTCTTGTTATTGATCTGTATTGTACGCTGACGTGGAGCCTTTGTAAATGAGTCTTTGACTCAGAGGCAGTAAATCCGAAATCTGCAATAAATTAAATAAATAAATATGGCATGTTATGCCACATTAACCATAATATGCCACGTTATGCCATCTTATGCCACATTAACCCATGTTATGCCACATTATGCCACAATAAGCCAAGATATGATATGTCAAACAACATTAAGCCATGTTTTGCCATGTTATGCCACATTAAGTCGCGATATTCCATGTTATAGCAGATTAAGGCACAATATGCCATGTTATGCTAAGTTAAATCATGTTATTCCACATTATGACACAGTAAGCCACGTGATGCCACGTTACACTACATTAAGCCATGTTATGCTATATTAAGCCACAATATGCCATGTTATGCCACTTTATGCCATGTTATGCCACATTAAGCCATGTTATGCCACGTTATGCCATATTTAGCCACAATATCCACATTATGCTAAGTTACATGATGTTAAGCCACATCAAGCCCCGTTATGCCCCATTTTGTCACATTATGCCACATAAAGCTGCAATATACCATGTTATGCCACATATGCCATGTTATGCCAGGTTATGCAATGTTATTCAAAGATAAATCACATTATGCCACATTTATTTATTTATTTATTCAAGCGTTTAACCAGGAAGGCATACTGAGCATGCTAAATGCTCGATTCCAGGTGCATCCTGCGGGAGAGGAACAATAGCCAGTAGGTGAAAACAGCATATGTACAGGTGAAAATACATAGTGTGGGTTCTCTAATATTTGGTCCAGGTGGCTAGGCATAGAGGTCAGAAAGCAGTAGACTATACACTAGTTTGACAGCATGATGCGGACAACGTGAAAAGAGAGAACAGTAGTTACAGTCATAGATTAGTTGCAGTACCAAGTGCAAACAAATACTGTCATTTCATATGGAGAGCAGAACTGTCTAGGCACATGTGCAGGTATGGGCGAGATGAGCTTGGAGCAAGGAGTTAAGGTGCCGGGGGGAGGAGAAGTGATGAATGTTTGCAGGGAAGGAGTTCCACAACATTGGTATGCAGAAGCTGAATGCTGCCTGGCCAGCAGTAGTGGACCTATGCAGGACAGCCAGGGAACAAGAGTCCTAGTTAAGGAGCGAGTATGCTAGGGTGCGGGGGTTGACCAAGGCAGCGCTGAGATAGGAGGGGAGATGCTGGGACCAATACTTGGCTGGGATTTTGGTGCAGTGGGACTGTCTGCGATTTATATAGAGAGGGGCGGTCCATAGCTTGGTAAAGGGCACAATGGTGTGTGGAGTAGGGACAGTTCAGTGTGAAGCAGCAGAAGGAATGGAAAAGAGGGTCCAGTCTGGCTAAGGTAGACTTAGGGCCAGCACTGTAGACTACATCCCCGTAGTCAAAGATGGGGAGTATCATTTTCAGCACAATGTCTCTCCGAGCAGGTACAGGGATGCTATCATGGTTCCGGTAGAGTACACCAAGCCTGGGGTGTAGCTTCTTGAGTATGGAGTCAATGTGTGCAGAAAAGTTGAGGTGCTGATCCAGCCATACTCTGAGGTATCTGAAGGAGGTACAGGCTTCCAGTGGTGTCCCTTCTAGAGTGTGGAATGTGATTGGAAAGGGGAGCCTAGAAAGCCTCTGCCTAGTGCCAAAGGTTAGGGAGACTGTTTTCTTGGCATTGAGGAGGAGATGATTTGAGAGGAGCCAGTGCTGGACTGAGATAAAACCTGCTGCAGTTGGGTCTTGACCTCCGAGGTCAGGGGGCCTGATGCATACAGCACAGTGTCGTCCACATACATTTGGATTGAGGTGTGTGGGCAGGCTGAGGGCAGGTCGTTCAGGAAGATCAAGAACAGGAGTGGGCCTAGGACAGAACCTTGTGGTACTCCTGAGGTGACTGGGAGAGGTGCCAAGGTGGAGGAACTGATATAGATGGATTGGGACCTGCCAACAAGGTGCAATTGGAACCAGGAAGTGGTCCTACTGGATAGACCAGCATTGGTGAGTTTGGCCAGGAGTACATTACATTGAGCTGTAATATGCCATGTTATGCAACATTAAGACACAATATGCCCCATTATGGCATGAAATACCACATTAGACCACCTTATGCCACATTAAGCCATGTTATGCCATGTTATGTCACAGTAAACCACAGTATGCCACGTTATGCAACAATATGCCTTGTTATGCACAGTAAGCTTCAATATGACATGTTAGGCCATATTATGTCATATTAAGCCATGATAAGTCATGTTATGCCACATTAACCCACATTATGCCACAATATGCTATGTTATATAACGTTATGTCAGATTATTCTATGTTATGCTTTGTCATGTGACAATAAGCCACGTTATAACACATTATGCCATGCTATGCCATGTTATGCCAGATTAAGACACAATATGTCACGTTATGCCACATAATGCAACATTATGCCAAGTTAAATCATGTTATGCTACATTATGCCACATTATTACACATTGGTAGTAAGTAGTAAAATATTTTTGTCAAATTTCATATAAGTAGAGATAAGCTTAATTGAGTAAAAACTCATTTTCAGCAAGAGCCACAAGACATATAAATATCACAAAGTACACAAGTGTAACAAATGACATGTTACAGTGAAGTCAGATAACACAGTATTTCAAAAAGATTTACATTACTTATAAAACAAAGCAAGCCCGAGTTACTTAAAATTGGCAACAACTAAACAATACAGTGGGGGCTTATGTAAATCAGTAGGTATTATTAGCCCAAGGTTGGGAGCTCTTATAAGTTTAGCATTATTTTTATGTGAACCTGCTTTCTTTTAAGCTACGTTATGCCATGTTACACCACATTAAGCCTTGTTATGCCACACTATGCCACAATATGCCATGTTATGCCACTTTATGCCACATTATGCTGTTTTGTCACATTAGCAATGTTATGCCATGTTATGCCATATTAAGCCATGCTATGCCATGTTATGCTAAGTTATATCATGTTATGCAACATTATGACACTTAATGCCACATAAAGCCACAATATGTCACCTTATGCCATGTTATGCCACATTAAGCCATGTTATGCCAAGTAAAGCCATGATATGCCAAGTTATGCCATGTTATATCACGTTATGCCATGTTATGCAATATTAAGCCATAATATGCCACGTTATGGCACAGGATGAGACGTTAAACCGAGGTCCCATCTGCCTGGATTGGTGGTAGTTCAGGTGGATGTTAAAGATCCCATGGCACTTATCGAAAAGAATAGGGGAATTTCCCCAGTGTCCTGGCCTAATTTCCCTCATTCACTAAAAAAAAAAATACCACCAACAGCTTAATCTGGTTCAAGGTCAGTTGGCATTCATCTGTATCCCCCCTTCCCCAGGTTGTGCCTGAAAATAGGCAGGATTTGTCTAGTGCACTTACCCGGTCAACAAAAGCTAAAAAAAAAAAAAAAAAGATATGCCACAATATGCCATGTTAAGTCATATTAAGCTCCAATATGCCATGTTATGCCTCGATATGCCACGTTAAGCCACATTATGCCACATTAAAATAAGTTACATCACATTAAGCCACGCTATACCACATTATGCCACAGTAACCCATGTTATGCCACATTAAGCCACAATATGCTTTGTCATGTGACATTAAGCCATGTTATGCCACATTAAGACACAATATGCCATATTATGCCATGTTATGCCACATTACGCCACATTAACTCACAATATGGCAAGTTATGCTACATTAAGCTACAATATACCATGTTATGCCACATTAAACCATGATATGCCACGTTATGCAACAAAATTCCATTTTATTCCACAACAAGTTCCAGTATTCCAAGTTAGGCCATATTATGCCACATTACTCCATGATACACCACATTATGCCTCATTAAAACACAATATGCCATATTATGGCATGAAAAACCACATTAGGCCACATTATGTCACATTAAGCCATGTTATACACGTTGTGTCTCATTAAACCACAGTATACCATGTTATGCAACAATATGCCTTGTTATGCCACAATAAGCTCCAATATACCATGTTAGGCCATATTATGACACATTAAGCCATGATATGTCATGTTACACCACATTAACCCTCATTATGCCACATTATGCCACAATATGCTATGTTACATCACGTTATGCCATGCTATGCCACGTCATGTGACAATAAGCCATGTTATAACACATTTAGCCACATATGCCATGTTATGCCAGATTTAGACACACTATGTCATGTTATGCCATGTTATGCAACATTATGCCAAGTTAAATCATGTTATGCTACATTATGCCACATTATGACACATTAAGCTACATTATGCTATGTTAAGACATGATATGCCAAGTTATGCCATGTTGTATCATGTTATGCCATGTTATGTAACACTGAGCCACAGTATGCCACGTTATGGCACGATATGCCTCAATATGCCAAGTTATGCCATATTAAGCTCCAGTATGTCACATTATGCCTTGATATGCCACATTAGTCTACATTATGCCTCCTTAAGCCATGTTATGCCAAGTTATATCACATTAAGCAACACTATGCCTCATTATGTCACCTTAACCCATGTTATGCCATGTTAAGACATATTAAGCCACAATATGATGTGTCATGCATCATGAAGCCATGTTTTGCCATGTTATGTCACATTATGTCATGATATGCCATGTTATGACAAATTAAGATGCAGGAAGAGTTTGTGCAGTTGGGGAGGGGCCTTAGACAAGTAGCACACAGAGTTACCTTCTCAGAAGGGCTGCCTGTCTATGGCATGGGTGAGGCTAGGATGCTCCAAACTATGGGATTCAATCAGTGGTTGAAAAATCTGGTGCAGAGCTGAGGGGTTTGGCTTCATTAGGGACTGGCGGTCCACCTGGAGTGATGCAGGCCTATACTGGCACGATCATCTGCATCTGTGCAGGAGGGGAACCAGGATCTTAGGTGATAAGTTTAAATGCTTCATTGGCAAGCATTTAAACTAGCCGAGTGGGAGGCACTGGAAAGGAACAGGGAAATACTAGCCCCTTCAAAAAATCAGGGTAGTAAGTGAGGTAAACACCAAGATAGAGATGTCAATAGGGAGAAGAGCAAGGGTAAATGGAGAAAATGACAAAGGCGATAAGGACAGGGATGGGGCAAAAAGGGGTAAGCCCATCAAGAAATGGAGGGTAATGAGTACCAATGCCCATAGTCCAGGCAACAAGCTCCCTGAACTGGTGGCCTTGATGGAAGAGGGATGCCTGGATATCATAGCAGTCACAGAAACATGGTACACAGAGAACCATGACTGGGATGTTAACATACCAGGTTACACAACTGACAGGAGAGACAGGGAGGGTAGAAGAGAGGAAGGAGTAGCTCTCTATGTAAGGGAAGGGATAAAAGCAGCTGAACAAAAGAGTAAACAGGGAGGAGAAGAGGCACTGTGGGTGACCTTAGAGACTGGAATGGCACCACAGTCTGCACAGGGGTTGTATACAGACCCCCATCTCAGGGGGACAGAATGGACAAGGATATGATAGAAGGCATCCTTAGGATGGCAGAAAAAAGGGGAGATACTGTTGATAGGGGACCTGAATATGCCAGATGTTAACTGGAGCACCTTTGCTGCAGCCACATCCAAGAGCAGGTCCATTCTTGATGCTCTACAGGGGGCATGCCTCAGACAGCTAGTTCTGGAACCCACTCATAAGGGAGCAATTTTAGACCTTGTACTCTCAAATGGGGACAGTGAGAGGATCTCAGATCTAGAAGTGGGTAGCCATCTGGGAACAACTGACCACCAAATAGAGTGGTTTACGATAAACTCAGCTACAGAGTCAAGCCATACAAAAGTGAAGGTACTGGACTTCAGGAGGGCTGACTTTGGCAAGATGGGAGAGTGCCTTAGAAAAGCATTAGCAAACAGGCTAGAAAGAGGGGTGGAGTAAGAATGGGGAAACATCAAAGTTGCCATCACAGAGGCAGCAAGCCTTTGTGTGACACAATTAAAAAACAAATCAAAATGAAAGAAAAAGCCACTATGGTTCTCAAAAGAGGTGGCGGGGAAGGTAAGGGAGAAAAAGATAGCATTTGGGAAGTATAAGGAAACACAGAAGGAGCAGGACAGAGAACTGTATCAGTTAAGGCAGAAGGAAGCAGGGAGGGAAGTCAGAATAGCAAAGGCCCAAACTGAAGAAAAGATAGCCAACTCAGTTAAGAAGGGGGATAAAACTTTTTACAGGTACATCAGGGAGCATAGAAAGACAAAAGGAGGGATTGTGAGGCTGATTAGAATGGATGGTGGGTGGGCAGAGAGGGACAGTGAAAAAGCAGGGATACTGAATGAATACTTCTGCTCAGTATTCACAAAAGAGGAGGAGGGGCGGTACCTAATCCAAATAACAGAAGCACTCTGGATAGGGGGGGTTGACCCCAGTCCTTTCCCAGAAGAAAGGGTTCTGAAAGAACTCCTAAAATTGAAGGTGGACAAAGCAATGGAGCCTGATGGGATTCACCCCAGAATTCTAAAAGAATTAAGGGGAGAACTAGTGACGCCACTAACTACCCTTTTTAACAAATCTTGGGAGGATGGTGTGGTACCTGAGGACTGGAGAAAGGTGGATGTGATTCCCCTTCACAAAAGTGGGAGTAAGACAGAGGCATGAAACTACAGACCTGTTAGTTTGACCTCTGTGGTAGGGAAAGTGATGGAATCACTTCTGAAGGAAAGAATTGTTGAGTACCTGGAGGCCAGTGGGACACAGGACCCAAGGCAGCATGGGTTCACAGTGGCAAGATCATGTCAGATGAATCTAATTGATTTCTTTGACTGGGTGACCAAAGTAATATACCAGGGAGGGGCTGTGGACATGGCCTACCTAGACTTTAGTAAGGCATTTGACACAGTACGCCCCCCCCAAAAAAAATTAATAAGCAAATTAACCAGCCTGAGAGTGGGTTCCAGGGTGGTAGCCGGGGTAAGACATTGGCTGGACAACAGGACACAGAAGGTCATTGTAAACGGAGTCCACTCTGAAGAAGGGGGTTACTAATGGGGTACCCCAGGGTTCAGTACTGGGTCCAGTCCTTTTTAATGTTTTTGTAAGTGACGTTGCAGAGGGACTAGAAGGAAATGTATGCCTCTTTGTAGATGACACAAAGATCTGTAACAGGTTGATACACAAGGAGGCGTGGAAAGGAAGAGAAGGGACTTGGCAAGGATTGGAGGAATGGTCAGGCAGTATGGTAGCTTGGATTCAATGCAAAGAAGTGCAAAATAATGCACCTGGGGAACAAAAACCCAAGGGGAAGAGTACACAATGGGGGGAGGTAGTAACAACAACAGAAATGGAAAGGGACCTGTAGGTAATCATATCAGATGACCTTATGGTTGGCAAGCAATGTAAGAAGGCAGTAGGGAGGGCTGGGAGATACTGGGATGTATAGGGAGAGGCATCACCCCACAGACAGTTGGTGAGACCCCATCTGGAGTACTGTGTCCAGTTTTGGAGACCCCATCTCTGCAAGGACATAGACAGGATGGAGGCAGTCCAGAGGAGGGCAACTAAAATGGTGCAGGGTCTGCAAGAGAAGCCATACGAGGAGAGACTAAAGGAGCTTAATATGTATACCCTTGAGGAAAGGGGGGGGCATGATAGAAACTTTTAAGTACCTCAGTGTATTCAACAAAGTCCAAGAGGGTAGCATCTTTCAGAAAAAAAGATGTGCAAGAACAAGGGGCACAATTTGAAGATAGAGGGAGGATGGCTCAGGGGCAATGTGAGGAAGTATTTTTTCTCAGAGAGGGTGGTGGACGCATGGAACAACCTTCCTGAGGAGGTTGTGGGGTCTAAAACTGTGGGAGAATTCAAGAATGCATTGGACAGACATAAGGATATTCTTGTGGAGGGTAGGAAGAAATAGGCTGTTGGTTAACTAGGATCTGCAGCTTATCCTGTAGGTACGGAAATGGGCAGACTAGGTGGGCCAAGCGGTATTTATCTGCTGTCAAAATCTATGCTTCTATGTTTCTAATATGCCATGTTTTGCCAGGTTATGCCAGATTAACCGTAATATGGCACGCTATGCTTCATTAAGCCACAATAACCACAATATGCCATCTTATGCCACTTTAACCCTTGTTTTTTTTTTTTTTACTTGCTGTTTATACTCCTCCCCTGCCCCCTAGACTCCGCCATCTCAGGAGTCACTAATTGCGTCTGCCCCAACCTCGTCCTACCTGCACCGTGGTAGTCCCTCCATGTAGCCTTGGATTGCTCCCCAGGCAGGGACCGGGATGGGGCGCCTACAGCCCCGAACCATCTTGATTTCATCAGGGCACTGGACCGGGACAGGCAGGTGGGCTATTGGGTCTGCACTAGAGTGCTCTGTCTTCCAGGAGCCTTGAGGGCGATTTTTCCGGTGTGCCTGTGTGTTGGCGTGCGTCCTGACGTCAAGGCCCTCCCCTGCCAACGTCTGCCGTACACTTTCCCCCATTGTGAGACAGGGAACTTGCTGTGACCCCGTCCTCCGCCAGAGGGCAGTCAAGCTCTGACCCTTAGGGTCCCCTCCCTCCCTGGAGAGAAAAGCTGTCTTCTGGACACTCAATCTTATCCTTCCCCTGCCGACCCATGGTGGTCGGGGCTCGTTCTCGAACCCGGGTCGCCGGCATAGCATGAGGTGTGGCATCCAGTACCTCAACCATCAGTGCCACCGGGCCTTCCCACTTTAACCCTTGTTATGCCACTTTATGCCACATTAAGCAACATTAAGCCACAATATGATATGTCATCCAACAATAAGCCACGTTTTTTTCCATGTTATGGCACATTAAGTCACGATATGCCTCGCTATGCCAGATGAAGACACAATATGCCATGTTATGCCAAGTTAAATCACATTATCACACATTAAGCCATGATATGTCATGTTATGCCAAGTTATGATGCATTATGCAACTTAGTGGCACATTATGCTACATAAAGCCACAATATATAACCTTATCGCATGTAATGTTATATTAAGCCATGTTAAGTCATGATATGCCATGCTAAGCCATGTTATAACACGCTATGCCATGTTATACAACATTAAGACACAATATGCCACGTTATGCCATGATATATCACAATATCCCATGTTATGCCAAATTAAGCTCCAATATGCCATATTATGCCTCATTATGCCAAGTTGGGCTACATTATGCCACATTCAGCCATGTTATGCCACGTTAAGCCATGATATGCCATGATATAACACGCTATGCCATGTTATGCAACCTTAAGACACAATATGCCATATTAAGCTCCAGTATGCCACATTATGCCTCGTTATGCCACGTTGGGCTACATTATGCCACATTAAGCCATGTTATGCCACTTTATGCAACATTAAGCCACAATATGCTATGTCATGTGGCATTAAGCCACTTTATGCCATGTTATACTAAAATGCCAGCAGAATAGACCTAATGGTCTTTCATATCTGCTCGTTTGGTCAGGCCCCACCCTGGGAGCTGACCTTGCTGCACCCACTCTCCCTCTCTGGCTTCTCTCTTCCCAGTCCTGGATATTCTTGCTGCACTGGTTTTTTTGCTTCCAGAACCCTTCCCCTGTACCTGTCCTCCCCCCTCTTGAACCCCTCCACTATTTCTGCCTCCACCAGCCCCCTGGGCAGCGCATTCCATGGCTCCACCACCCTTTCAGTGAAGTAGCACCTACTTCTTTCTCCTCTGAACCTCCCCCCCTCCAGCTTCCACCCATGCCTTCTAGTTGCTCCCCCTCCTTCCTTCGGAGCACCCTGACTGCTCCTTCCCTATTTATCCCCTTCACGTACCTGAAGACCTGTATCATGTCCCCCCTGGTCCCTTCTCTCTTCCAATGTGTACATATTTAGTTCTTCGAGCCTCTCCTCATAGGTCCTTTCCCACAAGCCCCAAATCATTTTGGTTGACCTCTTCTGGACCCTCTCCAGGAGTTCAATGTCCCTCTTTAAATGTGGCCTCCAAAACTGCATGCAGTACTCGAGTTGCGGCCTCACCAAGCAGTTGTACAGTGGGAGTATCACTTCCCTCCTTCTGGAGGTGAGCCCCCTAGCGATGCATCCAAGCATCCTGTTGGCCTTTGCCAATGCTCTCCTACAAGTCTCTGAGTTGTTCATCTTGACATCCACCACCATCAACAGGTCCCTCTCTGCCATCGAGACTTGTAGCATTCCCCCCCCCAGCATGTACACTTGGCCCAGGTTTCTGACTCCCAGGTGCAGTACCTTGCATTTCCCTGCATTGAACCTCAGCTTCCTCTTTCTAGACCTCCTTTCCAGAGCCTCCTGGTCCCCCTGTAGGGCCACCCTCCCCTCCTCCCCATCCACCACCGTCCCCAGTTTTGAGTCATCCACAAAGAGACTCATCTCACTCCCGATGCCTTTCCTTATGTCAGAGATGTAGGCATTGAACAGGAGGGCCCAAGGACTGATTCCTGAGGGACCCCACTAATGACCCTCCTTGGGGATGATACTATCCCACCAACCATGACCCTCTGGGTCTAGTTCTGGAGCCAATTGCCTATCCATCTGATCATCTGGTTCCCCACCCCCATTTCTCCCAGATTATCCAACAGGCCCCCATGAGGAACAGAGTCAAATGCCTTGCTGAAGTCAAGAAAGAGGACGTCCACTGGTCTACCCAGGTCCAAGGCACTTGTCACCCAGTCATAGAACTCCACAAGGTTTGTCTGACATGATTTTCCCAGGATGAATCGATGCTGTCTATCATCCAGGCACCTCAACAGTTCCAGGTCCCCCCATGTCTCTCTCCTTGACAATGCCCTCCATCACCTTGCCCACCAACGATGTCAGGCTGATGGGCCTGTAGTTCCCTGCCATCTCCCTTGATCCCCCTTGTGGATAGGTACTATTTGCACCGCCTTCCAGTAATGGGGCACCCACCCTGTCCTCAGAGAGATGTTGAAGAGCTCCGCCAGGGGTTTCGGCAGGACATCCACTAGTTCCTTCAGCACTCTGGGATGTAATTTATCTGGCCCTGGTGCTTTCTCCGTCTTAAGGAACCTGAGGGCTTCCCTCACTCTCTCTGCTGTGATGTCCACCTCTGCTACCTCGTCCCCCTGCTTTGCCTTCCCCCCACCTGCCAGTGATGCCCCCCTCCTTATGCCATATTGTCTCACATTAACCCACAATATGGCAAGTTATGCTACATTAAGTCACAACATGTCATGTTATGCCACATTAAACCTTGATATGCCAAGTTATGTGAGAAAATACCATGTTATTCAACAATAAGCTCCAATATTCTATGTTAGGCCATATCATGCCACATTAAACCATGATATGCCATGTTATGCCACATTAACCCACATTAATCCACACTATGTCATGCTATGCCACGTTATGCCACATTAAGCCATGTTATGCCATGTTATGTCAGATTTAGACACAGTACACCATGTAATGTCATGTTATGCAATGTTATGCCAAGTTAAATCACGTTATGCTACATTATGGCATATTATGACACATTAAGCCATGTTATGCCATGTTACACCACATTAAGCCACGTTATGCCACATTAAGCCACAATATGTCATATTATGCCATTTTATGTCATGCTCTCCCACATTAAGCCATGTTATGCCATGTTATGCCATATAAGCCATTACATGCCATGTTATGCCATGTTATTCCAAGTTATGCCACTTAATGCCACATTGTGCCACATAAATCCACGATATGTGATGGTATGCCATGTTATGTCACTTGAAGCCCTGTTATGCCACTTTAAGCAATGACATGTTAAGTTTTGCCACGTTATATCACGTTATGCCATGTTATGTAATATTAAGCCACAATATGCCACATTATGCCATGTTGTGCTGCATTATACCACATTAACCAATGATATGCCAGTGTCAGTGGCTCAGTAGGTAGCACACTCATCTCTGAGGCCGGGAGATCAGAGGGCTGTGGGTTCAGTTCCCACATCTGGCACTTGGGTTAATATCCCAGTACTGACACTGTAATGCAGCATGAGAGGGGTGCTGCATTTCTGAGGTGCCGTCTTTCGGATGAGACGTTAAACTGAGGTCCCATCTGCCTGGGTTGGTGGTAGTTCAGGTGGATGTTAAAGATCCCATGGCACTTATCGAAAAGAGTAGGGGAATTTCCCCGGTGTCCTGGCCAAATTTCCCTCATTCACTAAAAATACCACCAACAGCTTAATCTGGTTCAAGGTCAGTTGGCATTCATCTGTATCCCCTTCCCCAGGGTGGTGCCTGAAAATAGGCAGGATTTGTCTAGTGCACTTACCTGGTCAACAAAAGCTAAATAAAAAAAATTAAAATAAATAAAATATGGCACGTTATGCCACATAAAGATACAATATGCCACATTATGCCACATTAAGACAGAATATTCCACGTTATACCACTTTATACAAAGTTATGCCACATTAACCCACATTATGCCATGTTATGCCCCATTAAGCCTTGTTATGCCAAATTATGACACATGTAGCCATAATATGCTACATTATGCCAGGTTAAGCCACAATATGCCATGTTATGCAATGATATACCATGTTATGCCAGATCAAGATACAATATGCCACGTTATGCCATGTTAAATCATGTTATGCCACATTAAGCCACGTTATACCACGTTATGCAATGTCATGTCACATTAAGCCATGTTATGTCATGTTAAGCCATGATATGCCACATTATCCTATGTTATGCCATGTTATACAACATTAAACCACAATATGCTATGTCATGTGACATTAAGCCACATTGTGCCATGTTATGCCACATTATGCCACATTAACCCACAACATGGCAAGTTATGCAACATTGAGCCACAACATGCCATGCTATGCCACATTAAACAATGATATGCCACGTTATGCAACAAAATACCATGTTATTCAACAATAAGCTCCAATATTCCACGTTAGGCCATATTATGCCACATTAAACCACGATATGCCATGTTAAGCCACATTAACCCACATTAATACACGATATGCCATGTTATGCCACTTTATGCCACATTAACATACTAACATACTATTTGCCAGCAGATTAGGCCTTACAGTCTATCGAGTCTG
The DNA here is from genome assembly GCA_016271365.2 of Neoceratodus forsteri. Lineage (NCBI taxonomy): Eukaryota > Metazoa > Chordata > Ceratodontiformes > Ceratodontidae > Neoceratodus > Neoceratodus forsteri. Next base: position 376,552,716 of record CM057456.1, read on the forward strand.
CTCGAACCTCAGATCCCTAGTTGGATGTCGAGGCCCTCCCCTTCCCTCCCTTGTGTTCCAGAAACCCCTATCCTCCATCCCCTCCCCCCTGGGACAGGCCATCATCTGATACATCCACTTTCTGTGTCTGTCCCACCCTCTCTTGAAGCCCTCCACTGTGGATCTCTGAACCAGCTCGCCAGGCAGTGCATTCCAAGGGTCCACCACCCTCTCAGTGAAAAACCTCCTCCTCTCCCCTCACCCTTCCACCTTCCAACTTCAAACCATGCCCTCTGGTGATACCTCCCTGCTTTAGTCTAAAGATCCCTTCATGTTTACCCTATTTATTCCCTTGAGGTACTTGAAGACCTCAATCATGTCCCCTGCTCTCATCTCCTCCAATGAAAACAGGCAGAGTTCCTCAAGTCTGTCCTCATACGTCAAATCCCCTAGCCCTCGTATCATCTTAGTTGCCCTCCTCTGTACCCTCTCCAGGAGCTGTATGTCCCTCTTCAAGTGTGGTCTCCAGTACTGTACACAGCACTCAAGGTGTGGTCTAACCAGTCCATTGTACAGTGGCAGAATCACTTCCTTGCTCCTAGAGGTGATCCTCCTTACGATGCATCCCAACATCCTGTTTGCCTTGCTAGCTGCTCTCCTGCACTGCTCAGAGTTATTCATACATGCATCCACCATGACCCCAAGGTCTTTTTCCCCTATTGAGGCCTCCAGCGCTTCCCCTCCCAGGGTGTACCTGTGTTTAGGGTTTCTCCACCCAAGATGCAACACCTTGCACTTGGTGATATTGAAATTTAATTTCCATGTGTGAGCCCAGCTTTTCAGGGTGTCCAGGTCCCCTTGCAGGGCCAACCTTCCCTCTTCTCCCTCAACTACTGCTCCCATCTTGGAGTCATCAGAGAAGAGACTCATTTCACACCCTATACCCTCCCTGATGTCCGATATGTATGCATTAAAAGGAACCCAGGACCGAGCCCCTGTGGTACCCACTACCAACCTCTCTAGGGTTCAAGAGCTCCCCACAGACCATTACTCTCTGGGTGCATCCAGCTAGCCAGTTTTCAATCCATCTGACCATCAAAGGGCCTACTACTAACCCCATCAGTTTCTCCACCAGACCATTGTTGGGGACAGAGTCAAACGCCTTGCTGAAGTCCAAGAATAATACATCCACGGGCTTTCCCCTGTCCAGTTCAGATGTTACCCATTCGTAAAACTCCACAAGATTGGTTTGACATGATCTACCTGGCACAAACCCATGTTGCCGACTATCCAGATCTCCCCACCTCCTCCAAGTACACCCCCAATCGTTCCTTTAGTATACTCTCCAATAATTTTCCCACCACCAAGGTCAAACTGATGGGTCTATAGTTACCTGGTACTTCCCTCGACCCCCCTTTATGGATTGGTACCACATGTGCCTCTTGCCAATCCCCAGGTACTCTCCGTATCTCAAGTGACCTGTTGAAGAGCTCCGCCAAGGGTGCAGCCAGTATGTCCGACAATTCCCATAGTACTCTCAGATGAATGCCATCCAGCCCAGGAGATTTGTCTTTCTTTAGAGCCTTGGGGGCTAACCACACCCTTTTGGCGGAGATAGCATCATCTGTCCCCACCACCTTACTGGCCTTTTTATCCTTATCCAGATGTGACACCCCCTGGGGTATCTCTCCATCCCTCTTGCTCCATTTCTGTTGCTCCTCTGATCCTACTCACTGCCGCTTCTATCCCCATAATGCCTTGCTTTGTAGATATCCCATCCCCCTCCCTAGTGAACACAGAGGCAAAGTACTCATTAAATACCTCTGCCTGGTCCCTCGCCTCTTCCACCCACCTTCCTTCTGATCTCAATCTGCTGAGATGGCCCTTAGTTTTTCTCTGCTCCCCAATGTACTGGAAGAACCCCTTTTCCCCTCCATGTATCCCCTGTGCCAGCCGCTGCTCTTTACTGGACTTTGCTCCCCTCACCATCCGGGTGACTTTTCTAGATGCAAGATGGTACATTTCCTTATCCCTATCCCCTCTTGTTGTTTTATATTTTTTATAGGCAGTCTTCTTTTCTCTGACCACTACCTGTACCTCACTGGACCACCAGCATGGTTTATGTGACCTTGCTCCCTTACATTTCAACTTAGCGCAGATCCTGACTGCCTCATGAAGTCCCCGTTTTATGACCTCCCATCTCCTTTCCACACTTGTCATTGATGTAATCCCCCTTCAAATGATCCTTGGGAATATTTCCCATGCCCACAAAATCTGCCCCCCTGAAGTCTACTGCCAGTGTCCTAGATCTCACCCCCCCCATGCTTATTTGAAACCATACAGTATTGTGGTCACTCCCAGTCAGGGGGTCCTCTACAACTAGGTACCTTACCAGATCCCCATCTGCCAGAACCACGTCCAGGACATGCCCCTTCCTTGTGGGCTCCATATCATGCTGTGTTAAGAGCACATTCTGGAAGCCGTCCAGCAGCCTCTGCTCCTTGGCCACCTTAGAGGACATGGTTCCCCAGTTTGTACCTGGCATATTAAGGTCCCCCATCAACACCACTCCTTCCCCTTTTGGTCCACACTGGGCAATGATGTTGTCCAGCAAACCATCCTCTAGAACATCACTCATCCCGGGGGGCCTATATACTACACCCAACTTGACCTTATCTCCTGCTGGGGATCGTAAGGTGACCCATAAGGCCTCCACGTTTCCCTCTGCCTCTTCTACCCTAGCAATTTCTATGTCATCTCTAATGAACATAGCCACTCCACCCCCTCTGCCCTCCTTTCTATCCTTCCAAGCATAGTGTACCCCCATTTAGGTCCCAGTCATGGTTTTGTTGGCCCACGCCTCGTGACCACCGCCACAACCACCCCCTTGAACTGCATGGCCTGGAACTCTGGCAACTTGTTTCCCAAGCTCCTGGCATTTACTAACACCAACCCCCACCCCTATCCCTGATCCCTTTGTCATACCCACCCAGGTTCCTTATACTTCCATCCTCCTCTGCTCCTCCTGACACCTCCACCCCAGTCTGTTTCCCCCCTCCCCCCCTTGGGTTTGAAGGCTACTCCCCATAATATGCCATGTTATGCCAGATTTAGACACAGTACGCCCGCTATGTCATGTTATGCAATGATATGCCAAGTTAAATCACATCATGCTACATTATGACACATTTATGACACATTAAGCCACGTTATGCCACATTAAGCCACAGTATGTCATATTATGCCATGCTATCCCACATTAAGCCATGTTATGCCACGTTATGCCATATTAAGCCATTATATGCCATGTTATGCCATGTTATCAATCAATCAATCAATCACTTTATTTAACCAGGCATAAACACCATTGAGCAAGCTCATTTTCAAGGTGGTCCTGGGCATAAATACAATATGGTACACTTCATAAGATTACAATTACGGTGGACAACGGTGCAAAAAAAAGAGAAAAAAACATTGTGAAGGTGCCAGTCAATATGGGCCTATACATACTGGTCAACATAATTAACATGCAAAGGCACATAATGATAAGCTTTACTGAAATGAGAAGAGAGAACAATCCCATATAGTCTCCGCTGAGTAAGAGCTCATACCTAAATGATAAAAAAATAAGTAGGTGTTAAGGAATAGGGTAGAAATTTGGGTGAAAGAGTAGGCAGCCAAAAGAAAGGCCAGAATAGGTAAAAGGTAGAGAATAGGCAGGGCCATCTTGGATTAAGGGAACTAGGCTTGTAGGTCCTAGGTTTCTGTTGTTAGGAATGTGGGGTGGATGAGATACTTAGGTGCAGGATTTGAGAGTGGCACCCAAGGCTTAGGGGTCATCGGCATCTGAAGCAGTTGCATGATTCCTTCAGATAATCAGTTAATAGAGCTTTGAATTGTTATGTCAAGTTATATCATGTTATGCTATGTTATGCCACTTGAAGCCACAATATGACAAGTTATGCCATGCTATGTCATGTTATGCAATGTTATGCCACTTAATGCCACGTTGTGCCACATAAATCCACACTATGTGACATTATGCCATGTTATGCCACATTAAGCCATGTTATGCCACTTTAAGCCATGATATGTTGTTATGCCATGTTATATCATGTTATGCCATGTTATGCCATGTTATGCAACATTAAGCCACAATATGCCACATTATTCCATGATATGCCACAATATGCCACATTTTTCCAAATTAAGCTCCAATATGCCACATTATGCCTGGTTATACCACTTTAGGCCACATTAAGCCATGTTATGCCAAGTTATATCACATTAAGCCACGCTATGCCACATTATGCCACATTAACCCACGTTATGCTAAATTAAGCCACATTTGGCCATGATATACAGTATATCATTTGACATTAAGCCATGTTTTGCCAAGTTATGCCATGTTAAGTCACAATGTGCCACATTATGCCAGATTAAGACACAATATGCCATGTTATGCCATGTTATGCCACGTTATACCACATAATGCAACACTGTACCATATAAATCCATGATTTGTAATGTTATGATATGTTATGTCACATTAAGCCATGTTATGCCACATCAAGCCATGATATGCAAAGTTATGCTATGTTATATCATGTTATGCCATGTTATGCAAAATTATGCCACAATATGCCACATTATGCCATGATATGCCTGAATATGCCATATTATGCCCTATTAAGTTCCAGTATGCCATGTTATGTCTGAATATGCCACTTTAGGCCACATTATGCCACATTAAGCCATGTTATGCCAAGTTATATCACCTTAATCCACACTGTGCCACATTAACCCACATTATGCTATGTTATGCCACATTAAGCCATATTCATCAACAATATGATGAGTCATGTGACATTAAGCTACGTTTTGCCATGTTATGCCACATTAAATCACGATACCAGATTAAGACAATATGCCCGTTATGCCACCTTAAGACAGAATATGACATGTTATGCAACTTTATGCCACGTTATGCCATGTTATACCACATTAAGTCATGTTATGCCATATTAAGCAATGATGTGCTAGTTTATGCCATTTTTTTGCAACGTTATGCCACTTAATGCCACAGTATGCCACATAAAGCCATGATATATTATGTTATGCCACGTTATGCCACATTAAGCCATAATATGCGATGATATGCCATGTTTTGCCATGTTATAGCACATTATGTCATGTCATACAACATTAAGCCACAGTATGTCATGTTATGCCATGATATGCCACAATATGCCGTGTTATGCCATCATAAGCTCCAATATACCATATTATGCCTCAATATGCCACATTAGGCCACATTATACCACATTAAGCCATGTTATGTCAAGTTATGGCACATTAAGCCATGATATGCCTCACTATGCCACATTAACCTTCGTTATACCATGTTATGTCACATTAAGTCACAATATGCCATGTTATGCCATGTTATGCAGCATTATGCCACATTAACCAATGATATGGCATGTTATGCCACATAAAGCTGCAATATGCCGCGTTATGCCACATTAAGAGAAAACATTCCACGTTATGCCATTTTATACAAAGTTATGCCACATTAACCCACATTATGCCACGTTATGCCCTATTAAGCCTCATTATGCCAAAATATGACAGATTAAGCCATAATATGTCACGTTAAGCCATGATATGCCACGTTATGCAATGATATGGCAGATTAAGACACAGTATGCCACTTTATGTCATGTTAAATCATGTTATGTCACATTAAGCCACAATACACCACGTTATGCAATGTTATGTCACATTAAGACATGTTATGTCATGTTAAGCCATGATATGCCATGTTATGCCATGTTATAAACACGTTATTTCATTTTATACAACATTAAGAAAAATTGTTGCCACTTTATGTCACAATATACCTCAGTATGCCATGTTAGGCCACATTATGCCACATTAACCCATGTTATGCCACATTAAGCCATGATATGATATATCATGCAACATTAAGCCACATTTCTTCATGTTATGTCACATTAAGTCAAGATAAGACATGTTATACCAGATTAAAACACAATATGCCACATTGCGACACGTTAAATAATGTTATGCCACTTTATGACACTGTAAGCCACGTTATTCCAAGTTAAATCACATTATGCCACATTATCATACAGTACACCAAGGTATGCCATTTTATGCCACATTAAGCCATGTTATGCAATATTTTGCCATGATATGCTACGTTATGCTGAGTCACATATTAAATTATTCCACATTATGACACAGAAAGCCACGTTATGCCACGTTACACTGCATTAAGCCATGTTATGCCATATTAAGCCACAATATGCCATGTTATGCATGTTATGTCACATTAAACCATGGTGTGTCACGTTAGGCAACAATATGCATTGTTATGCCAGAATAAGTGCCAATATATGCCATGTTAGGCCATATTATGCCACATTAAGACGTGATATATCATGTTATGCAACATTAACCCCCATTATGCCACATTATGCTATGTTATATCACGTTATGTTACATTCTGTCATGTTATGTCACGTCATGCAACAATTATTATAACACATTAAGCCATGATATGCCACATTATGCCAGATTTAGACTCAATGGCCCGGATATTCAGAAGGGTTGCACATGGCGCAACACAGTTGCAGCATGCACAACCCACTGATGCGCTCCGGCATGATATTCAAATGGGGATTGAGCCTGGCACAAATCCCGATGCACCAGAGTACATCAGTAATGTATAATGCGCAGGTAGGGGGGCATGCCCATGCATACTCAGCACATCCCGATATTCAGCCTGGGATGTGCTGAACCCATGCATGCGCAACCCCTACTTGCGCTGTACACAGGTGAACCAAAAAAAGGAGCAACAGCTGGCCACGCACAGGTGAGCTGTCATATTGCAGGGTGCAACATGGCAGCTCACACCTGTGGGTAGCCACCCAAGCTCTGGCTGCACCTTATGGTGGTGCCCCCATGCCCGATCGTGGGCATATGTTGAATATCAAAATGCCCCATATCCCTGGTGGTCCAGTGGACCGCTCGCAGCCCGATCATAAGGCATATGTTAAAAACTAAATCTGTCCTATATCCCTGGTGGTCCAGTGGACTGCTCACAGCCTGATCGTGAGCATATGTTGAAAATTAAATCCATTCTATATCCCTGGTGGTCCAGTGGACCGCTCGCAGCCCAATTGCGGGCGTCAGTAAATAAAAATGCAACACCAAACCAACCCTGGTGGTTTAGCAGTACCCCCATCCCCACCTGCCCACTAAGCCCCACCGCCCCGCTCCCCTTGGTCAGCAGAGGGCGGCAGCTCCCCAACCGCTTGCCGCCCCACCACCCACTGACTGACACTGTATGGTAGGGCTGTATGCCCATTGGTCCATAGCGTGAGCCAATGGGTGTGCAGCCCGTACCGTACTACACAGTCCAGATATGTGAATGGGGCTGCAAGCGGTCCACTGGACCACCAGGGATATAGGACAGATTTAATTTTCAACATATGCCCGTGATTGGGCTGCAAGCGGTCCACTGGACCACCAGGGATATAGGATGGATTTAATTTTCAACATATGCCCACGATCAGGCTGCAAGTGGTCCACTGGACCACCAGGGATATAGGACGGACTTAAGATTCAACATATGCCCATGATCGGGCAGTGGGGCACTTTGCAGTAATGTGCAGGGGGCGTCGGTCCCAAATGGCTGCAGCCTGGCAGGGCGCCACGCACAAGTCACCGAGGATCGGCGCACCTGCATGCAAATGGGGCAATAATGACATGCAAATAGCCCCATTTGTGCCTTGCATGCATTATGGCCCCATTTGCATGTGCACTTTTGAATATCACGGTTGGTGTGCCTAGTGCAATGGAACTTGTGCTAGTGCATCCCCCTGCTCCACTCTGGCCACTTGTGCTGGTGCAGTGCCACTGCGCCATGCACACTGCAGGTGGCCAGGGTGCGATATTTAACGCTGCTGTGCCATGGCGCAGCTCCATTGAATATCACCCTGTCAACACCCATGCGCAGCCCAGTTGCGCTGTGCCCAGGCTTGCACCACAGCCTGGTGCAGTCTGAATATCTGGGCCAATATGTCACATTAAGCCACGTTATGCAACATTATGCCAAGTTAAATCATGTTATGCTACAGTATACCACATTATGACACATTAAGCCACGTTATGCCATGTTACACCACATTAAGCCACGTTATCTCACATTAAGCCACAATATGCCATATTATGCCACTTTATGCCATGTTATGCTACATTAAGCAATGTTATGCTACATTGTGCCATATTAAACCATGCTGTTATGCCAAGTGATATCATGTTATGCCACGTTATGCCACTTAATGCCACATTATGCCACATAAAGCCACGATATGTCATGTTATGCCATGTTATATCACATTAAGCCATGTTATACCACATTAAGTCATGATATGCTGAGTTATGCCACGTTATGTCACGTTACGCCATGTTATGCAACATTAAGCTACAATATGTCACATTATGGCACGATATGAAACAATATGCCACGTTATGCTATATTAAGCTTCAATATGCAACATTATGCCTCAATATGCCATGTTAGGCCACATTATGCCACATTAATCCATGTTACGCCAAGTTTTATCAGATTAAGTCATGCTATGCCACATTATGCCACATTAACCTACGTTATGCCACATTAAGCCACGGTATGATGTGTCATGCAACCTGAAGCTGTGTTTTACCATGTTATGTTGCTATAAATCATAATATGCCACGTTATGCCAGATTAAGACACAATATGCCACATTACATCATATTATGCCACAGTAAGCTACATTAACTACAATATGTCATGTTATGCAATCTTATGCCACATTAACCCATATTATGCAATGTTATGCCACATTAAGCCACAATATGACATGTCATGTAACATTAAGCCACATTTTGCTGTGTAATGGCATATTAAGTCATGATATGCCACGTTATGCCAGAATAATACACAATATGCAACATTATGCCACATTATGATACATTAAGCCACAATATGGTTAAAAAATGTATGCCACATTGTGCCAAGTTATGCTGCATTATGCCACTTAATGCCACATAAAGCCATGATATGTCACTTTATGTCATGTTGTTACATTAAGAAATGTTATACCATATTAAGCCATGATATGCCTTATTATGCCACGCTATGAAATGTTAAAACACATTATGCCATGTTACATAGAAACATAAACTTTGACGGCAGATAAGGACCACTTGGCCCACCCAGTCTGCCCATTTCCCTACCTACTGGATAAGCTGCAGATTCTAGTTAACCAACAGCCTACTTCCTGCCATCCCCACTACAATTGCCTTGTGTCTGTCTCACACATGTTTGAATTCCCCCACTGTTTTAGCCCCAACAACCTCCCTAAGAAGGCAGTTCCATGTATCCACCACTCTCTCCATGAAAAAAGATTTCCTCACATTACCCCTGAGCCGTTCACCCTCTATCTTTAAATTGTGTCCCCTTGTTCTTACATATCTCTTTTTCTGAAAGATGCTACCCTCCTGGACTTTGTTGATTCCCTTGAGGTACTTGAACATTTCTATCATGTTCCCCCATCCCTCCTTTCATCAAGGGTATACATATTAAGCTCTCTCTGTCTCTCTTCATATGATTTCTGATGCAGACCCTGCACCATTTTAGTTGCCCTCCTCTGGACTGCTTCCATCCTGTCTATGTCCTTGCGTAGATGAGGTCTCCAAAACTGCACACAGTACTCCAGATGGGGTCTCACCAACTGTCTGTACAGTTATAGAACATTAAGCCACAATATGCCACGTTATGCCACAATATTCCATGTTATGCCATATTAAGCTCCAGTATGCCATGTTATGCCTTGATATACAATGTTGGGCTACTTTATGCCACATTAAGCCATGTTATGCAACATTAAGCCATGATATGCCTCATTATGCTACATTAACCCAGGTTATGCCATATTATGCCACATTAAGCCACAGTATATGCTATGTCATGTGACATTAAGCCAGGTTATGCCATGTTATGAAACATTATGCCACATTAACCCACAATAAGTCAAGTTATGCTACATTAAGTCACAATATGCTACGTTAGGCCACATTAAACGACAATATACCATGTTATGCAAAAGAAATGCCATGTTATTCCACAATAAGCTCCAGTATTCCATGTTAGGCCATATTATGCCACATTAAATCACAATATGTCTCATTATGGCTCATTAACCCACATTAAGACATGATATGCCATGTTATGCCAGATGATGCCACGTTATGCCACATTAAGCCAAATTATGCCACATTAAGCCACGATATGCCATGTTATGCCAGATTTTGACACAATACGTCACATTATGTCACGTTATGCAACGTTATGTCAAGTTAAATCACATTATGCTACATTATGAAACACTAAGCCACGTTATGCCATGTTATGCCATATTAAGCCATGTTATGCCACATTAAGCCACAATATGCCATATTAAATCGCTTTATGCCGTGTTATGCCACATTAAGCTGTTATGCCACATTATGCCATAGTAAGCAATGATATGCCATTGTATGCCATATTATTCCAAGTAATATCATCTTATGCTATGTTCTGCCACCTTAAACCATGATATTCCATATTATGCCACGTTATGCCACTTAATGCCACATTGTGCCACATAAATCCATGGTATGTGATGTTATGTCATGTTATGTTACATGAAGCCATGTTATGCCATATTAAGCCATGATATGACAAGTTATGCCATGCTATATCATGTTATGCCATGTTATTCAACATTAAACCACAATATGCCACAATATGCTACGTCATGCCATATTAAGTTCCAGTATGCCACATTATGCCTGGATATGCCCCTTTAGACCACATTATGCTATGTTATGCCAAGTTATATCACATTAACCCACGCTATGCCACATTATGTCACATTAACCCATGCCATGGTACTTTATGCCACATTAAGAAACATTATGATATGATATGTATTTAGACATTAAGCCACATTTTGGCACCTTATGACACATTAAGTGATGATATGCCACATTATACCATGTTTAGCCATGTTATAGCACATTATGCCATGTTATACAATATTAAGCCACAATATGTCACTTTGTGCCACGATATGCCCCGTTATGCCACATTAAGCCACGTTATGCAATACTAAATCATGCTATGCAACATTATGTTACATTAAGCCACGTAAGGACACATTAAACCACGATATGCCGCATTAAGCCACGATATGCCACGTTATACAATGTTAAATCATGTTATGCAACATTATGCTACATTAAGCCATGTTAGGACACATTAGACCATGATATGCCACATTAAGCCATATTTTGTCACACTCAGAAGGTCTAACTGTGGTGGTGTATCTATCAGGTATTCCAAGTGAATGCATGGCTCCAGAGAATCTTGTACTTATCTATAACAAGGCAATGATAGAGTCCCTGGATTCCATAGCTCCTGTTCATGTTCACCCACTCACTCTTCACCCAAGGTCCCCGTGGTTTGATGGGAACTTGAAGGAGTTGAGAAGGGTGGGGTGAAGGCTAGAAAGGGGCTGGTGGAAATCAGGCCTGGAGTGTGACAGGCTTAGGTTGATGGAACATTATACAGTCTATCAATCAGCAATCACCCATAAGAAGGCAGAATTCCTGTTCAGGGAGATTGCTGCTGTGCAGAACCCACCTGCTCAGCTCTTCCAGACTGTGGACAGACTGTGCAATCCAATCTGTCTCCAGCCCAGTAGAGCCTTTTCACAGGAGAAGTGTGATGAGTTTGCTCAGTTCTTCACAGATAAGGTTGCTACCATCAGGTCGGGGATCTGTCCAGCCCCCTCTAGTGGGTATTGCAGAGGTCGGCAGGAGGTGGCGGGCACTCAGTTTACTTGGTCTGACTTCAGCTGGCCAGAAATCATAGACCTTGTGAGGGTCATTCAGACTCTGTGACCAACCAGCTGTAATTTGAACCCAGGTCCTAGTGCCCTTCTTGTAGGATGCATAGATGAAATTGGCCTGGTCCTAGCCAAGATAGTTTGGAGGTCTTTGGAGAGGGGGTCTTTCTGGATCCCCTCAAGGAGCTGGTTGTTCAACCCCTCCTTAAAAACCCCTACCTTGACCTGGACTGTCTGGCCAACTACAGACCTGTCTCAAACCTTCCCTTTGTGTGAAAGTTTATTGAGAAGGTGGTTGTGTTGCAGCTGGATAACCATTTGTCCAGTCATGATGTCTAGGATTCTCTTCAGTCAGGATTTAGGAAGAGGCATAGTACCAAGACAGCCCATTGTCTAGGTGCTAAATGACCTCCTAATAGTGAGAGATCATATGACTCATTCTATCTTGGTCCTACTTGATCTCACTACAGTGTTTGACATGGTGGACCATGGTGGGCTATTGGAACACCTGTGGTTCATCTGTGGACTATTTTGGAGGTCCACATGTGGTTTTGATCCTTCCTCAAGGGTAGGACTCAGAGAGTGCTGTTCAGAATTTATTCCTCAGCCTCTCTCTCCCTATCCTGTGGGGTACCACAGGATTCCATTTTGGCACCCATGTTGTTTGCAGTGTACATGCTGCCATTGGGAGAGATTATTATGCAGTACAGTCTGCGTTTTCACTGCTATGCAGATGATAGTCAGCTGTATATGTCCTTTGTGCCCGGACAGGATGTGATCCTCTCAGTATTTAATAACTGTCTGTCTGAGATCAAGGGTTGGATGAGTGCTAGCCAGCTGCAGTTGAACCTGGATAAAACTGAGGTGCTGGTTGTGGACCCAGATTGATGGGAGGTGGATTTGTCAGCTGGAAAACCATTGGGGCTTTGGCTCAGGGGTGCTCAGCTGTCTACCTCAGATTGGGTGCAGAACCTGGGTGTCATTTTTGATGATGGCCTGACCCTTAAATCACAGATGTTGGCCATTGTTAAATCCTCTTTTTACCATCTGAGGAGTATCACCCAAGTGAAACACCTGGTTCCTCCCAATGATCTTCCAGCTTTGGTTTATGCCTTTGTAACCTCCCACCTTAGCTGTTGCAATGCCCTTTACCTAGGGCTACCGGAGGTTGATATCCACCACTTGCAGCTAGTGCAAAATGCAGCAGCCAGGTTATTGACTGGTACCTCTAGGGCCAGTCATATAATGCCTGTTCTCTGTGGACTGCACTGGCTGCCAGTACAGTGGTGGATCATCTTCAAGGTTGGGTTATTGATCTACAAGGCCCTACATGATCAGGGACCCCACTACTTGCAAGATCTCCTTTGTCCTTTCCACCCTCTCTGCCCTCTCCGGGTCCACCAATGAGGGATTGCTACAGATTCCTAGGGTCTGTCTGAAATCATCTGAGGCCTGATCTTTTGCTTTTGTGGCCCTGACCCCGTGGAATTCTCTACCTCATCATATATGAGAGTGCTTGACCATCCAAAGTTTTAAATCAGCATTAAAAATGCATCTATTTGGCTGGCCTGGTGGTGTAGAGGGTTGAGGCACTGGTGCCTTACCTAGACCCATGCCGGTGACCCAGATTCGGGAACGGACTTGGGGTGCCAGGGGTCGGCAGGGGTGGAGAGGATTGAGCATCTGGAGGACTACTCTCCTCTTGGGGTGTGGGAACAGGGAACGCATCACTTAGCAGCAGCCCCCAGTGGAGACTGGAGGCACTGCCTGAGCATGCACTAATGGGGACAGAAAACCGGGGGGAAAATGGTGCCTGAAGCAAGCAGCTTGATGGCTGTCCACAGTTTCACCGTGGCACCTGCCTGGATCCATGTTCTGCAGGGAGTCGGGCACTCCCTGTGGCCCCACTGTGGGGGGAAACTGCAGGAGTCTGGGTGTCCATGGTAGAGGTGGTCTGTGGCTGGATGTCCCTGAGCTGGTTGCAAGGGTGAGGTAAGGGGAGCATCTCAGGCAGCCAAGGAGTGAAAAATAGATACCCCCCTAAAAAAAAAAAAAATGCATCTATTTAGTTTAGCCTATCCTGATTTGGGCTGAAACTGATGGATATCACAATATATTTATAACTATTTAAGCTGCACTTGATTTGATTAAATTACATTTTTTGTTGGAGTTTTTATTTAAATATTGGGGTTATGATGGTTTTAACTATGATGTTTGTTTTACTTTAATTTACAAGCACCTTGGTTTTGGAAAGGCGCTTCTTATAAATAAAGAAAACAATCAATCAATCACATTAAGCCATGATATGCCACGTTATACCATGTTATGCCATGTTATGCCAGACTAAGCCACAATATGCCACGTTATGCAACATTATATCACGTTATGCCACATTAACCCATGTTATGCCACATTAAGTCATGTTATGCAATGTTATGCCACATTAAGCCACACTTATAACAATGTTATGCCTCTTTATGCAGTGTTATTCAAAGTTAAATCATGTCATGCCACATTATGCTACATTATGCAACATTCACAGAGTCACAGAATCACAGAAATCTGATGACAGGAAATGACCTCAATGGCTCATCGAGTCTGCTCTTTCTCCCCTTCCCTACTCCTCTCCACTCTTATGGGCCCTCCCTTCCCCCTCACTTCCCAGTTCCATGCTGTCTTAACTCCCTCCACCATTTTGGCCTCCACCACCTCTTCTGGTAGTTTGTTCCAGGCTTCCACCACTCTCTCCATAAAGAATCGCCCCCTCACATTGCTTCTACATCTTCCACCTTCCAATCTTAGGCTATGCTTTCTAGTTTTAACCCCCTCCTTCCTTCTGAACAAGCTACCCTCCTTCACCTTATTGATCCCCTTCACATATTTATGCCACAATATACCACATTAAGCCATGTTCTGCCAAATTAAGCCATGATATGTCATTTTATGCCATGTTATATCACGTAATGCCATGTTATGCCATGTGATGCCACATTATCACACTATAAGCCACATTATGCTACATTAAGGTACAATATGCCACATTATGACACGTTACGCAATGTTATGACAAGTTAAATCATGATATGCCTTGTTATGCCACATTATTCCACATAACTCTCATTATGCCACATAAGCCACGTTATGCCACATTGCATCACGCTATGCCACATTAGTACAGATTATGCCACATTAAGCCATGTTATGCCACGTTATGCAAAGTTAAATCATGTTATGCTTTGTTATGCCACGATATGCCATATTATGCAATGTTATTCAAAGTTAAATCATGTCATACCACATTAAGCCACATTATGCAACATTCACAGAGTCACAGAATCACAGAAATCTGACGACAGAAAAGGACCTCAATGGCCCATCAAGTTTGCCCCTTCTCCCCTTCCCTACTCCTCTCCACTCTTATGGTTCCTCCCTTTCCCCTCACTTCCCAGTCCCATGTTGTCTTAACTCCCTCCACCATTTTGGCCTCCACAACCTCCTCTGGTAGCTTGTTCCAGGCCTCCACCACTCTCTCTGTAAAGAATCACCCAGTCACATTACTTCTACATCTTCCAACTTCCAATCTTAGGCTATGCTTACTAGTTTTAGCCCTCTCCTTCCTTCTGAACAAGCTCCCCTCCTTCACCTTATTGATCCTCTTCACACATTTATGCTACAATATGCCATGTTATAGAACGTTATGCCACATTAACCCACGTTATACCACATTATGCCATATTAAGCCACAATATGCCAGGTTATGCCACATTAAGCCATGATACACCATGTTATGCCACGGTATGCAATGTTGTTCAAAGTTAAAGCATGCTATATCATGTCATGCCACATTATGCCATGTTAAGCCACATTATGCCATGTCATGCCAGTTTATGCCATGTTATGCAACGTTATTGAAAGGTAAATCACGTTATGCCATGTTATGCCACATTAAGCCACATTATGCAATGTTATGCCACATTAAGCTATGTTAGGCCACATTAAACCACAATATGCCATGGTATGCCACATTAACCCATGTTATGCCACATTTAGCCATGTTCTGGCACAATATGCCACGTTATGCAACTTCACGCGCCGGATTATGCCATGTTATGCCACATTAATCCACGTTATGCCAAATTAATCCACAATATGCCACGTTATGCCATGTTATTTCATGTAATGCCACATTGCACCACGTTATATCATGTAATGCCACGTTATGCCACATCATGTGATATTAAGCCACGATATGCCACATTATGCCACATTAAGCCACGATATGCCACATTATAGAAAGCTAAATCCTGTTATGCAACGTTATGCCACATTATGCCATATCAAGCCACGTTATGCAATGTTATGCTACATTAAGCCATGTTAGGTCACATTAAGGCACACTATGCCATGATATGCCACATTACACCATGTTCATCCATATTAAGCCATGTTATGCAACTTTATGCCACATTAAGCCATATTTTGCCACATTATGTCACATTAAGCCACAGTATGCCACATTATATTACGTTATTGCATGTTGTGCCATGTTATGTCTATGTTATGGAGTGGAGGCTGTCCAGAGGAGGGCAACCAAAATGGTGCAGGGTCTGCACCAGAAGACAGACGAAGAAAGACTAAAGGAGCTTAATATGTATACCCTTGAGGAAAGAAGGGAGAGAGGGACATGATAGAAACTTTCAAGTACCTCAAGGGAATCAACAAAGACCAAGAGGGTGGCATCTTTCAGAAAAAGCGATGTGCAAGAACAAGGAGTACAATTTGAAGATAGAGGGGGACAGCTCAGAGGTAATGTGGAGGGCATTTTTCACAGAGAGGGTTGTGGATGATGGAACAGCCTCCCTGAGGAGGTCGTGGAATCAAGAACAGTGGGGGAATTCAAGAATGCATGGGACAGACATAAGGCAGTCCTAGTGGGGGGGTAGGAGGAAGTAAGCTGTTGGTTAATTAGGATCTGCAGCTTATCTGTTAGGTAGAAAAATGGGCAGACTAGGTGGGCCAAGCAGTCCTTATCTTCCGTCACATTCTATGTTTCTATGTTTCTATGTTATGCCATGTCATGTGACATTATGCCATGTTTTGCCACATTAAGTCATGATATGCCACGTTATGCCAGACTAAGACACGATATGCCATGTTATGCAACGTTATGCCAAGTTCAATCATGTTATGCCACATTAAGCCATGTTATGCCATGTTATTCCACATTAAGCCATGATATGCCACATTGAGCTGCTATATGCGACAGTATGCAATGATATGCCACATTAAGCCACATTATGACACATTATGCCACATTAAGCCACAATATGCCATGTTATGCCACGTTATGCCCCATTAAGATACATTATATTAAGTTATATCACATTAAGCCACATCAGACCATGTTATGCCATGTTGAACCATTGTATGCTATGTTATGCCATGTTATGGCATATTCAGACATGTTATATCATGCTATGCAACATTAAGCCATGATATGCCAAGTTATGCCATGATATGCCATGTTTAGGCACGATATGCCACATTATGTTACATTAACCCATGTTGTATCATGTTATGCCACGTTAAGCCATGATATGCCATAATATGCCAAGTTATGCCACATTATGCCACTTAAAGCCACAATATGCTACATTTTGCCAAGCTATGCAACATTAAGCCACATTATACCATGCTATGAAATGTTAAGCTATGATATGCCACATCAAACTCTGATATGCCAATTATGCCACAATATTCCACGTTATGCCACATTAAGGACAAATATGCCGTGTTCATAGAGTCATAGAGTCATAGAATTGTGCCAGCTGAAAAAGACCATTCAGACCATCGAGTCTGCCTGAGATGGCCCCCACTGCCCTTTCACCTCCCACCCCTCTGCTTTCTCTCTCCCTTCCTTTCTCTAGTCTCATGTTGTTATCCCATGCTCTTTTGAATTTCTCCACCATATCCACCTCCACCACCCACTCTGGCAACCTGTTCCACAGTTGTACAACCCTCTCTGAGAAATAACATCTCCTCACATCCCCTTAAATCTGACCCCTCCAGCTTATATGTATGACCTCTGGTGGTTTTGTTTTCTGTCACTTAGTATGTTGGTTTAGGTTGCCCTTTCTTTATACAGTTATATGTTATATTGGGTCATCCTGCATGGCCAAATACAGTATCACAATAATTTCAAAGTGTAGGATGAACTCCACTGCTCACACCATTTTTAGATTTGCCATGAATGGCTTTTATTCATTTTTAGCAGTCCACACCAAAATCCTGGACAACAGTTTTGTAGCCAAAATGCCACTTCTTCAGGCTCCCATATACAGTGTTGTATTTCTAGACAAAAAACATATAACACCATTTCAACTTACAAAATATAAATAGTTCATCACTTCAAAACACTCCAATACTTATTCCTTTACCTTAATAAATATTAATTCAAACACATTTCTTTAAATAAACTACTATATTTACATATACCTCTTATGTTATATTAGACAAACATCTATAATAAATATTCATTTAGACAATCCCCCTTTAAAATCAATCACTTCAGACTTTATGGATTCCATACAAAAGATTATAGGGTGGGATATTCAGAAGGGTTACGCATGGTGCAACAAAGTTGCACCATGCACAACTCACTGATGCACCCTTCCGCCATATTCAAAAGAGGAAAGTGAGTGGCACAAATCCCGATGCACCAGGGCACAGCAGTAATGTATGCAGTGCATGTGGGGGTGTGTGCCCATGCATACTCTGCACATCCCGGTATTCAGCCCGGGATTTGCTGAGCAGATGCAGGTGCAACCCCTACCTGCGCCACACACAGTTGAGCCTAAAAAAACAGGAGCAACAGCTGGCCACCCACAGGTGAGCTGCCGTATTTCAGGGTGCAACACGGCAGCTGCCAGCTGTGGGTGGCCACCCGAGCTCCGGCGGCACCATCCGTCATGGTAGCAACCCCCCATACCCGATCATGGGCATAAGTATAAAATTAAAATGTCCAATATCCCTGGTGGTCCAGTGGACCGCTTCTATCCTGATCATGGGCATGAGTATAAAAATAAAATGTCCAATATCCCTGGTGGTCCGGTGGACTGCTTTCAGCCCGATCGCAGGCATAGGTATTAAATTAAAATGTCCAAACCATCCCTGGTGGTCTAGCGGTACCCCCCATCCGCCCACTGAGGCCCACCACTGGACTACCAGGGATGGTTTGGATGTTTTAATTAATACCTGTGCCTACTGGCTGGAAGCGTCACTGACCACCAGGATAAGGCCATTTTAATTTATCACTTATGCCCGCGACTGGCATTGAGCGTTGCCAGTGTGGGGGCGGGTGTCGGTCCTCAAGGCTGCTGACTGGCAGGGCACCAGGCACTAGTCACCAGGGAACAGCGCACCTGCATGCAATGGGGCCATAATGACATGCTACTGGCCCCATTTGTGCCGTGCATGCATTATGGCCCCATTTGCATGTCCACCACTGAATATCACGGTTGATGCACCTAGCGCAACGGCACTTGCACTAGTGCATCCCCCTGCTCCTCTCTGGCCACTTGAGCTGGTGCAGTGCCACTGTGCCATGCACAATGCGGGTGGCCCCAGTGCCATATTCAACGGTGCTAAGCCATGGTGCAGCACCATTAAATATCACTCAGTCCATGCCCTGGTGCATCCCAGTTGCATGTGCCTGGCTTGCGCCCCTGCCAGGCGCAGTTCTGAATATCTCACCCATAGAGTACAGCATACCTTATTTCATTTGTTTTCTAAACCTTGCTGTATTCTCATGCACATCATCAGTCCATTTATTACAAAACCTATAAACATCAAGATAAATAGATGTGCTTTAGTGTTCGGCAACAAAATAAATCTCTTCGGACTGAATCCCAAATCTTTTCATATTTCTCAATACTTTACAAAGACCTCTACACCCTATTATTTTCCTTCTTTCTGTTTCTTTTACTTTTAAAACTATAGAGCGTCCATATTTCAAAAGTCTATGTTATTCATTATATTTCTGCTAACCCCGTACTTCACCCAATTTTATTTCATAATATTGATCAGGCAGGCAGTATAGCTCAGTGGTTAAAGACGCTGAACTGCAGACCTGAAGACCTGGGTTTGAATCTCATCAACCCCACCTGTATACTGTGTGATCCTGAGTAAGTCACTTAACTTTTAAAGGACAACCAAGGAAGGGGCTGGAGTAGAACAGCGAAACAGTCTAGGGAGATCAAATCATGGAAAGCCATGTGTGCCAATGCCAGGAGCCTTAGCAACAAGATGGAAGATCTGGAGGCTGTCATGGTGCAGTCAGACCTGGACATTGTGGCCATCACTGAAACCTGGTGTAATGATAACCACGACTGGGAGATGGCCATACCTGGCTACAACATATTCAGAAGAGACAGGGCAGGGAGGAGGAGAGGCACTGTATGTGAAAAATGACATAAGGGCCACAGAGATCCAGGAGGAACAAAATTGGGGAGAGATACTGTGGGTTAAGCTGGAAAGGAAAATGGGGCCAGCCATCCCACAGGTGTGGTCTATAGACCACCAGCCCAGGAGGAAGAAACAGATAGGGAGCTGATGCTAGCCATCCAAAGGATGGCAGACAAGGGTGAGGTAGTACTGGTTGGAGACTTCAATATTCCAGACATGGACTGGAGCATCCCAGAAGCAGCATCAACTAGGAGCAGATTTATCATGGACTCTTCAGGGTGCCTTCTCAAGCAACTGGTCATGGAACCAACTCGGCAGAAGGCAATACTGGACCTTGTGCTCACAAACAGGGACAGTGTGATGGGGGTAACAGTGGGGAGCACCTGGGAACAGTGACCACCAGTCATTGTGGTTTGAAATCACAGAAAGAGCAGAACCAAACCACACAAAACACGTACCCTGGATTTTAGGAGGGCAGACTTTGGGAAAATGGGAGATACTTGAAAGAGGCATTAGGGAATGGAGCAGGAATCAGGGTTGAGGAACAGTGGCAGTATTTAAATGGGGATTACAAGAGCAACAGAATTATGCATTAAGCAGGTTATCAAGAGGAAAAGGAAGAGGAGACCATTATGGTTTTCCAAAGAGGTAGCAAAGAAAGTGAAAGCCAAAAAGATTGCATTCAGGCAATACAAAAGACACAGGCAGAAGGGGATAGGGAGAAGTACCAGGAGAAGCAAAGGGAGGCAGGTAGGTCAGTAAGGAGGCCAAAGCTCAGACAGAAGAACACATTGCAAAATCAGTGGGTAGAGGACAAACCTTTTACAGGTACATAACTGAAAAAAGAAAGGCAAAGGGAGGGATAGTGAGACTGAAGGGGGAGGATGGGGGCCGCGTGGAGGATGATAACAGTAAAGCTGACATATTGAATGGGTATTTCTGCTCAGTCTTTACTGAGGAAGAGGAGGATAATGGGTCTGAAGGGAGTACAAGGGGTGAGAATGGTGCAGAAATGGACACAAGTCCCTTTACACGAGAAAGGGTCCTGAAGGAACTGGAAGTAATAAGAGTTGATAAAGCAATGGGGCCAGATGGGGTGCACTCCAGGGTGCTTAAAGAACTAAGAGAGGTGGTGGCTGAACCCCTGGCTATCCTGTTTAGCCGATCTCTGGAAACAGGGGAGGTACCCAAAGACTGGAGGACAGCATATGTAGTCCCCTTATACAAAAATGGGAACAAAGAGGAAGCGGGGAACTACAGACCAGTCAGCCTCACCTCAGTAATGGGGAAGATCATGGAAGCACTACTGAAGGAGAGACTGGTGGAACATCTGGTTGTCAATGGACTACAGGACCCAAGGCAGCATGGTTTCGCCAGGGAGGTCATGTCAGACCAACCTCATTGAATTTTGACTGGGTGACTAGGAGGTGGATCAGGGAGGGCAGTGGACATGGCCTATCTGGACTTCAGCAAGGCCTTTGACACTGTGTCACATAGAAGACTATTACACAAACTGGGAATATGGGTGTGGGCAGGACAGTAGTGTGATGGGTAGGTAACTGGCTGGGTGGCAGGACACAGAGGGTGGTGGTAAATGGCTGTCACTCCACAGAGGGAAGAGTGACCAGTGGGGTTCCACAGGGATCAGTGCTGGGACCGGTCCTATTCAACATCTTCATCAGTGACATTGCACAGGGCCTAGAATTTCACTGTTCGCTGATGACACAAAGCTCTGTAACAGAGTAGACACACCAGAGGGTGTAGACAGAATGAGAAGGGACCTGCAGAAACTTGAAGAATGGTCAGGGGTTTGGCAGTTGAAATTCAATGTAAAGAAGTGCAAGATAATGCATATGGGGCACAAAAATCCTGGCACAATATATCAATTGGGGGGTGAGGATATAACATGCACCAAGCAGGAAAGGGATCTTGGGGTTATCATCTCTGATGACCTCAAGGTAGAGAAACAGTGTGACACAAGAGCAGGTAAAGCAAAATAGGATGCTGGGATGCATAGGCAGGGCATCACCAGCAGGAAAAGGAGGTCATAATTCCACTATACAAGACACTAGTGAGGCCCCACCTGGAGTACAGTGTACAGTTCTGGAGACCTTACTTATGTAAGGACATAGACAGGGTAGAGAAGGTTCAGAGGAGGGCAACAAAGATGGTACATGGATTGCATCACAAGTCCTATGAGGACAGGTTGAAGGAACTGAATATGTACTCCCTGGAGGAGAGGAGGGAGAGAGGGGATATGATAGAGACATAAGAGTATCTTACAGGGAGGAACAGGGTGCAGGAATACACTATTTTTAAGGTGAAAAGATGTTCCAGGACTAGAGGGCATGGGATGAAGTTGGAGGAGGACGATTCAGAGGAAGCGTGAGGAAGAATTTCTTCACAGAACGGGTGGTGGACAAGTGGAACACCCTGCCAGAGGAAGTGGTGGGGGCTGAAACAATAATGGATTTAAGAATGCATGGGATAGACATAAAGAATTCTGGAGGTCAGGGGTAAGGGGCAACAGACTTCTAGGAAAACAAACTGAACTTACAAGCTCAAATGGGCAGACTGGGTGGGCCATAGGCCCTTATCTGCCGACAGTGTCTATGTATCTATGAACTCTATGTCCATTAATTTACTATCCCCCTAATTTTACATTTGTAAAGCTCCATTTCTCAATTTCAACAGCATCTTAAAACTGTGAAAATCCCTACCTTTGCTTATTCAGCATTTCATCCACCGTGTTTCATTCACAGCGTGGAAAGTTTTTGAACTTTTCCTTCGCAAAGTATTCGCACTTCATTTTAAGCGTCCTTCTAAATAAATACAGAATAATGGTCGAAATAAGTACTCCTCATAGAAATTTCAATGTGTAGCTCTATAAATCTATTTTATTTAGGTGCTTACCTTGCCATGTGTTTAACCCCATTCTCTTCCGGTTTTGTCTATCAAGCATGTAGCTACAAATGTACATTTTTATAGTCGCGAGACTAAAGGGGAAGGGAGGGATTACAACGTCATCCACAATGTCCCCCTTCCCCATCTCATTTCCAGTGTAAAGATCGAGTTCTTTCAGCCTTTCCCCGTATGTTCTTCCCTGCATCCCCTGGATCATCTTGGTCACCCTTCTCTGTACCCTCTCCAGCCTATCCATGTCCCCTTGCAAGTGGAGCCTCCAGAATTGAACTCCATACTCCAGCTGGGTCTGACCAGTGTTTTATATAATGGCATGATCACCTCCCTCTTTCTACTAGTGAAGCCTCTCCCAATGCATGCCAGCACTCTTGCTGCTTTCCTATCTGCCTGTTCACACTGACTCCTAGCCTTTAATGTGTCCGTGATCCAAATCTCTAGGTCCTTTTCCTGTTCTATGGCCTGCAGTGATACTTCCCTAGGCAGTAAGTAGTTCTTGGTTTATTTTGTCCTATGTGCATTATGTTGCACTTTTCTGCATTAAATTGCAACTGCCACCTTTCTGCCCACTCCTCCAGCCTGGCTAGATCCTGCCTCATCCTCCCCACCCCCAGATCACCCACCCTCTTTGTAACTTCATGTTATCCATGAAAAAACACGTCTTTCCATTTCACCCATGTACACATTAAATAGTATAGGCCCCAACACTGACCCCTGTGGCACCCCACTCATCACCCCTAGTTCCCTGGAGTGCTTCCCATTGACCACCACTCTCTGGGTCCTCCCATCTAACCAATTCTATACCCACTTTGTAAGTCTAGCAGCCACCACCAGACTGTTCAACTTGCTTGCCAACCTTCTATGTGGGATGGAGTTGAATGCCTTTTAGAAATCCATATAAGCCACATCCACCACCACCCTGATTTATACCTCCATAACCCCTCAAAAGATTCGGTCAGGTTGGTCTGGCAGGAACTTCCACTGTGATCCCATGTTGGTTATCATCAATCAGACCTTCCTCCTCTAGGTACCCCACAAGCCTTTCCTTTATGACAGTCTCCATCAGCTTGCCTACAATCAAAGTGAGACTGATGGGGTGGTAAATGCCAGGCTCCTTTTTTCTCCCTCCCTTGTATAGTGGTACCACCTCAGCCTTTTTCCAGGACCCTCCCCGATTACAGGGATAGATTAAACAGCTTTGCCAGAGGCCCTGCCAGATCTCCCTTAGCTCTCGAAGCACCCTTGGGTGTACCCAGTCAGGCCTAATAGCCTTGTCTGTTTTTAGTTTTCCTATTTCCTCCAACACCCTCTCCACTGTGAAGGGACTTGTGTCCACTTCCTTGCCCTCCCTCCCCTTTCTACTCAATACAGGCCTTTTCCCTTCCTTCTCTGTTGTGAAAACAGATGTGAAATATTCATTTTTGAGAGTTGCCTTCTTCTCCTCTTCTCCCACAACTATTTTACCCCCCTCTCCACCAAGTCTTGGAATCCCCTGCCTGTTTTTCCCCTTATCACTCACATACCTATAAAATCTTTTGTTGCCCCTTCTCACCTCCTTAGCTATTTTCTCCTCTGTGCTTGGTTTACTTTCCTAATTGTTCTTCCCACTTCCCTGAGTTTATCCTTGTAGATCCTCTTTTCTGCCATCTCCTGTGACCTTTTGTATGCCTTAAATACCTCTCTCTTCTCCTTGACAGCCTTCCTAACCCCTGCTGTCAACCACAGTGGTTTTCTTCCCCTTTTATATTTGCAGATTTTCTGGATTCATTGCTCCATAGCCTTGAGAATTCCTCCCTCAGTTACTTCCCACAGCTGCTTTACCTCCTCCAGCTCTTGGATCCCTGTAAACTCTCTTCTTAAGCTACCCCCATTTTCTCAAAATGTGCCCTCCTGAAGTCAAGCACCCTGGTGGATGACCTGTCCAATTCTTCCCCTGCCTGGAAGGAGAGCCTGACCATCCAGTGATCACTGTTCCCCAAGTTTTCCCCAACCTCAACTTTCTCTACTCTGTCTCCATTTGTTAAAATGACATCTAGTATAGCATTCCCCTAGTAGGTTCCTTAACTAGCTGGCTTAGGAGTGCATCCTGCAGGGATTCCAGTAAGCCCCTGCTCTTTTCCATTGTGGCTGATGGAATTTGCCAGTCCATATATGGTAGGTTCAGGTCCCCCACCACTAGGATTTCCCCTTTCCTGGCCTTTTCCTGTATCTTCCTAGCCAGTTCCTGATCCACTTCCTTAGATAAGGTAGCCTGTATACCACCCCCATCCTTACTGCTTCCCTTGCTACTCCCCAACATAACCCAAAGGATCTCAGTGGATCCCTTGATCCCCCCCACCTTCCACTGCCTCTATCTCCTTCCGCATATACAGGGCTACACCCACCTTTTTTACCCTGTCTATCTCTTCTAAATAGATTGTACCCTTGTAGTTCCACCTCCCAGCTATATCCCTCCATCCACCATGTTTCTATTACTGCTATTAGGTCCTAGTCATCTAGCCCCACCACCGCCTCCAGGTCTGCCATTTTGCTCCCTAGGCTCCAGGCATTGGCTAGAATTCCCGTCCAAGCCCCCACACTTATAATACCCCCTCCTTAATCTGTCTCTTGTCTCTTGCGTTGGAAAAGTGCAGACTGGGTTGTCCCCATTAGGCCAAGGATCCTCTTTCCCCCAAGTGCCACACTCCTCCTGCCTAGATTAAATCCCAGTCTACCCCCAGCCTTTCATCAATGTACCCCTGCAGTTTCACTCTTAGTAATCTAGCCCCTGTGTCACTTATGTGTGGCCTGTCTCTTGCGTACAGGTGTTCATCCACCCATTCTCCCAGACATGTGAAACCCTCCTCCCTACACCACTGCCTCAGCCAGAGGTTAAAATCCTTTACCCTGAATTGCCTGGCCATGCTAGTGCAATGCACTGGTAAGATGTCTGAGAAGGCTAGGGAGCTAACCAATCCCTTACAGCCCTCTGCCAACTCCCTGAAACTCCTTTGAACCACCTCCACCTCATCCCCCACCAAGTCATTTGTGCCCAGATGCACTATTAGGTGCGGCTTCCCTCCCACTAGATTGATGCAGTCTTTTAGGGGAGTGCCCTTCCTAGCCTCCATTCCTGGATCACAAAAAACTGACCTCCCTTTGAATACTACCTTCCTCCTTTGCCACCGAATCCCCTAAATGACTGAATCCTCATGTACAACCACTTCCACAGGCCTTTCTGCCCCCAGGCTTGCAACTACTCTATTGATCTGCCCATTCATGCACCTTGCTTCCAGTGCAGGCTCCTTCCCACTTTTGCATCTTACTTCCAGTGCCGTAAAGTGCCAAAAGATGCCATGTTAGGCCATATTATGCCATGTTATGCTACGTTATGCCACACTATGTCATGTTATGCCACGATATGGCAAGTTATGGCATGATATGCCACGTTATGCCTCATCAAATCACAATATGCCACATTATATCATGTAATTCCACACTATGCCATGTTATGTCATGTCATTCAACATTAATTCATGTTATGTCATGTTATGTCACATTAACCCATGATATGCCAAGTTATGTCACATTAAGCCACGATATGCCATGTTATACCATGCTATACAATGTTATGCAAACTTAAATCATGTTATGCCACATTAAGCCCTGTTATGGATCATTATGCCACATTAAGCAACCTTAGGCCAAATTGAGCCATGTTATGCCACCATATGCCATGTTATGCAATGTTATTCGATGTTAAATCACGTTATGACACATTATGCCACATTATGCAATGTTATACAATGTTATGTCACATTAAGTCACATTAGGCCACATTAAGTCACAATATTTTTATTTATTTATTTATTTAAGTGTAGGATTACAACCTTTGAGCTAAGTGCTTGTTTACAGAGGTTCCATGTCAAAGCAGTCATGCCATGTTATGCTACGTTATGCAATGTAATTCAATGTTAACTCATGTTATGCCATTCTATGCCATGTTATGCAATGTTATGCCACATTAAGCCATGATATGCCATATTATGCCACATTAACCCACATTGTGCCACATTAAGACATGTTCTGCACATTAAGCCACGATATGCCATGTTTTGCAACTTTATGCCACATTATGCCATGTTATGCCACATTAAGCCATATTTTGCCATGTTATGCCATGTTATATCACATTATACCACATCAAGCCTTGTTATGCCACATTAAGCTACGTTACACCACATTAGCCCACCTTATGCCACATTAACCCTCATTATGCCACTTTATGCCACTTTAAGCCATGATAGGCCATGTTATGCCACATTATGCCATGATATGCGATGTTATGCCCCATTAAGCCAAGTTATATCATGTTATGCCACACTAAGCTATGTTATGCCATATTAAGCCATTATATGGTACATTATGCCACATTTTGCCATGTTATGGCACATTCAAACATGTTATGCAACATTAAGCCACTATATGCCATGTTATGCCACGATATGCCACATTTAGGCATGTTATGCCACATTAAGCCATGATATGCCAAGTTATGCCACATTAACCCATGTTATGTCACGTTATGCCACAACATGCTACGATATGCTATGTTATACCACATTATGCCACATAAAGCTATGATATGGCACGTTATGCCACATTAAACCATGATATGCCAAGTTATGGCACATTAGCCACGATATGCCATGTTATACCTAATTGAGCCACGTTATGCCATGTTATGCCAAGTTATACCACATTATGCCACATCAAGCCATGATATGACACATTAAGCCTTTATATGTTACGTTATGCCACATTAAGCCATGTTATGTTACGTTATGCCACATTAAGCCATGATTTGCTACGTTATGCCACACTAAAAAACAGATATGCAATGTTATGCCACATTAAGCCGCAATATGCCACTTTATGTCATGTTATGCCACATTATGCCATATAATGTTACAATATGCCATGTTATGCCATGTTATGGCACATTAAGACATGATATGACACATTAAGCCATGATATGTCATGTTATGCCATGTTATGCCCAATTAAACCACATTATGCCAAGTTATATCATGTTATGCCACATCAAGCCACATTATGCCACATTAAGCCATTATGTGCTACTTTATGCCACATTTTGCCACATCATGGCACATTCAGACATGTTATGCAACATTAAGCCATGATATGCTACGTTATGTCACATTAAGACATGATATGACACATTATGCCACAATATGTCATGTTTTACCACATTTAGGCATGTTATGCCACATAAAGCCATGATATGTCATGTTATGCCACACTAAGAAATGATATGCAATGTTATGCCACATTAAGCCACAATATGCCACGTTATGCCATGTTATGCCACATAAAGCTACTATATGACATGTTATGCTACATTAAGCAACAATATGCCATGTTATGCCACGTGATGCCCAATTAAGCCACGTTATGCCAAGTTATATCACGTTATGCCTCATTAAGCTATTATATGCTACATTATGCCACGTTTTGCCACATTATGGCACATTCAGTCACGTTATGCAACATTAAGCCACGTTATGCTATGTTATGCCATGATATCTCTCCAAGTGCACCCACCTACTCTGGTGGGCTTGCATCTCCTATTCTAATCCCAGTTCTTAACCTTATCTATCTCTGCTAGCCTACCAGCTGCATTCCACTACCGCTTGCCCTTACCTGGCTCTGTCATCTTATTACTATTAGCAATATACGCTCGTCTACCTACTCCTGTGTAGTCTGTTTAAGCTGCTATATCTCTGAAGCCTGCCCTTTCACATACTTATTTACCCCACTTTCCCCTTTCTCCTGCTTCCTAACCCCCTGTGCACTTATCAATAATTTTGTCTTGCATCTTACTTGTCTGTCTTAAATTGTGTCTTAATGTAGGGTCTTATCTGCTGTTTGACTATTTTCTTATTAGGTTGTTATACCCAAGTATCTCAACTATGCTCCCTGTACTCTGTAATTACACTGTGTTGGCATACTGCCTTAATTGTATCAACTGATTGCCAATGTTGTTTTACCACCTTGTATCCTACCCACTAATAACCTGTTTATTAATTGTACTGTATAAACCTGATGTGTCCTCCCTTGTATATACCTTGCTGTAACTACCTCTGGTTGAATCTCTGTGCTGTTCTATCCTGTAACCTCCCAGGTCGTGCCTGAAAATAGTCATCTCTATGGCTAGTGCACCTACCTGGTAAACAAAAACTAAATGAATAAAATAAATAAATAAATAAATATGCCACATTATTTCACATGATATGACACGTTATGCTACAATATGCCATGTTATGCTATGTTTTGCCACATTATGCCACATTAAGCCACAATATGGCACGTTCACCCATGTTATGTCACATTATGCCACATTAAGCCACGATATGCTACAATATGTCACGTTATGCCACATTAAGAAATTATATGTCATGTTATGCACATTAAGCCATGATATGCCATGTTATGCCAGGTTTTGCCACATTGTATCACATAAAGCCATGATATGCCACGTTATGCCACATTAAGCCACGTTATGCCATGTTATCCAATGTTATGCCACGTTAAGCCATGATATGCCATGTTATGCCACATTATATCATGTTATGCCACGGTATGCAATGTTAAGCCATGATATGCTACATTATGCCACAAGTGCCATGTGTCACAATATACTATGGTATGTCACATTAGCGCCAATATGCCATATTATGCCAATATGTGCTATGTTATGTCCTATTAAGCTCTAATATGCCATGTTATGTCACCATATGCCATGTTAGACCACATTATGCCACATTAAGCCATGTTATGGCACATTATGCCACATTTACCATTGATATGCCACATGAAGCTCCTATGTGTCATGTAATGCAATGATATGCTGTGTTATGCCACATTATGCAACATTAAGCCACATTATGCCACAGTATGCCATGTTAAGCCACATTATGCCATGTTATGCCCCGTTATGCCAAGTTATTTCACATTAGGACATGGGGAAGAATTGGGAGGGGAATAGGATACTTAACAGTGGGGGTGTTTTATTGTTACAGATGGGGCACATGGAAGGATCAGGAGGTGGGTGGGATACTTGGCAGTGGGAAGGTGGTTATTTTTACTGTTGGGGCACTGGGAGAAGGGTTGGAAAATGGGTGGGATACTTGGCAGTGGGAAGATTTTTTTTTTTTTTTTTTACAGACAGGGCACCAGGCAAGGATCAGGAGGTGGACAGGATACTTGGCAGTGGGAGGGTGTTTTCTTTTTACAGACAGGCATGGGGAAGGATCAGGAGGTGTGTGGTATACTTGTCAGTGGGAGAGAGTTGTTTTTAAGGATGGAGAAAGTTCTTTATACAAAACAAAGTAATTAATTTTTAGAAATGTCAGTGATTTAGCCTTCAGATGGAAATCAGCAATATGAAATCAGAAGACACTGATTCTAGAAACGGATCCGAGTGTCTTATCTGTTCAAGAATCAACAGTAGGGATGTGCATAAGGAATGCGCTGAAGCTATGCTGTACCTGACACACAGGTGGGCAGTGCTGACCAGGAGGGGGGGCAGGCTAGCTGTTGCTGGCTGCTGCAGCACTGTGCTGGGGGTGGGGTGCTTTCTGTTGATACTCATTGCAATTGGCTCATCATGCTTAGGGCTTACAGTTAGCAGTTGTAGTTTGTTGGACATGGAGCTAACTGTGGCTTGCCACTCTCACTTTCTGAAGTTGCAGTATAGCTGCCCCGGCCCACTCTGTCTTCACTCGCTTGTCTTCTTCTCCTCTCTGCATCATAGTGGCGAGTTAGCTCTGAAGACTCTGGTCTTCACTGACCTTGCAGAATCCTTCCAGGAAGATAAAAAAAAAACAGAAAATAACCTGGGTCAGAAGTTGATCGTGATGCTGCACAGCTGGCTGCTGGTGTCATGCAGACAAAAGGAGGCAGCCGCTGTCTCATAGGTGTAGCTGTCTCCTTTCAACTACATGAAAGTTCTACCCATCACCAGCAGAACAGTGTCATGATCAGCCTCACTGAGCAGTCACCTGTCACTGTTGAGCCCCCTGCAGCCTGAGCCGCATTAGATCTGACAGTGACACACCTCTGCAAGTCATTATTGTAAGAATGTGTCTGCTTCTTACATGCATGCAAGCAAACATAAAAAGTCATGTAATACAAGAAGGAGAGTCAGGAGAATCAATGTGTAGGGCAAAAAAGGGAATGGAAGGAGGTAAATGAAGTGGGGAAGGGTGAAGTAACAGGGTGAAGGGGTTGATAGGTTGCCAGAAAAAGGGAAGAAAAAGGGGCAATCATGTAGAGGAGGAAAAAAGGAAGGAGGACAAGCAAGGGAACAGAAAAATGTGATAATGACAGGAGCATCATTAAACATAATAATATATAATTATGGAGAAAAGAATAAAGACCAGTTGGAACCAATAATATTTTCTTAATTTCATCTCAACTGAGGAGCATCTAAAAGGAATGAGATAAAACATATTAAGACATTACTAATCATCATTTTAGTGACTTACAAGAATGCTTTAAGGTTGCAAATTTCATTGTGACATGAGAATGAACTGTATTGAAAGGGCCCAATATTCAGAAATGCACCTGGCAATGGTGCAAGTGGGTGCTCAGCACAACTGAGTTGCACTGGAGCAACAAAAGGATAGATTCAAAAGAGATGTGCCATGGTGCATCTCTTCTGAATATATAAAATAATGCACGCTGTCCAAATACAGTGCATCAGCGCATCCCCCAGACAGGTCTTAATACCAGGAATAGGAAATGCACCAGCACATCAGAGATATGCAGCGTGCAAATTCCTGCTATTCAGACACCAATATGCAAATGGTGCCATAATGCATGCAAGGTGCAAATGGGGCCATGTGCATGTCATTATGGACCCATTTGTATGAGCTGTGGAGGGCTGGCCAGCAAAATGCACATGTGCCCTGCACACCATATGGTGCTGGCAGTGGAGGTCCAGAGGTTGCCCCTCATCCTGTAGCTCCCATCACCTATAGTGTTGTGAATCCAGTATCCCTAGTGGCCCAGTGGTACCCCTCCTCTCCCATAGCACCAATCACCATATTTCCAATGTTAAATCCTCCCTGGCAGTCTAGTGGTACGTCCTCCCTGCCTGTACCTCCGATCACTGTATTTTATTAAAGGTAATAACCCTGATGGTCCAGTGGTTCTCCCCTCCCTGCCTGTACCTCCAATCACTGTATTTTATTAAAATTAATAGCCCTGATGGTCCAGTAGTTCCCCCTTCCTGCCCGTACCTCCGATCACCATATTTTATTAAAATTAATAGCCCTGGTGGTCCAGTGATTCCCCCCTCCCTGCCCGTACCTCCAATCACAGTACTTTATTAAAATTAATAGCCCTGGTGGTCCAGTGGTTCCCCCCTCCCTGCCTGTACCTCCAATTGCTCCTAAAGTTGACACTTACAGTATATCCCTGGTAGTCTAGTGATACCCCCCACCCCAACAGAAACCCTGATTGCCCATAAAGTTCACTACAACAATTCCTGGTGGACCATTGGCACCCCACCCACACAGGACCCCCAGACCACCAGCTCCCCCGTCATTGGCAGGCAGCAAACCCACCTGTATACTTCCATGGCTGCCTGCTGAATCGACAGCTTACAGTAGAGCTGCAAGACCATTGGACCACACTGTGGACCAATGGGCTTTCAGTGCATACTGTAATACTCATTCACAAATATGTGAATGAATGACTTCATTCACATATTTGTGAATGAGTATTACAGTATGCGTTGCAAGCCCATTGATCCACAGTGTGGTCCAATGGGCTTGACGCTACTACTGTAAGCTGTCAATTGGCAGGCAGCCATGGAGGTATGTGGGTGGGTTTTCTGCCTGCCGATGACGGGGGGGAGCTGGGTGGTCTGGGGGTCCTGTGTGGGTGAGGGTGCCACTAGACCACCAGGAAATTGTTGTAGTGAACTTTATGAGCGATTGGGGTCACCGGCATGGTGTTACCAGCATGGTGGAGGTACCACTAGACTACTAGAGGATATCAGTGTCGGCTTTGTGAGTGATCGGAAGTACGGGCAGGGAGGGGTGGAACCACTGGACCACCAGGGCTATTACTTTTAATAAAATACAGTGATTGGAGGTATGGGCAGGGAGGAGGGATCCCCTAGACTACCAGGGACATCTGTGAGTGCTTGTGCATGGTGTTCTGTGGGGTAGCCATACATGGCTGGTGGCTGCTGTGTTGTGCACTGCAATACAGTAGCATGCCTGTGGGTGGAGGGCACTTGAGCAATTTTTTATGGGCTCAGCTTTGAGCCCAGGTATGCAACACATCTTGGGATTGTGCCAGCAGTTGCACTGAATATCGGGATGTGCCGCATATGCATGGGCACGCTCACTGGAGATGTGCCACATACATTATCTTTGTGACCTGGCACATCGGGAATTGCACTGCACAATTCCCACTTTTGAACATTGCCCCGGGGCGCTGTTCTGGGGTTGCGCTGGTGCAACTCAGTTGCACCAGGCACAACCCCTTCGAATATATAGGCCAAAATGTACAAAGGGCCACTAAAATGATAGGGAATAATTTAAATTTAGAGATTTAATTGGTTTTCTTTGGTTATTTATTATGATTAACACACTTAAAGTGTGATGAAATAATAAGACTTTTAGTATGGTGGTCCACTGGGTTGACTGCCTGGTATACAGAACTGAACAGCTGCAGAATAACACAACCATCACTCTCAAGCCCATGGACAAGGGTAGGGCCTTGGCAGTGATGGACAGAGATAAGTATCTAAATGAAATGTCCTTACAATTGTCTAATACTGAATTCTATAAAAAATTGTCTTATGATCTGACTGTTAAGTTTAAATGGGAAATTGATATGTATATAAACGAAGCTGTTACATCTGGGTTATTTCTCAACAGACATGTGATTTTGTAACTGTTGATTCACTTGTAAGACCAGTGATTTATGGACTGCCAAAAATACATAAAAATTTGTTAGACCCCCCTCCCCCCCCCCACACCAGACCTATAGTTTCTAGTAACAACTCAATAACAGAACCCCTGGCACAATATATAGTTATCCATATCAAGGAAGTGGCACAGAAATCTAGAAGCCAGGGGCCCTATATTCAAAGTTCTGTGCAGTGCACAAACCGATTGCACCAGTTTTGTGCCGGAATAGTGACGGACCCCCATATTCAAAGGGCGAAATAGCACCAACACAAATGGTTAGTGCCAGCACAAAAAAATAATGTATGCAGGTGGTAAAGTGAGGGGCAGGGACATGCATATGGGTGCTAAGTGATATTCAAAAGTTTAGCACTGTGCAAAACACAGTAGCACAACCCATAGCATGGTGCTAGTTAGTGCCTATAAAAAGCATGTCTTAATCCAGGGCAAAGCACAGAGAGGGGGAGGTGACACTGCAGGAGACAAGATGACCATTGCAAACACCATGCTACTATACCTGATGGAAGCTGTTATTGATGAGGAGGAGAGGGACCAGACCCACCATGGCCCACACCATAGTCCAAGGAGGAGATACGTTGCACACCAGATGTACTGGCAAAGGGTCTCCTTTGAGACCTTCACAGATGAACATCTCGTGTGCTGGTACAGGATGAACAGGGTCATGTTGAGGCAGCTTTGTGACCTCCTGCATGTGCAGCTGCAATCGAACACCAGATGCAGCCATGCCATGTCAGTAGAGGAGAAGGTGACTACTGCAATGTACTTTCTAGCCACCAGTACGTTCCAGAGACCAGTGGGCGATACCATCAAAGTGTCGCAGTCAGCCACCTCGTGCCTCCTGACCCAGTTCCTTGATGCTTTCCTGCCACATGGTGCTGAGTTCATAGTATTCCCCAGCATGGCACATGAGCGCAGAGAAACCATGCACCAATTCTGTCAGGTTGAGCACCTACCAGCTGTACATGGTGCCATTGATTGCACCCACATTGCCATCCATGTCCCACCTTGTGAATGAGGGGATGCATACATAAACTGGAAGGGATACCATTCCATGAATTGCCAGGTGGTGTGCGAAGCAGTGGAGTGCATCACCAGTGTCAATGTACAGTACCCAGGCAGCGCCCACGATGCCTTTATCTGGTATCGGTCCAGGCTGTGCCGGGCTTTTGAGGACGGCAGGATAACCAGTGGCCACATTGTCGCTGAGTACCATCAGCATGCACAATGCAAATGCAACAATGGTGTGCTAGTGATAGGAAGAATAGACAAGGGGAGCCGGAATGAGAAGCAGGATGAGAAAACATGAAGTGTAGTCAACAGGCTGTGAGAGTGACACAGTAAACAGCGGTTAACACACGTACAGGTGTTCACAGGGGACAGTGACTATCCCCTGAGACCCTGGCTACTAACACCACTCCTGCAGCCTACAACAGGGGCAGAAGAGAGGTATAATGAGGCACACACCGGCACAAGGAACATGATAGAGAGGGTTTTTGGCATGCTCAAGATGCGGTTCCACTGCCTGAACCAGTCTGGTGGTGCCCTACAATGTAGCCTCCGCAAGGTATGCCGTACATTTCTAGCATGTTGTATGTTACACAACATGGTGCTCAACCATGGTATATGTGCGCCTGAAGCTGAGGTACAGCTTGATAGTGACCCAGAGCCAGAGGTCCAGGGGATAGTTGAGCAATTAGAGAGGCGAGATCCTCGAATGGCCCAGAGGTCCCAGGAGCACCGCAGCAATATCATCACCACACAGGCACAGAGGGCAGGTGAGTGACACAAACACAGACAACAAATGTGTGAGCAATAGTGACTTTAATACAGCCTTAAATGTAGTGCAACACACACAGCAGTACAAAGGTGGGATTAATGTAATATGGTTGTGTGTGAATGTGTGCAAGGGGTACCGTGTGTGTGTGTGTGTGTGTGTGTGTGTGTGTGTGTGTGTGTGTGTGTGTGAACTGTGAGCACAGTGCTTAGTGGGGCTGTGTTGTGTGTGGGACTTCCACCTACCATCGATTCCCATTGTTCTCCCAGTCACCCCCGGCTTATCCCCCAGAGGGCGGGGCCATGGCACTGGTCCCCTGTCATTCCAGCACCGTGGGACAGTTCCTGGTTGGGAGAACTATTTCGGCGACAGAGGTTAATTGAAGCCCTGGGGAGGGCTTCATATAGACAGAGGCTCCACCATCTTTTTTCCCCCTATAGGCTGGGGCGGAGACATGCAATGATGTCCAGCATCTGTCCCACCCCAGCATGACTTGATTTTGAGTCGCTGCACGGCTACCACCCAACCTCCGCCAGGTGTCGCTCCTGTGTGAGCACAGGCCCTCCCTTCCCCCTGGAGAAGGAGAGCAGTCCTAGAGATGCTCCAAGTGGAAATACAACTGCTGCACCGACAGGCCGATGGGCAAAATTATAATATATGCACTGTGCAAAGAAAAGAGGCATGTACATCAATGCAGGCGTTATGCTATATTCAGTGAGTTAGCGCCAAGCAAAGTTGTTTGTGTGACTTTGTGCAACATTTTGCATGGCACACATTACCACCCAGAAAAAGGTAGTCATAACTCTGGGCGAAAACAAGAATAGGGGGTGTGGACACAGCAGCAACAGACAACATGGCCATAAGCAACAACAGCATCATGGTGCACCTGATGACTGCAGCCAATGAGGAGGCTGAGGGCGCAGATGGCCACCCTTGGCCACTTCATATGCCATGGAAGAGACATGCTGCACACACATCCAGTCCCCCCATAGGGGTACACCACCACAATACAGCACACACAAGCAGCACTGGGGGAATGGAGGGTAGTGAGGGGAGGATGTACAGATGGCCAGGCTGCACCACATAGTAGGTGTTGCCACATGGCTGGGGATATCCACACAGTGCACATGTGCCAGTGACAGGAATGCCCCTCTCATCAGTGTGCCTGTATGATGGTATGTGTATGCCCCCCCAGCACATACCGCACACCTGTCCAGGCTCCCCCTATCACAAATGACCAGTCATGTGTATGTTATTGTGGGAATCCCATGGCACTGGTGCAGCGTATGTGGATCACAGGACAGTATGACTGTGGTGTCCACTGACAGAACACACCTGTGAGCTGTGCATGTCACCATGTGGATAGCAGCAGTCATTGTTGCCTGACACACCGTAGGCATTGTTGTGTCCCTCACAATATCAGCTACTATGGTAGTGTACTGTCTGATACACACTGTAGCAGGAATAACAATATGTCTATGGCATGCAGCACAATTACCCGTTCCTGTGGTGCTAATCCCCTGGGCCACAATAGTCTGTGCTTCTGTGTTCAAACCGAGCCGGCAGCTACCAAACTGTTTATCATGTCTGACATACAGGTGGAGCTGTGAGTGCAGCCAGCCTGCAGCTACTGACCTGTAGTTCCAGTCTAACATATAGGTGGAGCTGTGTGCACCATGCAATAGTGTTGGGCAATCTACATGGTAATACATGCAAAGCAGGCCATAATGAGATGCTAATGTGGCTGTTTACCCATGGATTGCCTAAGTAGGCACATTTACATAGGAGCTTTGAATATAGCAAAATTTAGCACCACGCTAATGTGTTAGCACCGGGCAAACATGTTAGCACCGGGCAAATGAGTTAGCCCCAGGCAAACCTATCAAACCCATAGTACAGTTCTGCTGTGTTTGGCCTGCAATGTTGTTTGCAGTTGTTGTGCACCACTTCATTGCTATCACCCACATTGGCCACCTACTGCAACTCTGCCTTACTCTACCTCTGTGTGCACTGGGCTGCTGTTGCAGTTTGGACTGCCCGGGTTGCTATATTCAGAGCTGTCTTATTTGCTGGGCTATTTTTGCGCTGCACTCTATGCGCTGTGTGCACAGCTTCATTTGCACGCTATATTCAACTGATTTAGCCCTGGGGTTATTCCTTTGAATATAGCGTGCAAATGGTTCCAGGCTAATTTTGCATGCTGTGCAGTGCTAATTTTGCCTTGGGGGCTAAGTTTTGAATATCTGGCCCAGATCTTTTATCAGGGACACTATGCAATTCTTGGAATTGATACAGGAAATAGTTGTGGAGCCAGATGACATTCTGGTGACACTGGATAGTCAATCCATGTACACTAATATTCCCCACAGTGATGGCTTAATTGCTCTAAGGGAGGCATTATGTGTGAGAACATCCTTTTCACCCAGCTTTCTTGAATTTTTGGTAAATTTAACTGAGATGGCTTTAACTAAATATGTTTTTCTGTTTGGTACTGATTTCTATCACCAAATAAAAGGGACGGCAATGGAGGCCGCTATGGTCCCCAATTATGCTACAATTTTTCTGGCCCAGTAGGAAGAACAGTTTATATGAATAGATTTTTTGAAAAATATGTACGTAGACGCAATGAGTGGGGAGTGCTAACATTTGATTAAATAAATACACTTTTATAGTATGCTGTCCTGTGGTGTGGTGCAGTTGTTTGAGATGTAGCCGAGAGTTGCTCTTTTTTTGGATTGTGGTACTTGTATTTCCGCTCCTCTGTGGAAGTCCTGAGCCGTGTTTTTTCCTTTAGTTTGCCTCTAACATGTAAGACCCCAACACAGTGTATGTCCTCCCAGATGCCTTAGGGGTAATGGTGCCACTACATTGCACCCTCCCAGGTCACTGTAGATGTTTGTGGTGGCTTCCAGGCTTTTTTCTTTCTCAATAGCGAGAGTGTTCATGTCCAGAAAGAAGAAAAAGCATGATACCTCCACCCAGAGACCGAGTTAGGTGAATCTGATGACTAGTCAGTAAAACCCCTTGGAATACTGTACCTGCCCACATCCTACTGTGGTCATCCCTTTTACAGAACCCAAATTAACACAAGTTTCTCCAAAATAGCATGCACTGTTACTATAGAGACAATGATGAGAGATGACTTGTAACAACACAACTTTATTTCAGGGAATACCCTGAAAAGGAAAAGAAGATAGTGCAGTGAACGCCAACAAACTGGTTGATCTTCCATTGCACTATCCAGGCTCATCCTGAATGGTGACCACCTTTAAATGCTCTATGCAGACACATTCGAAACACCACACACATTCTCAGGTTGGCACTAACCAAGCCCTCAGCAGGCACAGCCAAATAACAGTTCTTTCAGGCTTTCTTTAAAAAATGCCTAACCAGGCCAGCCTTTGTTTTCTGCCCACCATCATACCCAGGTCACAACAGAGTTATTTTATGGATCCTCCTGTACTGGAGTCTGCTACCATCACCCACATAGTACCAGGATTTTCCCTTTTAACGTGGGAGATCCTTTTATATCAGTTCCTGGGTACCCAGGGTTTGATGGATACAGACCTATTGATGATGCCACAGGTTGGCCAGTGGGGGTGCACTTTAATTGTGAGCAGCTTGTTCATTTAAAAACCACAGAACCCAAAGCCTATGCAACTGCTTAAATGGAAAATGGAAACCTCACCCCTGAGGTCTTTATACAGGTCCTGGCCTAATGGCCACATACAAGGAACAGATTCCCCAGATAAACAGTTAATTTCATTTTGAGCAGCGCAAGCCCAGATCTGACTCATTAAGACAGATGGCTCCTTCCTCAGGGCCTATGGTCC
This sequence comes from Neoceratodus forsteri, assembly GCA_016271365.2. Lineage (NCBI taxonomy): Eukaryota > Metazoa > Chordata > Ceratodontiformes > Ceratodontidae > Neoceratodus > Neoceratodus forsteri. The sequence goes on from CM057456.1 coordinate 376,592,659, forward strand.
TTCAGCCTCTGCAGTCTCTCTCAATCAGCTCTGCTGCCACACCAGTCATCCTGCACTCACTCTCATGTACTGGCTTCACTGGTTCTTCTTTGAGGTTCGTCTGGCTCTTTCACTTCTTGACCACTGTGTGTCCATACCGACAAACACGTCACATCTTCCAATCCCTCCAGACATTCACAGCCTGACAATCTGGTTGTCATACCTGCTAACAAACCCTGCAGCAGCCTTGCTGCATCTTCTCTTTTCTGTCACACTTGTTACACACTCACACTTTCAGCATCATCTCTCCTGGTGGCTAGCACGTGAATTCCCCCCCCTTCCCTTCCTCAACAAGAAAGGCTTTAATCAAGATTCATCTTTCAGCAATGTACAGTCTGTTATAGTGAAGCTTGAACCCTCCATGGATAGCAGTCCTGCCTCTCTAAGATCTCAGACAGATGTGCTACAGCCAGCATAGCCCCTATTTCTTCTCTTGAAAATGTCTGGCTTCCATCAGCTCAGCAGGGTGTCAGTTAAGTCCAGCCAGCTCTGGAGATCCAAATAACGAATGACTATTGGCCCACAATAGGGTCACTGACATAATCAATCTTCCAGCATCCCAAAGGCCTCTGTAGCTTTGCATCTCCATCCTGCCCCCAATTGGCTGACTGCAAGGGTCATGGGGCATTAAGATGGTTGCAAGCATGCTGTACAGTGGCTCTGTCCTAAATGTTCCTTTCTCCAGGGCTCCTGCATATAAACAGCATTCTGTGTCCCCTGATTCATGTTGCCAAGGTGTACTAAGGCATCTGGTGTCAGTGGGGCACTGCTCAGAGTAGTTCCCCCGCCATCAGTGATGGCCTTTAGTGTGCAGTTGGAGCAGCACTGCAGAATGGCACAGGATGTGTCAAAGAAAGTCCAAGTCCTGCAAGCTCCTACTGATCCCCCACAGCAAAGTTCCAGTCCCGGGAGCTAGAGGGAGCAGGATCAAACATAGCAGCAGTCCAGTTGGGGCTGCATGGAAACAGGTAAGTCTCACATTCTTGTGGTGGTTACGCACAATAATCAGTAATACTACTGCTGAGTCATAAAAAGCACTAGTCAACAAAAGCCACACTCAGAGACCACAGAATGCAAATGTTCAAAAGGATGTCAATGAATCCGCAGGAGCCAAATAAAAACAAATATCCAGAAAAATGTATTCACAGGTAGTGAGAGCCAAGGTAAAGGAGTCCCTGGTGCTTTGACTTGGAATGAGTCATAAGGGTAGCCATTTATACACATTTTTAATTTATTAAATAGGAAGGAGACCAAAGCTCTAATTTATTTACTTGGACAAGAAGGTCCACATTAGCCAAAACTGCAAGCTCTTAAATGTTTTTGCTATTTACTTTTCTGTTTATTGACTTTAATCTGGCTAATCCTGTAACCCTTACCCCACCCACCATCTGGATTAAAAAAAAAAACAGATGCCCCCACAGCTGATGTTCGACACAGAATTAGCAATGGAGAACATCAAAGCAAAGAGCAGTGTTGCAGCCTAGGTTAGGGGATTTTGCAATAGTTAAAGCTGCCAACAGTGCTAGTACTGCTCTCCCTCCCCATGCCCTCAGGGAGAGAGAGTGGTACTGTACTTTCACCAGTACTAACCCTAGCAGTATCTGCTATTGTAGTTCACAACATAGTTCTGTGCTTTGATGTTTTCCGTGGATGATCTGTAGCTCACCTTAGCCATGGGGGGTGGGGTCATCTGGAAGTTTGTTCATGTGGAAATGGTGGGCAAAGGGGGGTCATTGGATCACCCAGTTAAAATTCACCAAAATCAGAAAAGCAAAGTATAAAAACAATTTTGGGGTTGGCAATTGGCTAATGTGGACCTACTGGTTCAAGAACATTAATTGGAGATAAGGTTTCCTTAACTTTTACATACCAGTCATCATGCTACTTGTGTGATCCCTTATGATAAAAGGGCAGTAGGGACACACAGCCTTGTGCTGTCATGCCAAAGATCTTCTAGCTGACTAACAAAGAAGTTAAAAGTACTCCAGAACAAAAAAGTAACAACTGGTGACTTATCTTCTTTAAGGCTGCCATCTAGTTTAAGTATGAACGTGTTTATGTCGTGAGTGTTAATGTGTGTGTGTGTATATGTTTGTGTGTGTGTGTGTGTGTGTATGTGTCTGCAGGTTTAGGCATGCAGGCACACTACTGTACCGGTTGTGCAATTTCTTCAGGTATTCTCATTATGTTATTGTGGCTGTAGGATCCCTAAAGATGGTGACTCCAGTTACTGAAGCTGCCCATGCTCGTACCATCACTCACCTATGGCAAGCAACATTTAATAATCATGACAACTCTGTAACTGCTTGTGCCAGTCTGGGTCCCACTATCCCTAGATGTGGGCACCATTTGGGGAGGCTACTTTCAGAAGGGGATTGTGGATTATCAATAGACAAAAATCCTACATACAATTCAAGCTCAGTCATGTGTGCAGTCTACTGGTGCTCACAGAAAAAGAGAATCACTGCCATTGCAAACTAAACAATTTCTTATAGATTTTAGTCTTCAGAACTGTAGCAGATGGTACTCCACGCCAAATCCGAACAATTTCTTATTTCCACACTAGATGTCAGTATACACTATCCATTTGCTTGTCATACCCTTTCTGCAGTTTCTTGCAGTCATAATTCATATATACAATTCAGTAATACATAGACCTAGGCTTGTTAATGAGGTGGAAAAGCAGTATGTAGAATGCAATTATGTGGACAGTTCTTGAAAAGTATGTCAAGTTTATAATGTTTGGTAATTGAGGGCATGGCAAGCACAGCCACGGCTCATCCAGTGAATTTTAAATGGATGCTGTCAACTCTATTTGCACCATATTATTTATAGTTGAAAATCCACATTTTATGATTGCTTACATTCTTAACAACTCAGCTGATGTTGCTGGTTGCTTTATCTGCTTCCTTTCATAGTAGAACTGAAATACATGTCTAACCGGGTTGCCCTGGATGTTGCGGTTACTACTCTTGCCTTGTGGGCTTAAACAAAGTGAGAGGCCTGGGCTCTGATTTTCCTGATGGGGGCCGGGGTTAGAATCCAGATTTGTTAAAGTCTACCCTGGTGCCTCCACCCAGAGTAAAATGTAAGTGGGCCTGGTGTCAGAGCAGTACAACCCCTTGGGATGCCGTACCTCCCCACATCCCCACAGTGTCCCCCTGCACATGAAAAATCACAGTGCAACCTTAAAGTCAATGAAAAATTAAATTAGTGACTTACCACTAATAATACACTCATGAGATAAATTGAAAAATATCAATACAATATTTACTAAGGGATAGTTATAAGACATGGGGAAATGCAAAGCAAAATTGTTTTTGGAAGAAACTCAAACTTTCATTGCAAGACTAAAATTAAGTGCCTGACTAGACTAGGTCAGTAAACACTTAACACAGTAACTATGCCCTCTCCCTCACCACCACCACCAGGCAAGACAAGACAGTTGCAAATAAGACTGTAAATCTTTTGGTATTACCGACTTACCTGCACTGGGGACACCACCCAGTGGTACCAGTTTAACCCTTAAACCTTAAAGGCAGCTCCTGCTGCTTCACTGGGTACCCAGCTGTAGGAACGGTACGGGCCTGGTGATGTTGCAGCTAGCTGGCTAATGGTAGTGCACTTTAAAACAGAAATATATAAACCCAATCCCCACAGGCCATTCAATTGCTTAAATGGCAGAACCTCCAAATGAGGTATTCGTAACTCCTGGCCCATTGGCCAAATCTATAGATTTGGTTGCAAATCTTTGTACCAACTTTCCACAGTTGCAGGGCAAGCCCTGAGAGTACTCATGGTTCTGGTGTGCCAGACTCTCTGTCAACTGGGATACTCTTCCTCCTTCCTTCAGGTGCAGGTCTTCTCAGGATGATGGTTCAGTTGTGCAGTTGGGGGGCAGCTAGAAGATGTAGGTCTCAGGTGCCTCTGTATGTAGATTAGGGCCTCTATATCTGCAGTCATTTGGATGACTCTTGCTCTTCCCTCGTCCTCCTTCACAGGACAGACTAGTCTAAGGAGCAGGAGCCACACATCTCACACCCATGACTAGGCTTCAGAACCTTAGTGTGGAGTGTTAACTAGTACCTGGCAGTAGTACTAAACAGTCTTGTCCCAGACTATCTGCAGCATTGATGCATGCTTTCTCTCACAGTTGTACTCAAGCAGTCTCAGATGCCCACAGGCTGGTATCTGTGGCACACATTTAACTCCTTTTCTCTCAAGGCAGGTCACAGTCTCTCATAGGACAATGTCACCCTGACACTTTCAATAGACACACAGGTCAGTCTCTGTAGCATATAGGTTGTAGAAATTTTTGGTGTCACTCCCTAATCAAGTGGCTGTGGAAGCCCAGGCAGGCTCCCTGAATGGCTCTCGCCAGCAGACTTGCCCTCCTCACTCTCTAAGAGCTCACTGCCAGCTCCCTCCTCCGAGCTCACAGTGGTCTGACAGCCTCACTCCAGTCGGTCCAGTACCACCCCCTAGAACAGAGACACATGGGACCCAAAAGCATGATGTCAGACTCCTAACAAAGAGTGCTGAAAACACATCTTTTGAATTAGAAGCACCCAGGTGGAATTCACTCCTTTAAGATAGTAAGAAACTCCGCTTTATTTTCTCAGGCCTAGTTTTATCTCTGACTTTGATATTAGCTGTTGAAGCTTGACATACTGTAACTCATTAAGGCCCCAGTCTAGGCTTACAGGAGCTAAACATATCTTATTTCACATGCCTAATGTTGCTTGTACCTTAACCCTGAATGTCTTGGTTTGATGGTTTGACTATCCATTGTAGTAGTAGGCCTGCATAGATGCCTTATACAATGATATCTTTTGATATATATTTGTTACACATTTTAAAAGGTAATGCTAATTTCTAGGCAAATAGTTTGTATGTGATATAAAGAATATTAAATGACTGAGGTAAGGGTATTTTTCCTTAGAGAGGCTTGATTATCATCCATAAACCATGGAACCATAGCACCAGAATTGTTAGAAGACTGTGAGCAGCAAGCAAGCAGCCAGCCTCAGAAAGTAATACCTATACAATATAATGCATGTAAAAAGCATCCAGAACCAATAGTAATCAGGGTTAGATTTTATTTTTGCATAACATTAAAAAGTAATAGCTTTCCGTAAGTGAGAATGAAGAAAAAAACGAATGATAAGAGATACCATGATCTCAGAATACCAAAATATAGGTGTAGCCCTCCCATGCTGGCCTTAACCAAATACCATGTCACACAGGTGTTATAGTTCAAAGGGTCTTGGTGTAACTGATGTAAAGCAGTACGAAGAAAGAGGGTGATTGTGGTCTGTAACACACAGTGAGAAAGCAGTTAACAACTAGCTTTGTCTTCCAACAATCCTAGCAATCTAGAGGAGCAGCTGCATTGGTGCCCATAAATAAACTTGATATTAAAATGTGAAATAGTTCAGCTGGTCCAGTCTAAGTAGTTTGCACAGGTGATGAACACATGGAAATCTAACAGTGTGCTGTAACAGTATTAACACAACTCAAACTGGGTTTTATACCACACAAAAAGTCTTTACAAATGTTTCCTAACAGACATCCAAGGTCACTAGTTTTATGAATTCAGACTTACCTAGGATGGCGTCAGATTTTCTTGAGTCCTGGCACAGCTACAGTAGCCCTGCACCACTTTTCACTGGCAGACAGTCAGTTGGAGCAGAGATTCTGGCACTATCAAGTGGACAAATTTAACCACTGCATTAAACAAATAGATAAGAGAAAGTATTCTCTAGCTACATAGGGCTGAACAAACCAGCCCATTCTGAGTTTCTCAGTAGGGGTCTCCAGTGATCCTTATTTCCAATCCAGCCTTCCACCCCACCCCATCACTAAGACACATGTGGTACACAATGAGAATTTCTTTTTTGTTTTGCTTTATCATTTATTTACCCAGGATGGGCCAGCTAGGATGCAACACCTTGTTTGTAGTGGGATCCAGCTTATACATTTGAAACTTGAGACTTGCCCCAGTTCAGACAGTGAATATTTGGCACCAATAGGGTTTGAACCTGTTATTGTCACTTCCAGAACTGGGTACTCTAACTGCTTTGAGCATTTAAACTGAAGTTAATGTCCCACAGTCCAGCTCCCTAACACCATCTCTGAGTCCCTTAACACCTCCACTCATGCTTCTCTGTTCACCAGGCCCTGATTTGCAAAACAAATCTGGAGGCATGTGAGGCTACTAAACATAATTTGTCTGTGCCTAATCCCAACCCTACTCAGCTTGTAAGACCTACAGTTCTTTACCTCTTGTCTGTCTTGACATGGAAAAATTCACCCCAAAAATCTTCTGTCAATTTAATGTGAGTGATCCCTTCCTCCTCATCCACCTTTTCAATTTGTTGCCACTCTTGTTGATAGCACACCCCTCCCTCTGCTTAGTGACAGTTTTCGTGTATTACAGTTGTAGCCCAAAACATGATGAGATATTTCCTGAAATTTCTGTGATATCTCTAAAGCAATTCCCTGCCTGCCTGCAGTACCACAAAAAAGCCACTTGAAAGAATCTCTTCAGAAATATTGGGAGCTATCTGATCAAGACTTTGGCTGCAACTGCATACTGTAGTTTAATTTTGTAATGGCTTTATTAGATTATTCCTATCTGGACCCCACCGAACATGCTAACAAGCATCTCAGTTGGGTTATCATGGGTAAAATTCATAAATAATACAATTTAATGTATATTAATATATTTAATTATTCATGAAGCTAGCACACTTTCTAATTGGCTACTGTGCTAGGTGTTACTCTCATAGATGTGCGCAGTACAGCTCAGACCAGTGCATCATACTAGTTTTTCATGTTTTTTTTTTAAAGAAAGTAAAGCAAGTAGACTGATAACCATAATAATACTTGCACAAGCAGTCATTTCCTGGGATAACACTCTCGCTGGGGTTAGTGGCCCTCAGCTGAGTCTCGGGCAATCACCCCCCCCCATTCAGGTGTTAAATCTCCAGGGAATGCTAGCTTGTTGAGGCATTGTTGCCTTATTATATTACCTAGATTAAAGCTTTGTCATAAAAGTCATGGGGAATGATTTTCAAAGGTCAGCTTAAGCTGCACCAAAGACAGCCTGCGCCGATTGCCAGTGTGGCAGGGACCCTGTGCCCGATTCTCAATCAGGCAGTGTCCTGTTGGCCATGTGACGTGTCCCACAGTTTGCAGTAACTGTGTTTCTGCACTAAACAGATGGTGCATCTGCAGGTGTGCAGCAAGCTGTGGGACAGTCATGTGGCAGTCGCGCCCCTGGACAGTGACCAGCACAACCCAAAACGCAAGCCCCTTGCTATTATAAATAATGACGTTCCTGGTGATCTACTGGACCCCCTTCCCATCCCCGATCTGCCCATATAATAAACCACATAACTGTCCCTGGTGGTCTAGTGGACTCCCCCACCTTGGAAGGCAGTGCCCCACCACCCTGTCCCCGCTGTCCCATCCTTGAGCCGATGACTAGCACAGCCCTCCACTCAACATCATGGCTGGCCGCCAACTGAGCTTTCAGTGAGCACATACTGTATACAGTATGCATTAATTGACTGACAGCTCAGCTGCCCTATGAATCAATTAGCGCATACTGTATACAGCACGCGTTCATTGAGGATGTGTTTTTTTAATAAAAGGGGATCAGTGGTGAGGATCTGTAAGCAAAGTTAGTAGTGGATGTAAACAACTGGAACTACTGCTTTCCACTTTTAGTGAGTTTTCAGCAGCTACTCCCCACAAAGGTGCACCAAATCTCAATCTCATACTCTGCATTTGTAAAATGCACTAACTTATAATGTACAAATCAGTATTTTATTTACTTTCTGATTGATTGATATGTTTAGTGCAAGAATTTAAAGTTTTAACAAGGAATACATACTGCATTGAGAACAGTTAATTTCTGGATGTGTTCTGTTGGACGGGGGATAGAGGAAACAGAACATACAACACTGGTGGTGCAATAAAAGTGTGCAAAATTATAAGGGGTGTATACAAAATTATGAAGGACAACAGGGTTAAGTTAAAAGCCGCACAAAATGCAAACACGGCTGTAGCTCCAATGTATACTTTTGTGCTTTGTTCCAAACTGGAAAAATCACTTTAGTAAAGCAGAGCCTCTCAAACCTCCTATTTTCTCTGCAGCAGAACCAGCACAAACATGAGTTTCACATTTCAGCTCCACAACCAATCTTGGAGGAGGTTTGGGAGGCTCTGCTCTTCTATGGTGTTTAGCATCTAACATGAACAGTTGTGCAGAAAGAGGACATTGTACAAAAACAACTACATAGTACCAAAGGACTATTGTAAGTAATCAATTGTGCACATATGTACAGTAGCTATGAAAACATAACCCAGGAAGGCATTAAGTAACAGAGCAGCTGAGAAAAATAAATATACAAGTGAGGCAAAGAAGACGGAGGGGTAAGAATGTGGTGAGTGGATGTGGGAAAAGAAGAAAGGAGGGTGGTCAAGTGCATCATTGTTGTAGCACCTTTTTTGTCTGACTTCAGGACAAATCAGGGCCTTTCTAAGGTGGTTGAGCAGACTTTTGCTTCCCTCTCCTCAGAAACAATTAGCACCTGAAGCTCAGCTGAAGGTGAGGGATTTGTTTTAACCTGGGAGTGAAGTGAATTTGTAAGGTTTCAGCACCATTATTGTCTGACTTCAGGAAGAATCAGATGACCTTTCAATTTAATCCTCACAGGTCTATGACCCCCTCCCCAGGGCATGTGACCCCAGAAGTTTGAGGACCACAGGAACAGGAGGATGGCATCTGTTCTGGACAGTCTGTGTGGCATATGCATGTAAGTCTGTGGTACAGCAGGGAACTTTGACAGGGTAAGGGGAATGGACAGAGAAGGGGCAAGTGGAGGGAGCAGTACCCTATCTGAGGTAGGCCTACATAGGGGTACACAGAACAGGAGGTTAAACACCAATAGGCACTACATCCTATCTGGGTAGGCCTGTACAGAGGGATTAGGAGCTTACAACTAGGAGATGAAGACTAGGCATGGAGGAGGGTTGGTTAGTTGTAGGAATTTGGGAGAAACTATCCCCGGGCTATGCTTTGTAGATATGGTCACTGCCCAATCTGCAGGAGGTTTGAGATGCTCCATGCAGAGTTGCAGACAGCATGAGGGAAAATACTTGGGCAGTTCAGACAACTGAGTTGGGATCATGAACCACTGTCCACTACCCCATCTCCCGCATAGTCCCATTGCTCCCAGGGGATGGAGGGTAGTGGAAGGAGGGAAGGAGGAGGGGAAAGAGCAGGGATTGAAGTGGAGGGGTACAAGGGGGGTACAGTGTACCGTCACTTTTTAAAATCGAGTGATACATTTAATGTGTGACCATATGCTGATCATGTGCAGAGTACCACAACTTTTCATTTGAATGCTTTGACCCCTGGAAAAGAAGGGGGTGGGAAGCAGATTGAGGGTTCCATGAAGGACCCTCCAGTAGTGACCACAGACAGTTTTGCACCCCTGGACAACGTGCAGCTACCTCACTCCCTGTTGTGGGCCAGGCAGGTAGCGGGATCCCAACCAGGGATCAGGTAGTTGTGAATGCACCACACAGCGTCAGAGGAGTAAGGGGAGGGGTAAGCAGGGTCTTCATAGTCTGGAATTCTATGTATGGGGTGTGGAGAGGGTGATGAGCAGGGATGGGTTTGCAAAAGGGAAAGTGAGATGCCTTTCTGGTGCATTGGCCCTGAGGGATGAGGCCCAATAAGGGAGGATGCTTGACAGGATAAGGGAGGTGCCACATGTCCTAAGGCACTTGGGTACAAAAGACTTGGCAAGCCATAGTCTGGAGGTTGCTAAATTCAACTTCAGAAGACTGGGGAGAGTACTGTGAGGAAAGGCAGCTAGATTGGCCTTTTTAAGGGTGCTGCATGTATTGACTAGGGAAGGGGGTAGGGTGAGGTAGGAAAAAACAGAGACCTTTAATATCTGGTTGAGGGAAAAGTGGTACATGGATTGGTGGGGGACTGGGGAGGATTCTGGGCTAGAAGGCTGTTTAAGGAAAGTGACCTTCATCTCACAAGGGAGGGAGCTAGTGCACTGGGCCAGAAAGTAGATGTCTACATGGACAGCCTTTTTTTTTTTTTTTTGTAATTTCTTTTTCTGTCCCCTCTCACACTGTCATCAAACTCCCTCCAGTCCCACAAGGGTGATCTCTGATCTTGACCTTACTTTAGCTCCTGAGGTGCCATCTTCCACTAAGCTACAGCACCCCCCCACCCCTGGGTGAGGATGGGTGGAGGGAATAGATCCCCAAACATTTCTAGTTTTGTCAGGAAGCAACCTCTTTGCAAGGCAGGGAGATGTGGTGGCAATGGGAGCCCTTTGTTGTCAGGTACAGGGCTCACACTACAGAACTGACATTTCTCCTACACTGTGGTAGGCTTCCTCAGCGCTCTAACAGATCCAGAAGCAAATAGTTTGATACCTTTTATTGGACCAACTTAGATGTTAGAAAAAGAACAAAGTGCCTAAGTTTTTGGGCCAATCAAGCTTAGGCACCTTGTTCTTTTGGTAACATCTAAGTTGGTGCAATGAAAGGTATCAAACCATTTGCTTCTGGATCCCGCTGTTCTTTCAAGGACCAATACAGCAACTAAACTAAATCTGTTTGTCATCAGAGTTCTAAGGAAGACTACAATTTGGTAATGAAGGGGGGAGGCGGGTGCTTTAGTAGTCTTTTAAACTGAAGAGGGCATAGCTGATGCTAGGAACCCCCTTGTAGGTGGCAAGTACAGAGTTGACCCAGCAGAGGCTCCCCCAACACAGAAATGGGGCCAGGGGAAGCCAGCAGTGGCAGGAACAAGGGACAAGTGTTGGAGGTGTTGATGCCGGGTTGACACCTATAATAGGGTGTTATCTGACACCATCAACTCCCTTGCACCTGTCCGTGTACAACCCAGAACTTCACACCTGAGGTCCCCATGGTTTGATGGAGACCTCAGGGAGATGAAGAAGATGGGTCAGAGATTAGAGCGCTGTTGGAGGAGGTCACGCCTGGAGGTGGACAAACTGGTCCTGTGTATGCACTATCGTGCATACCAGGAGGCAATCAACCATAAGAAGGCAGTGTTTCTGTCCAGGGAGATTGCTGCCGGGAAAAACCGACCAGCTTTGCTCTTCCGGGCTGTGAATAGACTTCTCCATCCTGTCTGTTTGCAGCCCGGGAGGGCCTTTTCCTAATATAGATTGTGAGGAGTTTACTTGGTTTTTCTTGGACAGGGTGTCCTTGATCCGGTGGGAGGCTTCTTCAGCCTGCAATACTATAGCTGACAGTGGTCGCCTAATGTGTTCTGAGTGCACTCCGCCTAGCTGGGGGGAGTTTAGTCCAGTGGAGGTTAGTGAGGTTATTGAGGTGGCAGTCAATTTGAAGCATACCTTTTGTGAGCTGGAACCAGTGCCAACGCATTTCTTAATGAGATGTGTTGACTCTGTTGGCCTGGTGTTTGCCTTGATTGTACGGTGTACCTTACTTGAGGGGGTCTTTCCGGATGCCTTGAAGGAGGCTCTGGTGAGACCCCTTTTAAAGAAATCATCTTTGGACCTGGAGATCAAGGCAAATTACCATCCTATCTCCAACCTTCCATTTCTGGGGAAGGTGGTGGAGAAGGTGGTAGCGTTTCAGTTGGAAGAGCACCTTGTGACTCACGAGTTGTATGATCCCTTCCAGTCGGCTTTTCGGGCTAGGCATAGCATGGAAACTGCACTTGTTCGGGTGCAGAATGATCTCCTCAGGGCTAGAGATTGTGGGGACAGGACAATTCTTGTTCTCCTCGATCTCTCTTCAACATTTGACACTGTGGACCATTGTGTGTTGCTTGTCCGCCTCAGGGAGTTGTGTGGACTCACCGGTACCGTCATCAACTGGTTTGAGTCCTTTCTTACTAACAGGAGGCAATGGGTTATGATGGTAAATTTCTCATCTACACCCTGTCTCCTTCCTTGTGGAGTCCCTCAGGGTTCGGTACTGGCCCCAATGTTGTTCGTAGTGTACATGCTGCCCCTGTGGGGATCATTAGGAAGTATGGTCTAAATTTTCATTGCTATGCTGATGATACTCAGCTATATTTGTCCTTTGCCCCAGGAACATCCAACGCAGTGGATGTGCTAAATATCTGTCTGGCCGAGATTAACGACTGGATGGCCTCCAGCTGGTTAGACGGAACCCTAACAAGGCGGAGGTATTGGTAGTGGAGTCAAAAAGAGTTCATGACAGGATGGCTTCTGACTCAGTAACTGGACTTATTCTTGGAGCTGTGTCATTGAAGGCCTCCTCTTGGGTGCGAAATCTTGGAGTGATTGTGGACAGGGATTTAACCATGGAGGCTCAAATATCTTCCATGGTTTGTACCTGTTTTTTCCACCTCAGAAACATTGCCAGGATCAAGCCTCTTGTTCCGCCTTTGGACCTCTCTACCTTGATACATGCCTTAGTCACATCTAGGCTTGACTACTGCAATGCACTCTATCTCGAGGTCACAGGGGGATCTCTCCACAGTCTGCAGCTGGTGCAAAATGCTGCTGCCTGGTTACTGACTGGGCAGCAAAAATGTTGCCATATTACACCGGTATTGCGCGAATTGCACTGGCTGCCAGTCAGGTGGAGAATCCTTTTTAAGATGGGTCTTCACACCTACAAGGCCCTACATGGGCAGGGCCCTGGTTACTTGTCAGTCCTTCTGATACCTGCTCCCTCTACCCACCCTCTCCGATCTTCTAGTGGTGACTTCCTGACCATTCCTAGAACAAGGCTTAAATCAGCCGGTGACAGAGCTTTTAGTGTTGCACTGTTCTATGGAATTCATTACTAGCTCAGGTCAGAGAGGCCCCCCCCCCACTATAGATATTTTTAAGGCCCGCCTGAAGACACTCCTATTTTCACAAACATTCGATGCTTAGATTAGGATTTATTTTAGAGTTCATGATTTATTGGAGTTATTTGTTTTATTTTTGTATAAAAATGTTTTATGTTTCTGTGTTTTAAAATGCTGTTTGAAATTTGTACGGTGCCCAGAGCCTCTGGGATTGGGTGTCTTTTAAATAAATTTACCTTGCCCTTGCCTTACAAGTGAAGGTAGTGTAACCCCCAACTGGACCCCTATTTAACTAGTAGGCACACCTCCCATAGTCTAGGGGAAAAGAGAGGGGCGGGGGTACAAACCAAATTAATTTTCTAAATTTGCAGATGTAATAGAAAGGCACAAAGGTGTGTACATACAAGACACAACCAGACCTATGCCAAAACCCAGGTCCTGAAGAGAGAACGTTTTGCTAAGGGCTATGCTAGGTTTGCACTTCAGGATAGGGGTACCCAGTAAAACCACACAAGGAGGCGATAACTAGATTGTCCATACCAGGTTGGGATTCTATGGACCCCCAAGGGTTTACACTGGCACAAGGCAATGCAGAACACATCTGTAGGAACAGTACATCAAACCTCCCATAAAGCATAGGATTTGACTCTGGAATGTGGAAACTAGCCACAGAGAACACACACAAATCTTTTGGAAAAGGTGGCACACAGACAGTACGTGGTACATTTCCCATATTACATAGGCTAAGATGTGGCACACAGGCCATGATGGAGCACTCAAAGCTCAAGACTGGCAGAACCCACCTAAAAGGGGTAAACTGGAAAAACCCACATGTGAGGGGTAAAACCTCTTCAGGCATTGGCCACATGCACTAGAAGAAAACAGGTGCCTTTTACAGAACCTGAAGTGCTGAACTGGTCACTCCAGATGGGGGGGGGGTCCCACCTTTTGCTTCCATGTCCATACCCAGCCATTCTTTCAGAATTACACTTCACAAATACTGAAACTGGAGAACTTGATGCTGCATAGAAATGTTTATCAAATTTAACATCAGAAACACCACTTGGGTGTAAGGTTAAAGCCCTGAACAAAGGGCAAGCCACATCTGGGACATCCACTATTGTCAGAGATCTTTAAAAACACAAAGTTCTTGAGGGAATCCTCACAGAATTGGGTGAAATAGTCCCTTTAGCAGAGTCACCCCAGAGAAAAAGGCAGGTACAACTCCTGGGTGACTCTTAGACAGAAAATCTACTCACAGATGTGTACACACAGGCAGCTTTACCAAAGTTCTGGGTTGGACCAGGGGATTGCCCCTAAAATCCACAGCAGTCCCCTTCATCCCACACTGGGATAAAGACACAGGAATTCCTGGGGACGGTTTCCACCTCTTCACTAGTCAGGAACAAGCAGTCCTCCACTAGGGTGAGAAAAACAGATACTCCACACACTGCACCTCACTCACTGAGCTGCTGCTGGAACTCACTCCAGCTTGAACTGAACTCAGAATTCTAAACCTCCCCACTCACAACAACAGCTGTGTAGCTTATGTTGCTGTGAGAGTTCAAAATGACATCACCTCACCAGCTCTCAGGTGAAACCAACAGCAGAGAGGAACAGAGTAAAAATCCATTTACTAGATAATCACTAGCTGCTTTCCCTACCTAACACTGACACTGATGGGATTCTAGTAACTCCAGGGAATGGGGGTGGTTACAGTAGCAAGTGAGAGACCAGGTAGCAAATGTACACTTATTGGAGCAGGTGCTGGAAGAGACAGGGAGGAAGTGGAGAATATGAGGAAAGGATCAGGTAGGAGAGGAGGGAGTAAAAAGGAGGTATGGAGGTTGGTTTGCTTAAAATGCCTGAAGTTTAAACAATAAAATCATTGAACTGCAGATGTTGACAGCAGATGTTAAGTTAGACCTAGTGGTCATTTCTGACAGTTGGGCTGGTGGCAACAATGACTGGGATCTAGTGGTTCCAAGGTATATCTTCTTTAGGAGAGACAAGAGCAAGAGAAGATGAGGGGAAGTAGCCCTATACATTAGGGAAGGAATCAAAGCAACAGAGAACGGAACTCTAAAAAGGAGGGGGGGAGGCAAATCTATCTGGTGCAGATAACAACAGCTGTATGTGTACCCACCCCTACCCTCCTATCTGCACAAAAATGTGCAAGTGGCACTGCCTATGGGATGTAGGTTGGCACCTGGGTTCATGGTTAGAATTGGATTTGCATATGGTGCAGTGCCTCCATCTATGGGGATCTTAGTAGCAGAAAACTGCCAGGGTGCTTCCCCATAGGAAATTAATACAGCTCCCTCCCTTGGTGACAGGTAGATTAGTAACACAATCCTCTCCCCACTTATCTTTCTAAACATGCAAATATTACACTATACAACAATGGCAAATACTTCAACAGTTGCAGATAAATAACCAAAACAGTTTATTTTGAGGTCTGGAAAATAAGGTAGGGGACAAGGGATACAAAGGGAGTAAAACATTTACCAATCAGATATGAATAAACACTGTAACCAATCAGACAGGAATAAACACAGTAAGAAATCACAACACAGTATTACCTTTGCCCCAGTCCCTCTCTCCCCCCATTGGTGCACCAGTTAATCCCACAGGCCCTGTGGGAGCTCCAAAATCCTTAGTGTGCATGAAACGAGGAGTTGCAAGCCTGTGACAAGTGAACACTGGGTGCAGCACCGTTGCAGTGGGTGGATGTTGCAGTTGCAAAATACTAATTACACCAGTGGATGTAAACACACAGATGATTCTGATTGTAACTGTTGCTGTGGGCTTAGTTTAAGATTGCGCAGGAAGCCCAGGTGGTAAGCTAACTAGCTAGCTGAACAGTTAGAAAAGCAATTGTATGGGTAAAGTCAGTACTCATGACCTTCTGATGACTAGGTGGTGCAGGCGTTGGGGAACATCTCCCCTTGCTGGTAGTTGGGAAGAGCAGTTAGGCTGGTGTGGATGACGGTGATCCTCTTCATCCCATGGAGGGACTTGTCTTCACCCACTTCAAAAGGTAGGCCAGCACTTGTCTTCACCATACAGAGGGACTTGTCTTCACCCACCTCAAAAGGTAGGCCAGCGATTAGGCAGTCAGTCTTCACCCCACTGAGGAACTTGTCTTCACCCACTTCAAAAGGTAGGCTAGAAATTAGGCAGTTGATCTTCACTCCTCAGAGGGACTTGTTTTCACCCACTTCAGAAGGCAGGCCAACAGTTATGCAGGCAGGCAGGATCTCAGACCACTGGTCCCCTGTCAAAAATCACAATCTTTTGTGTCAGGATCTTAGAGGCAGTGGATATTTCACTTCACAGAACAATAAACAATTTCTCACAGCAGTCTCTGCTCTTCGTTGCTAAATTTTTAGGCAATTCACCCAGGCTGAGGTAAATCCCCTTGTTTCTGGGGTTTACCAGGTAGCTAGCAACAAATTCCAAAGTTGTAGTTTGCTTTGAATCAAACTTCCAAGTTTCAGGCTGTGACAGCACAAGGAGCTGTCAAAATCAGATGCTTTCTCTTCAGAAGCACTACACAGTTTCTCTCTCAGGGTTAAACTGTCAACCCTAGAATGTTAGTTTTGAATTGTCGACATCTCATTGGCTAAAAGGAATCTCAAGCTCCCCCCCCCGACTTGACTACTGCAGCTACCAATTGGATCCCTTGCTGTCTTCAGGCAGACCACCTCCAACATGGCCGCTCCCATACAGTCTTGTACAACTCCAATAAATATTATATCAATAAAAACATTTTGGCAGCATCTGGCTGCAGGATTAGGACCCTTCTGGTCTAATCCAGTGGTTACTAGGGCCAGTGACACTTTGGGGCCCCTTTGTGAGCTCCCCACTGTACAGCAGTCTGAGGGGGCAGGAAAGGAAAGCAAGTGTGTGGCTCACCGGCCACATCTCTCAGGTGCATGGAGGTGATGAAGAAATGTTCAGAGCTCTCCCCAGATTTGACAGTAGTCCAGGAAAGGGCCAGGGGAGTGAGGAAGCAAGCAGCTTGCCAGCCACACACCTTAGGTGCTTGGAAGCACCACAAAAGACAATCTGCTCCCCGCCCCTGGTTGTAGTCTAGGAGTGGGCCGGGGAGCAAAGAAGTGAGGGTCTCACTAGCCGCAAGAAGTAGGATTATTGGATTATTAAAAATCCAGCATATGGAACAGACAATTACATTTTTATGTGTGAATGGGAAAAGATCCTGAGCGAGGCAAGTAACAAGTTAATGCAACTGATTGTGAGATTTTGTAAAGAACGGGAGAACCAGCTAAGGGAGGAACTGAAACAGTAAGAGAGAGAAGTGTTACATTTCAAAATACATGAAGATTTAGAAATTTTCAATTGAAAACTGAAAGAATCTATTGCAAAATTGGACAGATTTAAAAGCAGCTAAACATGTGAAATTCATATGAGACAAATGGAACTATAGTCAGCTCTCGTTTATCCAATTCGTATTTTACCGGCGCACGTACGTATCCGTCATCAACCGGTTATTTTTTTCCACCCCATTGTGTTATCACCCACATAACCATCACTCGCATTATCCATTTCCGTCATTGATCCTGCATGTTGTCACCTATGCAGCTCACAGTCTCCACTCTCAGATAACCGACCTTCCGAGAGATTATGCTGTGGAAACATCGCAGTTTTTTAGCATGACTTCTAGGCGCTCCAAGCAGACCAATCGAAGAAGCAGTACATCAAGGAGGATCCAGCCACGTTGGGAGAGCTCTGTAAATGTGCCATCACAAACACCATTGTGAAGATTAAGAAAACTACTGCACTGTAGTGTACATTACAGTATTGTAGTACCTAAATAAAACAGGAAACAGTACAGGTACAGTAGTACTGTACAGTAAAACCTGTACAGTACAGAACCTGTGTAGTGTAATTTGCACCTCAAACTTTTTGTGCAGACAAACTGAAGCAGGCAAAGCAGCCACCAATCAAGCAGCCATAAAGTAAGTGTTAGAGCACCACTTCTTGTTAAATGTGGGGTGGGGGGGACAGAAGGCAGAGGAGGGGGTACAGTAATTTTTTTTGCCACAAGTCAAGCAGCCATGAACTAAATGTTGGAGCATCACTTGTTGTTTCATGGGGGAGGGGCAGAAGGCAGAGGAGGGGGGTACAGTGACTTTTTCTGCCACCAGTCAAGCAGCCATAAACTAAATGTTGGAGCACCACCTGCTGTTTCATGGGGGTACAGCAATTTTTTTTTGCCACAAGTCAAGCAGCCATAAACTAAATGTTGGAGCACCACCTGCTGTTTCATGGGGGTGAGGGGACAGAAGGTGGAGAAGGGAGTACGGTGACTTTTCCTGCCACCAGTCAAGCAGCCATAAACTAAATGTTGGAGCACCACAAGCTGTTTCATTGGGGGAAGGCAGAGGAGGGGTACAGTGACTTTTTCTGCCACCAGTCAAGCAGCCATAAACTAAATGTTGGAGCACCACCTGATGTTTCAAGGGGGTCAGGGGGACAGAAGGTGGAGGAGGGGGGTACAGTGACTTTTTCCTGCCACCAGTCAAGCAGCCATAAACTAAATGTTGGAATACTGTACCACCTGTTGTTTCATGGGGGGGGCAGAGGGGGTGGGTATCTAGAGGGCAGAGGGGCACAAGACCCAAGGCAGCATGGATTCACAGCGGGAAGGTCATGCCAGACAAATCTGATAGATTTCTTTGACTGGGTGACCAAAGTAGTAGATCTGGGAGGGTCTGTGGACATGGACTACCTAGACTTTAGCAAGGCATTTGACACAGTCCCACATAAAAGATTAATATACAAGTTAGCCAGCCTGGGAGTGGGTCCCAAGATGACAGCCTGGGTAATGAATTGGCTGGAGAATAGGACACAGAGAGTAATAGTAAATGGAGTCCACTCTGAAGAAAGGGGGGTTACTAGTGGGGTACCACAGGGTTCAGTATTAGGACCAGTCCTCTTCAATGTCTTTATAAGTGACATTGCAGAGGGACTGGAAGGAAAAGTATGTCTCTTGGCAGATGACACAAAGATCTGCAACAGAGTTGATGCTCAAGGTGGTGTGGAAAGGATGAGAAGGGACTTGGCAAGGTTAGAGGAATGGTCAAATGTATGGCAGCTTAGATTCAATGTTAAGAAGTGCAAGGTAATGCACCTGGGAAACAAAAACCCAGGGGAAGAGTACACAATGGGGGATGAGATACTAACAACAACAAAAATGGAAAGGGACCTAGGGGTAGTCATATCAGATGGCCTAAAGGTGGGCAAGCAATGTAAGAGGGCAGCATGGAGGGCTGGGGGGACACTGGGATGCATAAGGAGAGGCATCACCAGTAGAAAACAGGAAGTTATTATCCCTCTGTACAGACAGTTGGTGAGACCCCATCTGGAGTACTGCGTGCAGTTCTGGAGACCCAATCTCTGCAAAGACATAGACAGGATGGAAGCTGTCCAGAGGAGGGCAACTAAAATGGTGCAGGGTCTGCACCGGAAGACATATGAAGAGAGAGACTTAAGAGCTAAATATGTATAGCCTTGAGGAAAGGAGGAGAGGGGACATGATAGAAACTTTAAAGTACCTCAAGGGAATCAACAAAGTCCAAGAGGGTAGCATTTTTCAAAAAAGGGTGTGCAAGAACAAGGGGGCACAATTTGAAGATAGAAGGGGGGTGGCTCAGAGGTAATTTAAGGAAGTATTTTTTCACAGAGAGGGTTGTGGATGCATGGAATGGCCTTCTGGAGGAGGTTGTGGAGTCAAAAACAGTGATGGAATTCAAGCATGCATGTGATAGTCATAAGGCAATTGTAGGGCGTGGGGGTAGGAAGAAGAAGTAGGCTGCTGGTTAACTAGGATCTGCAGCTTATCCATTAGGTAGGGAAATG
Organism: Neoceratodus forsteri; assembly: GCA_016271365.2. NCBI lineage: Eukaryota > Metazoa > Chordata > Ceratodontiformes > Ceratodontidae > Neoceratodus > Neoceratodus forsteri. Next base: position 376,612,442 of record CM057456.1, read on the forward strand.
GGCAGGCTGGGTGGGCCAAGCAGTCCTTATCTGCCATCAAAATCTATGTTTCTATGTACAGCTGTGCAGTACAGTAAACATCAACCTTTTTTTACAGATTGAAGATGCTTACCGTAGACTGTAATCTGCACAGCACAGTATGTACAGTACTGTAAGATGGAGCCTGCAAACAAAAGGGCCAGGACAGCCATTGCTGCAAATGTGAAATGTAGCATTTGTGTTTTCCATACCCAGAATCCAAAATGCTCAAGGTCTGACACAGTAGCCTATGTTTTAAAGGAGCATAAACTGTCAATAGGAAAATCCACAGTTTCAGACATTTTGAGAGAGAAGAACAAGTGGTTAGCATGTTCGTCCTCTGATGCCTCAACTAAAGTAAGAAAGCCTCAGCATAAACAACTAGAGGATGCCCTGTTTTTATGGTTCAAAGATACCAGGATGCAAAAAGTAACCATAAGTGATGATGTTCTGTTAACCAAAGCAAAGTCACTTGGACAGCGTCTGGGTGTGCCAGACTCCTTTTCCTATTCAGTGGGGTGGCTGCAAAAATTTAAACAGCGTCACAACATTAGGCATTACAAACTGTGTGTTGAGGCTGCAAGTGTGGATGAAGGAGTTGTGTCTAATGGACATCTGCAGTTGCAACTTGTTTTGAAAGAGTATGACCCTAATGACATTTACAACATGAATGGATCTGGTCTATTCTTTCGGATGGAACCCAATGCTACACTTTCAACAGGGCCAGTGTCCGGAAAAAAGGAAAATAAAGATAGATTGACAGTGGCACTATGTGTCAATGCAAGTGGCACAGACAAACGTAAGCCAGTGGTCATCTGGAAATTTAACCGCCCTCAGTGCTTTGGAAAGGACTTTGATCCTAACAGTTTCTGCTACTGGTACACTAACAGAAAAGCCTGGATGACAACTGCAGTTTTTGAAGAATGGCTAAAAGAGTTTGACCGATCTATGTGTCTGTGGAGATGGCGTGTAATTTTGCTGTTTGACAATGCTTCCTCACACTCCAACACAGTTCGCCACCGTAATGTCACCCTTCATTTCCTCCCTTCAAACACTACCTCTAAAATCCAGCCATTGGATGCTGGCATAATCCAGAACTTTAAGGCTCTGTACCGATGACAGCACCTGCAGCACTATGTCAACTGCCTGGATGATGGCAAACCAGCAGATGTTAACATCAAGGAGGCTCTGTATTTCATATGGGACAGTTGGCACAATGTGAGCACAACAACAGTCATCAGTTTCTGGAAACATATGGAAATTCTGTACCCTGTTTCTCAGCTGTCTACTGACAACAGTGCCACCAAAGAACAACCTAACAACTCCACTGACTCTGTGGTGCGATCCATCTCCTCCATTCTTGACCAACTGCCTGGCACCACAAATGTCAATGCAGTAGATATCCTGCGGGCTGATGAGAATGTTGAAACCTGTGCAGCACTAGATGAAGAGGAAATCGTTCGGATGGTGAAACCATCCAATGGAGCAGAAAATTCCAATGAAGACACTGACAGCATCGATGACACAGAAACACCTGTCACCCGGACAGCAGTGGATGCTCGTCGTGGATTGGAAGTTGCCTTGGGATATGCCGAACAGAATATGGATTTCTTTTACATAAAGGATATTGACTGCATCTGGGCCCTGATTGCAAAGACTTTTGTGGTGGGTCAGAAAAAGTCACATCAGACTGTGATCAAGCAATTCTTTAAAAAAGATCATGAAGGCAGTGAACTGTGAGGGACTTTAAACTGTGAGTCAGTGCATTTCATTTTTAATTGTGACGTTGTGGCACTGTTGGTAAGTTCAAGAACATGTGGGGGAATGTCATCTCTTAAATGAAAAGAATGCCATGCTATGGGTGGGGGGTTGGGGGATGCCATGGTTTTGTGATGGTGTGGTGGATTTTTTTTCCTCAAAGTTACACATATGCCATGCTTATTCTGGGCATGTGGTGGACTGTGGTTTCTTAAGCGACAAAAATAATGCAATGCTGTGGGGGTGGGGGAGGCCATGGTTTATAGGTGGAAGAGGGATGCCATGATTTGTGATGGTGTTGCAGAATGTTTTCTTGAAAGTTAAAAAGATGCCATGTTTTACTCTGGGCATGCGGGGGATTGTAATCTCTTAAATGAAAAAAAAAGAATGCTATGGGTGGTGGGGGGATGCTATGGTTTTGTGATGGTGTGGTTACATATATGTGATGCTTATTCTGGGAATGTGAGAGACAGTGGTTTCTTAAGTCACAAAAAGAATGCAATGCTGTGGGGGGGGGCATGGTTTGTGATGGTGTGGCGAAATGTTTTTCTGAAAGTTAAGAAGGTGCCATGTTTTACTCTGGGCATGTGGGGGACTGTTTTCTCTTAAATGAAACAAGCATTTGTCAATGCCGAACGTTTGCTTGCAGGTATTTGCAGTGGTGTTTGGCATGTATGGTGCTGTACCCTAATGCCCTGTGCGATTGCTGGTATTTGCACAATAAATTGTCAGCATGACCTTTTTGTTACCCCCATTGTGCGCTACATAGGCGGAAACACGTTTTGTGCAGGATGTGAAAAATGGCAGCTGTACTGCTCCTAAGGAAGTGTGGTAAAATGGCAATGTTGAAAATCTGAAGTGGAAATATTGAAAATTCGCAAACCTACAAGCGTGCGTGGGAACTGTGCAATGCACGCTCGTAAAACAGTCATTGTTAGAATTTTCACCAATTTTCAACATTGCCATTTAAAACCTCTGCTAATGAACAGTGTCACTGTAATTTTCTTACTGTGTCCCATACATTGATTTCGCACACTGACTGCGCCATTGTGCACTACATGGGCTGAAACACATTTTGGGCAGGATGTAAAAAATGACAGCTGTACTGCTTATAAGGAGGTGTGGAAAAATGGCAATGTTGAAAATCTGGAGTGAAAATATTGGAAATTCGCAAACTTACGAGCATGCGTAGGAACTTTACAACGCATGCTCGTAAAACAGTTATTTGTAGGAATTTTTTCACCAAATTTTCAACATAGCCATTTTAAGATCTCTGCTCATGAACAGTGACACTGTGATTTTCTTAATGTGTCCCATACACTGAGTTTGCACACCGACTGTGCCATTGTGCACTACATGGGCGGAAACACGTTTTGGGCAAGATGTGAAAAATGACAGCTGCACTGCTCATAAGGAGGTGTGGTAAAATGGCAATGTTGAAAATGTGGAGTGAAAATATTGAAAATTCACAAACTTACGAGCGTTCGTAGGAACTGTGCAATGCACGCTCGTAAAACAGTCATTTTTAGGAATTTTTTCACCAGATTTTCAACATAGCCATTTTAAGACCTCTGCTCATGAACAGTGTCACTGTGATTTTCTTAATGTGTCCCAGACATTGAGTTCACACATTGACTGCGCCATTGTGCGCTACATGGGCAGAAACACATTTTGGTCAGGATGTGAAACATGACAGTTGCACTGCTCATGAGGAGGTGTGGTAAAATGGCAATGTTGAAAATCTGGAGTGAAAATATTAAAAATTCACAAACTTACGAGCGTGCATAGGAACTGTGCAACGCAGACTCGAAAAACAACAATTTTTAGGAATTTTTCACCAAATTTTGAGCACAGCCATTTTAAGACCTCTGCTCATGATCAGTGTCACTGTGATTTTCTTAATGTGTCCCATACATTGAGTTCGCACACCGACTGTGCCATTGTGTGCTACATGGGCGGAAACATGTTTTGGGTGAGACGTGAAAAATGACAGCTCTACTGCTCATAAGAAGGTGTGGTAAAATGGCAATATTGAAAATCTGGAGTAGAAATATTGAAAATTTGCAAACCTACGAGCGTACGTAGGAACTGCGCAATGCACGCTCGTAAAACAGTCATTTTTTGGAATTTTACACAAATTTCAACATGTGGTTTTGGGACCCCTTCATGAATGATATCATCATGGTGCTATTCAGGCCTGAAGGGTGATTTCACACAGTGACTGTGCAGCACTAAAATCACCCTTCGGACCCGAATAACGCCATGACAGTGACATCATCCATGAGAAGGCATCCAAAACCCCATGTTGAAAATTTGGTGCAAAAATTCCAAAAAATGCCTGAGATATGCAATAAAGTTGAACCCCCCATCTAGCCCATTATATAGCTTACCGGCATTTCCTCAGTTCGTGGTCGCCTTTGAAGAGTGCAGACATGTTCCCAGTCCACCGAAGATCGTCATGCCGGAGTCCGGAGGTAAGTATGGGATGGGGGTGTGTGGGGAGGCTGGGTGTGCAGTGGGTGGGTGTGGGTTGTGGGAGGGGGGACTGGGAGATGCGCCGTGGGACCGTTTTTTCTTTACAGGTAAAAAACCAAAAAACGATGATGTGGGACATTTGCCACACTGGGGTGGGCTCCCAGCATGGCAGAAGATGGCTGGGGGGGCCGAGGAGCTGACAGGGGATTGGGCACCCCCTGTCGGCAAAACAAAGTGGATGTTTGCCACGCTGGGGTGAGCTCCCAGCATGGTAGCAGGATGGCTTAGGGGGGCCGTGGAACCGATGGGGGATTGGGCACCCCATTGTAAACAACATTTGCCATGCTGGGGTGGGCTCTCAGCATGGTACCAAAGCTTTGGGGGGAGATGGGCGTGTGGGAGGAGCACGTGACATGAGGGGGCGGTGTGTGCAGGGGTGCTCGGTATGGCAGCGGTGGTTTTCTTTGAAGCAGAAGACCACTGCTGTCATATAGAGCTCCCGCACCCATTGGTGCAGGACCACCACACCTGCTCAACAGAGCACTGGATTGAAAGGGAGAGGCACACCTCCAAAGTGTGCTACTCTCCCAAAACGTTCCTTGCGCATGCGCACAAGTGAACGTAAAAAAGAATGCTATACTGTGGGGGGGGATGCAATGATTTGTGATGGTGCATGGTGGAATGTTTCCCTGAAAGTTAAAAAGGTGCCATGTTTTACTCTGGGGGTATGGGGGACTGTTGTCTCTTAAATGAAAAAGAAAGAATGCCATGCTATGGATGTGGGGGGATGCCATGGTTTTGTGATGGTGTGGTGGAATGTTTTTCCTCAAAGTTATCCAGATGCAATGCTTTATTCTGGGAGTGTGGGTGACTGTGGTTTCTTAAATTACAAAAAGAATGCCATGCTGTGGGGGGAAGCCATGGTTTGTGATGGTGCATGGTTCCTGAAAGTTAAAAAGGTGCCATGTTTTACTCTGGGCATGTGGGGGACTGTGGTTTCTTAAGTGACAAAAAAATTGCCATGCTACAGTATTGGTGGGATGGGGGAAATGCCATGGTTTGTGATAGTGCGGTGGAATGTTGTCCCTGAAAGTTAAAAAGGTGCCATGCTTTACTCTGGGTACAGTATGCACTATGTATGGGGGACTGTTGTCTCTTAAAGAGGACAGGAAATGAGTTCTAATATGCAGCTGTTTATAATGTTACCACTTACAGAAATAATATCCATAAGCCTGAATGATTCCTAGGTAACCGTACCTAAATAAAAAGCAATATGATAAACAGTATTTTGCATTTTGATTTTATGGGCAGCATTCTGTTACAGTTCTCTTCATGGAACCAGTGATCTGGAGTTTTAACTATGTCATAGTTTGAGCAAAGAACTCAAAACATGGTTCTGATAGGACAATAGCTCATGTTTAGCATCCTGTACTCAAACCGTGACATAGTAAACACTCCAAATTACTAGTTGCATGAAGAGAACTGTGCAGAATGTTGTCCATAAAAAGAATACAACTGAAAACACAGCTTTTCACATCAGTGTTAATTAAGGTACAGGTAAATATGGTTCATTTGGAGGAAAGTTTATCACTTCTCTTACTAGGAACATTACTAACTGCTGCCGATTAGCACACATTTCCTGTCCCCTTTAAATGAAAAACAGAATGCCATGTTATGGGTGAGAAGGGGGAAATGCCATGGTTTTGTGATGGTGAGGTGTTGAAAGTTAAACAAATGCCATGCTTTATTCTCGGCTTGTTGTGGACTGTTTTCATTGCAAGTGCCTTGTTTCATGGTGATGTGGAGAACTGTTTTCCATGAGGCTGAAAAAAAAATGCCATGTTTTTTGTACTGTATAGTATAGGTACTGTATTGGGGGAGGGGGATGCCATTCTTTGTGATGGTGTGGTGGAATGTTTTTCATAAAACTGAAAAATGCCATGATTTCTTGTGATAGAGTACAGGGTACTGTTTTGATTATTGTACTGCAACAAGGTTAATTGTTTTAAAAAGTGGAAAATGTACAGTACTGTACTGTAAAAAATATACTGTACTGTAGCACTACAGGTACAGAACTGCACAGTGAAAAACAGTGCTAAAACAAGAAAAAATAAGAAATAAAGACCAGTTTACATTTTAAGCCGTATTTTATTAGTGTTTTACTTAATATCTAGAGTCATTAAAGTATTGCAGGCTCACCATAAACTCTTTTCCTGCATTTCTAAATGGTTTCCATGAGTTCTGACAATCAGACAGAAAAACATGCATTTAACCGTTTCTCTCACATATCTGTCACCATGCCTGGGAACCAAGGGAGATGGATATCTTTTTTTTTTTATATTTTCTTCGTATACCCCCCCCCTCTCGCCACTGAGTTCCTACCTCTTCTGGAGTCTCCAATGGCCTGATTCATCCCCACTCCTACTGACTGACGTCTGGTGCAGTCCATCCTCCCCCCATGAAGCCTTGGCTGTACCCCCCCAGGTGGGTATGGGGTGGGGCCCTTACACCCCAATGTGACTATATTTTCATCAGGGGATGCTGGTACTGGCGCCGGCAGGGGCATTGGGGATCGTGGCCAGGAGCTCCATCTACTAGGAGCTCAGCGGGGTATTTCCTGGTTTTCTTCCCTGCCCTCAGGATGTCTGCACTCTGGGAAAGCCTAGGGGCAAAGCACATCATGACATGCCTGACGCTCCGGCTCCCGGCAGACGTCCTCCCACCCTATTGCGTGCAGTCTCGCGTGTGGTCACCCAGGTGGTGGTACTGCAGTGGGACTTGCATCCCCACCTCACCCAGAGGAGGAGAGCAGCCACTGGGTGCTCAATCCTCCTCCCCCCAGCCGGCCCTCCAGCTGCCCTAGTCCATTCCTGAACCCGGGTCACTGGCATCGTGAGCGGTAGCCCTACCGCTGCGCCGGCGGGCCAGCTTCAGGAGATGGATATCTGAGTGCTGACTGTATGAGAATAACCAAGTTTACAGCTGGAAGAAGGAGGACAGAAAAGGAATTTTAAAGAGAACTCAGCACGTCTCTTTTAATTTCAGCATGGAAGGCAGCAAATCAGAAACAGCAGAACGTACAAAGGAGCCGTTTTTAGTCAGAGGCCAAGGAGGCCAGACTGTAATTGAACCCCCCCACTCTCCCACCACCAGAACTACGTTGGAACCCCAGATTCAACAATCAGAGAGAAGACGACATACAGTATGCAGGGGGAGAACAAGGAGGGAGGAGAGACACAGGGAACAACATGCGGAGATGATACAACAGATACCAGGGACAGTACACAACAACAGCAGATGGGGATTCAGAGGGAGATGAGGTGAGTGCTGAAATACACAGATTATTAATCTTTCTAAATATGTTTCAAGCGAAGGAGAAAAAACTTTGCTACAAAAGAGACTTACTTTGTGCCCCACAACACCTCTAAACAAAACACAGACCATCATAGATTTTCAACTTGCATGCAGAAAATTGAATTTGAAGTCTTTCTTCTTAAAAAGACAAACTGAGAATAGCAACCCTGTACAAATGTCACACAGCTGCACTTTTAAACCTAACTCTGCCTTCAACCCCCCTCTGTGTCCAGCTGTAAATGTATTCGGGGAGCTATGTGAAAAAGAATTAGAACATCTTTGTAATAACCTTCCTGAACTGACTTTCAGTAACATCACAAAAGATGAAAGGGAAGTGCTACATCGATTTCAACAAGAGAATGAAGTAATAATCAAACAAGCCAACAAAGGGGGCAGTATTATTTTCATGAACAAACAAGACCACAAAATTGAAGCAGAGAGAGACAACTTCTCAATGGTTAATTTTATCAAAAGCTCAATAATGACCCAAATTGGGATTACAAGTTCATCATTGATATGGCTTTGATGCAGGGTACATACAAGAAGCAACTAGAATGTATCTTAAAAGAGAATATCCAAACTAGGTAACTTTTTACATGCTACCGAAAGTGCACAAGGACCAGGACAGACCCCCGGGATGGCCGATAGTAAGCTGCACTGGTACTCTCACGAAGCCTTGTCATTGATGCCCACCTATGAACTTTTGTGCTAGATTTGCCATCCTATATGAGGGATACAAAGGACGTTCTGAACTTAACACAGATACTATGTATTGACAAAGAGAGCCTTCTTGTAACATTCGATATTGAGGCACTTTATACCAACATGCTCTATGAAGGGGCTTTAGATGCTGCTGCCTTCTAGCTTAATCAGGGAAATGACAATTAGGGACCACTCACAGACATGCTTTTAAAGTTACTGAAACATGTTTTGAAAAAGAATTATTTCATGTTTAATGGTGAACTTTTCTTGCAGACTAAGGGCACTGCAATAGGGGCCACGTGTGCCCCCTCCATTGCAAATTTATATGTGGCCAAATGGGAGCATTACATCATCTATAACAAACACATAAACATTTTTGACAAGAATATGATTTTGTGCAAGCGCTATATAGATGACGTCATGCTCATCTGGAAAGGTAACCGAGAAACCCTGCAGAAATTCACTGATTGTCTTCATAGTACAAATGAGAACTTAAGATTTAGTTTTACAGCAGATGTCAGCGAGGTAAACTATTTAGATATGACACTTAAGAAAAACAAGTTGGGAAATGTGAATACAGAAATCTATAGAAAAGACGTGGATGGCAACACCATGTTACACGCCTCAAGTTGCCATCCACACCATATGGTTAAGAATATTCCCAAAGGCCAGTTTTTAAGGGTTAAACAGAATAGTAGCACAGAAGGGACATTTGAGAAAGGGGCAGATGAACTCAGCAATAGATTGGTTGAGGGGGGCTATGCAAAGATATTGATCATAGAGGCTTGCTGTACAGCGGCAGAACAGCCCAGAAGAGATTTACTGAGCACACAGATGAAAAACACTAGACAAGGCAACACATTTATTTTGTAACAACATTCTCAGCACATGCCAAACTTGTAGAGAAAATAATTAAAGAAAATTGGAAAGTTTTAGCAAGTGATACAGGTCTGACCAAGATTTCTGGAACTGCCCCCCATTATGTCATACAGATGCACACCGACTCTGAATAATTATTATTTTTTTTTCTTTCCTAATTGTTTAACAAGGTGAGACACACTAAGCTGAAAGCTTGTTTACAGGTGCAACCTGGGAGCACACGGAAGTTAAGTGACTTGCCCAGGATCATATAGTATGCAAGTGGGGGCTGTGGGATTCAAACCCAGGTCTCCATATTTACAGCTCAGAGCCTTAAACCACTGCACTATACTGCCTCCTGAATGATAGCCTGTTGCAAAGCCATTATAGTAACAAACAGAATTCTACATAGTTGAAAAACACCAGGGGTTGTTTTAAATGTAAGAATTTTATTTTCTGTGAGCATTTGGTACAAAGTAAAGAAATTGTGAGCATCTGCGACAGCAGGAAATATGAGATCAAATAACTGATAATTTGTAGCATGCCAAGGGTAATTTATTTACATGAATGTAGCTGCCAGGCATTTTATGTGGGGAAAATAGTGAGACTGCTGAAAACCCGTATAGGGGAAAACATAAGAGCTATTGAGAGAGGTGACCCTACTTATGCCACGGCGCTGCATGTGCTTGAATCAAACAACCCAGGAGAAAATGTTTTTTGATTCATTGGGATTGAGAAAGTGTTCCCAAACCCAAAAGGAGGGAACTTTAATAACAAAGTCCTGAAAAAAAGAAACAGAGTCAATATTATGCTTACAGGCATACAAAACACCAGGGTTAAACACTGGATTTGAATCAAAACCCTATTTAGAGGACCGCTGAATACTGTTTAGTCAGATCATTATTATGTACAAGATGAAGTAGATTTTTGACGGTTTCTGCTTTTTAAACTTGCTGTCATTACCTACGATTGGCTTTTAGCACTTTCGTGCACTTTGTTTATAAACAGCAGCACTAGGCACTATGAATCACTATTGTATACTGTTGCCATGACTACCGAGAATAGGGAGATTTTTTTATTTAGTGGTGTCATGGGGTTATTGTAACCAATGAATTCAAACTGATGGTTAGTGACTCTACAAGTGATGTAATCAAATAAAGAGTATTTATTTTGGGTGTGGTGATAGATATTTTAGCTTTTGATAAAAGAGTTGTATCCAAAAACACGTAAAGCATTGCTGTATCTGTCGTCTTATATGTAATAAACATATTTATTTTGATTTTCAAAGAGATTTTGTGGTCCTTAATAGAACTGGGTGTGTGCTGCAGCTTTATGATTTTGCTGCTTGGAATTTACTGAACGAGCACCACAAACCATGTGCGCACTTTTGAGAAAATAACCTACAAAGGAAAAGATAGCCAACTCAGTTAAGAAGGGGGATAAAACCTTTTATAGGTATATCAGGGAGTGAAGGAAGATCAAGGGAGGGTTAGTGAGGCATAATAAAGAGAAGAGAGGCTGGGCAGAGGGTGACTGTGAAAAGTCAGAGATACTAAACAAATATTTTTGCTCAGTATTTACAAAGGAAGTGGGGGAGGTACCTAAAACAAACAGTAGAAACACTCTGGATACAGAAGTTGATACCAGCCCATTTTCAGAAGAAAGGGTTCTGAAAGATCTCTTAAAACTGAGGGTGGACAAAGCAATGGGGCCTGATGGGATTCATCCCAGAATTCTCAAAGAACTAAGGGTAGCACTAGTGACACCACTGACTACCCTCTTTAACAAATCATGGGAGGATGGGGTGGTGCCCGAGGACTGGAGAAGGGCAGATGTGATTCCCCTTCACAAAAGTGGGAGTAAGGCAGAAGCAGAAAACTACAGACCAGTGGTAGGGAAAATGATGGAATCACTTCTGAAGGAAAGAATTGTTGAGTATCTAGAGGCCAGAGGGGCTCAGGACCCAAGGCAGCATGGATTCACAGTGGGAAGGTCATGCCAGACAAATCTGATAGATTTCTTTGACTGGGTGACCAAAGTAGTAGATCAGGGAGGGGCTATGGACATGGCCTACCTAGACTTTAGCAAGCCATTTGACACAGCCCCACACAAAAGATTAATATACAAGTTAGCCAGCTTGGGAGTGGGTTCCAAGATGACAGCCTGGATAAAGAATTGGCTGGAGAATAGGACACAGAGAGTAATAGTAAATGGAGTCCACTCTGAAGAAAGGGGGTTACTAGTGGGGTACCGCAGGGTTCAGTATTAGGACCGGTGCTCTTCAATGTCTTTATAAGCGACATTGCAGAGGGACTGGAAGGAAAAGTATATCTCTTTGCAGATGACACAAAGATCTGCAACAGAGTTGATGCACAAGGTGGGGTGGAAAGGATGAGAAGGGACTTGGTAAGGTTAGAGGAATGGTCAAATGTATGGCAGCTTAGATTCAATGCTAAGAAGTGCAAGGTAATGCACCTGGGAAACAAAAACCCAGGGGAAGAGTACACAATGTGGGGTGAGATACTAACAACAACAAAAATGGAAAGGGACTTGGGGGTAGTCAAATCAGATGAGCTAAAGGTGGGCAAGCAATGTGAGAGGGCAGCAAGGAGGGCTGAGGGGATACTGGGATGCATAGGAAGAGGCATCACCAGTAGAAAACAGGAAGTTATTATCCCTCTGTACAGACAGTTGGTGAGACCCCATCTGGAGTACTGCGTGCAGTTCTGGAGACCCAATCTCACAAAGACATAGACAGGATGGAGGCTGTCCAGAGGAGGGCAACTAAAATGGTGCAGGGTCTGCACCAGAAGACATATGAAGAGAGACTTAAGGAGCTGAATATGTATAGCCTCGAGGAAAGGAGGGAGAGGAGGGACATAATAGAAACTTTCAAGTACCTCAAGGGAATCAACAAAGTCCAAGAGGGTAGCATCTTTCAAAAAAAGAGGTGTGCAAGAACAAGGGGGCACAATTTGAAGATAGAAGGGGGGTGGCTCAGAAGTAATTTAAGGAAGTATTTTTTCACAGAGAGGGTTGTGGATGTATGGAACGGCCTTCTGGAGGAGATTGTGGAGTCAAAAACAGTGGTGGAATTCAAGCATGCATGGGACAGTCATAAGGCAATTCTAGGGGGGGTGGGGGCAGGAAGAAGTAGGCTGCTGGTTAACTAGGATCTGCAGCTTATCCATTAGGTAGGGAAATGGGCAGACTGGGTGGGCCAAGCGGTCCTTATCTGCTGTCAAAATCTATGTTTCTTTGTTACAAAGGTACTGCAGCCAGATTCAGTGGTCTGGAATGACTAGCCTTACTCCCTCCAGGTGCTGAAAGGGGAAAGTCCACATCAGGCTGAGCTGCCGGTAGGACGACAGGTAAGGGCTGCTGAGCTTGACTGTTTCTTCGTGGCCTTGTCTCATTTCTAGTGACCGGTCTCCGTGGTGGTGAGAGAAGTACTGAATTAACAAATTCAGGCAGCAGTTGACCAATTGGAAAGAGGTGGTTTCGATGCACTGTTTTAACCACAAGGTTTCCTCTTTCCATTCATAGTCAGTATACCAGCAAGTTTGGAAGCTGTTCCACAATTACCATAAGGATCAGGTTTCCATTGGTCTTCAATCTTGTGTTTGCCTGGGATCCACAAGTTCCAAATCAATACTCGGTCTCCTGGCTGAAGAGCTTGTTCTCGGACTCTCTTGCCATATCTGGTTTTATTGGCTAGGCTTCACAGCCGCTTCTTGGGCCAATCAGTAGGCTTCTGTCAGTTGGCCACGCAGCCTCCTGGTATACTCCAAGTGTGTCTCTGGTAGGGCGCCATCTGCAGACACCCAAAAACATAGGTCCACTGGAAGCCTGGCTTATTGTCTGGACATTAGAAAATAGGGTGAGAACCCAGTCGAGTCATTTTTAGAACAGTTGTAGGCATGGACTAGGAAAAGTACTTGCTGGCTCGAGTATGGCTTTCTGTTAGAATCCAATGTTCCCAGCATATTATGCAGTGTTTTATTGAATCTCTCAGGCTGAGGGTCACCTTGAGGATGGTATGGAGTAGTACGAGACTTCTTGATGCCCAAAATGCTTGTGAGTTCTTTGATAAGGTGACTCTCAAAGTGTCTCCCTTGATCAGAGTGAAGGCATTTGGGGAGTCCATAATGTACAAAATATCTTCACACAAAACTTTAGCTACAGTGGTTGCTTTTTGGTCTTTTGTAGGGAAATCGTGTGCATAGCAGGTGTTGTGGTCAGATACTATTAGAATGTTACTGGTCCCCTTCCGATCAGGTTTAAGGGAAAGAAAATCCATATAGACCAGGTTCATCGGCCCACTACTGGTAGTGTTTACAAGAGGAGCTGCTTGTTTGGTCCTACAGGTGATGCACCGATTACAGCTTTTGCTATGTCTTTCCACCTCCATGGCCATATGTGGCCAGTAGAAGCGGTCTTGTACAAGGCCCAAAGTCTTATCAATTCCAAGTGTCCCATGTCTTCATGAAGTGCATGTAACACCATTTTTCAAAACTTTTTGGGAAGCACTAATTGCTCTTTGGGGACATGGGTTTGCATTTTGTTGATTTAATACAATAGTCCATTGTTTAACGAAAACTTATCCCACTCTCTCTGGAGAAGTGGTACATCGGGCAGATTCAATTTCACTTAAAAGGATGAAAAGCCTTTTTCTTTAGCTAAGATGATGTCCCTCAAATAAGGATCTGTTTGCTGTGCTCGTCTTCAATCTGCAGGACATAAGTGAGGCAAGGAGGTGTTATGCAGTGTGGTGATATGTGTGTACAATTCCAGTATAGCATCAGGATGCACTCCCAGTGGGTCCACAGCTTGGTCTGAGTTGATGATAGCAGGTCAGTCATCAGGCACCGTCATCTGGAAAACTACTTTCACTTCATCTTCTGATACATAAGTCCAGGGCCTCTCCATGGGCGGAATATGATGAGGGCGTCTGGAAAGTACATCTGCAATCTAAGTTGTTTCATCCAGGATGATACTGCAAGTGGAAGTTGTAAATGGATAGGGCAGAGATCCATCTATGCCCAGTGGCATCCATCTTGGTAGTTGTCAGCACATATGTCAGTGTGTTGTTGTCAGTCAGTACTACAAATCTGGCTGCATACAAATACTCATGGGACTGATCAGTCACTGTCCATTTCAGTCCAAGGAAGTCTAAATTATGGACTGGACAGTTCTTTTCAGAGGGACTTAAACTGTGACTGGAATAGGCAACTGTTCTCATACCCTTTTCGTGTTCTTGGCAGAGTATGGCTCCAAATCCTTCCATGCTAGCATCAATGTGAAGGGTGTATGGCTTGGTGTAGTCAGCAAAGGCTTATACAAGGGCTTCTGTTAGGAGTCAAATAATTTCTTGAAAAGCGTTCTCACATTCAGCAGTTCATTGGTCCCCAAAAGGTTCATTGGTCTTGAAATATTCACTGGGGGATGTCTTTTTGGCTCCTAGATGTTTTCTCTTTTCTGGGTTGGTGAATAACCCTGTGTTAGTCTGTGCAAAGGCCTCACCACTGAGGAGTAGTTTTTCACAAATCTCCTGTAGTACCCACAAAAACCTAAGAAAGATTGAAGTGTTTTCAAGTTGGTAGGCCTCGGACATGTAGTAAGAGCTTTCACTTTTTCTGGATCAGTGCTGTTACATTGATTGGAAACAATATGTCCCACATATTTCATGGAAGTCTGGCAGAACTGACACTTGTCCAGGGAGAGTTTTAGACCATGTTTCTTCAGCTGGTCCAGTACTTTTAGTTGTTGAGCTTCAAGTTCTTCCTGTATTCTCCCAAACACTACCAGGTCATCCAGGTAGATCAAGACTTCTAGGAGATTCATATCACCCACCACCTTCTCCAACAGGTGCTGGAAAGTTGCTGGGGCACCAGATATCCCCTGTAGCATATGTTCAAATTGGAAAAATCCAAGTGGACGGATAAAGGCAATCTTTTCCTTATCTTCCTCAGCTATCAGTATTTGGCAGTAACCACTGTGCAAGTCAAGAACAGAAAACCATCTACTATCTGTTAGGCTGTCTAAGGCATCTTGCACTCTAGGCATGGTGTACTGATTGCACACTGTATGTTGGTTAAGGGTGCGATAGTCAATTCACATTCTTTTTGCCCCATTTTTTTTCTGGGCCTCCACTATAGGTGAAGAATAGGGGTTGCAAGACTCTGTTATGATCTCTGCCTTCAAGAGCTCTTGCAGATGTTGCCTAGCATCTTCAGTGTCAGTGGGCACCAATCTTCTCAACCTTTCTCTGAATGGGTGGTCATCATGTAGGTGTATATGATGCTCCTCCCCTTTTGCACATCCTACATTCCATTCATGGGAGGAGAAGACATCTGACTGTTTGACCAATTCCTTTTGTAATCAGTTCTTGCAACTGGGAGGAATGAGAGACAAACTGAAATTTAAAACCCCTTCATCCTTTTGAGTAGTATTCTCCTGATAGGATGTGGCCATAATCACATCAGCAGTGTACAGGTTAGCTATTACTGTACCAGAGTGCACCATCAGAACTCTGTGCATCTCGTTCTTTAACTTTATGTTAATTCTTTTTACCATCGCTTCAGTTTCAGGTAGCATGCCTTGTTGAACTATCAGACCACTTGGCAAACCTCTTCCTGGTGACTCCACAATAATGATCTGGTCTGACAGAGGTTCACTGCAATCCACAGCTCCTTCCACCAGGCACTCAGCTCCAGGGGGCACAATTAAAGGCTATTTCTCTTCTTTCTTGATGACTTCGACAATCCCCTCAGGATAGTTGCAGACCTTGGCCTCCCTCTCCAGGTGTGTGGTACTCACAGTGGCATGAATTGGTAAAGTCTGGTAGTTTATTTCCCCTGCCTTTTGCAGGCACAAGTGAGACAGTCATTCAAACATATTGGCATTTGTCCCAATCAGCATAGGTGTCTGGCCCAATATCTGGGTGTCAAGACAAATCAGAGCTAAGGTGTAAATCCTTTGAGGGACTCCAGCAAAAAGCTCTGGAAATTCAATTTGCACAGTGATGTAGCCATCATAGAGGCAGCTGCCATTGCTTAATTCCCGCACAGAAAGTCCCTCTAACAGTTGCAAAGGCAAATGTTTCAGGTATGTCTGGTAAAAAGATCGCTAGATAAGGGTGATCTGTGACTCACTGTCCAGTATGGCTTCTCATGGGTATCCCTCAATAGAGATCTTTATGGTAGGAGTAGGAACCATCAGTCCTGATGGCAACTTGTTCCTAACAGATGCTGTGGGATTGGTCCATCTTATGGAGCTGTTTGCTCTTGGAGTCCCAGGCCACTCTCTCACCAGGCTTCATTGTCATTTCCCTGAGGCTGTTGCTGTCTTTCCCATTCCTGGTCCATTAGCTGCAGGTTCTCAGGCCTGGCACACCCTCATGCAAAATGTCCATTTTCTCCACAATGAAAACAGAACAGTCCATCTCTGGGTAAGGTTGAGGATTGAGGTCTAACCTCTGGAGCAGATGAAGGATTCAGTGGGTGTCCATGAACAGGAGCAGGGAGTTGGCTTGTGGGTGAGGTGGCTGTGCCATCTGCAATGCTTTTACACATTCAGTGAGTTCTTTCAACTGTGTTTTCATGTCTGGGAAACCACTTTGTTCTTGGCTACTGTCAATTTAAGGCTGCAGGGGGATGGGTTTCCCAATAGGCACTCACAGTGACTTGTCAATGGCTTCCTGTGGTTCTTCATCCCTCACCTCATTGAGTAGTTGCCTGAAATTTGTGGAATCTGCTCTGCGTTCTTTCAGCCTCAGATTTATCAGAGTCCAACTGGAATACACAACACCTCATAAGATCTGATCCAGTCTCATTTGGGCAACTTGTGCAGAGATGACTCCTCCAGCCTCAATTATTTTCCGAATCATTGTCTCCACTTGGATCATGTAGTGGGATAACCTCTCTCACTCTTTCTGGGTGGTAGCTCCCAGCTGAAAGATGAGGTTTTCCTTACACACAACTGCTCTGAATGTACGCCTCAGCATGGCAAGATGGTCATTAGCAGTGCAGTATGGGTGGATGGCTTGCAGTGATTGGAAGACATCCAGTGCCATACCTCTCAAACTTTCCACTATGCATTTGCATTTCTCATCATTGGAACATTTCCATACTTTCTCCATCTGGGTGGCTTGACTCATCCAGATTTCATTGTCATCCTCCCCTGAAGGAGTGGGGGTGGCACCAGAGAAAGTATGCAGTCTCCTGTACTGTTCATAAGGTGTAGCCAAGTTAGGGGACCAGTCATGTACTCCAACCTGGGGTTCATCAGGAGGTTTTGCCAGTGTTGGTCACTTTCTTGGAAAATTGGTCTTATATCTTGAACAGTCTTTCCCTCAATGGCCAATAGTGAGTACAATTTCTGTTCAAAGTCACTTTGTTCTTTAGGGCCCTCAGAAGGAGGATCCAGTCTTGCATGGGTTGTGAGGACCCAAGAGGTGGTGTCTCCATCAGCAGTGAGCTGATCGGGTGCCCTGGAAGGATCATCATCCTCTCAATACTCCATCAGAACACATAATGCTTGCTGAGCAGAACTGTAAATCCTCCCAAGTACAGTCACTTTTCCCAAACATTTTATGCCGGCTATGACACCTTCAAGATGGTCCCGTGTGGTTGCTTCAGGGATCCCTTGCTCCAAAATAGATTTTTTTGGATCAGTGTCCTCACCCTTGCACCAGTCTAGCAATGAACATAGGAACATATGAAGAAACTAGCAGAGGAAGGCCATTTGGTCTATCAAGTCTGCTAGTTTTGCAGGGTCCACAGCTTGAGCTACTGTCCCTGCACTCCCTCCCCACTCCTCCCATCTTCCCTACCCATGATCCTTATCTTCCCCTATGCCTATCCCAGCCTCTCTTAAAGCTGCCCACTGTCTCCAATGAGATGACCTCCTCCTGCACCGCATTCCAAGTGTCCACCACCCTCTCTGTGAAGAAGTGTTTCTTGACCTCCCTCCTAAATCTCCAACCCTCCAGCTTAAGATTGTGCCCCCTTGTTGATGGGTTACAATGCATCATGACTTTGAAATTTGGGGGGGTAACCAGACTATTCCCACCAAAAAGAGGGATGCAGCAAACAATGCCCAAAAATCCCAGCAGTGCCTCCAATTTTGTAACCACCCATACCCTTCTATCTGCACAACCATTCGAAGAAGTGCTGCCTAAGAGATGTAGGTTGGCAGCTGGGTTTTGATAGGAGGCACTATAGCACAGTGGTTTAAGGCTCTGAGCTACAGACATAGGTTTGAATCCCACAGGCCCCATTTGCATACTGTGAAACTGAGCAAGTCACTTAATTTCCTTGTGCTGCCAGGTTGTACCTGTAAACAAGCTTTTAGCTAAGAGTGTCTCTCCTCGTAAAACAAAGCTAAATTAAAAAAAAAAGAATTGGATTTATAAATGACGCGGTGCCTCCACCTATGAGGATACTTATAGCAGCAAACTGCCAAGGTGCTTCTCCACAGAAAATCAATACAGTCCCCTTCCTCAGTGACAGGTAGATTAGTAACACAATCCCCTTCCCACTTATCACTCTAAAAATGCAAATATTATACTACACGATAATGGCAAATATTTCAACAGTTGCAGATAAATAACCAAAGGAGTTTATTTTGGAGTCTGAAAAATAAGGTAGGGGACAGGGGGATACAAAGGGAGTAAAAC
The DNA here is from genome assembly GCA_016271365.2 of Neoceratodus forsteri. Taxonomy (NCBI): domain Eukaryota; kingdom Metazoa; phylum Chordata; order Ceratodontiformes; family Ceratodontidae; genus Neoceratodus; species Neoceratodus forsteri. Next base: position 376,631,286 of record CM057456.1, read on the forward strand.
ATTCACCAATCAGATATGAATAAACACTGTAACCAATCAGACAGGAATAAACACAGTAACGAATCACAACACATTATTCCCTCTGTTCCAGTCCCTCTCCTCTCACTGGTGCACCAGTTCACCCCACAGTCCCTGTGGGAGCTCCAAAATACCTTAGTGTGCACACAACAAGGAGTTGCAGGCCTGTGACAAGTGGACACTGGGTGCAGTACTGTTGCAGGGGATGGATGCTGCAGTTGCAAAATATTAATTGCGCTGGTGGCTCCAAACACACAGATGATCCTTACTGTAACTGTTGCTGTGGGTTTAGCTTAAGGTCATGCAGGAAGCCCAGGTGTAGACTAACTAGCTAGCTAGCTGGACAGTTAGAAAAGCAATTGTTTGGGTAAACCCAGTGCTCAGGACCTTTAGATGACCAGGTGATGCAGGTGTTGGGGGATGTCTCCCCTAGCTGGCAGTTGGGTAGAACAGTTAGGCTGGTGTGGATGACAATGGTGATTCTCTTCACCCCACAGAAACGCTTGTCTTCACCCACCTCAAAAGGCAGGCTGGCAGTTGTCTTGACCCCACAGAGGGACTTGTCTTCACCCACCTCAAAATGTAGGCTGGCAATTAGGCAGTTGATCTTCACTCCACAGAGGGATTTGTCTTCACCCACCTCGGAAGATAGACCAGCAGTTAGGCAATCGATCTTCACCCCACAGAGAGGCTTATCTTCAGGCAGGCAGGATCTCAGAACACTGCTCCCCTGTCAAAAATCACAGTCTTTTGTGTCAGGATCTGAGAGGCAGTGGATCTTTCACGTCCTCATAGAACAATAAACAATTTCTTGCAGCAGTCTCTGCTCTTTGTTGCTAAATTTCTAGGCAGTTCACTTAGGCTGAGGTAAATCCCCTTGTTTCTGGGATTTGCCAGGCAGTTAGCAACAAATTCCCAAGTTCCAGTTTGTTTTGAATCAAACTTCCAAGTTTCAGGCTGTGACAGCACAAGGAGCTGTCAAAATTAGATACTTTCTCTTCAGAAGCACTATACAGTCTCTCTCAGGATTAAACTGTCAACCCTAGAATGTTAGTTTTAAATTCTAAATGTCCCATTGGCTGAAAGGAATTTTGAGCTCCACCCCCTGATTGGACTTTTGAACTACTGTAGCAATCAATCAGGTTCCTTGCTGTCTTCAGGCAGACCACCTCCAACATGGCCACTCCCATACACTCTTGTACAACTCCAATAAATATCGTAATAATAAAAATGTGCTGGCAGCATCTGGCTGCAGGGTTAACATAGAAACATAGAATTTGACGGCAGATAAGGACCGCTTGGCCCACCCAGTCTGCCCATTTCCCTACCTAATGGATAAGCTGCAGATCCTAGTTAACCAGTAGCCTACTTCTTTCTGCCCCCACCCCCTAGAATTGCCTTATGACTGTCCCATGCATGCTTGAATTCCACCACTGTTTTTGACTCCACAACCTCCTCCGGAAGGCCGTTCCATGCATCCACAACCCTCTCTGTGAAAAAATACTTCCTCAAATTACCTCTGAGCTGACCCCTCTCTATCTCCAAATTGTGCCCCCTTGTTCTTGCACACCTCTCGTTTTGAAAGATGCTACCCTCTTGGACTTTGTTGATTCCCTTGAGGTACTTGAAAATTTCTATCATGTCCCCCCCCTTTCCTCAAGGCTATACATATTAAGCTCCTTAAGTCTCTCTTCATATGTCTTCCAGTGCAGACCCTGCACCATTTAAGTTGCCCTCCTCTGGACAGCTTCCATCCTGTCTATGTCTTTGCGGAGATTGGGTCTCCAGAACTGCACGCAATACTCCAGATGGGGTCTGACCAGCTGTCTGTACAGAGGGATAATAACTTCCTGTTTTCTACTAGTGATGCCTCTCCCTATGCATCCCAGTATCCCCCCAGCCCTCCTTGCTGCCCTCTCACATTGCTTGCCCAACTTTAGGTCATCTGATATGACTACCCCCAGGTCCCTTTCCATTTTTGTTGTTGTTAGTATCTCACCCCCATTGTGTATTCTTCCCCTGGGTTTTTGTTTCCCAGGTGCATTACCTTGCACTTCTTAGCATTGAATCTAAGCTGCCATACATTTGACCATTCCTCTAACCTTGCCAAGTCCCTTCTCATGCTTTTCACCCCACCTTGTGCATCAACTCTGTTGCAGATCTTTGTGTCATCTGCAGAAAGACATACTTTTCCAGTCCCTCTGCAATGTCGCTTATAAAGACATTGAAGAGGACTGGTCCTAATACTGAACCTTGCGGTACCCCACTAGTAACCCCCCTTTCTTCAGAGTGGACTCCATTTACTATTACTCTCTGTGTCCTATTCTCCAGCCAATTCTTTATCCAGGTGTCATCTTGGGACCCACTCCCAGGCTGTCTAACTGTATATTAATCTTTTGTGTGGGACTGTGTCAAATGCCTTGCTAAAGTCTAGGTAGGCCATGTCCACAGCCCCTCTCTGATCTACTACTTTGGTCACCCAGTCAAAGAAATCTATCAGATTCATCTGGCATGACCTTCCCGCTGTAAATCCATGCTGTCTTGGGTCCTGTGCCCCTCTGACCTCTAGATAATCGACAATTTTTTCTTTCAGAAGTGATTCCATCATTTTCCCTACCACTGAGGTTAAACTAACAGGTCTGTAGTTTCCTGCTTCTGCCTTGCTCCCACTTTTGTGAAGGGGAATCACATCTGCCCTTCTCCAGTCCTCGGGTACCACCCCATCCTCCATGATTTGTTAAAGAGGGTAGTCAGTGGTGTCACTAGTTCTACCCTTAGTTCTTTTAGAATTCTGGGTGTGAATCCATCAGGCCCATTGCTTTGTCCACCTTCAGTTTTAAGAGTTCTTTCAGAACCCTTTCTTCGTAAATGGGCTGGTATCAACTTCTGTATGCAGAGTGTTTCTACTGTTTGTTTTAGGTACCTCCCTCTTCCTTTGTAAATACTGAGCAATAATATTTGTTTAGTATCTCTGCCTTTTCACAGTCACCCTCTGCCCACCCTCCCTCCCTTTATTAAGCCTCACTATCCCTCCCTTGGTCTTCCTTTGCTCCCTGATGTACCTATAAAAGGTTTTATCCCCCTTCTTAACTGAGTTGGCTATCTTTTCCTCGGTTTGGGCCTTTGCTGTTCTGACTGCCTTCCCAGCTTCCTTTTGCTTTAACTGATACAGTTCTCTGTCCTGCTCCTTCTGTGATTCCTTGTACTTCCTGAATGCTTTCTTTTTTCTCTTGAACCTTCACTGCCACTTCCTTTGAGAACCATAGTGGTTTCTTGCATCGTTTTGTTTATTTGCTTCACACAAAGGCTTGTTACCTCTGTGATGGCAGTTTTTATTATTCCCCATTGTTCTTCCACCCCTCCTTCCTGCCCATTTGCTAGTGCATTCCTTAGGCACTCACCCATTTTGGCAAAGTCAGCCCCTCCTAAAGTCCAGTACTTTTGCCTTTGTATGACTTGACTCTATTGCTGTGTTTATTGTGAACCATACTGTTCGATGGTCGCTAGTTCCCAGATGGCTACCCACTTCTACATCTGTGATCCTCTCTTCATCTCCATTTGAGAGAACCAGGTCTAAAAGGACATCTACAGATTGCAGTTGGTACAGCAAAGAGTCACCAAGATGATCCAGGGCCAGCATGGTAGATCCTATGGGGAACTGCTTGAGGCCATAAACATATATTGGGCTCTGTGCACAAACGGGCAGGTTATATGTGCCAGTGGTGTGTAACCTGCCCATATAGCTCTGCACCTGTGGACAGGTGCGCCCCAGCTAGAATTTACTATCAGCCATCACCTGTCCATGGTCCCACCACCTCCGGTGCACAGGTCCATGCAGGTCAGCTGGGGGGAGGTGATGCGGACCAATCTGATCAGCTTCTTTGAAGAGGTGACCAGACAGGTGGACAGGGCTGTAAACATAGTCCATCTGGACATAAACATCCAGCTGGAAATAACCAGCAGTTGATCCCCAGATTTCAGCCCTCAGCTGCAAAAAGACTGCCCTGGCAGAAGGGTATGCTCTGCTAAAAGATCTGGTAGACAAGAAGTTGGAGGACATACTAAAGAAAAGCGTTGAACTGACAGGACTGACAAGCAGGGCAGCCATGGCAGCCATAAACACTACCCGGGTGCAGGTTAGATGGCACGAGGATCTGGCCTAGACACTTCCTCCTAAGTCTGCCAAATCGGACCCAGTTGAGTATAATATGCAAGCAGACAAGTACCTAGAAGATATAGCAGCTGACACACTTAAAATAAATGCCAGGGCAGCAGCAATAGTAAACCGGGTCAGAAGATCTTTATGACTCAAGCTTTGGAAGGCAGAATCAGACTTCAAGGCCCTGCTACGCAAACTACCGCTCAAAGGTTTACAGCTGTTTGGTGAGGAATTGGGAAACTTTATCAAGTTGAAAGGGGATAGAAAGAACCTCACCAAAGACAAACCAGGATGACCATCCTATCTGGCGTCCTTTCTGAATTACTTTTGCTGCAACAGATTCAAGCACAATGGGATGCAGACCCACAACCAACTATCCAGAACCATCAACTTCAAACATTCCTACATTTTACAACCCAGTAGGCTCTGCAACAAATAGGAAATGCCAACAAAGGGAAATTCAACTCAGGAAACGTCAAATCTAAACAGAACTTATAATGACTGTCAGACACTAGCTGCCTGGACCCACTGATAAGAGGCAGGCTCTTGCAATTCCAACATCAGTGGATCAACAGCTCTGAAAGTGGGCAAGGCTATGGGACTGGCTGGGATACACTCAAGGGTACTAAAAGAACTCAGGGAGGTGCTGGCTGTCCCAATGACAGCCATATTCAACAGTTCATTGAAACTGGGTGTGGTTCCTGAGGACTGGAGGAGAGCAGGCTTGCTCCCTCTGAGGGAGTGGAAGCATGAAACAGACTATCAACTATAAGCTAGTGAGCCTCATCTCAGTGGCGGAGAAATCAACGGAAACACTTCTAAAGGTAAAGCTAGCTGACTATCTTGAATCCAGTAGACTGCTAGACCAAATGCAGCATGCATTCATGGGGTGGGGTGTGGGGTGGGGGTAGGGGAGTGGGATAACCATGCCAGATGAACCTGGTTGGTTTCTTTGACCGGTTGACCAAGGAAATAGATCAGGGGAGAGGGCAATGGACATGACCTATCAGAACTTTAGCAAGGTCTTTGACATTGTGCCACACAAGAAACTGATTAAGAAGTTGAGCAGCCTGGGGGATCCAAAGTGGTGAATTGGGTTATAAACTGATTAACGGATAGGTGACAGTGGGTGGTAGTAAACGGCACTCACTCAAGTAAGGGAGGACTGTCCATCAGGGTGTCACGGGGCTCAGTACTGAGACCAGTCCTCTTCAATGTCTTCATAAAGAACATTGCAGATGAACTGCAATGGAAAGTATATGTTTTTGCAGATGATACCAAAATCAGTAATAAAAGGAACAATCAGGAAGAAGTAGAAAGAATGTGTAGGGATCTTAGGAAACTTGTGGGGTGGTCAAGAGCATGGCAGTTAGGGTTCAATGCCAAAAAGTGCAAAATCATGCACCTGGAGTATAGGAATGCAGGAAACGAGTATAGGATTGGGGGAGGTACTACTGTCAGTCAGTAAGCAGGAAGGGAATAGGGTTATCATATCTGATGACCTCAAAGTGGCAGGGCAGTGTGACAAAGCAGTGGGTAGGGCCAATGCTATGCTGAGATGCATTAGGAGAGGTATCTCCAGCAGGAGGAGGGAGGTGGTGTTGCCACCGTATCACTCACTGGTGAAACCCACCCAGAGAGTTGTGTCCAGTTCTGGAGGCCACACCACTGAAAGGGCATAGACAGGGTGGAGGCAGTCCAGAGTAGGGCAACTAAAGTGGTGCAGGGTTTGCACCAAAATCAAATGAGGTGGGACTGAAGGATCTCAACATGGAGGAGAGGAGAAGAGAGCGAGAGGATATATGATAGAGACTTGGGGAAGATCTAGATCAGACTGGGTGGGCCAAGAGTTCCTTTTCTGCTGACAAATTCTGTGTTCCTATGACCTGCAAATACCTCACAGGGATGAACGGAGTGCAGGATGGGAATCTCTTTCTAATAAAGAAGAGCACCAGGACCAGAGGGCATGTGATGATGCTGGAGGGGAGGGTTTAACAGGGATATGAGGAAGTGCTACTTCACTGAAAGAGTGGTAGACACCTGGAATTGGCTGCCAGCAGAAGTGGTGTAGGTGAAAAAAGATAGTGCTTCCAGTGTGTGTGGGATAGACATAGGAGAATATAAGTAAATAGGTGGGGGAGGGAGGGTTGCCAGAAAACAGTTTCTGTGGAGACAGGCTAGGCAGAAACCATCTGGGCAGACTGGATCAGCAAAGCGGTGCTTTTCTAAAAACAAATTCTGTTTCTATGTCAACACCACAACAGACAGGTGGGTCCTTGAAGTGATATTGCAGGGATACACAATAGAGTTCTCAGAGAAATTGCATAGACCGGTACTGTCTGCAGTCTGCAAGTGGAGTCCCATGACCAATAACAAAAACAGCACTCAGTTGGTTTTCCACAAATTTTACATGATCATTTCATGTTAAATACTTGTTAGAGCAGGCTTTGAAAACTGCCAAAGGACTTAGTAAATGTAATGTTGTTTATGGGGGAAACTCTGTTAGACCTCTCATAACAGCTGTAAAAGTAAAATTATTTGCTCAGCTTCTGTATGGAGCAGAAATTTGGGAGTACAAACGTTTAGACAAGTTAACTAGTCTAATCTACAAAGTACTGAGAGCAACACTGGGCATAAGACGTACGTGTCCTGCATCACATGTAAGAAGTGAACTAGGACTAATTGATATACAAGCCATGGGAGAAACAAGAAAAGTTAATTATTGGCTGAAAGTTAGAAGAATGCCTCAAGACACACTGCCATACAAATGCCTTAATGAAAAGAAGCAATGGCAAGAAAATCTGCATAATATCTGTAGTTGGTATGACAGAATCTTAGATATGCTAAAAAAGTATGACCTTCTGGGGTCAGTGCAGCAGTTGGATTTCCACTTGCAATGCCGGCAACCCGGGTTCAGGAGCAGACTCAGGTCGCTGGAGGGCTGGCCAGGGGGAAAAAGTTTGAGCATCCCTTGACTGCTCACCTTCTCCAGTGGGAGGGAGGGGGCCAAGGCCTGCAGTTTGCCTGACCCTGAGCAGGGGCTCAGGGTACAGCAAGTAATGATTGTGGGAGGGGCTGGCCAAAAGACGTGTGGTGGACGTGGGCATGCAGCGCCTTGATGTCAGAGCGCACACCACACATAGAGCAGGAAGAGAGGAAAATGCCTTGCATCTCTGGGAAAATGGATCATTGGAGCATGCACTCTATGCGTCACCACCCACCTGGCCATCTTGACCGACACCACTGGAAGTACAGGGTGTCTGTGCCCCTCCTAGACCCGGGTGGGCAAAATCCATGGCTCCATGGGGATGAAGGATGTACCAAGGTAGGGTGGCTGACAGAGGGATGACTTCTAGGTGACCCTGAAGGGTCGGAGATGCGAGGATGCAGGAGGGGATCAATAGAAAGTTAAAAAAAAAAGTATGACCTTCTGAAACTAAAAGGCTATCTTGATAGAAACATTATGCTGAGCAGGAAATACAATATTTACATAAAGAAAAAAATTCAAAATTACTGGATAAAAAGAGATCTTGTAAATATCAGTGGATCTAGATATCCTCCCTGGTTTGTAAAATTACAAGGCTCACATGGCTTTAAATACTATCTAGATAGTCTTATTGATCCAGTACTCAGAAAAGCTTACAAAAGATATAAGTTTGAATGCTTTGACAATAATATGTGTAGTGCAAGATTCAAAAAACTTCTGCCTCATGTGCAAAAACGTTTTTGCTCCATAGGAGAGAAAGAAGATCTTTACCATGTAATGTATGATTGTAATCGGTATAAGAATGCTAGATTGCACTGGTTGGGCCCAGTGATTAATGATTGGAGCAATATAGATAAAAACTATGATTACCGTCCTACTTAATACAGAGGGTGACTACACTATAGGAAGACTGGCCAACTACTTTCATCAAATTAGTAAAATTAAAGCACAAAAATGAAAGGTATAAATACCATTATTTTATAAAGATATACTTTGGTATAGTTTTCAGCCTTATTGTTTAAGCTTTATTGTTTCATGCTTCTACCCATAATGTCTATATATTCCATCTATTGTATAAACTGATTTTGATGACATGTGTACAGTACCTAAGTATGTAACAGATTATGCACTTTTGGGGGGATCTGTATTGTCTTGTAAACTTGTATTCGTAATGATTGTATTTATTGTTTTTTTTTTTTAATTGTGAATGATTTTTTAGTTAAACAATAAAAAATATTTCTTCTTCTTCTACTGCACTCAGTTGGCTACTAGCAAACACTGTGTATAAGTTATAACACAAGTTCGCAAGGACCAACAATAACAAGAGGTACAGTATTGTAGACTCAGTATTCTTTATGGCCCCCAAGCAGATGGGTACCTAAGACTGATACCAGACCTCAAATCTCTCAACCAATTAGTAGAACCAAAAAAGTTCAAAATGGAGACAATATAGACAACAATCTGGGCCATTGATAGAAGAGACTTCCTGACATCCACAGATATGAAGGATGTCTACCTCTTTATTCCCATCGACCCTATGTATGACAAATTCCTCAAATTCCACAACCTAGGGCATCATTTCCAATATCAGGCCCTTTTATTCAGCCTAGCATCTACTCCAAGGGTGTTCACAGTAGTTTTAGTTGTCCTGGTGGCTGCACAAAGACAGAAAGGAATACACACTGTCTCCAGACAGCGGGTGAAAAAAGACACCTCAAGAGTCATACACATATTCACATCCCAGAGCTGGGTGATCAACAAAGAAAAAAGCAGCCTGGTGCCAAGTCAGCAGACTGAGTACCTTGAAGCGCCATTGATACAGTCTCAGGCCTCATCGACCCATCAACCAGAGAACAAGCAAGGTCATTGCACAAGCCACAGAACCAGTCCCTGATATTAGCGGACCTGCTCTAAATGTTAGGATAGATGGCATCCTTCATCAGTTTAGTATTATGAGTCAAGTCAAATGTGAGCAGTCTGCAAACCATAGGCATATAATATGAAAAGGCACTATACTACAACCTATCCAAGGTGGTAGCACTGACTAAGAAGACATACGCATCACTACAATAATGGGCAGACGCTCAGAACCTGGCAAAATTGGCAATTCTGTAAATTCAGTATGATGTGATCATCAACATTGATGCCAGCCTCACCAGGTGGAGAGCCAAAATGGGACTCAGGGTCACACGCGGGAAGTGCTTCAGATCAGAAATTCAAGCCCACATAAACATGCTGGAAATGTGGACAGGATACCTGGCACTGCTACACTTCAGCACATGCATCAGGGACAAGTCAGTTATGATCAGATCCGACAACAGTGCCACAGTAGCATACTTCCCCAAGCAAGGCAGGACCAAGAGCAGAAGATGTCTACAGGAGGCCAGAGTACTGGGATAGGCACAGAAGAACCAATCCCACATTATGGCGATCCCCAGGCAGGCAGGCAAAATACTCAAGCAGACCTACAGGAATTGCACCTCTACCCTTAAGTGCTCAATATGATAAAAAATGAGGACCTCTGCAAGCCGAGCTAAAGGACACAGAGACCAATGCCTCAATATAGACCTACTACTCAAAATTCAAAGAGACAAAATTGAGCAGCACCAAGGGCCCATGCAAAACCAAAGTAAACACAGCCTAAAACTCATGGCCTGGCTCCTGAAAGGGAGAGACTGCTGAAGGCGGGTTAGCACCGCAAAGTAGTAGACAAGCTGTTACAGTCCAGAAGAACCCCAACTATGAATACACACTCAAGGCAATGGAATATATTCACCAGGTCAAGGGCAGGCCAACAAATGCAGCCCCCTGAGATCACTGTTCCACGAATTCTTCTCTTCTTACAACAAGAACTGAACAACAGACTTTCTGTATCATCCCTGGGAGTGCAACTGGCAGCTATCAGAGTAGCTACAGGACAAATTGCCACACAGCCCTGAGTATGATCTGGTTCCTTAGGGCCTCCAGTGATATCAAGCCAAAGCCCAGACAACTCACCACACCCTGGGACCATAACACAGTCCTCAGCACATTCATGGGGCACCCATTCAAACACTTACATAACATGAACATAACTTGGCTTACACTAAAGTCAGTATTCCTAGTTGCAATCTGTTTGGCTAGGACAATCCGTGAATTCAGCACACTATCTTCCAGGGAACCCTTTTTAATATTTCATCATGACAGGTTCACCCTACAAACAGTTTCTGCTTTCATGCCAGTGGTGGCATCACCATTCCACAAGGTGCAATCCATTGAACTACCAACATTCTACATGGAGTCGACCAATGTGCAAGAGGACTATCTACATACCCGTGATGTCAAAAGAACACTCTCAATATACCTGCAGAGGACTTTATCACTCAGGAAAACCAAAGGACTGTTCGTCCTCACAAAGGGACACAAGGCCATGTTGAAGGCAACAATCACCAAGTAGTTGAAACAATCAATACAAGAGGCATCCAAGACCACCAGCAAATAGCTACCACAGGGTGTCAAGGCTCATTCCACAAGGGTGATAGCCACATCCAGGGTTGGAGATAGGCACTGCAGCCACATGGTCTACCATCCACACATTCATCAGACACCCTAGACTGGACACAATAGACTTAATTAAAGCAAACTTTGGCAGAAATATTCTCTGTTCCTTGTTTGACTTCTAGTACCTGAATCATGTGGTTTCCCCACCCATCCTATGGGAAACTGCTTTTGAAATGCCCAGTCTTTAAGGTTTGGGGAGTGCCATCAAGCGATGCAATTTACAATGTTAGGTTACTCACCTGGTACACTCATACATCTCTTTATGGCACTCTCAGACCCACTTAGACATGGAGACCAATGCATCTGGGGCCACATGAGCCAGACGCTTCAGGCACCTAGCATGCCATATTGGCTATGACTCATGGGGCCAGATATTCAAAACATTACCCTGGGGATAAATTAGCACTGCCCGGGGTGCTAAACTATCCTGGAACCAATAGCCCGCTATATTCAAAAGGGATAGCTCCAGTGCTAAACCTGCTGAATTTAGTGTGCTAAGGAAGCCAGGCAAACTGGGCTGGGAGTGCAGTGTAAAAATAGCCTGGGAAACAGGACAGCTCTGAATATAGCAACCAGGAAATGCAAACCACAAACAGCAGCCCAGTGCACAATGTCCTGAAGGAAGGTAAAGGTGAACCATGTTGCTAACAAAGGAGTGGATTCATTAATCCAATCCAATAAGGATTCACCAGCACATGTGAAATTCTGCAGAAATGTACCATGTTTCTGAAATGTTTGAGTGGTGCAAAAGACGTTTGCACAGAGCAAATATTTGCCCGGGGCCAAAAATGTGCCATATTCAAAAGTGATATGCAAATGAGCCTACTTAGGCAGTCTCTGGGCAAACATCCAGATTAGCATCTCCTTATGTCCTGAGTTGCATGCGGTTTGCCCAGCACTAATGCAGGGTCCCACAGCTCCACCTGTAGGTCAGTATGGAAGTAAAGGGGCTGGCTGGGTCTGCACACAGCTCCACTTATAGGTCAGTCTGGAAGTGCATGGTGGTAGCTGCAGGCTACATTTATACAGAACCTCATATAATATTGTGGCCCAGGGGACTACACAACACAGGCAGAGGTGGTGGTGCTACATGCAGTTGTCAAACTGTAGTTCCTGCTACAGTGCACAGCAAACATTACAGTAACATGGGGCCTGTAGTGTGAGGGACACATCAATGCCTATGGTGTGTAGGGCATCAATGACTGTTTCTGGCTGTGTGTGCTGTGGTGTCTGTACAGATGTGTGGTATGTGGCTGGGGTGGAGGGGCATATACCACAGACAGGCACATTGGTGTTGGGGTATTTCCAACACTGGACCAGTTGCACTGCGTGGATTGTCCCAGCCTTGTTGCCGCACCCAGTCTGTGGTGCAGTCTGGCCACTTGTACACCCTCCCCTCAACACCTTCCATGCCCACAGTGCTGCATGTGTGTGCTGGATTCTGTTGGTGTCCACTGAAGGGTGATCTGCAGGTGTATGTGCTGTATGGACACACTGCCATGGTGTCCACTGGGTGCCTGGTCCTCACTTACTGCCTGGCATGGCTGGGACCAGTGCAGATGGTGGCATCTTAGGAGGTGCAATCCATGTGCAGCATGTTTCTTGCATGTCTGGTTTCTTTCTATGTTTACTATTTACTGGTTAGGGTCACGCAAAGTCGCACAAAAGTCACGCAAAGCTGTGCAAAGTCACAAAGTCGCACAAAGCTGGTTTGCCCAGATTTAAGACTGCCTTTTTCTGGATGGTAATTTTCACCATGCAAAGTCTCATGCTAAGTCACACAAAAACACTTTGTGAGCTGCTAATGCACTGAATATAGCATTGCACCTGTATTCAGCCGGGAGGGACAGCGAGGGAAGATGCGGGAAAGCATAAAATTTTTGCCCACCCGCCCTTCCCCTCCTTGTGTGTTACATTTATAGGGATCTTCCCGCCAAATCTCATCTCCAACCCCCAGTGCCACGCTAACCAATAATTTGTCTCATTGCCCCAGCTGTGCCACCAAATCAACAGCCCTTCCTTACTGTTCTCCCTGTAGCTACACTATCAATTTTCAGCTTGTTAGTCACCAATACCGCATTCACAATGGGGAAATTCCTTTGGCTATTTCTTTCTCTATCATTCGTGATGTTCAATGAGAAAGATATCCCCCCGGTCAATACCACACTAAAAAATGCGATCCACCTTCCTAGCCTCTCTGATTCGCCTTTATTGGAATATGACCGGATCCTCACATATGCCCTACCGATGCCACATCACAATCAGTGGGGTAACTTCCATGAAGGGACGCAAACTGTCATGTGTATATTCCACTCAATGCTCCATTATTGGGTATACAGTTCCCCATTCCACCTGACCACCAAACTACTACTTAGTGACTTGGTACGAAGCCATAACCCCGATTGGAATACCTCAAAACAGTAGCCACTGAATAAGAAAAGGAGGGCCAAAGACAGTCCCCTCTTCCTATCTCTTGAAGCCCTTATGAAACTCCTACTCTTTGTGCTGATCTGTATTGGAAATGTGGAAATCAACCCAGGCCCTTCTGAATGTATCACCTCACCAGCAGACCTAGCCTCAACCAAAGGCCTAAGTTTTCTACATATCAGTGCATGCAGCCTCCTAAAAAAGCTCACATTGATACAAGCCTGGGTTGCCCATACCCTGCCAGACTTTCTTGTGGTGTCTGAGACATGGCTCAAACCCGCCACAGCAGGAAGGGATGTAAACTTACCCAACTGTCAAATATTCAGAGTGGATCAACAGACAAGGGGCAGTGGAGTAGCTATATATGTAAAATCCAGTATATCTGTATCCTGCCTTAATGCAACATCTATGCCCAAAGAATTCGAATGTATATCCCTCAAAGTAACTCTCTCCAATACAGCAGCTTTTCAGCTAGTTGGCTGCTATAGGCCCCCCTCTGCTTATCACAAGCTTCTAACCCACCTGGGGAATCTGATCAAACTGGGCACTGAAGAAATCATAATCCTAGGTGATTTAAATCTAAATTGGCTTTCCAAGGCAGCAGCACCATTAGTTTCATTCTGTGATACACAGGGGTTCTCACAACTGATAAATGAGCCAACAAGAATCGACTTAAAGAACAGAAGCAACAGCACATTACTTGACATCATTCTGGTGAATAAACCCCACCTATTCACGCACACTGGAGTGCTTTTCAGTGACATACTGTAAGTGACCACTGCCTCATTGCAGGAGTAAGATCATCCGGCAAATCAGCACCCCCAGCAAAATTCCTACGGAGGAGATCCAAGAAAAACTTCAATATTGAGGGATATCTCCATGATCTAACTCATTCTACAAGTTGGCAAGAGTTTTACCTAGCACACTCTGTGGAAAAAGCACATCAGGTGTTAAACAGCATAATACTAGGTGCCCTTAACACTCATTCACCAATCACTAGTGTTCGAATAAAAAACAAATCTTGCCGCTGGTTTTCAGCTGACCTTAAATCTGCACTGCTGGAGAGAGACAAGCTATGGAAACTGGCGAGGAAGACCAAGAACGCAAATGATTGGGCGATGTTTAAGAAAGCCAGAAATAGTTGTACCAGGAAAGTATGGCTGCCTTTTATAGGGCTGAACTTGACTCCTCCTACCACAATTCTGCTAGGTTCTGGAGCACCATTAAGGGTATTTTAGGACAGGACTCTAGCACCTCACTACCAACTCAATTGCACAACAATAAGGGTACAATCTCAGACAGAATGGAAGTACTGGATGCTTTCAATAATCACTTCACAACTGCTGGCCTTGCTTTTGACACCTCTCCAGCTAATCTGCTACGTGTACAACTAAGCTCCCAGCTCACTGGAGCTCAGAGAACTGATTCTTCCTTCTTCTTCAAACCGATCCTGTTGAAGCAAGTAGAGGATCTAATGTTGCAAATGGATATCAAAAAGCGCGGGGGCAGACTCCATATTCCCTACTTTCTAAAGATTGCAATACATGCACTTTTGAGTTCCCTTAACACATCTTTTAATCTGTCATTAATCTCTGGTTCTATTCCTACAATGTGGAAAACAGCCCAAGTGTTTCCCCTACTAAAATCAGGGGACCCCATGGACCTCAACAATTACAGGCCTATATCCATTCTTCCAGTGCTATCCAAGCTGCTAGAGAAATTAGTGAGCATCCAGCTAAGAGAATACCTTGAAGATGCTAATCTCTTAAATCCAGCTCAATCTGGGTTTAGAGCTAGGCATAGTACTTCTCTGCACTGGCCAAAGTTACAAATGACTGGCAAACTGAATTGGATAAAAAGAAGTGTCTGTACTATATTTCTAGATCTCAGCAAGGCATTCAACACAGTGGACCATGAGCTGCTACTCTCTTCCTTGCATTCCATAGGCTTGGACCCACCCTCCCTTAAGTGGTTCAGGTGTTACCTTATCGATAGGTCACAGCAAGTGAAAGCTGAAGGTGATCTATCTCCACCAAGACCACTTCTAAGAGGAGTTCCGCAAGGATCTATCCTGGGCCCTATCCTTTTTGCCATTTACATTAATAATATTGACTCAAACCTCACCAAAGCCACTGTCCACCTGTTTGCAGATGACACAGTTTTGTATGTCAGCAACCCATCGCCTGCAATAGCTTGTGAAATTCTACAAGCAGAATTATCCTTATTACAACATCAACTACTGGAAAAAAAGCTTCTTTTAAATGCAAAGGAAACAAAAGCAATGTTTTTCTCCAACCAAAGCTATACAAATACCTACTCACTAAGCAATCTCCCCCAGCTATCCACTATCCTTGGAGAAAGCCTGGACTATGTAGAAAAATTCAAACATTTGGGTGTATGGATAGATAGCAGGCTTGATTACACACATCACATTGAAGAACTTCTGAAAAAACTTCGCCAGGGGCTTGGCCTATTCTTCAGAATAAAACACTTCCTAACCAGAGACTCTAAGATGAGGTTGCTCCAGGCCACTTTTCTTTCAGTTATTGACTATGCAGATTTCCTTTACAGTCACTGCCTCATCTCCTATCTCAGCAAATTGGATACACTGTATCACAGAGCACTAAGGTTCATAACAGATCTTCCATTTAACACTCATCACTGCTCTCTCTTTGCTGCAGTCGGTTGGGCATCCCTGCACCTCAGAAGGAACAGAAGTGCTGCTCTATGGATTTACAGAGCGTTGTCTAAGAAGCTTCCAAATTATATTTTAGACTGCTTCACATAGGCCACAGCTAGTTCCTATGCCTTAAGAAGCAACAACTTCATCATGCTCAAGGTGCCTAAAGTCAACACCCGGCAAGGGAGATCTGCAATCAGCTATTCTCTAGCTATGGCATGAAATACTTTACAGAAGTCCCTGAAGCTGATCAATCTTATACCTCTAGCATCCTTTAAACAGCTTTGCATAAGTCTCTTCTCAGAGAAATGCAACTACTACCACAAGCTCTAGTCTATTCACATTCGTTACCCTTCCCCTTCCACACAACTATCATAATTTGCAACTCATTTCCCATAACTTATCCCCACAGTTCTCCCTCCCAGGCAGCCCTCATTTTATGGTACTTCAGTTCCCTATAACCTTATCTACACTGATCTTGCTACCTCTGGCTATAATCTTCTCCCACTAATTCCTGGCCTTTACCCCAGCCCTTATTACTCCCTTACACCTCCTAGTATTAGCCCCAGCCCCTGTCCGAATCCCCTATACCCTTCCTTCCATGTCTTTTACCAGAGGCTGTCATCACCATTTTCTCAGTCGCACAAACACTGTGTCTCCTTGTCTGCATTGGCTTGTCCTGGAACTTGGAAATTTTTGGGTGCCTTATGTTGAGTGTATGCCTTGATTCCTCCACTGGGATGTGTATATACTGTATTATCTAGTATACGTTTCATATGTCCTACCTTGTCCTGTTATGTTTTAATCAACTTCTGTCTTTTGATTATGTATATATAATTATTTTAAATGTATCTGTTTATGTACCAACTATTGAACCTTGACCTTATCAGGTCCATCTTGCAAATTAGCTCTGCTCAATGATGTTCGCCTGAATAAATAAAGATTTGATTTGATTTGATTCATGTATGCACGCCCTCTTTTTGCCACTTGCATACATGATACTGTTGCCTGACATTAATGCAGTTTGCCAATGCTATTTGACCTTTTGAATATAACAGACTCACGCAAACCCGGTGCAAATCCTGCGCAAACGGTTTGCACCCAGTGCAAAGTTTGAATATCTGGCCCCTTGTGCATTCTGGGCATAATAAATCCAAGGAAATCTGAAATTGTTTCTGTCTAGTCTGTCACTGTGTCCCTCTATTCTGTGCTATAATATCTAACAAGGTTAATTCTACAGATCCAGCCTAGAATCAATTACTACAGCTTTGGAAGATTCTAACTTAGAGTCTATGAGAATGCAAAGAGCCTAGTTAGGATCAGGTTCCAAGAATTTTATATCACATGTGCATCATCAGCCTATCCGGTGGGCATAACTCAGTCTGCAAGGTTTGTGGGAGTGTTATAAAGAGATGCGTATACAACCACCTTTACCAAGTGAGTAAACTAACATTTACTCATATTAAAGGACTTGGAAAATGACCCCACATGATTTACTTTATAATTAATTTACTTTTGCAGACATGAAACACATTCATCTTGTCATACATTAAAACAAACTTTGATTAATATCCCCCAATGACTTATGAACTCACAGCACTAAACTAATATACTTATTTAATGATAATTACTTGATCCTTAATGGATTATCAAAAATCATGTTGATTTAAGCTTTGAGAACTAATCAATGACCTTCAGTTGGTGATTTGAAAGTTACATTTTTGATGAATAAATCATAATCTGTATAGCAGATGGTCATAGATCATACTCTCCTTCAATGATCACATGGTGATATTTGATGTGTGTCAATGATCAGTCATGACTGACCTTCAGAAACATGAATGACAATTTAACTATACCTGAACCTTGACACTGTGGTACATGATTTGCATCTGGGCAAAGTACACTGGTCTAGCATACACAAGGTGGATTGCTTAGTGGCATTGGGGCTGAAAGCACAGGGTTGTGATTGATGTGGTGGAGGTGATGGAGTCCCTGTGAATAGCTTGAGGGCTGGAAGTTGATGGCCAGGGGCACCATTTGTGGGGCAAACCACATAACTGACTAATGCTGATAGGGCGCAAGAAGCCAATGCTGAACACATACTACACTATTGCTTTTTTCCTCAGTTGGAGATGGGAGTGGAGAACAAAGGGGTGACGCAAGAATACGGTACTGGGGACTGTTGCGTGCTAAATCAAACAGCATTTCTGAAACAAGTGTGTGGTTCAGGAGACACAGAGGTCAAGAGGTGAAGGAGGGCTTGTGGGAGGCTAATTTACTTGAGAGGCAGTAGACACCCAAAAGTAGGGCCTATTGTAGGACAAACCATTTGACTGACTAGTGCCAATAAAGCACCAGTAGTCAACATTTACTCCTGGAATATGAAAACAACTGTCAGTTACTGGAGTACCTGATAAATGAAATATTATAACTAATGCTGTACCTGCACATTCTCTTCAAAAATGCAGCAAGTTATTCTTTTGTAGTTCACCTTAATGGTTTGAGGTGCTATTTACACTTTGTATTTACTTAATGGGAATTAAGATCACCTCTGGGGTCATTTTCTGAGCTGTGTAGCATGCAAACTTAGGGAGCAATGTGATGAATAAAATGGATGCCTTTAAACTTTAAGAACGCTCCCTAAGGTGCATTGACAGGGCATTTTGAAGCAGAAAGAAAAAAGCAATCCTACCCTTTACAGATCATTGTTGAGATTGCACATTGAGTACAATGCACAGTTTTGAAACTCACATCTAAAAAAGGATAAGGACCACCAAAGTCAATCAAGAGGAAGGCAACCAAAATGATACATGGGCAGCCATGGAGAACTTATGAGGAAGTACTGGTGTATCTCAATATGTAGGTCCCAGGTCGCACTGGGAGACGAGCAACTTGTCGCTCAGTGTGCCTTCCTGGTGAAACATTTCGATAAATAAATAAAAATGTACTCCCTGGAGGTCAGGACAGAGGGAAGGACACAATTGAAACTTTCACATATCTGAAGAGGATAAACAAGGTGGACTGCCAGCAACTGTTCAGACAAAATTAGGGGTCTGCAAGAAGGACACATAACTATAAAATGGTGGTGGTGGGGGTTTAGAAGGAATGTGAAGAAGTTATTCTTCACAGAAAGGGTGTAGAACCATCTTCTGAGGAGCTGGTCAATTTCATAACTGTTACAAGTTTCAAGAGGAAATGGTATAGACAGATGAGGTTGGTAAAAATTACAGGGAAAGTGCCAAATGAGGGTAATAAGGCAGGCCAAGTGCAGTTGAGAGATGGGAGCTCTGCATAGGACCCGCCAGTACTAGACTGGTGGGGACTTAGTACTGTAACTGTAGGTACTAGCCAGACTTGATGGACTCTGAGTCTTTTACTACCCATAAAATGATATGTTTTCAATGATTGGGCAATACTCAAAGAGCAGAGGGGAACTAATTGTTACCTATCAGGGATTCATGCTGGGGGCACTGTTGTTCAATGTTTTTTATCAATGATCTGGAAGTTAGGGTCTCTAGAAGGCTGCATATGTTTGCTGATGATGCTAAGCTGGCCAGGTTGGTAGACTCCATTAACGATGGGAACAAAGGATGGGAACAAGCTCCAGGAGGATCTCAACAAGCTGATCAATTGCTCAGACACCTGTAGTGTCAGATTTAATGTATGTGGATCTGAGGTACATACAGTGCTCTCCGGTACTGCATGGAATGCAAGTTGTGGGTTGTGCTAACCTAAACATGCTCAAGGAAATAAATTTCAACCACGCACCAGAGTTGTAGTGTAGTCTGCAGAAACACAAATGCACTAGTGACACAAAAAAATAAGTGTCCAACTTGATTTATTTGAAAACAACAAAATTGAAACCACACATACACAGAAGTGTTGAAGCTATAAAACCATTACCCAGATGCCCTGGTGCTTCACTCATTAGGGCTTCCTCAGGGGCAGTCATCTGGAGGACATGATGCCCTTAAATACCTATCTGACTATGATGTCATTATATATGGTCATGGTTGTTAAAATGCTAAAGGCAAGCTATCTAATCAAAATGTAATTAAATTCACCCAAGTGAAATTCATAACATGTACTCAATTACCTAATACTACATAAACAATGAATAAAAAAATGCACAAAGAATCAGCATAATATTTTTGTAATAACGTATTGCAATTTCAAACCAAATTCAATTATAGATCTTAGGAAGAGGTAGAAAAAGGTCAGACTGGAGTCAGGAGCAAATGGAAGTGAGCTGCTTATAACAGGGAATTCCTGCTCTCTCCAAACCTCCAGGCAACAAAAAAAAGAAACAAGAGAAATATTTTTTAAGTGTGTGAAATATTCATCTCGTATATTCCTTAATTCATTTTCATCGATTGAATATCAAATAAGCAAAATTTAGACACTGTCATAGGGTTCACGGGGGGAGGGATGTTTGAGTAAAAAGACTTTGGGGGGGGTATGAGTAGAGCATGCATTATACCTAGCATCCAACTGTACCTGTAGCAGATGGTTTACCTATAGCGCTTCAACAGCACTAGCACCGACATCCCCTACAGCGACAGCTACAATGCCAACTGTTAGCATTGTAGCCATGGGGATGTCGGTGCACACAATTGGGGGGGCTGTGCCCCCGAACCCACCATTGTGGGGGGCTCTGCCTCCCACACACCCCACAGCCCCCGGTCTCTAGGATTCTAACTCCAAGTTCGAGTTGGACGGGGAGAGGGGCAAACACCCAGTGAGGCAGTCCCAATTGCCGCACAGACCATCACAGTGATGGGCGGGTTTTGCCTGACTCCTGTCAATGTGATGGTCTTCGCCATCGGGGAGTCACTGCGGTGACGGTATACCATAGCGGATTAGCTACACAGCCTTAGAGGTGAGAGTGTTTAGAGGTAAGGTTTGAAATCCAGTTCCAGATTTAAACTGTCAGGAGTTAAAGCTTTGAGAGTAAATATCCAATAGCTTTCTCTCTGTAGAAGTCTCTGCAGTCTATTGCCACCTCTCCTACCCACTTTAACCTGTTCCAGACCCATGAATTTCAACTGTTGTGATGAGAAAAAAGTGCTCTGCAACTGGACTGTCCAAGTTCAAGTATCTGATGTTCCTAACATGTTCTTGTAGTTTAAGTTGAGCTGTCATTGAGTGGTAATACATGTAATGACTTGTTGGATTTCAGCATTTCTCGTACGATTAGGTAGTTGTTTGTTTTTGATTAAATATGCTTTTTTTAAATTTCAATATACAACAAACTGGAAAATACAGAAGATTTACAAAAACAACAGATTTCACTATAACATTGTAACTAGATGAACCAGAGCTAAAGCACAATTCCTACAAGATAAAACAAAAAACAAACGTAAAGCATCCCACTCTCCTCCCTGTGTCCTTCCCCTAATCTATGCCCTAAAGGAACAAAAAAAGAAAATGTGGTAGTCCAGCAGCAGGTTAGAAATAAAATCGAATGACAGAGAAATTCAACAATATAGTAAAACCGAAGAACTTGCAAAATTTAGACATTGGAGGCAGAATGAGCAATAGTCACCCTAATTTGCCAGTAAAGCCAGCAATGCTTCCCATTTCCTACAGAAATAAGAATATCTATGATGTAGAATCACAGTAGAGCATTCTACTTTATAAGCAAAAAGAATATCTCTATGCCATTCAGCATAAGATGGAGTGTCCTCGTTTAACCAGTGTCGGAGGATAGGAAGTTTAGGTACAGATGCTACAAAAGCAATATACCGTTAACTGGGGCCTAACACTGTATCATCATAAAGCACAAGAAGACAAACGTTAGGGTTGAACAAGTCTTGTAGTCCCAATAAGGGATCATGATGAGATTGTATCTCGGACTTTAGGGGTTGAGCTTTATCACAGGTCTATAGAATATGATTCAGGATGGCGGCCTCACGCCTACACCTATTACAACAATCAGAATCAACCATAGGAATTTGAAAAAGCTTACATGAACTATAATAAAAATTACATAATTTTTTTAACTGTTGAAGTCTAAAATGATCTTATTCATTATACTTGTACAGATCGTTCCATAAATGGAACCATTGCTCTTCAGTAAGATCCAAATCTAAAGCGGATATCCATGAATAACAAACAGAAGATGGAGTAGAAGGGTCCAATTCCTGAAGGGCCGTGTACAGACTTGATGTTGGACGTAACTGAGTAGCAATTTGTGTGAGACGTGATAAAAACAACAACCCCCCCGCCAGAGTCTGACCAGGATAAAGGACCCATATGACTAAAAATACAATGCTTCAGTTGTGAAAATTTAAAGGCAAAGTGGGTGGAAAGGTTCCATTGATCACTAAAGACTTGCTATGTACTGAAAGAACCTTGTGTTCGAAATAAAAATATTGTTCCATTGTTCGGGATTCAAAATCAGACCACCCACCTGAAAACTGGAGTTGAAAAACAAAATCTGGGAAGTGTCTTTTAACAAACAAAGACCAAAGCATTGACACATTTGATTGTTTGCCTTCAAGGACCATATAATAGTGTAGACTGGGGCATAGTAGGCACTTGAGCCAAAGGGATAAATAAAAGAGAACTAAGCTGTATATCATTGCTATGGGCCAGCTGTTCCTCAATATCCAGCCATTGAGGTTTATAAAGAATTGGCTCAAGAGCGGAATGGGGAGTACCAATGAAGGTATTTAGAACAATGGGAGGTGAAGTAATAGTGTAAAGAATTCGGAAGATGTAATCTGCCTGAAAATTTGGGGTGGTTAAATGTTTATATGAGCATCTAGCTCTTTTACCTTGCCAAAGAAATCATGAAACCATATTATGTAATTTAACAAACCTTTTCAAAGGGAGAGCCAGGCTGAGCACACCAAAAGGATATAAGACGTGTGGCAGGACATTCATTTTAATTACATTAATCCTACCTAACGAAGAAAGTGAAAGTTGTGCCCACTGCACAAGATCCTGTTCAATCAGTTTGAGTAGTGGGCTAGATTTAGAGAGACAAAGTCTGAAAAAGACCGAGAAATTTTGCTACCTAAATAAGTTGAAGGCATAGGTTCCCATTTAAAGCCCAACCTGATTATAGCAAGATTTGTCCACTCTATTGTTAAGCGTAAAGACCACTGTTATATGAAGATTAATTTTATAGGAAGAAAAACTGCTACACTCCCTAATTATAAACAAGACTTTAGGAGTAGAAACATGAGGATCAATAAGGAGTAAAAGGATATTGGGCGCTATGCACGAATGGTGTGGTATGGCTACACATTCGTATCTAGGGCGCGTAGCCGCTCTGCACTCATTGTGTCCCCTGTGCGGCATGCACAAAGGGGTGTGTGCAGACCCGCTGCACCTGGTCCCCCATGTCTGTGGACTGCACCATGCTGGGGGCATTCTGGGGCATTGCCAGCACTAAGTGGTATTCACTAAACCACGTAGTGCTGGCCGCATGGGTGTGGAGGGAGGTGCAGGGTACACCAGGGTAGACTCTGCTGCAACCCTCTGCATGCCTCCATGGTCTCCACTCTCCAGATGCTGGGGGGTCCTGGACAGTGCTCTTCATGCTGCCCCTGCCCATTAGGCAGCCAGTGAGGGGAGGGGCAGTGGGTCGGGTCAGTGCCTGTAATGCCAGAGAAGCAGCAGCACTGGGATGTTCTGTGGAGGGGAAGATGAACCATGGCACATGCCCCCCTACAGGGGCTTGGAGATATGGCCAATGGTGTTAGGGCACAGCTGATGTTGTGGGCAGGAACCAGGTCCCGACGCCGGGGACCTGCAGTGCGCTGGGAGGGCACCATTCACAGTGGCTGGGCTGGTGAACTGACCAGCTATAGGGGTCATGCCACATGGATCTGGGTGCCTAAGTGGCATGCACAACCCTGGACCCATGCATTGTGGTGCAAGGGATCCACTAGTGGACCCGGGATAGGCATCCCATTGGATGCCCACCCGGGTCCAAGATTCCAACCCCAGCCACCCTGCCGAGTCCTGCATGCCGGGGGTGGAGGAACCATGAACAGGTGGCCGGCATTGGTGAATGCAAGTATGGGTGCATCTGTCAGCAGGGTCACAGGTGGGGTATGCAACTTTTCCACGTACCCTTGCACACTTAGTGTATAGCACCCAATGTTGGCATATGCAGAGATAGAGTAAGTTTGGGGGCTAACAGAAATACTGGAGACTGCTTTGACAGATTTAACTTTATGAATGAGTGGTTCCATATATAAATTAAATAAGAACAGAGATAGCAGGCAACCCTGCTGAGTGCCTCACTCCCAAAAGACTGGTGCAGAAAGTACCCCATTACAAAATATATGGGCAGTGGGAAGGGAATAAAGAAGTTGGACCCACTTAATAAAAGTGTCTGGAAAACCAAACCTCTGCATAATGGTGAAAAGGTAACTTTAGACCACCTGACTGAAGGCTTTCTCTGTGTCCAAGGAGATCAAGGCCACAGCTGGCCCCAGCACCCTGAATGCAGAGATAAGGTGGAGGACCTTATAGAGGTGGTTGCATGAGAGATGACCAACCATGAACCCATCTGTTCAGGATCAATAAGACTCTGCCAGACTCCCTCAAGGTGATGAGCCAAAACATTTGCCAGGATTTTAATGTCAACATTCATGAGCGAAATAGGGTGATAATGTTCCAGTAAAGAGTCATCCTAGCTTGGTTTTGGTATTACAGAATGCTTGGCCTCCAAAAGGGAACTATTAAGTATGCCCTCATCAAAAAAGCAATTAAAAATAAGAGTTAAACAAGGGGCAAGTTCTTCAGAAAATGTCATAAAAATTAGAAGGGAAACCATCTCGTGCTGGTGCCTTATCAGGATGCAAACTCTTAATGGCTGTTAACACCTAAGCATGTTGAATTGGGTCATCTAGTTGAGTGGCTTGTGCAGGGGTAAGCTGAGGTAAATTAATATCACCAAAGAAAATGTTAATGGCCCCCTCAAAATCCAGCAGTTCCAGATCTGAAGTAAATAAGTTCTGATAGAAAGGTCTGAAAATCTCCACTCAGTTAAGTAGTTGGAAGTTGAAACCCTGAACACTCAATGTACAGACATTACAGTTTCCACATCTGAACATGCCTTTGGGCTTTGCTGATAGCCAAGTGCTGTTTGTTGTTGTAGTGCTAGAAAACTGACTTTTAACTAATTTGTCCTTCAAATTTGCTCCTCTCTTGAATGTGACATGCAGTCTTGGTCCAGCATTTTTATCTAGCTCTTGACCACCTGACAGAATTGGCCAGTACTTGGTAATAAAATTCCCTATCTGTCCTGCTGCATAATTTTATTGAGTAGAGAAGCAGATTCTGTCATTCTCACTTGTGTATCTTGTTTAAGGCTTCTATAGGAAATCTCTGTTAATGTTTTTAGCTCTGTCTAGTGCATTGTTCAAAATATTGAAAATCGTACCCCAATTCAAGGAACATTATTAGTAATTCCTCTGACTCTTTCAGGAATTCCTGCATCTCAGAACAGTTCCTTCTCAGTCTTAGAAATCGACCATATAGGATGGAATCCTTAAGAGTTTTAGGGGGTGAACTGCTTACTAACAAAAGTTGTTTGTAGCAGTAGGTTTTCTAAATTTCCTGGTGGTTACCTTGTTATTTTCATTTACCAAGAGTGTCACATTCAGAAAATCAGTTAAACGGGAGTCAAGTTTGTGTGTGAAATATAAGTTTTAGCTGTTTTTGTTAAGCTGATTTTGGAATAATTCGGCATCATTTTCAGTTCTGCTCCAGACACACAGTACAGAATGTCATCAATAAAATGATGCCATAAAATTATATGAGTATGAAATGGATTTCTGCTAGAATTGTATACTAAATCTTTCTCTCATTTTCCAAAAAATAAATTGGCAAACAATGGAGCCATGGATACTCCAGTGGATGTGCCACATTGTTGTAAGTAAAAGTGATTGTCAAATTCAAAATAATTATGCAACAACACAAATTCGAATCCCTTGATAATTAAATCTATGGTCACAATATCTCTAAAAGGATCCCTACGCAAGTAACATCCACAAGCCTCCACACCATTGGCATATTTAATAGATGTGTATAGAGACTGCACATCTACAGTTAACCACTTATAGTGGGGTAACCATGTAAAATCTGTAAATTTTCCCAACACATCCATTGTATCTCTAAGGTGAGACTTTAAGCAATTAATGCTCTTTTGTAGGGAAAAAATCCAGGAAATGACAAAAGTTGTCAGTAAGTGAGCCTACCCCAGATATTATTGGCCTGCTGGGAGGGTTAGTGGAGTCTTTATGAATTTTGGTAAGCTGTACATGGTCTGAGATATGGGAAATTATAGCAGTAAATACCTGTACTCAGTCTCATTTTTCTCCCCTCGACTTTGTGCCTCATTCAATGCATGAATTCTTGTTTGCAGACAAATACTGGGTTGGCTGTTAATTTTCATAATTATTAACATCTGATAAAAACTCCTGTACCTTCTTCTTGTAAAAAATCTCTGGTCATTGCTACTATATTCCCCCTTTATCTGCTTCATTAAATAGTCATTAGTTTTATTCTGTAACTCCCTAAGTACCTTTCTTTCTTCAGGTGACAAACTGTTATATTTTGGCCCTGTATCCTTCTCTAAAATTGAATTTACTTCACCTAATACAGTTTTTCTGAAGGCACTGGTGGCAAGAGTGTTAGTTATAGGGCAGAATTGTGATTTGGGGTAAAAATAATTTTCCTCAAATTTAAGAAATCACCTCTGTTCACATCATATAAATGTGTGTAAAAGTTCATACCTGCTGAGTCCTCATTAATTTCAGTGAACAAAAAGTCCAAATTGGATGAAATTCTCCAAGTCTAAAATAGTCCAGTTGTTAACCAAATCAGCAAGTTCATTATCCGTACTTATAGTATCAGAAAAGTCAAGTATAGATGCATCTATGTCCCACATAGAGCTAACCACGATCTCAGTACTTAAAGCAGAAATACAAAATCTACCCATTCTGATTGTCATTTAGGGTTTTTAATGAAGAAGCCTTTCAAACAGAGCTTCCGAAAAAATGCTCCAAATCGATGTGTATTTGAAATTTATCTGGCTTTGAGCACAGCACAAATGAAAGCCCCATTTGGAGAATTCTTTTTTGGGTGCTCTGTGAATTCTTCTTCCGCTACCTCTTCCTAAGATCTGCAGTTCAATTTGGTTCAAAATTGTGATATGTTGTTACAAAAATAATGTGCTGATTCTTA
The DNA here is from genome assembly GCA_016271365.2 of Neoceratodus forsteri. NCBI lineage: Eukaryota > Metazoa > Chordata > Ceratodontiformes > Ceratodontidae > Neoceratodus > Neoceratodus forsteri. The sequence goes on from CM057456.1 coordinate 376,658,307, forward strand.
GTGCATCTTTGTATTAATTGTTTATGTAATATGTAATTGAGTGCATGTTATGAACTTCACTTTTGTGAGTTTAATTTGCATTTTTGATTGGATAGCTTGCCTTTAGCATTTTTTTAACAACCATGATAATCTATAATGACATCATAGCCAGATAGGTATTTAAAGGCATCATGTCCTCCAGATGACTGCACCCTGAGGAAGGTCTAATGAGTGAAGGGCAGGGGCATCTAGTAACAGCTTTACAGCTGCAACACAATTTCTCATAACTCCAACCATGTACATCTTACCAAAAATTCATAAAAACTACACGATCCTCCTGGCAGGCCAGTAATATCTGGGGTAGGCTCACTTACTGACAACTTTTGTCATTTCCTGGATTTTTTCCTACAAAGGAGCAGTAATGTTTAAAGCCTCGCCTTAGAGATACAATGGATTTGTAGGAAAAATTTACAGATTTTACATGATTATCCCACTATAAGTAGCTAACTATAGATGTGGAGTCTCAATACATATTGATTAAACACGCCAATGGTGTGGAGGCTTGTGGATATCACTTGCTTAGGGACCCTTTGACAGACAATATGCCCAAAGATTTAATTATCAAATCAAATTATAAAAACTGGCTGGACAACAGGATGCAAAGGGTAATAGTAAACTAAGTCCACAGTGAAGAAAGGAGTGTAACTAGCGGGGTACCGCAGGATTCAGTACTAGGATCGGTCCTCTTTAATGTCTTTATAAGTGACATTGGAAAGCACCTGGAAGGAAAAGTATGTCTCTTTGCAGATGACACAAAGATCTGCTACAGGGTTGATACACAAAGTGGAGTAGAAAGGATGAAAAGGGACTTGGCAAGGTTGGAGGAATGGTCAAATATATGGCAGCTTAGATTCAATGGAAAGAAGTGCAAGGTAATGCATCTGGGAAACAAAAACCCAAGGGAAGACTACACAATCCGGGGGTAAGATAATAACAATAACAAAAATCGAAAGAGACCTAGGAGTAATTATATCAGATGACCTAAAGGTGGGCAAGCAATGTGAGAAGGCAGTAAGGAGGGCTGGGGGGATACTGGGATGCATAGGGAGAGGCATCAACAGTAGAAAACAGGAAGTTGTTATCCCTCTGTGCAGACAGTTGGTGAGACCCCATCTGGAGTACTGCATGCAATTCTGGAGACCCCATCTCTGCAAAGACATGGACAGAGTGGAGGCTGTTCAGAGGAGGGCAACCAAAATGGTGTGGGGTCTGCACCAGAAGACATGCGAGGAGAGACTAAAGCAGCTTAATATGTATACCCTTGAGGAAAGGAGGGAGAGGGGGGACATGATAGAAACTTTCAAGTATCTCGAGGAAATTAATGAAGTACAAGAGGGTAGCATCTTTCAGAAAAACAGATGTGCAAGAACAAGGGGGCACAATTTGAAGATAGAGGGGGGATGGCTCAGAGGTAATGTTAGAAAGTATTTTTTCACAGAGAGGGTTGTGGATGCATGGGACAGCCTTCCTGAGGAGGTTGTGGAGTCAGAAACAGTGGGAGAATTCAAGAATGCATGGGACAGACATAAGGCAATTCTAGTAGGGGAGTAGGAGGAAGTAAGCTGTTGATTAACTAGAATCTGAAGCTTATCCATCAGGTAGGGAAATGGGCAGACTAGGTGGGCCAAGCAGTCCTTATCTGCCATCAAATTCTATGTTTCTATGTATCAAGGGATTAGAATGCATTGTCTTATAACTATTTTGAATTTGACAATTACTTTTACTTACAAAAATGTGGTACAGCCGTGGGAGCATCCATGGCTCCATCGTTTGCTAATTTATTTTTGGGAAAATGGGAGGAAGGGTTAGTATACAATTCCATCAGAAATCCATTTCACGCTCACATAATTTCATGGTATTGTTTTATTGATGACATACTATGTGTCTGGAACGGAACTGAAAATGATGCTGAATTATTCCTAGATTGGCTTAAAAATAACGACTTAAACTTACATTTCACACACAAACTTGACTTCCATTTAATTGATTTTCTGGATGTGAAATTCTTGGTAAATGAAAATAACAAGGTAACCACCAGGAAATTTAGAAAACCTACTGCTACAAACAACTTTTGTCAGCAAGCAGTTCACACCCTAAAACTCTTAAAGGGGAACTGTCATCTGCAGGATTTCTTAATATCTTAAAGCCCATAGGGCACTTTCTACATTTATAATTGTTTTGCATATGCATTGAAACAAGTGAGTTAACACCTTTACATTTCAAACTGTTAGTAAAAATAATCCAGTAGAATTCTAGCAGTTAAGGTAGAAAATCCTATTCATTTCAAAGTATTTCAGTAAGAAACTGTTATACTTTTAACTTCATCAAAAGAAGTAAAATACTCTTTAATTAATGGCGATCATTCTTTACATATGGATAATGACACTTTTTGGTTACAACCAGGAGGTTGTAATCAGCACCTGTCAATCAAGAGCAATCACAGAAAGCTAATTGGCTGAACATCTTGCCCAACATGATGGCTCCTTTAAAGAGCTCTGGTACTGGCACTCAAGCTTTGCCTAACACTGTTAAGGCAAGTAAGAGCTAAAATGTTTTTAAATATCTATCTTTTTGATCCTGCCTTGAAAAGGAAAAAAAATCAATGTGGTTGATCCTGCCGCTCATACCCTTTGAGCGTGTCTTACACTCCGCAGCTATGCCAATGGCCATGACTTTCCAGAATGCCATTTCCACTGTAATTTAAAAAAAGTAAGAAAGACAGAAAAGAAACACAAAAGAAAAGGAAAAAAAGGGAGAATCAGGCAGTGTGTATGCATGTGTGTGTGTCTATCTCTGACAGATGTGCTGCATTAACTGAACTGTGCTGAAAGGGAAAACAATTATCACCATTAAATAAATAAAATAGAGAGAGAGAGAGATGTGTGTGTGTGTGTGTGTGTGTGTGTGTGTGTGTGTGTAAAACAGAACTGTACATGCACTCTTGGTGTGGGATGCTTTTATGTAGCATCCCACACCCCAGATGTGTGTAAAAGTCTGGTTGCACACACCCACTCATATATTATTCTATATTTTAATATTGCATTTCAGGTTATGCATGTTTTAATAATGTTGTCCATTTATGTGTTTTTGCAATTAACAAACAAGTAATTGTGTCCTATTCTTTTTTTTTTCAAGTCAAATCTGGATAGAAAGAGCATAATATTTTCAGAATCATAACACATGCTCAGATTGTTTTTACTGTCTTTGTCCAGGAAACACACTGAACTACAGGTGTTTGGGGGCACAGGGAGGTTAAATGACTTGCTCTGGTCACACAATATACAAGCAAAGCATGTTGGAATCAAAACCCATTCTGCTGGATTAACTAAACTTGTTCACAGCTCTCAATGCTGTACTGCCAGCTCATAATCAAAAACTACACATTTCAAGGCTGGTCCCATGATGCCAGGCCAATAGGCACAGAGCCACATTTGCATCTTGAAGACCTGAGTTCACGCTCAAAATTGTAAGAGAAAAAGCTGTTAGAGAGGTAATGTAAAAAGACAGAAGTTGGTGCTATGGCAGCCCCAGAAATCTGTACTGACTTGAACACAGCCAGGATTAGATATCCTGATATAGGGCCCTAATACCTGTTGGCAATACAGAGCCAGCCTTGAGATGTGTAGTTTTGATGATCAGCTGGCGGTATAGCCTAGGGGTTAAAGCAATCCTGAAGATGGATTATTTTTACTAACAGTTTGAAATGTAAAGGTGATAACTCACTAGTTCCAATGCACGTACAAAACAATGATTATAAATATAGGAAGTGTGGTAATGACACCTTAAAACACACTTAATAAAACAGATGATTTCCTATTTAACTGACAATCAAAGGAGAGCCAAGCCCCTCCGTGCGGGGGCGTAGCTACAAGGGTGCAAAGGGGGCAGTCGCACCCGGACCCATGAGGTTTGAGGGGCCTGAATCATAAGTTTGATGTTTATTCAAAACTGGGGGGCCCTATAACATACTCTTGCACCCAGGCCCTCTGGGAATTTGCTACACTACTGCCTCGGTGACATCATTTCCTGTCAGAAGCCTAAAACAGTTGGCTGCCCCCAGCTCTTAATTACAGACTGATTTACATATGAACAATTCTGGACTGCAAATACTCACAGATAAACACAACTGCTTACTCAAATTAGCTTTATATGGGCTTTCAGACATTAAGAAATCCTGTAGATGACAGTTCCTCTTTAAGGATTCCACTCCATATGGTCAATTTCTAAGACTGAAAAGGACTTGTTCTGAGATGGAGCAATTCCTGAAAGAGTCAGAGGAATTAATAATAATGTTCCTTGAAAGGGGGTACTATTTAAATATTTTGACCAATGCACTAGACAGAGCTAAAAACATTACCAGAGATTCCCTATTGAAGCCTAACACAAGAGACACAAGTAAGAATGAGAGGATCTGCTTCTCTACTCAGTGTAATTATGTGGTAGGAAAGACAGGGAGTATTATTACCAAGTACTGGCCAATTCTATTAGGTGATCAGGAACTAGCTAAAAGTGCTGGACCAAGACCGCATATCACATTCAAGAGGGGATCTAATCTGAAGGACAGATTAGTTAAAAGTCAGTTTTCTAGCACTACAACAATGAACAGTACTTGGCTACCAGTAAAGCTCAAAAGCATGTTCAGATCTGGAAACTGTAACGTTTGTGCATTGAGTGTTCAGGGTTCCAACTTCCAACTACTTAATTGCATGAGAACTGTTGAAACCCTACAATTCGTTACATGTATTGCCACATTTATTGTGTATGTAGTTTGGTGCTCATGTAACCTACTCTGTGTTCGTCATACTGTATGACAACTTAAACTTAGAATACAAGAACATGTCAGGGACATCAGAAACCTGAACTTGGGCAGTCCAGTTACAGAGTGCTTGCAGGACAGCTGACATCCATGGGTCTGGAACCAGTTAAAGTGGGTAGGAGAGGTGGAAATAGACTGCAGAGGCTTCTATAGAGAGGAAGCTATTGGATATTTACTATCAAAGCTTTAGCTCCTGATGGTTTAAATCTGGAACTGGATTTCAAACCTTACCTCTCAGCACTCTCACGTCAAAGACTAATCTGTTACAGGCACAGCTGGATGCCAGGTATAATGGATGCTCTACTCATACTCCCCCCCGCAGTCTTTCTGCTCAAACATCCCCAACCCCTGTGAACTCTACGACAGTGCTTGAATTTTGCTTATTTGATATTTAATCAATGAAAATTAATTAATGAACATAAAAATTAATATTTCATACACTTAAAAAATATTTATTTTGTTTCATTCTTTTGTAGCCTGAAGGTTTGGAGAGTGCAGGAATTTCCTGTTGCAAGCAGCTCACTAGCATATGCTCCTGACTCCGGTCTGACCTTGTTTTACCTATTCCTAACATCTACAACTGGATTTGGTTTGAAATTGCAATATGTTATTATATGCTGCTTCACTGTGCTTATTTTTTTATTAATTATTTATGTGATATTATGTAACTGAGTTCATGTTATGAATTCACTTGGGTGAATTTAATTGCATTATGATTGAATAGCTTGCTATTAGCATTTTGTTAACAACCATGACCATCTATAATGAATCATAGTCAGATAGGTATTTAAGAGCATCACGTCCTCCAGATGAACGCCTCCCTGAAGAAGTTCTAATGAGCAAAGTGCTGGGACATCTGGGTAGCGGCTTCACAGCTCCAACGGGAAAAGACGGTTAGGGAATTTAAGCTATCTTGGGATATGCATTGTGGGATACTGAAATAAAGAAGTATAGCGGGGGTGGGAGTAGTTAAACAAACAGACATGGGCAGACTAGATGGATCAAGTGATCTCCATCTGCTGTCACATTCTTAAGTTCTTATGTGTATGTGTGGTTTCAGTTTTGGTGTTTTCAAATAAATCAAGTTGGACACTCATTTCTTGCGTCACTAGTGCATTTGCACTTCTGCAAAGTACACCACAGCTCTGGAGTGCAGCTGAAATTGATTTCCTTCAGATTTAATGTAGATAAATGCAAGATGCTATATTTTGAGGGGAAGAAATACAGGTAGGAGCTGCACACTGTGTGGGGCTCCTCTTGTTACTGTAGAGGAGGAAATAAGCAAGGGGCCTAAACCAGCTGCTGTCAAGAGGGTCAGCAGAATGCGAGGGGAATAAAGGGCAGAGTGACCAACATAGCAGGGGAAGGAACCATGGCACTTTACAAGGCATAGTCAGACTTCTTCTAGAGTACTACATGCAGTCCTAGACTCAATACAAAAAGGATTTCAGGGCAGTTGAGAGGGTACCACACAGGGCCGCAAAATGCACTAGGGGTTTACTGTAAAAGAGCTATGAGGAGAGGCTGGTAGCCCTTAGCAAGTTTTCCTAGGAGAAGAGAAGGCTAAGAGGGGACAGGATCTTAGTCTTCCTCATACTCAAGCATACTGAAATGACTGAACAGGCAATGATGCAGATACAGATGCAGGGACATGCCTTAAGCTCAAAAGTGTTGGATTCAAGTGTATTGGAAGGAAGCACCTCTTTTTCCAGGCAGTTGGTTAACACATGTAACAGCCTACCAGTGAAGATAGTGTACATAAGACAGTACAGGCCTTCAAGGTACATCTGGATATTGTTCCACAAACCAAGGGAATCACAGGGTACCCTGGTTAGTAGAGTGGGTAAGGCTACCTCCATCAATTAGTACATCTTTGAAAAACATATTCATTTATTGCTGCTTCTGAGGCAGGTGGGTGGGAAGGGTGTGATGATATCCAGATTCCTTTCTGACCTTAAATTACTATGCTACTATGTCCTGATCCTTGAAACAAGAATCAAGAAATGGTGATAAAGTGTCAGTTAACCAGCAGGGGCATTAACATGCACAGCTGTTTGGCACTTTTAAATAAAGTTTCCCCAGTATTTTTCCAGTATCCTATCTGTCATGAAGTCATCGCCTTGTGAGGGAAGAGAGTGCTTACTTTAGCCTGTTTGATTTTGTACTTGTGGTTGGAGTCCTGCCAGGCCCTGGAAATGGTTGTATGTTTCCCTTCTTACTTAATATCAGAGTTGCAGACATGCAAGTGGTGGCAGTTGGTAGCCCCCCTGTCTGAAAGGATGGCATATAATCATGGTGGCCCCCAAACCATCAGTCAATAAACAGGGTTATAGTTGTATGTGGGGGTGTTTTTGGGTTACCTGGTTGTTTGTTCGTGGGAGGGGGGATTACTGAATGATTCAGAAGTGGGATGTCTGTCTTGTATTGGGAGGTGAGGGTGGAATGATCCACTGGATCATTAAGGAACCATTCACTTGGGGAGGGGGATAGTGGGGTGTACTACTTGACTGAATGCCAAGTGCTTGGCCCTGGAAATACAGCACAGTTTTGAGTAATGTGGTATGTACTGGGTTTTCAGGTGTATGTCAGGATGTTAGCAGATGTAATCACTAATTTTGCCTTCCAAGGAGGCCTTATGCATCCATGTACAGTTGCATATTGTAGCTCGTGATGCACAGAGGTCTCACTCATCACATATGAACACCTCCATGTATCCACAACCCTGCATCACCTCATCACATCATTTAAACCCAAGCCATACATGCATCTATCCAGATGGCCTGGTCGGAGGTTGGAAAGAGAAAGGGGGCAGACAATCATCTGAGCAGTGTTTCCCAGTGCGTAGGCACTTCTGCTGGGGCACATGGACCAGCACGTTTACATGCCTTGTGGGGCTGCCGTAATGCTGGTCAGCAATGAGCAAGTCCACCATGCTACTGTTCTGGCCTTTTTGGGGCCCGTTGAGGCATTCTGCTGGTTGCCCCCAGCCCCCTGAGCTGACATGGAGTACAGGAGGGCAAAAGTTTAATTTTTAAAATTTGTATTTATTTGTAGACTCAGGTCAGTATGGATAAAGCAGTCATTGGAAGACTGCTGTGTTCCTCAATCTCCCCCTCCAAGGAAAGCAGGGGACCCACTCTGGCACTTGCCAGGCATCAGAATGGAAGCTCACCATCAGTCCCCAACATGCAACCAATGTGATCCCCCCCCCAGCCCTCCATGCTTGAGTGTGCTTGTGTGTTGGGACAAGGGTCTAGTGACTGGGGACTGTGATCTGAGAAGCTCCACAGCCTGGGTGCACACCTTCCTCAATGACCTCCTGATATACCCTTGAGGATTAGCTCTTTTGTGGTAAGGTTTCTGTCTGCCAACCCAGGTTTGAACCCAATATAGTATCTGCTAGCGCTACGCCGGTGACCTGGGTTTGGAAATGGACCCAGGTAGCCAGGGGCTGGCAAGGAGAGAGAGGACTGAGCGTCCCTCTGGATGGTCTCCTCCCTCAGGGGTGGGATACCCAGGACACACCAGCATCCAACACTCCCGTAGAGAGCCAGTGGAAGCACCGGTCCTTGAAGGGATGGGCAACTCTGATACTAGGGGTCGGGGGGGACGTCATACGGCGCGTGAGAGGCCAGACGTGCGTCAGCAAGTCACCTCTCGGTACTTAGTCCCAAGCACCGGCGTCCCCAGGGGGATGAGACAGGGGGAGAAAAACAGAAACAAGGAAAAATCACCCTTGCAGTCCTGGATGATGACCTCTCTACTTGCCTCAGACCACCGACACCAGACAGACCCCACTGTGCAGAGAAGGGGAGGAGGCACTCTAGGGGCAGATCATGGGTCCGTGATCTGGCAGCGAACATTGAGAGGCCTGAAGGAGAGGGTCAAGAGGGTAGGAAAAAAACAGAAGGAAAAAAGAAAAGTATAAAAAAAAATATAGTATCTGCTATGTAAAAAACGTATGGTTGATAATGAAATAGCTGATATTTGTCACTAAAATAGCAGTTTTAACTTGAGCATTTAGTAAGTTAAGCAACCAACTGCAGTAATTTTGAACACTGAATGCTTTCTCCAAGTTGGAAATGGGTTTAGAACATGCTCTTTTAATGTGGAGGTCTCTTTCTGTGCTGACCTGTAAAAAGAGCTATGCACACCTGAACACCTGCAATATAAAAGCATTTATTTAAAGTGCATACTAATGTGAGAGGTGTTACCTGCCACAACAGGTACTAATCCCCATGCACATTCAGAGCCTACATGCTCCTTCGTCAGGGGAATATTGCAGCCATTCCAGTGTGTATAGCTCTTCTTTGGGTCTCTAATTGAAGTTCCACACCTTTGGATTCACAGTACCTGGGATTTGCTCATCATTTTACTCTTTCTATGGTGAGCCTAAGTTCAGAATGCAGAAAGGCATAAAGATTATGCAGACAGGCATAATCTTCTAGTGAATAAAACCCTAGACTTTGAAGTAAAAGTTAAGGTTGAGACCTGCATCCCCTGCACAATTGGTAGAACACTGATCAACAAATATATTATTAGAATACAGGACTTGTTTTTTGCTGTGCAATACAACTCTAAATTCTAATCTACAGTAACAATATGCTTGTAATTAAAAAGCCCTAGCTCACAAAAAGGGACCAATTGTCCACAGCAAATTGAAATGCAAAAAAATATTTTATTATATCATACAGCTAAAAATAGCGGCATATACAGTTAAATAATAGACCTCAACGTTTTGCAACAATGAAGTGCTTTGTCAAGAGTAGATTGTATTCAAGTAGCAATATGCTGCCTGGCAGCAAGATGGCAGCCTAATTAATTAGCTTGGATTGCTATAGCAAACTCGCTTACACTTGCATCTACTCTTCTGAAGCCACCAACTCCCTTGCTCTCCTTGCTGTACACTTCGTGCCTTTTTTTTTCACAAAAGTAACTAAACTCAGCTTAAAACCATGCCTCTTACATGTTTTTGAACAAAACCTTCATCATTGTAAACGTATGCCAGCATTTTCTTACCACAATGAATACTGCTCAGTCACACTACACTGGAAGATAAAAATCAAAGTCACTACACCTCAAGCTGTGTTAAAATGGCAGGATCAACAAGATCATTTTTTTCATCACTTTTTAGCTATCACAATCATGGCAGGATCAAACACGTAATTGCTTGCAGTGTGGTACAGCTACATAAAATGATTTACCTGGTTATGGTTGTGGCAGCCTGTGTGTGCCAGGCGTGTGTGTGGCAGCCTGTGTGTGCCAGGTGTGGAGTGATCTTGCTGCTAGTGAGAAGGTTCTGAGGGATGGAAAGTAGTGCAGGTGTGCAGTCGTAGTGGAAGGTGTGCAGTCATTGTGAGATAATAAATGGTCATGTGATGTCTCTTATCCAATCTGGAAACCCCATTTTCACTGATTTTACAACTCATTTTATATATAGATATATTACAGTAGATAGTTAGATAGATAGATATAGACAGACATATAGACAGATAGATATTATTAATATAGGGTCGTGCCCCTATAGTTAGGGTTGAGTAGGAACTTCAATGTTAAACTCAAAATTTTGCACTTTAATGACATTACAACCATTCAACAGATATGCATGCACCAGTGCTCAGGGTAAATCTCTGGACCTGGCAAGTTGTGTTCTGGTCAGATGTGTGGTTTCCGAGTTCTGGAGAGGTGAATAAAGCATTTTATCACTCATTGACTTTGCTGGGATTTTTCTTTGAACTTGCCTACAGCTCAGACAGTTTGGAATCTTGGTCTGAAATTTTCAGGTCAGAAAGGGACTAGCCCACAGATGTGCCTTTTGCTAGTCTGGTGAAAAAAATAAGCCATTTTAAAGTTATTGCATTTTAGAATGTGAAAAAATTGTTTCTGAGCATGCTCAGTAAGCACTAAAAGATAGCTGTATGAAACAAAAAAGAATAATTTTTTCATATGACATCATCCTTTTTCATTTGAGGAAAATCCTTTTTCATATGGTCACCATCTTGTTTTCAGTTTTGCCTGAGAAATTCAAATTTGGAACCCCCCAAAAATTCTATTCTAGGGATGAACCAACACATGTAGCTTGCTTATCGGGACCCCCTTATTTGCATTCTGCACTTTACTGCTCAACAAATGCCCTTAAAATGTGTTTTTTTTTTACATTGAAATTATTTTTTCTTATTGGCATCACACAAAAAAAAAGATCTTGTTTTGTATGATGACTCATGAGAAAAGATATTTTTTCCATATGGAAGACCAAAATATTAAAATGGAATTTTCAACTTCAGTGCATAACTGCCATTTTGGCAAATTTTGACACCAGATTTTCAACATACCCTTTTGGAACAATTGGGATGTTGTTATGCAACTCTCACCCGGAAGGTGATTTTGTGGTCACTTGGTGAATGTACTTTTCAGTTGGGATTTGCATATTGACAGTCTTATTGTTCATAAGGTGGGGGTCATAAGAAGGTTATGTTGAAAATGAGGGGTCAAAATATGTAACAATGGCAAAGTTATTATCATTCACTGCAATTTTGCTATGCACACTCATAACTTTTGAAATTTAAAAGACTTTTACCCCAAATTTTCAACATAGACTTCTTATTACCCCACCTCACGTATGTCACAGCTGTCATTTTTCAAATGCTAGTCAAAATGTGTTTTCACACCTGTGGCACAGAATGGTGTTGCAGTTGCACAGAATTATGTTTTGGTGGGGATACAACAATTTTCTGTACCATGTACATAAGGTGGGGTAATAAGATGGCTATGCTGGCAATTTGGTCACTATTGTCCTATAAATGGAAGTGTGGGGCCCTTCAACAGCAACTTACATATACAAATCTATGGAGGGATGGGCACATAGGGCCCGAAGGGCACTGTACTCCCACAGGCAAATAAGGATATGTTTGCTCTATCTAAAAAAATATACATGGGTGGAAGTGCAGAGCTCAGAGGGCCTGTGCTCCCACATGCAAATAAGGCTACGATTACATTATCTCAAAAAGTGAGGAAATTCTTTGCAAATAACTATGTTAATGCATCAGGTAGGGTTGATATCAATCCACAAAAAGGAGGGAAATACCCCACCCCCACCCTGCACACACTAACAGGCATCAAGGGTGTGCCTTGGGGTCATCAGCCCTAACACTCACCCCATTCTCTTATACTGTACCCATCTCAGCTTATTTAGTTATGGAATTGGGTGTGTTAGGGCCGATGACCCCAAGGCACACCCTCAATGCCTGTTGGTGTGTGCAGGGTGGGGTGCTAGGTTGGAAACCCTAACATCATATTTCCTTTTTACAGTTTGATATCAACCCCTAACTGGTGCATTGATGTATATTTTTTTTTTTATACAAAGAATATATATATATATATATATATATATATATATATACATATATATATATACGTATATATATATATATATATATATATATATATATACACTAACATACTAAAATGCCAGCAGAATAGGCCTAATGGTCTTTCGTGTCTGCTTGTTTGGTCAGCCCCCACCCTGGGAGCTGACCTTGCTGCCCTCCCTCGCCCTCTCTGGCTTCTCCCTTCCCAGTTCTGGATATTCCCACTGCACAGGACTTTGCTTCCAGAACCCTTCCCCTGTACCTGTCCCACCCCTTCTTAAACCTCTCCACTATCTCTGCCTCCACCAGCCCCCTGGGCAGCGCATTCCATGGCTCCACCACCCTCTCAGTGAAGTAGCACCTCCTCCTTTCTCCCCTGAATCTCCCCCCTCCAGCTTCCACCCATGCCCTCTAGTTGCCCCCCCTCCTTCCTTTGGAGCACCCTGACTGCTCCTCCCCTATTTAACTCCTTCATGTACTTGAAGACTTCTATTATGTCCCCCCGGTCCCTTCTATCTTCCAATGTGTACATATTTAGCTCTTCGAGCCTCTCCTCATAGGTCCTGTCCCCCGAGCCCCAGATAATTTTGGTTGCCCTCCTCTGGACCCTCTCCAGGAGTTCAATGTCGCTCTTTAAGTCTGGCCTCCAAAACTGCATGCAGTACTCGAGGTGTGGCCTCACCAAGCAGTTATACAGGGGGAGTATCACTTCCCTCCCTCTTGAAGTGATCCCCCTAGCAATGCATCCCAGCATCCTGTTGGCCTTGGCCGCTGCCCTCCTACAAGTCTCAGTGTCATTCATCTTGACATCCACCAGCACCCCCAGGTCCCTCTCAGCCATTGAGACTTGTAGCATTCCCCCCCCAGGGTGTACTCTTGGCCCAGGTTTCTGGCTCCCAGATGCAGTACCTTGTATTTCCCTGCATTAAACCTCAGCTTCCACTTTCTAGACCACCTTTTCAGAGCCTCCAGGTACCCCTGTAGGGCCATCCTCCCCTCCTCCCCTTCCACCATTGCCCCAAGTTTTGAGTCACCCGCAAAGAGACTCATCTCACTCCTGATACCCTTCTTTATGTTAGAGATGTAGGCATTGAACAGGAGGGGCCCAAGGAGTGATCTCTGAGGGACCCCACTAATGACCCTCCTTGGGGATGAGACTATCCCGCCAACCATGACCCTCTGGGTCTGGTCCTGGAGCCAATTGCCTATCCATCTGATCATCTGGTTCCCCACCCCCAATTCTCCCAGCTTATTTAACAGGCCCCCATGAGGAACAGAGTCAAATGCCTTGCTTAAGTCAAGATAGAGGACGTCCACCGGTCTACCCAGGTCCAAGGCTCTTGTCACCCAGTCATAGAACTCCACAAGGTTTGTCTGACACGATTTCCCTGGGATGAATCCATGCTGTCTATCATCCAGGCACCCCAACTTTTCCAGGTCCCCCCAGCCTCTCCTTGACCATGCCCTCCATCATCTTGCCCACCACCAATGTCAGGCTGACATGCCTGTAGTTCCCTGCCACCTCCCTTGATCCTCCCTTGTGGATAGGCACTATATGTGCCAACTTCCAGTCCTGGGGCACCCACCCTGTCCTCAGAGAGATGCTGAAAAGGTCCACCAGGGGTTTCGCCAGGACATCCACCAGTTCTTTCAGCACTCTGGGATGTAATTTATCTGGCTCCAGTGCTTTCTCCATCTTAAGGGACCTGAGGGCTTCCCTCACTCTCTCTGCCATGATTTTCACCTCTGCTACCTTGTCCCCCTGCTTTGCCTTCCCCCCCTCCTGCCAGTAATGGCCCACCCTCTCCCCAGACCCGACGATCGGCAAGGGCCCCCCCTCAGTTTCACCATCTCCTCCCCATGTATGATGCACCCCTCCATTTTCCTTGGTGAAAACTGAGGAGAAGTATTCATTTAGTACCTCAGTCTGCTCCCCCGGATCTTGTGCCTATCCCTCCCCTGTTTTAATCCTGCTAATCTGCCCCTTCACCCTTAGTTTTTCCCCAATGTATCTGAAGAACTCCTTGTTCCCTCTCTTAATTTCCCTGGCCAGGTTCTGCTCCTTCCTTGCCTTAGCCACCCTCACCACCCTAGTGGCCCTTCTGGCCATCAGCTCGTACTCCCCTCGATCCCTTTCACTCCTTGAGCACTTAAATGCCTATAAGCCACCTTCTTTCCCCTCACCACCTGCTGAACCTCCCTGGTCCACCAGCAGAGTTTCTGAGCCCTACCACATTTTCATCTTACTCTTGCTCAGGTGCTGGTAGCAGCCTGCACCCCCCTCCTGGTGATTTCCCAGCTACTCTCAGCGTCCATGTCTGGCCCAATCCCATCCAAATGCTTCTTAAGGATCCACCCCATTCTCTTAAAATCCACCACCCCTGAAGTCAGTTACCTCCATCTTTGTGCAGCCTTCTACCCCTCCTAGGTCCAGGCAGAACCAGGCTGTGGCATGATTGCTCCCTGCCAACGGGTCCCTTACCTCCAGGCCCCCAATCTGGTCACTATCTGCCAAGACCACATCAAGTATCTGTGCCTTCCTGGTCAGTTCCCCCACCTTCGGAGTTAGGAATGCATCCTGAAAGACATCCAACAACCTCTGTTCCCTGGCCACTGAGGATGTCATAGTCTCCCAGTCCATTCCTGGCATGTTTAAGTCCCCCAACACCACCACCCTTCCTCTGCCCAATTTGCAGTGTCTCCTAACATCTGCCACCAGACTCTCCTCTAGCTCCTCCACCATATATATATATATATATATATATATACACACACACACACACATATACATATAGTGTATATATATATATATATATATCTTTGCAAAAACTTTGATAATGCATCAGTTAGAGTTTTTCTACAGTGAAAAAAGTGACAAAATTCAATTTTAGGGTTCCTACCCCTTGCAGCCCACCCCAGCCCCCCCACCAACAGACACCAAGTTGTGTGTTGAGGTCATCAACCTAACTCTCACCCCCATCCATGTGTAAACAAGTTGAGGTGGTGCAGTTCAGGAGAATGGGGTGAGAGTTGGGGTCAATGACCTCAACGCACACCTCGATGCCTGTTGGTGGGGGTGGCTGGGGTGGAGTAAGGGTGGGAATCCTAAAATCAAACTTCCTCACTTTTTTCACTGCTAGAAGAACCCCAACTGATGCATTAATTAAGTTTTTTCATAGAATTTCCTTACTTTTTAAGAAAGAATAGAAAGTAATAAAGAAAAGATAAGGAGGGAGTGGCCTTTGGGCCCCACTGCCAATTAACTTGCAAGTGTTGGGTCACATTACACACCCAATGACTAAAAAGTACACTGACAACAGCAAGGCCACCCACCAAACAAATGTTAATCTAGTAGAGCAATAGAAAAAGCCATCCACAAAACATAAAGTGTGCCACACAATATCTCCACAAAAAATATATTGTCCAACACATAAACACCACTACTGACATCTACAGAACATGCTGTCAGCACCCTACAAATTTCAAGTAAAAAGACCAAGCTGTGTCTGAGATATAATATGTCAAAATTTGAAATTTTCATTCGTCAGAGTGGCACAGTTCGTCACCTGTTGACATTTATCACACACAACAACTGAAAATTACATCCATGTCACTAAGGCTTGGCACCCTATCAATTTCAAGCCACCAGCAGAATCCAAAACACTGTCCGCAACACAGAATGTGTGTCGCACAATATCTCCACAAAAAAAAAATTCTCAGACACATAAACACCATAATTCACATCTACAGGACTTGCTGTAAACACCCTCTGTATTTCAAGTAAAAAGACCAAACCGTTTCTGAGATATTTAATCTTAAAGATTGGTAAAATTTCTCTATCTATTGCATTAAAAAAAACCTGGCCATCTTGTCCCTACCTCGTGATCAAAGATGGCGATCAAAGAATCTCACGATCAAAGAATTTGCAGGCTCACAAAGAATTTGCAGGCTCACGAACAAAGAATTAAAACTGTTCTAATTTAAAAAATTCAAAGAATTGTGGTAAACCACTGCCATGGTTCATCAGAAGGAAGCCCCCTGAGTAAAACCTGCCCTCATTTGTCTTCCTAGGACACCTCTGAGCTGAGAAAATATATTTTTTTTATCTGGCCATCTCGTCCCTCGCTCGCGATGTACAATCATGATCAAAAAATCTTGTGATCAAAGAATTTGCAGGCTTGTGATCAAAGAATATGCAGGGTCAAGACCAAAGAATAAAAACTGTTCAAATTTTAAAAATATGAAGAATTGCGGTAAACCACCACCATGGTTCGTCAGAATGAAGCCCCCCTGAGTAAAACCCACCCAAATTTGTCTTCCTAGCACACCCCTAGGCTGAGAAAATTGATTTTTTAATCTGGCCATCTCGTTCCTCGCTCGTGATGCATGATCGTGATCAAAGAATCTCGCGATCAAAGAATTCGCAGGCTGGTGATCAAAGAAATTGCTCGCTCGCGAACAAAGAGCGAGGGATGAGATGGCCAGATTTTAAAATAGATTTTTGTAGCCATGGGGTGTCCTAGAAAGTTATATGAGGGTGGGTTTTGCTCAGGAGGCTTTGTTCTGCCCCATCTGAATAAAAAGAAATAAGTTTTCAATACCCCTGGTAGTCTAGTGGCCCCCCCCGATCATAATAACATATATAATGATCTCTGTCTCCATGGTAGTCTAGTGGCCCCCACAATCTGTATTTTATGAATATTGGTTTATTTTATCCCTGATAGTCTAGTGCCCCCCCAATGTGTATTTGATTAATATTTGTATTTTATATCTCTGGTAGTCTAGTGGCCCCCCGATCTGTATGTAATTACTATTATTCTTCATATCTCTGGTAGTCTAGTGGCCCCCCGATCTGTATGTAATTACTATTATTCTTCATATCTCTGGTAGTCTAGTGGCCCCCCAATCTGTATGTAATTACTATTATTCTTCATATCTCTGGTAGTCTAGTGGGCCCCCCATCATAATAAAATAATCACTTCCCATTACCTGGTAGTCTAGTGGCCCCACCCCCACCCAGCTGTGCCAGCCCACCCAGCATCCCGCCACCCTTCCCCAGCCAGCGACTGCCACAGCCCACTTCTCACCTCCATGGCCAGCTGCTGACCGTGTCTATTACAAGAGCAAATGCAAAGAGGTGCTCTGAATTTCTGAGCGCCTCTTTGCATTTGTGCTCGGAATACACACAGTGAGTGGCTGGCCATGGAAGCCGTGAGAATCTCGCGATCCGATAATTTGCAGGCTCGTGATCAAAGCTCGTTAGCGAGCTGCGAACGAAAATTTTAAAAGCTCAAAACTCTATTTTTGGACCGATTTGGATAAAACCAAAGGCATGGCTCGATAGATCGGAGTCCCCTGAGTAAAACCCATCCAAGTTTTACTTCACAAGTGACCCCTGAACTGAGATATTTGTGTTTTTCCGATTGGAAAATCGAAAACAAGATGGTGGACCTCCCGATCAAAGAATTTTAAAAATCCTTGGGGACAAAGATTTTTGAACTGCGAGGCTGCAAATTCTTTGATCGCCAGGTGGGATGAGATGGCCAGAACCCTAGTCTTTGCTCGCAAAACATACATATAAATATTCCCATTGACTTATAATGGGAACTTAAAAGTGGCATAACTTTTGAATGCCTTAATATTTTTTCACCAAACGAAAAGCGGCATGTTCAGCCACCAAAGCTCTTTCAAATGAGCCATATCACAGAGCAGTATACCACACAACAGCCGTGCAGGGCCACATTCAAAATCCCAAAAGCTGCCTCCAAAAATGGATAATTTTGCATTTTTCAGCGTTTTCGTATGCAAAGTCTGTAAGTCCGACCAAAATGCAGTTTGGCAGATTGAGAGATCTACCATGCCCCACCGCACATTCCAACTTTCAGGCAAATCCGTTGAATGGGTCCAAAGTTATTAATGCCCAAACTTTTGACTTTAGTGTGTAAGTGGCCGCTGAACCCTAACTATAGAGGCGCGACTGTGCCACTATAATATATATATATATATATATATATATATGTGTGTGTGTGTTTGGAAGATGGGTGAGAAAAAACAATACAAATGATGTCTCGTGATTGGATGAATCACACCACATAACCATACATTTTTCAACAATGACTGCACACTTGAAAGTCTTTCTATTTTTCACCTCCCCCCCCCAAAAAGGAATTTTTGCCACTTCATAAGACAGATAATCCACTACAGAGTGTGCGGTCATGCTCTGATATACACACACCTTGGGTGGTTGAACACACTTGGCCTGTGGCCTCCTACCTCACAACATACACCAAGGCACGCATTCATATTTCACAGCATGACAACATGCCCTGCGGTAGATTATCTGTCACAGATGGATAGACAGATAGACAGAAAGACAGACAGATTGATATAATTAATTTATTGCCAAAAAAATGCATTAACGCACCATTTAGGGTTCAATTTAGCACCACAAAAGTAGGGAAATGTGACATTAGGGTTTCCTACACTAACCCCCAAGCAGCAAAAGGACAAGACCACACAAGCAACCACAGACAACCATTATCAGGCAAGACACAACATACAAATGTTTCTCTAGATGACTCAAATGCGGTAGCACCGCTGTGATAGCTTCATGGATTCATGGATTTATATCTGTGTTATGCACACCGCTAGACATACACAGTCACTTCTGGCGTCAGATAAAAAACTATGGTACTCACATCACAACACTATTTCTGTGTGTAAAAGAACAGACCCCTGCAGCTATAGGTACAAATACACAAATCCCAAATTACATAAGGAATAAAGTATGGGCGAGCATACACAACGAACCTGTTTCCATCGAGGGGATGAGATATCAATGTATGGCCCTCGAGAGCGAAGTTCAAGTGGTCTATGCTGGTAGCTCAGCCCCAAGATGGAAACACAAGGCGAGTTGTGTATACTCACCCATATTTTATATTTTATAGTATATGGTTCCCCCGATCAAAAAAAAAGTTACATTTGCCAGCGTTTCTTTAGATGTTACAAGGTTTCATACCTTGTGTCCCCCCCTGTAGTTGCTGTTGGCAGCACGGTCTACTGCAGAGTGTGTTGGTGTGGTCCCATTCCACTCTTGAATGTACTACCATTCACGGCAGTGTTTGAGAAAAAAAAATTGTCAAATGCGTTTGGTTTTGAAACACGGAGTCAAGTATGGCAGTCCATGTTCCAACTGTTATGGTGAGCTGCTCGCTAAGTGGCACTGCCACATTTGTTGAGATTTAAGTATGAACAGTCCATTTGGACCAATCAGGTGGCGGATAGCAGATGTGAAAAAGAATATTAATTAGCGCCTTATGAATATTAAGTAATGAACGTGCACAGTAACTTTTAGAACATGCACAACTTTTAGAATGTGCACTACTTTTAAAATGTGTACAACAAGATTTGAGCGGCCACCGAATTCCATACATAATAAGCTCAAACCATATACTGTAAGAGTTATTTTGCCTACAGTAGTGCAGGCCCCTGTGTAGCCACATGTACTCATGCGCACTGTAAGACATACATACAGTTCCATCTGCAGAAGCAAAGGCTCCTGAAGGACCATGCATCTGTTATCCTGTCCATCCCAAAACTCTCTAAATGAAAAAAAAAATCAAGCCATAAACATGATAAATGTAAGACTGTACCACTGGTGTACCAAAGAGGGTATCATATTTGTTAATAACTTGGATTCATTTTACAGCAAAAAATAATGTATTTACAAAGGATGGCTTACATCTAAATAAATGGGGTACCGATATACTAGGCATAAAAATCAAAGAAGTGTTCAAAAAAAGGAGAATTTAAACTAGTCTGGTCAGGACAGTGACGGATCTAGCCATCCTGTGGATCCTGTGGCCACAGGACCTTTCTTGGCACTGTGCAGTGCTATAGTATTTGACCCCTCACACATAAGAAGCAGACGAGGTACCTTTGTAAATGAGTCTCTGGCTCAAAGGTTGTAAACTGATGCTTAATAAATAAATAAATAAAATAAATAAGCTACTTGAAGCTCAATTTGCATTGAGTGCTATTTAATTCAGGTGTGAAGGGGCTAAACTGCAATCAGTATGTTTTATGTCCTCCTGTGACAGTCTGGGCTATCTCTAGCTCAAGGAGGGAAAGATTTACTGCCACTTTCAGATAAATCTGTAAAGTGCTGGGCTAGCCTATATCTGGTTACAGTCTGGTGCCACAAAGAAAGAGGAGCCTGCTGTTGTTTTGTCATTACTGGCTTGAGAGAACAAAAGTATGTTTTTTTTTGTTTGTTTTTGTTAATTATTAGAGAATCTGGAAAGACAAGAATTATAAGTGGCATGGATAAGAGAGGGGAAGACATATATATATTCAAACAACATTAAGTCTTGCTGTATTCTGACAGTAGCAGTGAGTCCCAACCTTTGAACTGCCCCGGAGATGAAAGAGTTAACTTTCCATGCCAGGCATGGAACGCTGAGGTCAAGCTCGGTTGAGACTCTGTCTGTTGCTGTTTGAACTCAAACCGTCAGATTCTTTACTCCGCCTCACTGAACAGTCGCTCCGGAGATTTCTCCTTCTGCTCGGTTCAGTTTGTCGGTTAAAGTACTGCTTTTCTCGGTTTTCGACTGAATTTAAACCATAACCAGTCGGTTCAGTCTCTGTCTGTGGTATTTGTGAGTACTAGATATGCTTATATTGTTTCTTTTCTGTGTGGAACTTGTAAACGGTTCATCGGTTCGGTTTGAACCGATCAAGTTGCTAAAAAATCTTTATTTTACATTTTAGAGTGTGGTTACCGGTTCTTATCGGTTCTAAAAAAAATGGATTTTATTATGCTTTTTTCCACGACCCATGACACGGTCAGGAACCGATAAGAGGGTCTTGCCTGGTGGATTGCCATTAAAAGGGTAAGTTTGGTTAGGACTGGCACAATGTCTGAGAAATCCAAAAGAAAAACCGGGCCCACTTGGTTTCAACACTGCAGTGTGTGTGGGGAAGTCTTTGCCAAGGCTGATCCCCACACCACCTGTGTTTATTGTCTGGGGTTTGACCACGTCAATGCAGACTGCCAGATTTGTAAAAATTTTCCTGCAGCTACCCTAGAAAATGAGTTGGTAGGCTCAGGGAAAGGGAGGCCAAAAAGTCTGCCGAACCGGATGGCCAGCCCAGTTCGGTTCAAACCGAACCAGAAGGAGTGCCCTCTGACCAGGGTGAGACTTCTTCGGGCAAAAGGAGATCTGATTCTGAGGAGTCGGATCCAGCTAGGAGAACAAGAAAGGAAAAATCAGCTGGTGTGGATCCAAAACTTTCTTCTCCAACCGCTGAAGAAATAGCCAAAGCGATAAAAATTGTGCAGTCGCTTTCCCGGGTTCCGACCGAACCGGCACCATCAGGGAGGCGCTCGGTTTGGCCGGTTCCACCGGTTCAAGAGTATGATTTAGAGGAATTTTATGAACCGGAGGAGGAGGAAGAGGAAGAGGAATATGAGGAAAGTGGATGTGGTTTTGAAAGTCTGGATGTGCCCATTGACCCGGACATCTCCCCAGACAGACCTTCAGGAGTGTCTCCTCCTAGGCTTTCTGAGTCCCCCTTCCATTTCATGTTTTATAAAAAAGTGTCTGACACCCTCCAGCTTCCTATGGAAGAAGCTGTGGATGACCAGGAGGAGCCTGACTATGTGGAAATGATGGATATCCCAGAGTCTAGGAGGCTGTCTATTCCCTTACACAAATCTTTTGGGAAACAGACATTTAAGATTTTAAAGACTCCTAACACCATACCTCCTGTGGATAAAAGAATGGACAAAAGGTATACACTGTCATGCTCAGATATGGAGTTCCTTACACAACAATGCAGCCATGTTGGAGTAGTGCAGGCTGCAGCCTGTGACAAGGCAAATATTCCCTTGGCTTCACACCCCCCAGACAAGGACTCCAGGAGGATTGATGCCATGGCAAAGAAACAGTACATGGCAGCATCCTTGTGACTCAGACAGGCCAATTATATGGCTTATACTGCTAGGTATCAGGAATCCAGATGGGACACTGTCATGGCTTTAGCAAAACAGGTCCCTGGCCAGCTTGCCAAGGAGCTGGAGCAGGTGCCTGCAGATGGTATTGAGGCATCCAAGGTGCAATTCCATGCTGCAGTGGACTCAAATGATGTGTCATCTAGAGTCATGGCTACATCTGTGGCACTTCGCAGAATGGCTTGGCTCAGATGTACTAGCCTGTCATAGGATACCCAGACTAAGGCCATGGATTTTCCTGTTGTGGGTAATTCTCTGTTTGGGGAGCAAACAGAGAATTACATGAAGAAAATGGACGAGTATAGGACCACCTATAGGAGTGCCCAGGCCAAGGAAAGGCAGGCCACTCCTCAAAGGCAGCATCCCAGGGGCAGGGGAAGGTCTTTTCACAGGCCTTTCTACCCAAGCCCAGGCCTCCTCTTCTGCCTATGCTCAGAGGGGGTTCTTTAGAGGGCGAGGCAGAAGGGGTACAAGCAGACCTGCTTCCACCCCTCAGCCAAAACCCCCTGCCAAGCAGGCACCCTGATGAGTTTTCCAGGGCCGATTCTCCACCACCTGTAGGGGGCAGGCTGGCTTACTTTGTCCAGGACTGGAAGTCTCTAACATCAGACAAGTGGGTCCTGGAAGTAGTAAGCCAGGGACTGGTTCTCAGCTTCAAAATATTTCCAAAGCTGAGAGCCAGATCTTTTCCACCTGCAAATCCCTCAGAGGCACTTGCCTTAGAGGCAAAGGTCTCTTCCCTCCTGGCTCTCAGAGCTGTGGAACGGGTTCCACCCGTACACCAGGGCAAAGGATTGTACTCCAGGTACTTTCTTACCCAAAAAAAGACAGGAGAATGGCGGGCCCATCCTGGATCTCAGATATTTAAACAAGCACCTTTTAAAGCCAAAATTCAAAATGGTGACTCTGGGAATAATTCTACCCTCTCTAAGGCCAGGGGACTGGCTAGTGTCCCTGGACCTCAAGGATGCCTACTTCCATATTCATATCAGAAGCTCCCATTGAAAGTACCTCAGGTTCGAGCTGCCCTCAGGCCATTACCAGTTCAGAGCAATGCCCTTCGGACTAACCTCTGCTCTAAGAGTGTTCACAAAATGTCTGGCAGTAGTAGTTGCTTCTCTGAGAAGGCGAAGGATTGCCATCTTCCCATACGTAGATGACTGGCTCATAGTAGGCCAGTCCCCAGACCAGGTCAAGTTACATTTACAGGTAACTCAGCAGCTGCTCACTTCTCTAAGTTTCCTCCTGAATCTGTCAAAGTCAGTTCTAGAGCCTGTTCAGCTCCTCACCTTCATAGGTGCAGATCTAGATACAGAAAGGGCCAGAGCCTTCCTTCCCCTGGACAGGGCAAGGACCCTTATCACTCTGGCCTCCTCTTTCACCCTACAGGTGTCTCGACCAGCAAGGCATTTTATGCAGCTCCTGGGGCACATGGCTGCTTCTACAGCAGTGGTGCAGGGAGCAAGATTTCAGATGAGGGACATTCAGTTCCATTTGAGGGCCTTCTGGTCTCAGAAAAGGGACCCTCTGACCAAACTGATCCCAGTGACTCGAACCTTGATCCAGGCCTTGCACTGGTGGCTGGATCTGAACAATCTGAGACAAGGAGTTCCCTTTGTCACTCAGTCTCACTCTCTAATCCTTACTACAGATGCCTCCCTCTTGGGGTGGGGGGCTCACTTGGGCGACCTGACCACCCAAGGGTTGTGGTCCCCTCAGGAATCTCTGCTCCACATCAATCTGTTGGAGCTCAGAGCAGTTTTTCTAGCACTTCAAGTTTTTTCCAAGTCTGTTCAGAACAAAGTTATTCAGATCAGAACAGACAATACCACCGCAATGTGGTACATCAACAAACAAGGAGGCACTCGGTCTATGGCCTTGTGCACAGAAGCAATGAAGTTGTGGTCCCTGGCTTATTCTCTGAACACCTCCCTCTCAGCAGTACACCTCCCAGGCAAGGACAATGTCCTGGCAGATGCTCTCAGCAGGATATCTCAGGGCCATCACGAATGGCCACTGGATCCCTTGATCTTGGAGGTGATATTCTTCAGATGGGGCACCCCACAGATAGATCTTTTTGCAGCCCCAGACAATCACCAACTTCCCCTTTTTTGCTGCAGGCCTCCAGTGTTGGGCTCAGTCCCCCTGGATGCCTTAGTTCTCAATTGAGAAGGGAAGTTCCTGTATGCTTCCCCCCCTTCCCTCTCCTGTTCAAAGTGCGAGTCAAAATCAGGTCTCAACCCTGCAAGGTGATCCTGATTGCTCCAGACTGGGCCAGACAGCCCTGGTATCCTCTCCTATTGTCCTTATCAGTCCATCTTCCCCTGGCTCTTCCCAGGAATTACAACCTGTTAACTTGTGCTCAGGGGAGGGTTTGGTACCCGAATCTCAAATCTCTCAATCTCAAGGCCTGGCTCTTGAAGAGTTAGAGTTTGCTGATTTACACCTCTCCCAAGGTGTTATGGATATTCTGAAGGCTTCTAGGAAGCCTTCCACCAGAACCACTTATAATTCCAAGTGGAAAAGATTTTCCATATGGTGCTCTGGGAAGCATATTTCCCCAGAGTCTGCTGATCTGCCCACAGTACTTGACTACATGGTTCATCTCAATAGCTTGGGTCTCAGACCAGCTACACTAAGGGTGCACCTGGCAGCGGTTTCTGCTTTCATTTCAGCAGGTAAGCCCTCTTCTCTTTCAGCTCACCCTGTTTTCTCCAAGTTTTTCAAGGGATTGCTTCATACCAATCCTCCATTCAGGGATCCTGCCCCTGCTTGGGATCTTAATGTTTGCATTGCACAGCTTATGCAACCCCACTTTGAGCCTTTGTCCTTAGCAGAGCTTAAGTACTTGACTTGGAAAACTGTGTTTTTGGTGGCCATCATTTCTGCATAAGTGAGCTGCAAGCCCTGTCAGTGGAGCCTGACTTTATTTCCTTCCATAAGGATAAGGTGGTCCTAAGGACTAACAGGAAGTTTTTGCCTAAGGTGGTTTCAGACTTCCACCTTAACCAATCTATGTCTCTTCCTGTGTACTTCACTGACCATTCCTCCACTGGTGAGAGGCTGCACAGCCTAGATGTGAAAAGAGCCCTTAGCTACTATATAGAATGCACCAAGGGTCATAGGTTTGACTCCTCCAACTGTTCCTCACTTATGGTGAGGTAGGCAAAGGAAAACCTGCCACTAAAAGATCCATTGCCAGGTGGATTGTCTCTTGCATCCAATTTTGCTATGAAAAATTAGGTAAGGTTCCACCCTCAGGCCTGAGGGCTCACTCTACCAGAGGTACAGCTGCTTCCCTGGCTGCTGCCAGGGATATCCCTATTCTAGAAATATGTCAAGCAGCTACCTGGAAAAAAGTTCACACTTTCACCAAGCATCACTCCCTGGACATCTAGGCTAGGAGTTACTTGGTTATTTGATTAGAGGGACAAAAGAAGGCCGAAGCCCATAAGGATTGTCCTCCACATACGTGGATCATTATTGAGAAACCTATCTGATTAACCATTCATCAAGTTTGAGTTTAAAAGTCGTAATGGAGATTGTGTCTACAATATCTTGGGGGAATGTATTCCATAGTCGTGGGGTTCTTATGGAAAAGAAGTTTTATCTTTTGTTGGTATTACATTTGGCTGTATCCAGTTGTTTGTTATTTAACCTAGGTCCGATTTTTCTGGTTGCAAGTGAAATGCCACATTGCCTCATCAAAATAGGGGATTTAGTAATCTTAAAAAGCTGGAATAAATCCCCTCTTATTCTTCTCATTTTAAATGAGTGCAATCCTGTCTTGTGTAGTCTGGATTCATAATCCACATGTGCCAAGTGGGGAATGATTTTAGTGACTCTTCTCTGAATCCTCTCAACTCTATCTATGTCCCTGCTGAGGTATGGACTCCAGAACGGGGAACCATAGTCAAGATATGGTCTAATCTGCGATCTGTACAAAGCAATGATGCACTGCTCGGTTTTGGAAACAAAAGTAAAGTTAATCCTTCAAAGAAGTGCGTTTGTTTGGTTAGCAATTTTGTTACAATGGGAAACAGGGGTCAGTTTATTATTAACTAGAATCCCTAGATCTTTTTCCAAACAGGAAACCTTAATGATGGTGTTATTCAGTGTGTATACTTGTTTGGGGTTATTTTTCCCCATGTGCAGAACAGCACATTTAGATATGTTGAACTCCATTTTATTAATGAGGGCCCAGTGTTCAATTGATGAAAGATCAAGTAGAGTTTGTCTGTTGGTAGTGTTGTTAACAGCACCACCCAGCTTGGTGTCATCAGCAAACTTCGTGAGAATATTTGATGAATAAATTTTCATGTCACTAATAAAGATATTGAACAGAGTGAGTCCCAGGACGGAGCCCTGGGGGACACCGCTCGTCACTCTGCCCAAGTCTGATAGAGTGCCATTAACCTGAACCCTCTGAGATCGATCCGTCAACCAACTTTTAATCCATAACACAAGCGACGCTGAAAAACCTAGGTGAATAAGTTTGGTGATGAGAATGCTGTGTGACACTTTGTCAAAAGCCTTACTATAGTCCAACAAAATAACATCAGAGGGGATATTTAGGTCTAAGTTTAAACTAATGGAATTATAGAAGGCCAACAAGTTTATAGTGCAGGATAGGCCAGTTCTGAATCCATGTTGAGAAATGTCATTAAGGTTTAAGGATACTATTTCTTTTTCCAGGAGTGCTTTGATAACTTTTTTCAAGTAATTTGCAGGGAATAGAAGTTAAACTGATAGGACGGTAATTATGGACTAATGAATGGGAGCCTTGCTTAAAGATAGAACTATTGCTGTTAGCCAATCTGGTGGGACCATAGATTCTTGAAGTGATTTGTTAAAGATAATTGTGAGTGGTAAGGTAATTGTATCTTTAGCGCCCAGGAGAAATTTTGAACATATATCATCTGGACCAGGACTAGTAGATTTTTTTAAGGCTAATAGTAGATTATAAGTGTCTTTCTGCTGGACCATTTGTTCAGTAGTGCTGACAAGTGATATGGCTATTGTGGATGGTAATGGATCTTGGGTAAATACTGATGAAAAATAGTTATTTAGTGTAGAAGGCAACAACAAAGTCAGAGGATATTATTTTGTTGTTTACCATGAGGGGACCGATTGATTTATTATTTCCTTTTTTGCTATTCAGATAAGCATATAGTGATTTGTGTGTATCCTTAGTATCGCATGTCTGGAATTCAAGATTTCTTTTGCTACTAGTATTGATTTTTAAGTAATCTTACTGATTCTCTGTATTGAATAATTAAATCGTCATTGGTACTTGTGGGGGAATTTTTTAGATGTATAAATAACTTGCGTTTACATCGAATTTGCTTTTTAATGGATGAATTAAACCATGGTGGAATTTTGCCTTTGCTGTTGTGTGTACATTTATCAGGGACGTATTGATATTCAAGTAAGGATATTTGAGATTTTAAAAAGTCCCATACCTCGATGGTATTAAGGGAAGATAAGGTGTTTGTCCAATCAATATTACTTAAGTGTTCATTTATTTTTTGGAAATCTGCCCTTTCATAATGTTTGATTGTTTTCTTATTTAGTACAGGACGGTGAGATACGGTAATGGTAAAGAATATTGACTTATGGTCACTATTGCCAAGCGGTTCAGATATTTGCAGATTGTTCACAGGAACGTCTAAGCTAGTTATAACAAGGTCTAGGATATTATTACCCCGTGCGGGTTCCTTGACTAGTTGGTACAAACCCAGATCAATGATGGTAGTGAGAAAGTTGTTATCATAATTATTAGAGCCCATCAATGTGTCCCAGTTAATAGATGGGAGGTTAAAGTCTCCTAAAATTAGGATGGAACCCTTACTAGTGAGCTGGGAAATATCTTCTGTCAATTTTTAAACTTTGAGTACTGTCTAATGAGGGGGAGCGGTAACAGGTTCCAACCAAGATTTGGGGGAGGCCTTTGGGTTGAATGTACACCCATACACTCTCAGAATTTAGTTCAATTGGAGACTGATATGAGAGGATGCTATCCTTAACATATAGACTAACCCCGCCTCCCAATTTAGTGTCTGGCCTGTTTTTAAAATAGTGTTTGTAAACCGATATTTCGGATGACCAATTTCTATAGGAATTACCCCAGGTTTCTGTAACAGCAATCAAGGAAAGATCTAGGAAGTGGGCTTTGAGTTCCAGCTCAGCATGTTTAACAATATTTAGGGATCGAGCGTTGAGAGATAGTATATTTAAATGGAGACTTGTAGACTGTGTCTCATTGTCAAGAGTTTTGGTAGATGTTCCAAACTCCCCCCTTAGTAGTTAGTTTAAATGGGAATTGACAAAGGTGACAATTTTTTTCCCAAGTATAGCACTGCCTCTTCTGCTAAGGTGCAAACCGTCCCAACAAAAGAGGGAAGGGTTAAGGTGGAATTCCTCCCAATGGGTTAGACGAGGGATACCTTGTTTAAGGCACCATTTCCTCAACCATTCATTTATGGATTTTATCTTAGAGTTAATAGCGTCACTTGCTCTTGGAACGGGTAATATTTCCGAGAGAGAGACAGATGTCACAGCCCCTGTCAACCAGTAAGTTGCAGAGGGAAACAAAATCCTGCTTAATACCTTGCAGGGGTTGCTTAATAATGTCATTTGTTCCCACGTGGACAACTACTAATGGGTTTTCCCCCGCAGGCTTCAAGACTGATTTAAGCATTGCTGTGATATCGGAGATCCTGGCCTCCCGGTAACTAGAGCTGGTACGATGTTCCTTGTCCGGGTTACAGACTGTACAATCTATGCATTTCGTAATGGAGTCTCCGAGTATGTAAACTTCCTTGTGATTGGCTAATATCTCTGTGGTGCATGGAGTATGTAAAGGGGCTTCATCAGGTGGATTAGTAGAGGGTTTGTAATGAGTTGAGGTGTTACCAGTGATTTTACTAAGTTTGGGACTGATTGATGCAGTTTCATCAATTAAGTTTGACAAATGCTCAAATGAATTATGCGTAGGAATTACATATGGGGCAGGGGGAGGTAGGTTATTAGTAGCTGACTTAAATTTGGGAATGGGTTTTGTAGACCAAAAGTTGGTTTTATCAGCTTTAAGCTGTTGGCAGGTTATAGTCAAGGGAGTTGAGGTATTAGTAGGTTGGTCTAATATTGGGACGTGGGTAACATTTTGGTGAAACTTCTGAGTGATGTCCTCGTCCACCGTTGCTGTGATTGAGACATTAGCCTCCACCAGGATGGACATCTGATCAATGTAATCCTCTAAGGCTTTAATCTCAGGATTTACAGACATCTTGGGCTGAAGTCTGTCAATTTCGTTTTGTAAATTGCCAACTAAAATACACTTATCACACATGTAGTTGGCTGTTTGTTTGTCCAGGGCATACATTTTACAGGTAGTGCAATATTTATTTGCCTTTTTCATTGTCTGGTTTGGATGGTAGCACAATTAGTTAAGTAATCAAATATGAAATCCTGTAATTACTAACAAAACTTGAATAATTTTACCTTATTGTTCTCTTGTCCACGATGGACACGATAGACACGTGCTAAAATGGCGTGTCTTTGCGTCATCTCATACCTTGACCCGGTCTGCAGCTCTCCCGCTCGCTGGAAGCGGCTGCTATTTATAAAGCCAAAACTGGAAGTGCGAGTTTGTGCTACTTCCGGTTTCGCGTTTCAACAAAAGTTGTATCTGAATAGCTGCAAAGCGTTTAAAAAGGTTGTCCCAGATGTTATATAGGGTATATTTTTAAAAGAAAGCTCAAAATCTGCAGAAAATCACAGTGTTTAGACAGTTACTGGGGGAAGGGGAGGACTGATGGCAGACAGCACACACCACCAGTACCCCACAATCCCTTGCAGAGCAACCAAGGACAAGCTGCTGAACAGAGAGAGTACCCCTTTTCACAAAATGAAACAGACAGCACGTTATATTGCATACAATAAGATATATTTGGTACAACAATCAAGAACCTCTCTCCAGAGGTGGGCTATGTGTTCCTTCAGGTCTATACTGTTGTTCGCTCGCTAAAGCGGCTGTTTATAAAAGCCAAAACTGGAAGTGTGAGTTTGCGCTACTTCCGGTTTCGTGTTTCAACAAAAGTTGTATCTGAATAGCTACAAAGCCTTTAAAAAGGCTGTCCCAGATGTTATATAGGGTATATTTTTAAAAGAAAGCTCAAAATCTGCAGAAAATCACAGTGTTTAGACGGTTACTGGGGGGGAGGACTGATGGCAGACAGCACACACCACCAGTACCCCACAATCCCTTGCAGAGCAACCAAGGACAAGCTGCTGCACAGAGAGAGTACCCCTTTTCACAAAATGAAACAGACAGCAAGTTATATTGCATACAATAAGATATATTTGGTACAACAATCAAGAACCTCTCTCCAGAGGTGGGCTATGTGTTCTTTCAGGTGATGCTCAGTTTGGCACAGCTGTGCTTCAGAGCCTAATTCCTAAGTAGGTTCTGTCCCTCCTCCATGGAGGTACTGCTGGGTAGTCTGCTACTGTCAGAATACAGCAAGACTTGATGTTGTTTGAAGAAAAAAATTACTCACCTTAGTAATGTTGTTTCTTCTAATGGAGTCTTGCTGTATTCTGACCTCCCCCACCTTCCCCTCTCAGAACCTTTGTTTTTTGAGATGTGGGTGGGCAGTGGCAGTGTTGGCACTCAGGAGGTGCCCCACCTTTTTTGTTATCACCCTTTCTTTGGGTGAGTGGGTGTTGTGTTATTTCATTTTTGGGTCTCCTGACTTGAGTCTTTGTTTTGTGACCAAAAATTTGTTATTATGTTAGTAGCCAGTTGGCTAGTGTAGGTTTACAGCTTCCACACAGGTCCTCAGTGAGTTTAGCTCTTAAAGATCTGATGGTTTGAGTTCAAGCAGCAACAGACTGAGTCTCAACCGAGCTTGAGCTCAGCGTTCCATGCCTGGCATGGAAAGTTAACTCTTTCATCTCCGGGGCAGTTTGAAGGTTGGAACTCACTGCTACTGTCAGAATACAGCAAGACTCCATTAGAAGAAACAACATTACTAAGGTGAGTAATTTTTTCTTTGGGCTGGCAGTATAGCCTGGAGTAACAAGCAGTAAAGGAACTTGGTACATCCAGCAGACCTGAGTTTGATTCACACAACCTCCACTTACATACTGTGTGACTCTAAGCAAGCCACTTAATCTCCTCAGTGCTCCCAGGTCTCTCCTGAAAACAGGCACTAGTGCCTAGCAGGCCTTACCTGTTTCCAAAAAAAAAAAAAAAAGCTACTTCCCAATATGTGCTTTAGTGAACTGGATAAATTAATAATCTGTTTGAGAAGCAGAGCAGTGAAGATGTTTTCAGGCTTATAAAAGGGAGCTTGGTGAGTTTTCTATTTAATAGTTGACTAATACCTACAGCTTATATACTTTTTTAATTCATGTTGATGACTGAAATGTAATTTATACTCTGTTCAAATACTATTAATTTTACTTGGGTGAAATTATTTTGGAAGTAGGTACTTTTTTGCCTAGGTTTCAGCATTAATAATGTTCTGATGACTGTTTCTCACCTGATAAAATTAGTAGTTGAGAAATGCCTTCACTATCTCTGCTGCTGCCTTCACCTTTTGCCAGCTAGCAAGGACATCTGCACCACAACTGAACTGCTGCCTGAGTGCTTTTACAGGCACTTTCATTCGTCAGCCCACAAGGGACATATGGATACTGGTGTGTGGGGGCTTGGAAGAGCCGGCAGCTGGTGACATCACAGGGGAGGCAGGGCAACACTGTTTAAAAGTTTGTGCCACCCACACAACAGGAGTTCCACAGGGTAGCACATATGCCTGGCATGCTAGGGGCAATAGACTACACCCATGTGGCCATCTGCACACCACCTGGCCCCGAGGAGGCTGCATACATGAATCGCAAGGGCTATGCTAGCATCAACTGCCAGGTGGTGTGTGATGCCGGGGGTGCATAATCAATGTCTGTGCCATGCACCCTGGGGGAGCACACGATGCCTTCATCTGGCACCAGTCGGCACTGCGCCACAGATTCGAGAGTGGGAACATCCCCACTGGCCACTTAGTGGGTGAGTATGCAAACCACATGGACAAACATAGGGCTTGGGAGGGGCATGGTCAGGGCGATGCTGATCGCCAAACTAACCTCCACCCTCTACATATAGGTGACAGTGGATACCCACTCCGTCCCTGGCTGCTCACACCATACCAGCAGCCCGCGACCCCATTGCAGCAATGGTACAATGAGGCACACGCCACCACACATAATGACATTGAGTGGGTGTTCGGGATGCTGAAGGCATGTTTCTGTTGCCTAGACACCTCCAGCGGTGCCCTACAGTACAGCCCCTCAAAGGCCTGCGGGCTATTCCTGACCTATTGCATCCTGCACAACATGGCCAACGAATGTGGGAGAGCCGTACAAGTCAAAGAGGGGGACAGCAATGGGGACGATGAGGACGCCAGTGACAATGGTGATGGGCAGCCCCCCCTTGGATGACGGGACCCCCTACTGCTCTGGCTGGCACAGCTGCACTGGGACACCATCACGGAGGAGCACTTCAGCCAACCCAGGTAAGTCATGGGGCCATGTGCAACCACCAGTGGCAAAGGCACAACCCACAAACATGCTTGGATACACACCAGGGGTGCATTCCATCAAGGGAAGTGGTCAAGCATGGAACCACACACACCACCAGGGATGGGTGAGGTCTAACATGGCTCGCTGACAGACAGACAGACAGACACACACACACACACACACACACACACACACACACACAAAACTCACCAGACATGCGCAAAGGGTAGGAGGCACACCGACCCAGAATGCCACCACTTGCCACACACATGTCCACAGAACACCACGCCCACTGCTTGTCATAGTGCGTGTGTCAGACGCTGGGCATCATTGCACAATGGCGTCCAACACAATGCAGGCATCATTATGCACACATAACTGCGGATAGCAGCCGGGAGGGTGTGCAGATGGACTATGTGTGTGTGTGTGTGTGTGTGTGTGTGTGCAGGGCTGGGTACCCACCCGTGCATTGCCTGCTGAATGACACAATGCACACAGGGCAGCATCAGACAGTAGCCATGCTGGGAGACAGGTCAGTCACGTGCCACAGTGCCCCAGCCACCATGGATGCGTGGGCGGCCCCGCCGAGACCCACCAGCACTGACAGGCTGACCACTGGCCTCGTGGGGTGGCACCGATGGTCCCCCAAGGGTTCCACTGCATGAAAGCAACCATGCTCGTGCAGGGGTCTGCAGCACACTGAACATGCCTGCGCCAGGCATGCTTGGGATGCCCACAGCTGAACCCGGAGTCGACAAGGATGGTGTCGCACGACGCCGGGAATGGGGGGTGGACATTGCACTGTGCGGTGTCTGCCACGCATGGGCAAATAACTGTGTGCCCCCTGTGGCCATGGCAGCTGTGATTGTATGTGTCAGCCTGTCAATGGCAGTGGTCACATCCTCCCACATCCAGTCCATCCCTGCCAGGAGCAGAGCAGTTTCTCTGCTGTGACGCTCCTCTGCCCGCTCCAGAGCTGCACTCAGTGCATCCACCACCATCACAAGCTGCATCTGCTGATTGACTGATGCTTGCAGTATGCGGGTGTGCTCATCCAAGAGGTCATCTGCCTGATCGGCATGCTGTCCCTCAGGGTGTGCATGGCCCTGATGCACATCACCCCTTGAGGGTGGGTGCTACACACCAGGGCCAGGCCTGGGCATGTCCACAGGCGGTGCACTGATGCCGCCCCATGACACTGTACCCCCAAGCCCATTGGCCGACTGCTGATGCTGCCCCTCCGGCTTCCGCTCCCCAGGGCTCATTGGTGCCACCACAGTGCCCGCAACAGTCCCACTGTCCTGTACACACACACCAGTGCTGCCCCACAGGTGCTGACAGGCACAGGCTGGGACTGTGATGACACGCAGGCCTCCACGGCGGCATCACCCACAGCCATGGCCGTGATGTTACCTGCTGTGTGGCCATCCTGTGGCACACACGTGTCACCGCCCATGACGTTAGCAGCATCATCATCATCGGTGACGGACCCGGCACCAGCCTGAGTCCCAGCATGCTGGCATCTGTGGATGCTGGCATGCTGGGACATGGGCAGTGCCTCCTTCGCACCTGCTCCAACAACATCAGTCTGGACATCCAGGTGGGCCCACTGTCACACTGAGCCACGTATTCCTGTGGAGGTGGATGGGCCCTCCTCCATCTCCATCTGACCGGCCTCAGTGGAAAGGCCCACCACCGCTGACCCATGCAGATGCTCAGAAGCTGTAAGGGAAAACAGAGTAGCATTACTGCATGTGACCTACCCTGCCCCCCCAATAGACAGACCATGACCTACCATGCAGTGACGGGCTACCACCCGTCGGGAATCTACCACCCAGAACACCCTCAATGGCGCAATGATTCATGCTGCCAGCAACCCTCTCCTCCTGTGGGGTCAGGTATAGCACCTCTGGCTGTCCCTCACCTGTCGAAGACTGTGCTGCCCTGATGGCAGCCACCTTCTCCTTAATCCTCCTCCTGTCTGTGCCCATCTTCTTCTTGCACTCCTGCATGGAGCGCTGGTGGCTGCCATGCAGGTTTACAGCACGCGCCACCTCCTCCCATGCAGCAGCATGGGCCTGTGGTATTCTCTGGTGTTCGCTGAGAAGCAGCTCCTGGTCTAGGTAGGCCTCGAACACGGCATCCGTCTCAGCCTTTGTGAAATTTGGCCTCCTCCTCCTCCTCCTCCCACAACTCTGTTCCTCTTCCTCCACAACTCGCTCGGTCATGATTCAGCCTGTGAGAATGACAGGTGTTACCTGTGACTGTGCAGTCCCATGCATGTCCCCAAATCCACAGTCCACACTCCCAAACAGCATGCAGCTCACCAATAGACTGCAGTAACCAACTATGGCCAGTGCAGCCCAATGTCGCACTTTTATAGCGCAACCCATGCAAATGAGGCGAGGTGCATCTTTAAGTGGATGCAAATGCAGCGACTGTGTCATTGAATGGCTGATTAGCTGATTTGCATATGACGGCTGCATATCGCGCTTCTGCGCTTTGCGCAGTTGTGTTGAACGTGCTGAGCCAAGGGCACAGTTCTGTGACATGCGCAGTACACACCTAACTGCGAGTGCCCGGGTTGATGACGCAGGTGCCTGCCACACTGCTGACATGCTGTGTGTGGGAGGCAATGCAGGGCACAGCCACCATTGTGCCAGTGGCGCTACAGCGCTGTTCACCTATATGGCGCTGTGGCACTGGGGCATCGTAGGCACACTGGGGCAACAGCACGGTAGGCCGCTACAGGAGGTGGCACACAGGCACCCAATTGCACTAGACACATTGGGTTCCAGTTGCACTGTGGCTGTCCGTGCATCAGAGACCCTTGACCCTGTGCCTGACCTTTGCCCCCTAGGCGCCATGCATCAGGCATGGGTGCACCACTATCACGCTGTTCGGTGACAGCATGATAGGGAATAGCAGTGCTGTACCATGCAGCATCTGTACGTGGCGGAACCGTGCTGCAGAGTTCCATTTTGACTTAACCAAGCAATAGAGATGGCGCGGAAGAGAGTAGCACGGTGGAGTCAGGTGGAGATGGCAAACTTGGTTGCCATTGTGGAGCCACTTGTTGGGCCACTGTTTGGTGAGGCAACCCTGGACAGGGCCAGGAATCAGGTGTGGCAGGAGGTGGCTGATGCCCTGGAGGAGGCCACCGGTATGGGGTGGACGGCGGAGCAGTGCCGCCACAGATATGGGGACCTGAGGTGGAGGAACCCGGACCTGCTTGCCCACCTGTGGGCATGTGCCAGGAGGAGCACAGTGCCATGGCCAGGCAGGTGCAACATCCATACACTTTTATCTTCCATACAGGTATCACGGTTGCATGTGTCCGGCACATGGGGGGGGACCGTCCGGTGTTGGCTGCGGTGGTGTTATCAGGATGCGGGGTTGGTGGGTCTGGCTGTGTGGGATTGCACACACATGGGGGCAGGAGACTTTGCTACAGGATTGTTTTGATGTTCCTCTCTCCATGTTTGCACCTTAGGCCCAGACGAGCGCCAGCTGGCGAGGGAGAGGAGGCACCAACAGGAGGACCATCAGGCCGGGAGGGGCGAAGGTCCACAGAGGAGCAGGGACCAGCCTGATGATGGTGAGTGCCTTCCATCCATGATTACTATTGCATGCTGTGTAACTGGGCAGGCAGCGGGGCATGGCCACCATCCATTGACACCACTGCCATGTACGCAACTTGTTACAATCAGCACTGTCCAGTGGCACTGCATGTCTGGGAGTGCATCAGTGGTGGTCAGTGAGTGCACTGGGTACCTGGCTGTGCCACTGTCTTCGCACCACATAGCCATGTCACTGAACAGTCACGGTGGTGCTGTGCAGGACTTGGCCAGTGGGTGTGTGCAGCGGTCCACATGGCTGTGAGTGCCTGGGTGGGCAGGTCTTGTGGATGTGATCACTGTGGGTGGTCACCCACCATCACAGAGGCATGTCCCATGGCTGTATGCCATGCACAGTGGGTGGGCTGCATGGGGCTGTGCATTTACATCTATTGACTCTGCTCCCTTGTCCTAGGTGGATGGCAGTTGCAGGCCATCTGACAGATGCTGCAGGAGATACTGCAGGTGGCCAGGGCCTCCCTGGAGATATTGGAGCAGATTGACCGTGTGGGAGTCTGACGGAGGCATGGTGGGAGGAGCAGCCAAAGCGTGGAGCGGGGCTCCCACTGAGCATACTAATGCCCCTGATTTTCCCTACCCCCTGGAGCCACCCTCACACCCCTCCTTCCCTCTACCATTTGTTCACCCCTGCCCCTTACTCACCCCCACCTTGTTTGTGGCCCTCCCCCCAACCTTTTGTACATATATGTAAATAGTTTTGTGTGTTTTTTACAATACATTTGCTTTAATATACCTAATGTGGTGGTCTCTATTTTGCAGTGGGCAATAGGTGCTCTGCTGCAGTGGTGTGCATGGCGTCAGGGGTGGTGCAGTCATATGCATGTGTGTGTATCCATGGGGAAGTGACTATGGTGTGGGAGTAGCTATCAGTCACTGTCTGTGGTGTGTGTGTGTTGTTCCCTGTGCATTGGATGACTGTGTGCAGTGGTCCATGGTGCATGCTCTGTGTCCATGGTGCACCTGTCAGCCCATCCATGGCCTGTGCAGCTGACACCCTTGCATGTCTGTGACCTGCACGGTCCACTGGCATGTCAGTGGTGGCTGTCCATGCAGGACAGCCACTGTACCTGTCACAATGCCGGGTTGCCTCCTGTCACTGGTGTGGTGCATGTCTGCCTCAGGTGACACTGTGGCCTCCACTGTTGTTGTCCCACCTCCATGCTGTGGCTTGTGTGTGTTGCAGGGGATGTGCACCACTGTCTGTCACTTGTGCTCCAGGCAAATGCTGGTGGCGTACAGCTCCACTCTGCCTGCACAGAGTGGCTGGCACTCCTGTGCCATGGAGGAGTGCAGGCCATGTGTACACGGTTTCCATGGCCACATGCTGGGGGCTTGGTTTCCCTGCTACTGTGTCTCTGTGTTGGTGTGCCCTTGGGTATGGGTGGGTATTTGTCCATGCACTGTGTTGCATCCTGTGTGGTGCATGCTTCCATGCACCACTGTGGGTGTCTGCACTGGCTGTTGTGGCCATTGCTGGGTCAGGGTGTGTCCTTGGGAGGGTGTGCAGGGTGCTGTACCACTGGTGGTGGGGTCTGGGGCATGACCTGTTTACGTATGGGGTACCTCATGTGCCAATGCATGGTCGGTCTCTCAACTGTACCTCAGGGGAGATGTGCATGGTGGCACTGTGTATTCAGTCATTGCATCACTGTGTGCTGCCACCTGCTGATGGGTGCTCATGGTGGGGCTGCCTTCCATGGTTTTGTGGTGCACAGGGTTGCATTGTCACAGTGGGGGTGGTGGCATGCATGGGGTATCCTGCACTGGTGGATGCTGCTCCTGGGCGGGGTGTCTGGGGGTCACAGTGCAGGGTGTGCTCTGCATTGGTGGGATGGTGTAGCATGGGGTGGTTGGCCCTCCTTGTATGCCAATCACAGCTTGCCAAGGGGGTGTGATGGGGCACCATGGCCCAGCTGTGGGTTGGTTGCTGGTCTCCATGGGCCAGTGGTTATTCCAGCCCTTCCCCAGTTGTGCAGTGCATGGGGTGTGGGGGGGATGATGTCTGTTCTGCTGTGTGTTCCTCTGCCCATCTGTGGCATGGGTGATGGGCCCCTGCATCCCTGGTTGTGCTGTTGCATTGCTGCCCTGCTGCTGGGGGGGTGTCCCTGGTTGCGCTATGGTGCATCTGAACTGATCAGCTGAACATCCTTTGTTGTGCTATGGCGTATCAGATATGCTCAGCCTCACCTCCCTAGTTATGCTATGGTGCAGGTGGTGCGATATTCAGTCGTCAGCTGTAGGCACATCTTGGCCTGCACAGTTTTTGAATATCGCACCTCTTGCGCATGGGTGCAATTAACTTGTACTTGCTCCTGCTGTTGCACACTTTTTGGGCGCAGTTTGAATATCTGGGCCACAGAGTTTAACTGTATTCTGTGTTTTCACTGAGAGACATTTCTTTTTGGACTCTGTAGAAAGAAGATCTCAGATCTAACTAAAGGCACTTGTAGAGGTATACATTAAATAGCAAAAGTCTAACTGAATGTCTGGAGTTTTCTTCTTTGCTTTTCTTTTAAGTGATTGTATGCTTTGTGATATAGTGTTCTGTGTTTACATTTTACATATTTTTATCCATTTTTAAGTAAACTTCTCATTTTAAAGAGACTGCCTGGTGTGTCTTTGAAGTTCTTTCTTTTGCATAAAATGCATAGACAGTTAAGACTGACTAAAACCGTTCAAAGCTTGATGGTGTACTAAACTGGAAAAAGGTAAGAATACACCTAAAGTCTTTTATGGAGTTTTAAGGGTTCATTTTGGATACCTGGTTAGGTGCCCCTTAGGTGAAAGATATCTGGCATCCCCCGAAGAGCAGATTATCTGAGCCTGTACATTTGGGTACTCTAGCATAAGGTTCACAATTTGAATCACCACAGAACTTGAGACTAAAGGTGATTTGGACCCACAAGCAGACAGGAGGGTTACCCTGTTCTGTTAACTGTTCACAATACTGTGCTCGGAGGTTGGCACTGTGGGAGCAGAGGGCCTGACCTGCTGAGTGCGTTTGTGACAGATTGGTGGCAGTGGAGGGATAAATTTGGTAACACAAGCATTAACTGTTCAGTGTGTCAGCTTGATACTGTACAGCTCACTTGCAATATAAGGCAGTGATTTATTTTTAAAAAGGAAACAGAACTATATCATTTTGCTTACAGTCCAGTTCCTACCTGTTTTATTTTTTTTCTAAAGTGCAAGTTAGAGTAGCCATAGTTAGGGAAGAAGATGGCTTCCAACTACAGCAGGTACACTGCAGACTACTTGAGGCAGTTGTGCCAGGACAGAGGAGTCCTGTACGAGGTGAGAACCCCCAAGAAGAACCTTATGGATACCCTGATGGGAGAAGATGCCCAGATCATCGAGTCACAGACTGACTGTAAAGGACCAAACTGTGAGTGTGGAGGGGCCAGTGCAGTGTCCAGATCCAGTGAGGATGACAGCAGGGTCAGTGCCAGTGAAGGGCCACAGCAACAGGGGAAGATCACCAGCATTCTGGAGCCAGAAGCTATCAGGCTGTAGATTGAGATGTGCAGAATAGAGCTGAAGTTCCAGAGAGAGGAGAAGCGAGAACAGCAAGCCGCAGAGGAGAAGAGGGAACGAGAACAGGGAGCTGCAGAGGAGGAGGAGGAGAAGAGTGACCATGAAAAGCAAGAGATGGATTG
Source organism: Neoceratodus forsteri (assembly GCA_016271365.2). Classification (NCBI taxonomy): domain Eukaryota; kingdom Metazoa; phylum Chordata; order Ceratodontiformes; family Ceratodontidae; genus Neoceratodus; species Neoceratodus forsteri. Next base: position 376,698,416 of record CM057456.1, read on the forward strand.
TGAGGAGTGTGAGCATCAGAGGCTAAATGAACTGGAGAAGCTATGACTCCAACCACCAGCACCAGAGCAGGTAATTGGCTTGGGTTTAACTGGAACTACAGGACTGGGTTACAAACTGAATTCCAAATTGATAGCTGAATTTAAAGAGAGGGAGGATATGGATGCCTTTTTAAATTCCTTTGAAAAAGTTTGCATTCAGGCTAAAATTCCTAGAGGGTCCTGGAGCTTCCAGCTATCCCCGCTACTTACCGGGAAAGCTCAGGATGCATTGGGTCACATGGACAATGATGACAGTAATGATTACAGAAAACATTAAGCTGCACTTTAAAAAAGTTTGATTTAGCTTCTGAAGCATACAGAGCTAAATTCTGTAAGCTCAGGAGAAGCTCTGATATGAGCTACAAGGAGCTAGCCATGAAGCAACATCAGTTTTTAAAACATTGGTGGGAAGGAATTGAAGCAAACTCTGTAGATAAAATTGAAAATGCTATTTTGTTAGAACAGTTTTTTGGGGCATGCCTAGCAGAGCTGAAAACCTGGCTGGGGGACTGAGATCCCAAAACAGTGCAAGAGGCTGCTGAACTCTCGGACTGCTATGCCAAGAGCAGACCTGCTCTGAGAGCGAATGGGGCAGGAGTGGCAGCACAGAAAGGGAAAGCGTGCCTCCAGGGCAGCTAAAACACTCACTGCCTCCTCCGAAACCAGTTAGCCCCAGGTTTCACAGAAAAGATTTCTCTGAAAAAAGAAATGAATGTTGGGTTTGTAAGGAAACTGGGCATATTGCCAGACAGTGTCCCAGAAGAATGAACAATATGCAACATGGAGCTAGGAAAGAAGTGGGTTGGTTGTGTGTCCCTGGAAGCATGCCTGTAAACATGAGGGAACACGTGCACCCAGTCATGGTGATTGGTGTATAGACACAAGAGTTAAGGGACACAGGGACATCCCTGACATTGGTAAAAGGGGATCTGGTAGAGCCTGGTCAGCTTATACACAATAACTATGTCACTGTACAAGACTTTACTGGTGAGGAGAAAAACATTGCCTCTTGCTAGTGTTCTCCTAGACTTGGGTGAAACATGGGGGAACTGTGCAACAGGTGGCTGTAGCCAAAATTTTAGCAGTGGGCGTCATCCTTGGCAACAATCTCAAACAGGGGATGGTGTGTGCAGTTACCCATAGCCAAGTGGCAAGGGAAAATTGTAGTTCCCTGGATCCCACAGAAGCCATTGTGGAAACCACTGGGAGGCTCCTGTCTCCTGATATGGAGACTAATGAAAAGGGGGTAGAAATTTGCCCAGAGCAACCTGGCAGCTGCCAAACAGAACAAAAAGTGTGGTACAACCACAGAGCAGTTAACCACACAGCTTGGAAGGGTTACTCTGAAGAGTCAGAGGTGACCCAATGTCAGAGGGTTAGGGATGACAGTGATCCTGAGTGCCTTGACGCTAGTGCTAGGGACCCTAGTTTAGAGACTGAAGGGGACCTGTCCCATGCCTTGGGAATGTGTAAGGAGTTTGCAGCTGCTCAGAAAAGTTACCCTAGTCTAGAGAAGCTGAGGGCTTGGGCAGACTCTGACAGTGCACAAGGAGGTGACAGTAAACATAAGGTTTATTGGGAAAGTGGACTGATATATACTCAGGCTGTGCAGACAGAGGGAGGGATGATAGCCAGACAGCTTGTCATTCCCAAGGGTATCGTGAGTAGTTGCTCAAGGTTGCACATGATATTCCCTTGTCTGGTCATCTGGGGATCATGCGCACTACGCAGCAGTTGGCCCAGAATTTCTATTGGCCCAACTTCATCCAGCAGGTGAAGGAGTACTGCAGGTCTTGTCACCAGGGCCAAAAAATAGGGAAGGCAGGTAAGAACACCCAAGCCGCCCTAATTCCATTGCCCATAGTGGAGGACCATTCCAGAGGGTTGGAATGGACATTGTGGGGACTTTAAATACCCCCAGCTCCTCTGGGAAGAGTTCATCCTGACTTGTGGTGGATTAGGCCACCTGGTACCCAGAGGCAGTCACCCTATCCTCACTGAGGACAGACAAAGTGGCAGATGCCTTACTTGGGATTTAATCCCATGTTGGGTTTACGCAGGAGATTATCACCGATCAAGGGGGTTCCTTCATTTCGGACCTGATGAAATGTTTGTGGGAGAAGTGTGGGGTGGTACAGAGATGCACAACACCTTATCACCTGCAAGCCAATGGGCTTGTGGGAAGATTTAATGGTACCCTGAAGGCAATGCTCCAAGCATTTGCTGAACAGCATGGGAGGGACTGGGAGAAATACCTCCCCCACCCATTGTTTGCATACAGGGAGGTGCCCCAAGATTCAACAGGATTTTCCCCCTTCAAACTCTTATATGGATGCTGGGTTCATGGGCCACTAGACTTGATCCGGGAGGACTGGGAAGGCAAGCCCACCACCCAGAGAACTCTCATAGTGGATTATGTCCTTAGGTTTAGGGAAAGGCTAAAGGAGCTTATGGGGACAGCCCAGAGAAACCTGGCAGCTGCCCAGCAGAAACAAAATGTGTGGTACGACTGCAGAGCCAGAGCTCACTCGTACATGGTCGGTCAGGAAGTCATGGTCTTTATTCCAGTCTGGAAAGACAAGCTGCAGGCTGAGTGGGCAGGACCGTACAAAGTAGTTAGAAAGGTAAATGATGTGAACTATATCATAGAGTTACCTGACAGAAGACAGACAGAAAGAATGTACCATGTCAACATGATGAAGCCATATGCTAACAGGGAAGACATCATGTTTGCAGTATGTAGTACTGGGGGGGGACGGAGGAAGGAGATCCCCTTTGGACTTGCTGGAAGAAAGCAAGTGGGAGTCCTCTGTGGAGGCAGTTAAACTGTCACCCCAGCTGGCCCCGGACAAGATCCAGGAAGTAAGGGAGGTTTTAGCAGACTTTGCCCCACTGTTTAGAACCAAGCCTGGACTAACCACCTTAGCGATGCACGATGTGGAGACAGGGACACAGATGCCCATAAGGTGGACAGCATATCAGGTGTCAGAGGCTGTCCAAAAGGACATTAGGAGGGAGGTGGAGGAGATTCTGGATTTAGGGGCAATCCAGAGATCCCACAGCCCCTGGGCCTCACCCGTAGTCCTTCTGCCCAAGCCAGATGGCTCTACTCATTTCTGTGTGGACTATCATGGAGTGAATGCAGTCACGAAGTCAGACATCCACCCGATGCCCTGGACGGATGAACTCCTGGACAAGTTGGGAGGGGCAACCTACCTTAGGACTATTGACCTAACCAAGGGGTATTGGCAGGTAGAGTTAACAGACAGAGCTAAGGAGAAATCGGCTTTCATCATTCTGATAGGCTTATCTGAATTCAAAGTAATGCCTTTCGGAATGAAGAATGTCCCGGCCACTTTCCAAAGGTTGGTGGACCAGGTGTTAAATGGTGCTGAAGAGTACGCCGTGGCATACCTGGATGACATTGCCATCTTTAGTGCCAGCTGGGGGGGGAACATCTGTCCCACCTTAGGGAAGTGCTGGGCAGGATACAGGGGGCCAGGCTCACTGTCAAAGCTGAGAAGTGACGGGTGGTCATGGCAGAAGTGGAATACCTTGGGCATGTTGTAGGCCAGGGACAGCTCCATCCTAACCAAGTAAAAATTGAAGTGATCAAGGCATGGCCCAGATCAGAAATGCAGAAGCAGGTCAGGAGTTTTCTAGGGACAGCAGGGTACTATAGGAAATTTGTACCCAATTACAGTGCCCTGGCAGCTCCCCTATCTGACCTGGTAAAGAAAAGGATGCCTAAGAAAATTACCTGGGAACCAGCCTGTGAAAAAGCCTTTGCCAGACTGAAATAGGCACTGTGCAGTCCTACTGTATTGACAAGTCCTGAGTATAGCAGACCCTTTATAGTTCAGACTGACACCTCAGATGTGGGTATTGGGGCAGTACTGAGTCAGACATCCAACCATGGGAAGGATCACCCAGTAGTGTACCTGAGTAAAAAGTTATTTCCCAGGGAACAGGCATACTCTACTGTGGAAAGAGTGTCTTGCCATAGTTTGGGCCCTAAAGAAGTTAGACCCATACTTATATGAGTGGCATTTTGTGGTACAAACTGACCACAACTGCCTAGTTTGGCTGATGCAAATGGGAAAAACTAATGGTAGACTACTTGTAACTTGTACTAATTACTTGTAACTTTTAAGATGGAGTCTTGCCTTACAAGGGTATGACATGACAATCTTACATAGGGCTGGAGCGACCAATCAGAATGCAGATGGCCTTTCATGTATTTATGAGGAGTGAACTGATTTGGGAAGCTCATCCCATGCAGGGTATAGAGCCCCCAAATTCAGTCTAGGTGGGGAGGATACTGACACTTGGCCAGCTGGTTATGATTGTTCTATGATTTTGTAATATAAAAATGTAGTGTGTGATTGTCTCCATAAGACAGGTTGGCTATGAGTACTTCTCCCCCCCCCCAGGTTTCAGTTAAAATGACAGGATATATATTAAACAGCAGATCTCTGTAATGTGATCCAAGACATTGCATTTTATGGCCTGTTGCTGCTTTGAAGTGGAAATGAAATGGGACTTTATGAGTCTGCCAGAGGATGGAAATCATAAACATTTTATGACGTCTTAGAGGAAAAACATGCTATCCACTATGGTGTTAAAAAACTGTAAAACCCCTTTGATGTCCTTGGAAACAGGAAACCACACAAGATTAAAGACAGTCATAATTTGGGAAATCAGTTTTTGCTGATGTCTCCTTATTTGATATACCTCCTGATGGGACATCCTGTTTGTATATTTTTTATATTCTAAAAGGAGGAGCTGGATGACACAGAAGAGGGGTGGAGACACAGAGTTTAACTGTATTCTGTGTTTCCACTGAGAGACATTTCTTTTTGGACTCTGTAGAAAGAAGATCTCAGATCTAACTAAAGGCACTTGTAGAGGTATACATTAGATAGAAAAAGTCTAACTGTATGTTGGTCAGAGTTTGTCTTGAGTTTTCTTTGCTTTTCTTTTAAGTGACTGCATGCTTTGTGATACAGTGTTCTGTGTTTACATTTTACATATTTTTATCCATTTTTAAGTAAACCTCTTATTTTAAAGAGACTGCCTGATGTGTCTTCGAAGTTCTTTCTTTTGCATGTGATGTATAGACAGTTAAGACTGGCTAAAACTGTTCAAAGCTTGGTGGTGTACTAAACTGGGAAAATGTAAGAATATACCTAAGGTCTTTTATAGAGTTTTAAGGGTTCATTTTGGCTACCTGGTTAGGTGCCCTTTGGCGAAAAATATCTGGCATCCCCCCCCGAAGAGCAAATTATCTGAGCCTGTACATTTGGGGATGCTAGCATAAGGTTCACAGTTTGAATCACCACAGAACTTGAGACTAAAGTTGATTTGGACCCACAAGCAGACAGGAGGGTTACCCTGTTCTGTTACCTGTTCACAATACTGCACTCAGAGGTTGGCACTGTGGGAGCAGAGGGCCTGACAGGCTGAGTGCATTTGTGACACAGAGTACCACTATATTTACATTCATTATTTCTACTACTAATTCCTTATTGTTAGCCTCTAGTGCCCACCTCTGCAACCTTAATGATTCTATACCATATGGGCAACTATTGAGACTGTGTCATAATTGCACATCCCCGACAAATTGTGTTTCAATACCACATTTCAAAATTGCCACTGCCCTGTTTCCCAAATTGTCACGTCCATACCTCCAAGAGCTATCGTCACCCACCACATCCTGAAATTGAGCATCACCACCACATTCTGAAATTGAGCGTCACACACATTCCCAAACTGTATGTCATCGCTACATTCCAAAATTGTGCATAACTGCCACATTTCAAAATTGTGCATCACTGCCACATTCCAAAATTGTGCATCACCACCACATTCCAAAATTGTGTGTCACTGCCACATTCCAAAGCTGTGCATCACCACCACATTCCAAAGTTGTGCATCACTGCCACATTCTGAATCTGTGCATCACCACCGCTGTGCGTCACCACCACATTCTGAAACTGTGCATCACCCTCCACAGTCCTAAATTGTGCATCACCGCCACATTCTGAATTTGTGGATCACCACCTCATTCCAAAATTGTGCCTCACTGCCACATTCTGAAATGATGCGTCACCACCACATTCTGAAATTGAGCATCACCACATTTCAAAATTGACCATCACCACCACATTCCAAAAATATGCATCACCACCACATTCTGAAAATATGCGTCACCACCACATTCCAAAACTATGAGTCATCGCCACATTCTGAAATATTGCATCACCACCACATTCCAAAATTGTACGTCACCGCCACATCTGAAATTGTGTCACCACCACATTCCGAAATTGTGCGTCACTGCCACATTCCGAAATTGTGCATCTGTTGCATTCTGAACCTGTGTGTCATCTCCACATTCCAAAATTATGTGTCACTGCCACATTTTTAACCTGTGCGTCACTGCCACATTACAAAATTATGCGTCATTGCCACATTCCGAAACTGTGCATCACCGCCGCCATTCCTAAATGGTGCATCACTGCCACATTCTGAACTTGTGTGTCACCATCGCATTCCAAACTTGTGCGTCACCAATTTATTCTGAAAATGTGTGTCACTGCTGCATTCTGAAATTGTGCATCACTGACACATTCCAGTTGTGTATCACTACAACATGCCAAACCTGTACTTCACTACTGCATTCCAAACCTGTACATCACCACTGTATTCCAAATCTGTGCATCACTGCCGCAGTCCAAAATTGTGTGCCACTGCTGCATTCCCAAATTGCTCATCACCACGGCAATCTGAAATTGTGTCCACCACATTCCATAATTGTACGTCACACCCACATTCCAAAATTGTGCATCACCACCACATTCCACAACAGTGCATCACTGCCATATTCCAAAATTGTGCGTCACTGCCACATTCTGAAATTGTGCGTCACTGCCACATTCTGAAATTATGTGTTCCAGCTACTTTCTGAGACTGTGTCATTGCTGCATTCCACAGCTGCAACCTGGTAAGTTTTTCCAGTCTCATACCTGCAGAATTGTAAAAATTGCACAGAACTTTGTCATTCTAAAGCCATGTTTGCCACTGCATTCCATCACATTCTGAAGTACTATACCTTGTATCTACACATTATGGAAGTGCATGTGCTGACCTCTGTGTCAGTTTTCCTTTTTCAGATGTTTACTACACTGGCACTTTTAAGCAATATATAGGAGAAATAAGTCATATAAGGTAGCTTGCAGGGAGGACTAAGTTATGAGTTCAGGAGATGACATCATCATTAACTCTTCACTGAAACTGGCTTTTTTGAACAGGCAGTGAATTAAGGGTTACAAAATTACTTGTAACTTTTAAACTTAAAAATTACAGATCTGATATTTGGCATGAGACTGATTGAGGACATGTTAATCCAAATTCTGAATTTATTGATGCCAAAAGTTTTGGCCACTGTCCCTCTTTAAATCTATTTTATTGGATCATACTGGAGGAAACTCTGGCTGCGATTTAATAGTTGTTGATTTACTTTTTGGTTAGGATAAATAGCTAACATTAGCATATATGTGATATGTCCAACTTGCTTAAGAGAGAGAGATTTGGGTCAAATTAGTAGGGAGATGCCATAATATCATGAGCTTGTCCTTAAATGGCATCAAAAAATAAGAAAAAAAAGCATTTACGAACATTTTATATATTTCATTTTGTCAAGAATAAGCACTAAAAAGAATCAACAACTAGTTGTACAAAGTTATTACTTACATTGTTCATCGCTAATTTACTTTTTATGTGTCTTTATCTGCCAAAAAAAAACATGAATGGATATTTTGGACAGAATTTTACTTAAGCAGGAGATTTTGTTTCCTGGGAGGGAGGGAGGGAAGGAGTTCCAAAAAAACAGGAGTCTCCTGCGAAAAGAGGGAGATATCACATGTATGCATTAGTACAATATACATTCCACCTGGTAGCATAGGGATTGGAATGGGTTTGGTTGCAAAGGTTAAAGAGAAATTACCACTAAATATAGAATGGATAATTCTGGGAGATTTTAACTGTAACTGGGGTTCAGAACAAAAAACTGACATTAGGGAATCTTTTTTTTGACTTAGGTGTTCAACAGGTAATTGAAGAGGTAACAAGATATAATTACAAAACTGGCAAGGGGACCACACTAGACTGGATAGTGGTCACACACATTAATAAGACTGCCAACTTTGCTGTCATGTCAGACGCTATTAGCGATCACTGTCCAGTCTACTGTGAATGGTCAGCTAGAACAGTTAAAAATCCTCCTAGGTGTGGCCTGGTGGCACTGAGGGTTGAGGCGCTGGATGCCACACCTCACAATACACCAGTGACCCAGGTTCAGGAATGACCTCGGGTCATTTGGGTGCCAGCATGGGGGAGGGGAGCAGGATTGAGCATTCTGATGGGTAGCTCTCCTCTCCCAATTGTGGTGTGGGTGGGTTGGCACCCCTCATAGTTCTGCTCCCACCGGGTGGAGGTCCAGTGGGTAGGAGAGGGGGCAGAAAATAGTTATGGAAGGCAGAAGGGGCTGAGCTGGCACCATGGGATATATAGCATGCCTCCACATGCTCGCACAGCCGAGTGCCTGGGCCTTGGTGGGGGGTCATGGGAGAAAAACCTGTAAAACTCTATGTGTCCCCCTCGCCAGTTGGCAGGAGGAGGCGACAGGGACAAAACAGCTTTACAAAAAAAAAAATCCTCCTAGGTACATTGAATCTAGGAATTTGAAACAACTAAACTCTGAAATTGTCAATGAGGCCTTTAGGGAGGTGACTTGGGCACAGCTTAAAGGAACACTGTCAACTTATTTTGCATCATATTAGTTCTAATTAAAGCCTGCATTTTATGATTTCTTGCCATCTCTAAAATTTATTGATGTTGCTGGTTGTTTTATCTGCCTCCTTATTTATTTATGTATTTATTGGAATCTCGGACAGCACCTTTGTGCTAAAAACTTGTTTACAAAGGTTCCACATCATAAGGCAATAGACAAGGTACGTAGACATTACAAAACAGATAGGGGTATATACAGTAGGCAAGTACATTATGGTACATACAGATACATATTCAAGCAAGTACAGTTAAAATACATCATGTAGGAGAGGTCAACTTCATTGCTACAGTACTAAGAGCATACCTAAGGTGGACAAGCAATTTATAGTTGTAGCTGAGCTTTAGAGCATGCAGGTAGAGTTACGGAGGGTTAGAAGTGGTGGTGACCAAAGGAGGGGGAGGACAGAATAGATGAGAGCAGGAGGAGGATGGGGCAGAGACAAAGGGGTGACAGAATAAGGGGGTTGAGTAATCAGAGGGGTGGGATTGGATAGGACTCTACCCAGGGTTACGTAAGAAGGTGATAGGGCAGGGCTGGGTAATGTGAGGGGAGAGAGGGATATGGGAAAGGGTTTTAAAGTGGGGTGAGGTGAGGGAAACTAGGGAGGGGTGAAAATTGGGGATTAATATTTGTGAAGAGAAAGCAGGAAGGTGGGGGGATAAAGAGGGGACATGGGGGTAAGTGCTCAGTGGGAGTCACACCAGGCAGGGGAGGAAGTGGGGGGGTGTGGGTGCTATGGAGGACAGATAAGCTATCCTTACTTAATAGAACTGAAAGGCATGCTAATGTATAGTTATAACCAACCTTGTTTTGTTTCAAATCCTGAATCTATTCTTATTGCACACCTCCCGAGTATTGGAAACACCCCCAAACAGTGCATTCACTCATGATGCTATAGTCTCCTCTCCTATCACCACATAATGAGTGGCTAGACTGTGTTGGGGGTATTCCCAAGTGCAGGAAAGATGCAGTGAGTGCTGAACAAGGAATGTAAGCAAACTTGTTTTTATGTGGTAACACAAGTATGGTAGGTAGCCTGTTTTTCATCTTTTTAAAAGAAAAGACTTGGAATCAAATGACCAGCTACAACTGCAGTCTCTACAGAATGTGAAGAATCAAAGTGTGTGTTTTGTAAGCTAGGGACACTTTGAGGCCTAAGGGGATTGACAGTGTCCCTTTAAGTCCATTAAAGTATAGACTTACTTCTTGAAAAAATCACTAATTTCTATTCATCAGCAATTGATAAGGCTGTACCAAAAGAAAAGATGAGGATAAGAACAAACAAAAAGAAATGGATAACCCAGGATTTACTAAAATTGATGAAAACAAGAGATAAAGTGTGGAAATCATACAAGGCAAATAGGGATATAAATTCCTTGCAAAAATATAAAATGTTAAGGAATAAATGTAAAGCTGAAATTAAAAAGGCAAAAATGCATTTCTGTTGACTGAACAGAAAAATTATTTTGGCAACCCTAAAAACACCTGGCAGGCCCTTAAAGAGCAGCTGATGCCTTCAGGAGAACATTAACAAAATATAATAAAATAATAATGAGAGCAGAAGTTAAGGTCTGCACCAGGGTCCTGTGCTCAGCGTTAAGCAGAGGTAAATAAACGAAAATTAGTTTGTCAGCACCAGGTAAAACTAACAGAGTGCTTTGTCCAAGCCTGCCAAATAAGGTTGTATGCTTACTGCCAAGTGACATTATATGCTAAAGTATGCACCGAAGGGAATCTGCACCATGCCACATGTGCTTTCAAATCCAGCGTTCTTTGTTTTTTCACACAACATATGAGGTACAAGTGCTCCCACTCTTCATAGGCTCCTTACAAACTGCAGGCTTACAGACTGTCAACCTCCTCCATTACTCCATACACAGTGTTCTAATGCGTTTCACACCACCTGGTGCTTAATCATAGGAATGACACTTACAAAGATAATTCCCATTAAATAGTATTGCATTTAAAGTGACAGTGCACCAAATTGAAAAGACTACCTAAAAATTCAACTTTAATTTTATGACTTTAAAACACATTATGAAATGGATTATCGCTCACTACTTTTACCACTATTACACCAGTGTCCACCATTGCTCTTCGCCATTGAGAGACATAGGAATCCACTGAGTATTATAGGTAGTGGTACCTAAAAGAAAAAAAGTTAAAACAAATTAAAATCTGGTACTGACTACATTCAACTATATAACAGCTCATGATACATAGGCATAAACAACCCTGCACTTCTTATTTCTGTAAAAAAGGTTTTATATCAATTCTCTCATTAAGGCCAGGTTTTTCTGACCCTCCTAATGCAAAGATCCAGTATTGTTCTCTTTTAAGTAGTACATTGTCATGATTCCCTCCTCTGAGGCTTCTCATTGGTTTTCTATACCTAGAAATGACCAACTATGTTCCTTTACATTTTCACTTTCAACATATGCGCTGCTAGAGCATTTTCTGGTCCCCATAATTGATAGCCTCAAGTGTTCACCCATTCTTTCTTTTAATTTCCTTTTTGTTTTACCAATATAGAAGCTTCCACATGTACAAGATGCCATATAGATTACCCCTTCAGTTGCACAGGTTATAAATCCTCTCACTTTGGTTTCCCTATGCGTTTTAGGATTTGTAAAATTTTTTGTTTGTTTCAAAAAACTACAGAATTTACAATTACAATTACCACATTTACAATTACATTTGTAGCAACCATCTTGTTGTTTTGGTAACCACATTCTGCCTTGTATTTGTCCCGGTTGTATTGAATGAACTAAAGTGTCTTTTAAACTTTTTCCTTTCCTATGTACTATCCTGGGCTTATTTTCACTGAGGTCCCTCAGGCCTGGGTCTAGGCTCACTAAATGCCAGTTCTTTTTGACAATGTTACTAATTTCATTAGACTGTGCATTGTAAGTACTGACAAAATTTATTCTCTGATCTTTTATTTTTCCAGATTTTTCTTTTTCTTTTGTTATTTAAAGTTGAATTTTTAGGTAGTCTTTTCAATTTGGTGCACTGTCACTTTAAATGCAATACTATTTAATGGGAATTATCTTTGTAAGTGTCATTCCTATGATTAAGCACCAGGTGGTGTGAAACACGTTAGGACACTGTGTATGGAGTAATGGAGGAGGTTGGCAGCCTGTAAGGAGCCTGTGAAGAGTGGGAGCACTTGTACCTCATATGTTGTGTGAAAAAATAAAGAACGCTGGATTTGAAAGCACATGTGGCATGGTGTGGATTCTCTTCGGTGCATACTTTAGCACATAATCTCACTTGGCAGTAAGCACACAACCTTATTTGGCAGGCTTGGACAAAGCACTCTGTTAGTTTTACCTGGTGCTGGCAAACTAATTTTCATTTATTTACATCTGCTTACTGCTGAGCACAGGACCCTGGTGCAGACCTTAACTTCTGCTCTCATTTTACCTGTTGAAAAGGTCATTCTGCACGGGAGATGAATTTGTGACACAGGATTGGAAAAGAGCATGTTAACAGTGTGCTGAAGGTTTAAAAGAGTCCCTTTCAAAGAAGCTGTGTGGAGCAAAGAGAAGGTAAGCAAGTGTAATGGCAACAAGCATTAATTTAGATGCTGATAAAGCTAAAGTTAACACTTGCGATGACATAGAAGGGACTCCCTCCTTTAAAGACATGATTTTCAGTGATATTGAAACAGGTATAAATACATTCACTGAATTATTGAGAAAGCAACCAAACAGTGAAACGAGACCTTTGAATATAGAACAAGTTTTTTTATCAATTTAAACGTGCTGCTTTTTGAGCCAAAAGGCTATATTGGGAAAGGTTTTCCTTAAAGGCATATCTAGAAGTAGACCGTATACCACGTGGTCTGAGAATTCTGGAAAAAACATCGTTTGGTCTACAAAGAGAAGGCTTTTTGCAGAACTGGCAAAAAATTAGCCATGAGGCAAGTAAGCAGCATATGGAATTAATTTTAAAGGAGAATGCTATTATACAGCTAGAAACTGAGGAAGAAATTAAAGTAAAAGAAAAATTATTGCAGCAATATAGTGAGCATCCACTATATGATGAACTGTGTGAAAATGTTAAATATAATCTGATAAAACACAACAGGAAGATACAAGGTATAAAACAAACCAAATTTGAGAGAGACACTAATGATTACCTACATGGTACAGTGTATGAATGGGGCAAGAAAGTCAGTTTTAAACCGCAAGGTAGCATACCTATTAAACCGATTTTGAGAATACCTGAGAAACCACAAGATAGGAGATCGAATGAAGATTTCAGCAGTGGAGAGGAAACTTATTTGGGAGAAGAGACATTCTCTGGAGGCGAAGAAGAGATTAGACAGGACAAGACACCAGAGGGCCCGAGACGTAGCCAATGCATCAACAGCACTGAGCCCCCAAAAAACGGATCAGGCGGGGGGGCAGGAAGAGAAAGAGGTGGCTATCGCTGGAACAGAGGCAGAAGGGGCTGGAAAGTGAGAGGGAACATGAGAAGATGTTACTAGTGAACAATGTGATTAACATCTCGAACAGAGAGCTGTCTGAAACAGAAATCAATGTTTTAAGTAAAGGCTTGTCGTTTGTTCCACAACGTAGATTTAATCTGTTTGAAACAATAATTGACTACCACAAATTTACCAGGAATTTGAGTTTGGTCCTTTTAATAGAAGAGAAGAAGAGAACATCGCCCATAGAAATGGGGATAAGTGAAGGCCTAGAGACTGGAAATACAGATGTAATTATTCAAAATTCAAACCCCATCCACCTTTTGTCCTCCTCTAACTCCAGCATTACAGACTTTTGTAAAAAGCTGTGAAAGAGACTTACTGAACCTAGATAAAAATCAGTATGGAAAGACAAATATACCCCTTAGGAGTAATCTAAGTAGGGTAGAAAAATCCGCTTTAGATACATTAAGTGATGATAAAAATATAACAATAAAAAAAGCGGACAAAGGAGGTTCAGTTGTAGTCATGGACACAATTAAATATGTTTTGGAGGTGAATAGACAACTGAGCAATGAAGATTACTTTAAAAGGGTGTCCACAGACCCCACCATGCTATTTAAGGCCGAAATAGATAAATACCTTGTAGATGTAAAAGAGAAAGGCTGGATCAGTAAAGATACCTTTCTATTTTTAACTGTACAGTATCCCATGAAAGCTTGGTTCTACGTCCTTCCTAAAATACACAAATGTCTCCCAGATCCACCAGGCCGGCCTATTGTTTCAGGGAATGGTAGTTTAACTGAACCATTGTCACAGTATATTGATCACTATATAAAACCTCTAGCTCAAGCAGTACCCTCATATATAAAAGATACTGGTGACATGATTAACCTATTAGAAAATGTAGCCATTGAAGAAACGAGTTTGCTGGTTACTTTAGATGTGGAAGCCTTGTATTCAAATATACTGCATGAAGGTGGGTTGGGTGCCCTGGAATACTATCTTAATGGCAGAGAAATACAAGACCCACCCACAGAAATGTTGACTAAGTTTGCCAAGTTTGTATTAGAGTGTAACACCTTTTTCTTTTCAGATGGTCAATATATACAGAAAAAAGGAACTGCGATGGGGCCACTTTCGCCCCTAACTTTGTTAATCTGTACCTGGGAAAATGGGAAGAGGAGTCCATCAGGATAGTGACAAAATCCATATAGGGATAGAATAGACCTGTATAAATGCTTTATAGATGATATATTCATCATCTAGACAGGAACTGAGGACGAACTCTTTGATTTCATTAAATATCTTGAAATAAGTGATTCCAACTTACGGTTTCCCTAACTTTCAGTACCAAACAAATTAATTTTTAGATCTAATTGTTCAGAAAGATGGTAAAGGGGAATTGAGACAGATTTGTACAGAAAGAATACCGATAGGAATACACTGTTACAAGCTGATAGCAGTCATCCATACCATACCATCGCGGGTATTCCCAAGGGACAATTTATGAGACTAAAAAGAAATTGTAGTTCTGATTCTACATTTGAAAGAAGAGCAAATGAGCTAGAGACAAGACTTAAAAAAAGGAAATATCCGACAAGATTAGTGGTGCAAGCTAGAAAAGAGGTTAGCCAAATGGAAAGGTCAAAGGTCATAACAAAAGAAAAAGAAAAATCTGGAAAAATAAAAGATCAGAGAATAAATTTTGTCAGTACTTACAATGCACAGTCTAATGAAATTAGTAACATTGTCAAAAAGAACTGGCATTTAGTGAGTCTAGACCCAGGCCTGAGGGACCTCAGTGAAATTAAGCCCAGGATAGTACATAGGAAGGGAAAAAGTTTAAAAGACACTTTAGTTCATTCAATACAACCGGGACAAATACAAGGCAGAATGTGGTTACCAAAACAACAAGATGGTTGCTACAAATGTGGTAATTGTAAATTCTGTAGTTTTTTGAAACAAACAAAAAGTTTTACAAATCCTAAAACACATAGGGAAACCAAAGTGAGAGGATTTATAACCTGTGCAACTGAAGGGGTAATCTATATGGCATCTTGTACATGTGGAAGCTTCTATATTGGTAAAACAAAAAGGAAATTAAAAGAAAGAATGGGTGAACACTTGAGGGCTATCAATTATGGGACCAGAAAAATGCTCTAGCAGCGCATATGTTGAAAGTGAAAATGTAAGGAACACAGTTGGTCATTTCTAGGTATAGAAAACCAATGAGAAGCCCCAGAGGAGGGAATCATGACAATGTACTACTTAAAAGAGAACAATACTGGATCTTTGCATTAGGGGGGGGGTCAAAAAAACCTGGCCTTAATGAGAGGATTGATATAAAACCTTTTTTACAGAAATAAGAAGTGCAGGGTTGTTTATGCCTATGTATCATGAGCTGTTATATAGTTGAATGTAGTCAGTACCAGATTTTAATTTGTTTAACTTTTTTTCTTTTAGGTACCACGACATAATACTCAGTGGATTCATATGTCTCTCAATGGCTAAGAGCAATGGTGGACACTGGTAATAGTGGTAAAAGTAGTGAGTGATAATCCATTTCATAATGTGTTTTAAAGTCAAAAATTAAAGTTGAATTTTAGGTAGTCTTTTCATTTTGTGCACTGTCACTTTAAATGCAATACTATTTAATGGGAATTATCTTTGTAAGTGTCATTCCTATGATTAAGCACCAGGTGGTGTGAAACGCATTAGAACACTGTGTATGGAGTAATGGAGGAGGTTGGCAGCCTGTAAGCCTGCAGTTTGTAAGGAGCCTGTGAAGAGTGGGAGCACTTGTACCTCATATGTTGTGTGAAAAAATAAAGAACGCTGGATTTGAAAGCACATGTGGCATGGTGTGGATTCCCTTCGGTGCATACTTTAGCACATAATCTCACTTGGCAGTAAGCACACAACCTTATTTGGCAGGCTTGGACAAAGCACTCTGTTAGTTTTACCTGGTGCTGGCAAACTAATTTTCGTCTAATAAAATAATAGTGTATGGTCGTCCCTTATTGTGTACTGAAATAGATGGAAATACAGGCTTGTTATACCATCGTTGTGACGTCAGGATGCTGTTGTACCATCCTGAGTATGTCACCATGATGGTACAACAGAATAAAATGCTGTTGCTTGCCATAGCTTCAAACGGCATCCACAATCGCTTTCTTTTTGTCTTTTTTTTTGCCTGTTTCTCATAGGTACCTGATATAAATCCAATCCAACCAGATATCTTCATTTCCTGACTGTTCCTTGCACAAAATGTTTCAGTGCGACACTCGCTACCCTACAAGTCACATGACCTGTTTCAGAAGCCCTATTCACAACATGGTCTCAGATTGTTTGCGGATATGTTGAACTTTCGTATATATGTATATATTTTACAGCATTTCCATGCCAAAACTTGAGGCATTCATACTGTTACAGAAGGTCCCTGCAACCTAATTGGTACCCCCACAGGTACACCGCAGACAGCTAGCATTTAGGTATATGTTATACTAACATATAGGGGTAAGGGCATCTACCTAATAAGAGTAGATGTCAGGATATGTATGCACATTATTGCTATACACATTACTTTCCAATATACACATGTATTTCTTGCTTACAAGTTGTTAGGACATCTGTGTCCTCATAATGATTATGATATATGAGTCGGCATTGCCATCTTCTGATGATTTGTATTATTACACGGCTATGTACAAACTGTACCTCTTTGTTTCTACAAAGTGTTGACTACAACAAAATTGTATAATGTTATCTTGGACTGAGGAGCCACCTCTAATTTAGCCAATAGGGCTCATCTCTGTAACTAGAAATGTTTCTATCATACAGTAACCATGGTAATTATTGTAGGCATAAAATGTGAGACATTGTGTCTTCTACCTTGGAGACCCCAGGAGACATGGAGATTTCTTGAGGTATAGGGAATGCTTAGCATTGGCTCCCAGTTCCTATTGGTAAGAACTGCTTAGCGCAACTGTGATTATCCTTTTGGTAGTAATAAACAAGCTTTATAACTCTTATGCAATGTGTCTGTGATTCCTTGCATGCCCATTATTGCCAAGAACCAGAGAGTGAGGTTTGGAACTCCTGACAATTGACGACCGCGGGAAGGCAATATTTGGAGTTTGCAAAGTTTCACTTGTTGCTACAAAATTTTCCCTTCCCAACGGGGACTGTAGGTGTGCATTCCCACACCCCCTCTCCCATTTTACAACCACTTTGTAATCACTTGCAAAGTCTGGCTGCTTATTGGGTGTGGTCGATCCCGATTCAACCCACCCCACGGCAGTTTTGAATTGCAAGCTAACAAGTGCACAATAGCCCAACTGTGAACTAGTGCACCTGTTATGGATTGATGCACAACACGGTGCCTTTTCACCATTTGATTTTTTGTTCCCTCCCACACAATGGGCACTGTATCAAATATCTGCACAGAACTGAGACTCAATGTCTCAAACTTCCTTGCCTCCCATGGACGATGGGCTGACTTCATGCAGGACGCAAGTCAATCTGAAAACCCTATACTGGGGATTTCAACCAAGCACTCTGAGATGAGACAAACAGCCAGAAAGCGAGAAGCTAAAGGGCTGTTGGTTGCGGCTTTCTATGCTGCTTTGGAAGCCTCCGAAGCGAGGTTTCGAACCCTTCAACTGTACAGCTCATCTCTTAAGCAAGATATGGGGTTGCAGGAAACTGAATGTGAGAGAAGAGAGCAGGATTTGGAGTCCGAACTCCAAACTCTGCAAAATGAAAAGGATTCCCTTTTGCATCATTCTGCTCAGGCAAGCGAGCAGGAACTTTGTATGTTGAAGCAGGAGTGTGAAAGTTTGAGACAGGATAAGGGTCAGGCTTTGCAAATTAATGACTTGTTAAGTAGAATGAATGAACAGATGTGTGAGGAGTTGGGAGAGTTAAAGGATGAGATAAACCAGGTATTTAATGACTTAGGTTTAGCTACTAGGGATAATCGCGAATTGAGCACCACGTATAGAGTGTTACAGAAGCAGATGCAGGATGAAGTGGATCAGAATGTTGCAAGAGTGAGTCATGATGAATGTGAATCCAAAATGGTGAAACTGCACCATCAGCAAGAGGTGCTGGCTGGTCACGTCAAGGCAATGGGAGGCGTAGTCCCTGCCTTGTCGACATCATCTGATGGGGAGGAGTCAGATGATGGCATCTCTCAGTGCAACACCCAGTCACACCCCTACTATGGTCCAGACACCCCACCCCGCCATCCACAACATGGTGGGCCCCTGTCACATCAGGCCACATCCCTGTGTCATCGATGGCATGATGCACATCATGGGCGATGCCCAACATAGTGACCCTCATGATAGGGGAGGAGCAGGCCTAGCCCTAGTCCTGATGACACCACCGATAGCCATTATTAATGTGGAAGACAGGCAGAAGACAGAGAAAATAATTCAGAGTGCCTTAGGCACCATGCCCATCTCTGAGAAAAATAAATGGGTTCTCAAGACCCAGACTAAGCAGCTTCTACACTAAGCTGGCACACAGGAGCGCATGGTTCATTCTGTGGCTGAAGCCACGGCTCATGCAACCCTGGAGGGTGCCCGAGGTAATCTACCTCTGCTTCATCATCCTAATAATCCCTTACAAATGGCCTACTCTGTTCAGCAAATACTGACAGTATTGATTGGATGAGCCCGTCCGACAACCTCAGTTGCCACTTGGAAAAGGTGCATGCTAAATGTGAAATGCTTAGTTTCGCTGCAGACTACTTGGTCCAGATCCTATGCCAGACCATCGATCCTGGCCTGTGGGTGAAACTCCCTGACGTCATCTGACAGGACGGCCACGCCACCTTTGCTGAAGTAGCATCTGAGCTCATTTCTATACACAACCCAGGTGTCGTAGGAGTGATGCTTGCATACCCTGTAAAACAGAATGTGAAAGAAAGTCCAGTGACTTTCCACCAGAGGCTTTGGATGATCTACCAAAGCAGGGAAGAACCTTGCAGGAGAAGCCGCAGATGTGGACCTTATTGAGTACAAGACCCTGTTCCTTAGGAACATGATCCCTGCAATAAGAGAAAAGGTAGAGATAACCACCTATCCCACCATGGAGAGGTTTGCCGATATTCTTCGGAAAACAGAGAGAGTTTACCAACTCTACATCCATAATTCAGACTCCAGTTCCAAGAAAGCAGCTGCTGTGGAAGCCATTCTGGAGGCCAAGACACACTACAATGTGGAGGGACAGGCCCAGGAGAAACAGACCCTCCCCACAGACAGACAACACCCACAGCAGGCC
This sequence comes from Neoceratodus forsteri, assembly GCA_016271365.2. Classification (NCBI taxonomy): domain Eukaryota; kingdom Metazoa; phylum Chordata; order Ceratodontiformes; family Ceratodontidae; genus Neoceratodus; species Neoceratodus forsteri. Next base: position 376,718,035 of record CM057456.1, read on the forward strand.
CAACAACAACAACAGCAACAATCCTGGGGTGGGAACTGGAACTATCACAAAGACAAGAAACACCATAAGAATAACAAGGGTAAACAACAAAGATCAGGCCCTTCATATAGGGAAATAGCAGATGAAAACTGGAAATTACCAGATCTCTGGCAAGTACGCTCAGTGATGGATGCTATCCCCATTTGGGCCCTTGCAGGAATACAACTGGGAGAACGAGCCTCAACAGCCCATGGAGATACCGGAAGTCCAGGCTCTCAGACCCTTACAGGCCTGAACCCGGAAGCAGCCCCCTATATAGCATCAGTGCAGCATGGTGAGATGGTTCAGAGGAGCCAGGCCCAGACTCTTTTCCAAGATCTCACCCATGCTTCCACTGGTACAGACTGACAATTACAGGCCCCAGTCTGTATTTAAAACAAGCTGGTCTTGGATACAAATGGAAGGCCCTGCACTGAGGCCGAGGTCCGGGGATGCCTACTGACAGTACTACTGGATACAGGCATGGCTGTGTCTGTATTACAGGATGACCACCCAGACACATCTCCCTGGTCTACTGGATGGAGGACCAATATGTCTGGTGTAGATGGAACTAGGTTACCTGCATACTGCTCCCTGTCACTACCTGTGACACTGGGACACCTGAAGGCCTATCATATCTTTCAGCTGATGGTACTGCATGATCGCAATAGTATAATCAGAATTGACTTTCTGGCACCACACAGCTGTGTGGTAGACCTAGTAAACATCTTACTGATATGAATTCAGAGACAATATCATACCATCATGATCCCTGACTCATATGTGGTTGCAACAATCTTCACGAATAACAGACTATGATGTCATAGATTTGTTCAAGAACCATGAGCTTTTCCCAAATCTCCTCCCCATCCTACAAAGGCATCTGGAGGCATTTGCAACCAACAAGCATGACTGTGGCAGGACGCACACTGTCATTGAAGTGATAGGCTCAGCACATGAGAGGCAACGGCAATACCCTTTCCCGCCTGAGGCCTTGCCTTCTCTTAGAGAAACAATTAAATCCCTCCTCAAGCAAGGTGTGATCAGGACATGTGTTTCTACTGCAAATTACCCAGTCTGGCCTGTGAAAAAACCCATGGGTGCCTGGAGACTAACTACTGACTACAGGAGAGTAAACCAGGTCACCCCCAGTTGTGCCCGAACTTTGGCATCAGCACTAGACGTGATATGACTATTGACCCCTGACCAACAATGGTTTAGCACCCTGGACATCTCCAATGGTTTCTGGTCATTGCCATTGGCCCCCAAAAGTCAATAAAAGTTTGCATTCTCCTTTGAGGGCAGGCAGTACACATGGACCTGCTTACCACAGGGGTTCCATAACAGCCCCTTCCTGTTCCATCTACACATGATGGACACCCTTGAGGGTTTCTGTATACCCCATGTCTCTTGCAGTATGTGGATGACCTGTTGTTGGCCACCGCCACACAGGAACAACATCTGGACCTCTTAGATGAACTACGGACCCTCATCCAGAGGGCAGGCCTCAAAAATGTAACTTGCAAAAGCACAACTGTGTCAGAAAGAAGTACTCTTTCTGGGCCTGAGGATAACAGACCAAGGCTGAAGCCCTACCTGGAAGAAGATACAAGGATTGCAAGATCTGCCACTGCCTACCAGTGTGGCCACCCTTAGAAGGTTTCTGGGTATGGTGAACTATTCTAGAGATTTTATGTGTAATTTTCCTCAGAAGGCTGCCCCTCTGTATGAATTACTGAAAAAGGATGTCTCCTGGAATTAGGGTCCCATTCACACCCAAGTTGTGACATCACTTAAATAGGCCTTGGCCTCAGCTCCAGCTTTGGTTAACCCCAATCCAGCCCTGTCATTCCATCTGTAGTGTGCCACCTCTGACATTGCTATGTCTGCAGTGCTATTCCAGAAGGTTCATGGCGCCCTGAGACCCATTGCATATGCATCACAGCTCTTGACCCCAGTAGAACAGAAGTACAGCCTTTGTGAAAGGAATCTTCTGGCTACCTACTGGGCTGTCAAGCACTTCTTGTATATCATTGGGTACTCCCCCTTGATCATCAATACCAACCACACTCCAACAACCTTTTTGCTATCAGATAGAGTGAAGGATGGGTCAGTTTCCAACACCAGACTGACGCACTGGCCCCTCCTTCTCCAGGACAGAGACATCAAAGTCCACCCAACCAAAATGCAATCCATGCTGGCACATGGTCTCCTCTTCCAAGGAGAACCCCATGACTGTACACTGCAGCCACCTGATCTACCAGATCCAGGTCCTTTTCTTCCTGCCACACCACAACTTCTTGAGAACACATCACTGTGTCATGTCTTTACGGATGGCTCTGCTTCCTACTACCAGGGAGAACAGATAGCAGGAATGGGTATATTAGTTATTTACTCTTATGGTAATAATGTCAAGATTTCTAAGCATTGCAGTGTGCCAACATCACAGTATGCTGAGGTGGCAGTGGTGGCCTGTGCCCTCAAGTTCATCCAGTATGGAACCGAGGATACCATCATTTTTACAGACTCTCTGGGTTTGTTGTTCCCCTACGGAATTTCTTCCTTTCTGGCAGAAGAACTCCTTTACCTCCTCTGGTGGCAGTCCGGTGAAACACAAGGAGCTGGTAACATACATTCTTTCACTGGCACAAATGTTTGCACACAAACTCTATGTACACAAAGTTAAGGCTCACTCCATACACAGCCCCTATCATGCCTTCAGTGACACTGCTGACACCCTTGCAAAACAAGGGGCCCGAGGGGGGGACATTTGGATGATGGACCATCCAGAGGACAAAGCGGCCATACACATTGCAGTAGTCAGGAAGAAACCTGATCCCTTCTCCCTTTTGGATTTTTCACAAACCCAGCATGCTGACTCTGAACTTAAAGATGTGCTCAGATTCCTGGACAAAGATACTGAGAAGAATCTACCTACCCATAACCCCTACTAAAGGCATGAAGGTAAGTTACACCAGTCCCCTGATGACAAGCTCATCTGGTACCAACAAGATGATGCCCCCACCAAATTGTGGGTGGTGCCTCATCATTTTAGGTCTGAATTTTTGCATCAAGTGCATGACACCCCTACTGGTGGTCACCAGGGAGTGGAAAACACACTCCAATGGCTTAAGACCACCGCCTGTCACCAAGGATGTCAAACAGTACATAGACAACTGCCTTGTTTCTGCACAAAAATAACCCCATTCCTACCAAATGTAATGCCAAGCTATTATCGCAAAGGCATTCTGGCCCTTGGCATGCCATACAGATTGATTTTATTGGTCCCCTAACCAATACTAGCAGAAAAAATAAATATGCCCCTGTGGTCACTGATCTCTTTTCTAAGTGGGTCGAAGCTTTCCCCACTAAGACATGTACTGCTAAAACCACTGCCAAAATCCTGGTGGAACAGCTTTTCTCCAGGTGGGCCTACCTCTTAAGCTAGACTCAGACAAAGGAACCAGTTTTACAGGTGAGTTGATGAAAGAAGCACTTGAACTCCTTGGAGTTCATCAGAAGTTCCACGTACCTTACCACCCATAGTCCTCAGGTCAAGTAGAGACAGCCAACAGATGGATTAAGCAAATGCTTTCCAAATTAATTGAGGACAATCCCAAGGATTGGGATTCTCTACTGCCATTGCTCCTTATGACAATTAAGGGTACACCCTCAGCCACTACCCAGCTGACACCCTTTGAGGTGATGACTGGTAGAAATATGAGATTACCTGAACATCTGTTGTTTGACCTGCACCCCCCCCACTGCAGACCGTGTCTCTGTGGACCAATATGTGGAAGAACTCAGACAAGTCCTCATACACACTCATTTGTATGCTGCTACTTGCATGTGCAAGGCCCAGCAACAGTCCAAAATCCAGTTTGACAAACATGCACAAGAGGTGGATTGGCAAGTCAGAGATCAGGTAATGGTTCTCACATTTGCCCATTCATTCCTTCTCCAATAAGTGGGAAGGCCCTTACCTCATTGTCAACAAGATCAGTTCAGAAGTCTATCAGGTTAGACTCATGCAAAACAACAAATTGACTGACAAATGGCTACATGCAAACCAGCTGAAACTGTATAAAGTAGTATAATTACTTTTCCTCACCCCATTGGGCGGAATAGTACTAATTTACTAATGTTTGATTTTCCTTTTCAGATACACTGACAAGATGGCTATCTTGTTCCATTTTCTCCTCATCTCAGGAGTTATCCCCTGCATCCAAGGCACGGTAAAGCACCTCCTTCCTCACCTTGATCCACCTGCAACTACCCCAAGGGGAGTCTCCATCAATATTCCTGACAATTTGATTACTGTCCAGGAAGGTTCAGATGCCTACCTCACTGCCTCTGTTGTTGATCCTGATAAATCAAACCTACAAACTAAATCTCAAGGAGAAATACTCCCCATGACCAAGCTCTCAAATAGAACTTCCATGGTTGGACCAATGCAAAATTATCCCCAAATAGTACCTTGTTCTTGCTCCAAACCTCTCTTAGACATTCTGTTTTACACACTATCACTGCCATAATTGACCCCTCATATTGTGATTCATTGTCTAAGGACTCTTACAGAAAATTTTGTGCTGTATACAACATGGCCTCAGCTGCCATGTATTTATCTAGTTACTCCCTACCGAGAAACAGCTTTTGGAATGTCCAAAACAAATGCCTGGTCCTCGTCGTGGTCTTACAGCCACTGCTTTACCTGGCTCACTAATTAAAAACTTACAATTTATGCATATACCTGTTTTGTTTAACTTGACTTACTGGAATATGAAAGAATTTGGTATGTGTCGTACTACTAATGCTTCATTGTTTTATAGTACTTTGTTACTTGCTAGCTTAGCAGCTTTTCAGATTTGCAACCAAGACCCTATTGCCGGGGTACATACCACCGAGCATAGAGGCAATTTTAGGAGAAAACCTAATACAGATGATCAATGTCATAAACGTAATACCCATGACATACTGATGTTACTGGTGCCACAGGCACCGTCACTGGTCTTTTTGGTACAGAAATGTCTATCTGGAATAAAGTCGACTTTGCTGCTATCAAATCACATTCACAGAAATTTCAAACTGGTTTAGTGAATGATATTATACCCCCATTATTACATGGTGTGGATGGCCTTAGTCAGGAAGACAGAGAAACTGTATACAATATGCATGACATTGCTAAGGCATTTTCATCTAAAGATAAGATTAACACACTTATTGCACAAAACAATAAAGAAGCAGATAGGCAATACATTGCCCGTGAGATACTATGCTCTGCCTATGGCTTTTACATTATCACTACCATCAACAATCTATTCCATGGCCGGCCCGGTGGTGCTGAAGGTTGAGGAGCTGGATGCCACACCTCACACCACACCAGTGACCCAGGTTCAGGAACAAGCCCGGGTTGCTGGGGGTCAGCAGTGAAGGGAGAGGATTGAGCATCTGGAGGACAGCTCTCCTCTCCCGGGAGGGACAGGGGTCTCTAGTCGGTGCTTGGCTGCCCTCTGACGGAGGCAGGAGATACAGCAAGCACTGATGATGTAGAGAAGGGGTGGGGGAAATGCCCTTCAGCTCCAGCGGAGACGGAGCACTGGAGCTTGCCCTCAATCTGCGGCTGCCTGCCTGGCACCCTCCCGACCAACGCTACTGACTACTCGGGGTGTTGGGGCCCACCTCATCCCCACCTGGGGGGTAATCCGAGGCTACATGGGCAATGGAGGACTGTCCGGGTAGGGCAGACCGCAGAGGGATGATTCCTTGGTGCTCCAGAGGAGAACAGAGCTGAGGGGAGGAGAGGAGGAATAAATAAGAAAATAAAAAAACTAAAACAATCTCTTCCATGATCTAGAATCTGGTAGAATCCCTGATATCATACATGATAGAAATATCTCTAAATGTATTGTCCTCATTGTAAATCCCTTAGCTGTGTTGCCATGTGCATGCTATAGTCTTTAGCTATTCAAATTTCTACTGCTAGTAATTTGGGTTTTGTGACCAGGCACCCTAATACTGGTCCATGTTTTACTTCTAAGAAATGTTCCATTAAGGATACTATGTTTGTGTCTTTCACTGTTTCTTTACCATGTTTTGATTCTATCACAGCTATATTTGATAAACTCACATCTGCACACTCCATTGGGCACCTTGATGAAGACATCTACAGAGAATACCTTGATTTGCCTCCTCTGTTGGTCTTCCATCCTCTTCTGGACACATGGGTCTCACCACACATGGACTGCTGTGCGAAGAAAGAATATATTTACTTGTGTCAATGTTCTATTGATGTTCCTAACTTCTGTTTCGTCCCGCACCAGAAAACCGTTATTGGGCACACAGTTATTACCCTGTCCCCCTTATGGATCCTGATATCATTGATGGTAACCCCGATTATCTGCTCACTCTTTCAGAGTATTTACCTTACTTTAATGTAAAAATTGATCCATTAACTTTGACATTAAAATCACTTCTAGACAGGAAAGACATCCATCTCATCCACATCAGCAATAATATCTCCAAAGCTCACGAAGCTGTCCTTGCACTTATTAATGATGGTGACATGAATAGTGCACTTATTAACACTTGGTTAGAGATTACCTTTAAAGGTTTGTTATTATTCAAGCATTTTTGATATTCTTTCCTATTATTATGCTTTGCAGCCTACGGCGCACATTACGCCAACACCGTGAACAGCTGGAGTTCCTTTACAAGGCTCACGCATCAGGTCTGTAAACGACCCCTGCTCCCTATCCACTTCATTACTGTTACTTGTGTTGCCCCTTGTGAGGCAACAAGGGGGGAATATTACATGAGGTCCCTGTATCCTAATTGGTACCCCCAGAGGTACATCACAGACAGCTAGCATTTAGGTATATGTTATACTAACATATAGGGCTAAGGGCATTTACTGTATAAGAGTAGATGTCAGGATATGTATGCACATTATTGCTATACACTTTACTTTCCAATATACACATGTATTTCTTGCTTATAAGATGCTAGGACATCTGTGTCCTTGTAATGATTATGATATATGAGTCGGCATTGCCATCTTCTGATGATCTGCATTATTACACCACTATGTACAAACTGTACCTCTTTGTTTCTACAAAGTGATGACTATTACAAAATTGTATAATGTTATCTTGGGCTGAGTAGCCACCTCTAATTTAGCCAACAGGGCTCATCTCTGTAACTAGAAATGTTTCTGTCTTACAGTAACCATGGTAATTATCGTAGGTATATAACGTGAAACATTACGTCTTCTACCTCGGAGATCCCAGGAGACACGGAGATTCCTTGAGGTATAGGGAATGCTTAGCATTGGCTTCTAGTTCCTATTGGTAAGAACTGCTTAGCGCAACTGTGATTATCCTTTTGGTAGTAATAAACAAGCTTTATTACTCTTATGCAATCTGTCTGTGATTCCTTGCATGCCCATTATTGCCAAGAACCTGAGAGTGAGGTTTAGACCTCCTGACAGTACCATACACTATACAAGATAAAGTACGGGTGAACAGATAAAAACAGCACTGTATGCTTCTCGAGGTTGCCACGGCAACCACAGGCCTCTCGAGCTGCAGTCTCGAGGTCTGTCAGGTTGCTGTGGCAACCTCTCGAATCATACACAGTGCTGCTGTTAACTGTTGCCCATACTTTATCCTCTATTTCTCTCATAGTTTTCTTCTAAGTGTGTTTGATTAAGGCCTTATCATATACACAGCCACCAGTGATAAACTTTTGGATAGACTTAGGGTTACCTATAATTCTATTCTTAGATTTATGACATGTTCACTGACTCAAACACATCATTGTGAACTGTTAAAGTCATCAAATGTTCTATCCCTTGTAAATATGGTTAGATTAAGAATGGGAATTCTTCTGTTCAAGGGTATTATGGGTCTCCTCCCTTCTTCTGTTTATGTCTTATTTTCTAGATTAACCAGCTGGTGTGGAACTAGATCCCAAAGTAAATTTGCCCTTAGACTATCATTTTTTTAAAAAGGCTACTGGAAAAAGGTATCAATTATATAGAGACCCTCTTTTTTTTTAATTCCCTTCTGATGGAAATAAGTAATTGCTCGAGAGGTTCAAACATTTAAAACAAGACTCAGAAAATGGTTCGATGTTCAAAATCATTGTATCTCTTTCACAACATAGATGTAATGTTTTATGAAATGGTAAAAAATTTTCTGCATTTTGATTGGCTAAGAGGTACCATTTGCTGTGTCCTTATCAGGAATATACTGGCAACTGGTACTACTTAGGCCAATCAAAACTCATCACAATGAGATATCAGTGCCTGAAACAGCTCTGCTGGTGCAGCTCCACATGTAGCATCCAACAGAACTGCAACAGCTGCACTAGGACAGCACTGCCACCAATAGAAAAAGAACATGGAAGTTATTGTATCTGAGCTCCCCCTGCCACCCCTAAAGCATAACAGTTCAATCTTTGGTACCTGTTTTCATTTTTGCTGCTGCCATAGCCCTCACTGCCACTTAAAACAGTATTATTTTCACTGATGTCACAGCTCTCAGTACCACTTTTCAAACAGCAGCTCAAAAAACAAAAACAAAACAAGGTTGTGCCATCTCTGATCTGCCAGTAATACAGCAACCACCCACACAAACGCATGCTGCAGTCCTGGTATCCTCATGGAGCCACACTATACTGTCTACTTAGAAAACTTATAGAAAGAGTGGCATGTTTATTCAAAATGAAGTGATCGCAGCAATACAGTTCCAAAAAAGTGCTAAGTATGGCAGCCCAAATAGGACATGCTCGCTTCCACTCATTTAAATTGAAACTAGATGGCCAGTCGATCACTCCTGAAAAACATACAGAAAGTAAGAAAGCTGATGAAAAAAGTAAAATAATTATGTTGTAGAAGATTTTCTGTGTGTGTTTGGGGGGGGTCAGACAGACATGCTCGCTCCCGGTTGAAATGTCAGTGAAGCTGAAATGGAGCATCACAAAACCCCAGCACCAAACAAAGGCAAACTAAGAAATATTAAAAATAAATGAAAAAAAACCAATGCATATTATGGAGGGTTTTAAGTGTGTGTGTGTGTGTGTGTGTGTGTGTGTGTGATGGAGAAACAGACAGACACCAATGCCCTCTAGTGACTTTTCATTAAACATCTCCATTCAAAGACAAGGACTACTTTTTTACCCTTACTGATAAGATAACATTTTTCACTCTTTTTTGTACACTATGTACATTTTTTAAATTAACTTCTTTACTGAGGGGACCCATTTTATAAGCGGAATGAGACACTGCGAGATGTGGTTTATAGCCTTATAAGAGCACTTCCCAAGTGCTAAAGGCACTCGGCACAAGCGCCTCGTGCCTCATTATGCTCCTGGGGCATGCCATAAACCTCACCACATTGTGTCTTATTTCTTACATCATGCACATATCTTGTACTGTATTTAATTATGTCTGTTTTGTTACTTCTTGTATGTTTATATTTATACTTGATGTTTTCTGTAAGGCTTGTCGCATGTGAAAACTTGCAGTATTGCTCATCATGCCTACAAGTATAAAAAATGAAAATGAAAAAAGTTCATGTGAGGAGTGATATCAATAATAACCACAGTACCAGTTGTTTGAAATATATATTTGTAACCATCACGTGAGAAAGTAGCCAGGGATATTAATGTATGATGTAACCATTATATAGTAATGGGTTGGAAAACTTTTATCAACTTTATTGATCAGCCATTTATCAATGGGTCCACTCTGCTGTGGTACTATTTGGCTTTGGGTTAAAATATAATGTAAGCCAGCTTGCTAGCGCAAGGATAGTTGAAGCGAGTCCAGGGTTTTGGATGGCCAGCTAAGGGGAAAAGGATCTAGCATCTTTAGAACTGCTCTCCTCCTCCTCGAGGGGGAGGGTGGGAAAGTGTCCAGTGCCTGCCTTACCCCCGGCAAAAGCTAGGGGAAAGGTAGCCTGAGCAGGAAGAAAGTGCCAGAAAGGGAACAAAAATGCAATAAGCTATATTTTTAAGAGATATCAGACTGCTGGGACAGGTGCTGGGATTCTTTCCTCTGCCCCTCCCCAGAAACACTGCACTGCCTGTGTGATTTTGCTGACTCAGGTGTTGCAGTCTTCCCCCAGCAAGGGAGCTTGGCTATCCATCTCCCTTGGGTTCTGTGTGAAACAGTTGACTGGGGTTCATTCCTCCAAGACCTTACTGCTTTACTGATATCTCAAATCTTGACTCAGTAGGGGAACCAGTGTAGGCCGGTGGTTGGACCACAGACCTGCAAAACCATATTATTCACCAGTTTCGAATCCTGCCACTGTCACTGGTTCACTGTGCAAGTCACATGACCTCCCTCATGCTCCAGTCCCTCCCCAGCTGGACAAATGGGTAATTCTTGCCCCTCTGTTAATGGTAAGTGATATCTCCGGTGGGAAATCATGGGCACAAAACCTTAAGAAATAAATAACATACGAAGATGAACAAAGGAAGCATTGCCTCACACAAAGAGCAGTGGGGAACTGTAATAGCCTTCCAAGTGAGGTAATAGGGTCAGGATCACTAAATTTTTTTAAGACTAACTTAGATGAATAGATGAGGGAGCTGATCTCTGGTGTTGTAACTGTTGAGAACAGATACAAAAGATTGTGCACTTGAAAGCTGTTGAAAAATGTTTTCACATATTTTATTATGCGCAAAATTACATCAGTGGGATTGTTAGGCAAGTCCCATATAAAGCACCTTGACTCTATATGGGATTTGCTTGGCAAAGCACTGAAAGCTATTGACATACTGATTACAAACTATGCCTTACAGCCACGCAGAAGGAAACTGATTTTGTGATTTTTAGTTGATTGTGTTGTGGCTGTGCAAGGAAGTGATAGACAAGAAAAAGGTAATTGTGAAAAGTAGTGGCAAAGTTTGCATGTATTGTTTGCATGGATAACTATACACTAGAAAGAGGTACACTACCTTATTAAGGGTGAATGGATGGAAGCGGTAATGGGCCACAGTTGGTCTTCTTTGCTCCTAAATTCCTTTTATGACTCCTTGGGCCCGATTCCACGACAGCTACACCAGATGTAAACGCAGTACACCAGTCCCGAATGGTGCAAATCACAAGTTACGCCTGCGGCTTGTGACATGCGCAATTCCAAAAGAACACTTACACTGCAACCCGCAACCACTATGCCAAATACAAAGTTATGACACAGTTGCGCCAAACAAAGCTTGTGCCACTGCGTAATGCAGCTTGCGACATGTGTAATGCGCCAGTACGACTGAAATGCTATTGCAGAACAGGAGGCATAAGAAAATAAGCCAGAAAAGGCCAGTGTAAGTTAGACCAAGGAATAGCTGGTCTAACCAGAGCATAAGCATATATAACTCCCCCCCCCCATATAGTCAGACAGCAGTGTAGTGTGACACACAGCATAGTGTCAGCAATAGGAGCCCTACTGGGCATTAGAAACTTAGAAACATAGACTTTGACAGCAGATAAGGACCACTTGGCCCACCTAGTCTGCCCATTTCCCTTCCTACAGGATAAGTTGCAGATCCTTGTTAACCAACATCCTATTTCTTCCTACCCCAACAAAAATTACCTTATGTCTGTCCCATGTATTCTTGAATTCTCTTACAGATTTAGACCCCGCAACCTCCACAGAAAGGCTGTTCCATGCATCCACCACCCTCTCTGTGAAAAAAATACTTCCTCACATTGCCCCTGAACCGCCCCCCCATCTTCAAATTGTGTCCCCTTGATCTTGCACATCTCTTTTTCTGAATGATGCTACCCTCTTGGACTTTGTTGATTCCACTGAGGTACTTAAAAGTTACTATCATGTCCCCCCTCTCCCTCCTTTCCTCAAGGGTATACATATTAAGCTCCTTTAGTCTCTCCACATATGGCTTCTCTTGCAGACCCTGCACCATTTTAGTTGCCCTCCTTTGGACTGTCTCTATCCTGTCTATGTCCTTGCGGAGATGGGGTCTCCAGAACTGGATGCAGTACTCCAGATGGGGTCTCACCAACCGTCTGTACAGAGGGATAACAACTTCCTGTTTTCTGCTCGTGGTGCCTCTCCCTATGCATCCCAGTATCCCCTCAGCCCACCCTACTGCCTTCTCACATTGCTTGCTAACCTTAAGGTCATCTGATACGATTACCCCAGGTCCCTTTCCATTTTTGTTGTTGTTACTACCCCCCCCCCCATTGTGTAATCTTCCCCTGGGTTTTTGTTTCCCAAGTGCATTATTTTGCACTTCTTTGCATTGAAGCCAAGCTTCCATACTTCTGACCATTCCTCCAACCTTGCCAAGTCCCTTCTCATCCTTTCCACTCCTCCTTGTGTATCAACCCTGTTGCAGATCTTTGTGTCATCTGCAAAGAGGCATACTTTTCTTTCCAGTCCCTCTGCAATGTCACTTATAAAGACATTAAAAAGGACTGGACCCAGTACTGAACCCTGCGGTACCCCACTAGTAACCCCTATTTCTTCAGAGTGGACTTAATTTACAATTACCTTCTGTGTCCTGTTGTCCAGCCAATGTTTTACCCAGTCTACCACCCTGGGACCCACTCCCAGGCTGGTTAATTTGACTATTAATCTTTTGTGTGGGACTGTGTCAAATGCCCTGCTAAGGTTTAGGTAGGCCATGTCCACAGCCCCTCCCTGGTCTACTACATTGGTCACCCAGTAACATAAATCAATTAGATACATCTGACATGACCTTCCCACTGTGAACCCATGCTGCCTTGGGTCCTGTGCCCCACTGGCTTCTTGGTACCCAACAATTCTTTCCTTCAGAAGTGATTCCATCACTTTCCCTACCACAGAGGTCAAACTGACAGGTCTGTAGTTTCCTGCCTCTGTCTTGGTCCCACTTTTGTGAAGGGGAATCACATCCACCTTCCTCCAGTCATCAGGTACCACACCATCCTCCCATGATTTGTTAAAAAGGGTAGTCAGTGGTTTCACTAGTTCTCCCCTCAATTCTTTTAGAATTCTGGGGTGAATTCCATCTGGCCCCATTGCTTTGTCCACCTTCAGTTTTAGGAGTTCTTTCAGAACCCTTTCTTCTGTGAAAGGACTGGGATCGACCCCCTATCCAGAGTGCGTCTGTTAATTGGATTAGGCACCTCCCCCTCCTCCTCTTTTGTGAATACTGAGCAGAAATATTTGCTCAGTATCCCTGCTTTTTCACTGTCCCTCTCTGCCCACCAACGTCCATTCTATTCAGCCTCACTATCCCTCCCTTTGACTTTCTATGTTCCTTGATGTACCTATAAAATGTTTTATCCCCCTTCTTACCCGAGTAGTATATATTTTCCTCAGTTTGGACCTTTACTATTCTGACTTCCCTCCCTGTTTCCTTCAGCCTTAACTGGTACAGCTCTCTCTCCTGCTCCTTTTGTGTTTCCTTATGCTTCCTGAATGCTGTATTTTTCTCCCTGACCTTCCCCGCTACATCTTTTGAGAACCATAGAGGCTTTTTCCTTCATTTTGATTTGTTTATTTGCTTCACTCAAAGGCTTGTTGCCTCTGTGATGGCAGTTTTGATGTTTCCCCATTGTTGCTCCACCCCTCCTTCTACCCTGTTTGCTACTGCTTTTCTAAGGCACTCTCCCATCTTGCCAAAGTCAGCCCTCCTGAAGTCCAGTACCCTCACTTTTGTATGGCTTGACTCTGTAGCTGAGTTTATCATGAACCACACTGTTTGGTGGTCACTTGTTTCTAGATGGCTACCCACTTCTAGATCTGAGATCCTCCCACTGTCCCCATTTGAGAGTACGAGGTCTAAGATTGCTCCCTTATGAGTTGGTTCCAAAACTAGCTGTCTGAGGCATGCCACCTGTAGGGCATCGAGAATGGCCCTGCTCTTGGATGTGGCTGCAGCAAAGGTGCTCCAGTTAACATCTGGCATTTTCAGGTCTCCCATCAACAGTATCTCCCCCTTCTCTGCCATCCTAAGGATGCCTTCTATCATATCCTTGTCCATTCCCTCCCCCTGACATGGGGATCTGTATACAACCTCTGTGCGGATTGTGGTGCCCTTTCCAGTCTCTAAAGTGACCCCCAGTGCCTCCTCTCCTCCCTGCTTACTCTTTTGTTCCATTGCTTTTATCCCTTCCCTTACATAGAGAGCTACTCCTCCCCCTCTTCTCCTCTCCCTGTCTCTCCCGTAGGTTGTGTACCCTGGTATGTTAACATCCCAGTCATGGTTCTCTATGTACCATGTTTCTGTGACTGCTATGATATCCTGGCATCCCTCTTCCGTCGGGGCCACAAGTTCAGGGAGCTTGTTGCCCAGACTATGGACATTGGTACTCATTACCCTCCATTTCCTGATGGCCTTACCCCCTTTTTCCCCACCTCTGTCCTTATTGCCTTTGTCACTTTCTCCATTTGCCCCTGCCCTTCTCCCTATTGACATCTCTGTCTTGGTGTTTACCTCACTTACTATCCTGATTTTGGGGGGGTGGGGCTAGGATTTCCCTGCTCCTTTCCAGTGTCTCCCCTCTTGGCTTGTTTAAATGCCTGCCAATGAAGCATTTAAACCTATCACCTAGGATCCTGGTTCCCCTCCTGGACAGGTGAAGACCATCACACCAGTATAGGTCTGCATCGCTCCAGGTGGACCCCCAGTCCTCAATGAAGCCAAATCCCTGAGCTCTGCACCAATTTTTTAACCACTGATTGAATCCCATGGTGTGGAACACCCTAGCGTCACCTATGCCATAAACAGGCAGTACGTCCGAGAAGGTTATCGTGTGTGCTACTTGTCTAAGGCCCCTCCCCAACTCCACAAACTCTTCCTGCACTGCTCTGATCCCTTTCTTAGCCAGATCATTTGTCCCTAGGTGGACAATGACATCCAGCTCCCTCCCCTGTGCAGCTACTCCGGCGATCCTGAGGATTCGCTCCCTGTCCCTCCAAGCCATGGCGCCAGGCAGGCACCTCACCTCCCTCTCCCCTTTCTCCACCAGTTCTACCTTCCTAACAATGGAGTCCCCCACCAGGAGTTGTTTTCTTCCCCTGTGGGTCCCATGCCACCCTCCTGTGGGTCTCCTTTGTGGAGGTTCCCAGCATCCTCCTTGGTCTCCACTGCGGGTACCTCCATAGAGGAACCACACTTTGCCAGAATGGCATATGAATTGTGGAGAGGTACAACTGGAGGGATGTGCCTCTGTTCCACCATTCTCACCCTCCATGAGTCCACTGTGGTCCAACCACTCCTCCTTCTTGGCAACTTCTGAGGCAACAGCAGTGGCCCTGGTGGTCCCTGGATGGGAGAGGAGGTCCCACAAATCCTGGCCAACTCAGCCTGGGGATGAGCAACCTCCTCCCTCCACCCAGAAAGGTACCTGCAGATGGAACAACACCACATCCTCCAGAACGTCTCTCGGAAGGCTGCTGCTCCACAGCCACTGTGCTGCACCACTCCCATCATGTCTTATTTCTGGCACCTTCACTGTTGTTTGGGATACTTTCTCTTTCCTCTGTTTATTTGTTTTTCTCTCTGCTTACCTACTGCCTCTGTGCCCTTTAAGCTCCTGATCTTCCTGTTCTGAGACAAGAAGATCCTATATTTCTCGGTAGTCTCCTTACTTTCTCAGAAGCAGAACTCCAGCAGCTGGGTGGTACAGAGAGCTATTCTTTTCCTTCTAGGATGGTGAGTCTTTGGTGGCTCTGTGATCACTCACTTCCTGCCCCCAAACAGGAAGTTCCTGTTGTCAGTCAAATCCTGTGCCTATAAAAGTAGAACTGGCTTACAGTGGGGGGGGGGGTGGAGGGGAAGGAAGAAGGGCAATATAGTCCCAGTAGAGAAGTCCAGTCGGAACAGCAGCTTCTTCCTCCTGGTGTTCTCTGTCTGTCCTCTGGCAGAAGATATCTGGGGCAGTGTTTAAATCTGGTTTTAACCTGGCTTCCTTCTAGCTAAGCCACTCCCCCTACTTAACAGATCTTTCTACACTTAGTTAATTGCACAGATAACAATCCCCTTCAGCCACCTGAGACAAGCACCTAGATAACTGCACAGATAACAATTATGCTAGCAGAGCACCATAAGCACAGGCATGCCAGGTGCAGAGACAGGACCTAGGGGACTGAGCCACAATGCCCAATGATGATATCAAAGCCACAGGTGCAGTGAGTGAGATGCCCACACAAAACCTTTGAGGACCTGACTGAACAGCAGTGCATAGCATGCTATAGGCTCAGCAAAAGCTGCATCAGGGAGCTATGCCAGGGCCTGAGTGGTGACCTATGCAGCACCAGCAACAGGGGCTACCCACTGCCACTGGAGGTGTGCATGAGCGCAGCACTGTGCTTCCTCACCACTGGCACATTTCAAACACCCACAGTGTACACAGTGGGAATTTCTCAGCTGGTGGTGTCCAAGCACCTGAGGAGGTTCCTTGCGGCCCTCATACGGTGCACCATGCATAGCATCACACATCTACAGGAACTGTGGGCTACACGAGGTCTTTGAAGGAGGGGACAGCACTGGTGGAATGCTTGTGGCTCCACATGGATACTATTGATAACCTGATGAAGACATCCACCCACCCGATCCCAGTAGCTGCACTGATAAACATCTGACCATGTGTCGACACCATTTATCAATCCTCCCCCTTGAGGAAAAAGCACACCTGCTCCTGTGTAACCTTTGTGTGCCATCTACCTTGCTCTCTTGTCCTACTATTGCTGCTTCTATCAGAGAATGTGCACCCCAACCCTGGACCCACCCTCACTAGAATGCCTAAACAAAAAGGGCAACTCATTATCGTCTCTTTAAACACCAACAGTCTCCTATCCAAGTTCTCTCAATTCCAGGCTAGGGTACAGGTGACTAACCCAGACATTATCGCACTGACAGAAACCTGGCTTGCGCTGAAGACCCTGGATGCATCTATCTCCCTCGACGGATACAACTCCTTCCGACAAGATAGAACCACTAAATGTGGGGGAGGGTGCCTAGTCTATACCAAATCTGGAATAAAGGTGCAGGTCCTTGACTCCAGCCTACACACAAAAGAGGTCCAAATTCTGAATCTCAAGCTAAGCATAGGTCAACAGAACAAAGTACTGCTGCTCTCAACAGTATATATACCACCTAGGCACCAAACTGCCAGACTAAACCTAGTCACAGACAACCAGCAGCAGTTAGGTACTCAATGGGAGAAGATCATTGTAGGTGACTTTAACATAAACTGGCACTCCCTGAAGGAGACAAAAGCCAGTGATCTAATATCCAGCCTATTCTTAACCCACATGGTAAACAATGACACCCAGATTAACTGCAAAACAGGGAGCAGCTCCCCTATAGACTGGCTCCTGTCCACACATCCAAAGCATATAACAGATGTCACCATTCTGCCTGACACCCTAAGTGATCACTCCCCAGCACATAGGGCTCACCTAAGGTGTCCAAAAATTGCTGCCTGAGGCTGGGGCTACTTGACTATTTCAAGTAGTACCTATCACAACTGGGCTGGTCTCCTTTGGCAGGAGATATTGATGGTAATGAGGTCTTGAACTACTTCACAATGATCTTCAACCATGCCTGTGATATTTTTGCACCGTACAAAACAAAGAAAATCAGGGGTACCTCCAGTCCATGGCTCACTAACTCCCTTATTGGTCTCACGAAGAATAGAGACAATCTCTGGTACATTGCAAAATCATCTGGAACTCCTGCAACACTCAATTCCTACAAGGCAGCCAGAAATGTCTGCACCAAGCTCATTTGACAGGCTAAAGCTTCCTACTATGAGGCCCTCTTAAACAAGAGCTGGGGCTCCGATAGGGAATTTTGGAACTCCATCAAATCCCTAACAGGAAATACCCCTAAGGCCCCACCCGATCTACCAGTAACAGCGTAAGGGCCCCCTACAGGAACCCATTGACATTGCAAATGAGCTCAACTAAGCTTTCACAGACCTTTCTGGCATACTCCCTGGTGATTACTTTAAAGATCAGCTTGGGAAACAACACCCCATTGCCCCTCCTAACCCTCTAAAGGATGCTATACCACCTTTCTACTTTAAACGGGTCACCAAGACCGAAACCATCAAGCACATTAAGGGGGTTCTTGGCAAGACCAGGATGGGAGCTGATCTAGTGGATATGAAACTAGTGGGTCTTCTCCTAAACAAACTGGCCGGTCCTCTCTTGATGGTGTTTAATGCGTCTCTAAGAACAGGGGTGTTTCTAAAATTATGGAAGTCAGCCATCATCAGGCCTGTCTTTAAAGCCAGGGACAAAACTCAAACGTCCAACTACAGATCTATATCCATTCTACCTCCCTCCCTCTCTAAAGCACTTGAAAGAATGGTCTTGGAGCAGCTTACAGAGTATCTTGATAACTATAACCTACTCTGCCCACAGCAGCATGGGTTCTGAAAAAAGCACTCCACACTCACCACCCTTGTTGATTACTCATCCCAGATTTATGATGCCTTAGATAATGGGGAGGTGGTAGGCTCAGTCTTCATTGACCTTACGAAGGCCTTTGACTCTGTTAATCACAAACTCTTCCTAAACTGCCTCCTTTCGACAGGCCTATCCAAGGACATGGTACTTTAGTTTGGAAGATACCACACAAGCAGGTTACAACAGATCAAAATTGGAGACACCCTATCATCAGCTAAGGAGGTGTCCCTTGGGGTCCCACAGGGCTCTATTCTTGGCCCACTGCTCTTCAGTCTCTTCATCAGCACTGCACCATCTGCATGTACAGCATGCACCATTCTCAATGCTGATGATGCAATAATATCTGTTGCTGGCAAAGATCACAACTCCATCACTACCGAACTCCAAAACAACTTTCTCAAGCTTGAATCCTGGTTTGCACAAAACAAACTACTAGTAAACCATAAAAAAAACTAAGAGTCTACTCTTATCTACCTTCCAAAGCAAACAGAAATACCAGCCTTTGCTCATTCATAGCCATAAGGGTGAGATACTGGAACAAGTAACCAAGTTCAAATACCTCTGCATTACCTTTGATGATACACTTACCTTCTCTGGCCATATAGACTCCGTTGTCAAGTCAGCTAATGTAAAACTTGGGGTACTTTACCACCATAGGCATTCTATGACACCTGAAGCCCTCAAACTTGCCACCAGTAGTTCAGTACTGTCCTCCATAGATTATGGGCTGCTTATCTATGGGGCAGGCACAGAAACTGCCCTAAACAGGGACAGCATGCTACTAAATAAGGCCTACCATCTGTCAATATTTTTTGTGTTGTCTGTTTGGGAGGCAGTATAGTGCAGTGGTTTAATGCTCTGAGCTGTAAACCTGGAGACCTGGGTTTGAATCCCACAGCCCCCACTTTTATACTGTTTGACCCTGAGCAAGTCACTTAACTTCCCTGTGCTCCCAGGTTGCACCTGTAAACGAGCTTTCAGCTTAGTGTGTCTCACT
Organism: Neoceratodus forsteri; assembly: GCA_016271365.2. Classification (NCBI taxonomy): domain Eukaryota; kingdom Metazoa; phylum Chordata; order Ceratodontiformes; family Ceratodontidae; genus Neoceratodus; species Neoceratodus forsteri. The sequence continues at coordinate 376,737,481 of CM057456.1, forward strand.
TGGTAAAATAAAGGTAAAAAAAAATAGGGACTTCTCATGACACCCATACCTGCATGCTCTACACTGAAACTGGGTGGCTCCCACTACATCATAGAGCACAATACCAAACCTGTCTACTTCTGAAAAAAGTGCTTCTTGGGCTTTCCTCCCCCGCACTGGAGTGCCTCTTTATGCTGGTAGTTCCCACCAAATCAACTAGAAGCATGGCTACTGATAGGCTGGTGATTCCCTTTAAAAAGACGCAACTCGCCCAGAACTCCATTCTGTACCAAGGACCAAAATGGTACAATGAGCTACATGCTAACCTCACAGATACACCCAAGATAAGTACCTTCAATTCTGGGCTCAGATCCCTTCTTGACACAGAAAAAAACTGTGCTTGCCTGCACTAATGTGGCAGGATTTCAGCCATCCAACCCCCTATCCCCCCATGAATCTCCTCAAACCCCTCCCCCCCACAAACGAGGCCCACTCAGCTGACAACACACTTCTTCGATGACGATGTCATCTCTAGTTGACCTCCATACCTCTTTCTACTAGTTTGACCTACAAACTAGTGAACCACAAGGCTGAACCCTACTTGACCCTATCCTCTTTAACATATCGTTAAATGTATATAATTTCTTTGTATTTGAATTCCTGTGTAACTGTTTTCTGTTTTTTGTAAACACTTATCGCTGTAATGTTTGTACTACAATGACTTGGAACCTTTGAAAATGAGTCCTGGACTCAAAGGTATTAATCCGAAACTGAAATACATAAAAATAAATAAAGGTATATACCAGGGGGAATGACAACTGCAAATGTGTGCAAGTGGCAGTGTGTGTGTGAGTGGTAGACGGTGCATGTGTGAGTGAGTGGACACAGGGACACAGGGCGGACAGTCACTGCAGCGGTCAGATGTGTTGGCCATGCAGACAAATGGCACGCCACACACGTGATGCAGGCAGGGCCAAGACTCACACACTGTGCAACACACAGGGGCCTGAGTTAGCCACACAATGCCAAGGGAAGCCCATGCAGTGCACGGACACAGCCAAGGATGTGTGTGTGACTGAGAGTGCATGTCTGCATGTGTGTGCCATACAGAGGATAGTGAGATGCTGAGGACAGGTCTGCATGCAGCAACATGCAGCTAACCTCTCCCCCCCAAACAGGTGACAATGGATACCCCCAGATGCCATGGCTGATGACACCTGTGAGGACACCCTGGACAGCAGCCAAGGAGAGATACAATGAGGCCCACACCAGCATGAGAGGGGTCGTTGAGCACACCTTTGGCCTACTGAAGTCCTGCTTTCGATGCCTTGACACCTCAAGGGGGTCACTCCAGTGCAGCCTTGTGATGGCCTGCAGGATAGTACTTGCCAGATGCATCCTCCTCAACATTGCCTGGAACACTGTGTACCAATGCCCGACAGCAACCAGGAGGAAGATGCACCACAGGAGGGTGACGGAGAGGTGGACAGCATGGTGGGACACATGTCACAAGGTGGTGCAACAGCAGGACACCATGCAATACAAGATCTGATACAGCAGTTCATCTGAGGCTGCACATGGCCACCACCACCTCTCCAACACCACCACCACCTCCATGGTGGCACCTGTAGTAGTACGGGGGACACAGTGTGGTGCAATGCAGCCCTAACAACAGCAAGGCTCCCATAGCACCCATGCTGAGCCACAGGGTTGATGGGATACTATCTGCCAGGTTTCATGCGACACTCATGGCTGCACTGGAGCAGTAACAGTGACCATGTGTGTCATACAGCATCTGTTAGGCATGACTGCGAATGTGTGAAGGCACCCCAGACAACACACAGAGGACCACAGTACACATGGACCACGGACATGCAGACACAGGTGGGTGACGGACACACAGGGCAGAAGCACAACGTTGTGAAGATGGCACCACCAGGCACAATGCACCTGTCATGGTTGCTGATGCATGATAACAGTGCAACCACAACAGGGACACAGCACCGGGTGGCACAAACCTACAGACATATGGAGGTAGGACGCACCATTGTGTTGTGCCACTGGTGCCACCCACAGGGCCCACCATGCCCCTGGGTGGGAGGGTGCCATAATGGTCCATGGCCACCACACAGCCATGACATGCATGGTGTGATGGCATGTGAACCAGACCCAGCACAGGGCACTGCTGCATACACAGAGCAGCATGCGGCTATGCTCACCACTGTGCACCAAATGCTGTGAGTTGTACAGCCGGCACACAGATACCATGTGCAGATTGGGGATGCACATGTGATGGTGCAGCTTCACAGCATGTGTGCCTGCATGTGCACAGTGACACACACACACGCACACAGGCACACACACATACAGACCATAGACAGACACACAGAGCCAGGCAGGGCTGGATTAACAAGTTATGGTGCCCTGGGAACTTGGAATTGTGTGGCCCCCTGTAACTTAACCAATATGCCATGAGTTTGGGGCCGCATAGGCCCCATGAAGCTGATCGGTTTTCAATGCTTTAAAATGCATTTTGAGTGGTTTCCAGCTATTCGGCATGCCATTCTTGGGGTGGAAATACAAGTTTAACGTTGGATGGCTGGAATACATTCACACAGAGTGTCAGAACTCAAGCACAACTATGCATTACTGGCCCCTCCACACCAACATCCCACTGCCCAATCAGAAAACAGCCTGCCCTGTGGCTGTGAGCAGTCCTGACCCCCAAAGTCTCCAACCTGGGAGGGGGTGCAGACCTGTAGAGTCTGGGATGGATAAATGTAAGTGAATAAAAGAAAGTGATTGGGAAGTTACAGCCACAGATGAAGGCAATATGAGTGACCAGGAAAGAAGTCCCCTCTTCTTTGCAAAGACTGCTCAGAGTTTTTACTTCAACCTGGATACCCACCAGGACAGCACCGGGATGGGTAGAAGGGATATTGGTTTAACATCTCATCTCAAGGATGGCACACCCCAACAGTACAGCACCCCCTAATACTGCACCCTGATGTCAGTGTTTTTGGTACAAGTTCAGTCATGGTGTGGGACGAGAACCCATGGCCTTCTGGTCCAGAGGCAGATGTGTTATCAACTGAGTCACATGGAGACATTTAACACCAAGTTCCTAGTAGCATGGTGATTACCTTCTGATCTTCTGGCCTCCAAAGCAAATGTGCAAACTTGCTGAGCCACTGACAATGCTTTTATTTACCCACAGCATGTCTTCCTTCTTTTTGACCATGACCAGTGCCCATGGGGAGGACCTTGTCGTGGTGGGGTTAGTGGCCACATACAATGTATAGGTCCTACGGACAGACAGGATGGGCCTAGCCATCCTTATCTGCTGTCAATTTCTATGTTTCCCCCAGGGCTGCACAAGGATATATGTTATCCATTTCTGGGGAAATGGCCCCACAGGCAGAGTAAGAAAAAAAAATTCACAAAGGAAAATTTTACAAAGAAACAGAGCTTGCCATTAAATAATGACCACTTGCCCCACCTAGTCTTGTTTTCTGCCGATTTTTCCTTCCATCCCTACAATATTGCTGCAGATATATATAGCTGAAGCAGTATAGCACAGTGGTTTAAGGCTTTGAGCTGCAAATCTTGAGACTGGGATTTGAATCCCATAGTTCCCACTTGCATGCTGTGTGACACTGAGCAAGTCACTTAACTTCCCTGTGCTCCCAGATCACACCTGTAAACAAGCTTTCAGCTTAGTGTGTCACTCCTGGTTAAACTAAAAATTTGAGGAAAAAAGATCCTACTTCATCTCTGATCCATTCTATTCTCTCTCTCTCTCCACCTTCCTTTCCACAAAATTCCCTCACCCAATGCATTCCAGTTCTTACCTAGAGAAGACTTTATACAAAATAATGACCACTTGTGGCACCTGGAACTTGACCCACCTACTCTGCTGATTTTCCTTCCATCCCTGTCCTTGGACCTTACTGTACTGCTGCAAATCCTACTTCATCTCTGGCCCATGCTTTCTCTCTCCCCTTTCTATAATCCCTTCCGACGATCCCCCCCAACCACAACAACATTGTTTTCACCTGACCAGGCAGCAGCCACCTCCACTGTAAGGTTGTCCATTTATTTTTTTAAATTAATTTACCAACCTACCTAAAGTTGAAGAAAATGAAGTGAAGGAAAGTCAGTGAGTGTGGTGGTCTGTCTGGACTAGGTCACTTCTCTGTATAGTCCAAATCATCCCGTCCTCCTCTCAGTCTTTCCGCCCTGGCCATTCTGCTTTTGCTCTGCCACTGCCCAAATAGCTCAGCTGCTGGTACTGCTGCTACTTAGTTCTTTTTGTTTAAATGAAAAATTACAGCTCGGTTGTAGCAGCAGCAGCCAGGCATAGTAGTGCTGTGGTCAGTCCATCTATCAGATTCGGCGTGGGTCGGGAGGAACTGACTCTTGCTCACTGGTGACGTTTTTTCCTTCACTGTCTTCATTGGGCAGCTTCAAGGCTAATTTTCTCTCCTGTGCTATGGAACTCTCCTTGGCTGTAGGAGTTCCATAGCACCAGAAGGATCTGTTTTATGCTCCATGCATGGACCTCAAGGGGTACAGAAAAGTTCAGGTCCGAGTGGGCTGGGGGTGCTAAGCAGTAATGGACCAGATTGGAGCCCTCTGATTTGTTAGAAGAGGCCGCAACATCAGCATCTCTGACATAGACAAGCTTGAACATGGGGGAGCAGTAACAAGTGGTGGAGCACATTAAACAACATGGCATGGACTGCATGGGGCGAGCCATTTTGGGACAGCAGTGAACCAGCCAGCAGGGCAAACAGATGAACCAGAGTGCCGGTGGACCTCAGATTTTGAGGTATGTCGCCCCCCACCACTGAGGTTTAGCAAAGGTACAGGAAGGAAGAAAAAAAAAGATAAGAAAATCAGGTGGCCCCTTCAAACTCGGTGGCCCAGGGCAACTGCCCCATCTGCCCTATGATTAATCCAGCCATGGAGCCAGGGATGCAAAAATAGTATTTAATGGAAAAGTAGACTAACACAACAGTAGTAAATGTACAAACAAGTAAACAAACAACAACAATGGCTAACAGAACACCCCCAGTACCCGAACCAGACCCCCGCTATGTACACAACCCATCCCCGACCCAGACCATATGTACAGTCCTCCCCCAGTACCACATGGCAGACAGCCCCCCCCAGCATGTATGGACCCCCACCCAGGCATGCCTCCAACTACAGCCCTCCCCTACAAACATGATATGCAAGCCCCGCTAGAACAGTATATACAGCCCACCAGACCCCCACCCCATATACACACAACAGGAGCCCCCCCCTGCCACTCTGACATACATCATGAATGGCCCATGCCCCCAAGGCACATTACAGTCCCAGTGTCCATGGCCCCAGTCCACTCACTTGCTGCACTATCGCCTCTGCAGCACTGATAGTAGGGTCCAGAGGGAGCCGTGCAGGTGAGCAACATCCTCCATGATGGCGGACACCAGCTGGATCAGCTGCTGGGCACCCATCGCCTGCTGTCTCAGGTACAACACCACCTGATGTTGATGGCTATCCATGGTCTGTGGCCCAGGCTGTCCTTCAGATGACACAATACCAGCACCATGTCTGCCTGGGTGCTGTGGGTGCATGTCCAGAGGTCCAGTCCAGTGGGTGGCACATGCAGCCGGCTGCATGCCCTCTACCTCCTGCTCCACCGCAGGATGCCCTGCCACCTCCTGCTCCTCTGCTGGCTGCCCCTCCACCTCCAGCTCCACTGCAGGCAAATCCTCTGCCTCCTGATCCTCTGCCGCCAGTTCATCTGCCTCCAGCTCCACTGCAGGCAGCTCCTCTGCCTCCTGATCTCTGCCACCTGGTCATTCCCCTCCAGCTCTGCTGCTGGCAGGTCTTCTGATATCGGCACCCCAGCAGGCTGTTGTTCTGCCCCTGGTGCCTCAGCAGGCTATTGTACTGACCCCGGCACCTCTGCAGACCGATCGTCCACCACTGACACCTCCATTTGATGCTCCAATGACCCCTGAGGATCACTGTCCCCTGTGTCCTCATCCACCACCACCACCTCCTCCGACAATGGCGGGATGGATTGGACCCTGTGTCGCTGGCACTGGGTGCAGCACAAGTAGGCTGCCGCATTCTGTGCCCTTTGCTCGGCCAGAGCCCGGCACCTTGGGAATAGTCTGCTTTGCCCACCTGCAAGGTAGACAAGGTAAAGGTCAGTGCTGTGGCAGGACACACTGCATGCCCACGCAACACACAGCCCCCACTCCCACCACTGCAGACCCCCACAGCATGGCCAGCACACATGGTAGACAGTGTATGCACCTACCTGACCTCCAGTGGCTCTGCACCTGCTGCTGGCTCCCTGTGCACTGATGCGCCACCTCCTGCCACCCCTGCTGTTCTGTGGTACTGCATCCTGCACCTGTGGGGAAGGAGAACACAGTCAGATGCGTGAACCACTGCTGGCCATGGCGTGTGTGTCAGCATTGCAAAACTGTACAGCTACATGAGGAAATACCCACCTGCACCTAAGGCCTGGCCTGTCTGCTTCTCAACATCCTTCCACTCCGCCATGGCCAAAATCCACTGTGGGATCTCTGGGTCACGCCATGTCAGGTCCTGCCACCAGTGCTGCAGCTGATGCATGCTGCGGGACATGCTGCTGATGGCACTGAGGCACGTCCTGATTGCCCTCCATGCTCTTGCCTTCTCCGCCGTGCTGTGTGACCTGCACCAAGGTGGTAGCAGTGTTGTCCCCCACTGCTGGACAAGGTTTATGAGCTGTGCCGTCTCTGCGGTGGTATAGTTAGAGGCTCTGCCACTAAGGCTGATGGTGCTGTGGCGTGGCATGATGCTGTCTCCACCTTGTGTGCTGCTGCTCCCTATGGGCACAACCTGTTGCTCCTGGCATGGGGGAGTCCTGCTGTGGGTGGCAATGCCCTGCAAGGCAACATGACACATACATCATGTCATGGCACAGTAGTGGGGCTCACCATAGAGTCTCACTCCCCTACATGCTACATGGCATGGCCGCCTGTAGCCTGCATACCATACAGAGCTGGTGAACAGTAGCAAAGGGTACAGCACTGCATCACACGTGCTGTCCCAGGGGTGTGGCCCGGCAGGGCTGTGCTGTACATACATGTTGCTACAGTCCCTCCCCCCTTCTAACAGTGCACATATCCCACCCACAAACTGCCCCCTGCCTGACAGAGCAGAGTGTTGCCTTGTGCACACATTATATGTTACTGGGTCCCCCACCTGTGTACATATCCCCCCACATACTGCCCCCTGTCTGACAGGGCAGAGTAGTGCCTTGTGCACACAGCATGCAATGGTTCCCTCCCACTACCTGCCTACACCACAACCCCCATACTGCCACCTGCCATACACAGCCGGGTGGTGTGGGGGTTGCCACCTCTACTCACTGGATGGACTATGCATATGGCCGTCCCCTACACAACAGCAACATGCGCAGTCCCTACGCAGTGGCCTACACCAGCTGCAGGATGCTAGGATGTAATGTTGCATTACTCAGCATGGCACATGTTGTGTGATAGCCACACATCACACCTGTGTACATATGTGTAGAGTGTGTATGCCTGCCTACACCCTTGTACATACCTCTGGACCTGTTGTGGGTTCAGATCTGGTGCACCTCACAGGCTGGTGATCTGTCCTGCACAGTGGTCTGGTACAGCTGTGATATCCCACCTTGTGCCTCCTCTCAGTGCTCTGTGTCTGCAGCCACTGAGGAGCAGAAATGCTGTACAGCCTGTTTGTGACCACACCCAGCACGTGGTGCACATCCACGACCCATATGCGGCATACAATGGCGCCACGCACATGCAGCATGCATCTGTGCAGATCGCATGTATGCACTATGCTGCTGCAGGCCTCAGTTGCACACAGGATGCTGTTCAGGGCCTATGTGTCACCCCCCGCCACACATAAAGCAAAACAAAAGTGATGTTGCGTTGGTGGAGGTATTTCACTGTCCTACAACTTATCAATGTTCAGTAGTTGTTGCCCCACTGTGGCCATTCTACATGGTGGTATCCCTACTCTGAGCTCTCGTCCACTGTTGCTAGCTCCTCCCATCTCTGCAGTGTGTGTGCCGTGAGGCCTGTGTATCACCTTCATGGCGCGTTCTATTACGGCACGGCAGGCCACACGCAGTTTATAGTGGTACCGTGCACATGTGGCATGCATATTGTGCAGGCCACAGTTGTGGTCTGCATATAAGCACTACATCTGTGGCAATGTGGCACAGTTGCGTATCCAATGGACATCACTACTGCGGCATTCCAATGCAGATGTGGATGTGCATGTGCGATTTTGGCCATGCACCCATCACGGGGAACATTTCTGTACTACATGCGACATGCCCTCACACAGCATGTTGGAATGAGTGACACCAAACAGATTGCAAGTGAAGATTGTTTACTATATACAGATGTGCTATGGTGCAGTGTTACAGTTCAGTGGTGCAACTACCCACAACACACAAACCCACACTCAGTGACAATTCACAACATCCACACCCATATCATGCTGTCTGTCATCTCCCACACACATGCACACACACACACGCATGCCCCCCACACACCACACTTCCACACACAGTGCCCTCTCCTAGTGCCACTCTGCTTAATGCGCACCACCCCTTGTAGTGGCACACTATATTGGCACAGTCACTTGTCTTCCTGCTGTTGCTGCTTTGTTCTCTTGTGCTTAGCAGCTATACTGCCATGTGCAGCTCCCTGTGTCACCAGCTCTACCGCCCCTGTGGCACCTCTGGGCCCACCTTGCCCCGGTGGCAAGGCTGCAGGTCCCCCACTGTCCATATGTCCCTGAGGCACCGCTACCTTCCGATGCCTTCCATGCCTCCCTGTGGCAGCAGGTGCTAGTCCTGGAACAGTCCCCTGTCCCTTTGTCGGTGGTCATTCTTCCTCCGCAGCCTGCGCTTGCATTGCCACCTGAGCTGTGTCCTGACCTGCTGTGTCAGCAGGTGCTACCACACTCCATCATGCACTTGTCCTGTGACTGATAACCAGTGCAGCACCCCCCACAGCCATGGCAGCAGGTGGCATTGTTGTTGTTGGTGGTGGTGGTGTTGCCACCAGAGGTTTCACTGGTGGTGTTGGTGGTGGCAGTGGTGGGAGCTGTGGTGGTGCTGCAGGTGGTGTTGGTGGTGGCAGTAATGGGAGCTGTGGTGCTGGTGGTGGTGCTGTTGTTGGTGGTGATGGTGTTGCCGCCAGTAATGCCACTGGTGGTGTTGGTGGTGGTGATGTTGCTGCTGCTGGTGGGGGATGTGGTGGTGGTGTTGGTGGCTGTTGCACCACATATGTAGCCTGTATGGCGGAGGCCCTCCTTTGTGTATCTCGCATAGGCTGGGCAGTCAGTGCGCTTTGTAGTGTTGTGGCCAGTATGTCCATTTGCCTGGTTTGTTGAGCTACTGACCCATCCACAGCCATGGCCAGTCAGGTGAGCACCTGCATCTGCACACTGACACAGGCCTGGAAGGAAACCATGGCATACACCAGCCTCCCCATGGCTGCCTCTGTGGTGCATGTGCATGTCCCTGTCTCGACTGAACCTATGAGGGTGCCTGTGTTCTCCTCCATTGCTGTGTGGTGGGCATCAATACTAAGGTGGACACAGCCGAGCATCTCCGACTGCTCCTCATAAGTGGTCACAAGGGTCCTGCAGAACCTGGCGTAGTCAGTGGGTGTGTCTGTGTGACTCCCCTGCTGGCTCTCCTGCAGGAACTGTGAGGCCTCATCCAGAGTCACCTGCAGACAGTCGTATGAAGCTGGGCTGAGGTCCTGGGCTATGTTGTCCACTACACTGCTGACACTGAATAAGTCACACAGGTCAAGTCCCTCATCCTCCTGCTACTGTCCTGTCACTGCCTGCTGCTCTCCCACCACCGGTGTTGGTGCTGCGTTTAACTGCGCCATGTCCGCACTGCTGGGGGCAGTCTGTCACGGTTGCCTGTTGGGTGGTTGGCTGCATGCAGTCCTGCACTGGCTCACTGCCACCACTGTCCTCTGCCCCTGCATCCACTGCTGCTGTGCCTGTGGAGGGATGACAGTACATCAGTGCTACCCCGCCATGTCATGCCTTCCGCACATGTCACCATACTCACCCCTGCATTGCTGTCCCACACACCAGGAGCACATACCATAGTGCACAGTGCTACCATGGGGTGGCCTCTGTAGGTCACGGCACCATTCTATGGCTGCACAGACCTATGGCCCTTACCATAGGTGTCCCTGTCACCCTGCACCTTGCCAACTGCACGTGCCCCTGCCCTCCATGGTGACTGCCTGCACTCGGTGCCATGCTATCCTAGGTGGGTGTGGGCTCACATGTACTGCAGTGCTGCTGTGCTGCACTGGTGGTGCACAATGGCCCACACACCATGCCTCCCTTTCCACTGTGAGGTTCAGCTGGTCATCCACTTATCTGTTCCCGCTGCGATCCATGAAGTGTCCAGGTCTGTGTCACCATGGACTCTGTGCTGGCTCAGGAACACAAGGATCCTCTCCTTGTGGGTGCTGAGGGGGTCTCTCCTCTGGTGGACCACCACCTGTGGCTGCTGCCTGCCACCTATTGAAGGCCTCCTTTGCCTTTTTGTGGTGCTTCAGGTCATTCACCTGCTTTTGTAGGTCCCTCACACTCCACTTGGCATTGGCTACTGTGTTGACCTTTTTGGTCACATCATCCCAGGCCTCTTTGCACTTTCTGCGCTGGTCATACTCCCCGCCCTTGCCCATTAACAGGGCTGCCTGTGCCTCTAGTTCTTTGAGGACACATCTGTCTCCTCATTTGTGAAGTTTCGTTTCTGCCTTCTTGATCCAGTTGCGAACTCTGCATTACTATCGCCTGTGCTATCATTAACACATGCGTAGCGAGCTTTATTTTTATTTATTTTATTTTATTTAAACAGCAGTTTGGAAAACCTTTGAGCCATAGGCTCATTTACAAAGGTACCTTGTCACAGTAAGACAAACCAAAATACACAGTATAGCAGTACTACATAAGTATAACAATAAAATTAAGACATAGATACAAACAAGCTAGTACAGGTAGGATGGATGCAAACAATACCAGAGTTATGTCGTCCTTAGCAGCTTAGTAATAAGCTTTTGTCATAAGTATTAGTGCGGCTTTGACTAGTGGCAGTTACAGCGCCGGGTGTTAATAAGGTGGTTACGTAAGGAAGTTTTGAAGCACGATATAGTTGGAGCTCGGAGATGGAGGGGCAGTGTGTTGAACCAGGAGGGGCCCTAAAGCTGAAGGCTCTTTGGCCGTGAGAGGTCCTAGCTCTAGGGATAACAAGAGGTTTTCCCAGAGGTCCCGAGTATGAACTAGTGGGACAGAGCGGCGTATGGTGGTGGTCAATCCTGGTGGGAAAGCCTAAGGAGGGTCTTTTTGTAAGGGTACAGGTAAGATATTTGAGGCGCTCACAAGATCAAGTACCAGCGCTTTAGCATACAGTAGACAGGTGTGTCATCCTAGGTGCTCCAGTAATTAACCTGCAGGCCTTATTCAGAGTAGTGCAAATTTATGGAGTGCGGTCTGATCAGCAGCACCATACACTGCAGTCCATAGTCCACTAGGGACAGGATAGAGGAGGTGATCAGAATACCTCCGGGGAGGCAGTGTTTATACCGGCGTAAGATGCCCAATCGATATTAGGTGGCAGTGGCTAGGGCATGATGTGTCCATGGAAGGAGAGGGAGGGTCTAAATGGATCCCTAGGTATTTATAGGAGCAAACTTGTTCGAGTGGGAATGAGGACCCAGAGTGAATGAGGAGTTTGAAGTTGCAGGACTTGTTTTGGGGATGAGTGAAGAACATGGTTTGTTTTTAAGATTTATCACCAATCTATGTTCCTTGAACCAGCCCTCGGCTTCAGTGAAGGACTTCTGCAGCAGTCCTGGAGGGCAGTAGGGTTACGACTTGAGGCAAAGATGACTGCATCATCAGTGTACAATAGAATGTCTCTAGCAAGAGCGTGAAGGGTGTTAAAGTAAATGGAGAATAGTAGGGCCCAGAATGGAGCCCTGGGGAACCCAGAAAGATGGGACAGATGTCTGAGTAGGTCCCATTACTTTTTACACGCCAGAGCGGTCAGACAGATAACTGGTGCACCAGGAGATAGGGCCCAGCAGCAAACCAGAGAGACTAAGGCATCAAGAAGGAGGGGTGGGAGACAGTGTCAAAGCTTTCGAGAGGTCAATGAAGATGGCACCAGCCAGAGAACCAGTGTCTAAGGAGGAGTGGAAAGTTGGAGAACTCTAGGAGGGCTGTGTTGGTACTGTGGCCCGCTCGGAAGCCATGCTGCTCAGGACAAAGGACATTGTAGGTGGAGAGGTAGTCAGAGATTTGAGAGGCCACCACTTTTTCCAAGGCCTTGGAGAGAGAGAGAGAATGGAGATCGGTCGATGGTTTCCAGCCACAGTCCTATCACCACCTTTAAAGATAGGGGTGACAGTGGCAACTTTCCAAGCAGTTGGAACCTTCCCCAGGCAAAGAGTGGTTGATGAGGCATGTGATCGGTAAGGACTGTGTCTAAGACCAGCCGTAGGATACACGGATCCAGGGTGTCACTGCCTGTACTATTACTCTTGAGGGCAGTGACAAGGTGTAGCCCTAAGTTCTTGGGCAGAAACATGGCGCAGGAGAAAATAGCGAGAAAGATTTACGGCAGGTGCTGGGGAGGAGGGTCAAAAATTTGTAGGGAGGATAGGGCTAAGGTCAGTGAATGAGGTGTTGAGGTGGTTGGCTATGAGGGCTGGGTCTGAGGAGATCACACCATTAATGTTGATCTGGGTGGGTGGGGGGAGTGTGCACTCCCATTTAACTGTTTAATGTTATCCCAGAAGGTTCTGGGATTCCCCCATGAGGCAGTGAGTGAGGACCGATAGTGCTCAGACTTGGTCTTTCTGATGGCCCGAGTGCACTTGTTTCGGGCGGCAGCATATAACCGCCTGTCATTGGGCCTGCCAGTCTCAATGGCACGGTGCCATAGGTTGTCCCTATGTTTGAGCTGGTGGATCAAAGCTGGGGTAACCCAGGGGGCATTCTTCCTTTTAGAACGGCGGGTCAACACTCGGGCAAAGATATCACAGGCATTATTAAAAGTTTGGGTAAAGAAGGAGAGAGCTGTGTCGATGTCAGGAGTTGCCTGTATAGGAGACCAGAGCTACACCATGTCTGCAACTTGCGCACATTTATATGGTTGTTGGGTTGTGACATGCATATCGTCTATGCCTGCTATTGTGGTTTATGACTTGCGTTGAGGGTGTAACTTGCGACATGCATAATTCAGCTGTTCTACGTTGTAACTGGCTTTTGTCATGGAATAGGGTGTAGCTCACATGTTGCAGTGGTTTGGGCATAACTTTACGCATCAGTGTAGCTTGTGCCAAGCCCTACTCGCTCTTTTGGAATTGGGCCCCTTGTATGTATTTGACTATTCTGTATGTCTTTAAATTGTTTCACAATTGAAATGTTTTAAGAATATGTTGCATATAAGTAAAGAAACTGGCTAACGTGCTTTGGTGTTTATGCTGGTATTGTGTACATACATATACAGGTGTACTGAAGACAAGATATGGTGACACATTATTTTAGTTGCAAATAATCCCAGTGACTGCTAAACTATATTTGGGATACTCTGGTATGAGAACAAAATGTTTTTGCCAGATGTTCTGGGCAGAACCCCTGTTTTGTTTTGTTCTGTTTATGCATGTTGAACCTGGAGCAATACTAGCCACATAAAATCTATGGTTGCAAGAAGGTGTATTGTGTAAACAAACAAAATTATAGTGTTCATTAACCATTCAATAAATGAAGTGCCCATGTGAATGTTACTGTAACTTCATTTTCATTAAATACAAAAAAGGTGTGCATTGCAGAATAATCATTCGATTTTACATTAAGCACTATTAGTGTTTTTAATATGTATAAAATAACTAAATTAACTTCCTTGTGGCCATTGCATTGAGTGCACAGTACGGAATCCATAAACATTATTTCATCCTATAGCTACGCCCCTTTGGCTCCACCCTTATATTTGGTTCCACCCTTTTATTCCTGCCACAGTACCCTTCTTAAAATCCTGGATCTACCCCTGGGTCGGGGGACAAGGGATCAAAGCTAAACCTATACCAAGTCACTTCCTCCTGTAAAACTTTACAAATAACAAAAGATAATAAAAGAAGGACTAAGGATGCCAGGAAGGGGAAACTATGGCTTGGTCTCCTTTTGAGTGCCAGAAGTTTAACTAATAAAAAGGAGGAAGTGAAAGCTTTAATCAACAAAAACACATACAAAGTTATTGGTATATCAGATATCTGGTGGTCCCCTCATGACTCATGGGTGACTCAGTCAAAGGGTAGAACCAGTTTCACTTTAACAGGGTACATAGGAAAGGAGGTGAGATTGTGCTTTACAGTAACGAGGGCATTGGCACTACAGAAATCAGTAATAAGATAAAAAAAGGTTCAAATACTGAAACATTAGGGGCTAAAAATCATACACAAAGATACCCACTGCTTAACAAATGAAATTTGTTTCAGACCCCCAGACTCCACTGAAGAAATCACATCTAAAATAATAAACGAAATAGAACAAGCTTTTCATTTTTGTTGACCGGGAAAGGAGGACTACACAATTCTGCTTATATGCAGCCTCGTCCCAGGGGCTAGGGGAAGATACAGATGCAAACTGATTTACAGAACCAGATTAAGTTGTTGGGGGTATTTTTTAATGAATGGGGGAAATTTGGCCAGGACACTAGGGAAATTCCCCTACTGTTCCAGTAGGGGGAACCCTTGTTCTTTGGACGAGCATGGAGCCAGTCAGTCAGCAACAGAGTCTGCAAAGGGAAGGTGTTGCTTTGCAAGACAAAGAGACTTTAGAACAAGAAATTATGAGCTCTAATGCAGAACGCCAGGATATTTTGGAACTGGTATGGAAGAAAAGAGACTACAACATGATTTATTGATAAAAGAATCTCATTTGGAATTACTCATGTCTGATGCTGAACATATTGAAGCAAGGGATGTTACTAAGTTGACTTTAGAAGAAGAAAAAAAAGGAAAAGAGATGAGTTAAGTCCTTCTATTTTGCTGATAAAAAAATCATATTTCAAGATGCCTTAACAAAGCCTGTACCTGGTCCCCTGTCTCAAGACTCTGTCTTACTGCCTTTTACTGCTGAACAAACTACTTGGACCCCTGAGACTGCTCTATCAAAAGCAGGATGGATTTTGCCAGATAAAATTTGGGTTCCAGATCCAAATATTCCATTACCTGGTATTGAGACACGAGAGTGCAGAACCTTATCTCTGACCCTAAGTATAACTCATGACGACATGGAAACAGATAGTCTGCATACCAGCGGTGGTGCTTTGACAGCGAATTCACAGGGTGTGACTTCGGCCTTTGATGCAACTGCGTCAGACGCTAGCCCTGTTATTGATTCAGGACTCTTGGATAGAAGACATCAGACTTCCAAGGAGCTCTCATGCAACAGTAATGGAACATCAGGAACCCAACCTCAGAGATGAAACTTTGCAGGTACTTCTTCCTTTATAGATAAAACATCTACAATGAGTACAGGGGAATCAGGTAGTTCAAAAGAACAAAATCAGGCTCCCAGTTATGCAAATTTATTTAAAAAACCTGAGGAAGCTGCTATATGGCGTTTTGCTGTCCGTTTATATTAAAAAGGCGGTCTAGACTTGCCCCCAGACAGAAATTACGTGGGGAAGAAACTCATTATTGATTCCTTACATTTTATGCCAGCTGAAGTATATGCGTTTATGCATGCGGCTGGAGACCATAATTTCGATATTGGTTTTCATTCTGCAGTACTCTTAGACAGATTTTGGGCAGCATATTATGAAATAAAACATACATGATTATGGAGACCATTTGTAGTGATCCCCATTACTTGTTTACTGGTTAGAGAAAAGATGTACTATCAATGGTATTCCTAATGCGATTATTGATGAAAATGTTTTTTGGACTGGGGGGTGGAAATTCTCAGTTCAACTTAAGTTAAATGAGGACGGCATTCAACATCTGCTAAATTGTTTTTAGATTGTAAGGGATCGGGGTATACTTTTTTATCCAGGTCAACCTCGATCCTGTTATTGTTGTGGTTCTACCTCACATTTAAATTTGGACTGTACCCAACTGAAATGCTCAGTTTGTGGAGTTCTTGGTCATTCTGCTACCACTTGTATTGTTCCTCCATCCTGCAACCTTTATGGAGTGGAAGATCATGTGTTTTGATCCTGGCCATGGGCTGCTCATAATTCTTCTGATTTTGTTGAGCATGACTTCTATATTAATAAAGCTTCTTGATCACGTTCTCAGACATCAGCAGAATTAGCTCCCCCTTCTGGGAAAGCAGGCCCAGTTCTGAGAACATCCCCTCAGCCATCTAAATATTTAGACAGCACCTCAAATCTTACCACCAAAGCTTCCTCAACATCATGGACAAACATGCCCCCTTCCCCAGAGGGCCCAGAGGTGAGTAATAGAGCACAGGATCAAATTGTTTCTCAAAAAGAACCTGGCTTTCAGCCAGTGACAAAGAAAAGATCCTTTGTGAAAAACAGTGTGAAACAGTCCTTTAATGCCACCCCCCTTCAGTTTGCACTTCCAACCCATACGAGCCTTCACAAAGCTGGGGGGCTATCATGGAAGATGAAGACTCGGATGCTTCTTTTCATTCAACTCAAAGTGACTCTTTAACCAAAAAATTAGACCGACAAGACTTTTCCAAGACACAAAAATGAGTTACTAGATCGCAGAGAAAGAAACTTGCTTAAAAATCCAAATTGTCTGCATTTTCCTTAAAGATAGGTAGTTTAAATGCTAATAGTATAAGGTCAGATTTTAAAAGAACAGCTACTTATGCTTTGTTACAGTCTTTGCCTCATGATATGTTTCTTTTATAGGATACTAGACTTTATACTGACCATGATGTTTCCTTAGCTTCTAAAGAATGTTTTTTGGGTAATTCTTTTTGGTCTTTATGACAAGAACTCTGCGCTGGTATTGGGACATGTTTTACCACATCGGATTATACACTACAAAAATTATTGATATTGAACCAGGAAGAACTATGTTACTGGATATTATATTTTAAAGTGTATATTTTAGGATTATCAATCTGTATGCATCACAACAAAAAGCATTAAGAGTGGCTCTTCTCCAAAAAAGGAAAACGTTTTTATTTGAGAGTAGGCAACTTATTTGGGGCAGTGATATCAATATAAATATACAACAGAAATCACATAGTAAATCATATTGCGATGCAAACTAATTAAAATTGATAATTAAACAAACTTCTTTAAAAGACGCTTTTGACCAAAACAAAGCCCCTACTATTTTTAAGGGTTCTCTAAATTCAAGAATTGATTATTTTTTTATTACTACTCTATTACCTATTTCTGAGGCACTAATGCAGGTAGTTGAGACTTCGGATCATCGCTTATTGAGTCTTCAAATCTCATCTTTTATTACTTATTTGTCCGGTAGAGGGATTTAGAAATTTAATGCAAGCCTATTAGAGAATCCTGAATTTGTGCAAACATTAAAAGAAGTTATTAATGACAAAATATGGGTACTATTTTTGAATGATTCGCCTGTAGACTGGTGGATAGACACAAAAGCATGTCTAATTGATTTTTTGAACAGTCATTCTAGAATTGTAGCATATTAGAAGCAGAAAAAGTATGCTTCCCTAAGGGAGAAATTTAATTCCAAGATTTCTTTGCTGAATCAGGGAGAATTAATTGATAAAACTGAACTTTCTGAAATTAAAGAGCAATTAGTGCAATGTTGATAGACAGAAAATGTTAGAAAAAGAACAAAGATTTGGTACCCAAGGGAAGAAAGCCCAAATTAACCCCTTTGAAGATTGTAAAAAAAGAATTCAGACAAAACATATGATTTCGATACAAGATCATAAGAAGTCTTTACTTAGCAGGGTTGAAATGTTAACAGTTTTAGAAACTGATATTATTCAGAAGTTTGGGTCTCCCTTTGGTATTTCCAACCAGATATTATTACTTTTACAGGCTGCTAATTTACCAAAAATAACACTGCAACAACAAATAAATCAAATACAGGCCATTACAAGTGAGGAGTTAGGTATAGTTATAAAATTGTTAAGGAATAATACGGCACCAGGCTCTGATGGACTTCCTTCAGAATTTTATAAACTGCTTTGGGATTATATGCCATCTATTCTATTACAACTTTTTTATGCTTTTCTTTTTGAAGACAGGGTTACAAATGGTATGTATGAAGGTCTAATGATCTGCCTGTTTAAGAAAGGAGATAGAACAATAGTAGATAACTGGCATCCTATAACTCTCCTAAATTTAGATTTTAAAATTTTTACAACGTTCTTGAGTAATAGATTGGTTAGAACTTTAGAATATTTAATATATACTTTACAAATTTGTTCTGTCCTGAGTTGTAGTATTCAAGATGCCTTAATATTGTTAAGGGAATTGTTTTCAAATCTGTCAGATGTTTCAAATCCAGGGTATTTGATTAATTTTGACCACAATAAGGCCTTTGATAAATTAGTACAAGAATACTTATGGTTGGCATTACAAATGTATGGGTTCCCATTACAATTTATAAATTGGGTACAATTATGCTATGCTTAAACTTATGTAAAACCTTATGTCAATGTATGGTTAGGATGTATTTGTTATATTAGGCAAGATGTTCATCAGGGTTGTCCTTTAAGCCCACTCTTGTTGGTTTTAGCATTTGATCCTATAATAAGAATGCTAAATATTTCCCCTTTATTATATGGTATTAGCTATTCTAAGTTTGGAAAGTTAAAAACAATAAGTTATGCAGACAATCTTTGTGTTTGTTTTCCTAATGAACACACAGGCCTCCTAATATATGAAGTATTAATTTCATTATTGCAAATTATTGGTTCTAGTATAAATATAGCTAAAAGGTTTTGTATAAGCCTTTTGACCAATTCAAGGGTGACTACGAGAATAGGAGATATAGTTATTTCTGATTCTCCTCAGAAAATTTTGGGAATATACTTTGGGATTGGAAACATGGTGGAATATAATTGGGAAATATGTATTAATAAAGGAGATCAAAAGGTCAGTTCTTGGGTGAATTGGAAGATGGGGAAGAAGAAACAATTTTTTTGACTAAAACGTTCTTAATACCCATTTTCCTTCTTTTAAGCCATATTTATTTACTGCCAAAAAAAAAAATTGAAACTGCTTTATTAGCCTGTTTTTTCACTGGATTTTGGGGAAGCAGGCTTAACCCAATAAAAAGGAATATTTTGCATCTAGACATTAAAGAAGGTGGAGTTCAAATGGTACAACCAGTAGTTTTTTTCTTTTCCATATTTTAGCTACAAATTTGCAGCCCATACTCCGGGAGAGTGAAAAACTGTGGAAACTAGGGGTATTGGCTCATTTACAATTCATTCTATCAGAATGTCAGGATGCAAATTTTATTCATAAAAACAAGAGGTCATATAAATTATTTTCAGATTGGAATAGATTTTTTTGATTTAATTCAGATTTGGAATATATCAATGGCAGATATAAAACAATATTCTAGAATACGATTATACTACAATATTCTCCAAGGTAATTGTTTTGAGAGTCCATTTGTGAACTTTATGGAAAGTGAACAAAAAGAGATAGGGAATAGATTTATTATTGATAGAATTCCTAAGCATATATGGGACGTACTGTAGTATGGTTAGGGGCCCACAGTAGAAGAAACACTAGAAGGAACCATAAACAACAAGTATTACTGAACATTTTTGTTTAAAGGATACCTGTGTTTTACAAATTGAAACCTCAGACCATTTATATTTTATCTGCCTGTTTATAATGGAATTTTGGTCAATTTGGGAAGTTTACTGGAAACCACATGTATTTAAGAAATGGACAGATAAACAGTTATATTATGGGATTTTCCCCACGAGCTGGGGAAAATACAATTGTAAGTACATTGCAGCATATCTTTTATATTGGGTTTGGCAAGTGAGGTATAAATTTATTTTTCAGCAACAAACTTTATCACCCACATAGCTGTTTTATTTTAAATAATATGATACATCCTAGAAATTCAGAGTTTGTTCAATTATGGAGAGAGATTTGGGAAAGATATTGGCATAATTTAGCTTTTTCCTAAAGATGAATTTGGAATGTATAATAGTTAGATTGATTTATATTTCTTATGATTAAAAAAAACATTGATTTTGTTGTGAACTGAATGGGATTTTTTTCTTTTGTTATAGCGTTCTTTATTCTTACTATTTTTCTTCTGTTCTTTATAGTATATGTTGTGTTTTTGAATCCTGAAAAAATTAAGGAACCAAATATATCTTCCGTACTCTTTGAGTGTGTGTGTGTGTGTGTGTGTGTGGAGGGGAGTGGGTTTTATATGGGAAAACATTCTTGTATTTCCAGAGTTTATAGTATGTCATATTTTATTTATGTTTTTTTATGACGTTATTTTTTGTTTCTATTTTTTGATGGTTATTGTATATAGTTGTTTTGATTTGTATGGTTTGTCTTTAAGTGTTCAATAAAAAATTCCCCCTACACTCCAGGAGGGGGAACTGCTGGTCATCTGCTGTGATGGCCAGTCCTGACAAGGTGCCGGAGGGGATGGATATTGAGGAGGCTGGGGAGCAGGTCTTCACCCTAGCCTCAACTACTGTGGAGCCCGACGGTATTTTCTGATGCAAAAGGATCCCTGAATCAGACAGTTTTGGCAGGATTATAAATGCAACCTAATGGAAACCAGAACATGGACACAGCTGCACTTGAGGTACATACTTTAAATGCGCATACAGTTGTTACAACTTTATCATTACAAGAGCTTATACTTACTGAGGAAAAACAATTTAATGTCAGACAGAATGAATTACATGCTTCTCTAAATAAACTTAACCCCCTTGAGAATGGCGAGCATTAGGGCCTTCTTGACAACAGAGCCAGTCCTCAGAGTATTTTCCTAGCAACCAGTGGTCAGACTGATGCTCACAATTCTATTCAAACAGCAGCTACCATTGACAGAATAATTTATCAAACCTTGGCCCTCAATCAAAGCAAGGCTACTGTTTTTACATTTTCAGCTGTAGTGAAAACGAGTAAAAAAAATTAAAGAAAATAAAAACTAAACGGCAAGTGCCAGCTGACAGTACAGACTGGGGTGCAGTTTCACCAACAATTCAGGACTCCAGCTGCTGCCTCAATACAATCAGGAGAAAAAACATTACAGGCGACCTCTATACAGCAAAACACTAAAGGGATACCTGCCATTCCTAAACACGATGTAATACACATGGTACCAACTACTCATAATACAGAGACCAGTCTAAAAGTTACAAATGCTTCAGAAACTGTGGTCCCAATGATACAAGTCTTAACTACAGGAAAAAAAAATTATCTCAGGAACCAGTCCCGCTGCAGACATTGGGGGTTAAGTCGGGAATGGCACTCATAGGGGCTTGCACTGCTGGCCTAAGATTCCCCCAGAACACTGATATACTTGCCAAATCTGATGTAAGAATACAAGAACAAGGTTTGGCAGTAACCAAAGATCCTCTGGATAAAGAACTCTGTGACAGAAAAGTGTCATATTGACAGAGGATGGCATACAGAGCACACAAAAAAAGATAATTTATGCAGGAAACTGGACTCGCTGATGCTATCCAACTGACATATTCCTCCCAACTGAGAGATTTTTTGTGATGAGCTAATGGACTCAAACCACCCTACAGCACCTACTGAGTGCCCCGATCAAAGTAAAAGGTTATCATCAGCAGCGGAAATTCAGATTGCTTTTGACATTCATACCCGTTCACAATACGATGACACCTGGTCCCCTGGAACTGCATTAAGAGCAGCTGGCTGGTTGTAAAATGCTGATTGAAACTGGATCCTGGATTCAGCATGGGATCCAATCACATCTTCTCAGGTGACTATTTCTCTAGAATGACACACAAAGGTGGATGCATCATCCAAAGTGCCCCCTCTCTCTACTCCTGCGGTGCCTACTAAGGCACACTCAGATAATTCTCCAACTGTGAATATAATGGCAAATTCCTCAGCTGGAATGAACCCTGTGGAAAATAACAGTAAAGTACAGACAAGTGAGGTTACAAATGGTAACATGCATGATGCCTCCTCTAATCTGGCATTGGAACTTAAAGAATCAAAACAGACTGTATCACTTACACACTCTCCCTTTAAATACTACACCCACCCTGGATTCCAATAAAAAACAGTCTTCTTCACAGGCGGACAGTCCCAGAAACCCTGGACCTGAAGGTCCCACCCATGCTGCCCCCCCCAACCCGTGTTGTCTGATTTATTTAAGAATAATAAATCAGAATCCTTGCCCAGAAGTCATGCAGTCCGATTAAGGTACAAAGGAGATCTGGAACCTTGACCTGACAGGCAATATATTGGGAAAACTCTGATCATAGAGTCTCTGCATTTTTCCCCTGTAGATGAGTTCATATTTATTCACACCTCAGGGGAAGACAACTTCAACATCAGCTTCTGCACCACACAGTTACTTGAATCATTCTAGTACAAATATAATCAACTAAAATCTTCTCCTTTATGGACCCCCCTTTATCACAATCACATTAACCAAACTTCTGATTAAAATGGTAACTGTTATGCTTCAGAATGAAAATGTACCAGTTGGAGACATTTACCACTGGCTTCAACAAAAATGTGAAGTTTTAGGTTCCCCCAAAGCTATTCTGGATGGGGAACACTTCTAGACTTGGGGCTGGAAATTTTAGGTGAAGCTCAGGCAAATGGAGGAGGGGGATCAGTCACCTTCTGAACTGTTTTTTCCTTGAACAAGATCGAGTAGTATGTTTCTATGCAGGGCAGCCAAAGGCTTGTTATCAGTGTGGGGCTTGCAAACATCTCTCTAGTGTATGTGATAAACTGCAGTGTAGTGTCTGTAACGAGGTGGGACATAATAGCATCCAATGCGCTAACCATGCTAAGTGCAATTGATATGAAAAATGTGGACATCTATATCATGAATGCCCATGTTCTTCCTCTAACAAAACTGAAGTCCTAAATCCAGATGCCCTAATAAACAAAGCTCAAGTAGCTGTGGTCACAACTTTGGATTTAGTTCTACTTCCTCCTTCATCTGTAATAAAACTCCAAGAGCAAGAAGTATCAGTCCACACTGGGGCCCCCCCTTCAGTGACATCTGATACAGCTAAATCTGTGGACCTTTTACAGCCAGTATGCTATTCTGACCCTCAGGACCAGGATCAAACAGAAGGCTCCCCAGCCAAATAGGAGATCCATAAGACTGACAAATAAAGAAGACAAATCACAGGACATTAACACTGAAAACCCCTTTGGAATTTTAACTAACTCGGCTTGGGGTGAGTCAGAAATGGAAGAGGAGGTGGCTGATATGTCAGCATTAGAATCAGATGTTGTTCAGCCTGTTGACAAATTGAATGTGAGGAAAAAGTAAAGGAGGAAAAAACGTTAGAATTCATGTATTAGCTGATGCACTGCGCTGCTATAGACTCTTTAAATTGCCATAGCTTAATGAACAACAAGAAAAGACAGTCAGTGTACCAGCTAGTTCATGATATGGCTATTGATATCCTTCTATTACGGAGACTTGGATGGTCTCAGTCTCCCATATGTCTAGTTTTAAATCTGAATGGCTCTGGGGACCATCATATTAGTCCTTCAGTGCTGATAAAGCAGATGGGATAGGGATTCCTTTTTCAGGAAACAAATTTTCTTTTTTCAGACTTATGGATCTTATTCCAGGAAGAGCTCTGGTGATAGGTGGTTACTGGGATAATGAACCCTGCAGAGTACTTAACATTTATGCCCCTCAACTTAAAGCAGACAGTAAAATTATGTGAATGTATTCAACCCTTTTTGGCTATGACAAAACTCATTATAATGGGTGGACATTTTAATTGCAGTATTATGGTACCTAGAGGACACAGTGTTTTGAAGAAAGTCTACAGTGACTCCCTAGCCTTTAAAAATTGCATTTCTACGGCTGAATTCATTAATTGCGCACACTCCCTAAATAGCGGACCGACATTTACATATAAAAGGGCTTAATTTACTACTTTAATTGATAACATCTTTATCTCTAATTATTTAATATTTCAATCCAATGAATTCATCCCAGTTGAATTTTCTGACCATTTAATGGTCAAACCCAGCTTGGGAAGTAATGGTGAGAAACCTGTTAGCAGTTTGTGATAGAAACTAAGCACTGCAAGGCTAACTGATCCTGTAGTACAGCATCATATCAAACAATCATTGGTAGCTCGATCATCAGTGTTTGATTTATATAATATTGGTTTGTGGTGGCAGGATACAAAATTGAATATTTAAAAATGCTTTCAGTTCTTTGGTAGAAACCAGTCTCGGCTACAGTTCTTCCAATATTTTAACTTACATTCTCAGTTGCAACACCTACTACTAACATCAAGCAGGAAAATGGTGGAATATACTTCCTTACTCAATGAGCATGGCATCCCCTAATTCATTTAGAATAGGTTTGAAATCAATGTTCCCAGTTGTGTGCAACTGTTAAAATTTTGACTTATTTGTACTACTCAATGTGATGTATTGCACTTTAATATGTTTGAGTACCTGAGTCTCTTTGCAATCTGTGATTTTTTTTTATTTTTGATGTTTATTGTATTTGATTGTACACTACTTTGTATTTAGTATGAGGTATGAGACGTTTTGTATAAACTTTTGTATCTGTAGATTTATAATGAGTTTTTATACTTGTGACACCTAACAGGACTTGTCTTGTAAATAGGGATTCATCCCTAACGACAATTGTTATCCTGTATAAAAATAAAAATGTTACCTGCCTACCTACCTACTATCCCTCACTCCCTATCCTGAAAGTAACTTATCAGCCCAGATAAAAATCATTAAAGCAGAGATGAAAGCCCTTCAATATGATAGGGCAAGTTCAAACAGAGCTGAACTGACTTATGGCACCCAGAAAACTCTGATTCTGGACCCATGTGCTGCATGCAAAGTAAAGAGAAACACGGCCACTTTTTCCTCATTAAAGATTGATAAAGGGGAAATAGTGACCTCCCCAAAAGAAATAACTGAAATTGTTATGAAACATTTACAATCATCAAATACACCTCACCCTACCTCAGATACTGTTTCATCAGGTTATTTACTAAATCTACCACATCATTATTTATTGAAAGATGAACTGGACCAATTAACAGCACCAATCTCTCAGCAGAAAATCATTGACGTGATCAGCTCTCAGAATGGAGGAGCAGCCCCAGGAGTGGATGGATTACTCTATTAATTTTATAAAACATTTATTTTTGAGCTAACTTTATGTCTAGAAAGGGTATTTGACTATTTTTTAAATGTACAGAAAGAGGTACCAAGTTATTTTTCAAAAAACTTTGTTATTTTCCTATTATACAATGGCAAGAAAAAATCCTGGACTCTGATTGGTCAGTCTTGAGCTTGAACCATGATGTTAATTAGTACAACATCATGGGTCTAGTCTCAGCCTCACTGTGAACCTGCAGATGAACTTTTGGATGAGGAGCCTGATGATTTTTTGGAGCCTGAGCTTTTTTTTTTGTGTTTCCTCTTAAGAAACAAAAATATTTTTCCACACTAATAAAAACATTCTTTAAAATTATTTTTTAATTGTATATATAACAACGAGCTATTGTATAATGGGAATATTGCATTCCGGGGTGTGTGTCCTTTGGGGTAACGTCACGCCTCAGTTGTTGGACGCAATCGGCCTGCGGCCTCGTACCCAACCACCTGAGGCGTGGCGTTGTCAGCACATTACACACCCTGTTCAAACGTATTTAAGCAATAATGCCGCGACAGGGTGTGGGTTGTGCTGGAAACATCACGCCTCGCGTGGTTGGGCACGAGATCGAAAGCCGAGTGCGTCCAACAGCAAGGCGTGACAGTATCCCAGCACAACCCACACCCTGGAGTGCATTATTGCTATTATACAATGACTCATTAAAAAAAAAAAAGAAAAGAAAAAAAGTGCTTTTTAAGTACATTTTTTGTCATTTTTTGAATGGGTAGGGTTACATTATGAAAAAGTAGTGCTGATTTAGCCAGCAGGTGGAGCAGAAGTGCTTTTTCAGTGGCTATACAGTCCCATAGCAACCTTTGCTAGTGCCACTCGTTGTTAATATGCCCTTTGCTTCTTAGTTTATGCTGTGTTTTGGCCTTTTGGGATGGTATTTACGTTGTTTTCCTCTGTGTTTCCATGACTGACTTTTAATTGTGGTTCTGAATGAGAATCGGGACTGCCGTGCCCCCATCCCCCACCCATCTATCTTACAGTGTGCCACCTGCTGCCATCTGAAAGAGCCTAGAAGGAGGAGGTAGGGAGGATTTTTTGGACTGCATTTTTATGGTGAAGTTAAATAAAAAAAAACAGAAGACAGTGTGTTGAGCCAGCGAGCATTACAGACAGCTGCCCGGCGACTGTTTAAACACTCAGTTGCTCGCTCGCTCGCTCACTGGGCACACTCGGTCCAACTGTGATTGTTGGCATTGCACCTAATCACGCTTTCAGCTGTAGGTTTCTTTTTTTAAATAGGAGAAAGAGACTCTGGTGGGGAGTGTAAAATGATTGTTGTTTTTTGTTTCTGCTGCTTTTTTTTTCAGGACACTGAATATGGCTGGTGGCTGCAGAGCGAGTGAAGTGAACTGCAGAGCAGGAAGCAGCAAAGCGGGCTGCATGCAATAATTTTTACTTGATGTGGTCTTCTGTGTAACTGGGACTAGACCCGTGATGTTGTACTGGGATAACATCACGGGTCCAGTCCCAGTTCAACCAATCAGATGCCATCATTCTTGGTTGCCATTGTATAATTCTTAATTCAAATCTGCTGATAGACTCCTCATACATAACTAGAGACCTATAAGCCTGCTGGACGCAAACTTTAAAATCCTGTCTCAGATTTTGCATTTAAGGCTGAGAAAGATAGCAGCCCATTTTTCTTTTGCATTTAAATACCCAAACCGCAGTAAGATACGATAACAAAGGAAGTTTGTCTGATTATTTTGTGTCTAATAAGGGGGTAAAGTAGGGTTGCCTGCTAGCACCCCTGCTCTTTAGCATTTATATTGACTCCTTACTGAGTTTTGACACTTCTCTACCTTTGGAGTCTCCCAAAATCAGTACATTTCCTATACATATTTTGGCCTATGCTGATAATTTAGTTCTTTTTTCACTTTCACTGACGCTGGACTTCAAGGAAAATAAATCAAATCAAAATCAAATGTGAAAAGCTTAACTTAAGGATCAATCTAAAAAAACTAAAGTGATGATTTTTGGTTCTTACTAATGCTCTACAAACTTATTTTTGGGCACAAAACATATACACACAGTATCTTCTTATGTTTATGTGGGAATAAAGTTTATCTCCAGTGGACATTGTACAATACATATCAGAGAGCAAATTTACATCTTTGGATGTAAAGTTGTGAATGGATGCTTACAGTACACACTGCAAGCCCATTGGTTGACAGGGTCTACCAGTGGGCTTCCAGGTGTACAGTAGCTGTCATTCACAGACAGCACAGTCAGCAGGCAGCCATGGCGGTATGCGGGTGGGATGTGCTGCCCACTAGCTTTCAGCACTTGCTGGGATGGGGGAGTGGTGTGGGGAAGGGGTGTCTGAGTGGGTAGGGGAGTCCACTGGGCCACCAAGGATAACTCTTATTTCCATATGTCAATGTGATTGGGTTGGGGTGGGGTGGTGGGGTTCCACTAGACTACCAGGGATGTCTGGTGTAATATAAGGCATACGGGATTCGGGAAGGGAGGGGGGACACAGTCATAAACCAGGGATGGATGGGCCAGTTTATGGCATTACAGGGATACGGGTGGTGGGGGGGATGACACTCAACAACCATGGATGCCTGGGCAATATAATGGCATTACAGAGATATGGCAGGGGGGGGCACTAGGCTGTCAGGTGTCCATGGTTGGCACTACTGATCACAGCCCTTGCAGGGGGCTCAGCACATTCTGCCAGGTGCATCCCTGCAGGTTGCATGCAAATGGGGCCATAACAACATGTAAATGGCCCCATTGCACCTTGCATGTCTAATGGCCCCATTTGCATGTTTGTGGCTGTGAATGGCAACTGTGGGTGCAGCACATCTGGAGATGCACTGCCCCATTGGTTTCCCAGCCCAACCAGAGGGTTGCGATGGCACATATTGGGCTGGGTGCAACTGTGGTATTCACAGAGGGGATGCACCGGGAGCATCCCCTGGCTCAACTTCTATGAATACCACGGTTTGGGTATGGCGCATCTCATTTGTGCTGGGGCAGCTGAGATGCGCCATCTGCAAATGCTTTGTGAATCCTGCCCATAATGTTTTGGTTGGGGAAAAAATGCGACACACAAGGGGTGCCAGATCCCATTGTAGACAGGGAGGGGTTTTGGACAGGCGGGTGTAAGGTAAGAGTTAAACTGCGACAGGACGATTCAGGGATAAAACATCTCCCAAACTGTTTTTACCTAGGCAGAGACAAGTGGATCCTACTTTATCAAGGACAACCCCGCTCGTGTTACAAATGTGGGTCCAGCAGATATATCAGCAATAATTGTGAAGTACTTACATGTTTACAGTGTGGATCTGTAGGTCACTCAGGATTTCACTGTATCACCTCTCCTTTATGTCATTTTTGTATGATGAGGGAGGGCATTCTTTTCTTAACTGTCCTTGAGCCTCTCACAATACTGAGAACGCAGATTTTATAGAGCAGGATTTTTATATCAACAAAGCCACTACACAGGGGTCAGAGAGAGGCCCATGATCTCCCCCCAAACCCCAAACCAAAACCCCCTGAGGTGTCCACCACAGAACCAATAGCTATCACTTCTGCAGCATCCACCACCATTCCAGAGCAAAACCCTGTGCAACACCCTCCCAAGACTTCTGATGTACTAGTACTTCCTGATACAAGACCAGAAATGCCCCTCCCCGGACCAGGTCTTTCAGATAGTTACAAAAGGGATAGGGAACACAGCGGGGATAGTAACAGCTGCAGAAGAAACAATCTGTCTACAAAACAAATTTACACCCCTTCAGTGGGATAAGACAGAGATGGAGCAAGATTCAGATGCCCCCTCAGAGAACTCCTCACAGATGGGGGGAGTGACAAAAGGCTCCACCCAAGGAGAAGGGTAAAAAGTAAAAAAAAAAAGGATGGGGACAAGATTTAGCCTCAGAAAAAAAACAGACTAACCTTCCTCTAATGTAATGAAGTCTGACCTTTTTGTGGCCTCCCTCAACATTAATAGCGTTAAATCAGAAAAGACAAGATCATCCCCTTTTCATATTTCACAAACACAAAATATGATGTGGTGTTCTTTCAAGACACCCATTTGTCAACTTTACATGAAACCCAGCCAACCAGTGCAGACTGGTTATGGGGATCAACCTTCTGGTCTATAGGAGAGGACACTTGTAGTGGAGTAAGGATATGCTTGAATAATTTTCTTATTAAAGTCACAAGAGTCCTCGACATTGACTCAGGGAGAGCTATGTTAATTGATGCCTCTATAGACAGTCAAGATTTCAGATTTATCAATGTTTATGCTCCCCAGGAAAAAGCAGGGAGAGTTCAATTATTCTGTCTCCTACAACCCTATTTATTTACCGCTAAGGCCATATAGTAGTGTGTATATCTGTATGGCACTCCGCAATCCTTACTTATGGGTTAATGTTCACCTGATAGGCTGACGATGCACATGTGACTTTCAAACTTTTGGAGTCCTTCTCTGATCCCTGTCTTTCCAGAATCCTCAGTTTTTCATGTGCATCAAAGAAGGCTGCAGCACTCACCTCAGCTCCTACTCTACAGCTATGAGAATACAACTAAATAAGTAATTAATCCTTCCTTAGGAGGTAAACCTTGCTCAAGCCATTAGGTGCTTTACTTGTTCTATGAAACTATCATTCTATGTGTACTGCTTTTTTCTTGTATAACTGGATCATGCTGTTGTTCCTTTGTTATGAAACCAGATTAGACTGGTTTGTAAAATGCATTTGTGAAGATACAACTTGCTAGGTAGCACACTGGTTCTGCTGTTCCTTTGTTATGGAACTAGATCAGACTGTTCTGTTAAATGCCTTTAGGAAGATACAGTTACTATCTGGAACTCTAACTTTGCCATTTCTTTGTTGTGAAACTAGATCAGGTTGTTCTGTTAACCGAATTGTGAAGATACAGCTTGCTAGGAAGCACACTGATTCTGCTGTTCATTTGTTATGAAACTAGATCAGTCTGTTCTGTTAACTGCCTTTAGGAAAATACAGTTTGCTAGCTAGCATTGTCCCCCCCCCACCCTCTCCCATTCAGCCTCTCCTTCAGGCCACCAATGGACCCCGTGGCTCACTCACGCCTCTGCTTCCAGCCACCTCCACCACCACCGCACATTGCAGCCACACATGGGCGTAATCCAGTGTAACCCTTCACTGGGTGGGTCCCCTTCCTCCTCTGAGGGGAAAGACGCAAGTGCCAGTGGGGGCCGGCCAGTGCACTCCTTCATTGGCCCCCCTGGTTGCTGTTATGGTGGTCTTCTGGGGCTTGTTGGGGCTTCTGTAGCGGCCGGAGACTTGGCAGCCATCATCCAGTCGAGTGGGGAGCTTTTTCTCTTTTTCTCCCCGAGGATGTGGCTTACCCCATCATCAAGGCATACGCTGACGTCCACCATGCCCCCCAGTCAGGGGGCTTGATACACTGCTGTACTCCCGGCCTCTGCCAGGAGTCAGCAGGCACGAGACCGGATCCCCTCCCCTTCCCCCAGTAGAAGGTGAGCCGTCATTGGACTCTCAAGCTTTCTCCTTTAAGCTGGCCCTCTGGCATCCTGGGTCCATTCCCAAACCCGGGTCACCAGCGTCGCAAGCGGAAATCCAACCGCTGCGTCAACGTGCCAGTGTGCTATCTAGCATTCTAATTCTCTTCCTGTTCCTTTGTTATGGAACCAGATCAAGCTGGTTTGTGAACTGCCTTTGTGAAGTAGGTAGCACACAGATTCTGCTGTGCCTTTGTTATGAAACTAGGTCAGGCTGTTATGTTAACTGCCTTTAGAAAGATACAGTGGGCTTCTCCATTGCAGATCATGCTACGTGCAAAATGTCTTTACTGAGCTTTAACTTGCTCGGTTGAAGATCATGCTAAATGCCTTTATTGAGCTACAGCTTCCTGCCCAGTTATCTTAAATTATTTACCCACCTTCATGAAGCTACAGCTTCCTGTTTGGTGAACCTAAATTATCTATACACTGGTACTGCCATCTCCTCCCAATGCTGAGGTAGGCAGTTTTCTTGAACTAGCATTGAATGCTGGCTGCTTAAATTCCACTCTGGTGGTCATATTTTCTTTAGCCTGCTATGCCCTGTGACAAATGGCTATCCTGTTATGGTTATCCATAATGCAAGAGCCACATAACTTACTCTGACTGGTGGCTCCCAAGAGCCAGCTATGATCAGGTCGTGGGACTCCACTCCCTGGACATTGGTTCCACCTTGAGCACTAAATGCTAATGCTGTGCAGCTGTACTCCCTCAGAAAAATCACACTGGCATTAGCGCTGCTTCAGTGTAATCAATAACTATCTGGCAGCGCCCATCACTATGTCAGCTGGCAGTGTTGTTTTTTGGTTGGTTTTACATCTTCTTCCCATCCAGTTACAGGGCATGGAGGCCAATCCACCCCCCACTTGGCTATGTCTGTCCCTGCACTGTTCAACAGGGCATAACCCCCAGAACATCCGTGGCCCTTTTATACTAGCCTTTTTACATCTAGGGGTACTATTCCTCCCCGTGACTGCCCTAGTGGTTGACATCCCTTACAGCTTACAGCAACAAGTGGCATGGTCCTACCCTTGCCCTCAGACTTGGGGGGGTACTCAGAAGCATGAGCCACATTAAAATCATTGGTTACTACTTAGAGCCAGTGAGTTTAGGGACAGAGGTTGGCAATTCCAATCTATGTAGCCCCCCCCACCCTCCTCGCCTGTACCAGAGATCTAACAGATAATCAGTGGTAGGCCAAGGAAGAACAGAAGGAAGCAAGAAGAGCAGAACTTAGAAGTCCTATTTGCAGGAGACATACCTATGGCTCAGTGTGCAGCATTGAGTAGAGAGACTGGAAGTATCATGGTACAGAACTGACTTATGATGGGCTCCTTTAAATCTGAGCACTCAGGCTCTTGGGATTCCATAGTGACCCAGTTTTTCTCCTGCCCCACTTGGTGGGGATGGGCAGGCAGCATTTATGACAAAAGATCAGACACTGGATTGACTATCCTCAGGAGCTTATTGATTTACCCATTTCACTGTATGTACCTAGTTCCAAAAAATTGTGTCTTAAGCATTACTCCAATGGCTCAGCTGGTGTAGGCTTCAACACTTGGCTTAGCATGAATGAGTACCATCTCTTAGTGAGACAGATTGGGTGCTCTGTCCCTCGCCCAGTATATTAGGATTACAGTTTCTCTGTTAGGGTTTTTAGGGTTTTTCCTCATAAATACATGCTGTACAGTATCTACAAATGTTCAATATGGGCACCCCGCAGAACTCTTTCACACTTCAGTCACGCCCCGCCCTGAGTGGAAGTGGTGTCAGTGCCCATGCTGCCCCCACTTAGCAGCTGCAGTCAGAGTCTCACAGAATGCTCATTAACTCAAGATTCCTAGCATGCCATCCGAATGCCTCAGCTGGAATTCTGACGCTGGTGATCTGGGCATGGTGGTTCACCAGCTGCAACCCCTCTTTGAGACACTGCCTTCTATGGGCTTAACCATCTGTCATTACAAGTACAGAGCCAAGTAGCTTCTAGTGTTGTGGCAGATCTTCTGAACATTGTATATGGGTCATCCTGCATACTTAAGATAAATAGTTTGTGTGAACTGTAAGTGCAGAACTATATAGCCAATGATCTGGATGTACATAGTAATCTGGCAGAAATTAGAACTACAGTGTCAGACATGGTATAGCTTGCATAAAGAAGAAAAACAAATACGTGCTGGTGATATCACAGATCCATGCGGACATCTTCTCCTTATGATCTGGGCTGGGGCAAGAAAGACTAGATTTTTCTTAGAGGTTAGGGCTCTTTGAGGAGCAGTCTCACCCCCAGTGCTGCACGTCTGATATGGCTCTGACACCATCAGTGTCATCTTTCTTACCATAATCATCCCACCTAGAACTCAACCTTTCTGGACCACCCTTCTTCTTGGCTGAAGCACGGGGCTAACAACGTGTTTATGTGAAGACCCAGGCAGGTACTTAGACTAAGGAAGTGCAGATGCATCATATGTTGTGTATGTGCTATTCAGTCAAAGCCATGTTGGTAGGGGACTAAAATGTCACACGCACCATCCATTCCAACATGACAGCCTTTTCCTAAGGCAAGCATACCACATACAGCATATAAACGCAATTATACAGATCAAATAATCACGCTGCTGTGAGGAAGCAATAAGGGGGTGAAAACTCAGACGCTAGATGTATTTTGCTCATACCAGTTAATTTTAAAGAAATAACTTTTTTGAAGGTCTGTATGTACAGTACTTGCACATAATTTTGATATATGATCAGTCCTGTATTTTTACTTTTGTATTGTATTTCATGTCACTAATAAGGTCTTAGTTTTTTCTGTATTTGCATTTGTACTTACATGATACTGTTGTATTTTATTTCTGTTGTATTGTGTGTATGAGTGTCTTTGACTCTCACTGGGTCAAGCCTGTAAGAGGGCCATGTGGCCCAGTTGCTTTTTTACCCGGTCACCAAAATAAAAATGAAAATGAATGAAAATGAAACCGCATGACCCCAGAAGCTAATTTTAACAGTATTTTTGCAGCCATCTCAGCCTCACAAACAAATTGCTGGGGGAAGCAGCTTCTTGGTGTGTTCTATTACAGTATACATCTCCTAATGTAGAGGTGCTGACATTCTATTTCATGGACCCACAGACAATAATGCACTCTCAAGAAAAAAATGTGGGGCATATTCAACCCCTATTGGTTTGCCATATGTGCCTGTACGTAAACACCTACCCATACATACATACATACATAGTTATAGGTAAAGACACCTATCCATATATAGATTGATCGATCTATCTATCTACCTGGACATATAGCCTTACATATGGGAGCTGTCACACCCACCCTTTGCACCAGGGTGCAGCACTTGGTCCAGAAGGTCATTCAGGGTAACACACAGACCATAGGCAGTATGATCAGTCAGCTTTGAAGTCTTGAGTATGACGCACCATTTGATGGTGCACACACACACACACACACACGCCACTAACAGCAAAACACTACACATGTACTTTTACTGCTCTTCGCAGGGTGTAGAGAACCACTGGATATCACACACTATCATGAGTGCTACTCTTACCACCATCCATCCCTAGATAACAGACTAAGGCATTGGGAACGCGTGTGCAGCTCCTGCTAGCAGTCACACTGTGGCGTGCCATGGCTGACCTTGATCCATGCCATCTGCCTCTTGATAGTGCTGTACACCCTTGAGTGGGCCCTATATAGTGACCACACCACTGGGAAACCCACAGTCAGCCTTGGCCGGTGACCTCTTGGGGCCCCTACTACAGCGGCTCTTGGCAGTGACACAGACTCTCCTCCACATCACTTAATTAATCCAGATCATGGAAGAAGGGACAGGGGACCTTGCATAACATTAAATCCAGGAATGACATGCAGACCAAGTACAGCAACTCATTGCCTCTTACCTCTCTGCTTATGTTTATCACAATGTCTGCAAAGTAGTGGTCAAGAAAACTATAATTCACCAGGAATGACACGCAGGCCAAGAACAGCAGCTCATAATCACATATCCTCATACATCTCTGCTTATGGTTATCACACTGCCTGCAAAGTAGTGGTCAAGAGAACTATAATCCAGCATTTGCCCACAGCTTGGTGTCACAGTGTACTGGTCTTTTCCTAGTGGGCAGGGATCACTGGCTCTGATCCTGGCAGGGACTTATGCATCTAACACAGGCAATGCTATATCATTTTTACAGAGACTGCACTCTACCTTATGCACCTCAGTTCAGCCCTTATTACAGTGGCTACACTGTTTATACAGACATGCTTTACCAGGGGCTACAGTTCATTAGACTTATGCACGTCAGTCCTGTTTAGTAAGCATCTCAGTTCAGCCCCTATTGCAGCAGCTACACTGATCATACAGACCTGTCTCACCAGTGACCACAGTTCAATACTCTTATGAAGACAACACCAATCAAGTACTACTATCAACCCCATTTGCAGTGGCTACACTGTAATTATACCTTCATCGCAGTAGGCCCTGACTGTTTTGACCTGCCAGAAGACACACCATAGCACTACTACTAAAGCTCTTAGAGAATTAGTGTGACACAGATAGTGACACTACTTCCTTAACCAGCAGACTTTGGGGAACCTCTCATGATTTATCCAAACACATTACTGTGCACTACAGGGCAGACCCAAAGAGTCCAAAAGGGAAGCTTCCCACACAGGAAGTCCATTGAGCTCCTATCATCATAGTCCAGATATGACTTATCGAATGGACAAGCAAAACTAGGACTATAATCATATGGTACTTACCTGGCATACAGTTTAGCAAGACCTGAGTAGACAGTAGTGGTGCAGCTACTCTAAGTACCTACAGACGACTCCACAGATTGGGAGATCTCACATTTAGGCCACGTGCCAATGATCGCTCTCTCACATGGTCAGTGAACAGCCTTCAAACTATCAGTTTCTTTTTGATATGCAACAGCCCAAACAGAAGGCATCAGACAGCAAACTGCCATGAGAGCATCCAATATTCTAGACATCCACCAGATGACATAGGTGACACACCCCGGGTACACCAGCAAACACAACCATAACTTCGATTGTAGGGTCCCATGTAATCCATACTACAATGAGTCCTAGAACCAGCCCACAAACTCTACCCAAAGAGGGCAAAGAAAGTAGACAGGAATTAATGCAGACTCATATATGCACCACCTCTCAAGAGGCACTTAATAGTTATGGTCTGGAATTAGCTGGACCAGAAAGCATTCAGGTAGTGGTCATACAGGATCTGCCCCACCCCACTTTGATTCACTGCTTTTTTAGGAACCCATGAGTAAGGATTGTGGAGTGCCACAGAGAGATACACACTACAATGGTAGTTTACTCACCTGGTAAAGGTGATTGTAGTAGTATATCTCTACAGCACTCCAAGGCCCACCCTTTTGGCAGAACCACATGACCAAATATATAACCTTAACGCTAGTATGGAACCTGGGTCATTCACTCACTGGGTCTATAGATATGGACTGATTCTTCTTCTCCTGACTCTCTGCAGGCTCCACCAGTAGGGGATAATGCTGCTAACCCTGTTGTTGCTTGAATTTTCTTTGACAATTTCCTCATATGCTGCAGACTGACAAGACATTGAAAACTGACCTGGGCATCATAGGTCCCGTCCACACTAGGGATTTTAAAATGTTACTGGCGCCCTGTAACGTTTTAAAATTGGGAAACATAGTTCGCATCCACACTGGTAATGTTACTGTACCATGTTTCAAAACCATGTTTAAACCCTAATAAAATCAGGGTTTTAGCACTGTTTTGAAAACGTTGTAAGAGAAAAATGTTACATGTCACCACTGTGTACGAGTGACTGATCCGTGTTCCCTGCTGAAAATTTCGTCATGCATAGTGGGACGTAGATCATCCTCTTGCATGACCTGCTGGGCAAAGTGTGGAAAGTGTGTTTAAATATGCTTTCATTACAGGAAATGTGGATGGGCGAATAACCGTGTTAAAACACTATTTCCACAAGTTTGGACGCAGCACCATGGTAAGCAAGATAGCGATTTTAAAACCGTTACTGGAATTTTATCACAAGTGTGGACAGGGCCATAATGGCTCAGTGGTCTAAGGTACAGTGCCCAGGGCACAGTCTTTCCTAGAGGTGAGGGTTCACACTCCTATCTGACTATGTTTGTTTTACTTAACTACCTACAGTATCTATTTTTTCTGGGTGCATGAGCAAGGTTTTCTCCTCAAATTCCTTCATGAATAATGACACAGGTCTGGAAGACTTCTAACTGAAGATTCTGGAAGGACAGGGAGAAGAGGAGGACTCCAAAAGTTTGGAAGTCACACGTGCATCGTCAGCCTATCAGGTGAACATGAACCCATGAGTAAGGATTGTGGAGTGCCAGAGAGATATACTACTGCAATCACCTTTACCAGATGAGTAAACTACCATTCTTAGGTGGAGACATTAACTGCAGCAGAGTTAAGACAGACAGAAGTTTAAAAACAGGGAAAATAATCTGTGATGCAAACACCATTCCTAAGCACAATACACTTATTTCAGAGATCCCCTAAAACAAGAATAGATTATTGGTTCATATCCCCATATCTTCCAGTAGTTCACTCCACAGTACTACCGGTGGCTAACTTGGATCATGCCCTTCTAGAAGTAAAAATCTCCCATTCCCCAGAGGTGACCATTGGGAGAGGTAAATGGAGACTTAACACCACCTTGCTTGAAGACCCTGTAATATAGCAAGGAGTTCTTGACAGTATAACAGCTAGGAAATCTGTCTCCTTCCTATATGATTCTCCCATAGAATGATGGGAACAGACTAGAGCAAAGCAGACCTTACAGACTTTCTGAAAACAACAGGAAAGCTTTCAGGTAGTTATACAACCTCAAAATATGAAGAGCTTCATTTATACAAACATTTATACAAATTATTTTCTTTGCAGACAGAAACTAATCAGGATTTTTCCCCACAAATAAAATTAGTTAAACGAAGGATTTAGCCTCCTATCGATATGATAGAGGAAAATCCTTAGAATTTGAGCAACGTTTCAATACCAAAGGTCACCAAGACTAAGCAAACCCATATGAAGACTGCTCATACCAAAAAGAAAACAATTACCTCCCTACAAATGGAGAATGGGAGAATAGTTGGAAACACCAACATACTAACAGAAAATAGAATGTTACATCCATACCAATTTTGGAAATAGCTACCCAGGATCTGATAAAATCCAAGAGTGGCTTCAATCCTGTAAGCTTCCAAAACTTTCTCCTTCTGATAGTTTGTTATTGACCAGGCCAGTAACACCCAAGGAACTTGCCATTGGGATATCTCAAATCACAGTAGGCACAGCTCTAGGCCCAGATGGACTATGTCATGCCTTTTACAAGAAAAATGCCCCCTTAATGTTATCTGAACTGACAGCATTATACAATTATGTGCTAAATCAAGATCAACTACCACAAGATATGTACTCAGGCCGCCTTATTTTATTGCATAAAAGTGGCAGTAAAAAAGACTTACAAAATTGGAGGCCTATTTCCCTCCAAAACTCCGATTTCAAAATTCTAATCAAACTTTTGAGTAATAGACTCATTCAAGTTCTCTCATCCCTTGTCCACCCTACTCAGACATGCTCCTTCCCCAGGAGAAATATTTCTGACATCCTAATTCTTATCATGGAAATTTTGGAAAAAGGGAACAATGGAAAATTGAGAGGCTATCTATTAAATGTCAATCAAACCAAAGCATTTGATAAAGTATCTCACCACTGTTTATGGGCCTATTTAAGAGAGTATGGGTTCCCACAAGTATTTTCAGACTGGATTCAACTTTGTTACAGATATGCCCAGGTATCACTATATATTAATGGATGGATAAGGAACTCCTGTGACATTAAGGTCGGGGTTCTGCAAGGATGTCCCCTGAGCTCTGTCCTATACTTCCTGACACTAGACCCCATCATTAGGAAAATAAACTTACATTCAGATATTCAGGGCCTCTCTATCTCCAGCCAAGACACAGAAATCAAAACTTTAGCATAAGCTGATGATCTCTGCATCATTTTAGCAGATGAACATTCGGACTACCAGGTAGCACCAATATTTTTAGAATTTTCTGAGGTTGCCAGATCCCAGACCAACCTTAACAAAAGCCAGTGCATTCCTATAGGACTTACCTCACCGACCATCACTGACATAATAGGTATTCCCATTATCCACTCAGGTTGTAAGTTACACAGTATTATTTTGGATATCCAGACTCAGCCTATTATAATTGGCATTATACTAGCAACACAGCTTTAACAGAGTTGCACAATGGAACACGTGGAAGATGTGCAAAAAGAAATGGATGTATATGATTAGTCTTTTCCTAC
The DNA here is from genome assembly GCA_016271365.2 of Neoceratodus forsteri. Taxonomy (NCBI): domain Eukaryota; kingdom Metazoa; phylum Chordata; order Ceratodontiformes; family Ceratodontidae; genus Neoceratodus; species Neoceratodus forsteri. The sequence goes on from CM057456.1 coordinate 376,776,804, forward strand.
TCCCAATGTTTTTATGCTTAAGTTATGTCTATCCTCCACCAAAATTATTGGTAACCAGGCTTTTTAGCTGTTCTTTCCAGTGCATCTGGGGAATTGCCTAAACCCCATAAAAAAAGGTTTTATATTTAGACATGTCCCTTGATGGTTTAAAAATGATAAACCCAATTGTGTTCTACCATAATATTTTTTTTATATTCCTGAATTCAACCACTTATCACAGGCAATCTCTCAACATGGCACCATTGGGTGGCAGATCATATCTCCTTTCTCTTGGCAGCATGGGAAAAACAGGAATTATCTCTAAACAAGTGAAAATGGCTGATCTCCCCAAATGTACAAGGGACAGCATTGGTAAACTGAAATTTGGAAAGTTACCAAAACCATACTCTCTACTTATAACTGAAAACAGTTACAGTGTCCCAGTGGTGCTGAGGGTTGAGGCGCTGGATGCCACACCTCGCACTGTGCTGGTGACCTGTGTTTGGGAACGAGCTCAGGCCACCGTGGGTCAGCAGGGAGGAGATGGATTGAGTGTCTGACAGACTACTCTCCATCTCCGGGGAAGGGGAGACCAGTGGCTGCTGCACTTCTGACCCCTAGCAGAGGCCGCACTCCCGCAAGGGGAGAAAAATTGAAAAACAGTGGCAGCCAGGTTGTGTGGCTTGATGGCTGTCCACTAGTGTGCACCATCTCCACAGGCACCACCTGATCCGGATCCATGCCTGGTGGGGGAGTTGGGGGCTCCCTCACCTCCCTGCCATGGGGGGTAAGCCATGGGGGAGTACAAGGTGGTGGATCGAGAGGAGTTTGAAGAGGACAGATGGCAGCTGGAGTAGGTGACGAGGAGTAGAAGCAGACTGGGGGCCACAAGAAGAAAAAAAGTAAGTAAAGAAATAAATAAATAACTGAAAACAGTTTTATGAACACAAAGAAACAGAATACTACCTAGTATCTCCCAACTATTTAAACTCATTCAGATGTTGAAATACAGGCTTACCAAATATGCTTTCAGATAGCACTATCCACACCCCCAGCTGTGGGACATTGTTTGGTTATGTGCCCATGGCAAATTGCAAGTTAAGGATAACCTAAAACACAAAGACAGGACAGAAAGATTTTGCCCCAGCGACTCCTGCAGAAAACAACATGAAACAATGGACCATCTCTATTTTGAGTGTCCTTTCATAAAGCAGTTCTAGTCTTTAGTTTTAACAAACTGGAAACAGTTTCCAAACTATATACTAACCTCGGATGCCCTGTATTTAGGAATCTTTTTCCAAACTCACCATAACAGCAGCGCAATCAGAATAGTGATGGCTTGCATAAAATACAGCATCTGGCAAGCCAGATGCAGACTAACTTTACAACAAATAGTATGAACCTCTGCACAGGTGTAACAGTTCACACGGGACTATATTTTGAGTTTAAAAAAGCAAGAACAGAAAGCATTTTCACAACCCGTCTTTTCAGATAGATGGGATATGCTCACTTTTTTGACATGAGCCTACTCTCTCATGCAATAAAGCTGGGAGACATAAAGAATCTATAAGTGATCCCTATATGGAGGCACATAATATTTAAATAAACTGAAGTTTATTCCAGCAATAGAGGTTTTAGATAGTACCAGCCTTAGACAGACAGATGTTTCCTTTTCAATAATTGTTACTTGGTTTTTATTTTATGTTTATTCCTTTAGTTTTCAATACCTGATTGCAAATAGTTAATAAACAAATCCAACATTGTTTCATATTTGTTGTTACCTTAGATTGCTATGATGCTTAATAAGATACATACATAAATATATATATATATAAATATAAAAGACAAAGAACCTCTGTGCACAGACACTGAGGTAAGGGTTACCCCAAAGGGCATTTGGCTGGGAAGCCAAGTTTCAAGAAAATACAAAATCACACATGCCCACATAATGCAAAGCACCATGGGCTGCATATGCAAATCACCACAGAATGTTATGCTGGTTCAACTTTAAGCAGAATTGCATGGTGCCAAAAGGCTTCTCACACAGTTTGCAAAGGGTGCTAACAGATAACATAGACACGTGTTTCATCCTACCAAAACTCATCAGTATGCCTCGTCTGTTTGACACCCCAGTGGAATGGACCAGCTACCCTAAGACAGTGTGTCTTGGATATGTTGTGGTGAACCCATTAAAATAAAAAAAAAAACTATTTAAAAGACAAAGAACCTCTGTGCACAGACACTGAGGGAAGGGTTACCCCAAAGGGCATTTGGCTGGGAAGCCAAGTTTCAAGAAAATACAAAATCACACATGCCCACACAATGCAAAGCATCATGGGCTGCATATGCAAATCACCACTGTGTGTGTGTGTGTGTGTGTGTGTGTGTGTGTGTGTGTGTGTGTGTGTGATTTCTCTGTATAAATTTCTGAATAAAAACACCCCTACTCTTTTCGAGAAGTACCATGGGATATTTACTGTCCACTTAAACAACCACCAGAACATGCAGATGGGACCTCGGTTTAACATCTCATCCAAAAGACAGCACCTCAGGAGAGCAGTACCCCCCTCATGATGCACTACAGTGTCAGTATTGGGATTTACAATACATTCCAGGAGTGGGACTAGAACCCACAACCATCTGATCTGCCAGCCTCAGAGGCAAGTGTGCAATCTGCAGAGCTACTGACATTGCAAGTGGCGAGCTTGTGAACAGGAGAAAATAATTCTCATAAAGAACTTAAACCTTGGTGATGTACACTGGGTTACCAAATCTGCAAACACAAAAGCAGGAAAATATCTAATTGAATATACAGAACAATTGAATTTTATCCAAAATGTTTTAAATTCAACTAGAAGAAACAAAGTATTAAATATTATTCTAAGTTCATCTGATGTACAACTAATAAACTATGTTGCTGGGACTCCACTAGCCAATAGTGATCATAACAATGTCAGTTTTACAGTCAAGAATGAACACACACTCAAATCGGAATCACTGAAATATTTATATAAACAAACACTAACATAACAGCAACTGGTACAACTATTAAAGACATACATTGGAATATATTTGTTTGGAATTACACATTTAGCAAAATGAGTTTGAAAGATACATGGCTCTGTTTCAAAAATATTCTTAGAAATCTGTTATAAGGGGGTCACATGATGGCAGCCTAGAAGATAGCAGCTCCTGATTCCTGCTCCTCCACCATCGACATTTCTTTGGACTTTTGTCTGTATTTTACCCAAATGACCACCAGAATCCCCTTTTCCCCGAAGAGTGGACAACCTCAGGAGTGTGCTGCAGCTGGCGGAATATCAACATGATGGACAAAGATATGAAAACAGCCCTGCCATGCCATATGCCGCCTTCTACCTCCCAGAGAGAAAAGTAGGCCAAGAGAACCAGGCAGCAGGCTGGGAAATCTCCTTCCACCAATACCTTGAATGTTGCTCTCACAGAGGAGATGTTTCTCACTGAAATAAAGCCCCTTCAAGCCTCCCTTACCTTACTTACTGAAGAGCTTCAAAAACTCTGCTCCTAGGTGGACTCTTTAGCAACCTGAGTTTCAGATTGAGAGAGACAAATTTCTTCACTCGAGTCATGGAAGAGCAAGGCCGATACAGAGGTGGTCTCCCTCAGGCAGCAGCTATGGAAGGTCGAGGACAAGTTAAAAGAACTTGAGGGGCAAAGTCACCGCAATAACCTAATTATTTTCGGGCTCCCAGAACATAAAGAAGGAGCAAACCCGATACTTTTTGTACAAGGTGGCGGATCCATCTCCGAATGGACCCTCACATGTAATAGAGAGGGCCCATCAGTCTTTGCACCCTCTGCCACCTCAGGGCTCTCCTCCTCAGCCCATCATCTTTAAGCTACTCAACTTCCTTGATAAGCAGCATATCTTAACTGGCTTCGAGATGACAAGGAGGTACTATGGGAGAATCATCGATTGAGGTTTAAGCAAGATTTGCCTCCATTGGTTAGAGCTAAGCTCACCACCTTACACCCAGCTGTCTCTAAGCTGATTGCTGCGGGGAAGCCCTTCAGGGTGAGGTATCCTACAATCCTTCAGGTGAAACATGAGGGGTCCTGGCTTTCCATGGAGTCACCGGAGCAAGGTGCAGCAGACCTTCGCAAGCTATTCCCAGACTTGTTTAAATGAATATAACCTGGGGCTTGGACTATCAGAGCTGCCCACTCCAGCACTGCAGATGTAAGTTGTTTTTGATGTTTTCTACTGAATAAGTATGGGCACCCCTTTTATATTAACTATTTCTCCGGCAAGCTAGGAAGTCACACACTGACTATTCTCTTTTGCATAGCACTGTAGTACTGTTCAAACTGTCCTGCGAGTGGACTCTTTAAATCAGCTGGCAGATTTTAGTTCTTGAGCCCAGGATGGATTCAGATTATTGACCAGATCATTTTACTTTTATTGCCTGCAAACCTCTCAATCTCCAGCTAGCTTATGTTTGTGGTGTGTCAGCTATTTAACACCTTAGTGACACTCTTCTATATGAAGGACTGTTTATGGGGTCAGGTTTACTCCCAGCTTTGCAGCCTTTATTTTTTCCCTTGCAGTAAGAGCCTCTTCTAAATGGACCTTATGTAAGGATTGATCCACTTTAGAGATGCTTAGGGGACCTCCATAATATTAATCAGTTGCCCTTCTGAATGACTTTCCTTCGCACTGAGGTGCCCCCCTACTGCATTACCAGTATATCAGCCAGTAATTATCTTTGTAAAAGTTGAAAGTTTATTACTCTCCAGAGTTTTTGTCAGGATTTACTGAACAGGTTTACCGCTACCCAAGGATGGACCACCTGTCCTGGATAGAACCGTTGGCCTGCAGTCCCCTGGCCCTGTAAAACCGAAATCCTTATCATATATTATTGATTCACTTTACTCGTAACCAATTGACCATATGCTGTACCATTGCTTCTATTTCCCTGTAATATGTGCCCACTGTATTCCCTCATCTTGTCTTGCTGTTATTATGTGGTTGTGTCCTCAGTATTTCCCTCCTATATTGCCCATGCTGTCAACTTGTATATTGATATGTTGTCTTTGTACCATTATGTTGTACTCTCCCGGGTTGTTCCTGAAAATAGGCATAATACTTGTCTAGTGTACTTACTCGGTAAACAAAAGCTAAATAAATAAATAAAATGTGTAATCGTTTAATTGTTCTATAGTTTACCTAGTTGTCTTAGAGGTTCATTATGACTTTTAGAATACAATGTTATTTGACTGTTTGCATGTTTACATGTTCACATAATTACTGATTCTTCAATACATGGTGTTTGGGGTTTATTGATGGTGATGGGGAGGGAGAGGTAGTCTGGGAGGGCAGTTAATATGATTATCATCAAGGGCTTATCTATTTCTGGAGGACAGTCATTAGGAGTTGGGACAATAGTATTTTCTGTTCTTTCTGTAGTTTTTTGGGTAGCAATGATTTGGGGGGTTGTATATGATAGGTGGGGGAGGGGGAGGGAGTGGTATACTTGTCTGTAATCCACACTGATCCTCCACCATGGCTCTTGGGGGCCACCCCCTTTGCAAGACACTCAAAGTTACCCTATCATACTGGCCCTGTTTCAAACTGAGTGTTCCTATGTATCACTAGACTATGAGTGGCCCGTATAATTTTATAAGCTGGAACATTAAAGGTGCATGGGATAGGTGCAAGCATTCCATTGTGCTACGTCACTTGAGGCTCCTACGAGTGGGGTGGCCTGTCTACAGGAGATACATCTCCATAGGGAGGATGTCTCATTATTCTGTAGAGAGTGGGTGGGTCAAGCCTATGGTTCAGGAGTCTCCTCCAGACGGGGTGGGGTTATTATAGTAATAGCTAAGGAGATTCCCTTTTAGCTCACTTAAGAACTATGGGACCCCGCAGGGTGATATATCCTGGTAGAAGGGATCATTGGTGCCCAGCCAATTGTGATTGGTTCAGTTTATGGTCCCAATGTGGATTCACTGCAGTTTTATACCCAATCTCTTCCTCTCCTAACTTCCAACCCTCCTCTCCCTATCCTATGGGGGGGGGGTTGGAATCTAGTTCCCCAGTCCAATAATGACCGTTTGGATGCTAAAATGTCTAGTTTATCACCAGTGCAGCGAGCACTCTGGGATCTAATGGATGGACTGGGGTTAATGGATATATGGCGAGTCCTCAATCCTTTGGCTAGGCAATATTCTTACTATTCCCCACCCCACAAGACTTTCTCCAGGATAGACTATTTCTTGGTGAGTTCCTTATGCCTCTCAGGAATCCTTTCCTCTGATATTCACTCGATGGTTCTTTCTGACCATTCACTGGTTAGGGTCTCCTATTTGATGAGTCCGGGGCCACGCTGAGATACTTTGTGGTGTCTCAGTGTGCAGTTATTACAATTCTCTGACTCTTTATCTCATATCCATTAGTTCATCTTCAGCATCCTAGATTCCAATAGGAGCTCGCTGGAGAGCGTGGACACCCTGTGGAGTACCCTGAAATGTGCACACCGGGGGGGGTTCATTTGCCTTTCTGCAGTGAGAGCCTGCAATAGTAAACTGCTGCTTGAGAGTCTCTTGACTGATATTTGAGGCTTAGAACACATTTTGTTGTGCTCCTCTCTGGAAGGCAGATTGGACCAGACTGCATTCGCTGAGCACTCAGTATACGGACATCATGGTGCAGAAGGTCGAACTAGTTTTACACCACACCAAACTGAAATATCTGGATACTGGGGAAAAAGCAGGAAAGCTCCTTGCCCTCTGACTGTGTCAAATGGAGATCACAAAATTTATTTCCTGCCTCCGGCCTCATCCGTCCTCCCCAGTGATCACTGATACCAGAGAAATGGCGGCTGCATTTAGTCACTTTTTTCAAATATTATATTCGATTGACCCAGGTTCTGATCCTTTCTCAGAGGCTATCTTGGCACACCTAGACTTGGTTGATATTACTGTACTAACCCCAACTGTAGTGGAGCACTTGTGTACCCCATTACAGTGGCCGATGTTGAAAAGGCTATCAGGCAGTTGACGCACGACAAGGCACTGGGCCCAGATGGCCTCACTAGTAACTTCTACTCAGCCTGTGCCTAGCTAATAGCACCACTATTGCAGAAGTATTTAATTATTGGTATGAGCATGGCCTGCATGACTCGACCTTCCTTGAAGCCTTAGTTGCTCTGATACCAAAGCCCGGAAAGGATCCTTTGCTTGCTGAGCGTTACCACCCAATTTCCCCTCTTAAATTCAGATGTTAAAATTCTCTTCAAAATCTTGGCCCTTCGCTTAGCTCCTGTCATGGGAGAAGTTATAGGAGATGAGCAGATGGGATTCATGTCTTGTCGCTTCTCTGGAGATCACCTCAGAAAGCTATTACACTTAAATTCCACCTCCAGGGACAGCAGGTCCCCTATGGCCCTGATCTCCTTGGACACGGAAAAAGCCTTTGATCGGGTAGCTTGGAACTTCCTGTTTGCTACTTTATGCAAATTTGGTATCCCCCTGGATTTTATCAAGTGGATACAGATTTTATATTCCATCCCATCTGCCCGTATCCTTTGTAACGGCTGTCTTGCAGCTCCTTTCCCTCTACAGCAGGGCAACCAGCAGGGTTGCCCACTGTCCCCCTGCTATTTAATTTTTACCTGGAACCCCTAATTTGGGGGTTGTGCCATCCTGATATTTTACAAGAAATCCCAATAGAGGGTAAACGCTACACCTTGTCAGCATGCGCTGATGATTTGCTATTGCATCTAGAGAATCCCCATACTGCTATCTCACTATTACTTCAGGAGATTTCTGACTTCTCGAAGGTATCCTTTTACAAACTAAACCTCTCCAAAACTAAAGTTTTCCCTCTCAATAGTTTGCTTTGTAAGGGGGATATCCAGAGTTTAGGCCTCTCTTGGGAATCAAAAAGTTTAACCTACTTAGGGTTAAAAATTACTTGATCTTTCTCATCTATGGTCAGGAAGACTCTGACTAAACTAATAGATGTGCTTAAACTAGACCTAGACAGATGGTCTGCATTGCCGCTGTCTCTATAGGGATGAATAAACATTCTTAAAATGAATGTTTTGCCTCATTATTGTATCCCCTTGGGATGTTGGGCTTCTTTCTCTCTAAAGTTTGGTTTTCCCAAATACTCAACATCTTCTTGTGGAGGGCATCGACTATCCATAGAGCGTACATAAATTGACTGCCCCAAAGCACAGAGGCAGACTAGCTTTTCCGTTCATCTTCTTATACTATGGAGCCCAACATGCTAGCAAATTACTCCTCTGGGATACTAAGCATGACTTCACTGTTCCCAATTATTATAATCCAATATGGTTGGTCATTGAAAGGGACTTGGCGAGCAGGGCAGGCTGTTCCCTGGCCAGTCTGCTCTATTTGTGGCCCTCTCTAACCCCCCCCAAGCCCTGTGCTCTACCTATGTTGAATGGTCCATTAAAGCCTGGAATCAACTACAATTTCATTTGAATCTATCCTGGTCCAAGGCAAGCTCTCAACCTTTGTTTCGCAACCCTCATTTTAATATAAACCACCATCCTATTCTGCCCTCCTTCTGCCCACCAACTGAAAGATTGCATTCTGGCAGACTGGTTTCAGGATGAAAGTGTCGTCCCCTTCTTTTCCCTGCAATCTTGCTTTCAAGTTAAGGGTTCCGACTATTTCAAATTTCTTCAAATCAGAAGTGTTGTTCCCCGATTTCCTGGGCCCCAGACCCTGGCATCTTCCCCAGAATGAGGGGACTGAATCCCTTCAGAGTTTAGCTTGGAAGCCTCATGTGGTCTCTGCACTTTACAAACACTTCCAAACTATTGATCCCAGTTTGCTCACGGGAATATGTTATTACTGCATTCAAATGCTACACTTGACAAATGACAAGGCTTTCTGGAGGACTGCCTAGATTTACCTCTATAAGTATATTAAACAAGACCGTTTGCAACTAATGCAGTTTAAATTTATGCATAATTTATACTACACCCCTGAAAAGCTTCACAATATAGGCAGGGTCTCCTCCCCAGTATGTAATGGATGTCAGAAAACCCCAGGATCCCTCTTTCACCTTTTAAGGGATTGTCCCAAGATCTGACCCTTTTGGAGCCTCATCAGACAGGCTTTGGATCTCCTTTTGGGCCTTGATGACCTCCTTACTCCGGAGAGTTGTCTCTTGGCCATCTTCCCCCTTGTTACCCCCCATACTCAGGAAACCCATCTATCCATAATAGTGGCTGTTGCCAAACTGGTTATGCTCTAACACTGGAAAGATGCAGCCCCCTTCCCCCTCATTTTTTGGAGTGGCATCGGGAGATCTTACTGGCTCTCTAGTTGGAAAAACACATAGCCATTATGCATAAAAGACCACAGACTATCCGCATTATAAGGGAGTCACTCTATGCCTTATTATACTTGTGGGACACCTAACTCCTCATGAACCACTTTTTTGTTTCTGGTCAGCCACATTAATTGATAAGTGGTGGAAACTTGAGCCTGTCCTATTAGATTGTTCCCTGGAGAGTGGATTGCAGACAGGTTGGGAGATATTGGGGATGGGGGGGTAGGGTGGGAAGGGGTATTGCTAAATAGGTTTAGTCTTTCCATTTTTTATTGTACATAACAGAGCTTTGCCTATCTGTACCTTTCCCTTACATAGCAGCCCTTTGATTTTAGTCTGCTGTGTTAGTATATTGTTTGGTAGGATGGTTTTTACTTTTATTAAAATTAATAAAGTACACTAAATGTAAAAAAAATAAATCTGTTATGAACATGTACCTAAAATGAAAAATATAATAAAAAAGGATTAAAGCCATAATGGTTAAATAAAAAAGGTAAATCATTAATGAATAAAAAAAATCTAAATCACATAAATAAGTACCTGCATCAAAACACTAGTGCAGTCTGGGATGACGACAAAATTAACCTCCGAAATGTAAAAATGCAATCAAAAGTTCAAAAAGAGAAACAGAATATAAATTAGCAGCAAATGCCCCCAAAACATAAACAAGTCTATAGTTACATTAATTCATTACAAATGAATAAGAATAATACGGCTGGACCACTCACACGCTCTTAAGAAACCCTCACAAAACCCTTTGCCATGGCAAAAGCCTTTAATGACTACTTTTGTTCTATGTTTTCCCAACACAGATGTTACAAAGGGACATCCACTTCAGATTACTGGTCAAAATTTCAACACAAACAAAAGGAAATACTGTCACTCAAAGAATCACAACTATTAGGAATTCACTAGCTACAGAAATTATTACAAGGTTACTCAAAATCTGAATTTAAAAAAAGTCTTGATGATTACATTCTAAACAGAGGAATCCCAAAACACTTTCACTGAACACTGGAGGAGATGTTAGTAGGCTTACACCTCCTCAGATCCTGTTTCAGTTTAGTATGCCCCTTAGTACAGTACAAGTCACTGAAAATGGACACTGGATGGAAAGCCAATCGTCTCATTTAAATGGCCATCTCTTTAAAATGAAGTTGGTATTTTTACCTGAAATAATTCAGACAGTTTTTTTTGTGAATGCTCTTTTTTTTATATGATACTTTGTAAACTTAAACTTTATTTTTCAAAGTGCTTGTGCTTTGTGCTTTGTTTTATTTGTATTTTGTTTACTTCAGTGCAATTGTAGTGCTTAGTGAAGCCGATCTCTTCCTCAGCTCATCTTCTATTTTTGATGCTGCATTCAGAGTGTCTGGGGCAAAAAAAGAAGTCTGTCGTGTCAGCTGAAGAGGGTGATGCGAATGGAGTTGTACTGTAGCTGCAGCTGCTGAGTTTTCAGGCACTCTGAAGAAGCTGGTGATGTGGAACTGTTTCGATTTCCGGACAGCCTAATTCTGGATGGCTCTCTTGGTTTCAAATGCATGTTCCAGCTCTGTATTTGTCCCTTTCCTGTAACAGGCAGGTCAGTAAGCCCCAGAAATAGTTGGTCACATAGCTGTGGAGGATGCCGCAGATGGGGGCCAGCCGAGCAGAGATGGAAGCAACAAAAAAAGCCCTTGCAAAAACTGAATAGTGAACCAAATATGGCATGGGTAATTGGTAACAACTTGAAGGTAACCTTTTCCAGAGCTAAGAATCTAAAAGACTCATCTGCATAGCCATTACACAGCCCCTCTCCCCAAATACCTGGCTCCACCTTACATTATGTTTTATCTGAGTGTAGAACATGTCCCGTGTGACAGTTCCTTTCAGGATATGAACACAGACACCTCTATTAGAATCAACCATGCCATCAGCTGTGAAACATGTTTCATGGTGCATGCCATTTGGTCTCTGGTGGAAAATGTATGTAGAACGGAATGTTCAACAATTAAGAATCAGGATCCAAGAGCACATTAGAGCAATCTACAACGTGAACCTCAATAGCGCATTTGGTGCAGATTTTACTGAGTGCCACAATAAGCGATACAAGAAGGGTACAGTGTATGGGCATTGACCTCATCCCACCACTCCCTCAAGGGGATGAAGGAAAAAAGAACTGTTAAAAAAGAAAATTAGTGGATCTCCATTTCAAGATTCTTCATACAAGGGGCCTTAATGAATGTATTGATTTTACCTTCTTTAGTCACACAAATTACGCATTTTTTCTGATCAAACCTCTAATGTTGTTTTATTTATTTTATTTAAACATTTGTTGACCGGGATAGGCACAGTGAGCCAAGGCTCATTTCCAGGTGCGACCTGGGGGAAAGGGGAGTAGGAGTACATACAGTAATACAGAGAAAAAACAATTGTACAGGAATACACACAGTCTCAGCAGTAAGGGGAGTTAGAAGTACTGTGCTTACAAAAATACAGAGGAAATACATGTCTGCAAAATGACAATAGTTCAGGAATACACACAGTCCCAGCAGAGTTATAACACATCAGGTTCTTGGCAACAAATAGACACACTGGATTAACACTGGCAATAGAGTTTGCAGAGTATAGTAGGATAGCAGCAATAGGGTTAGCAAAGTATTGTGAGATACTTTCTATTGGCATGGGGTCATAATGTTGCAAGACATTGTGCCATAGCAATATACTGTGCTGCCAGTACAGCATGATATATTGCAAACAGCATAATTCTTTTTTTTTGTGGGGTGCTCTACCTCCTCACCTCCATTACGGGGGTCTGCACCCCAACCCCCACAACTAAAATAACAATCTCCGTGGGGGGGGGAGGGTCACACTTAACATTGCACAAAGTGCGAAAAAAAAAATTTCCATGCATCTGGGACCAGGAATCGAAACCTGGTCCCATTGCATTGCTTGCCTCCCTTGCTGCCTGTGGTTCATCCCATCGAGCCATGACAGCTGCTCAGCAGACCCCTCTTCCAGCAGGATTCTTATCCTGCACTGGGAAAAGTGAGAGGGTGCACTACCGCGCATACTTCCTTTCAGGGTTTTGCACCCTCTTGCTCTTACCAACTGCGCTGTTCCTACCTCATGGTCAATGTTGTGCGCTATAGAGCGTGCAACATTTTGACCCGGTAGGGTTTCTATACTATATGAATACTTTGTGGTCTATCCTTGTTCATTTTAGTATCTCATTTTATAGTTACACGGACTTAGTTGTGAACACCAGAAGATTTAGAAATGTCCCCCTTTTGTCCTCCTTTGTTCTTTGAGCCAGCCTCTTTTCTCCTTTTGGAAAAATCTATGGTACGCCCATAACTGAGTACAGTGTCTGGACACCAGGTGTGGGACTGCACATTCCGTGAGCATATTTTACTCTGTTTTCATACTTTTTGTTCACTTGGGCCCTGTGGTAAGATCCTATATGAGTACACATCTGCATATTTAATTATCTCTGGTACCTCTCCCAGCCATCTTTCCCACAATATGACTTTAGTCTTGCTACATTTTTGGTTTTATGCTTCTGTTTCAGGTGTTTGGATTCAGGAACTGGTCTGCATACAATGAATCAAAAGGACCCCTTTAAAAAACTGTTTTAATCACATATTATTGCACAAAAGAGGTATCTTGAGATATTTAAAAAAAAAAAATTTTGTATTGTGCTTTAAATAACAAGTACTGTATATAAAAGCCTTCCGAAACCTACTGTATGACTCAACCCCTTGACTAAGCACAGAATGACAAATAATGTTAGGGAGTTACATATTACTCTGTCACATTGGGGCCTGTGAAAGACAGTGGGCCAGGTACATGCTACAAGCACATACTTATTCATTGTCAGCCCACATCCCTGAATAGGTGTGCACTGAATGCGATTCATAAACACCGACTACCAGGCGGCAACCCCACCCCACATTAATGTAAGAGTGTGGTTGGAACAGAGAACATGGGTGGACTTCTAATAGATGCTTGTCCTGATGGCTGACTGGATTCCCCAATTCTTCACTGAATGGTGGATTGTGGGAACCATTGCCCCCAGTACCAATGAGGATCGGTGCACTATGGGTTGGTGCCTGCCAGTGGACCCCAGCCCCCACAGCATGTCAGGAAAGCTAGGGGCTGTACTATAGGGGTGGTCACTTACCCCACCTGGCTTTTATAAATGCCATCACAGCATAAGCTGTAATTATGCTGTCCCTGGGAAAACATTTAAACATCCTCTTGAACCTGCCTCAGAAGTTTCCATCAAAGATTGCATCACTTGTGATACCATGTTCATGGTATATGCCCTCTGGTGTCTGCACAAAAAACTACATTGGATGTGCTGTCCAGTCCCTTAAATGTAGACTCCAGGAACATGTTCACTCCATAGTTGATAAAAAACAAGATATCCCTGTTGACGTTCACTTCACTGAATTCCATAATTCTGATGCCTCTTAGTTGTGATTTATGGGTATTGAACATGTGCCACCACTGTCTAAAGGTGGCAATAGGACAGACAAAATATTACAGAGAGAGTTCTTCTGGATTTACACACTTCACAGTGTTAAACCTAGAGGACACAATGACTAATGGGATATCAAACCCTTTATTAAAAAGTCCAATAAATTGAATTACTGATTCACAAATCCAGACCATGCCCCTTTTTACTCTCTGTTTTAACTTTTGACTAAGTTAATTACTTGTCATGAGAATTCTTTGATTTATTTTGCTACGTCCCTCTGGATAGAAAAAGGTCTCCTCATGGTTACCCAAAAAATTGCACTTTGCAAGTTTTACTGTGGTAGTGCTGACATTTATTAAAGAAGATTTTTTAAGAGCCAAATTATAAAATATGTTTAGTTAAGCTTAGGATTTGAAAGCTTCTAAAACGGTCTGAAAACATTTAAAAGTTAAAAACTTTAAAAACTTCACAATTTATATCTGAACTTGTATACAATATGTGATGTGTTGCAATGTTTCTTTTCATTCTTTTTCCCTCTTCTTGACAGGATGGAGTGACTCAGTACTCACGTATCAAGGATTTAAAGCAGAATATATGCCTTGAAACATGCTGCCAAAATCCATGTGTGCCAGTCAGTTAAGCTGCCTCACTTTCCAGTACTGGTTTCTCCAGTTCAGTAAGACATTATATCTTAAATAATATAATGTTTAGTGCATTTAAATGTTAGTTGAAATTGCACAAACTAATTTAAATACTGAACAGGTGATTTCTGACACCAGTATGAAGTTTGTAACTTATTTTTTATGCATTGTTTTATATTCACAAAGAAGGTTGTCACTTTAATTGGTATTCGACACTCAGATTTTGCTAATGAAACACCAGGTGTATATTGTTAGCATCTGCATATAAAATAATGCTTTGCTTTGCTAACACCATGCCCCCTGATGAAAGGTTAGGTTACCCGAAGTGCCTGGGCAAGTTGTGGTTCTCCATACGTTTGACTGCACTTACCTTTGTAAATTGTGCAATAAAACCTGCAAAATATATCTGACAGAGTGCTGTGTTCTTTCAGCTGAGTGCAAAATCTTTTTTTGAAACCAGGTATGTGCTACAAGCATATACCTATTCAACGTCAGCCCACACCTCTGAACAGGTGTGCACTGCATGCGATTCATAAACACTGACTGCCAGGTGGCAACCCCACACCACGTTTATGTAGGAGGGTGGTTGGGACAGAGAATATAGGTGGACGTCCAATAGATGCTTGTCCTGATGGCTGACTGGATTCCCCTGTTCTGCACTGAGTGGTGGATTATGGGTACCAATGTCCCCAGTACCAATGAGGGTTTGTGCACTAGGGGTTGGTGCCTGCCAGTGGACCTCAGCCCCCACAGTATGTCAGGAAGGCTGGGGGCTGTACCATAGGGGTGGTCACTTACTTCACCTGGCTGCCATCTGCTGGATGCAGGGGTACCTAGTCTGTTAAAAGTGCTCAAAGATGATTCTTTGTCAGAGTGTAGATAAAAGTGTATCTGAAGGAAAACATAATCTGTTTAAAAAACTGTCTTTACCAACCCCTTTGTGTGAGGTCACCTAGCTCCTCCTCTATTTATGAAAAATCATACACCCAGGATATCTTATCATTTTAGAAGGAAAGTTAATTAAGGTTACATCAGGAGAAACTCCTTTCCCCATGTGACTTCCCCAATCAAGTCTGTAAATTTCCTTTCATCTATGAGCAGTATCCCCTCTTACACAGATATCAAAGCATTTATGATTTCGCACCAGTGTGCCAAACCTGGTTTCCTCCTTGAAACGTCATAAAATGGATACAGATTTTCCTCTTAGCAGTTAAAGCTATATTTAACTTAGAAAAACTGGAGATTCATGATTAAGGCCTGCTCTAGTCTATAATTAGCTTCTGGCATTCCAGGTCAACTCACATGCTGTCTCAGCATCTCTCATGAGAGACAGTCCATAACACATTTTTATATTACAAAAAATAATAGTGTACTCAGAACTGGCTGTCCGCGTGTCACAGGCAGCACCTCTTTTTACTGGGTCCACCTCACATGCATTTCTAACTAAACAGCTAGCACTGCTGTGACAGGTTATGGGAGCTGAATAAAGCACCAAATTAAAACTCTAACCTATGCTGCAGTTTTTGTTTTTCAGAGTCAGGAGCCACACATGAGGGTCAGGAACTGGAGACTGTTTGGGTGGGAAGGTGGGACCTCAAGCAGTGGGAAAGCAATCGGGACTGACAGGAAGCCATTTTTCATTTAAATGTGGATTGGACAGTTCGTTCAACAAGCATTTCTATCTAAACAGCTAGCACCACTATAAGGGGTAAGGGAGCTGAAAAAAGCACCACATTAAATCTCTAACCTGTGCTGTCTTTCTTTTCTTTCAGAGTCAGGAGCCACACAAGAGGGTCAGGAGCCAGAGACTGTTTGGGTGGGAAGGCAGGACCAAAAGCAGCAGGGGACCAATCAGAGCTGACCAGGAAGCTCTTACCAGCATAACACTCCATCCACCCATCATGTCCCATCATGCTCATGTCCCAGAGAATGAGTGGAACAGAGCAGAAGTGGAACAGGATTGACATCTTAGGAGTTGACAGACATCCGCAGACATCCATGAATTGCAGGGAACTCTGTCAGTCCACTAAGGTAAGGTAAAGTACCTGTACACTTGTTGCTGCCTGAGTAGGAGAGTACAGAAGAAGGTTAGGGAGAAACAGCAGGGACAAAATAGTTTATACAGACAGTAATTACCTGTTGTGTGGGAAGGGAGGAAACACTCAATCTAGGTTAAGCGTACAATGGGGTAAAGGTAAAGTTAATAGGAGGAAAACTAAAATCACCTGTAATGTGGGAAAAGAGGTAACACCCTATCTAGTGTAAGGGTACGTAGAGGATAATAGAAGCAAAAAGAGGAAAACTATAATAACCATATCTAGGGTGAAGATACAAAGGAGTTAAGCAAAACAAAAAAGAGGAAAATTAGAAACACCCTATCTAGGGTAAGAGTACAAAGTTATTTTCAGTTAACATAGTGAGCATAGGAACGGGAATGTTGGGAGTGGTACAGTGCAGTGGTTGTGGAGCAGCGGTTTTCAGAGAGACTTTCTGGAGGCAGAGGTGCTGCCCCATCTACAGGCACTTCTCCATACTAAGGGAGGGGATCACTAGACTCCGGGCAGAGCTGGCTAGGATTCGGATGACCTCTTCCCCCATCCTGGGGCCACCAAGCCTACCACTGCTACCCCAGAGGCTGAATGGCTTTGGGTGGGGTGGGCTCAGGAAGGGTGGGGGTGGCAAGTTGGGGGCACATTCCTCATCCTGTGCCACTATAAAACTTAATCACTCCTTTGGTGGGACAAGACCACCTGGAGGAGGCACCCATGGTAGTAGCCAGGGAGGATGTGAAGGTCCTCCATAGGGGAAGCCCCAAGTTGGGAGGTAGAGGACCCCAGGACAGAAGGAAGCAGCTTCTGGTGGGGGACTTGATCATCAGGGGGGTAGATTTGGGAACAAGAAGGGAGGGAGGGAAAGAGGAAGGTGAGCTATGTATGTGGTGCCTTGGCTTGGAGAGATGGAAAGCAGATTCTAAGGATAGGTAGAGCAGCAGGGCAGTAGTGGGAAACAGATGTCATCGTTCACCTGGGGACTAATGGTATGGCTAGGGAAATGGTTGGGATTGTGCAGGGGGATTTCAAGGAGCTGGACAGGGGTCTTATGTAGGTAGTGTTCTCAGTGGCTTTCACTGACATGCTTTCTGTCTATGACAGGGGGAGGATAGGGTTCTCCACACCAGGAGCTTCAACTCATGGTTGAAGGAATGGTGTGAAGAGGAGGGGTTCAGCCACATTGGGGACTGGGCCCAGCCTTGAGGGATAAGGCCCTATACAGGGGTGATGGCCTGCATCCATCTGGAAAGGAAACCGCAGTCCTCCATAAATGATTTTTCTTTTAATCATGAACCTTCATATTAAGAAATCTTAAATAATACAGAAAAACAAAAACAGAACAAAAACATCACAAAATTTACAAACCAACAATCAAGTAAGGCACTGGGGGTCTCATGAAAACAAAATACACTAAAGCAAATTATAAACATGTACAAAAAAACAGGATGAGATATATACCTATGCAATAAAGCTACATATAGAAGATACTGAATAAAGTTAATAACGTAAATACACAACTCACAAAATAGCACATGAAAGAAAGGGTCAAGGGGGGCTATCACAGGGGCAGAGATCCATAATACAGAACCTGACCTCTAAGAATTTCAGTAATTGGGGAGTTGCAGGGATGAGGAAGGAGCACTGAACATAAACATGAATGCAAAAAGGGGTCCCATTAACTGTAGTAAAGCTCTAGCTTACCTATAGTCACCACAGAAAGTCTTTTGAACAGGGCCAATTTAGAAAGGGCAGAGTACCAGGCACGAATCAGTGGAAGAAAAGAATTTTTCAATGCCATCAGCAGGAGGTGTTTAGCTTCCATTAATGCTGCCAACCCCCAGAGAGAAAAAGCACACTGCCCACAGGATCCTAGCGTGGGTCCAAGTGGAGGTCGAGAGGGCCTGAATAGACGCCCTCCCCCAACCCCCCAAGAGAAAAAGCACACTGCCCACAGGATCCTAGTGAGGGTCCACGCAGAGGTCGAGAGGGCCTGAACAGACGCCCTTCCCTACCCTCTCAAGAGAAAATGGTACGGCAATTGGAGCGCGGGCAGACAAAGCCACAGAACTCTGGCGCTTTTACTTTTTTGTAAGATTCCCATGCTATGAACTTCGTCTGTATACCTATGCAAGTGTACTTTAAGAACTAAAAGGGAATTAATGTAACTGTATTGCTTACTAGTCATCAAGTGTGCTTTAGAGCAAAAAGGGACTTAATAATATCTTACTACATTAATAGTTAGCGAGTGTGCTTTAAGAACAAAATAAGACCTTTTAAAGGAATCAGTTGAGCTGTACTTGTGACTGATCAGTCTGGCTAAATTATCTGTGTTTAAAGGAATCCGTTTTTGCTTTATTTTTAAGTGCATGTAACAGTGTGGTAACTCCGCCCCTACAACACACTATAATTCCTCTTACCTGCTTCTCCACAGCACACTGCCCACAGGATCCTAGCGAGGGTCCACACGGAAGTCGAGAGGGCCTAAACAGACACCCTCCCCCACCCCCCTGAGAGAAACAGGTATGGCAATTGGAGCGCAGGCAACAAAGCCACAGAACTCTGGCACTTTCAAAGTGGTGTAGGCCCCGCCGATGCTCTGTGTCTGCTCCCCAACGCCCCCACCGCCACCCTTGGTCGACACGGTCTTATATAGGGTTGCATCGAGAAATGCTATTGGCCGTGATCCAGAACCAATCAGACCACTTTACCATTAGCAGCCTATATAACTCACCACCAGAGGCAGCATTGCAATACCTTGACAAATGCTGTTTCCCCCTTACTTTACATTTCAATATTATGCCCTTTGGTCTCTGCTCCCTCTCCCTCCATCGCTCTCTTAATATCCCCTTCCCTGTATTACACCATCTATTCACATCTGCCTTCCAACACCAGGCATCATTCCTAATAACAGAGCAATAGCACTAAAATGCTTGCCCTACTCCTTGCCTCTGTTATCTTCCCCTAGGGATTCCCTAGTCCCTCACCAGTAACCTACCCCTGTGGCACCTCGGAGATGCTACACCAGCCTCCACCCACCCTTCCTGCCACTGTTAGTCCCATTTACCCCCTCCCTTGCCCATGACCTACCCATATTGCACCGCTACGACACAACACATGCTTCCACCCACCCTACCTGTCACGGTAACCCCACGTCACCCCTCTCCCTCTCACCACCCACCTGTCTCCTCACAACACCTCCTCTCGTGTTCCATTGCATTCCAATCCCACCTCACCCTTGTCTCCCTGACCATCTACCTCAACAAACAGAGAACACTAGCCATTCTCAGAATATTCACAATCCTACTCCTTATGTCAGGCAATATTCACCCTAACCCAGGCCCCATTTAAGTCAGCCCTGATGCCCCACGCAATGGGCTAACTATAGCCCCAATGAATATCTGCAACTTACCCAAAAATCTAACACAGCTACAATGCTGGGCCCAGCAACATCAACCAGATGTGCTAGCCCTCACTGAGTCCTGGCTGTCTAACAAGGTCCCAGACTCCTCCGTCGCACTCCCAGGCCTTACCATGTATAGAGCTGGTAGATCTGGCAAACAGGGAGGGGGTATGCCTTCTATGTCCGAGACTCTGCTATGCCAAAGCCTACCGTCTCCCTCTCTGACCCACAGTGCACAGGCCCTGACACTAAAGCTTACTCCAGACCCTACCAGAGCCCCTATAACCATTACGGTGGTGTACATCCCACCACGAAACCAAGCCTCAGCTTGTCAATCCCTAGCAGACTTTATCTCCAGCTTCCCACCCAAAACTGAGCACATTATTGTTGAAGACTTTAATGTGAATTGGTTATCTAGCTCAGCCACTGATATAAAAGACACCCTCTCAGCACTAGACCTAGCCCAATTAGTTAACCAACCAACCAGGGTTAACCCCAGAAATGATTCCAGCACACTAATCGACCTCTTACTCACCAAGCGACCCAATAGAATCACAAACCTAAATGTACTCCCTGACTCACTAAGCGACCACTCCCCAGTCCTATTCACCTGGTCTTGTCAGCTGCAACTACCCAAACCTTGCAGTTTTGTCCGGCGATGTCTCCTACCTGGTGGCCTTGCCAAATTAAAGAGAAATCTTACCCAGTGTGATTGGTCCCCCATCAGACATGCCCCTACCATAGATGTAGCCCTTGACTACTTCACCAGCACATTCAACAATGCCTGTGATACTTATGCCCCACTCACTAAGGTTCAAACTAAAAAAAGTAACGCCCCAGGGTAACACCAATGCTGCTCCAGCAACTAAAAAACCAGGATGACCTATGGTATAAAGCAGTTGCCTCTGGTGCGCAAACTGACAGAATTGCCTATAAAACGGCTCGCAACAAGTGTACCTGGGCTATTAGAACGGCTAGATCCAGCTACTACAAGTCTACCCTGGCCTCATCCTGGGGGAATGCTAGACTGTTCTGGGACAACCTAAAGGAACTGAATGGAAAGGCCAGAATGTCCCCCCCCCCAACTAAATGTAAACAACTGTATGCCTCTGACCCACTCACCATTGCTAACGGCCTAAATGCAGCTTTCTCAGATCTAAACACAGTTTTGCCTAACAACTTCTTTGACCCTACCCCCAAAACCCTGGAACCCTGCAATATCAACCCCCCTTCCACTTTAGGGTTATTACTATGAATGAAGCGAGTTTGTGCCTTAAAAAAGCTTTAGGGGGCTCAAACTATTGCAAAGATTCATTTGACTTGAAAATCCTTGCTATGGTACTGGACTCAGTGCTCTCCCCTTGACTGATCTCCTCAACCTCTCCCTATGCCTAGGGCAATTCACAAATGACTGGAAGGTGGCCATCATCACACCTATACTAAAGAGTGGGGACCCCACATTACCTAACAACTACAGGCCTATCTCCATATTCCATCCCCTCTCAAAAGCACTGGAAAAAATCGTTGCCACCCAACTCAAAGACTATCTAATTATGCACAACATCCTATGTAGAGAACAACATGGATTTAGAGCCAGACACAGCACAACCACTGCCCTCTTAAAATTCTCCAACTCACTACACAATGCCCAAGACAAAAAGCTGCTTGCAGGAGCTGTTTTCATTGACCTGTCGAAAGCGTTCGACACAGTCTCCCACTCACTGCTCCTAAATACTCTTTGCCACTCCGGCCTTTCCCCTGAACCCATCGCCTGGTTCACAAGTTACCTCACAGATAGGTCCCAATGTGTGAAGATTTACAGCACCCTCTCACCCCCTTTACCTGTCCGCTCAGGGGTTCCCCAAGGCTCCATCCTTGGCTCACTGCTATTTAACATCTTCCTGAGCACCCTGCCCAAATTCTGTCCATGTAACCATCTGCTCTATGCAGATGATACAGTAATGTGTGCCTACCACTCTGATCCCACTATCCTTCAGTCATCCCTCCAATTTGCTTTCAATTAAGTAGAAAACTGGTTCACGGACCACAGACTTGTGGTCAATATAAAAAAGACTAAATCTATGCTATTTTCACACCGGCAGAACAAAGACCACAAGG
Source organism: Neoceratodus forsteri (assembly GCA_016271365.2). Classification (NCBI taxonomy): domain Eukaryota; kingdom Metazoa; phylum Chordata; order Ceratodontiformes; family Ceratodontidae; genus Neoceratodus; species Neoceratodus forsteri. The sequence goes on from CM057456.1 coordinate 376,798,807, forward strand.
CCCAACTAATAATCCATTCCAAAGCCTTCCTCCCACTGGAACAGGTCTACACATATAAGTACCTGGGCATTACCTTTGATCCCAACCTTTCATTACACCTGCATATTAATAATCTTTCCGTGGCCATAAATATATGCGCAGGACGACTGTTTCGCCACAAAGCCTGCCTACCTCCAGAGGCCCTAAATATTGCAATTACCTCCTCAGTTCTCTCCCTTGTTGACTACGGACTAACCATCTACTCGGCCGCTGACCGCACGGCACTAGATAAAATTCATCTATCCATTAATAAAGCCTGTAGGCTCCTCACTGGAGTGGATAGGAGAACCCACTGCTGCATATTTTATGACCTTACAAAAGTCCTCACCCTAGACGAAAGAGTACACTACCAAACATGTCTCCTTGCTAAGAAAATCCAACTAGGCCTCACTCCCACGGGAATCTCAACCTCCCTCAGCATGGCTCATACCTCTGCAAACACCCGTGCAGCCAATAAATTAACGTGAGCTGTTCCCAGGGTCACTACCACCCTAGCACAATGGTCCTTTTCATACAGAGTGCCATTCTGGTACAATGCTCTCCCCCAGGACATCACCTCCATCCCCAGGCTAGGCCCCTTTAAGACAACCCTCAAAAAACACATAATCTCCACCCGCCATTGCCATTGTCCCCAGTAGAACTGGCCTATGGGCTGCATGATACTGGGTTAAATACACACTAATCCTACTGCTATTACAATGCACTAATGACAATGTTGGTAATCCAACTGCTCACTCCTTCTGCTAGCACATATTCTACCATCTTCTAACCAAATGGTTGCCAAAGTACACAAGCTCCCTCAAGGCTTGTCTAGCTTCTGTACCTTACTGTATAGGACTAGCAATTTTACACACCTTGCTGTGTACTTTGTACCTCGTCTCCTATTTTCACTGTAGTATTGTATACAGCCTGCTACTTGGAACTCACTGTTAACCCTTTCGGTATTTCTTTCCCTACCCCACTGTACTTTTCTGTTTAAAAGTTTGCCTCCTATTACATTGTGTACACTGACGTGGAGCCTTTGGAAATGAGTCTATAACTCAAAGGTTGTATCTGATATTCTCAATAAATAAATAAATAACAGCCAACATTGTAGTGAAGGAGACAGAGAGGAAATGCCAATAGGGAGTCCTAAAAGCACCAGGTCAGGATTGGATGCTATAGACATGCCTAAGACCCATGAACAATCTGATATTATAAAATGGGTTTAAAAAATTGCATAAGCTGATTGGTCAGACTGCTTTTTTAGCTGTGTGTAAATCTCACAACATACACATGGCTAAAATCCCAGCTGACCACTGCCTGCCCCTTAACATCCACGCAGTGTGTTCTCGGGGCATTCGAACATTCCCATGGTCAGAAACTGCCATTTGCTTCAAACAGTGAACTGACAACTGTAGCAGGTTCCTTAGAATCCCAAGTAAAGTTTGTTTCGTAAAATGGAAAATACCTCTTTTCAATTAATCATTGGTTCCCTGGACGAGTTTTTCTGCATAGCTGAAATCGGTATCTCCGATGAAGAATTTATCTCCGCAACCTCTACTGAGACCCGCAATGACCATAAACAGACAGCCACAATTGACGGGTCACAGTAGTTGCTGATACGGCAACAGAAGATAACTCAGAAGCCACACGACTAACAAACAATGAAGGAGAGGTATTTGAAGTCCTTCTTCCTGTACTGCCATATTCGCTCCTCCTTAGGGGTGACGTAACTGGTGATGCAGCGAGTAGCCCTCCCACAGATGCTCACCCAACAGCAGCTGTCCATATCAGGGGAATGCCTCCAGTAAATATGCAGGCTTCATCCGAAGTAAGGCCAGCTTGTCCCTCTGTAAGCAGAAACATTGGTTTAGATGTAAGAGGGACGTGACTGTGTACAGAAGATAAACATGCCCCCACTGTGTCATCCTTCAGTTCTTATCTTGTTTCTTTTTGGTTGCAAAAATAAAATTGCTCACCACCCCTAAAAAAGAAACCTGCAATTAGCAATGTCATTTTCTTTTTGTAGGACTGATTGTTGTTTGATGGTGACATTATGTATGACAAAGATGTTGCAAGGTTAAAGTTATACTGTGCAGCCTGTAGGGTTATTTTATGTCAGCATTTTTTTTCCTTGCGTACAATGAATTCTGCCCATGCTCAGCAGTTTAAAAGAGTTGTCAGTGTTTTTAAAAAATGCAAAATTCTGTGACTATCTGGCTGCCCGAACAAAACCGGACCATTTTTTCCACTGTTAGCAAAAGCGCTATGCCATGAGCCTTCTCTGCTCAGCTTTGCTGTTAAACTCGTCCACATATGCAATACGGTGTAAATAAACATTTTAGCAATATTCAGTATCCTGAATATAATGCAGTGGATGTGTTATCAAAACGATCGTGAGACAGTACTAAAATCGGGTGTGAAAGCTGAAGCCGTAACATAATGCATGCGCAGTTGCACAATGCAGCAGTGCATACTCTAGGTTACGGCTTCAGATTTCAAAGCTAGATTTTAGTACTTTTCTATGCTCATTTTGATTCCACAGCCACCTTATTATAGTTAGGAGACTAAATACTGCAAATATGTTTATTTACTCTATATTGCCGCAGAACCAAAACAAACATACAACAGACTACCACCAAAGGTGAGCATGTGTAACTCTCACAGCAACACACCCACTAATGTGCATAACTGCATTGCAAGGCAGGTGGGGATGTGTTGGTGTGAAATGTACTCACATCTCGGGTGGTTCACGGTATTCAACGTACTACACTGTGGCACACAACAGCATAGGCGTGTGTAAATCTCACAACACACACCCAGTCTTGTATTCTTAAAGAAAAAATGCATGTCAAGTATGTCTAGTAGTGAGACTAACACACACCTCAGGATATCCATTGAGCTCAAGTAACATGTAAATGTCACAACAACACCAACCCCCTACACCGTGCATTATTGCTAACATAAATCAAAACAGAGCATGTGTTGTTGTAAGATTTACACATGACTAGGGTGTGGTTTGGCATAAGGCCACAAGCCGAATGTCATAAACCATTTGATTCGAGTGTAATTCTCACATCACACCATACGCAGTGGATACGTGTTTAATTGTAAAATCCTCTTTTTTTTGGTTTTGTTTTGTTGTGGTGTGAGTAACTCATCAGATGAGCAGTAATAAAATAAATCAGAAATGCACATCAGGGGATTTGTTCTTGTGAGATTTTGACATATCTCAGGTGACACCATTTGTGGCATGTGTAAATCTCACAACAACACACCACGTGTAATGCAGTACTGCTTGTACAATACGAGACAGGTCTTGTGTTGTTGTAAGATTTGCACACACCTAGGGGATGATGTGGTAAGAAGCCGCAGATAAAGTGTCATAAACAGCCCGATTGACGTGTACATTCAACGTCAACACACAACCTGTCATGCATTAGTGACTAATTCTAAAACAATTTTATTATTGTTTATAATGTATGGGGAGCCCTTATTATTAACTGAAATCAAACAGATTACAACCTTGTTATGCCATTATTATGACATCTCTTTGTTGTTAACCCTTCTTGAGTATGTCACAGTGGTATAACAAAATGGAATGCTCACAACAATCAATGTTCCGTAAACTAATTCAATCCATGATTACACAATCTCGGCAGCCCATACACTATAAAATACAATGTATGGTCTTTGGTTAACATCAATGCTTTAAACACTTCTCGAGGTTCCCATGACATCTGTAAACCTCTTGAGCTGCACTCTCAAGGTTTACAATGATGCCATGGCAACCTCTCAAAGCGTTTAAAGCATGGTTATTAACCAAAGACCATACATTATCATTTATGTATGTTGATGTGCACAGCAAGAGAATATCATTGACTTAGTTATATTTCTATTCTTCATGCAGATCATTCCCACAGTAAATGCATTTCCACTGAATGAAAGCACTATAAAACCTCCCCCTGCGCCTGCAAACACAAATACAGAGAGCATTGTCACCCACCATTCAGATGTATTAGAAAGTGACCTAAGTGCATTAGAACGGAACAGATCCAGAAACAAATGATTTGATACCTTTTATTGGACCAACATGGATGTTACAGAAAAGAACAAAGTGCTTTAGCTTTCGAACCAACCAGGTCCTTCTTCAGAAGCTTTGTGGCAGTTTTTTCAAATATCCCATACTATTAACACCAGATTATATAGAAAAAGCAGAAATAATTCTCATTGGTTTAACATATACATTTAAAACATAATAGAAGATTACGTCAGAGAAGCTAATTAACACCAGTATGCCTTAAACTGAGGAGCCTCAGAAGGGCAAAGGTTATCAAGAATTCTCTACAGCCAGAGAGTTCTTGTCACATAAATTTTAAAATGTCTCAGTATGCCAAGAAAGCATTCTAGTGATAAAAAAAACCTTGGAGTGGCATTCTCCCTAATACATGTAAGATGAGCTTACAACTTACATTCCAATTGTCCTGGTATATTACCTGGTTGGTTCAAAAGCTAAAGCACTTTGTTCTTTTCTGTAATATCCATGTTGGACCAATAAAAGGTATCAAATCATTTGTTTCTGGATCTGTTTTTTAAAAGGACCAATACGGCACCTACAACATTTTTTTAGAACGGAACAGAAATGAGAAGACCAGAATGAGACAAACAAAATGGGCAATTACTGTCTTCACAGGATGGGCAAAAGAAAAAACATAAACATTGATTTCCACAACACACCAGTGACAACACTGAATGACACTCAGACAATTTTATGGCACTGTTCTAAACAGCCACGGAGAGCCATACAGACTTAACACCTTTGTAAGTCTATGTGCAGGGCTGAATTGTTTTCTTAATGACCCACCGCTATGTCGCTCCATTAATTTAATGCAAGATATGGCTATTTCCACTGCAAATAATGTATTCAAAGGATGCATTAAAACAATGAGAAGACAAGGGAAGGACAAAACCTCACATCATCCACCTATCTTCAGCAGCGATCTGGAAACCTTGTGCAAGTCTCCTGCATTGAATCCAAACAGTGATTCAAGACTTGTAAATGAAGTATGGTTCGATCTCAGCTACATTTAGCCTGCTGTGGCAATGAAGGAGTCTGAACACTAACACCACATTCATTTGAAGTTAATGCAGATAAAAATGGCCTCAGATACATAACAAAAAGTTTCAATGAACTCACTAAAAATCACCCTACCATGAACGACTCTTAAAAGAATGACCTTCATGGGTATATGTTGGAAATACCTGGAAACCCTCTCTGCCCTGTTACTAGTTTGATAAAATACCCCTCAGAACTACCCCCAGACTGTATGTCCCTATTCTGTCACCCTATAAAGCTTACACAGGAAATACTAGATAAGCAGCCAACTTGGTATTCACGTGAACCAATGGGGGTGAATTATTTGCAAGGTGTGCTACCTCGAATCTGCACACAAGCAGGACTACCAAAGAAGTATTCTAACCACTGCCTATGAGCAACTGCAGTCACACTATTAGCGAAGGCAGCCTTGAATCAAAATAAATAATGTCTGTCACAGGGCAGAAAGCGGAATCCTCACTTGGAAGCTACTACAGACCAGACATAGAGGAGAGGTGCATATGGAGCATGGTACTATCTGGAATTGACCCTACTCAACCAGTAACAACAGTCAGAAGGAAGCCTCAGTCATCAGCCACCTGTACAGTCACATCAGACCAGGACAACACAAGAAATGACAAAGCAAGTAGCAATACAAAAACCGAACAACCATTAATGCCATACCTCAGTAACGTCATAGTCCACGGAAACATAAACTTCCAGGTCATAAACAACTAATTTTAAAAATGGACTGACAGTAAAATCGACAAGATATTTCCTAACTTAATTGTCATTAGCTTTCTCTAACAAATATTATGTGTAGTCATTTTAGCACTATTTCCATTATTTTTCCAAAAGTTACAGTTTTTTTCTAAACAATCAAATGTTTCTTTTGCCGTTAAAAAAAAAATGTTATGAAACTGAAAGTGTATGCAGCTTTAAAATTTCTACCCACATATACATTTTCTCATCTGTGTTTTGATTTTCAGTAATGTCTTTGTATGGTACTGGGATTATTTATTTCATTGGCGGATGAAACTATTCTGTACTCCTATAGTTTGGTGGATGACCAAACTACAGGAGTGGTCAGAAACATGGCAGCTGGGGTTCAATACCAAGAACTGCAAGGTACTGTACTTCAGAGGAAGGAACCAGGGGAGCAGCTATCAGCTGGGAGGGGTGCAACTGGAAAGTATAGAGGAAGAAAAGGATCTGGGGGTGGTTATGACAGGCAGCATGAACAACTCTGCTCAGTGCAGGAAGGCGGCAGCAAAGGCCAATAGAATGCTGGGGTGTATAGTGAGGGGAATCTCCTCCAGGAGTAGGGAGGTGATTGTTCCCCTATACAGGTCCCTGTTCTGGCCTCACCTGGAATACTGTGTGCAGTACTGGTGCCAGTTCCTGAAGAAGGATATCAGATCGTTGGAGGGGGTGCAACGTAGGGTAACGAGGATGATCAATTGATTGGAGGGAAAGTTCTACAACGATAGATTGAACGAGCTGAATACGTACTCCCTGGAGGAGAGGAGGGATGGGGGGGATATGATTGAAACCTTTAAGCACCTGAAGGGGATAAATAAGATTAATACAGAAGGGATCCTCCAGCTTAGAAGAGGGAGGGATATGAGAGGTCATTAGCTACGTTTGGAAGGGGGAAGATTCAGGAGGGAAATCAGGAGACATTTTTTCTCAGACAGGGTGGTGGACAGGTGGAATACTCTACCAGAGGAGGTGATTTCCTGTATAATGGTGGGTAGCTTTAAGAGGGCGTGGGACAGGGTAAGGGGGAGTTAAGATGAAGAGGGGGAGGAGGGAGGGGTAACTGCAAGTTGAGGGGCTAGCTGCACATTTGAAAAGACTCGATAGACTGTATAGGCTTGGTTCTGCTGGCATTTTCATATGTTCATATGAACAAAATACTAAAACCCATTAAAGATGCAGAAAATATTGATTTATTAGCAATTAGTGCATTATTGTTTAAGTACAGTACACCACCAGTTCATGAGATTGGGGCAACTCCAAATAATGTGGAGAAGTCCACACGATGACTGGGAACACCTCCAGCACTTTAAGTCCGATGACAGCACCATGATGTGCAAAACCTGAGGTGTCTTGTACCACCTGTGTAGAGTCTTAAGTGACTCTTAGTATCTTGCAGGGCCTTGTATGGCATTGTGACCCCCGGGGTCCAGAGGTCATGCAGAGTGTGTTTGCCTAGATGGCACTCTATTTTTTCCTTACCTTTATCCAGGATAGGTGGGAGGGTATCCCTTAGTATAGAATAGGTCCTACCCATCCAGGCCTGAGTACTAGCAGCACTAGCAGCAGAGAAAAGTTGTTGTAACCAAGACCACCAGGACTGCTGAAGAAGTTTTTTTTATCAAAGGTCTGAATAGAGGAACAAACCTCAGTAGATTATTCAAATTTCACTCTGATGAACATTTAAACTAGCTGAGTGGGATGGCAGAAGAAATTAGGGAGGCCTAAAATACTCCCCCCTCCCAAACTGAAACAGAGAGTAGGGAGGACTCAAGGGGCGGTAAATCCCCCAGGGTCCAAAATAAAGAAAAAAAGCAGAGTGGTAGAAACGAAAGAGGACCATAACATGAGTTGTAAAAAGAAAGGGCAAAAGGAAGAAAAGGGGGGTTCTAGGGTAGCAGGCAGAGTGGTAACAAAGAGGGGAAAGCCATGTGTGCAAACACAAGAAGTCTAGGAAATATAATTGTGGACCTAGAGGCCATCATGGCAGAAGCAGACCTGGATATCATAGTCATTACTGAGTTGTGGTACACAGGAAATCATGACTGGGACATGACCATACCGGGATATTCTCAATTCAGGAAAGATAGGGTGGGAAGGAATGAAGGAGGGGTGGTGCTGTATGTGTGGGAGGGTATCAAAGTGATGGACACTTAGGGAATCCAGGGGGAATGTAGGAGTTGTAGGTACTGTGGGTCACCATAGAGATGGGAAACAGAGCCACTGAGACGGATTTTCAAAGGTCAGGGAATGATGCACAGTACTTGTGTCTAAAAGAAATGACGCAAGGAGTGGGATGCATCAAAACATGCATAAGTGCCAGTTTTCTAGCAGTGCTTGAATCAAAAACAGGTTTGCATGTGCCGGGCTAACTTGTGCCATGCTTGTGTCGAAAAAATGCCTGCGCCATGTTGGAAGGGATGCCTGCGTTACAGAAATGATGCACCATCCCCTTGTTTGGGAATGTAGGTCATGTCCTTGTGCCTAAGATGTATGCTGCCTTTAGACCAGCCAGAGCTGGTGTAACTGACACTGGAGCATATAAAGGAGAGGTTACATCCTGCAGAGGTTTGGTTTTAGAGCCAAAATGTCCCTGCAGGACTAGTGTAGAGAATTTTGGAAGCTGAAAATGCCACTGTCTAGACCATTTCATCCGTTGTATCTGTTTACTCATTCTCGCCCCATAAATCATCTTTTTGACTCGGCTTGAGTCGTTCTCACTCCCTGCATCATCTTTTATATACTAAGCTTGAGTCAGTCAACCCCATGCATTTTTGACACAGCTTGTGTCATTCTCTCCTCATGCGTCATTTTTTTTTTAACTCAGATAGCTTTTATTGGTAATACAAATTATATCCAATTGCTTGGGTATAGAACAATTAGTCAATAACACATCCACATCTTGTTCTGTTTTACATGGAGCCAACTGAAACCAATAAAAATGTAGGTTATTTGTTTTCTTTACTGTCTCTCTTATTCTCTACCAAGGGTAATTCAGAATTAAAGAAGGAACAATGATATCCTACTGCGAAATATCCAGGATTTGGAAGGGTGGAAACAGTCTTATGCAGTGGTATCCATGTTCATGTCTTTTGATCCATGTTTTTCATAAAGTACAAAGAAAACAACAAAAAAAATAAAATAAAAACGTTGGCTATTATTCCATAAATCCGGCTGGCCACACTTGTGGCTATGCCTGAAAACATTGTCACATACTAATGAAGATAAAAAAATAAACCACATATGATTATCTGTGTAACTATATAACTTATTCAACTATTTGACACACTCTCTTTTCTCCTTTTCACAGGTGTTTGCCCACTTAATGGCCACAATCTATGCACCCTAGTATTTTCTATCCAGCTTTGAAATTATTTGCTTCATACTTTACTGTATATCTTCTCTCCTCTTCTCTCCTTCTGCCTCTGCCCCACTCCTATGCCCCACCTCTCTATCCCTCCTCCCCTCTCCAGGATTCTCTCCATGTCAACCAAGGACGCTAGATCTCTCCAAACCCCTCCTTCTCAAGATGGACCGCAAAGGTGATATTTTCTATCCTCTCCAGTTCATCTACCCTCACAACCCATTGCCCCAGTGTTGGGGGATCTGGTTTGAGACACATGGCAGTGACACATTTCAGAGCTACCACCCTAAGGGTCTGACCAGTTCAACTTGCTTTCTTTTTTTGTTGGAAAGGGTTGGGAGGCCCAATACCATATCTAGGAAGGAAAAGAATAAAGAGAGGGTTAACATTTGTTCTATTACTTTATGAATCTGTGTCCGAAAATGTGATGACTTAGGGCATCCCCAAAAAATATGATAGCGTGTCGCTCTCTGTGAGCCACATACGTGCCAACATGCCTGAGAAGCCTGGGGGAAAAAGTGTTTGGTGATCACTGGGGTTCTGAAGAAGCGGGTTATGATTTTCCAATTAAATTCCCTCCAAACTGAGGAGGATGTTACCTGCCATCCAAGTTTAAACCTATGGGCCCATTCTGTCTGAGATATTGTTTCCCCACTCTCCGTCGCCCATCTAATTCTGATTTCCTCTAAGATAAGTGGGTTAATGGGGGCAGCAATACCCTATATAGCATTGATATATAATTTAGTTTGTTTCTGATCCTTATAGAATCCCACCAATAGTCCTCCAGGGTTGTCTTATCTCTGCAAATCCTCTGGAGGTTGTCTTTTGTATTGATAAAGTGCCTAACTTGTAGGTATCAAAAGAAGTCCTCTCTCCAAAGGGAAAATCTCTCCTGGAGAGTGGCAAAGGTGTGGCCACGTCCTCCGTCTAAAAACTGAGAGAACACAGTGAGGCCCTTACTTTCCCAGAACTGATAACCTAAATCTATCTTTGCTAGAATGAAGTTTCTTTCATGTTGAATGAGTGAGAGAGGGCCTATAGTGTTTGGTGGGCCCGTCACCCTTTGCATTTTATTTATTATTGTTAGAGTGCTTCACCCACGGATTGGAGCTGGTGGACCAAACATGAGAGTTAATTGTACTTGTCGGAAGGGGCCATAGCCTCTCATCTTTTTTTTTTTCTTATAATCTTTTTATTATTTTCTTTTATGTCAACAGACATACAATACACAAACAATCATACATGTATGTTGCTATTGATACTTACAACAGACGCATAACTATAACAGACACATAAATAGATGCACTTTCATATGATTATTCCTACATCCAACAATCCTGCTCTATACAATTGATTCCCAAGAGCTCATTTATAATATTGAAGGAAAGAGCAAGACAAGCCAACATCTAAATTAATTGTCAAATCTATATACTACAGATGCCAACACACATCTCCCTCGGATATATCCATCCTCAGGCGCTCCAAGGGGGGTGAGGGGGTGGACACCCATCCAGTCAGTCCCCATCTACCTAGACCAGTCCCTCACATAGGGTGGTCATCTCTTGCATTTCAAGTGTAGAAAGAAATGGCACCCATTCCCCATAAAATGCCTCTGATCTGTTCGCCAGTATCAAAGATAGCCGTTCCAATGCCAAATTTTGCAATATTAACTGGCGCCACTGCTGGGTGGTAGGTACGGCATTGTTAACCAACGTATTCTGGATGCAATGCCTAGCCATCACCATAAGAATCCTGATCCAATGTGGCATTGCCTCCCAATCCTCCACCCCATCCGCATTTAGGCCAAATAGCCCTTTGATAGGGTCCAACTGGATGGGAGTCCCCACCATCAGCTCCACCTCTTTAAATACCTTTCCCCAAAAAGATTTCAGAACTGGACAACCCCAAAAACAGTGCATATATGTCCCTACTTCTCTCTTGCATCTCCCACACAGCGGAGAAACAGATGAACAGGCCCTGTGCACCACTGCTGGAGGATAATATAACCTGTGCAGAAACTTAAAATATGCTTCTTTAAACCTGTTACAAATCAACAGGCCCATATGTCCCGACAATAACTTTTGCCAACTCTCATGAGAGATTTCCCTCCCAGATCTCTACTCCACTGTTGTTTTACCTTCTAGGTATAATCTGGCCACCTATTTCCCAATCTTGCAGCTTCCCAATAAACCCCTTGGGGGTCCCTCTATGCTCCCAACATCACTAGTTCTACCAGTCCCACCCTGTCCCCGACTTCTCTCTCTCTCTTTTACCCATGAACGCTTTCACCTGGAGGCATCGAAACACCTGCTGCCCCTGTAAGCTCAGATTCTTTTTAATATCCTCTAACGGAAGCAACATCCCCCTTCCAATCATACTACCCACACATTTTATCTCCCTCTTTTCCCACTCCCTAAATCCTCTAGCCTCTAACCCGGGTAAGAAAAATGGATTCCTCGACACCGGAATAAGTATAGTTTCCCCTTTAATTTTCCCTCTCTCCTTCTTTAACATCTCCCAAGCATCCAAGGTCATTCCCACCAATGGGTTCCGGCCCCCCTGACTTCTATATGCCAATGGTCCCTTACTGTGCAGGTAGGCCGATAACTGCCCCATGCATCCCTCCTGCTCCAACGTCACCCAACTTGCTACCTCTGGCCTGAATACCCAATTCGCTATATACCTCTGCTGGATGGAAAAATAGTAATTTAGTAGATCAGGGAAATTGAGACCTCCCTTAGCCACCCCCGCCTTAAGACTTTGGAGCCGCATTCTTGGCCTTTTCCTTCTCCATATAAACTGAGCAAATACCTTTTCCAATTTATCTACGTCCCTCCGTGTGATTCGCATAGGTAGCATCTGCATAGGATACATCATTCTAGGCAGGACATTCATTTTAATACGCTTATCCTACTTCAACCAAGATATTGGCAACTGCATCCACCTTCTGAGGTCTGATTCTATTGTTTTGCTCAAGGGAACATAGTTCAAGTCATACAAAGAACCTATTGTTCTTCCCACATTGATACCAAGGTACTTAATACTTGCAGATTTACATTGTATACCCCATTGTTTGTCATCTATTTCCTGTTTGGGGAAGCATAACATTTCTGATTTGTTCAAATTTATTTTATAGCTGGAGAACTCCAAAAAGCTCTCCACCAATTGCAGAAGTGACGTCAAGTAAACCTCCGGTTCCCTCAGGAACACCAACATATCATCTGCATATAATGTGACCTTGTGTTCAGTGTTGTCCATCCCTCTCACCCCCCCGAACCCCTCGACACTGCCTAATCGCCAATGGTTCCAACGCTAAGGCAAATAATAGTAGCGAAAGCGGGCAGCCCTGCCTGGTTCCCCTTTCCAGTTTAAAAGGAGCCATAGGGGTTCCATTAACTATAACACTGGCCCGTGGGGAGCAGTACATTGCTCTGACCCACCGTACGTATAGGTCACCCAGACTAAACCAGTCTAAAACCTCAAAGAGGTACTCCCACTCTACCCTGTCAAAAGCCTTTTCAGCATCCATTAATATGACATACAGGTATTTTTTTTTTGAAATTTAAGTTTATTTGGTTTTAACAGCAAATAAAACATCAACAAAACAAAACAATCCAAAAAAGTACACAAGGATTAGCTAAGTAAGCAGTACAACCAAAATACCCACTCCCCCCCCCACCCAGAAAAACCACCCCACACACCCACCCAGACCCCAGACCCACCCCACACCCATCCCAGCCACCCAAAGACAGATAAGTCACATAATCTTCAACAGACGAAAACCCATCCATCCAACCCCTACCCCCCACCCCACTGGGCCAACAAACAAAAAAATAAGATTAAGTCTGGATAACACAGCATGCTATAATAAAATATCAAGACATTGGTATCATAGATAACATGATAGCATAGAAATCAAAGTATAACAAATGACTTAGCATACAAAGGGACTGGAGGAATCGGGTCACAGAATTATACTATTAAAGCAGACATAAGGCCTGGAGCTTACCCCATCTCTTGCGAAACAGGTCCATACGACCTTTAAAACTCGCAATCAACCTCTCTGACTGAAGATACAATACTACCTCCTTCAACCAGTCGGCAAAGGATAGGACCAATTGATCCGTCCAATGTCTTAGGACCAGCTTCTTGACCGCCATGGACACCAAAGCCATATGATATCGACGCTCAACGCTATCTACACGGGAAAATTCGCCCAAAACACATATCTCAGGACAAAAAAACCCAGTCAGACCCAGAAGAGGATCAAGGTTCTCCCGGACCAGGGACCACAACGGAGCAACTTTAGGACAGTCCCAGAAGATATGAATTAAATTACCTTCTCCCTGTAGGCACCTAAAGCACTTCGAATGGGAGACCTTCTTAAGCTGAGAGAGAGTTTAACAGGGGTATAATAAAGGTTATTCACAATATAATATTGTGTTAACCGCAACCTGTCCTGGGTATACTATCTATGCAGATCCTTCCATATACCAGACCAGTCCGGGGAAATATCGTGAAGAAGGTGTGTCCAAATCCTCGGACCTTCAACGGTCTCTTGAGAACTATAGTTCAAAAGATAAGAATAAATCAACGAAATAGGATGAGATTGGGAGGCAAGATTAATAATGTCAGAAAGGAAAGGATGAGCAACCGATTCACCTAAAGTAGTACCGAATTTGCTACCGATTAAATGCCTAAGCTGATAAACCTTGAAAACCCCTCTACTAGGTATACCAAATTTCCCCAAAATATCACCTGAGGAGAGAAGTGAGTCTTGGCTGAACAAATGCTCAACTCTGGCCTCCCTAATTTGTGGGAGCCACTCCGGCGTAATCCAAGAGCTGCCCAACCTAATGTTAGGGTTAAGGACCACCGGTTGTCCCAGGTCCAAAGCACTAGAGGTATGAAAAAACTTTAGGCATTGTGCCGACATACAGGTATGTTTTCCCCACATCCTGACCCCCCTTCCAGACCACATTGAGTAATCTACGTACATTATGATACGAAAACCTTCCCTTAATAAACCCAGTCTGGTCTGGGTGAACCAACGACGGCAGGTATTCCTCCAACCTCAGAGCTAACGGTTTGGTCAGAATCTTAAGATCACAATTCAGCAGGGCAATTGGCCTATATGAGGCACAATCCAAGGGATCCCTACCCCCCTTTGGGACCAGGCATATCGTGGCATCATAACATGTTTCTGGGAGACACGGTACTTCCTGCCCCTCTTCCACCTTGAAAACCTCACTTAGCGTCTCTGCCATCGGGCTCGCTAGCGCCTTATAAAATTCTATAGGATATCCGTCCGGCCCACTCGCTTTCTCCACCTGGAGCCTTCCAATCACTTTTAGTATTTCTCCCTTTGTCAGGGGTTGGCCCAAACATTTTCTTTGCTCCTCCATGAGACTAGGTAGGTTAATCTTATCCAAAAACCCTGCATACTCTGTTTCTTCCCTGCCTCCTCCGCCCTATACAGGTGAGCATAAAATCCCTGGAACCGCTCTCTCATCTGCTTCTCCCCTCTCTGTACCCTGCCCTCCTTATCCTTAATCCCTGTTAACTTAACCAGGCATCCTCCCCCCTTCATTAATCTTACCAACAGTGGGCCTGGTTTATTGGCCCATTCAAACACCTGTCTCTTACAACAGAACCAAGAGGTTTGAGCCTCCCCCCTTACCAGGGAATTTAATGCCTCTCTTGTGACCATCAACAAATGCTCCACTTGCCCTCTCTCTCCCCCAGCAACCCGCTTTTCCAACTCCTTTAACTGCCTCTTCAGCCCTTGCCTTTTGTCCCGTCTCTCCTTAATTTTGGCCATGTATGCTATTATAGAGCCTCTAATAAAAGATTTTCCTGCATCCCAATAAATTGCCCCATCCACCTCTGTTCCCCCATTAGTCTCCCTGTATAATTCCCACTGCGTTTTCAAGTATTCCCGAAAATCCTTACATTGAAGCATATATGTAGGGAACTTCCACTGCGGTCTTATATCTCTTTCCTCCTGCTTATGGAATCTACCCACCACCATAGCATGATCCGATATGTGAATGGGGATATGCGAAATGTCTATAACCCTTCCATGTCAAGCCCTAGGTATCAGGATATAATCTAACCTCGTCCATGTTCTATGCGGGTTGGAATAAAACGTATATTCCAGAGCCCCCGGATATGCCATTCGCCAGCTATCTACTAGGTCCAACTCTGACATCCCAACCCTCCACTGAACCACTGCCTCTGGTGTTCGCCCTTTACCCTCTGAGTGGTCCAACACGGGATCTGAAGTACTATTGAGGTCTCCTCCCAGAATTAGACTTGGGAATTGCTCTCTGGTAATCAGGTCCAATAACCTCGGGAAGAACTGCGGATCATACTGGGCCGGGGCATACACATTCTCCAATGTAATTAACTCCTCATAAAGCTTTCCTATCAAAAATATGTATCTACCCTCCCTACTATCCTTTACAATTCGATGGATCTCTAGTGGCAGGTTCTTATTCACAAGGATGGCCACCCCTCTCTTACGGGACAAGTAAGAGGATGCAAAGCATCTACCCACCCAACCCCACGCCAGCTTTGCGTGTTCTGCATCTGTCAGGTGCGTTTCTTGCAACAACGCAATCTGCATCCCCTTTTTTCGCAGCGCAGCCAACAGCATGGTGCGTTTAATCAGGTTTGCAATCCCCTTCACGTTCCAAGAAACTACCACCATTTCCTGCTTATTAGTCATCTAATTATGGCATATGTTCCCCATGTCCATCCATTTACTTTCCCTATGTTCTCTCTCCAATCCCCCACTCCTCTTGTCCCATCATTGCCTTCCCATCCACAGGCCCCTGTTAACCTTCATTTTGTATGAAATGCATTTGTCAACAAATAGTATAAAAAACAGTTAAACAGTTCAACTGTATACACAATAACAAGAACAGTATTCCCTCTGTAAGGTCTTTTCTGACACCTTCTTTTTCCTCCTTTTTGCCCTCCCTCCATTCCCATCTTTAGTTTCCCTTTAAAACACTCTGTTCTATACCAAATTTCTTCCCCCCTTTTTGACACTAATTGCAAAATCTGCATAAGTGTCCACCATAAACCCCAAACATAGACAAGTGCCCCACCGCCCTGCCTGCGAGCAACTCCCAGCTTATCGACCTGTTTCATTCAGTCGCAGCATTGTGAAGCTATGTCATCTCACAATGGAGAGCGGCCGAAAAACATGAAGGAGGTCGAACAAGAGCAGACTGGCAAGCAGCCATCACCCCACCTTCAGAATTCTTTTCTTCCCAGTATTCGGCAAACATCCCCCCAAGGCCACCAGAAAGAGCCCCCAATTCGCATTTGTATTCATTCCATAATCATCACAGCTCATCCCTCTCTCCTTCTGCCCATTCCCATCTATTTGCAGTACCACCCAGACAGTGTGGCATTGTCAATCCCTTTGAAATTCTTTTCCTTCCCGCATTCACCAAACACCTTTCCCGAGGCCCTCGGGAAGATCCCCCCCCCATTCATGCTCACTCCATATTCATTGTGGTCTATTATTCTCCCCTTCTGCCCATTCCCAACTATTTGCAGTACCCCACAAACAGAGTGGCGCCTTCAGCCTCTTCAGTGTTGTTTGACTGCATCCCCAACATGGCTGCAAATATTTCACTGGCACAGATCTGACACATTCTCTCCTGTGCCATCAGATCTCCCTCTTATCCCCCCACAGGTCCTCTCAGTACTTGCCATCATGCCCCCAAAGTTCTGATTACCCATTTTACATGTTCCTCTCAGTGTAACCTTCCCCACGAGGCCTGGCCACTGCTCAGTGCTCTGTGCCATTTCCCCTCCTCCATCTTCTGCCAGACAGAGCCTCCCGGTTCACTCGTTCGCTGCTCCAATCGCCATCTCTCTCACATTACTAAAAGGAAGAAGAAGTGGAGAAAAAGCAAAACACATTTCCCCTGTCCCTCCCCCAATGCATCCTTATGTCTCTGGGAGTCTCATAATTTCCCTGAATTGTCCAGCACTGCGTGTCTTTCATAATCCCTTGCAACTCACTGGTCTCAGCTTCACCCATTCATCTTCTTCTGCAGCTCTGCGACGGATTGCTCAGCCTTACACAGTTCCCAAAAAGAATAAGTAGCTTCTTCGTGCTTTATTTTCAGTACCGCTGGGTACACCATAAAGTTCTCAATTTTAAAAATTCCGTAGCTGGGCCATCAGTCCATTAAAGGCCTTCTTTCTCTGTAACAGCCTCATCAAGTAGTCCTTGGAAATATATAGGCGCATGCCATGGTATTCCAACATTCCTGCTTCTCGATATGCTCTGAGGGTTGCCTCTCTATCTTGATATGAATGAAAGCGAATAATAACTTGTCATGGGGGCATCCCCTCTGGAGGCCTGGGCATTACAGCGCGATGCACCCTTTCCGACTTAAATTTCCCGTTTTTTGGCTGCTGCCCCAGCAACTCTTGCAAAGTCTTTGCACAAAAACTCAGCACATCACCCTTTTCCACTCCTTCTGGCTACCCTCTGTGCCTTAAATTTAACCTTCTGTAGTAATTTTCCTGATAGTCCATTGCATCTTTCAACCCTTCCAACTCCTTTTGCAAGCGCATTACTTGGCTCGGCACTTCCCCTGTATCATCTTCCAGTTGTGATATTCTCTCCTCAGCCTCTGCAATCCTGTTCATATGGGCAGCTTGCTGCTCTAATATTTCTTGCAGCTTAAGATCTATCTTGCCTCAAGCTTAAGTAATCTGGGTTCTAAGGCCACTATCACTTGGCCCATCACCTTGCGGCCCAGGGCTCCAATTTCAGCTGCTGACAACGAGATTACCCCCATGCTTTCACCCACAGTGGAGGCCGCAGGGGTTGCCACTTTCTTGCCAGCCTTTCCAGCTTGCCTCTGGCTTTTCCCACCTCCTGCCACCAAATATTCCTCCATTCTTCCTTCCAACATGTGCTGCACCTGTAAAATTTCCCATAACAGGTTGATTTTTTAATTAATTTTACTTTTAATTGCCCGTAGAGACAGAGCGACGCAAAGGCACGTCTATTCTCTCAGCCGCTCATTAGCACCCCCCAGCCTCTCATCTTTTAATGATTCTGCCACCAAGTGTTACCAAACCGAGTCAACTCTCCGCTTGGCCCAAGTGCACAATTGCGCCCCCTTGGCCGCTAAGTTTTAGTAATGTAAGTGAGGTAAGCCAAGGCCTCCTTCCCTGGAGTGCTGTAAAATATTTAGTGAGATTCTGGGGCGCTTCCCATCTCATATAAATTTCAAAATGGATTTATTTAGTTTGTTCCAGAAAGATATAGGGACACTAATGGGAAGGGTTTGAAATAAGAACAATAATCTTAGGAGTATATTCATCTTGATTGTATGAACTCTCCCATACAAGGCAAGGGGGAGTAATTTCCAATGGGCCAGATCAGCTTGCAGGGTATTAAACAATCTATCATAACTGTTCTGGAAGAGTCTGGATATGTTAGCAGATATTTGTACCCCAAGATATCTGAAAGTATCCCCTTTTGCCCAGGCAAAAGGGAAACCTTCCCTAAACTCCCTTGTTGGTGTGCCACTCAACACCATGGCCTCTGATTTTGAGATGTTTATCTTATATCCAGCCATAGTTCCAAATTCCCATAGAGTGTCTAACAGGTGGGGCAATGAATGCTGGGGATCCCTCAGAAAAAAACAGCAAGTCATCTGCATACAGGGCAACCTTTTGTTCCGTCCCTCCCACCTCAACCCCTCTAATTTCTGGGTTATTACTAATCCAAATAGCTAGAGGCTCCAGGGTAAGAGCAAAAAGCAGGGGTGAAAGGGGTCATCCTTGTCTGGTGCCCCTCCTTAGGGCTATGCGGTTAGAGAGGTGCCCATTAAGCTTAACCCGAGCCTCTGGTTTCCGGTAGATCGCTGAAATGGCCGAAGTAAATTTATCTCCCAGTCCAAATTTGGACAGCGTGGAGGACATAAATGTCCAGTCCACCCTGTCAAAGGCTTTTCCCATGTCCATACTAATGGCTATTTGAAATATATTGGAGAGGTGTTGAGCGGAAAGAATATTAAGCAACCTTCTTATATTATCCTGCAGAAAACATCCCAGAATGAAACCTGTTTGGTTATGATGTACTAACCTGGCTATACAGGTTTGAATTCTATCTGCCAGAATACCTGTAAATATCTTCATGTCCACAGGGAGTAGGGATACGGGGTGGTACAAACTACAAAGCTCCACATCTTTTTCTGGCTTAGGGATTGCCGACATCTGTGCTAAGTTCCAAGAGGGAAGGAACCTGTCCCTGATCTGTAAGGATCTCATTGTAGTTTGCCAGTAGGGAATCTGCTATGCTTGGGTGACATTCTTTAAAGAACTCTGCTGAAAAGCCATCTAGGCCAGTGGCTTTACCATTTTTAAGATGCTTAATCTTGATTAACACTTCATGTTTGGTAATGGGGGAATTTAACATTATTTTGGCAGATTAATCTTGTGTGGGGATCTCCAATGAGTCTAGGAAGCATTGTATCTTAGCTTGGTAGTCATGGGGGACTGTCGTATCATACAGTTCTTGATAAAACTTGGCGAACTGTTTCACTATGTTCATTGGGGAAGTAATAGTGGGTGTGCCTCCTCCCTCCTTTATTCGTACTACCGCTCTGCTTGCCCTTTCTTTACGTAGCTGCCACGCCAATAATCTCCCTGATTTATTCCCGTTTTCGTAAAACTTTTGCCTTGCAAATCATATCTGGCCCTCCGCCTGTATGTCCAAAAATTTGTTCAGTTCCTTTCTAGTCTGATCAAGCTCCCTCTTGGTGTTATCATCTGGCCTATCCTGGTGACATGATTCCAGTTCAGCGATTTTGTTCTAACTGCACTCTTTTATGTGCTCTCTCCCTTTTGACTTTGGCTGAGTGTTTGATGATTTCCCCTCTCAAGCAGCATTTCATAGCATCCCATCTAGTACTTTCTCTCGTGTCTTCCCTGGGGTTCTCCTGCTCATACCTATGTGTTGTACTGCGTATCATTTCCTTGAAATCCTCCCTGGTAAGAAAGCTGGTATTTAGCTTCCAACAAAATTCTGCTGGAGCCATCGCCATGGAGAGACCAAGGGTGATTAGTACATGTCAGAGAGGGCTATGTATCCTATCTCACAGGTATTCACTTTCAGGATCCAGTTAGTGGACACAAGAAAATAATAAAGTCTGGAATACCTCTTATGGCAGGGAGAATAGTATGTAAAGTCCCTGCCTCTCAGATGGAGAAATCTCCAGCTTTCTGTTAGGCCCATCTCCTGATTCAGTCTTTTAATGAGTCTGCCTGTTCCCGTGGTGTCTCCCTGACCTCTCCCAGACAGTCTTCCCCCAAGTGAATCACCACATTAAAATCTCCCCCTATTACAATAAGGCTATAAGCATCTATAACACTTTCCTTAATCACTTTTTGTAAGAAAGGTATACGGGATGACTCTTCATTTGGGGCATACAGACTCACCAATGTACAGTTCTGCCCCCTATCTGTACCCTGTATTTGGATATACCTGCCCTCAGGATCCATTCTAACTTTTGTGATCTGTAGGGGAGCATCCCTTTGGACCAAGATAGCAACTCCCCTCCTATGTGGGGCTGCCTTGTAGTGTGATGAGAACACCTGCCCCACCCACGATCTCCTCAATTTGAGATGCTCCTGTGCTGTTAGATGGGTCTCTTGTAGAAAGGCCATTGTGGCTTTCTTCCTTTGGAAGTCCTGCAGTATCTTAGCTCTCTTAGCTGGATTGTTAATTCCTCTCACATTGAGGGATGCCTCTATAAAATCAGCCATTTTCACTCCAGGGGGCCAGGTGGTCATATTTTTGGGGAGAGTCTGAGTTGTGTGTCATCAATTCTTACAAACATACAAATACTGTAACATTATAACCATGAACCATGAAACATTGAACTTTAACCTTGGATTATTAAACATTTTTCCTTTTATAACTAAAAACTCTTCAAGGTGTATATGCCCTTTTTTCCAGTTTGTTGACTCTTTGAGATGTGGTCGATTCATCCACTACAATTGGGTTCTCAACCCGGCATAGACCTCCACGTAGCTGACTGGCCAGAAGGGCAGGTACCAAGTCTTGCACTAGTGGTTGCAGGGGTCTTTAGTTAGGATAGAGATCTCCCCTAGCTGAAATTTTACTCCACCGCTACTGAGTATTCAACTTTCTGTGACCCCATCCCATCCCTTTCAGTTGTACAATCTCAGGGGCAGGAGAGGCAGCGCCCACCCCCAATCAGGACAGAGGGTCCCCCAGGGTGACCCAGGCAGCTGAGCCCTCCCTAGTCATATCTAATTTCAGCAATGGTTTACTGTTTTCTCTTACTTTGATGGCTGCTCGACATCTAAGCCAAAGGAGGATCGTTCTATGCCTCAGCTACCAAAATGGCAAATTGCTGAAAGTCTCGGGGTCACTCCAACCTCTTCTACTCCAGTACATTGCCAATTGAAGTAATGTTCTTCATCAGTGGCAATCCCCAGTTGGGGTACCAACCTAAACTCCAGAACCTTTACTTTCTTTCTGTCTATTTACATAAATTTGCTATTATAATATAATATATAGGGGTCTTCCACCAGTGTCCACTTCACTGATAAACATTCTAGTTGCTGTACCCCCTTTCTATTTTGATGTTGGAATATTCCCCCTTCATAGCCTTCCTTAACTTCCGTTGGCTGAAACCTCCACACAGTCCTCCCCCAGAGCCTTATGCCGGGTCTTGAAGCCACCAGGCCAAACCCCAGAGCCCCTCCCCCTGACACGGGAGTCACAGGCACCAGCCCTCTACCCCCTAGAACTGTCCTTTTTGTTTGCTCCAAGCCTTCCCCGGGTCACAAAAAGAGATAATTATTATTGTAGACTTTTTCCCCACCTGTTAATTTGAAAAAATATGAAAGTCCCAGAATCAACTGGGCAAGCATAAGATCCCCCCCCCATCACTCTCAACTGAAATCAATCAGTCTGAGCTAGACCACATCAAAAGTCTTCCCTTGAGGTTGCATTTACAGTGATAGTAAGCCAGTCCTTCTCACTCTGTGTTTCTTCAGGCTGGTCTGCTGTTAGTGGATCCCCATGCCACTTCAGAAGCAGAATCCCCTAGAATCAACTTGGGATCACGACCCTCGGGAGGTTGTAGTTCCTTATGCAGTCAGACCTTGTCCCACACATCAGAGTTGTCTGAGTCGTCCCGCTGACCTGATCTTTTCATTCCTGTTGTTTGCCAGGATCGCTCTGCCACTCGCGCCCTCTGCTGGCTTATGAAATTTTTTGGAATGGAGACATCAAGCAACTGGAGGAACTTTGTTGCTGTTGTCAGGTCAAGAAACCTTTTTTGACCATTTTCGGTGGCATTCTTAGTTTGGCTGAAAACTCGATGTAAGCTTTAACCCCCTTCACCTGCAATGCATGAACTATTGCCAGCACTTTTCGCCATTCTGCCAACAATTTAGGGGTAGGATCTTGTTCAAAAAACAGATGAGTGTCCCCAAAAAGTATTTCTTTCCTTCCCTAGGCAAGTCGGAGGATTTTCTCCTTCACTCGAAAATCAAGGAAGGCGAGCACCATTGGCCGAGGCCATACTTTTGGGTCTTTTGGCCAGGGCACTAGGGAACGGTGAGCCCTGATTATGTTAAGGGACTTGTCTGCTGGCCAATTAAGTATTTCCCTCAAAAAAGACTCCATAAATGCTGGTATCAGAGGGGTTTCAGTTCCCTCTGGTAGACCATGTATGCAGATGTTATTCTGCCTATTTCTGTTTTCTAGCTCCTCCTGCCTCCTTTCTAATTGCTGCTCCCACCAAAGAAGGTCTAGTAGGGCTGAATGTACGACTGTCTCTGTTTGAATGTGAGGAAATCTCAGAAGGAGAAGAAGCTGCAGGAGTGAGCAAAAAGCAAAAATGTTTCTGCAGCCCCTAATCAATCAATCTGCCCCAGGTCATGCTGCAGCCATCACAGAAGATCAGGAGGAGGAAATGCTTCAAACTCTGGCAGCCAAGATAAATACACTGATAAAGTCAATAGCAGGATTTTCTGATAGGTTTGTCATACTTACAAACTGTGTGTCTACTTTGGAGATGACAATGGAAGCAGTGCAAACTGCCACAGTGAAGCTTCTGCTATGGCACCTATGGCAAATCTTTTTAAAGAAAATTAGCATTTGCACACCCATCTGGAAACCCTCAAGAATCAAGTGAGATCAGCAAATATCCTCATTATCAGCATGCCTGAGGGGTGCAAGGGCGGACCATCTGCTTCTGTTTCTTAGTGGATAGTTCCAGCAGCAGTTTGGAGAAGAGTTACTAAATTGGCCTTTAAGCATGCAGAATGCTTATCAAGTTGCCCCTAGCAGGAGACCGGACAATCCAGATGCACCTCAAGCTATTGTAGTGATCACTGACAGAGTTGGCACAAGGGATCATGTGCTAGCTCTAGCAAGGCAGAAACACACACTTCTCCAGGATGGGCCACGGATAAAATTTTCCCAGATGTCAGTTTTCCCACATAGCAAAAGAAAAAGAGATTCAATGGTGTAAGGGCCCTGCTGCTGGAGGCTGATATAGTGCATGGAATGATGTTCCCAGCCCATCTGAGGATAGTCCACAGAGGCAAGGACTTCTTGTTTGCTGACCCTTCTGATGCCATGAAATGGGTATGAAAGAACACAGAGCATCATCCAACCAATGATGACCCAAGAGAAATTAGTTTGGAAGATGAGACTTGGTATATGGGCTGCCTTATTACTAAATTTTGTATTGTATCATTATGGGTTGGAGGGGACAGATCAGGTAATCTTGCCTTTCGAAAACTTGAACAGAGACTGTTGGGTCCCTTATTATATGTTCAAAGGATCAGATCTTATTCCTGTAGAGATGCTACTGTTTGCACTATGGTCTATCAGTTTCCCTGTTAACATAGTTTTGCAACACTCTGCCTCTTCTGCTTTTGAGGAGGGGGATTCAGTTTATTTTATTGTAGTTGGGCCACTGATGCTGTTACTGACAGCTATAGTTTCAGTAGTTCTGGTGACTGTTATGATTACGTGTTTTGTTTCTTTTTTATCCTTTTTCTAAGTGCCTAAATGTTATTCATTCATGAGATGGACAGTAGCTTAAACTGATATAGCTTTTTACACATAAGTGTATAACTTTGGTATAGCATGGCTATTTTAGCCTCTTCCTTTGGTAGGAGGATAAAGATTTTGGTACTCTGTTCATTGTTTTTTCTAAACTATATTGCCATGCAGCTCTTGAACTCAGTTTGCAGCTATCAAATGGTCTAAAACTTATTTTGCATAAAACATACTCTGTATTACCCCCGTATATGATCTATCTTATTGGCAAAGCATGCACCCTATGAGTTTAATAAGAAACACGGTGCCTTCGATATATGTTTGTATGTAAGTACAATATCTACATCTTTTACTGTATGTAACTTGGTAAAACAATAAACATATAGTTAAAAAAAAGAAGCAGGGACACCTGAACTCACAGCAGGGGGTGTTTTTTAGACAGCTACTGAGGGAGCCCACTTGTGATGGGGCAATGCTGGACCTGGTGCTCACTAACAGGGGCAGTATTGTAGACGATAAAGTAGGAGGCCACCTGGGGATCACTGATCCCCGTACAGTGTGGTTCCACATAAGGATGGTGGTGGAAGCGAAACACACATGGATGAGGGACCTGGACTTCAGGGGGCAGGTTTAAAGAAAAATGAGTGAATGCCTCATAGATGACCTAACAAGGAGAGATGACCTAGGTGGGGTGCAAAAACAGTGGGCTGTTAAAGGAAGCCATAATGAAGGCAATAAACCTCTGCACAAAAGTTAGCAAAAGTAAGAAAATAACGAGAGACCTCTAGGGTTATCAAAGAATGTGGCTGAAAAGGAAAGGCTAAAAGGGTAGCATTCAGATTCAGGAGATATAAAGAGATACGGAGGGATGAAGACAAGGGAGTGTATCAGGAGAATCAAAGGGAGCCAGAGAAACAACTGAGGAGTGCAAAGCAGCAAACTGAGGGAAGAATAGCCTAGGGGGTAGCTAAAGAGGACAAGACGTATTTTTTAGTTACAAAAGTGAAAAGAGGAAGACTAGGGGAGGAATTCTGAGATTAAGACCAGCAGTTGAGGAAGGGAGTGTGCAGAGGAGGGTCAGGTAAAAGCAGATATTCTGAACAAATACTTTTGTTCAGTCTTCACAGAGGAAAGAGAAGGGGATGGGCCACAAAAAAGCAGCAGGAGCACTGGGGGAAGGAGATACCACAAGTCCTTTTACAGAGGAGACAGTACTGAAAGGACTTGCAAATCTGAAAATGCACAAAGCTATGGGACTACACGGGGTACACCCAAGGGTACTGAGGTAGCTCAGGGAGGTACAAGCTGCACCTCTGACAGCCCTATTCAACAACTCACTGGAAACAGGCGTGGTTTCGGAGGACTGGAAGAGGGTATTATTTTTCCTACTTCATAAGAGCAGTAGTAGGGAGGAGGCTGGCAACTACAGGCCAGTTAGCCTGACATCAGTGGTGAGAAAGTTAATGGAGTCACTGCTAAAGGAAAGGATTGTTGAGTATCTTGAATACAGTGGGTTATGAGATCTGAAGCAGTGCAGATTCATGGGAGGGGGGCGGCATGTCAGACAAATCTGATAGATTCCTTTGACTGGGTGACCAGGGAAATACATCAGAATGGTATGGTAGACATGGCCTACTTAGATTTCAGTAAGGCTTTTGACACTGTTCCATATAGGAGATTCATAAGAAAACTGGGCAACTTGGAGGTGGGTCCTAAGTAGGGATGGGAGAACCTCTAAAGGTTCTGAGGTTCTAAAAGGTTCTCATAAGCACAAAAAGGTTTGGATGCTTATCTGTACCTTATCCAAACCTTTTGTAACCTTTATGGTTTTATGGTAACTGTATGTGAAAATAATATATATTTTTTTTTAAACTTTATTTTTATTTTTATATATATGCATACATACATATGACATTCCGTATCTAGAACAGACCATAATCTTAATAAAAAGCCCTACTGAAGATCATATATTTCCCCTTAATATTTAGGTTGTTATTTGCATTCCAGGTATAGAGATACCACTAGGAGGGTTAGATAAACGTACACTTCAAGAAGTTCATAAAAAAAATTTGAGCTGCATTAGTGAGCCCATGAGCAGTATGACTTTTCCTTCATAGCTTAAGTCCACAGAAGTCTCGAAAATCCTAGCCCTACCAGAGGGCTGTTGGTGTCATACTTTATAATCTAAAAGTTCAGAGACTCTAGATATGTTCCTAGGTCAGCAGTATCTTAACATAAAAAACTGATACTTTAAAGGCTGATACCCCAGCAGAAATGAGAAGAGAAAACTATATATAAACATACAGAAAAAAGACTATCATTTTAAAAAACAGTATCATATAACGAGTGACTTGAAACCCATCACCCTGAACACTTGAATTCTTATAACCTTCTATACTTCCGCAGGTAAAGAGAGACATTATTTCCTACTTCACCATCCATTATTTTTAACAGGCATAAAGAAACAATCCTGCTCTCACAAACAAACTGTAATACCTTTTGTTTTTAAACAATGTTTTAAATCTTACAAGAAAAGAGGGCAAACTTAATTTGTACTTTACAGTTCCATTATTTCAGCCTTCTGCTTCAGAGTCACTATCTCCCGATTCCCTTCTTCAGACTCTTTCAGTCACAAATCGAGAGGCCCATTTCCCCTGCTCGTGAGGATCTGAAAATGCCCACACTTTGCCCTCATACACAATGCGGAAATGCGTGTTGGAAAAACCACTTGAATGTATGATGGAGGCATCTCGCAACATTCTTCTGACCCCATTGAATTTCTTCCTCCTGAGCCTCGACGCATAACTCAAATCGGGAAACAGGTAAATAGATTGATCGTCCTGTGTAAGGGGCCCTGCTTGTCAGGCAAGTCGGAGTAATCTGTCCCTGGAGCCTACTCCATCAGTGACTAAAAGCAGGGTCCTAGGATTCTCCAAATTCTCCCGGTAGCCTCTTGGTGTAATCCAGTAAGTCTTTTCGTAGGGCATATTCAGCTTTTGACCTTCTGGTAACAGCTTTGAGTCCAACCATTCACGGAGAAACATGAAAGGGTGGTCTCTCTCTATCCCCTCTGGTAGGCCCAAGATTCTTACATTTGCTGATCGGGCCTAGTTTTCTAGGGTCTCCAGCCTAGTCCGCATGTGATAATTTTCTGTAACCAAGAATATGGTAACAGCAGCAGCAGCTGAGTCTGCCTGTCGTTTCACCTCTCCTACCTCCAGCTGTATCCCTTCCACTGATTTCTCCATCACCGTAACCCAGGTTGCAAACATGTCCGTTTTAGTGTTCAGGTCAGCCACAGATGTTATAATTCTTTGTAGCTTAATACCGATGGATGACATAGTTTCCTCAGGCTCGCAATGAGATGCTGGTTGCTCCTCCATCGCAGTTCACCCTGATTGAAGTCCACTAGTTGATTTAGCAGTTGTTCCTCCTCCTCCTCCTCCTCTATCTTTTTTAGGGTTACCCATTTTATGTTTTTTTGGGTTCCTCTTTTGAGCTATGATATCTATTTTCTTGAAAGTTCACTCAAAAATAATGATTCAAGTCAATTTTAAAGTCTTTCTACTGGAGCATGAGAAATTGCTGCCTATCAGCTCGTGCTCAGCAGCAACCCCCCTGAAAAATAATTTTAAACAGCTTTTAATCTACAGTACATATCTATAGAAAAAAGCAATTAAACCACAGTTTAGTAGTACTAAACAGCGTGAGTAGTGAAATGAGATGACGAGTGAACAATGTGACTGGATGTGCTTACTGGAGGATGGTGATGATTTGGCACAAAGGCAGGCAAGTATCAGATCTCTATTTTTTTTAACCAGTATCCCGAGTCTGACTTGTCGTAGAAGGGGTTGTTTGGCATCACTTTTGTTTAGTAATGGCTCTCAGTATGGAACATGACACAAAGCAACATGGCAAAAAAAGACAGAGCACCTGGCAGTCCGAAAGTCACCACTTCATTATTGCTACTACCACTACTATCAGCCTCTGGGAGAAAAACAGAGGTAAGCAACATTTTTAAATTTCAAGCAATCTGGTTAAGGTACATTTAGCTAAATGATCTCCTCAGAATGAGAAAGCGACTGTGTGTGAGATCAGGGACTTGTCTGCCACAGTTGCTACCAGAACAATCATGTCATGTACTGGCTGCACCTCCCACCCACCCCAGAATAACGATGATATGGTCTAAAGGCAGGCAAGTCCCAGAGCTCTATTTTTTTAAACCAGTCTCCTGACTCCTACTTTTTGTAGAAGGGACAATTATATTCAGCAATGACTCTCAGTGTGGAACACAACAGGTAGGGCATTCTGCAGAACATGAACACTAACAGAAGCATTGTACTGGACCAAGGCTCATGAGTGACTTGACATGATAACTGGGTGTCCTGATTCATGATGAAACTGAAGATTAAAAAAACAAAAACAGGGCTGCACCAAAAAAAGTTGAGATGGTGTGATTCGTAATGACCATGAAGAATGTGCGTCATTGTGACGTGATGTGAGTCATGCACTTAGCACTGGCAACGCTTCTCAGAGCACCAGAAACTGGATGGAACTGAGCTTTAACAAATAGTTACTTTTGAAAATGTGAAATACGTATGGCTGTACTTCCCTGAACTGCTACAGTGTTCAGTCTGAGATTATATCTACTGGATTAGATATAGCCCGGCTTGGGAGGACAAAGATTTGAGGCCATCTACTAGTAGGGCATCCTGCAGAACATGAACACTAACAGAATCATTGTACTGGACCACAGCTCATGAGTGACATGACATAATAACTGGGTGTCCTGATTCATGATGAAACCAAAGATTAAAAAAACAAAAACAGGGTTGCACCAAAAAAAGTTGAAGTGGTATGATTCATGAAGACCATGAAGAATGTGATTCATTGTGATGTGACTTGAGTCATGAACTTGGCACTGGCAGAGCTTCTCAGAGCACCAGAAACGGGATGGAACTGAGCTTCCACAAACAATTGCCATGGAAATTTTGAAATACCTATGGCTGTACTTCCCTGATATCAGAAGACTGACTTCTTGCGGGAGGGGGGGGTGTCACACAGAGAGTAAGCAAGAAGTGGTACTGGTACACTGATGACTGGCTGGCAGATTTTATCACACACACACACAAACACACACACACACATACAATTTATATTTCACACACCACCTACTCTAAGGGAGATGCTGCAGGCACTGCTGCTACCCACACAGATTCAGGGACCCTGCCTGGCCTAACCCTCTCTGACACAGTACTTTTTCCCTTAAAGGATTTTTTTTATTTATTCCATATGATGTGATGGAATGCCCTGCCCACTGAGCCAAAACTTATACCCCACGGAGCGAGCACAGGGAGGAAGATGATGGATGACTGACTTCTTGGGGGGGGTCACACAGATAGTATGCAAGAAGTGGCACTTGTTGACTGGCTGGTAGATTTTGTTTCACATACAGACACAGAATTTATTTCACACACCACCTAGGCTGAGGGCCGATGCTGTAGGCACTGCTGCTACCCACAGAGATTCAGGGATCCTGCCTGGCCTAACCCTCTCTGACACAGTACTGTACTTTTCCTTCAAGGATGTCATTTTTTTATTTATTCTATGTGATGTGACTGAATACCCTGACCACTGAACCAAAGATAAAACCCCACGAGTGAGCACAGGGAGGAAGATGACAGATGGGGGGGTCATACAGACAGCATGCAAGAAGTGGCACTGGTTATTGACTGGAAGATTTTATTTCACACACAGACACAGACACAGAATTTATTTCACACACCACCTAGGCTATGGGCCAATGCTGCAGGCACTTCTGCTACCCACAGAGATTCAGGGTCCATGCTTGACCTAACACTCTCTGACACAGTATTTTCACTTCAAGGATTTTATTATTTTTTTATTTATTCCTTGTGATGTAATGGAATGCCCTATTCACTGACACAAAGCTTATACCCCGCCGAGTGAGCACAGGGAGAAATATTTTTTTTCTTCCTTCTGGCTCCCCCACTCCCAGAAGGGAGCTCAGCCCTTGCCCGCTCACTGCCCACCCCATTCCCAGGCTTACCCCCTGGGCAGGGCTGCCAGGCAGGCACCCCTTCCCATGGTCCATGATAATGTGCCCTGGCTTTCCCCCCAGAGTGGGGCCATGGGAGTGGGACCCCACCCAGTGGACACTGTTGGCAGTGGGGGTGGTGGAGGAATAGGGCTTCATGCTCAAGGCTAGGATTTTGTGTGTGGCTGTACATGGGGGTGGGGACATGCAATGATGACTCACATCTGCCCTGCCCCAGCAGGTAACAGCACCGGCACAATGGATCCCCCCAGCCTCTACCAGGGGTCTATGGCATGCCAGACACTCTACTCCCTCTCCTGGAGAAGGAGAGGAGTCCCCAGGATGCTCAATCCTTCTCTCTCTCCAGCCAGCCCTCTGATGTCCCAAGTCTGTTTCCAAAGCTGTGTCATTGGCATCACAGACAGATGCACTGCCTCTGCACTGGCAGGTGGGCCAGCCACAGGGAGGAAGATGACAGATGACTGACTTCTTGGCGGGATCACACAGACAGTATACAAGAAGTGACAATGAAGACTGGCTGGCTGATTTTATTTCTCACACACACACACACACATAATTTACTTCACACACCAACTAGGCTAAGGGCCGATGCTGCAGACACTGCTGCTACCCACTGAGATTCAGAGACCTTGTCTGGCCTAACCCTCTCTGACACAGTACTTTCCCCTCAAGGATTTTTTAAATTTTTTATTTCTTCTACATGATGTCATGGAATACCCTGCATTGAGCCAAAGCTTATACCTCACCGAGCGGGCACAGGGAGGAAGATGACTGATGACTGACTTCTTGGGGGGGTGGTCACACAGACAGTATCCAAGAAGTGGCACTGCTGACTGGCTGGCAGATTTTATTTCACACACACACACACAAAATTTACTTCACACACCACCTAGGCTAAGGACCTATACTGCAGGCACTGCTGCTACCAACAGAGATTCAGGGACCCTGCCTGGCCTAACCCTCTCTTACAGTACTGTACATTACCTTCAAGGATTTTTTTTTACTTATTCCACATAATGTGACAGAATGCACAGCCCACTGAGCCAAAGCTTATGTACTCCATCAAGCACAGGGAAATGACAGAGGGCTGACTTCTTGGGGGGTCACACAGACAGTATGCAAGACATGGCACCGGACACTGGTGGGCAGGTTTTATTTTACACACACACACACACACACACACACACACACACAGTATTTCACACACCACCTAGGCTAATGGATGATGCTGCAGGCACTGCTGCTACCCACAGAGATTCAGGTACCCTGCCTGGCCTAATCCTCTCTCAGACAGTACTTTCACTTCAAGGATTTTTATTTTTTATTTATTCCATGTGATGAGACAGAATGTCCACTGAGCCAAAGATTGTATAATAAAAAATAAAATAATAAATCCCCACTGAAGTGACTGAGCAGTGAGCACAGGCAGGAAAATTGAGAGATTAATTGTTGTTGGGGGGGGCAATTGGGCAAACAGCAAGAAGGCTAACTGGGAGTGGTATGGTATGGGTGGCACAGTTCTCTCCCTCTGCTGCTCCACAAAAAAATAACAGTCTGGCTGTGGCACTTCATTATTTTCTCTTCTTGCCTTTCTTGACTCATTCACTTGCCCCCAGTCTCCAAGTTCCTACTCCCCCACAAGTCTTCTCTCCCAACTCCCTGACTCCCACACCCACACCTGACCCAGTCCTTGGCTCTCATCCCCTCCCAATCCTGAGTTTCAGACTCCCCACCCCCAAGTTTTCTTTTAATTCATTTTTTAAATAATATAAAATGTATTAAAAGAAATTAAATTCTTTAGTGTTTTTAAGAGTCTGCGAGTCAACTGCTTTCTTGCCCAACAAGCAAGCACAAGAAGCAGAAGCACAGAATCATGGAGCAGTCTGTAAAAGCTGCTGCTCCTTCTCTGTCCTGTATTCCTCTGCGTAGCTCCTAAGGTGGACCACGTGGGTTGCTAAAACAAACCCAATCAACCTTAGGAAGACAGACAGCTTGGCCATCCAGTGAGGAACCAGAGTCTTGTCTCTGATCCCTCCTGTGGTTTCCTCCTACTCTGGCACTTCTCACACCACATTCCTGCAATATAGCAGCTGTCTGAACCCATCCGAACAGCCAAAAGTGTTCATAGGCTGTTCATTTATGAACACTTCTGCATATTTGGGTCGGTTCACAATTTTGATAAATCGATTCACCCACCCCTAGTCCTAAGGAGGTGAACTGTGTAAGAAATTGGTTAAGGGATTGGTGACAGAGGGTTGTGGTAAACAGAGCTCACTCCAGGGAAGGGAGGGTGACCAGCGAGGTGCCTTAGGGCTCAGTACTGGGACCAGTCCTCTTTAATGTCTCTGTAAGTGACATTGCAGATGAGCTGGAAGACAAGGTATGCCTTTTTGTGGACAACACCAACATCTGCAATAGGCTGGAGACTCCAGAGGGGGTAGAAAGAATGTGCAGAGACTGGAGAAAACTCAAGGAGTAGTCAAGGGCACTGAAGTTGGGTTTCAATGCAAAAAAGTGCAAAATCATACACTTAGGTCTCAGAAACCCAGAGGCCATGTTCAAAATGGGAGAAAAGGTATTGAAAGTCACCAAACTAGGAAGGAACCTAGGAGTTAAGAGTTATTAATGGTCACTAACAGGAAAGGAACCTGAGAGTAATTATATCTAATGATCTCAAGGTGGTGAGACAGTGCAACAAGGTAGTTGGTAGGGCCAGTGTTATATTGGGGTGCTTAGGGAGGGGTACTACCAGCAGAAGGAGGAGGTGGTGTTGTCACTGATCATTGGTGAGACCCCACCTTGAGTACTGTGCCCAGTTCTGGAGATCACATCTTAGGAAGGACATAGACAAAGTGGGGGTTGTCTAGAGGAGGACAATTAAAATGATGCAGAGTCTGCATCAGAAGCCTTACAAAGAGGGACTGAAAGGCCTCAGTATGTACACCCTGGAAGAGTGGAGGGAGAGGGATGATATGATAGACATATAAACTCATGGAGGAAATAAGGTACATGAAGGGAGTATTTTTTAGATGAAAAGATGCATGAGAACAAGGGGACATGCAATGAAGCTGCAATGGGATAAACCCACAAGAGACGTGAGGAAGTAATTCTTTATTGAAACAGTGGTGGATGCCTGGAACAGTCTTCCAGCAGAGGTGAATGGGGCAAAAACAGTACTGGGATGCAAGAATGCATGTGACAGGCATAAGGGAATCTTAGTTAAAAGCAAGGGTATGGGGAGGGAGCCAGAGATCAAGTGGGGTCCGCGGTGTCAGTATAGGCAGAGTAAAAAAAATGGGCAAACTGAATGAGTCAAGTGGTCCTTATCTGGGGTCAGAGATCGGCTTGATTTTTGAAGCCACCTGTGTCAGATGCAACTTGCAATGGAAAAGGGCTCTGTGTCCAATGCAGGTGTGTCAAACACAAAACCTGCTATTCCAGAAGATTGGTGACTTGCACTAAACCTTCGGGAATAGGCACAAAATTTGGCCTGCAGCTGAAGGCTGGATACATTTGGGGGTCCTGGCACAAATCCATGGATGCATCTGTGGACAAGTGCACAGACGGACACCCCGGTGGCCAGGAGGAGCACAAAGCCTGGAACCCAGGCATGGAAGGGGTAGCTGCCACTGGGCTGTGGCATGAGCATGTTGGCCATCCCAGGGCATTGTCCCATTAATGTCAAGGCAGCCATGTGTACCCTCTGGAGGCCAGACAAACCACAGTTCACTGGAGGTGTATTGGCCCCTGCCCCCATCCCACAAGGAACCCAGATCCCCATGTATGTGTGTGTGTGTGCCACTGGAAAATACAAGGGACCCAATCCGTTCTCTCTCCACCCACACACATAATGTACCCACACAGACATAACAACACAGTACCTGGTGGTCTAGTGGACCCCAACCCTCCCCATGCCAACAGGAAGTGGTTACCCAGCCCACACCCACCTGTCCCCAATATACATTCATGATTGACACAGCCCTCTTCACATCACCATGGCCAGCCACACAATGCAATCTCACAGATGGTGGAAGTGTACTGTACACTTACGCTGTCTGTGAGATTGCACTGTGTGGCTGGCCATGGTGGTGTGGTGAGAGCTGTGTCAGCCACTGATGCGTGTTGGGGATGAGGGGGAGCAGGGTGGATGACCATTGCATGTCAGGGTGGGGAGGGTGGAGGGCCACTAGACCACTAGGGAGTATAACTGGGACTATTTTTGTTTGCCAGGTGATCAGGGACGGGGGACTCAGGGGCAATTGTCATTCATCTTGCACTGCAGTGCCAGTGGCTCAGCAGGTAGCACACTCACCTTTGATGCTGGGAGATCAGAATGCTGTGGGTTCTATCCTTACACCAGGCACTTGGGTTAAATCCCATTACTGACACTGTAGTGCAGCACGAGGGGAGTGCTGCTCTCCTGAAGTGCCGTCTTTCAGATGAGACATTAAACCGAGGTCCCATCTGCCTGTTCTGGTGGTAGTTCAGGTAGATGTTAAAAATGTCAAAATCAGTAGGGGGATTTTATTGAAAAATTGGGCTTCAATACAAATCAAAACAAAAGAAAATACAAACCAAGAATGTCAAACAATTAAGAAAAACAGTCAGCAATTATACAGTGAGTCCAATAACATTATTTAAACAGAAAGAAACCAGGCATCACAATGGATCCACAAATGATGAGCTTTTTCAGAGGAAAACCACTGGAAGTCCAAGAGTTTGATACGCTGTAAAGAAAACTGAATATCAGATAGCAACTCAGTATACTGTATAGACCGCTGCTGAATAACTAACATACATTGAGCTGGCCATAAAAAATTGTGAATAACAATTAGTAATAAATAAACTGTATCAGCATGATATTGTGGAAATATATTCTGAAAAGGTCCATACAATAAACTCTAATATGTTAGATTAGAAAGCTGAGGTACAGACCAATGGGCAGCAAGATACTGTCATAAGGCCCCTGCATATGGACATTCGAGGAACAAGTGCAACTGGGTCTCTAAAATCTGCGTACAAGTAGCCCAAGGACAATATCTCTCAGAAAGCTGCTAATGTTTACTATTTGCTTTCACCCCCCAATGTCCATAATTACTAAGCCATGTACAGTCCCAGCCAAAAGGGGCAAGCCTTGGGTTACTCAACTGCTGAATCATTAAAGGAACCCTCTCCCCAGGGCAATCTGGAAAACCCAGAAAACCTTGCTGTTCTGAAGCCAAGATGGATTTGTAAATTTGCTTCCTAGTCATTGTTACTATCTGAGATGGGGAAATGCCCCATTTAATGATATTCTTAAAAAAAATCCTTACCATATGGTGGTACGGGCAAGGAATGTGACAGTGCCCTAACGGACCTCTGCATCCAAGGGGCCAAACAAGGGCATAGCCAGACATACACTAAGATTTCCAAATCTTGTCACTCAGTTTTAAGGTTGTGCAAATATTATAAGAAATGAATACACTAAAGTAAAAAGCTACTGGATTAACCATATTAACCCCACCCTCAGTAATCGGACGTTAAGTCAATTCCCTCTTGAGCGGGTTCAATCGTGAGCCCCAAAAGGATTGAAAAAAAGACTAAACAATCTAGTGACTACAGCTTGTGGGAGAGGGTATACATAACATACAGTAGATAAAGAAAAATTGGAAGGAGCAAAGTTTTAATAAGAACTACCCATTTATTTTTAGAGAGTTGTTGCCCTTTCCAATTATTTACTAATCTAGTGGCCTTTTCCAACTTGTCCTCCCAATTCAGCAATGCCAACCCCCCAGGACCAAATTTCACCCCCAAAATAGAAATGGGCTCATTAGATACAAAAATGCCATCCAAATGTCTATCAGCAGGCAATGGTGTATGTCTAAGCATTACCCCTTTACACTTATCTAAATTAAATTTTGATCCAGAAACATGAGAAAATTGATCCAAGATGGACACCAAAGATTTCTCTGAAGAGGTAGGAGCCAATGTCAAAACCAGACCGTCCGCATATGCTAGTATCTTAATAGGAGGCTGAACTGGGGAAATCTGTATACCAACTAGGTGTTCATTTGCAGTCAGAAGCCTCAGTAAGATATCTATGCCAAACACATAAAGAAGTGGGCTTAGGGGGCAGTCTTGCTTCACCCCCGTCTTATTTTAACTTTCCTACCAAACCACCCATTGACATTAGGGCAGAGGAATGAATACCCATATACAGTCCGTATCCAAGACACAAAAACATGAGGGACACCAAAGGCCAACAATGTAGAAAATAAAAATTGATGAGAAAGCCTATCAAAGGCCTTTTCCTGGTCTAAACTCAAAACATAACCCGTAACCTTATCGTGCTCTCCCTGAAAAAATAGCTCCCACAAAATAACCAAATTATCATGCTGTGTATGACCTACAACAGCACAAGTTTGGAACGGGCAAATCAAATAAGGGGCAACCACAGCTAGTCTCTTCAATAGAATTTTACTTAAGATTTTAAAATCCAAATTTAAAAGACTTATGGGTCTCCAATTACAAATATTCTGATGGTCGTCTTTTTTGTAAAGCAAAATCAATATTGCCTCCAGCATGGATTCAGAATATCTATTTGAACTCAGCATATAGTTAAACAGGATTACTAGGACTGGGCCTAGCTCTGGTTTAAAGGTTTTATGGAATCCTGTGCTAATACCATCAGACCCAGGAGCGGTACTATTTAAGAGCTGAGAAATTGCAGAGACTCCACCTCCGCTAGAGAGACTTCTGCAACCAGGAGAGATGCATCCACATCTGTGACTTGGGGTACATTTAAAGACAAACATTTCATGTACATCTGGTTCAGGAGTGGGGGTGCCAAAAAGGCCCATAACATGGGAATCCACAACTCCTAACAGGTCTTGGGGAGAAGTAGCAAGTTGCTCAGATGGAGTAGTCAATGCTGTGACAACCTTATTCTGTGTCCTCCTCTTAGATTCCATAAAAGGGTCTAAAGAACCATTCTGGGTGTTAGTCCCAAAATGGAGTTCTTGCTGCAATGACTGAGCCCTACCATATTGTAAGGCTATCATCTGTTTTTTAATAACTTTAATCTGCACCCCATAATCAAAATGAGTGCTATCGGACAGAGAGATGAGGTGCTGTAATTGGTGTCTAAGCCATAGATAATGTAAATAAGCAGCAGTGACCTGGAGGTGTGCTCTATGCTGAAAAAAATGTGCCAGAACTGTTTGGTGTCCAGTCCAGCACATCTGAATACCACTCAACTACCGAGAGCCTAGCCATAAACTCTCTCTTCCATGCTGTTTGTACTGAGGCTTGGGAAAGCACCGATTCATTCAGCCTCCATTGATTCTTATTACATTGAGGTGCAGATTCCCAGGTACATGTCAACTTAAGAACCAAATGGTTTGAGAATTCACAAGGCAGTAAACTCACAGCAGAAAGCTCCAAAGCTGAGGATGCAAAAATAAAATCTATGCGGGTCCAGAGTGGACCTTTAAAAAAAGTGTATCCACCAGATGAATGGGTGGTCCTATAGACATCCACCAGTCCAGAGGAGCGTATAGTGGTGTTCAAAAAAATGGAGTCACTAAACATTTTATCAGTTTGTGGGCCCTAATCAGTTCTAGAAAGACCACAGTTGGAATCGCCAGCCCAGAGGAGAAGGCGAGAGGTGAATAAGAAAGGTTGTATTTCTTTAAACAAAGCAACTCTCAACGTTTTAGTCTGTGGGGCATAGATCATAATGAGATGGAGGCGTACTGAAAAGTAGGAGATGTCTAATAAAAAGGGCTCTCCTCGGGTGCATATCTACCAATCTGGAGACTTTGAGATCTAAGTTGGTAAATAGAATTCCCAACCCATCACAGGTATCCATACCTGTGGGCCATAAGGAGAGAGTGAGGTTCCATTCTCTGGAAGCCTGATGTAGATCCAAAAAGGTTTTAAGACGAGTGTCTTGAAGGCATATTATGTCACTGTGTAAAGCATGCAAAAAAAGCATAGCACCTGCTCGCTTTCACATACTCTTAATGCTATTGAAATTGACAGTGCTCAAAGTGAGAGTGTGCATAAAGGCTGTAAAAAAAAAAAAAAAACAGAACCAAAGGAAACAGTTTAAGGTGGTTTGCACTGCTGCCTGGTTCTTTTGGCAATGGAGCCTGTATTACCCTTTTCATTGTCAGTGTTCAAGGTCACAGAAGAGGCATCTGTCCCATCATCATCAGACTCCCCTTCCGTTTCCTCTAAAGGAAGAGCGGCAAATTTATTCCCTTTCTTCCAAGAGGAGGACTCAGCCTGCTGAGCAGCCCCCGCCTGTTTAAGTTTTTGAGAACCCCTTCGCCCTTGCCTGGGTCAGTTCTTTGTAGAAACCAATTGAAAGGAAACAGCCTCTGGCCCTGGGGCGGGGTGGGGAGGCATAGCATTTCCAACCTCAGGAGAGAAAACAATAGCCGGAGCAGGGGCCAATGGTACTGTGCCTGGTTCTGACTCTGCAGGGGCCTTATCTACAGTCATGCAGGGGTCTGGAACCAGAGGGACAGAGGTGTCTTGCCCAGACCGGTCAGGGGTTCCTGGCTTGTTCTCAGGTGCAGACACTCACATCGCTTGTTGGTGCTGAGCCAAATTAATAAAACCTTCATGGTTGGGGCAGTCATCCCTGTTATGTGCAGCCCAGTGACAATGACCATAAGCATGCCCCATCTGTTCACACAGATTACACTTAAATAAATTAACACAAGTAGAGGAAACATGACCAAAATCCAAGCAATGGCTGCATCGCATGGTATCACACGCAGAGCTAAGGTGCAACCTGGAACCACATTTCAAGCAGGACCTGGGCTGCCCGCTATAAAAGATGGAACCCCTGTCTTTCCCTAGAAAAAAAGTACTGGGTAAATGTACTGGGCCCATACTGGTAGAATGCAACTTTACTTTCACCTTCCAGCCACCATCCCAGATTTGTTCACTATCTAAAGTCGGGAAAGGCTTACCCAAAATTTCACAACGTTGTCTCAACCAAAACAATATATCTTCTAGCTGCACCCCTTTAATTTTAAACATAACCGTAATCGTTTTGAGGGTTTAGTGAGGGGAATCACATGAAAAGGAATCCAAACCGGTGTATTCTTTAGGTTATGGTATTGAGCCCAGAACCTATCCAAATTGGAAATATGCTTGAAACTAATGTCAAAATTCCCATTCCTTCAGCCTATGAGGGCATAAATCTCAGAGGAAAAATAATGCATTGACTTTTTCAATAGGTCCCTAGCAATATATATTCTAATAGGAGGATCCTCCAAGCCTCCTTTGTAAAGAAGACGGATCGCTTTGCGCCTAGGGGCTGGTTCGCCCCTAGTCGAAAAGAGGTCAGCCAACTTGAACAAAGGATTAGGGACTGGCTTACTAGGCAGTACTTCCACAGGTTTGACAACTGCAGGGACCACTTCTGGAGTGGTCGACTGTGGGAGCAAAGCAGAAGAAACAGCTGAAATAGTATTCAGAGACATCACATTAGAAGTAAGAGGCAAAACAGAGTCATTAGCCAGGGGTGAGCTGGAGCTCAGGTCCTGTGCAGCATCGGTGGTCACTGAAGAGAAGAAAGCTACTTCCATGTCTTGAAAAGACTGATCCTGAGTTTCAGGGTTCCAAGATCCAGAAGGCGCCTGTACCCATCCTGCATCCTGCAATGCCTTCTCAGGTGTCCACTCAATAGAACCCACTTCAGAATCCACTAGATCGCCCCAATTCAGAGGATGTTGTGGCAGGGGAGTTGTAACTGTACAAATCAGCTCCACTGAAGACTTTACAAGAGGCACAGTTGGTTTTCCCAGCCCGAGACGTTGCCCCACAGGCAGAGGGTGCAATAATGAAGAGCTAGAGTCCTGAGGCTGTAGGCACATGGAAACAGGCCCATCTGTACTGCCAGCCTCCCGCAAAACGTTCTCCATGTTTGCAAAAGAAAGCAGCACTTCAGGTTACAGTTCGTCACAGGCGCAAGTTGAGCAAGCAAAGCCAAACCCCGCTGATCTGGGACCATAACAGAAGAGTCCGAAGGAGTACCAAGCAAATCGAGGGCCGCATCAAGTTCCCGTAACTTTTGTAGCTGTTTCGCCTTTTCCTGGTGGAGAAATGAAAGGCAGGACAACACCTGGTCTCTGGCGTCCGTACTAGGCAGGTGGAGAAAAAGCTTAGGTTGTACCGTGGATGGAGAAGGATCGGGAATTGATTGAGGAGCAGTGTCCTCCAGGTCAATCAGAACTACACCTTCCATAGACTCTGATGGTAAATCAGCAGGGTTTGGTATTGAAGAAACATTCGAGGGTGAGGCCTTTACTCCCTCTAGAGACACAACCGTCTCCTCCACAGACTCAGGTAGACTGGCCATCATGCAGAATGGCCAGAGGTTCCCCCTACTGGAGAGTAGGGGAATTTCACCGATGCCCTGGCCAAATTTCCCCTCATTTACTAAAAATACCCTCAACAGCTTAATCTGGTTCAAGGTCTGTTGGCATTCATCTGTATCCCCCTCTCCTGGGTTGTGCCTGAAAATAGGCAGAATTTGTCTAGTGCAATTACCCAGTCAACAAAAACTAAATAAATAACTCTTGGGGGAGATCTGGGATCAGGGGCCACTAGACCACCAATGAACTGGGAAACCACAGGGGATGAGGGGGATGATGGCTAAAGTGCCCTACGTTCTGGGCACAGGGATGCCCATTGTGTGGTATGCAGGTTAAGGCTGGTGCCATCATGCCACATGCTGGGGGTGGGTTGTCAACCCCCATCCATGTCCCCACCATGACATGTCCTGCCCCTGGTGCACCCCTACCAGCTCCTGTCCCACTTCACCCCAGTGGCACAAGCCAGTTAGACAACATCTTCACTGGTCTAACTGGCAACCCCTCCTGCGTCCATGGTGGGGTTTCCAAAATCCCATAAAAGGGGATGTGGCAGCCCCGACATGGAGCAAGCCCATTTGAGACCTGGTGCCCAGTGTTGTTGGATGCAACCCTGGCACAAGTGGGTTTGGATGCAGCTGTGTCTGGCACAGATGCAAGCTATGTTAGAAAATCCCATTTGACCCGAGTTGTGATGCAAATCACAACTTGAGTCAAACACCTTTGACGCATGTCCCTTGCGTCTGTCGCACTGGACTGAAAATCGAGCCCATGTGTTTCTATGTCCTGGTCAGTAGATTCATTATAATGACTAACAGTATAGTATGTACTCTACTTCCCCCTTCTCTCGTCTCGGTTTTCCATGGGAGAGGTGCAAGACCTGATGGTACACCTGTGCAAGGCCAGGGTGAGATTAACAGAACCATCTGTACCCCCTGGGAAGGCAGAGGTACATAGTGAAGAGGACTCTGATGGACAGCTCTGACCATCCATCCTTTAGCACCTTGTAGCTATTTCTCTAGGAATTGGTCTACTGTATGTTAACATGGCATATCAACAGTCAGGCAGGAAAATGTAACTCAATACCATCCAACTGCTTATGTACAAATTTACTTTATTGTAAAAACTAATTCTGATCTTTCATATAAATTAATAATGAATGGGGTGAGGCCATTATTGTCATTACTGATAGATCCTGGGGCTGATGTGAAGGGGCTGAGTTTTTCTTTACAGGTGACAGGTATTGGGATCGCTCCTCTGGTAGCATTATTCACAGTGTATTACAAAGCCAAGCAACCCTATCCCTTGTATCCCTCCTGGTGCCTTATAAAAATACCTACCCCCTTAGATCCTCAGACTTTGACCTCCTATTTATACCCAGAACTAGGACCAAACTTGGAGAGAGGGCCTTCACTGTTGCAGCACTGAAACTATGGAAAAGCATACCTGCTCACATTGGATACTGCACTGGTGCCTGAGATTTCTGGTATCAATACCAGTCAAATCTGCTTCAACAGGCAGTATGCTCCTGTTCCTAGCCATTGCCCACAGTGACCTCTAGCCACCTGTACTTGATTGTTCCTTGCACTTGTTTACTCTGCTGTTTGTTAATATTGTACGTATCTTTGAGCTTTTGCCAATGACCCTTCTCCTGTGCTTTCTGATTTATAGACAGACTACCATATTGTTTTTACTCTCTGTTCACTCTGTTGCTTAATTCATTGTCATGCACAGAATTCTACTCCTAAGGTTATTATGTGCTCCAATGTTGCAGTCACTGTCTTATACTGTAGTGTCTTAACTGGTTGTACTCTCCTTTTGCCAAGCCTGAAAATAGGCAAATGTTTGTCTAGTGTACCCTACCCGGTAAACAGAAACCAAATAAATAAATGACTAGTGAGACTAGTAGTGGACAAAAGGCATACAGTGCAGCCACTGCAGTGGTCAATTGAGACAAAAAATGCATCTTCCTTCTTCACAGGTAACAGGAATAATAAGACTGGGAGTGGAAGTGGACAAAGGATATACTGTGCAGTCAGCACAGTGGCTACATGAGTAGAGTATAAATAATTTATTTGTTCTCCACAGATCTCCTTCCTTCAGTCTCCTCCTCCTCCAGCAATCAATACTTTACCTCCTCCACCTTCTCTGTCTGGGGCACCTTCATGCCTTTTCATGGCATGGCCATCACCAATATGATGGTAAGTATACTTTCCAAAAGTTCTGAGCATGCTCAGTAGGGTATCAAATATTGATCTGAAAGACCCTACTGAGCATGCTCAGAATTGAAATTTCAAATCCTTTTAACTTAGGAACAGATTATTATTTATTCACTAAACCAATGAAAGGCACCATTCTGGGGCAAGCCTTTTCTATCCTGAAAATTTCAGATCAAAATTCCAAACCATCTGGGCTGCAGGCGATGACAAGAAAAACAGATAAAAACCTTGATGTTTCCCAAAACTGCATTATCTGGATCTCGAAATCTGCATATCCAACTGGAACAATACTTGGCAGATCAGGAGACCTTGCCCCCTACCCCCCACCGGCCCATGTAATAGTTCATGCAGTTCTGTTGAACGGGGCAAAGCTATTAAGGTTAACATTAAACAGCCTACTGAACCCTAACTATAGTGGCGCTATCATGCCATATAATACTGTATGTAGATGTATACATATATATATATATATATATATATATATACTGTATATACTGTAAATATATTAACAGCTTCTTCCCTGTCCAATGGACTTGCACAAAATTTTGCATGCGCAATCTGGGGGGAAGGTGTCTCGCTTTGCCAAGTTTTG
The DNA here is from genome assembly GCA_016271365.2 of Neoceratodus forsteri. Taxonomy (NCBI): domain Eukaryota; kingdom Metazoa; phylum Chordata; order Ceratodontiformes; family Ceratodontidae; genus Neoceratodus; species Neoceratodus forsteri. The sequence continues at coordinate 376,842,400 of CM057456.1, forward strand.
TTCAAGTGAGATGTGCAGATTCCAAGATCCCGATAGTGTGTTTTTAGGAAACATTTTGGGGGGGGGGTTGCTATTTTTTTGTTATCATCTAAACTTGGCAGATCAAGAGACCTTGCCCCCCAGACTGCACATGCAAAATGTCATACAATTCCTTTGAACAGCGGCAAAGCTATTAAGGTGCACAGTTAGGGGGTTTACATTAAACGGCCTACTCAACCCTAACTATTGTGGAGCTACTACATCACTATACAGTGCTCCCTAGCTATAATGAACCCTGCTATAGTGAAATCCTGGGTATAATGAATGTGAATTGTGGCTACTGTGAAGTTAATATAAGCTGTCTGTGTATAGTGGCTGAGCATTCTCAGCGAGGGAACACTGTCTCTTTAAACTTGGAGCTAAACCTGCAGCTTCTGACTGCAGACTGCATACCACACACTTCTCCTGCTTCCTATCCTGCTTGTCCCAGGTGAATATTTTATTAAATTATATTTTTAGCCACAAGAGCAGGGTCTATGCAGTACTGTGCCAGCCGATTCCTATGTTTGTGCCCAGCTGTGTGACTTCCGTGTTTACCACCACAACCTATACCTGAGACCCAAACCAGAGATAACAGGTACAATTCCCCAGATAAATCACAGTATATAAATTTCATAAATTATTTTGTTTAGCAGCAGGAGGAGCAGGGTCTATGCAATAATGTACCAGCCAGTTTCTGTGTTTGTGCCTTGCTGAGCGACTTTCGTGTTTACTACCGAGTCTTGGGCAGCAGGATAGTACCGGGAGTGGGAGTTTAATACAGTGCATCCATCAATGTACTTAACTGTAACACTCAAACATCTACTCACTCCTTCAAGCTATTAAAAAAGTTTACTGTGTTTGCTATGCAGTAGGAGGGTACAGGCGGGAGGAGGAAAGAGAGGCAACAGTACAACAGTATAGAATAGTATTGTCTTTTTCAGCATCTCTCAATATAACGAACAGGGGAACTATAATGAATGCAGGTTATGGTTCCCTTTTTGTTCATTATAATCAGGGACTACTGTAATAGATATAGATATAGATATAGATATAGATATAGATATAGATATAGATATAGATATGAGACATGACATGGGTGGGAGTGAGATAGCAGAAATATCTTCACGAGCTGTCACTGAACTGTTGATATCCCACGAATGATGAAGCCACGAGTGGGACACAAGAGCTCAGTGACAGCAAGTGGAGATATTTCTAATTTCTCATGATCCACCCATATCATATTTGACCTGTACAACATATTTTTTTTCCTTTTAAGTTATTTGCATTTGATTGTTCCAAAAAGTGAAAAAAAAAATGTTCTGCAGTTTTTTGTTAATTATAAAAAAAAAACTAAAAGGTAGCTATAAATGGAACACTACTCATTTTGTAAATATTTATGTGCTGAACCAATTTTGTGCTTACAGTACCATGCTGTAATTTTTCATTTTAAAGCTATTCGCTTTTGTTTGTCGAAAAAGTGGAGAAAAATTTAATTTTTTGCTGTTTCGTGCCAATTATTACAAAATAAATAAATAAAAGGTATCTGTAATTGAAATACCACTCATTTTGTAGATATTTTTGTGCAGAACAAATTTTGTGCACTCAGAGTATCATGCTTTCATTTTTGCTTTTAAATTTATTCACATTTGTTTGATAAAAAAATGAAAAGATTTAATTTTCTGCTGTTTTTTTTTTGGCTAAATATAAAAACAAACTCTAGCCAGAGCCAGTAGGGCTGTGAAGAGCTACCAAATGACCAACGTTATTTTCTTGTTGGTGCCGTATAGTGCTGTTCAGTCACAATCATCAAAAACTGGTATGCTGATAATTCAGTCCTCTTGAATTTATTTAATCAAAGAACATGCTGCTGTGTGTATGTGTGTGTGTGTGTGGGCATGCAATCTGTCATGCCCATAGGAATAAGATACCTAACAAAGCTGCTGCTGCTGCACTGTCTGCAATCTGACACTGTAGTCTGTCTGACTGTTTCAGAGCTTCAATAAATTCCAGTACAACAGATAATGAGTTAACCCCTAGGTTTCTGAAAGAAATAGAATGAATCTATTAGACTGAGCTGAACAGAAAATAGAAACAGCAGTTTAAAAAGTTGTTTTTTGTTAATATCCTGAGAAGTTTGGAGGTACAATACAGTAGCATCCCCCCCTTCAGATGCCTTTAACATAGAGCAACAAATACCAAAATTCAGAGGGGGAGTGCACTATTTTGCAGCTGTGGAGGAATACTTCCAAATGTCTGAAAAGAGAGTTCCATGATCAGATATTTTTAGAGCTACAGTCTGATCCCAATAGGGCAGTAGGCTTCGCCCACAGTCCTAAAAATAAAAGGTAACTATAAATGAAAAACTAGTAATTTTGTAGATATTTTTATGCTGAACAACTTTAGTGCTCACAGTACCATGTTGGCTTTGTTTTAAGGATATTTGCATTTGAATAAGGTTAGTACTGTTACTAAGGCTGAACATTCTAAATGACTTCTGAACCTTTTGTGACATATCCAGCTGGCCAAGATATCCATTGTGACGTGCCCAACTTGGAAATAGCAGTGATATCTCACATGTGGTCAGTGAGATATTTCTTTTATCTTCCTGAAAAGAGTCCCACACATGTTGCATAAGTAGATATAGATAAAGATACAACTATAGATATATATATAGATATAGGTATAGATACAGATATAGATACTGATGCAGATACAGATATACTGTAGATATAGATATAAAAAATAGATAATACACTTCAGGATGTGTAGTCATGCTCTGATATACAGCACGCATGCCTTGCTGTGTGTGGTGAGGCCAGGAGTCTGTAGGCTGAGTGTGTTCAACTACTCAAGGCATTCATATATTAGAGAATGACTGCACACCCTGAAGTGGATTATCTGTCTTATAAAATGGCCAGAATTGTTTTTGGGGGTGAAAAATAGAAAGAAGTGCCAGTGTGCTGTCATTGTGGTGTAGTGCATGGTCATGTGGTGTGTTTCATCCAATCAGGAAATAGTATTTTTACAGATTTTTCTTACCCACTTTATAAGTATGTGTGTGTGTGTGTGTTGATATTTATATCTACTTATTTTATTTATTTATTTATTCATTTGTTGACCAGATTGGTGCACTGATCTGAAGATCATTTTTAGGCATGACCTGAGCCATTGAGAATGGCACAAGAACACAGTGGTACAAAATACATCTGGGAACAGTACAATGAAGACCAATACAATGCATTAGGTAACACAGGAAAAGGGGAAATTATTCAGTGGTTGAGCAAAAAAAAAAAATAGTACTACATCATAGGCATACAGAGAAACAAGAGCAGGTAGTAGTAGCCAGTAGGTGAGTCCTGAGGAGACAACAGAAGTGCTGTGGTGAGTCAAGAGCTCTCAGGGCAGATGGGACACTGTTCCAAAGGGTAGGGGCAGCAGAAGAGAAATCCCTTTGATCCATGAAAGTGGGGACTGGGGAGGCAATCCAGCATGAGGTTATCAGAGTGGCAGAGGTTGTGGCTGAACATTTTTGGCCACAGGATGTGGAAGAGAGGGGTTGTCAGAGGATTGCAGATGGTTGTATCTATGGTGCTGGCCAGGAGGTAGCTACATTCAGCTTGTGAGGGAAGCCATCCAGGTTTCTGATATAGGGTGCAGTGGTGGGAGGTGTAAGGAGCCCTAAAGTGAAGTGTCAGATGTTGTTGTATTGGTTTTTATTCTAGATGGGTTAGTGCTGTAGGTTTGTGAGTAGATGGGGGAGCCATAGTTCAAAAGTGAGAGAAGGTTTCCCTGAACAATGGCGAGATGGGCTTCGTGAGTGAGGTAATTGATTAGCTGGTAGCAGATCCCAACTTTTTGATTTATGTGACGTATTAAGTTCTCAGTATGGTCAGTGAAGGTGAACGTGGGGTCAAAGGTGACACCCAGGTATATGAAGGAGCTGACATTCTTGAGGGGTAAGCCATCAGGAGAATGGATGCTGAATGTGTTATTGGCTAGGGCTAAGTTGGTAAGTTTGGGCCTGGAGCCAAACAGCATAGCCTTGGTCTTCTTTGCATTAACCAGCAGCCTGTTTGTGGAGAGCCACTTGTGGTCATCACAGTAACTGGTGGTGAGTGTAGGGAAGAGGTTGTTCAGGGTAGAGTCACTATCCTAGAGAATTAAGTAATCAGCATATAGTAGGGAGTGGCGGGAGATGGAGTCCTGGAGGAGCAGGTTCACATAGAGAGAAAATACAGTGGGCCCCAGGATTGATCCCTGTGTGCACCAGTGGAGACCAGCAAGGTAGAGGAGGTTCACCCCCAGAGCAGACCAGTTGGGTACAACCAGAGAGGTAGTCTGTGAACCATGCAGTGGTGTTGGGGATAAGCCCAGGCTACTAAGTTTGTCAAGGAGGATGTTGTGATTCACCATGTTGAAGGCTTTGGAAAGGTACTAAAAGATGGCTCCAGTAAGCCTGCCAGCATCCATATTCTGTAGAACGTGGTCAGAGTAGTAGGCCAGTGCCATGGACATGCTATGACCCTTTTTAAAACTGTGTTGCTGTGGGCAGAGGAGGCTATATTTAGTGATGTAGTCAGAGATTTGATGATGCACAATCTTCTCCAGCAGTTTGCTTAGGTAGGCAAGGATAGATATTGGGCAGTAGTTGTTCATATAGCTAGGGTCACTTGATTTAAAGCAGGGACAACCCTAGCCTGTTTCTAGACAGAGGAAGCTATAGCGAGAGATTGAAAACTGAAGAAAGGGGTTTGGCAATAGTTTGGGCCACAAATTTGAGGAACCGGGGGGAGAGGACATCGCTTCCAGAACTACCCCTATTGGGGAGAATGAGGAGGAGTTTAAGTGCTTTGTGGGGAGAGATAAACAAGAAGTAGAATGGAGGAATGGTGGGAAATCTTATAAAATGGGATACAAAGTAAAAAGGAGGATGGTGGTATATCTTATACAATTGGATACAATTCCACTATCTCAAAAAGAAAGGAAATTCTTTGCAAAAAAACATTGTTAACACACCAGTTAGTGTTCAAGTTAATGTTGTAAAACTAGGGAAATGCCCACAGCATTCACTGAGCTAACAATATCAGCTGTTTTTTTTTTTCTTACTCCCCTGCTCCTTGCAGCCCCCATCTCTTCGGGAGTTACCTACGGCCTTTTCAGCCCTCACTCACCTACCTGGTGACCAGTGCAGTCCATCCCCCATGGAGCCATGGTTATACCCCCCAGGTGGGGTACGGGGTGGGGGCCCATGCACCCCAAGATATCTATCTTTCGTCGGCATGCTGTCTCCAGGCAGGCAGTGGCAATGAGGGTCAGGGCCTGGTGCTCCATCTACCTGGAGCCGCAAGGTGTTTTTCTGGTGTTCTCGCGATGTGCCATGTCCCCTGACGTCAAGGTGCTACGGCGCCGACGTCTGGCACATCGCCCCCTGTTAGGCATCAGACTTGTTATACCTCGGGCTTCCACCTGGGGTCAGACAAGAGCCGAGCTCTGGTTCCCCCCAAAGAGGACAAGCCATCCCTGGGATGCTCAAGCCCTCTCCCCCCGGCTGGCCCTCCAGCTTCCCGGGCTCGCTCCTGAACCCGGGTTGCTGGCGTCACAAACGGAAATCCAACCGCTGCGCCAGCGGGCCGGCCACAAAAACATCATCAGTTGTGATCTCCTTTACTTCATGCAGGGCCTGCTATAACAGCTTATTTTTGGCAACAGGTGGAGAGATACTTCTCTGCCTTTGAAGAGTGTATTACTATGAGGCACTGGCTTGGAGCTGTATCTTGTGCTTTGGATAAGAGGCTACAAACTGCAGTAGGACTGACAACCCCAAGGAAGACCCCATCACTGATTTTCCAACACTCTGGAGACCCAAAACCTTAGTGTTTTTTTTTTCCTTTTGCTGCTTGGGGGTTGAAGTGGGGAGTTAGGGTTGCAAACTCTAACACCACATTTCCCTATTTTTGCAGCATTAACTTGAACCTTAACTGTTGCATAAATTCATATTTTTTGTAAATAATATCCATATAGCTACAGTATATAGCTACACATGTATTTGTAAGTACTGGATGATTATGTTCCAGAAGCAGGTTGCATTAACTTTAGACAAGGCTTACAACCTTTTTGCAGCTGGCTGCATGTTCCTCAGTAAGGATCCCCACATCTTCCAAAATAAGTATTTTCTCCCCTCCTCAGATGAACTAATCTTTCAATTAATCTAATCCTGCTTTCCTTCTGCCAAATCCTAACTGATGGAACAATTATTGATTTCAGTTGTTATTTTTATAGCTGAAAGCAGAGGAATTACCAGTTTACTAATTGGTTCTTGGGCGACAGTTAGATTTAAGAGATCTCAGAGTAGAAGTACCTTGAGAGAGTTTGGGAAAGATCATAGTAGAATATCAATGAGTTTCTCATGAAAGGGCTATACCTTGGTACACAGCACAAATAAATTATTTACTCATTTATTGAAACCTGGCACCTGACAAAGGCACACCGAACCAAAGCACATTTCCAGGCATGACCCAGGGGAACAGGTACAGAATAAAAATATATACTGTATAATGAAAATGACACAGGCAATATACAGAGCAAAAATAACATGGCCACTATATATACACTACAGAAAAATGGTGCAGGCATGGAGGGTGCAATTAAATGCAAACATAAAAAGATTTAAACACCTAGGGCCCATATTCTGAGCCAGCCAGCTATGGAACATGTGCACCAAGTGCAAAAATAGGGCTGGCTAGCTCTGGTGCCATATTCAAACACATAGTGAGATCGGAAGTGACTGCATTATCTGCTTGAATATCAGACTCTGGTAGCGCGGCCCACAGCAAGTAGTCACCATGTTTGGTGCAGCACTACCAGAGGGCAGGACTGAAGACCAGCCATAGGGATAAAGCACGGCACTAACTGAATAGAGCCACTAACCCTATGGGCGATATTCAGCCCAAACATGTAGATGAGCCCATTGGGCATGCAAGGTGCTATCGGTCCATTTGCATAGCCATTATTTGCTCATCTGCTTGCCAGCACTGCCATGGAGTGTACTAGGCCAGGTCCCCACCACCCCAGCCCTGATCCTCATAATATTAAATAAAATATGCCTGAATCCCTGGTAGTCTAGTGGTCCCCCCTCCCTAAGCCCTGATCCATATAATATTAAATAAAATATGCCTGAATCCCTATTAGTCTAGTGGCCCCCCTCTCTCCGATCCCCGATCCTGTTCCTAAAAATACTCTAATACTCGGTAGTGTAGAGGTCCCCCCTCCCTTACCCCAACCTGCCCCTGTCAGTCTTCAGATCATCTCTGGTGGGCTAATGGCCCCCCAGCCCGATAAACAGTGACCCACCATCCCTCTCCCCTCCAACCTGACAGGAGTCAGTTACCGGTTGACTGGTCAACAAATGAGTGTGTACTGGGTTCCATGTCATAATGGTGATCACAAAAGAGCGATCACCATTAGAGTGAGTGCACATCACCGAAAAGAACAATGGCGATGTACACTTGTGGGCGACAACACAGCTGGCAAGCTAAAATAGTATTTATGCAGGGGGCTGCATCCCCCCACACACCTCCTCTCACAGGGGGAGCTTTGCCCCCACATCCCCCTGATTTAATATAACCAACTCCAGAGGCGTGCACGTTGGGGAGGGGGAGACAGTCTGAAAGAAAAAAAAACATTACGGCAGCAGTAAAATATTCCTTGGTCCCCAGCCCCAAACCCAGTACCTACTTCATCAAAGCTAGCCACCCTCACCACCACACCACATGGCTAGCTTGGTGGCAGCATGGCACACTACCCCACACAAACCTTCTTCCCTATGCCTTCCCTTCTGTTCCTTATCCCTCCCCTTCCAGTCACCCTCCCTCGCTCATCCATACTCTTGCTTTTGCATTCAGTCGCCACCCTTACAGGGTAGCCCAATAGGATAGTGCTGTAAATTAGTCACTCTTATGACAGTCGCTCGTTTACAGTCGCTATCATCACTTGGTACCATGTACTGTATACTGTATGTGCTCCAGTACAGTTCAGTTGGTGGCTGGCCATGGTGGTATGAGGAGGGCTGTGCCAGCCACCGTTTGGGTTGGGGGTGGGGTAGTGGTCACTGCCTACCAGGGTGGGGGCCACTAGTCCACCAAGAATGATCTGGAGACCAGTAGGGGCAGGTCGGAGTTAGGGCAGGGGACTGCTGCACTACTGGGTTTTCAGGTATTTTTATGAATGGGATCAGGGCTCCGGGAGGGGAGACCATTAGACTATCAGGGAGAAGGGGATATTTTATTTACTATTAGTGGATTGGGGCTCAGTCAGGGCCACTAGGCTACCAGGGATTCGGGCATATTTTATTTAATGTTATGAGGATCGGGGCTCAGGAAGGAGGGACCACTAGACTACCAGGGATTCAGGCATATTTTCTTTAATATTATGAGGATCAGGCCTCGGTGGGGACAACTAGGCTACTTGGGATTTGGGCATATTTTATTTAATATTATGAGGACTGAGGCCCAGTGAGAGGGGACCACTAGACTACCAGGGGGATTTTTTTTTTATTTGTACACACCGGGGCTAGGGAGGGATCGCTGCACTGCCAGAGTACCCAGCCCTTGACAGTGGGATGATACGTTTGCGCAATGTTAAGAGCTTGGTTTAAGAAGCATTAAACTGTGCTGCCACAGCCGTTTACCACTTCTGAACACTTCACTATTGTGCTGTGCCACATATGCATGGGGGGATCCTCATTTGTACAGATGCAGCACAATATTGTGCATCATGGCACTGCTGGGGGTATGCCGTACATATGTACCCTTTGAATATGGGCACGCCCCAGACAGCTGGATAGGCTATTCCCAGTTAGCATGGCACAAACTGGGTTTGTGCCATGCAAACCTCTGAAAATTGGGGCCCTAGATGGTTGGATCAAGTCTGAATCATAAAAAGGTGAGCATTAGTGCAACCAAGGCTCTGTGGGAGAGTCAGTATAGCAAAAGAGAAGAGCCATAAAAACAGTCTAGCCAGGATCACAATAGGAACAAATGGGTGTGAAATGAAGTTTAATCTGATGGTTGAGGGAAGAGATCCAGCTGTACTACAACAGTTATAGATAGGGGTGAGATACAGACAAGGCACATTGATGAGTCCTTCATGTCTGTGTCTCTTTGGCACCATGCATTCCTGTTTAAAGCAGAACAAGTCTAAACTTTCATGGTGATTTGAATATATATATAGGCCCAGATATTCAAACTGCACCCAAAATGTGCGCAACAGCAGGAGCAAGCACAAGTCAATTGCGCATATGCGCAGCAGACGCGATATTCAAACATGGAGCAAAACAAATTGCGCAAGCAGCCAACGTCTGAATATTGCACAAACTGCGCCATAGCGCAACCAGGAAGGGGAAGCTGAGCAGAAAGGCTAGCCCAGCTGAGCAGTCCAGAGGTGCCATAGTGCAAGCAGAGCCCCCCCAACCCCAGCAGAGCAATGGAACTGCACAACCAGGGAGGCAGGCTGGGGCCCACTGCCAGCCATGCCACACATGGGCACAGGAACACACTGCAGAACCAACAAGACACCTGCACACCCCAAGCACAGCATCACTGGGGGTTGGACGGATGATCCACTGGCCCATGGGGACAAGCCAACAAAGCACAGCAGGGCCATGACGCCCCAGCACAACCACTGGCAGGCTGAGACTGCCACACACAGGGGGTTGACAACCACAGTGCACATCAGCCCCCCGTCTGCACAGCACACCCTGCACTGTGACCCCAAGACACCACCCATGTGCAGTGACTATCACTGCAGGAAACACCATGCATCCCCCCCGGAACACGTCAACCCCATGTAGCATAGAACCATACAAGCCAGACCCACCCTGTGCACCCAGCAGTGGGCAGCAGCAGATGGCAAGACCGACAGAAAGGCACTGCCACACTGGAGACACCCCCCCATGCACACACACGCACACTCACACACATATCCAGTATCATACCACCCCACATGGCATGCACACCACTGCAACTGAGCAACCATAGCCAGCTGCAAATCAGAGACCACCACAGTATTCATTACAAAATATATATATAATTCAAAAATAGAAAGTAGAACAACAAGAACAATAACAAAACTATGTACAGATATATACAAGATGGGGGGGTAGGGGTACAAGGTAGGGGTGGGCAAGGGTAGGGGTGAACAACTGGGAGAGGGAAGGCAGGGTGGGAGGGATGGGTGAAGTGGGAAGGGGAAGCCTGTCTAAGGCCTAGCAGGCTGGTCTGCTGCTTCCTGGTGCCATCTTGTTTAGCTGTGCCATCGCCGGAGCCCACGGCGCTGGATGTCCTGGAGGATGTCATGGTTTGCAACGGACACCCTGGTCAGCTGGTGGAGGGCACGCTCAATCCTGCGTAGGACGATGAGGCCTAGGAAAAGGGAACACAGTCAATGGCTGTGACTGTCCACAACCCTGAACACCACCCATCTTGCAAGGCATATAGCCCAGTGTCCCGCACCTGTGATGGTATGCACCCACCCACAGTGACCATGCACATGACATGCCCAACCAAGCGGCACCAGCTATGTGCACCACTGCACACACACACTGCCCATGTCCATCACAGCACAAACAAGGCTGTCAAGTGATGTGGTAATGTGGTGGGATGCCAGTTCCACAGCCATGTGCCCAGTGCATGCATGGACCACCATTGATGCACACACAGATGTGCAGTGACACTGGACAGTGATGACTGTCGCCTGTGTCGTGCATGGTTGTGTTGTCCATGGCTGGTGGTCATGCCCACCCCCTCCAGCATGCAATAGCATCCATGATGTAATGATACTCACACTCACCAAGCAGCTGTGGCTGCTGCTGCCGCTGTGGTCCACCCCTCACAACACCTCTGCCCGCCACCTGGGCCCTGCCATGGCCCTCCTCATCCTGTGCCCTCATCCTCTCTGCCAGGCCTGTGTGTGACAAATGTTGAGAAAAACATCAGTGTGACTCCAAAGCAGACCGCCCCCTGCCCCAGTGAGTGTGCCTGCCCACACAGCCAGACCCATGCATCTCACACCTGCACACACTGACACAGCCAACCATGGCAGAGCCATCCCCTATGCACCGCCACCAAAACACAGTCACACCCCTACGGAGGATACAGGTGCATAGATGGTACACCCACCTGGCCTAGGCACAACGCCCCTCCTGGCACGTGACCGCAGATGTGCCAGTAGCTCCAGCTCCCTCAGTCGCAGGTCCCCATACCAGTGCCTGCACTGTTCAGCCATTCTCCTGCGGCCAGTGGTCGCCTCCAGGTCAGTGGCCACCTCTTCCCAGACCTGGGTCCTGGCCCTGTCCAGTGGCACCTCCCAAAAGTGGGCCATAGTGTGGCTCCACAGTGGCCACCAAGGTTGGCCAGCTCAAGGGCATCCACTGAGGGGCTCTCCGTGCCATCTCTAATCACAGTAGGTAATATGGTGCTCCGTGGCGTGAGCACGTGGAAGTGCTGCTCAGTACATCGCCACCATTCCCTATCGCGTTGTCGGTACAGCGCTGTCATTCCCTATTGCGCTGTCACTGAACAGCGCGATAGAGCCGTACACATGCCAGACGTACAGCGCCAGGGGGCAAAGGTCGGGCGCAAGGTCAGGGTTCAGTGGTGCAAGGCCACGCACAGCGCCATCGGACGTCTACACGTGCTGCACGAACAGTCAACTGCGTGCCAGTGCCACAGTGGACTATTGTGCAGTTGTGCCACAGCGCCATTTGGTTCCCAGCGCTGTAGCGCCACTGGCACAATGGTGGCCATGTCCTGAATTGCTGATCGCGCACAGCATGTCATCAGCGCAGCAGACGCCTGCGTAAGCCACCTGGGCATGCGCAATGTGGTGTACTACACAGTCGCGGAAATGCGCCATTGGCTCCAGCCGGATCAACCGTGTGCGCAAAGCGCCAATTGCGCTTTGCGCAATATTCAGCCAACACATGCAAATCATCTGATCAGCCATTCAAAGGCGCAGTGGCACGATTTGCATCTCATTACAGTTGCTCCACTCCTAATTTGCATGCATTGCGCTATAAATGTGGACATTGGGCTGCGCTGGCCAGATTCGGTTACTGCAGGTGAGAGGTGGGTTGCATGCTGTGTGATGTTCTGGACAATGGTCATGGGATAACGCTGTAGACTGCACAGTGACAGGTGTCCACTGTCACCCATACAGATCACCATGACCGAGCAGAGCCAAGGTGAGGGTGAGGATGGTGGGCGGAGGAGGAAGCCCAACTTCACCACGGCGGAGACAGAGGCCCTCTACCAGGCCTACCTGGAGGAGGAGGCACTACTGAGTGGACAGCGGGGCACCCCTCAGGCCCGTGTGGCTGCATGGGAGGGGATAGCTCGGGAAGTGAACCTGCACAGAATCCACCAGCGCTCCATGCAGGAATGCAAAAAGAAGATGGGGACAGACCGCTGGAGGGTGAAGGAGAAGGTGGCAGCCCTCAGGGTGGCACGTGCTGGCACTGGCGGGGGCCAGCCAGCGGTGGTGGAGCTGACCCCGGCTGAGGACCGACTGGCTGCATCAGTGCAGTGCAGTGCTATTGAGGGCGTACCAGGAGGTGGAGTCCAGACAGGTGGAAGCCCATCACTGCATGGTATGACATGGTGGTGGTGTTGGGGGGGGGAAGGTTGTTCACATGCACTCACATGTCCTCTCTTTCTGTTACAGATCCTGTTCATCTTCAGGGGACGGTGGTGGTGGGTCCAGGCAGTGAGGAAGACCTGCTGGACATGGAGGAGGGTCCATCCACCTCTTTCACCAGCCAGCATGCACTGCACCAGCATGCACGCCGGGCTGCCAACTCTGGTGTCGGTGAGTCGGGTTTGGGGGTGCACAGCCTGTGTCTCAGCAGTCTGGTATGCAAGCATGCCAGCACGCTGTGACTGTGGCTATAGTACGTACCTGCACCATTGATGATGCAAGGACTGCAATGGGCAGTGACATGTGTGTGTCCCATGACGGACACACAGCAGGCCAGCATGTGCCCCTGGGCCTACCTGGTTCCAACGTGTGTGTTGGCATGTCGGCACAGTCCCAGGCTGTGCCTGTCAGCACCGGTGAGGCAGCACCGGTGGCTGTGCGGGTGTCTGGCACTGTTGCGGCCACAGCAGTGGAACAAGTGGTCCCTGGGGCACAGCGGTTGGAGGGTTCCATGCTGTGTGATGTTCTGGACAATGGTCATGGGATAACGCTGTAGACTGCACAGTGACAGGTGTCCACTTTCACCCATACAGATCACCATGACTGAGCAGAGCCAAGGTGAGGGTGAGGATGGTGGGCGGAGGAGGAAGCCCAACTTCACCACGGCGGAGACAGAGGCCCTCTACCAGGCCTACCTGGAGGAGGAGGAGGTGCTACTGAGTGGACGGCGGGGCATCCCTCAGGCCCGTGCGGCTGCATGGGAGGGGATAGCTCGGGCAGTGAACCTGCATGGAATCCACCAGCGCTCCGTGTAGGAATGCATAAAGAAGATGGGGACAGACTGCTGGAGGGTGAAGGAGAAGGTGGCAGCCCTCAGGGCGGCACGTGCTGGCACTGGCGGGGCCAGCCAGCGGTGGTTGGAGCTGACCCGGCTGAGGACCGACTGGCTGCATCAGTGCAGCGCAGTGCATTGAGGGCGTACCAGGAGGTGGATTCCAGACAGGTGGAAGCCCATCACTGCACGGTATGACATGGTGGTGGTGTTGGGGGAAGGTTGTTCACATGCACTCACATGTCCTCTCTTTCTGTTACAGATCCTGTTCGTCTTCAGGGGATGGTGGTGGTGGGTCCAGGCAGTGAGGAAGACCTGCTGGACATGGAGGAGGGTCCATCCACCTCTGTCACCAGCCAGCATGCACTGCACCAGCATGCACTCCGGGCTGCCAACTCTGGTGTTGGTGAGTCGGGTTTGGGGGTGCACAGCCTGTGTCTCAGCAGTCTGGTATGCAAGCATGCCAGCATGCTGTGACTGTGGCTATAGCACGTACCTGCACCATTGATGATGCAAGGACTGCAATGGGCAGTGACATGTGTGTGTCCCATGACGGACACACAGCAGGCCAGCACATGCCCCTGGGCCTACCTGATTCCAATGTGTGTGCCAGCATGTCGGCACAGTCCCAGGCTGTGCCTGTCAGCACCGGTGGGGCAGCACTGGTGGCTGTGCAGGTGTCTGGCACTGTTGCGGCCACAGCAGTGGAACAAGTGGTCCCTGGGGCACAGCGGTTGGAGGGGCAGCAGCAGCAGTCACCCACCAGGTCTGGGGGTACAGTGTCCAGCGGTGGCACATGCCCGCCGCCCTTTGATATGCCCATCCCTGGTCCTGGTGAACAGCGCCCACCCTCAAGGAGTGTTGAGCATCAGGACCTTCCATACCTGGGGGACAGGATGCCGTTGTGGCAGAGTACCCATTGGAAGAGCACACCCGCCTGCTGCGGGAATCAGTACAGCAGCAAAGGTGGGTTGCAACGTCTGTGGAGGCACTGTGTGCGGCTGTGGAGCGGCACAACAGGGACTGTGCTCTGGACCATACAGAGATGGTCCATATGCAGATGGATGTGACCGCCGCCATTGACAGGCTGACCCAGGCATTGGTCGCTGTCGTGGCTGCATTGGGCACACAAGCAGGTGCTCCTGTACCGTGCAGCCCACACAGTAGGCTCTCCACTCCCCATTCCCGGCGTCGTGCGACACCAAGCCTGTTGACGCCAGGTTCTACTGTGGGCATCCCAGGCACCCCTGGTGCAGGTATGTTTGGCATCCTACAGACCCCACTGCGGACAAGGTTGCAATCGCGCAGTGCGACCCCTGGTGGTCCATCGGTGCCACCCCATGTGGCCCCTGCTCAGCCTGCCAGTGCTGTTGGGTCACGGCGGGGCCACCCACGCATCCGCAGTGGCCGTGGAATGGTGCAACCTGACTGACCTGTCTCCCAGTGCGGGCCCTGTCTGGTGCTACCCTGTGTGCACTGTGCATCATGGTGGGCAGTGCACTGGTGGGTGCTCTTCCCATCACGCCGATATACGGACCACCTGCACACCATCCCAACTGCTGTCCACAGGTGCGTGTGCATGATGATGCCTGCATTGTACTGTACACCAAGGTGCAAGGGTGCCCAGCATCTGACACACGTACTTGGACAGTACAGGTGGTGGGTGTGGTCTGTGGATCTGTGTGTTTGCCATGTCTGTTGCTGCTCTGCTGTGCACCTACCCATGTACGCTTTGTGCCTGGTGTGTGTGTGTGTGTGTGTGTGTATGTGTCCATATGACTGTTCGCCCCTCCCTGATGGTGTGTTTGTGTGCCTGGTCCCTTCCACTCCCCTTGCCGTCATGCACCCCTGGTGTGTTACTCTGTGTACCTGTGGGTTGCGCCAGGACCGTGTTGTTTGCACATGGCCCCTTGACTTACCTGTGCTGTGCATAATGCTCCTGCGTGATGGTGTCCCGGTGCAGCTGGGCCTGCCGGATCAGTCAGAGGTCCCGCCGTCCAAGGGGGGGCTGCTCATCACCATCAACACCGGCGCCGCCGGCGTCCCCATCGCTGTCCCCCTCTTCAACCTGTACGGCTATCCCACAGTCATTGGCCATGTTGTGTAGGATACAACAGGCCAGGAATATCCCACAGGCCTTTGAGGGGCTGTACTGTAGGGCACCGCCAGAGGTGTCTAGGCATCGGAAGCGTGCCTTGAGCATCCCAAACACCCACTCAATGATGTTGCATGTGGTGGCATGTGCCTCATTATAGCTTTGCTGCGATGGGGTCATGGGGTGCCGGTATGGTGTGAGCAGCCAGGGACGGAGTGGGTATCCGCTGTCACCTGTGTGGAGATAGTGGAGATCAGTATCATGTTCAGGTCCATATTGCCCATATCCCTGTGTGCCACTACCATGGCACCTGTGGCATTCCCACCCTTGCCCCGAGTTTGCATTTCCTACATGCATACTCACCCACTAGATGGCCTGTGGGGATGTCCCCACTCTCGAATCGATGGCACAGTGCAGACTGATGCCATATGAAGGCATCATGTGCTCCGCCAGGGTGTGTGGCACAGACATTGATTATACGCCCAGTGGCATCACACACCACCTGGCAGTTGACACTGGAGAAGCCCTTTCTGTTCCTATATGCAGCCCCATCAGGGCCAGGTGGCATGCGAATGGCCACATAGGTGCAGTCTATGGCCCCTAGCATGCCAGGCATACGTGCTACCCTGTGGAATGCCTGCATGTTTGCTGTACGCTCTGCCACGGTGCTGGGGAAATGGATGTGCTCCACAGCATGTGGCAGCAGTGCGCTGAGGAATTGGGTGAGGATGCATGACGTGGCTGACTGTGTGATGCCTGTGGTGTCCCCTGTTGGCCTCTGGAAGGTACCCGTGGTGAGCAGGCACATGCAGACTGTCACCTTGGTCTCCACTGACAGAGCATGACTCCGTCGTGAGGGTGCCTGCATCACATCACTGCACAGCTCACAGAGCTGCCTCAGTATTGCCCTGTTCAGGTGGTACCGGCCCACGATCTCTACATCTGTGTACAGCTCAAAGCTGATGCAGGCACGGTACTGCCTGTTGGGGGCGTACCGCCGATGGGCCAATCCATGGCCCGTCCCCTGCACCTTGCATTCTCACCCCCATTACAGCTTCCATGTGGAAGCTGGCACTGTCCATCTCCTGGCTTGTGACCCCCGGCTGATGTTGCTCTGTTACCCGCTGTCCTGACTGCTACTTCCACTGCACTGGGCACCCCGCTGGCCTCTGCAGCCTATGGCCCACACTGCTTCCCTTGCCTGCCCTGGCCTGTCACTGTCTGTCTTTCTCTCTCTCTCTCTTCCCCTTGGCATCCCTGTAGCGTTCTTGCGCCTCTTCCTTGAGCCTTTTATTTTGGCTCATTTCCGCTGAAGGCAACTTCTGGCTGTTCGCTGTTGCGCATGCGCAGAATCTTTGGATATCGCATTTGCGCTCTTTATGCATGGATCCACCCCTTCGGGTTGGCATGCCTTCATTTGCATTGGCGCCTGTTGCTCAGCACAAGCTGTATGAACTGCCCTCCTGCTGAATATCGCAGAATGGCGCAATTTTGGACTTGCGCATGTGCAACCCTATTGAGCATGGCGCAACCCTTTTGAATATCCGGCCCATACTGTATATATACAGTATATGCCATGATACTTTGCATTATGGGGGTATGTGTAATTTTGTATTTCTTTTAAACTTGGCTTTGTTGCCAGTTCCCTTTTTACTTAATGCTTGCCTCAGTGCTTTTGCACTAAGGTTGTTTGTCTTTTTGATACAGCATATAAAAACAGGCCTGTTATGAATAGTGTAACTTTTAATCTGGTGCTTGAGAGAGAGAGAGAGAGGAAGAGGACAGATATTGGAAAATGTTCCCTTTATCAAGAGGGAAACTTTAATATTCTTTGGGTCTAGAATTTCCCACCCATAAAATTTCACTGGCGTGATGTAAGACCTGCTTAGTAGTTTGAATTACTGTAAGTAACACTCAAGAGAGATAAAGCATGCATGAATCTCTGAGAGCCAAATCTCCCAATCTTTTCCAGGAGTAGACTCACCAAGTTCTGTCTACAAGTTTCTCCTGCCAACCTGTTGTACTTGGATTTCTGATCTCATTACTCTGTCATACATATCAGTTTACATTCTTTGCTATTACACTCCAATATATGCTGCAACAGCTACCACAACAATCATATATTTAAGAAATCTTTGTATTTTTAAATGCTTTCTTCCAGAGTGCTGTTGCATAGTTCTTGTCTCACTATGACCCAGCTGCAGGGGTACTGCAACTGAAGCATAACAATGTCCATCTCCTATTCAGGTCTAGAGGTCTTTTTGCCAGCATAGTTTTCAAACAAGGATGCCCTGGATGTAGAGATCTGGGTTATTTTCTACCACTATAGGAAGAACTTTGAGCAGCGACCTGCATTATTAAATACCAAATGTTCTAGGGACAAAGATGCAAGAGAATATGTTTAAACAATTTGATGTCAGCAATATATCTCCGAAGTATAATACATGGACACATAGAAACAATGTGGTTCAATATAAGGACTGGGTAATAATGTGGTTCAATATCAGGACTGGGTAACAATATGGTACAATATCAGGACTGGGTAACAATGTGGTTCAATATAAGGACTGGGCCAGAACCGAGCCACCCTAGGACAAGGGTCCTGGACTTCAGGAAGACCAATTTCAGGAAAATGGGAGAATGCCTCGGGGATGCCCTGGCAGGGATAGAGGATCTGGGAGGAATCGAGGAACTATGGGCAAAAATAAAGGGGGGCATTGAAAAAGCAACAAATCTTTGTGTCAGGCAGGTTAACAAGGGCAAGAGAAAAAATAGATCACTATGGTTCTCTAAAGACATAGCAGAAAAGGTAAGAATAAAAACACTAGCATTTAGAAAGTACAGAAAGACACAGAAGGAGGAGAGGATAGGGAAAACTACCAGGAGAAACAAAGGAAGGCAAGGAAGGCAACGGTGCAAACAGAGGAGAATATTGCCTAATCAGTAAAAGAAGGGGATAAAGCTTTCTTTAGATATGCATTTGAGAAGAGGAAGACGAAAGGGGGAATAGTAAGGGTAAAAGGGGAAGAAGGAATTTGCAAGGAGGAGGACAAAAAGAAAGCCGACATATTGAACAAATACTTTTGTTCAGTATTTACAGAAGAAGAGATAGGTGACAGGCCAAAGATAAGGGAAAGGGGCACAAATTGTAGGGAGGTGGACACCAGTCCTTTTACAAAGGAGAAAGTCCTCAAGGTACTAGCACAATTAAAAGTAGACAAGGCAATAGGACCGGAAGTGGTGCACCACAGGATACTGAGGGAGCTGAAAGAGGTGCTGGCTGCACCTCTGACAACTCTGATCAATTTATCATTAGTAACAGGGGAGGTTCTGAGGGACTGGAGTAGGGCAGATGTGGTCCCACTTCACAAAACTGGGAACAGGGAGGAGGCAGGAAATTATAGACCTGTCAGCCTGACTTCAGTAGTGGGCAAAGTAATGGAAACGCTACTGAAATAAAGGATAGTGGAATAACTTGTAACCAGTGGACTACAGGATCCATGACAACATGGTTTCACAAGCACAGGTCTTGCCAGACAAACCTGATTGAGTTTTTCTACTGGGTGACCAGTATAGAGGATCAGGGAGGGACAGTAGATGTGGCCTACCTGGAATTCAGTAAGTTCAGTAAAGCCTTTGGCACCATTCCACATACAAGACTGGTGAACAACTGGCCTGTCTGGGAGTGGGTCAAAAAGTTATAAACTGGGTAAGAAGTTGGTTAAACTACAGGAGTCAGTGGGTGGTGGTAAGTGGTGTCTACTCTGGAGAAAGCAAGGTGACCGGCGGGGTGCTTCATGTTTCAGTACTAGGCCCCGGCCCCCTTCAATATCTTTGTTAGTGACATTGCAGCAGGGCTAGAAGGGAAAGCATGCCTGTTTGTGGATGATACAAAAACCTGTAACAGAGTAGACCCCCCTCGGGGGGAGGGGGATGAGGGATGATTTGAAGAAGTTGGAAGAATGGTTAAGGGTTTGGCAACTGGGTTTTAATAGACAAAAAGTGCAAAATCATGCACTCAGGACACAGAAACCCAGGAGCTATGTATCAATTGGGTGGGGAAGTACTGGCAACCACCAAACAGGAAAGGGACCTGGGGTAATCATTTCTGATGACCTGAAGGTAGCCAAGCAGTGTGATAAAGCAGTGGGGAAGGCTAGTAGGATGCTCAGGTGGATAAGGAGGGGGTATCACCAGTAGGAAGAAGGAGTTACTATTACTTCTGGACCAATCACTGGTAAGACACTCCTTCGAGTACTATGTCCAGTTCTGGAGGCCCCACCTCCAGAAGGATACTGATAAGGTGGAGGCAGTACAAAAGAGGGCTGCCAAAATGGTGCAGGGCCTGCATCAAAAACCCTGTGAGGAGAGACTCAAGGAACTGAATATGTACTTTCTGGAGGAGAGGAGAGGAGGGAAAGAGGGAATATGACAGAAACATACAAATACCTAACAGGTATTAACCCTTGCAGGGCCACAGATCAATATCAGCCCCAAATTCCTATACATTCTAATTCTGTCGGCAGCCTAAGGGTTAATAAGGTACAGAAAGTTAGCATTTTCCATAGAAAAAGATACCGGAATGGGGAAACTGTTTAACCAGGAAAGGCACACTAAGCCAAAGCTTGTTTCCAGGTATGACCTGGGAGCACTAGGAAATTAAGAGACTTTCCCAGTGTCACTCAGTATGCAAGTGGGAGTTGATGGGATTCAAACCAAGGTCTCCAGGTTTGCATCTCAATGCCCTTGACCACTTTGCTATACTGCCTCCCAAGAGAAGCTCCAGAACAAGGGGTCATTCTATGAAGTTGGATGGGGGGATGCTCAGAGGAAATGTGAGGATATAATTCTTCACAGAGAGGGTGGTGGACACTAGGGACAGTCTTCCAGCAGAGTTGGTGAGTGCCAAAATGGTGACAAGATTCAAGCGTGCATGGGACAGATTCAAGGGGACCGTGGTAGTAAGGCAAGGGGAGATGACTGGAGATCAAGTAGGGTCTGCGGTGGCACAATAGGCAGGGAAAACTGGGCAGACTAGGTGGGCCAAGAGGTCCTCATCTGCTGACAACTTCTTTGTTTCTAGGTCCCTCCCTTTTCCCTATATTCTACATATTTTGCCCATGTGCTTATCCCATGCATGCTTGATGCTCTGCATTGTCTTTGTCACCACCAACTCTTTTGGCAGGCTGTTCCAGGCACACACCATCCCTTCTGTAAAGAAGTATTTCCTTTACACCCCTCTTAAACTCCACTTCCCCCAAGCTTCATTGTATGACCCCGCTTTCTGTGCTCCTCCTCCTCCTCTAAATGACACTCCCCTCCTGCACCTTATTCACCTCTGTGGCACACATATAGGTCTCAATCATGTCCCCTCTCACTCTCCTCTTCTCTAGAAAACACATGTTGAGCTCCTGCACCCTCTCCTTGTATGGTTTCTCATGTAACCCCATACCATGTTGGTAGCCCTCCTCTGGATGGCTTTCACCCTGGCAATTTATCAGATTAAAACACAACTGTACAAAGGAAAACATGTGCAGTCTCACAGCTCAGGACCTGACAGGAAAATTTTTATAAAAAAGCTATAAAGGACAAGTCATTAAACAAGGATAAAAAAAATGTGAAAATATATCATGGAGGAAATTGGTGGAAAAGAAACAATGAAGAAATGAACAAGAGAGAAAAATAATCTTCCCTGTTATTCTGAAAACTTTGGTGTTATTAAACATGTGATACACAAGCACATGCATGTTTGAAATGAATCCACTATAGTGGTATTGGCATTTAAAAACCCTGTGTTAAATGTGGCAAAAAAGATAAAATGTATACAAGCCAAAATAAATCATTTTGCACATAAGATTCCACGAAGAGAGATCAGTGTTCTTCCAACTGGTCAGAAGACAGAAGACAGTTACCCATGAGGAAAATGTGCTCACTGCAGTAATGCACTTACATGCAAGTCCATCAGAAAGGTAAATGGGAAATAAGAGGTAACAATAGGTGGCTTTAGTATATGCTAGAGCAAACATGTTATTTTTATCCTGAAATGCCTATGTGATTTTATTTACAGTACATTGATAAAATCCTCAGAGAATTGAGGGTAAGAATTATTGAATATAAAAGCTGAATTCTTTACAAGGATATTTCATCAAGCATTTTATAGAGAAAAGTCCCTCAATACCTATGCTGTGCTTTTTTAGACTACAAAAAGTTACTATACAGTACATAGCGGAGGTGGAGATTTTGACCATCTTTTATTGATGAGGAAGCATTCAAGATCACCAGATTTTGAGCTACAAACTGTTAATACAGCTTCAATGAGGAGACAGACTGGCCATGGATACTGTAATGGGTAACCACACTCTCTTATTATATACTTACCTCGCTGATTGCCATTGTACCATGGGTGTCTTTACCTTGTGGTTCTCTCCTAGGCATGTTTTGTCTGTATTTTGTCACCTATACTATGCCTTTATTTGTAATTTCTTGTAAAATATAAAATGGGTTGCAAAAATGAACAGCTACTATTGGTGAAAACCATTCATGTGGCCACGCATTAATAGAATACAATGCATGGTCATTCTGACATTTACACTACTCACAAATCAATAAGCCACAGAACATTTTTTTCAAAACATAGTGGAAGTCATTTTTCTTTTTCGATGAAGACCTTACCCAAACCCCCTACTCAGTACCGCTTAACTGCTGGTCCTCAATTTGCAAACATCATCTCTATAATGAAGGTATCCAAATCTCTCTACCCAGAAAGGCCCGTGTCTAAGGCACCTGCAGAAATAGAGCAAATTGCTTCAGCACCTCATGGAGCGGGAAGTTGTCACCAGATGGAACCAAAAACTGTGACCTACATACCTCCATCACAGGAGGTTGAGGTGGATAAAGATATGATGGAAGCAATCCAAAGGATGGCATGCAAAAGGGAGGTGTTGCTGGTAGGGGACTTCAATCTACCAGACGTGAATTGGAGCCTACCAGCTGAGGTAACAGTCAGAAGTAGGGACATCCTGGACTCCCTGCAACTAGTTAAGGAACCCACTCATGGGGGGCAATACTGGACCCAGTACTGACAAACGGGGACAGTGTTGCTGATGTCAAAATGGGTGGCCACCTGGGGATGAGTGATGACCATACAGTGTTGCTCAATATAAGAACTGGGCCAGAATCGAGCTGCACTAAGATGAGGGTCCTGGATTTTGGGAGGGCCAATTTTAAGAAATTGGGAGAATGCCTCAGAGACACCCTTGCAGGCATAAGGAAACTGGGGGGAGTCAAGGAACAATGGACAAAAATAAAGGGGGCATTGAAAAGGCAACAAATCTTTGTCAGGCAGGTTAACCTGGGCAAGAGAAAAAAAGAGACTGCTGTGGTTCTCTAGAGAAGTAGCAGAGAGGTAAGGGCAAAAAAACTGGCATTGAGAAGGTACAGGAGGAGGAAGAAGAAGAAGAAGAAAGGAGGATAGGGAGAGGTACCAGGAGAAACAAAGAGTAGCAGGGAGAGCAGTTAGGAGTGCAAAGGCACAAATGGAGAACAATATTGCAGAATCAGTTAAAACAGGAAATAAAACATTCTTTAGACATGAAGTATAAGCGAGAAGAGAAAGACCAAAGGAGGGATAGTAAAGCTAAAAGGGGGGAGGAGTTTGGGATCAAAAGGACCAAAAAAGCAGGCATATTGAACAATTTATTTTGTCCAGTATTTATGGAAGAAGGGTCGGTGATGGAACAAAGATAAGGGACAACGGCATTACAGGAACGGAAGTGGACACTAGTCCTTTTACAGAGGAGAGAGTCCTCAAGGAACTAGAGCAGTTAAAAGTAGACAAGGCAATGGGACCGAATGGGATGCACCTTAGGATACTGAGGGAGCTCAAGGAGGTGCTGGCTGCACCTCTGACAGCTCTGTTCAACCTATTACTAGAAACAGATAGGTTCCAGGAGAATGGAAAAGGTCAGAAGTAGTCCCACGATACAAAAATGGAAATAGAGAGGAGGCATGAAATTACAGACCTGCCAGCCAGACTTCAGTGGTAGGTTGCTACTGAAGGAAAGGATTGGGGAATATCTTGCAACCAGTGGATTACAGGATCCAAGGCAACATGGGTTCACAGGGGGAGGTCTTGCTAGACAAACCTGATCGAGTACTTTGACTGGGTGAAAAGGGGTGTCTATTAGGGAGGAGCAGTAGATGTGGCCTACCTGGATTTTAGTAAGGCCTTTAACACTGTTTCACATAGAAAAGACTGTTGAGCAAGCTGGGCAACCTACAAGGTTTGTGATTCTGTACTGCAGGGTGGCCTTGCAATTCTACTGCCTTTAATAAATGCAAACAATGATTACCTGAGATGCCATTGTTTTTTTGCTTTGGTTTTTAGACACTTATTGGCATGCATGTGTGGAGCTGAGGATTTTGTTACTGTCTTCACATAGAAAAGACTGGTGAGCAAGCTGGGAAACCTAGGAGTAGGTCCAAAGGTAAATGAGGTCCTCTCTGGAGAAGACAAGGTGACAAGTGGGGTGCCACAGGGGTCAGTACTAGGCCTGGTCTTCTTCAGTGTCTTTATTAGCGACATTGTAGAAGGGCTGAAGGGAAAAGTATGCCTGTTCATGGATGAAGCAAACATCTGCAGAGTGGACATACTGGGGGAGGGAGGGGTGGTGGTGGAAAGAATGGGAGATGATATGAAACAGCAGGAAGATTGATCAAGAGAATGGCAGCTGGGTTTCAATGCAAAAAGGAGTTAAATTATACACCTGGGGCACAGAAACCCAGGAGCAGTGTACCAATTGATTGGGGAGGTATTAGTAAACACAAAACAGGAAAGGGACCTAGGGATTATCATTTCTGATGATCTTAACATAGCCAAGCAGTGTGATAAGGCAGCAAGGAAGGCTTGCAGGGTGCATGGGAAGGGGCATCACCAGCAGAAGGAGGGAGGTAGTATTACCCCTGTATAAATCACTGGTAAGACCGCACCTCAATTACTGTGTCTAGTTCTGGAAGCACCCCCCCCGGAAGGACATAGATAGGGTGTAGGTGGTACAAAGGAGGGCTACCAATTTGGTGCAGGGCCTGCATCAAAAGCCCTATGAGGAAAGACTCTAGGAACTAAATATGTACTCTCTAGAGGAAAGGAAGGAAAGGGGGAAAATGTTCATAGAAACATAGAAACATAGACTTTGACGGCAGATAAGGACCGCTAGGCCCATCTAGTCTGCCCATTTCCCTACCTACAGGATAGGCCGCAGATCCTAGTTAACCAACAGCCTATATCTTCCTGCCCCCAACAAGAATTGCCTTATGTCTGTCCCATGCATTCTTGAATTCTCCCACAGTTTTAGACCTCACAACTTCCTCAGGAAGGCTGTTCCATGCATCCACTACCCTCTCTGTGAAATAATACTTCCTCACATTGCCCCTGAACCGCCCTCCTTCTATCTTTAAATTGTGTCCCTTGTTCTTGCAAGTCTCTTTTTCTGAAAGATGCTACCCTCTTGGACTTTGTTGATTCCTTGAGGTGCTTGAAAGTTTCTATCATGTCCCCTCTCCTTCTTTCCTCAAGGGTATACATATTAAGCTCCTTTAGTCTCTCCTCATACGGCTTCTCTTGCAGACCCTGCACCATTTTAGTTGCCCTCCTCTGGACTGCCTCTATCCTGTCTATGTCCTTGCAGAGATGGGGTCTCCAGAACTGGACACAGTATTCCAGATGGGGTCTCACCAACTGTCTGTACAGAGGATAACAACTTCCTGTTTTCTGCTGCTGATGCCCTCCTATACATCCCAGTATACCCTGGCCCTCCCTACTGCCTTCTCACATTGCTTGCTAACCTTAAGATCATCTGAAATGATTACCCCAGGTCCCTTTCCTGTTTTGTTGTTGTTACTACCTCCCACCCATTGTGTATTCTTCCCTGGGTTCTTGTTTCCAGGTGCATTATTTTGCACTTTTTGCATTGAATCCTAGCTGCCATCGCCTGACCATTCCTCCAACCTTGCCAAGTCCCTTTTCATCCTTTCCACGCCTCCTTGTGTATCAACCCTGTTGCAGATCTTTGTGTCATCTGCAAAAAGGCATACTTTTCCTTCCAGTCCCTCTGCAATGCCACTGATGAAGACATTAAAAAGGACTGGACCCAATACTGAACCCTGCGGTACCCCACAAGTAACCGCCCTTTCTTCAGAGTGGACTCCATTTACAATTACCTTCTGTGTCCTGTTGTCCAGCCAATGTTTTACCCAGGCTACCACCCTGGGACCCACTCCCAGGCTGGTTAATTTGACTAATAATCTTTTGTGTGGGACTGTGTCAAATGCCTTGCTAAAGTCTAGGTAGGCCATGTCCACAGCCCCTCCCTGGTCTACTACTTTGGTCACCCAGTCAAAGAAATCTATTAGATTCGTCTGACATGACCTTCCTGCTGTGAACCCATGCTGCCTTGGATCCTGTGCTCCACTGACCTCTAAGTACTTAACTATTCTTTCCTTCAGAAGTGACTCCATCACTTTCCCTACCACAGAGGTCAGACTGACAGGCCTGTAGTTTCCTGCCTCTGTCTTGGTCCCACTTTTGTGAAGGGGAATCACATCTGCCTTCCTCCAGTCCTCGGGTACCACACCATCCTCCATGATTTATTAAAAGAGTAGCCAGTGGTTTCACTAGTTCCTTCCTTAATTCTTTTAGAATTCTAGGGTGAATTCCATCAGGACCCATTGCTTTGTCCACCTTCAGTTTTAGGAGTTCTTGCAGAACCCTTTCTACTGTGAAAGGACCGGATCGACCCCCTATCAAGAGTGCTTCTGTTAATTGGATTAGGCACTTCCCCTCCTCTTTTGTGAATACTGAGCAGAAATATTAGTTCAGTATTCCTGCTTTTCACTGTCCCCTCTGCCCACCCACCATTCATTCTATTCAGCCTCACTATCCCTCCTTTGTCTTTCTGCTCGCTGATGTACCTATAAAGGTTTTATCCCCTTCTTAACTGAGTTGGCTATCTTTCCTCAGATTGGGCCTTTGCTATTCTGACTTCCCTCCTGCTTCTTTCTGCCTTAACTGGTACAGCTCTCTGTCCTGCTCCTTCTGTGTTTACTTATACTTCGAGATGCTATCTTTTCTTCCTGACTTTCACAGCCACCTCTCTTGAGAACCATAGTGGCTTTTTCTTTCATTTTGATTTGTTTATTTGCTTCACACAAGGCTTGTTGCCTCTGTGATGGCAGTTTTGATAATTCCTCATTGTTGCTCCACACCTCCTTCTAGCCTGTTTGCTAGTGCTTTTCTGAGGCACTCTCCCATCTTGCCAAAGTCGGCCCTCCTAAAGTCCAGTACCCTTACTTTTGTATGGCTTGACTCTGTAGCTGAGTTTAACGTGAACCACACTATTTGATGGTCACTTGTCCCAGATGGCAACCCACTTCTAGATCTGAGATCCTCTCACTGCCCCATTTGAAGTCACGAGGTCTAAGATTGCTCCCTCATGAGTGGGTTCGAAACTAGCTGTCTAATGCCTGCCACCTGTAGGGCATCAAGAATGGCCTGCTCTTGGATGTGGCTGCAGCAAATGTGCTTCAGTTAACATCTGGCATATTCAGGTCTCCCATCAACAGTATCTCCCTTTCTCTGCCATTCTAAGAATGCCTTCCATCATATCCTTGTCCATTCCTTCCCCTGACATAGGGGTCTGTACACAACCCTGTGCGGATTGTGGTGCCCTTTCCAGTTTCAAGGTGACCCACAGTGCCTCCTCTTCTCCCTGTTTACTCTTTTGTTCAGTTGCTTTTATCCCTTCCTTTACATGAGAGCTACTCCTCCCCTCTTCTCCCCTGCCTGTCTCTTCTGTAGGTTATATGCCCTGGTATGTTAACATCCCAGTCATGGTTCTCTGTGTACCATGTTTCTGTGACTGCTCGATATCCAGGCATCCCTCTTCCATTAAGGCCACCAGCTCAGGAGCTTTTGCCCAGACTACGGGCATTGGTACTCATACCCTCCATTTCCTGATGGCCTTACCCCCTTTTGCCCCATCCCTGTCCTTCTTGCCTTTGTCACTTTCTCCATTTACCCCTGCCCTTCTCCCTATCGACACCTCCATGTTGGTGTTTGCCACACTTACTACCATGATTGTTTGAGGGGGCTAGGATTTTCCTGCTCCTTTCCAGTGCCTCCCCCCTTGGCTAGTTTAAAAGCTTGCCAATGAAGCATTTAAACCTATCACCTAGGATCCTGGTTCCCCTCCCAGACAGATGCAGCCCATCATGCCAGTATAGGCTTGCATCACTCCAGGTGGACCCCCAGTCCCCAATGAAGCCAAATCCTGAGGCTCCACACCAGTTTTCAACCACTGATTGAATCCATGATGCAGGAACACCCTAGCCTCTCCTATGCCATAGATGGGTAGCACCTCCGAGAAGGTTACCGTCGTGCTACTTGACTAAGGCCCCTTCCCAATTCCACAAACTCTTCCTGCACTTCTCTAATCCCTTTCTTAGCCAGGTCATTTGTCCCTAAGTGGACAATGACATCCAGCTCCCTCCCCTGTGCAGCTGCTCTGGCAATCCTGAGGATTCGCTCCCTGTCCCTCCAAGCCATGGCGCCAGGCAGGCTCCTTACCTCCCTCTCCCCTTCCTTGCCCAGTTCTACCTTCCTAACAATGGAGTCCCCCACCAGGAGTTGTTTTCTTCCCCTGCAGGGTCCCATGCCACCCTCCTGTGGGTCTCCTTTGTGGAGGTTCCCAGCATCCTCCTTGGTCTCCACTGTGGGTGCCTCCATAGAGGAACCACATTTTGCCAGAATGGCATAGGAATTGTGGAGAGGTACAACTGGAGGTATGTGCTTCTGTTCCACCACCCTTACCCTCCCTGAGCCCACTGTGGTCCAACCGCTCCTCTTTCTTGGCAACCTCTGAGGCAGCGGCAGTGGCACTGGTGGTCCCTGGATGGAAGAGGAGGTCCCAAAATCTGGCCAACTCAGCCTGGAGATGAGCAACCTCCTCCCTCAGCCCAGAGGTGCCTGCAGATGGGACAACACCGCATCCTCCAGAACATCTCCCGGAAGAGCTGCTCCACAGCCACTGCACTGCACCACTCCAATCATGTCTTATTTCTGGCCCCTTAACTGTTTGCAATCCTTACTCTTTCCTCTGTTTTTTTTTTCTCCCTCTCCTTACTTTCTGCCTGTGTGCCCTTTAAGCTCCTGATTGTCCTGTTCTGAGACAAGAATATCCTATATTTCTCAGTAGACCACTTACTTGTTCAGAGGCAGACCTCCAGCAGCTAGAGAGGGCCAGAGAGCTACTCTTGCCCTTCTAGGATGGTGGGTCCTTGGTGGTTCTGTGATCACTCACTTCCTGCCCCTAAACAGGAAGTTCCTGTTGTCAGTCAAATCCTGTGCCTATAAAAATAGAACTAGCTTTGGGTGGGGGGTAGAGGGGGAGGAAGGAGGGCAATATAGTCCCAGTAGAAGTTCAGTCACACAGCAGTCCTTCCTCCTGGAGTTGTCTGCCAATCTATTAGCAGAATCTTTCTAAGGCAGTCTTTAAATGTAGCTTCCTTCTAGCTAAGCCACTCCCCCTTCGTACCAGATCTTTCTACAAGTAATTTAAACCTCACAGCAGTTAAGTCCTTTCAGTCACCTGAGATTTACACCTAGATGACTTTTCAGTTACCCATTCAGTTCAGTTAACCCAAACACACACTTTTTTTTTGTTTTGTGTGTTAGTTTTTTTACCCTAAATTAAAGGTCCAAATACAAAAGTTCTTCTACTTTAGTCCCAGCAGAGAAGTTCAGTCACACAGCAGTCCTTCCTCCTGGTGTTGTCTGCCAATCATATACCTCACAGGTATTAATAAGGTACAGATAGGTAACATTTTCCATAGAAAAAGATGCTCCAGGACAAGGGGTCACGCTATGAAGTTGGGGGGGGCTCAGAGGAGATGTAAGGAAGTACTTCTGCATGGAGAGGGTGGTGGACGACTAGAACAGCCTCCCAGCTGAGGTGATAGGCACAAAAATGGTAACATGATTCAAGCATGCGTGGGACAGACACAAGGGGGCCTTAGCAGTAAGACAGGATGGGGAGAAGTCCGGCGATCAAGTAGGGTCTGCAGTGGCACAGTAGATAGGGAATATAGGGCAGACTAGGTGGTCCAAGAGGTCCTTATCTGCCAACAACGTCTATGTTTCTGTTTCCATGTTACTTGATCAAGCGGCTGTATGAGCAGTATAAGGCCATATCTAAATATCTGATGTTGAATCCAAGTTGTGACAGTGCTGGAGTATCCATGTTTCAGACAACAGACCCGTGGTGACCAACGGAGAGCCTCATCATGATTCTAAGGCATCAGAACATGCAACCAAGGCAGTGAATGGTGACACTGCCTATATCAGTCAGGTCATCCCACTTCTACAGGTGCTGAGGCAGATGCTGTTGAAGGTATAGCAGATTCTGGAGGCAGATGGTGACACTGGAAGCTGTGCCTTAATGGAACACATTCTGCATGTCTTGGACTGCAGTATTCATAGTTCCAGCAATCTGTAATCTGCAGATTTTGGGATTGCCACCATGCTTGACCCACAGTATAAACATGGCCTGTCACCAGTACTTGCAGGTGGGCATGATCGGGTTCAAAATTTAACCAATCTCCTAATAAGAGATGTACGTGGTGCACAGATGGTAAAGTCACGGTTATCTAGGGCACAACATGAAACTCAACAGAGTCCTGGTGTTGCTACCGTCTCGCATGGTAAATGAGCTGATACAACATGCAAGGTATAAGGCAAAATCCCAACAAATCCACTTTGGGATGTTTTGTATCCGGTAGGTATTTAAAACATTGTTGGAAAGGTGGAAGATAAGGCTGATGATGAGGCAGCAGGACTGCGTGCAGTGCAACGCATGGTGGATGCATGTATGGCAGACATGAGACAGTTTGCCATCGTGGAACAGCCCTTGCAGTACTGGGGTAGTAAGGCTACTGATTGGCCTGAACTGACCTTAGTAGCCATCAAATGCCTGAGCTGTTCACCCTTGAGTGTGAGTGTGGAGTATGCATTCAGTTCTTCAGGTGCAATTGTGCATAACAAGTGTATGAATCTGTCACCTGGAAATGTTGGCATGCTGACATTTATTAAGATGAATGCAGGGCATATTCCACATAACACAATCATGCCTGCATCTCTACCTCAGGAAGGTGGTGGTTGTGGTGAGGATGAGCCAGAAGAGCCTGAGGTTGTTGGCACTGGCAGATTGCCAATACTGAGGTTGATGTGGCACGGATAGAGAAAGAATTCCCACGTGGGGACAGCTCCAGTCTGGAAGACTGTAAAGGCTGCATCCTTGATGAGGATGATTGAATCATAAAAAAAGTTCTCTGTACATCACATTCTCCTCATCAGTTTAATCCTTGCTGTAATGAATCAGTATTACTTCCCTTTCATTTTGTTTTCTCCAAGTTGTGATATGTTTCCTGACATACATCCTATTACATGCCTTCGTCCAGCTATGTGATGCTCTATTTCCACTAAAATGTGTTACAAGAACAGTGGTGGGGGCAGTAACACACAACACAGTACCATGTGGTGGCATGCAGCAACCTGTCAAATTTATTTGAGTACCTGAGAAAAATTCTGGGAATACAGAATTAATGTTAATTGTGATCAACATGCAATTCACACAAAGTGCATTACAAAGAACAGTGTTAGGGGCAGTAACACATTATGCATTAACATGTGGCAGCATGTAGCAACCTATCAAATGTATCTGAGTACTTGAGAAAAATTTTGGGAGAACAGAAATAATGTTAAGTGTGATTAATGCACAATGAATACAAAGTGCAATACAATAGTGTTAGGGCAATGACACAAAGTGCAGTACAGCGTGGCAGCATGCAGCAACCTGTCAAATGTATTTACGTACTTGAGAAAAACTCTGGGGGAACAGAATTAATGTTAAGTGTGATTAATGCACAATTAACACTAAGCACATTACAATGGAGTTGGGGCAGTGACACACAGCGCAGTAACATGTGGCACTGCTAGTGACCTTTAGTGGCCTGACATATTTATTAAGCATATTAAAAAAAAAATTAGGAAAGAGACAGAAATGGGGAGAAAAGAAAGGTATAACATATGAGAGTCTCATTAAAGAAAACATGGATAAGAAATAGAAATTGTTTTGGGGATCTTTTTTAAAGATAGTAACAAAAAAGAACAGAAATACCGACAAGAAACATTGGAGTAAAAAAGGAAAGATAGATTCCATTTTTTTTTTTGCATTTGTAACCTTTTTTTTGTTATTTTTTTAAAGAAACTAATCAGTAAAAAAGTGTGAAAGACTAGAAACAGGATAGGAAGAAGTTAAAGTTACTGTACATTAAAAAATTAATTGCCACGGTATTTCTCAAACTCACTGCCCACCACTGCCACAAGCACCTACACTGCCGAGGCAGAGTTCGACCATGCCTTCAAGCAACCTTTCCTGATTTGCAAGGATCCTTTGCATCACCTCCTCCATTAGGTGATTGTGTGCCGGAGGTCACCCATTTCCTCCCTTAGACTGGCGAGCTCCTCTACCGTTCTCCTGGCTGGTGGCAGTGTGGGAGCTCCTGGTTCTGCTGCTGGAAACATGGTGAGTGCAGATGCACCAATAGGGTTTCCATGCCCCCCTCCATGCACCGTGAATGTTGGCAACAGCCTGTGTGTGGAACCTCTACCAGCACAGAGGAGAGACCACCATCATCATCACTACTTGCAGCTCTCTCTACTGTGACCCATACTACTTCTGCTGCCATATTTTCAGGTGGGTTCACTGCCCAACAGTACTCAAGTGGGTGCCTTTCATGCCCCCCTGACCTGGCCTGGCCTTACAGAGCTTACAAGTGACAGTGCTATCATCACTAGGATCAACTTTGAAGAATTCCCACAGCAGAGATGATGTCTGGTACTGGTGGCCCTTGCAGTGATGAGCTACTGGTGGTGGTTGAAGAGCTGAGCCTGAGGATGATGATAGGGGCTCCTCTGCTGGGTGGGGGTCTGGTGCCGGTGGTGGTGCATGATGGGGGGTACTGGGGATTCTGGCCACTCAACCTCAGGGGTAACTGGGGACTGCTGTTCCTCCATATTATCAATTGTTTCCTGCTGCTGTTGGTCTGGGGCCTGCTGCATGTTTTCACTGTCCTCGTGCTGCAGTCACTGCACTGTTGGAGGACTGGGGGGGGCTGCTGCATTGCACTTGCTGCAACTGCTGGATTGGGAATACTGCTAAAGAAAGAGGACACTAAGGTGCTATGGGTGGCTAGCTCCCTGAAAATGCCTGGCCAACACAGCTTTAGGGCACCACCACAGGTGTAAACCCATCATCACTTCTCCATCACCAAAAAAAAGAGAGAAAGAGATAAAGACAGAAAATATTTTGGAAAAAGAGGAAAATAAAACTACCAAATAAGTCAAGTAAATATATTCAAATAAATGTTAACTATAACAAGAGTGTTCCCTAGCTAAAGTAATAAAACACAGACAACAGTAAAGAAATTGCTGTGAATTAAGGGCCGGATTTTCAAAGACCACGAAAATCCCGGAGGTACGGGAAAAACTCGGCGCAAGTGGGTTGCCACTTGTGGAACCACAGTTTTTTCCACAGCTATAGTATTCTCAAAAGTGGAGCCTGTTTACAACCAGCTTCATGATTTCCAGCAGCTTGAAGGTGTTTTTCTCCTTAGCTGCAGTAAAATGTTACGGTTGGTGGAACCAGACGTAACATCACACGCAGTTGCAGCAGACTAAGAACACCAGTCTCCACAGCTGTGGAGATTTCAGTCCACAATTGCAGTTGTGTGGTCTGGGACTTAGTCTCAAATTATTTTGAGAATCCTGCCCTAGCTTTGTCAAGCAGTTCTCAGTCTCTGTTAGTAGAAAGTCGTCTCCTCTCTCTGTCTGACTAGCAATGCAAGACTGAAAATAAGGTACAGTCAGTGTACTGTACAGAGGTGTACCATGTGACCTGCAGAAGTTCTTTCTTTTGACCTTGAGACAAAGGGTCAGATTCTCAAACCAATTTGGGACTAAGTCCCACACCGCAACTCCAGTTGCCGACTGAAATCTCTGCAGTTGCGGAGATTGGCATTCTCAGTCTGCTGCAGCTGCAGGAGATGTTACGCCTGATCCCACCAGCTGTAACATTTTTGTGCAGCAACAGGGAAAAAAACACATGCAGCTGCCATAAATAATGGAGCTGTTCGTAAACTGGCTCCACTTTTGAGAATGCCATAGCTGTGGGAGAAGCCACAGTTCAGCAAGAGGCAACCCACTTGCACCAAGTTTCTCCCGCAGCTGTGGGATTTTCATGGGCTTTGAGAATCTGGCTCAAATTGTTTACCAGAAGCCTTATTTTCACAAAACATTGCGTTTGGTACCTCCATGAACATATTTAATGTTAAATCTCAATACGATGTTGCAAAAAGTGAATTTTGAACATAAGGGCAAAAATTCACACAACTATCCATGAAGGCAAATTTGTGCCATACACCTTACGGTTGCTAACATATTTACATTTTGCAACATCTCTAATCATCAAGCAAAGGTTCCTTTCTGCCTGATTGGTTTTTAGTCCCTTCACAGTGAATATACATAACAGCATCCTTCCTTGTACTCCACTCAGCTAACTATTACTTATAATCCTGTAACAGTTTATTACGAAATTTCCACACCCACACAAAAAATCTCCTTGCCAACTTTGGGACATCACTTCGTATACTCTGTCCTTTGCTCATCACTGATGGCACTGTTCCACAAAGTCCTTTACCCTTGAGGGGAATCTATGGATCTCTGTACCCCCATAACTCCTATACTTTCTTTATCACCTCTCCCTCAGTATAAGATAACTTAGTAAGGTCATGGTTGTAGGGCCTTCCAGGGATGACCCACTTAGAGGACTCTGAGCTCACTAGCAGTTTCTCTGGGCCTATACTGCTCCCAAGAGACCAATTACACAAAGCAATCTTCACTTCTTCCTGCTCCTCCTCCTTTTCAGAGTACTCATAGGAGTTATCCAGTACGAGTGCTGCTTGACTCCATGGACACTACAGAAGGGATAGTTCTTTTAGTTTAGCCAGAGCCTACCTTGTACCAGTCTACTCCTCAGAGAGAACCGAAAGCCTCATCTTGTCTGAGCCACTTAAATTTACAGTGCTATCATTAACAGATTCTCTTATGTGTTCAGCAGTGTCCCTCATCTCTTTCTCTGACACTCTGACTTCTGGAACCACATCCCTTACCTTTGCCTCAGATACTGGCAAAGGCTGATCCATCTCTTGCTCAACCATAAGCTACATAAGGAGCTTAATATGTATAGCCTCGAGGAAAGGAGGGAGAGTGGGGACATGATAGAAACTTTCAAGTACCTCAAGGGAATCAACAAAGTCCAAGAGGGTAGCATCTTTCAAAAAAAGAGGTGTGCAAGAACAAGGGGGCACAATTTCAAGATGGGGCGGCTCAGAGGTAATTTAAGGAAGTATTTTTTCACAGAGAGGGTTGTGGATGCATGGAACGGCCTTCTGGAGGAGGTTGTGGAGTCAAATACAGTGGTGGAATTCAAGCACGCATGGGACAGTCATAAGGCAATTCTAGGGGGTGGGGGTAGGAAGAAGTAGGCTGCTGGTTAACTAGAATCTGCAGCTTATCCACTAGGTAAGGAATTGGGCAGACTGGGTGGGTCAAGTGGTCCTTATCTGCCATCAAATTCTATGTTTCTATGTTTCAATGTTTATTACATAATCATGACCTCTGGCATTTCTCTGGGCTTGGATGTTTCCTCACCTCTGGTCATCTCAAACACTAATAGTGGGACAGTTTATGTTTTAATTTTAGAATATCAGGCTGGGAAAGGCACACTGAGCCATAGTTCATTTCCATGTGCACCTGGGAGCAGAGGGAGGTTAAGTGGCTTTCTCAGGATCACATAGTATTTAAGTGGGAAATATGATTCCAAAGCCAGGTCTGCTGGGTATTCAGGGTACAACTTTCTGCTCTAACCTTTATACTATACTGCCTCCCTGGAAGAGGGTAGTATGATAGCACTGCTTCACTCATTTCTCTTGCAAGCTCGACTGGTCTCTCATCTATCTTAGACAGGACAAGACTAGTGGCTAACAACGGTGTACTGTGGTGGTAGCAAGGACATGGCTAATGGTGACACTTTTGTGATGAGGACCAAAACCACCTGCTTCAAACCAGCAGTAGTGAACTCAATGACCTTAGAAGACTTTACCTCCACCCCCTTAGGAGAGATATATGGCACAGTCTGGAGGTTTGCTGCTGGCATTCATGAACCCACAGGTATCTCACCTCAGCTCCATGCTGGAGTGTAGACTTGTCTCTTTGGCACAGGTCTTCCCTGCTACTCATTCATAGAAACTTGAAATATTCTGGATCACAATAAAAATTTTTACGACTGCTAGTAAAAGTACTTTCTGATTAGTCTAACTTCATGTGTTAACTCTTTGCTCCCTCTCTTCCTCTCTAAAGTCTGAATTGGAAACTGCTGGAAAATACTGTATGTGCTGAATCTTGTTCAACAGTAAAACACATGTCTGCTCACATAACTAATCAAAAATAAATAAAGAAGGGGTGACCATGTTCCTCATGTGCTGAACTCCTTACAGAACGTGCATCTCACACCTCTGTTGCAGTGTCTCAAACCTACAATTTTCTCTGTGCCACTGCAGCATGTTTCTTTGCACTTCCTTTAAATCGGTGGCAACAGTGTGACTCATTGAAAAACACCGCCATTCCAAAATCTAGTCATGTGTCACATTAGTCCTCAAACAAGTGTCCTTGCAGCTATTTTAATTGCTTGTTTTGATGCTTTGTAGTCTTTCTGCTCCTCAGCCAAATGATCGTACCCTAGTGGGGCCAAATCTCATTAGAGGGGAAGAAAATATTGCAGGGGTCACTCAAACTGTGAAAACTCATCAAAAGATCTTTCATACAAGGTGTTGGGCTGTATTCTCTTAATTGCAACTTGCTCCTCAGTGACGTCACTTTCTATCTCAAGATTCCATTAAATGGCTGCTGCCTTGTTTTGATTTACAGATGATTTAGATATTCATATCTCAGGGCGCTTGACACCTACAAAGGGACTCAGTACCTTGCTTGAAATCTATTTTATGGGCTTTCACAGTTTGAGTGACCCCTGCAGTGTTTACTTCCCCTTTAAGATCCAAATTTCATGCAGTATTGATCCCAGCAGTGTCTCTATTTGTGTAACCTCTGCCCATAAGAGTTGGCTATGCCCTGGCACAAAATACAAATGAGGGCATTTAGGTCTGTCCTTTGATTGTTCTGAGTTTAAAATCCTAGTTGTGCAGTGACTATATCTGCAGTAACTCCTTTCTAGGGCAAGTTTAGAGATGCTGCCTCTCTTGGAGTGTCAAGTCTGAGCTCCCAAGGTCTGTATTGTATGCGTTTTCATTTTTTCTTGCCGTGTCTGTAGAGGTTATTAAATTAAGTGATAGTTCGCTATTTTCACCAAACTAAACAAATGGTCTGTAGTCTGAATGTGCTAGTCTTGCATTGTTTGATTTGATCAACATCACTAGCAGCGCTGACAGCTTTCCCTTGTTTGCTCTGACTATTGTTACTTCTGGCTCCTGAAAAATATACAGTATGCTATAGTGGCACTTGGTATTCTCTTCACCTTGAGATGGGTGGGTGGGTGGGGTCTCAATAACATCTAGAAAAGAGGAACACATTTATTTATAATTAGGACACTGGCCTTGTGATACAATTACACATTTGGTAGAATATTGGTAGATTATTACTCACCTGTAAGGGTGGCTAAAATGGGGGGCTGGTCAGGCCATGAGCCCACTACCTGTATTTCAGAGGGGCCATATATTTTGCCCCTCCCCCACTGTTTTAACATGTTTTTTTTTTAAATAGTGCAGCAAGGATTTTAAATGTTTGTGTTTGCATATTTCCTATTTGCAGATTTGCAGTGAAACATGATTTTTTTTACTGTGGAAGACCGTGCTGCCGTAAACATCTGATCCGAGACTAACATGAAATGAGTACTTGACACCGAATTCTTCTTCCATTGGTTTTCCTATTTACTTAGTTTTACTGTGGTGACTTAGGCAGAAAACCATCATCTCCACAGTAATAATGGGAAGAGAGAACCAATAGAAGAGAGTTTCATTTTTAGACCAATTAAAAATTGAGAGCACGATGGTCACATTTTTATGCAGGAGCAGAGTGAGAGGTTAGAGTCAGTGTGTCATCGATTACTGTGGTGGACAGGCTGTGACAGAAAATTCTCAGCATGGAGGTCATCTGAGGAGATAAAATAAAAAATAGATGTAAGTGTATCTTTATATAAATGCTTTGCCTCATCTAAGTCAGTCTCAGTGTCACATCGGTTATGTCTCTATGTGGTCACTGAAAAAAATGTTTTTTCATATATCCTTTCAGGCCCCTAGCCACTTCTGAGGTTAAGAGCTGATTGTAAGCAGCTCTTATTTAGTCCCTGCCTTCCTTTGGTTGTTCAAGTTGTGTATGGCCAGTGGCGGATTCAGGCTTCGGCACAAGAGCGCACGCCACCACCTTTGATGAGCCGCAACATGCAGCTCGTGCACCGGCTCTCAAGTCTCTTTCTGCAGAACTACCTGAAAAAAATGTTCAATGTCACTTTCCCTCTCTCTGCAGTCAGTGATGGACTGTTGCCCAGACCTTTCTACAGGTACTCTGCATATTAAATTTGAGATGGAAAGGGAAGGGCCTCGGAAGGGGTGAGACATAGTTGTGTTAGCCGCCAACTGGTAGGTAAAAAGGCTGGGAGGCATGCCTTACATAGTAAATAATAGTAAAGCCATCGGGCTATTGGCAGGGGGGATCAGTGGGCTTTTTAAAATGGATTGTACCTACTGTACATGGAAAACAGCAGCGAATGGTTTCTGGCGTAATCAGAGCTGCCGCAGCAGGCGCTTGGACTGAGTCACACTCAGGCTCCTGCAGGTCGGAATACTAAAGCAGGCTGCGGGATCAGCACATGGCATCTCATCAGTAGTCACAGCTGACTTTCTTCAGGTAAGAGGGTGAGGTTCAGTTTGTGGTTGAGCTTTGTGCTGGTGGTCACGACCGGGGGATGGGGTGCCATAGAAATTCTGGGCAGGCTGTTTGTGCGACTGGGGGGTGGGGAATGCTGCTTGGTGGTGTAAGAGGCTGCAGCTGGTAGTGTGACTGGGTAGAGGGTTTTAAAAACTGATATATGGGCGGGGCTTGAGACTATCAACCATTGTGAGGTGGTGTTTGAACAAAGCTTAGTGGGGATGAACAGAGTCTGGTGCTGGGTGTGGAGATAGACTGCTGTTGGTGGGGAATCTGTCTGTGTCTGCTTGGGGGTGGGGGGGACTGAGACTGCGGTGTGCATATTTGTGTAGGTGGGGGCTGAGACTTTCACCGCTGTTGGGGTAGAACCAAAGTCTGGTGCTGGGCTGGGGTTCATCTGCATCTGCTTTTGACGGGGAAGGTCTGGTTTGGTGGTGAGGGCGGGCTGACACTGTCTGCAGTGTGTGTATTGGGGGGGGTTCTGACACTGTCCATCACTGGGGGTGTTGAACCAGAGTTTGGTTCTGGGGTTTGGGATCGTCAGCGTTTGCTGTTGGCGGGGAATCTGTGTCTGGTTTGGTGTGTGTGTGTGTGTGTGTGTGTGTGACTGTCCACCACTTGGGGGCTAAATCAGAGTCTGGTACAGGGGCTGGAAATCATCTGCATTTGCTGTTGGTGGGGAATCTTTGTCTGGTTTGGTGGTGAGAGGAGGGACCGACATTGTCTGCAGTGTGTGTGTGTGTGTGGGGGGGGGCCTTGAGACTGTCCTCCACTGGGCAGCATTGAACCAGAGTCTGGTGCGGTGGTTGGGGATCATCAAAGTCTACTGTTGGTGGGGAATCTGTGTCTAATTTGGGAGTGACAGGGGAACAGAGACTGCAGTGTGTGTTTCTGTTTGGGGCGGGGGGGTTGAATCAGAGTCTGGTGCTGGTGTTGGGGATCATCTGCATCTGCTGTTGGCAGGGACTCTTTGTCTCATTTGGTGGTATGAGGGGTCTGAGACTGCAGTGCATGTGTGTGTGTGTGTGGGGGGATGGAGCATTGAACCAGAGTCTGGTGCTGGTGCTGGGAATCCTTTGATGTCGGTGGGGAATCTTTGTCTTGTTTGGTGGTGCGAGGGGGTCTGAGACTGTCTGGGGCTGGGGATAATCTGCAATGAAAATCTGCATGCTTGCTCGCCTGCTCTGGGGAGGGAGGGGCATCAGGATCCACTGCAGCACCCCCACTTGGGTGGCAGGGACATCAATGGTATGCATTTATTTTAGTGTCTTACCTTCCATTTATTTTAAAATCACCAGTTGAGATAAACCTTACATTATTACTTGAAAGGAACCGTCTACCTAAAATCAGGCCCCACCTCAGTGTGAGGCAGTGCCCAATTTACATTTTCGCAAACAGTTTCTATTTTTTTCAGCTGCACTGAGATTAGTTATTTAGATTTTATCTGGTTGATCCTGTAGCCACTTTGAAAGCAGTAAACTGCTAATCTATACCTGATCTGGGTATAGCACTGACACAGCTACAGTACAAACTGGAGCTATTAATAGCTCCAGTTATACAGGACCTCTACGCACTCTCCCGAAGCTGCTTCAGGGCTCATACACCATTCTCAGGACAGCTGCAGGAGGTTGTGGTGCATTATTAGGAGGTGCTTGCTTTCAAAATACTGGTGGGAGGGATGGCAGGATCAACCAGATACAATATAAATAACTAAACTATGTGTAAGTTAAAAAACTAGATTGTTTGCAAAAATGCTAATGAGGACTGGAATCATACTGAGGTGGAGCCTGATTTCAAGTTGACATTTCCCTTTAAGTCTTGGGGCGTGTTAGTAGAAAACATTGCTACTCCGTCAATACACTCCACTGTGGGCACTGTATAAAATAAAATAAAAACTAACCATGAGGATTGCAAAATAATAATGCCAGCTAGTCTGACATTGCTGGTGATTGAAAGCAGGAGTATGAGACAAGAGTTGGTTGCAACTAGCAAGCCAAATCCCCTCTTAGAGTTACTGTTTGATTGACTGATGGCACAGGGTCAAGTCAAGAGGAGGAAGAGAGTGACTGTGTGTGCAGCGTCTAGTGGTGGTGGTAGTAGAGGCCGCTGGGATGAGTTTTCTGTTGGTCAACTCAGAGTTGTTTGGACCTCTTTCTTGACCTGTGATGCTCTGCGGCCATCACCTGAGGAGTGAAACATTTGAGCAGGACTCAACAGCCAGGATCTGAAGCAGAGAGTGAAAGGGAGTGAGCCCAACAACAGGTGTTATTTTGTATGAGTGATGAATGAGGGCAAGCTAGCAGGGCCTATTGTTTTTGTGGTGTTTTCTTTGGCTTTTTCTAAAGCTACCAGGGTTGCTAAAATGTGGAGGGGGTATTTGCTGGGAGGGGATAAACCAGGAGGTGGTCTGCTCTTACTCATTGACTTTGTGGGTAAAATAGGTTACATTTTGCCTTATTGATCTGAAGGGGATCCACCCCACCCACTTGGCCCTTCTGGGCTGTACGCACCCCTTTAGTCTACCCTCCCCCAGTCACCAATCACCAATAGGTCCAATACTGCATGATGATCCCAATCCTCCTATTACCTTCAGGCCCAAATACTAGCATTAAGCATTCTTGCCCCAGTAGCGCTCCCCTCATTGCACTACTGAGGCAAGAACACTGCTATTCAGAACAAGATGTGATGGGAGGATATAGACTGTCATGGAGTGTTGGTCCTATTATAAACATGTACTTGCATGGGTGACAAGCTGTTGGATGGTGGCATTCATCAGCAGATGGGGGTACTAACAACAACAAAAGTGGAATGGAAACTGGGGGCACTCATATCAAACAACCTTAAGGTAGACAAGCAATGTGAGAAGGCAGTATGGAGGGCTGGGGGGATTCTGGGAAGCATAGGGAGAGGCGTCACCAGTAGAAAGCAGGAAGTTGTTATCCCTCTG
Source organism: Neoceratodus forsteri (assembly GCA_016271365.2). Lineage (NCBI taxonomy): Eukaryota > Metazoa > Chordata > Ceratodontiformes > Ceratodontidae > Neoceratodus > Neoceratodus forsteri. The sequence goes on from CM057456.1 coordinate 376,884,095, forward strand.
TACACACAATTGGTGAGACCCCATCTGGAGTACTGTGTGCAGTTCTAGAGACCCCCTCTCCACAAGGACATAGGATGGAGGCAGTCCAGGAGAGGGCAGCCAAAATGGTGCAGGGTCTGCACTAGAAGCCATACGAAGAGATACTAAAATAATTTAATATGTATACCCTTGAGGAAAGGAGGGAGAGGTGGGACATGATAGAAACCTTCAAGTACCTTAAGGGAACCAACAAAGTCCAAGAGGATAGCATATTTCAGAAAAACAGATGCACAAGAATAAGGGGGCACAATTTGAATGTAACCCCTCTACAAATGGGGGGGTTCCTTAAAGCCTCCCCAGAGCTCATTTAAATGCTCCATGCCTGGCTGGTGTTCGGCGTAAAGCCACTTAAATGTGAAGCCAGTGAGCGCTTTCAAAGCCTCTGTATACTGCCTCTTTAAGGGCTGCCTGTTGCAGTCGCAATTTGTTGAAATGGGGGCTGTGTGATTGTATACCCGAGACCCGCCCGGGCTGCTGGGTAAGCGCTCTATTCTGCCGTCACTGAGCATGCAGAAGGAGCTCTGCTGAAGGATGCACTTGTTTGCTGGGAATAACTTAGGGTAATAATGACAATGTAGTTGTTCTAACCTGCTTTCTTTGCAGCAAAGACTGTTCTGATTGCCCCCTCCATTTTGGTCCCGAACTGCCGATTTGAACCAATCAGTACGCTGGGGCTTTAGTGGAGCCCTCTGACCAATCGAGGGACTGCTTGTAATCCTGGGAAAGGCATTATGGGCTATGGCGCTTTTTCACACCACTGAGGGCGTGAGTAGTGGACTGACATGTGAAGCCAGCCAATGGACTCGGGGAGCGCCCGAATTGAGAGGAGTGCCCCATGCTGAGAGGGGCAGATGCATTGTGGCTAGGAAGGAGAAGGGAGCTTTAGGCTCCTGCACTGTGTGAGTGTTTGCACGGGAAGCGTGTGAAGGCTTGAGGCGGCCGTTTTTGCCCTTCGAGTGAGTCAGACTAAATCCGCCGGCGTGCGGTCGGAGGAGGCTGGTGCCAGCCCAGCTACCTACCAGGCTCAACCTGAGAGGACTGGAGAATCTGCTGAATCGCGCTCGGTCCACCCGTGATGTTGAAGCTGCTGTTTACTGCCCGAGTCTGCTGCAAGTTCGTGTGGGGCCTAGAAGCAGCTGCCTGGTATGGTACCCCTCTGTTGTTTGCCATATAAATGTGTGAAGAGGCTGGTGAAATTCAGGCTCAGCCCTGCTGGTAGTGACGGAAACGGTATTTGATGGAGCCGTGAGTACTGAATCAGGGAAGCTGCCTGCCAAGTTTGCAGACAGTGGTCTCAAGTTGTTTTGTTATATTGCTGACTGCCTGACTAAACGTTCTTCCCATTCTGACCTGCTCAGGATTGTAAAGATTATCTGTGTCAGGGCCCCAACCAGCTGCCACGATGGACTAGCCGTTAGGGCTTGGGTACCCAGGGACAGCAAATATTAGGTTTAGGCCTGTGCACAGAGCCCTAGGTAGATAGGTATAGTGATAAGCCAATCACCTTGATTTCCCCCTGCCCCTGTTATTTGCCTCCCTTGAATAAATCAGATTGTTTGTTCTGCAACTACACCCTGGCTATTGTGTGCATTACTGGTGAACTGCTGCATAGGGACCATGATATAACTGTACCTTACTTTACAGGGGGTCCCGGAGTGAGCTGAGAGATACTAGCCGGGGGGGGGGTAAGTGTACTGGGGAAAAGTATTGTTGATACACTGTGTGAGCCACTAGCGGGATGAAAGGGGGGTTACAGTAACCCAGAGGGCTGTGACCGAGGCAATCTCAACAGTATTAACCCCGACCTCTGGGTGGAGGCACCCGTCAATGGATCTGGGCCCCTCACCCTGTCTCAGTGGAGGCAGGCAGGGGTAGTAGCCCTAAGGGTAGCGCCCCCTAGGAGTTACATGAAGATAGAGGGGGGATGGCTCTGGGGCACCGTGAGGAAGTATTCTTTCATGGAGAGGGTGGTGGATGCATAGAACAGCCTTCCTGAGTAGGTTGTGGGGTCAAAAAAGTGGGGGAATTCAAGAATGCATGGGACCGACATAAGTCAATTACAGTGGAGGGTAGGAGGGGGTAATGAGGAAGTAGGCTGCTGATTGACTAGGATCTACAGCTTATCTAGTAGGTAGGGAAATGGGCAGGCTAGGTGGGCCAAGCGGTCCTTATCTGCCATCAAAGTCTATGTTTCTATCTGTGACAGTTAAAATAAAACAAGATTGCTTACGGTAATTAGGAATGAAATACACAGCTCAACTCAAGTTTATTCTTGCAATTATATAAGTAATTTATAGGAATTAAACACTGTGTAACAGCAGAAAATGCCACAAAATCAATGCAAAAATTGTTAAATTTTCTGGGGGTCTAGGTGGCCCACAGACTCCAGGCCATTTTTCTAAATTTTATTGCCCCCCCCCCCACACATTGTGTCTACTTGAACTGCCCCTGTCGCCTGGAAAGGTACTGTAGTTGTGGGAGCACATCTCTGAGGCACTCCAAATCCTTATAGACTGGGTTATGTTCAGTTGATAAGCTGCTGATGCACATGTGATTTCAAAGGTGAAAAGTTAACCATCTTATGCTCTGCCCTAGCCAGTAAAGCTCAGTTAGCTGACTTCCAAAGCAGTACTGTATATACGTTACCTGGAAAAAACCTTGTTAGTGCATTAAGTTTATGACTAGAGAACTGCAGCACAGTTATGGGAGGAGGAGACTGATCACAGAGTGTAGCACTAAAAACTATATTTCCTGTTGCATACAGACTAATAGACCGGCCCGTATGGCATGCCGGAGGATGGTGGAAACCATCTGGCTGACCCACAAGCCCTGCCCTGTCATGAGCTTTCTCCTGTCTGGGTGGGCCCTGGAATGCCTCAGAAATTTACTCCCATGATCACCTTTACTATGTGAGTAAACTAACATTGTGGGGAGCAATCTCTGAGGCACTCCAAATCCTTACAGCCTGGGTACTAAAATGCAGTACAGTTATGGGAGGGGGAGACTGATTGTGACTGGGAGAGGTAGTGATTGTTGCTAGGCGGAAGTTGGTCTGTGGTGCCAATAGAACATCAAGTCTTTAATGTCTTGTAAATGTGTGAATGGGTGACCATGTTGCAGCCACACATATTTTCTCCACTGTGGCCATGTTTCTCTGAGTCCATAAGGTGGCTACTGCCCTCCAGTGTATCCACTGTGTTGCAGATCTTGGTGTCATCTGCAAAGACCAGAAGATCCTAGTGCACCTGGAGGCATTAAAACACCAACCAGACCTCTGCCCCTCCCAAGATATGAGCCAAGGATCCAGAAAGTCAGCAGCCGCAGCTGTGGGAACTGAACGTGGGCACCGGGCTCAAGTCCCACCAGGGACCACTTACAGGGACAGCATCGGGGGAGCATTGGGTCCGTAACCCTCACCAGTAAGCCCATTCTGGGACCTTACACTCTCCCCTTGATAAATTCTTGGCATCCTGACAAGCTATTTGATTGCAATAACATCTCAATATGTATATTTCTGCCTAGACACCTGATTCCTATCTAGTCAACAATATCAATAACAGTGTCAGTAACAAAAGCACAACAGCATTAGCTATCTAGACATAGAATAATTATCTTGAAAGCAGTGTGGCAAACACAAACACCTGCCTACTCTATTTCTGGTGCAACACATTGGGAGGTAGATAATGGGAACCACAGGTTTATGGATGACATGGTGGGGGATGTCAGAGAAGGCACCAAGGGTATGGTATGTGAGCTTGATAACGGTTTGGGCTGTCTCTCCATCCTTCCAGACAGTGCTGTGTCAGGCACTAGAATTTCTCTAGAGACAAAGGACACCTCTAGCTGGCCTTGTTCTTCAGACTGCACAGGGGCAGGGGCAGACAAAATAACATTTTCCTGAAATTGCTCAGGCTCGGACACAGGGCTAAAATCAGGAATGGCCGGTTCACGAGCAACATGCCCACGAGGGCACAAATCATTCTCACCGTCCATTTCAATGTCCAGCTTGGGCTCAGGAAAAGGGACACTTGGCCTTTTCTAATGGTAAAAAGGGGTTACATGGGGGTTCAAAGGAAGCACAGAGTTCAGGGAGTTGGTACTGGTCGTTGGCTGAGAGCTTATATAGTCCACTGACCATCAATGCAGGGGTGGATTTGGTGCAGGTACATATGGACAAACTTCAAAGTCCTCATCCTCACTTTCCTCAGAAGAACTGCTGGTGGACCACTTTGGAGGATCAGTTGGACCAGTATTCAGGTTTGTGGTTCTCTTGGAAGGCATGACTGGAGCAGTATCACTTCTGTGGAGTCTCTGAGAAGGCTCAGTTGGACCAGTGTTCAGGTTCAATGTGGTCCTTTAGGGAGGCATGGATGGAGCAAGACCTTGTTGTCTTTTCAGTGCTGTCTGGCTCCATGTTCTTGGACTTCTTGCAACTGGCATCTCAGGGCCAGGGGCTGGATCAGGCACGATCTCACCAATGGGGAGCAGCTGTTTTCAGTGGACAGTCTTTTCCAACCCCCCTCCCTTGTTTTTGTTTGATTTTGTACACTGGCAGTTCCAGCAATTGTTTAACCACTGTGTAGATAGAGGCCCACCAATCTTGAAGTTTATGTTTGCCCTGTATGCCCGGGTTCTGGAGTAGAACCCAATCACCCACTTGCAACACTTGGTGATGGACTCGGTTGTCATACCTCTGCTTGTTACTTTGGATACGTTTTGCTGCTGCTTCAAATGCCAGCTGGTGTGCTTTCTGTAACTGCTCTCTCAACTGGTGGGAGTACATGAGGTAAGTCTTCTCAGACGTGCCATCTGGGGACACACTAAGGCAGAGATCAACTGGCAGCCTTGCCTCACAACCAAACATGAGGTAAAAGTGAGTGGCACTATTATTGGTGTAGTTGTATGCATGCACCAAGTAGCTCACTTTCTGACTCAAGTTAGCTTTGTCTACTGGATCCAGGGTGCCCAACATGTTCAACAGAGCTAGACTGAAGTGCTCAGGTTGAGGGTCTCCCTGGGGCTGGTACAGTTTGGTAAGTGACTTCTTTATACCGTACATTGCCTGAAATTTCTTCACCAACTGGCTTTTAAAATCTCGGCCCTGGTTCGAGTGGACTCTTTTTGGGATGCCGTAGTTTGTCACAGATTGATGCATAACCTTAACAACAGTGCTGGCCTTTTGATCTTTTGTTAGGTAGGCCTAGGCATATCTGGTATAGTGATTTGTGATAGCCAGAATATTTCCGGTGTTCTTTCTGTCAGGCTCGAGAGACAAGAAGTCCATGCAGACTAAGTCAAGAGGGTCACTGATACTGATGTTGACTAGAGGGGCAGCTCATCTTGGCATGGTTTTTCACTTTATGCACCACAGACAGCTTTTGTAATGCCTCTCAACGTCATGTTTTATCCTGGGCCAATAAATCCTTGCTACTCACAGATCGAGGATATGCTCATAGCCCAGGTGACCCATCTCATCATGCAGGGCCTTCAGGACTGCCCTGTGATACCTCCATGGAAGTACCAGCTGGAGCTTGAGACACTTGGGGTTTTCATTGTCTTGCATTTTGCGCATTAACAGTCCATCTGTTAGAACCAGCTTGTCCCATTCTCTCAGCATGATTTTGGTGTCAGCGTGGTGGCTATGCACTTGTTCTGTGGAATGCCCCTTTTTGAGTGCTCGAATTATATCTTAGAGGGCATGGTCCTCTTTCTGTACCCTCTGTAGTTCTGACTTACTGGGATGAGGCAGTGAAGAGATGTCCAGACCAGTAAAATTCAAATATGTAGGTGGGATGGATTCAGGTGAGGCCCTCAGTGTGTCCATTGCTCTTGCAGGATTGTCGACTGGATCTTTACCTTGCTGAGTAAACTTTGAGAACAGCACTTTGACAAGGGCATTCTCTATTTGCACTGGGAGTCAGATTGGTCACCATGCGGGCATCTTGACAAAGCATCTGCATCTGTATTGGTCCTCCCAGATTGGTATTCAATGCTATAATTGTAAGTGGATAGGGCAGATAGACACCAGTGCCCCACAGCATCGAGTTTTGCCATGGTGTTTACATAAGTCAATGAGTTGTTGTCTGTTCAAACTGTAACTGGAACCCTATATAGGTATTCATGGAACTTCAAGTGACTGCCCACTTCAAGGCCAGAAATTCCAGCTTATGCATGGGGTAGTGCTTCTCAGAGGATGACAGGCTGCGGCTAGCTAATGCCAGAGAACTGAGTCTCTTTGGGTATTTCTGGTTGAGTACTGTCCTCAACTCATTCAAACTGGTGTCAGTGTGGAGGATATAAGGCTTGTTGGGATCGATGAATGCCAACAATGGGGCTTCACTCAGTCTTCTGATAATTTCTCCAAAAGCAGTCTCATATTCAGGGGTCCACCAGTCTCCAAAGGGTTCACCAACCTTTAAATACTCCTTGGGAGGACTGTCTTTCACTAGCTGTGGTCTCTTTCTCTGGTTGGCAGGTGGATAGCCTTGCATCAAGTCACTTAGTGGGCATACCACCATTGAGTAGTCCAAGAAGGATTGCAGAACATTGAAGTTGGTGGGTCTGGGCCAGGTGGCAAAGGCCTCTACTTTAGCTGAGTCCATTTGAATGCCTTCTGCTGAGACAATGTGACCAACATACTTTACAGCAGGCTGGCAGAACTGGCACTTGTTGATCAAAACTTTTAACTCAGACCCCTCCAGCCAGTCCAAGACTTTCGTCAATTGGGCTTTGTGTTCTTCTAGGGTGTGCCCAAATATAATTAAGTCATCCAGGTAGATGATGACTTCTAGTAAATTCATATCCCCCCATGGTCTTCTCCATTAAACGTTGGAAGATTGGCTTCATGCTCGGGGCTGGGATTTTGTGTGCAGCTGTATCTGGAGGCAGGGAAGTGTGATGATGACCCATGTTCACCCTGCCACCCACAGGTAATGGCGCTGACACAATGGATCCCCCCCCAGCCTCCACCATGGGTTTGTGACATGCCAGACACACTACCCCTCCCCCCAGAGAAGGAGAGCAATCTCTAAGACACCCAAGCCTTCTCTCCCCCTGCCGGCCCTCTGATATCCTGAGTCCATTTCTGAGCCCAGGTCATCAGCATTGCAGAGGGATGAACTGCCTCTGCACTGGCAGACTGACCACAGGGAGGAAGATGACAGATTATTGACTTCTTGGGGGGGGCACACAGACAGTATGTAAGAAGTGGCTCTGGAGACTGGCTGGCTGATTTTATTTCACACACACACACAGAATTTATTTCACACACTGCCTTGGCTAAGGGCAGATGCTGCAGGCACTGCTGCTACCCAGAGAGGTTCAGGGACCCTGCCTGACCTAACCCTCTCTGACACAGTACTTTCTCCCTTTAAGGATTTTTTTTTACTTATTCCACATGATGTGATGGAATGCCCTGCCAACTGAGCCAAAGCTTACACCCCACCGAGTGAGCACAGGAAGGAAGATGACTGACTTCATGGGGGGGGGGTCACACAGACAGTATGCAAGATGTGGCACTGTTGACTGGCTGGAAGACTTTATTTCACACACAAACACAGAATTTATTTCACACACCACCTAGGCTAAGGGCCGAAACTGCAGGCACTGCTACTACCCCACAGAAATTCAGGGACCTTGTCTGGCCTCACCCTCTCTGACACAGTACTGTACTTTCCCTTCAATTATTTTTTTAATTTTTTTAAATTTATTCCATGTGATGTAATGGAATGCCCTGTGCACTGATCCAAAGCTTATATACCCCACCAAGCACAGGAGATGACAGATGACTGACTTCTTGGGGTGGGTCACACAGACAGTATGCAAGAAGTGGCACTGGGTACTGGCTGGCTGATTTTATTTCTCACACAGACACAGATGTTATTTCACACTCCACCTAGGCTAAGGACCAATGCTGCAGGCACTGCTGCTACCCACAGAGATTCAGGGACACTGCCTGCTCATACCCCACTGAGCAAGCACAGGGAGAAAGATTTTTTTTTCTTGCTCTCCCACTCCCCGAAGGGAGCTCAGCCCTCACCCACTCACTGCCCCCCAATGTCCAGGCTTATCCCACTGGGTGGGGCCACTGGGTGGGCACCCCCTTCCCCACAGTCCATGATAACATGCCCTGGCTTGCCCTCCAGGCTGGGGCCATGGGAGCAGGACCCCACCCAGTGGACACTGTTAGCAGCAGGAGTGGCAGTGGAGTGGGGCTTCATGCTTGGGGATGGGATTTTGTGTGCAGCTGTGCCTGGGGCAGGGACATGCAATGATGACCAGTGTCCACTGCACCCCCTGCAGGTAATGGTGCCAGCACAATGGATCCCCCCACCCTCTGTCAGGGGTCTGTGATGTGCTGGACACACTACCCCTCCCCAGGAGAAGGAGAGCTGTCCCTAGGATGCTCAATCCTTCTCCCCCTGGCTGGCCCTATGACATCCTGAGTCAGTTTCTGAACCTTGGCCATTGGCATCGCAAATGGATGCACTGTCTCCACTCTGGTGGGTCAGCCACAAATAGGAAGATGACAGATTACTGACTTCTTGGTGAGGGGTCACACACACAGTATGCAAGAAGTGGCACTGGAGACTGGCTGGCTGATTTTATTTTACACACACACACAGAATTTATTTCACACACCACCTTGGCTAAGGGCTGATGCTGCAGGCACTGCTGCTACCCACAGAGGTTCAGGGAACTTGTCAGACATAACCCTCTTTGACACAGTACTTTCCCTTCAAGGATTTTTTTTTAAATTTCCACATGATGTAACAGAATGCCCTGCCCACTAAGCCAAAGCTTATATCCTACCGAGTGAGCACAGGGAGAAAGATGACAGATGACTGACTTCTTGGGTGGTCACACGGTATGCAAGAAATGGCACTGTTGGCTGGCTAGCAGATTTTATTTCACACACAGACACAGAATTTATTTCACATACCACCTAGGCTAAGGGCTGATGCTGCAGGCACTGCTCCTACTCATTGAGATCCAGAGACCTTGCTGGGCCTAACCCTCTCTGACACAGTACTTTCCCTTCAAGGATTTTTTATTTTTATTTATTCCATGTGATGTGATGGGATACCCTGCCCATTGAGCCAAAGTTTATAACTCACCGAGCGAGACCAGGGAGGAAGATGACAATGAGTGACTTCTTGGGGGTGGTCACACAGACAATATGCAAGAAGTGGCACTGTTGACTGGATGGCAGATTTTGTTTCACACACACACACACACACACACACACACACACACATGCAAAATTTATTTCACACACCAACTAGGCTAAAGGCTGAAACTACAGTCACTGCTGCTACCCACTGAGATTCAGGGACCATGCCTGGCCTAACCCTCTCTGACACAGTACTGTACTTTCCCTTCAAGGATTTTATTTATTTTTTAAATGTATTCCACATGATGTGATGGAATGCCCTGTCCACTGAGCCAAAGCTTATATACCCCACAGAGCACAGGGAGATGGCAGATGACTAACTTCTTGGGGAAGGGTCACACACACAGTATGCAAGAAGTGGCACTGGTGACAACTGGCTGGAAGATTTTATTTACACACACACACACACACACACACACACACACACACACATATGCACACACACATACACACACACCCACCTAGGTTAATGGACGGTGCTGAAGGCACTGCTGCTACTCACAGAGATTCATGGACCCTACCTGGCCTAACACTGTCTTAGTACTTTTCCTCAAAGAATTTTTATATTTTATTTATTCCATGTGATGTGACAGACTGCCCACTGAGCCAAAGATCGCATAATAAAAAAATAAAATAATAATAAATCCCCACTGAAGTGACTGAGCAGTGAACATAGGCAGGATTACTGAAAGCTGACTTGTTGTTGGGGGCAATTGGGCAAACAGCAAGAAGGCTAATTGGGAGTGGTGTGGTATGGGTGACACAGTTCATCCCCTCTGCTCCTCCAAAAAAAAAACTGGCAGTCTGGCTCTGGCACTTCTGTTTTTTCTTTTCCCATCTTTCTTGACTCATTCACTTCCTACTCCCCTCCCTGAGTCTTCTCTCCCAACTCCCCAATCCCCAACTCCCACATCCACACCCGACCCAGTCCTCGGTTCTAATCCCCTTCCGGTCCTGAGTCCCCGACTCCTCACCCCCAAGTTTTCTTTTAGTTCTTTTTTTCAAATGATATAAAACATATTGGAGTGAAGAGTTATTTATGGGCACTAAACAGGAAAGGAACCTGGGAGTAATTATATCTAATGATCTCAAGGTGATGAGACAGTGCGACAAGTAGTTGGTATGACCAGTGGGATATTTGGGTGCATAGGGAGGGATACTACCAGCAGAAGGAGGGGAATGGTGTCATCACTGTATTGATCATTGGTGAGACCCCACCTGGAGTACTGTGCCCAGTTCTGGAGATCACATCTTAGGAAGGACATAGACAGAGTAGAGGCTGTCCAGAGGAGGGCAACTAAAATGATGCAGAAGCTGCATCAGAAGCCTTACAAAAAGGGACTGAAGGACCTCAATATATACACCCTGGAAGAGTGGAGGGAGATGGGGGACATGATAACCATATAAACTCATGGGGGAAATAAGATACATGAAAGGAGTATTTTTCAGATGAAAAGATACACTAGAACAAGGGGACATGCAATGAAGCTGCAATGGTATACACTCACAAGAGACATGAGGAAATAATTCTTCACTGAAACAGTGGTGGATTCCTGGAACAGTCTTCCAGCAGAGGTAAATGGGGCATAAACAGTACTGGGATGCAAGAATGCATGGGATAGGCATAAGGGAAACTTAGTTGAAAGTAAGGGGTGGGATGGGTGCCGGAGATCAAGTGGGGTCCACGGTGTCAGTATAGGCAGAGTAAAAAAAATGGGCAAACTGGGTGAGTCAAGTAGTCCTTACCTGGTGTCAGATATGGGCTCAATTTTTGAACCTGCCTGCATCAGATGCAACTTGAGATGCAAAGGGGGCTGTGTTAGGTGCAGGTGCATCAAACACAAAACCTGCTATTCCAGAAGATTGATGACTTGAGCCAAACCTTCTGGAATAGCCACACAATTTGGTCTGTGGGCAAAAGCTGGATACAGTTGGGGGCTGTGGTGCACGTCCATGGATGCATCTGTGGACAAGTACACAGGAGGGCACCCCAGGGGCCAGGAGGAGCACAAAGCCTGGAACCCAGCCACAGAAGGGGCAGCCGCCACAAGGCTGTGGCATGGGCATGTTGGCCATCCCAGGGCATTGTCCTATTAATGTCAGGGCAGCCGTCTGTACCCCCTGGGAGCCAGATAAACCACAGTACGCTGGTGGTGTATTGTCCCCCACCCCAACCCACAAGAAGCCCAGAAACCACTGAAAAAACAAGGGTCCCAGTCCATTCTCTCCCCCCACACACACACACACATAATGTGCCTGTACAGACATAGCAACATAGTACCTGGTGGTCTAGTGGCCCCCCCACACTCCACACCCCAACAGGCAGTGGTCACCCACCCCACTCCTTGCCCATCCCCAACATGCATCCATGACTGGCACAGCCCTCCTACACCACCATGGCCAGACGCACAATGCAATCTCACAGACCACGGAAGTGTACTGTATACTTACGCTGTCTGTGAGATCACACTGTGTGATGGCCATGGTGGTGTGAGGAGGGCTGTGCCAGCTACGGATGCACATTGGGAACAACAAGGGGGAGCAGGGTGGTGACCATTACCTGTTGGGTTGGGGAGGGTAAATACTAGAGCACCAGGGAATATAACTGGACTATTTTTTGTTTGCCAGGGTGATCAGGGATGGGGGTCGGGCAACTGTCATTCATTTTGGGGAGATCTAGGATTGGGAGGCCACTAGACCACCAATGAATTGAGAAACCACAGAGGATGGGGGGATGAAGGCTACAGTGCTCTATGTTCTGGGCACTGGAGTGCCCATTAAGTGGTATGCAGGTTCAGGCTGGCGCCATCATACCACATGCTGGGGGTTGGTTTCCTCCTCCCATCCAAGCCCCCGCCATGACATGTCCTGCACCTGGTGCACTCCTACAGGCTCCTGTCCCACCTTGCCCCACTGGTGCAAGCCAGTTAGACCACCTCTTCGGTGGTCTTACTGGCAGACCCTGCTACGTCCATGGTGGGGCTTCCAAAATCCCATAAAAGGAGATGTGGCAGCCTCTCCATGGTGCAAGCCCACTTGTGACCCAGTGCCCTGGGTTGTTGGATGTAACCCTTGCACAAGTGGGCTTGGGCACAGCTGTGTCTGGCACAGATGCAAGCTGTGTTAGAAAATCCTGTTTGACCCAAGCTGTGACGCAAATCACAACTTGCGTCAAACACCTTTGATGCATGTCCCTTGCATCTGTCACATTGGACTGAAAATCGAGCCCATGTGTTTCTTTGTCCTGGTCAAAAGATTCATTATAATGACTAACAATGTAGTATGTACTCTACTGCCCCCTTCTGTCATCTCAGTTCTCCTAAGGAGAGGTGCAGGACCTGATGGTCCACCTGTGCAAGGCCAGGGGAGATTAACAGAACCATCTGCACCCCCTGGGAAGGAAGAGGTACATAATAAAGAGGACTCTGGTGGACAGCCCTGACTATTCATCCTTTAGTACCTTGTAGCAAGTTCTGTAGGAACTGGTCTACTATATGTTAACATGGCATATCAACAGTCAGGCAGCAAAATGTACTATAACTCAAAACCCTCAAACTGCATATGTACATGTAACCCCCCTGTAAATGGGGGTTCCCAAAAGTCTTCCAGGAGCTTGCCTAAGTGCTTCCAGTCTGGGTGGTGTTCGGTGTTAAAGCCGTTTAGTTAAAACTGCAGTGAGTGCTTTTGGAGCCCCCAAGTACTATCTCTTTAAGAGCTGCCTGCTCGCAGGCATAATTAGTTTGCCTGGGGGGACAGTGTATTTCTCTGCCTGAGTCCCGCCTGGGCTGCTGGCTAAGGGCTCCATTTCTGCTGTTGCTAGTGCACAGAGGGAGCCCAATTGAAAGCTATAACTGTTTGTGGGTAAAAATACAGAGTAATGGAAAAATGCAGTTTGTCTAACCTGCCTTTCTTGCAGCATGGACTGTTTCTGTTCTGCTCCACCATTTTGGTCCCGAACTGCCAAATTGGACCAAACGGGGGCGAGGACTCTAAAATGGAGCCTGCCAGAGTGTAATTTATAGTGCTTGACTCTGGGTAATGTGTTTTGGATCCTTGGTGCCTTTTTGCACCTATAGAGGGAGCTCTGCTGTGATTGACAACTGGACCGACCAACCGAACTCTTTGGATCTAGGGGAAATGCCCTGAACTGTTGGCTGGCAAGCCAGATTCGAGTTGGGAGCTGAAGGAGCAACACCACTGTGTGTGTTCGAACAGCCGTTGCGACGTAGTTCATGCGGGAGACCCGTGGAAGGCATGTCTAAAGGCCTGCTAGCCTGATTTCTGCCCGGAGAAGGTGTGGAGGACTTTTGATCGGACTAAATCCAAAGTTGTGTGAAGAAAGCAAGCTGCTGCTGTTGGAACCAGACTTAACCTGTAGAAGACTGAAGATTGTGCTGGGATGCAATCGGCCTGTCAGGACTCTGTGGCCTGGTACAGTACAAGTTTTTACATATGAATGTGCTAGATGCTGGATGGGGATCTGTTGGAGGGGGTCTGTTTCCCCCACTGTGACTTGTGTGTTAACGCTGGAAGTTGCTGCCCAGCAGAAATCTCAGACTGAATCTGTTCTGTCCACAAATAGGCCCAGCCACAAGGGCCTTGCCTCACTACCATGCTGCATAGAACCAAGTTATCGACGAGGGACCTGTCAGGAGACCTGCCCCTTGCCCCTGCCTGAGCAAGCACTGCTTCAGGATCATATCGGGTGAGCCCTGCTTCTGACAATCCAAACTTCAATCCACCATCCCTCTCGTGTTCAGCTTGGGTACCATGAGTAATAATCAGGGTAGTTCCCTGAAACTGTTATCAAATCAAAGTGTGTCATCTAATTAACTTGTTTTGCCTAAATCTTCACAAACTGAGCCACCTGGCTCTGGATTACAATTTGTGTGTGTGTGTGTGTGTGTGTGTGTGTGTGGTTTGCATGATCTTTTTCTCCATCACAGGGCCCCAATCAGCTGCATTTCAGGCCTACCCCAGGCAATGGACCTGGCTAGCCCTTCCCCACCCTGGGTACCCAGAGGGTGTGACTGGTTGACTTTCTCTGCATGCACCATACTGTTTCAATTTATGTGACTAATGCCAATCAACCTAATTTACCTCCTCCTTGTTATAACCCCTTCCAACAAATCATATCTATTATTATTGAAATATACTTTGCTTGTGGTGTCAGCACATATAGACAAAGTATTGACTGTAGTTGTGCGCACTGCCTAACCTTGTTTTACAGGGGGTCCTCAGAGACGTGCAGCAAGAATCAGTCCTGGGGGTAAGTGTTATCTGTATGTGTAAAAAGTCTGCATATCTGGGGGATTGGGAAGGTTTCTTCTGTGAGTTGAAAGGGCCATTAGTGGGAATTGAGGGGGATCACAGTGTCCCAGAGGGCTGTGATCTGGTTAGGCCAACTGCAACCAACCCTGATCATTGGGTGGAGGCACCTGTCATCGAACCTAGGTCCCTCAACCTGTCACTAGCCACACAGGCAGAGGTAGTGGCAAACAAATTTACTTTATTGTAAAAACTAATTATAACCTTTCATATAAATTAATAGTGAATGGGGGTGGAGCCATTATTGTCATTTCTGATAGATCATGGAGCAGATGCGAAGGGGCTGAGGTTTTCTTCACAGGTGACAGGTATAGGGCTCTCTCTCCTCTGGTAGCATTATCCAGTGTAATACAGAATCAAGCTCCCCTATCCCTTGACCCTTACCTCCCTCCTGGTGCCTTATAAAAATACCTACCCCCTGAGATCCTCCAACTTTGACCTCCTATCCATATCCAGAACTAGGACCAAACTTGGAGAGAGAGGGCCTTCGCTGTTGCAGCACCAAAACTATGGAACAGCATTCCTGCTCACATTAGATACTGCACTGTTGCCCGAACTTTCTTGTTTCAATACCAGTCACATCTGCTTTAACATGCAGTATGCTTCTGTTCCTAGCCATTGCCCACAGTGACCTCTAATCAACCTACACTTGATTGCTCCTTGCACTTGTTTACTCTACTGCCTGTTAATATTGTCTGTACCTTTGAGCTTTTGCCAATGACCCTTCCCCCCTGTGCTTTCTGATTTATAGACAGACTACCATATTGTTTTCAGTCTCTGTTCACTCTGTTGCTTAATTCATTGTCATGCACAGAATTCTATTCCTAAGGTTATTGTGTGCTCCAACATTGTAGTCACTGTCTTGTACTGTAATGTCTTAACTGGTTGTAATCTCCTGGGTCATGCCTGAAAATAGGCAAATGTTTGTCTAGTGTACCCCTACCCAGTAAACAAAAACCAAATAAATAACTAGTAAGACTGGCACTGGACAACAGGCAGTGTGGCCACTGCAGCGGTCAATTGAGAAAAAGAAACGTATCTTCCTTCTTCACAGATATAGGAATAATAAAACTGGGAGTGGAAGTGAACAAAGGATATACTGTGCAGTCAGCACAGTGGCTACATGAGTACACTATAAATAATTTTCTCTTGTCTTCACAGATCTCCTTTCCTTCAGTCTCCTCCTCCTCCTCCTCCAGCAATAAAGACTTTGCCTCCTCCTCCACCTTTTCTGTCTGGGGCACCTTCATGCCTTTTCATGATCTGGCCATCACCAATATGATGGTAAGTATACTTTCTAAAAGTTCTGAGCATGCTCAATAGGGTATCAAATATCAATCTAAAAGACCCTACTGAGCATGCTCAGAATAGAAATTTCAAATCCTTATAACTTAGGAACAAATTAATATTTATTCACTAAATCAATGAAAGGCACCATTCTGGGGTAAGCCTTTTCTATCCTGAAAATTTCAGACCAAAATCCCAAACCGTTTGGGCTGTAGGCGATAAAAAAAAAAAAACAGCTAAAAACCCCAATGTTTCCTAAAAATGCACTATCTGGATCTTGAAATCTGCATATCCAACTGGAATGATGCTTTGCAAATCAGGAGAACTTGCACCCCCCGACCGCCCATGCAATATTTCATGTAGTTCTATTGAATGGGGCAAAGCTATTAAGATTAACATTAAACTGTCCACTGAACCCTAACTAAAGTGGCGCTACCTTGCCGTATAATACTGTATGTAGATACATATACTGTATATAAATATAGTAATAGCTTCTCCCCTGTCCAATGGAATTGCACAAAATTTTTGCATGCGCCTTCTGGGGGGAAGGTGTCTCGATTTGCCAAGTTTTGTTCTAGTCAGATGTGTGGATTCCAAGATCTGGAGAGTGTGTTTTTAGAAAAAAATCAGGGGGTTTGCTGTTTTTCTATCATCACCTAAACTTGGCAAATCAAGAGACATTGCCCCCCAGATTGCACATGCAACATTTCATGCAATTGCTTTGAACAGGGACAAAGCTATTAAGGTGCAAAGTTAGGGGGTTAACATTAAACAGCCTACTCAACCGTAACTATAGTGGTGCTACTATACAGTGCTCCCTAACTATAACAAACCCTGCTATAGTGAAATCCCAGGTATAATGAATGCAAAATGTGGCTACTGAGAAGTTAATATCAGCTGTCTATGCATAGTGGGTGAGCATTCTCAGCGAGTGAGCACTGTCTCTTTAAACTCTGAGCTGAACCTGCAGCTTTTGACTACAGTCTGCCTACCACACACTCCTGCTTCCTACCAGCTTGTCCCAGGTCAATACCGTATTAAATTAATTTTTTAGCTACAAGAGCAGGATCGATGCAGTACTGTGCCAGCCAATTTCTATGTTTGTGCCCAGCTGTGTGACTTCCATGTTTACCACCGCAACCTGAACCTGAGACCCAAACCAGAGATAACAGGTACAATTCCCCAGCTAAAGCACAGTATATAAATTTCATAAATTATTTGTTTAGCAGCAGGAGGAGCAGGGTCTATGCAGTAATGTACCAGCCAGTTTCTGTGTTTGTGCCCTGCTGTGAGGCTTCCATGTTTACTACTGAGTCTTGGGCAGAACAGTACCGGGAGTGGGACTTTAATACAATGCGTCCATCAATGTACTTAGCTGTAACACTCAAACATCTACTCACTCTTTCAAGCTACAAAAAAAAATTACTTTGTTTTTGCTATGCAGTAGGAGCATACAGGCAGGAGGAGGAAGGACAGGCAACAGTACAATGGTACAGAATAGTATTGTCTTTTTCAGTGTCCCTCAATATAATGAACAGGGGAGCTATAATGAATACAGGTTTTGCTCCCTTTTCATTCATTATAATCAGGGACTACTGTAATAGATATAGATATAGATGTGTGAACATACATATGTATACATATATATATAATATATATATATATATATATATATACAGTATATATTTTATATATATATATATATATATTTAAAACTTAAAGGGGCATGGTCTCACCCCAATAGTTAGGGTTGAGTAGGCACTTTAATGTTAAACCCCACTTTTTGTGTGTTAATAACTTTGTAACTGTTCAATGAATTTGCATGAAATTTGGAAAGCTTGGTCCTGTATAGTAGATCTCTTGATTTACCAAGTTGTGTTTTGGTCGGAGTTATGGTTTTTGCACAGGAAAGCACTGAAAAACGTGTTTTTCGCCACTTTTGACATGTTTATTGCCCATGGCGCTGCGATCACACCGTTTGATGTTTTGGTTTGAAATTTGGAACACAGAAAGCGTGTGGGTCAAAGAACAATCCAGCATTGGTGTAGTTAAAAAATATTAATCCATTACAAATTTATTTAATTTTAAAATGTTTGGGTTCTGAGCATGCTCAGTTCACTCCGAGATTTATATGTATGTTTTGCGAAAGAGGATTGGGCTCACGGTCAAGGATTTTGTCATCTCACAAATGAGGATTTAAAAAATCCTCATCAATCAGAAAAATTCCTTGTCCATGAGCCACCATCTTGTTTTCATTTTTTCCCCTGAACAAAATGTTGCAGCTTGCTCCACGGGTGACTTATTGTTGTAATAAGGCATGGGTTTTGTTCATGTTGACACCCTCTACAAACCCATACCTTTGGTTTGCTTCATTTTGTCCAAAACACAGCAGTTTTAAATTTAAAAATTATCTGTCTGTGACTCGCTTCTGATCTTCTTTTGCTAGCTGACAAAATCCCAGTCCGCAAGCCAATCCTCTTTTGCCAAGTTGCAAAATCCTTGACCGTCACTTAGGGACTAGATGGCCCTTCTCACGAACAAGAATTGACTGACGGTCAAGGATTTTGTTGACTCGTGAAAGAGGATCATCTGGCAGACTGGGATTTTGTCAGCTCATAAAAGGGGATTGGTTTTTTGAATCCTCTTTCATGAGTTGACAAAATCACAGTCTGTGAGCTGTCAAAATCCTAGTCCACCACCCGATCCTCTTTCGTGAGGTAGCAAAATCCTTGACCGTCAGTTAGGGACCAGATGACCAAAATCTGACGGTCAAGGATTTCTCACGAATGGCAATTTTGACAGCTTGTGAATGGGGATTGATTTGACGGTCGAGGTTTTGCTACCTCACAGACTAGGAATTTTTAAACTTTAAAAAACATTTACACTGCACTATAAATTAATGGTTCGATCTTTTGACTTTAAATTTGCAGGGTATTAACGAGATGCCCTACAGATGTGAATTATGCTATTTAGGTGTTCAAAGGTTAAGCAGTTCCATAGATATGCCATTATGAAATTGAGATGTTTCCCCTAGGATAACATTGTGGCACACATAGCACTTTTCGGCATCCATATCTCATAAACAATGCAAGATACAGATTTGGTTGATTTATGTCACATGGACATCTCGCTGTCATGATTACAATGACCCTTGAATTTTTTTTTCCTAGCTGCTACAGTTCCTGAGATATTGGCAAATTAGTGTTACAAGGGTTCCTTGCCCTATAGGGCTGCTGTATGGCTCTGTAGCTATGTGTAAGTGGGAGGCAGGGCTCAGAGGCCAGCTCTCCTACAGACACATATTGTTATGCAGAAATGGGCAGCTTGGTGGGAGCGAGGGGCCAAAAAACACATGCTATTTATTAGTTATATTACACTTTTTCCAAAAATAAGGAAATTCATTGCAAAAAACTTTGCTTAATGTATCAGTTAGGGTTAAAGTGACAAAAGCAGGGAAATGAGATGTTAGAGTTGAGCTCCTAACCCCCCTACCATCCCATCCTCCACAGACCGACAGATGCTTGGGTGTGCTATGGGGTCCTGAGGCCTGACTCTCACCCCATTCTCCTTTACTGTAGCATGTCAACCTGTTTACACATGGAATGGGGTAAGAGTTGGGCCTCAGGACCCCATGGCACACCCGGCATCTGTCGGTCTGTGGAAGATCTGAAGGTGGTCAGGTGATGAGAGCAGTGTGTACTGTACACTTTCATTCACAACTTTGTGTCACAGAGTTGTGAATGAAAGTGTACAGTACACACTGCAAGCCCATTGGTTGACAGTGTCTACCAATGGGCTTATGGGAGTATGGTACACTGTCATTCATTGACAGTTCAGTCTCTGGGCAGCCGTGGTGGCATGTGGAGGAATGTGCTGCCCTCTGACACCATGGCTGAGTGGCCAGTCTCGGAGGGAGGAGCAGGGTGGGGTGTGTGTCCCTCAATGGGAGGGGGGGTCCACTGGGCCACTAGGGTTACAGGGATTTATGCTATTGGACTGTGATTGTGTTTGGGTTGGGAGGGGGGTACCAAGATTACCAGGGATGAATGGGGGATATCTTTGCAATATGGATGGAGATCAGGGAGGGAGGGGGGTACCACTAGACTACTAGGTATATGAGGGGACAAGCCACTTTTCCGAGCACAGACAGGATGGGAAGGGGTAGCACTAGGCTACCAGGGCTAGGGTGTGGGCTACAATTGTTCTATTCTTGGATGGGGATGGGGGAAGCCACCCATGGGCTGGCAGCTGCTATGTTGCGCTCTGTAATACAGCAGCCCGCCTGTGGGTGGCTATGACTTAGGCATGGTTTTTCCATGCTTATCTTTGCGCAGCACATCTCTGAGATGTGCAGGCAGCTGTGCTGCACATCTCAGCTGAATATGGAAATGTGCTGCATATGCAGGGTAACCTCCCCCCCTTCAGATGCACTGCATACATTATCTTTGCACTGCAGTGCATCTGGACTTCTGTGGCGCATCAGCCCCTGTTGAATATAGCTCAGGGGCCCATTTTGGGGATGAGCTGGTGCAACTCAGTTGTGCACGATGCATCACCTTTGAATATCCAGGCCATTAAAATAGATGATTCACTACGGGATGTGTAGTCGTGCTTTGATATATGCATGCCTTGCTGTGTGTGGAGAGGCAGGAGACTGTAGGCTGAGTGTGTTCAACCACTCAAGACGAGCTCATATCAGAGAATGACCGCACACCCTGAAGTGGATTATCTGTCTTATAAAATAGCCAGAATTGTTTTGCAGGGGGTGAAAAATAGAAAGAAGTGCAAGTGTGCTATCATTGTGGTATAATGCATGGTCATGTGGTGTGTTTCATCCAATCAAAAAACAGTATTTTTTACAGATTTTTCTTACACATTTTATGTCATATGGTGAGTTTCATCCAATCAGGAAACAGTATTTTTACAGATTTTTCTTACCCATTTTATTATAAGTGTTTGTGTGTATGTGTGTGTGTGCATGCACATGTGTGCATGAGTGCATGCATGCGTGCATGTTGATATTTATATTTATTTTATTAATTTATTCATTTTTTGACCAGATAGCTGCACTGATCTGAAGATCACTTTTAGGCATGACCCAGGCCATTGAGAATGGCACAAGAATACAGTGGTACAAAACACATCAGAGAACAGTACAAAGAAGACCAATACAATGCATTAGGTAACATAGGAAAAGGGAATATTATTCAGTGGCTGTACAAAAAAAAAAAGTACTACATCATAGTCATACAGAGAAACAAGAGCAGGTAGTAGTAGACAGTAGGTGTTTCCTGAGGTGACTACAGAAGTGCCGAGGTGAGTCAAGGCTCTCAGGGCAGATGGACGGTGGTTCCAAAGGGTAGGGGTGGCAGAAGAGAAAGTCCTTTGACCCATGAAAGTGGAGAATGGTGGGTGGGGGGAATCCAGCCAAGGTTATTAGAGTGGCAGAGGTTGTGGCTGAACATTTTTGGACACAGGATGTGGAAGAGAGGGGATGTCAGTGGATTGTGGATGGCTGTACCTATGGTGCTTGCCAGGAGGTAGCTACATCTGGCTTGTCGGGGGAGCCATCCAAGTTTCTGATATAGGGTGTATTGGTGGGAGGTGTAAGGAGTCCTAAAGTGAAGCAGCAGATGTTGTTGTATGTAGTTTTTAATCTAGATCGGTTAGTGGTGGAGGTTTGTGAGTAGATGGGGGAGCCATAGTCCAAACGTAGGAGAAGGTTGCCCTGAGCAATGGTGAGACAGGCTTCAGGAGAGAGGTAATTGATTAGCCAGTAGCAGAGCCTGAGTTTTTGACTTATGCGACATATTAAGTTCACAATATGGTCAGAGAAGGTGAGGGTGGGGTCAAGGATGACACTCAAGTATATGAAGGAGCTGACATTCTTGAGGGGTAAGCCATCGGGGGAATGGATGTAGAATGTGTTATTGGCTAGGACCAAGTTGGTAAGTTTGGGCCTGGAGCCAAACAGCATAGACTTGGTCTTCTTGGCATTAACCAGCAGCCTGTTTGTGGAGTGCCACTTGTGGGAATCACTGTAATTGGTGGTGAGAGTAGCTGAGAGGTTGTTCAGGGTAGCGTCACTATGATAGTGGAGACCAGCAAGGTAGAGGAGGTTGCACCCCCAGAGCAGACCAGTTGGGTATGACCAGTGAGGTAGTCTGTGAACCATGCAGTGGTGTTGGGGGATAAGTCCAGGCTACTAAGTTTGTCAAGGAGGATGTTGTGATTCACCATGTCGAAGGCTTTGGAAAGGTACTAAAAGATGGTTCCAGTAAGTCTGCCAGCATCCATATTCTGTAGAATGTGGTCAGAGTAGTAGGCCAGTGCCATGGACATGCTATGACCCTTTCTAAAACTGTGCTGCTGTGGGCAGAGGAGGCTATATTTAGTGATGTTGTTAGAAATTTGGTGACGCACTATTTTCTCCAGCAGTTTGCTTAGGTGGGCAAGGATAGATATTCGGCAGTAGTTGTACATATAGCTAGGGTCACCTGATTTAAAGACAAGGACAACCCTGGCCTGTTTCTAGACAGAGGGTACCAAAGCAATAGTGAGATAGAGATTGAAAACTGAAGTAAGGGGTTTGGTAATAGCGTAGGCCACCAATTAGAGGAAGCAGGGAGAGAGGCCATGACTTCTGCCACCACCCCCTACTGGAGAGACTCGGGAGGAGTTTAAGTGTTTTGCAGGGAAAGGTGGACTAGAAGTGGAATTAAGGAATGGTAGGATATCTTATAAAATGGGATACAATTCCATTATCTCAAAAAGAAAGGAAATTCTTTCCAAAAAAAACAAACATTGTTAACACACCAGTTAGTGTTCAAGTTAACGCTGCAAAAGTAGGGAAATGCCCACAGCAGTCCCTAAGCAAACAACGTCAGATGTAATCTCGTTTTCTTCACACAGGGCCTGCTACAACAGCTTGTTTTGGCAGTGAGTGAATAGACATACTTCTCTGCCTTTGAAGAGTGTATCACTATGAGGCACTGTCTTGGAGCTGTATCTTGTGCTTTGGAAAGGAGGCTACAAGCTGGGAGGAGGGGGGAGCATTAGGGTTGACAACCCTAAGGAAGACCCCACCACTGATTCGCCAACACTCTGGAGACCAAAACCCTTAGTATCTTTTTTCCTTTTACTGCTTGGGGGGTCAAAGTGGGGAGTTAGGGTTGCAAACCCTAACACCACATTTCCCTATTTTTGTAGCATTAACTTGAACCCTACCTGGTGCATAAATAAAAATGTTCTTGTAAATAATATCCATATAGCTATATATCTACATATGTATTTGTAAGTATGGGATGATTATGTTCCAGAAACTGGTTGCATTAACTTTAGACAAGGCTTACAACCTTTTTGCAGCTGGCTGTATGTACCTCAGTGAGGATCCCCACATCTTCCAAAATAAGTATTTTCTCCCCTCTCCATGTGAACTAATCTTTCAATTAATCTAATCCTGCATTCCTTCTGCCAAATCCTAACTGTTGGAACAATTATTGATTTCAGTTGTTATTTTTATAGCTGAAAACAGAGGAATTACCAGTTTACTAAATGGTTCTCGGGCTACAGTTAGATTTAAGAGATCTCAGAGAAGAAGCACCTTGAGAGAGTTTGGGAAAGATCACAGTAGAATATCAATGATTTTCTCATGAAAGGGCTATACCGTGGTACACAGCACAAATAAATTCTTTACTCATTTATTAAAACCAGGCACCTGGCAAAGCCACACTGAGCCATGGCACATTTCCAGGCATGACCTAGGGGAACAGGTACAGAATAAAAATATATACTGCATAATGAAAATGATATAGGCAATATACAGAGCAAAAATAACATGGTCACTATATATACACTACAGAAAAATGGTGCAGGCATGGAGGGTGCAATTAAATGCAAACATAAAAAATTGTAAACACCTTGGGCCCCATATTCTGAGTCAGTCAGCTATGTGTGCAAACAGGTGCACAGCACGTAAAAATAGGGCTGCCCAGCTATGGCACCATATTCAAACAGATAGCGTGATCAGATGTGATTGCACTATCTGGTTGAATATCGGACTCTGGTAGCACAGCCCACAGCAAGCAGTCACCATGTTTAGTGCAGTGCTACCAGAGGGCAGGACTGAACACTGCCCATAGAGGTAAAACAAGGCACAAACTGGATAACATCGCTTCCCCTCTGGGTGATATTCAGCCTAAACATACAGATGAGCCCATTGGGAATGCATGGTGCTAGCGGGCCATTTGCATCATACCCATTATGGGCTCATCTGCATGCCAGCACTGCTGTGGAGTGTGCTGGGCCAGGTCCCCACCACTCCAGCCCCGATACTCATAATATTAAAGAAAATATGTCCAAATCCCTGGTAGTCTAGTGGTCCCTCTTCCCTGAGCTCCAATCCTCGTAATATTAAATAAAATATGCCTGAATCCTTAGCAGTTTAGTGGTCCCCCCTTCCTGAGCCCTGATCCACATAATATTAAATAAAATAAACCCTGAATACCTGGTAGTCTAGTGGTCCCCCGATCCCCAATCCCATTCATAAAAATACCCAAATACCAGGTAGTGCAGCGATCTCCTCCTCCCTAACCTCAACCTGCACCTATCAGTCTTCAGGCAAGCTCTGGTGGGCTAGTGTCCCCCACACTGGTAGACAGTGACCCACCACTCCACTCCCCCCTACCCAATCCAAGCCAATGACCAATTGAGCAGTCAACAAATGAATGTGTACTGTATACTGTACATGCTCCAGTATAGTTCAGTTGGTGGCTGGCCATGGTGGTGTGAAGAGGGCTGTGCCAGTTGCTCGCTTGGGTCGGGTTGGGGAAGAGCAGGGCGGTGGGTCACTGCCTACCCGGGTGGGAGCCACTAGCCCACCAGAGATGGTCTGGAGACTGATAGGGGAAGATCAGAGTTAGGGAGGGGTGAACACTGTACTACTGGGTTTTTAGGTTTTATATGAATGGGATTGGGGCTCGGGGAGGGGAGGGGAGAACCACTAGACTACCAGGGAGAAGGGGATATTTTATTTACTATTATGTGGCTCAGGGCTTGTGGGGGCCACTAGACTACCAGATATTTGGGCTTATTTTATTTAATATTATGAGGATCGGGGCTTGGGAATGTGAGACCACTAAATTGAACTGGGGCCGCAACAAATAATAACTGACAGCACAAATTTTATTCTGTTAATATGTTTTATTCATTTTTCATGATGCCCATATTTGACGTTTCACCTACAAATAAGTAGGCTTCATCAGGAAGTGCCCTTTGAATCCTGCTCAGGGGAAGGCCTCCCTCTTAATATTCAGTTCTCTGAAGTGTTTTCTCCATTGCAGGCAGCTTGGCATTCAGAAACTCATTATAGGAAAATGGCACTTTCAGCCTGAAAAGAAGTATGCTTTTAAAAAAAGACCACGGGAGTTTTTTGATGCTTAGCAGCAGGGGATACAGATGAATGCCAACTGACCTTGAACCAGATTAAGCTGTTGGCAGTATTTTTTTTTTAGAGAATAAAGGAAATTTGGCCAGGACACCAGGGAAATTCCCCTACTCTTTTTGATAAGTGCCATGGAATCTTTAATATCCACCTGAACTACCACCAATCCAGGCAGATGGGACCTCGGTTTTAACGTCTCATCTGAAAGACGGCACCTCAGAAGTGCAGCACCCCTCTCATGCTACACTACAGTGTCAGTACTGGGATATTAACCCAAGTGCCAGATGTGGGAACTGAACCCACAGCCCTCTGATCTCCCGGCCTCAGAGGCGAGTGTGCTAGCTACTGAGTCACTGACACTGCTCAAATATGGGCATGCCCCCGACAGCTGGTCGGGCTATTCCCAGTTAGTGTGGCACAAAACAGGTTTGTGCCATGCAAACCTTTGAAAATGAGGGCCCTAGACTGTCAGATCAAGTTTGAATAATAAAAAGGTTAGCATTAGTGAAACCAAGGCTCTGTGAGAGAGTCAGTATGACAAAAGAGAAGAGCCATAAAAACAGTCTAGCCAGGATCACAACAGGAACAAGTGGGCATGAAATGAAGTTTAAGTTTTGATGGTTGAGGGAGAGATCCAGTTGTAAGAGGACAGATATAGATAGGGGTGAGATACAGACAAGGCACATTGATGAGTCCTTTGTAGGATGAAACACATGTCCTGTCCTGTTTGGACTGTTCTTATTACCCACCCTAGAGGTGGGTCTGGAGGACATTTGAAACAAACCTGGCCTTGAGATATGAGACATTTCTCAGAACCCCATTTCCTGAATAGTATAAAATCAAAAAGATGGGAGAGGTGTTTATTAATATCAGAATTGGATCTTAGTATTGAATATTTTACTGATACCTTCCAAAAAATATGTAACATACATGCCCCCAAAATAACAAAGAAACACAGAGCTTTACCTAAATTCCCATGGATAACTGATAAGCTGCTAAAAGCAATTAGAGTTAAAAATAGAATTTGGAAAAAAGCCAAAAAAACCAAAAAGACTTATGATTGGGAATTATTTAAAACTAAAAGAAATGAGTGTAGAAAATTAACAAAAAAGGCAAAAACACATTATTAACGTAGTAAATTAAATCATAATGTTAATCCTAAAAAAAAAATTGGACAATTATAAAAAAATTGTCAAACCCTGGAGGGCAAGGAGAACAAGCCAACTTACATTTATAGGTAAATGATGGCATAACTGAAGATCCAGGGGAGGTTTCAAATATCTTGAACAATTGTTTTGTTGATCTCCCTGATTTAGGGTTATCAGAAGATACACGAATAGCAATTAATATTGAGATTGAAGAACATTTTTCAATCCAGCATCCCCCTTTCAGATTTAAAAAATTAACATTACAAGAAGTGACCAAATAATTATTAAGAATAAATCCATATAAATCTGCAGGCTTAGATAATTTGGAGGGGCGCTTTTTAAAAATAGCTGCCCCTATATAGCACGTACAATCTTAGCTATATTTAATTGGAGCCTACAAGAGGGACATTTTCCCACTTTTTGGAAAACAGGGAAAATAGTACCTATTCATAAAGCCGGCGATAAAACATCCCCCAACAAGTATCGTCCCATTGCAATTTTACCTGTTCTTTCCAAATGTTTGGAGAGACTGGTAAACCAGCAAATGGGAGCCTACTTGGAAAAATATGATTTGTTAACACAATATCAGTCTGGTTTTCAGAAGGGTTTTTCAACTACATCGGCCTTGGTTGAATTTAATGATTTGATATGTACATCTTTGAACAAAGGTAAGGATACAGCAGCAATATATATTGATTTGTCAAAGGCGTTTGACCTGGTGAACCACTCCATCTTATTCAAGAGGCTGGCAGGTCTGGGTTTCTCTGGGGATCTACTGACCTGTTTTATGTCATATTTAACAGACCGATCCCAGAGGGTACAGTTACAGCATCATCTTTCTGACCCTCGGACTGTTCAAAGAGGAGTTCCACAGGGGTCCATTTTAGGACCCTTGTTGTTCTTGATCTTTAATAATGAATTACCATCAATGATCCAGCACACAGACATAAGGATGTATGCAGATGATACAGTCCTGGTGGCTTCTGGGTATGGTTCAGTGGATCTCCAGAGAAAACTACAGACTTATTTTACCAGGGTACAAGAGTGGTTCACCAGGTCACAACTAACAAGCATTTGTCAATGCTGAATGTTGCTTGCTTGTATGTGCTGTTTAGGTATTTGGAAGTGGCAGTTTCATGCCTTCCTCCCAAGACATACACTGTGTCTTTCCGTTCAGTATTCACAGAAGAGTGGGAGGGGCAAGGGCCACAGCAGTACAGCAGTTGCCAAGGGGGTGAAGAGGTGGACAATAGTCCATTCAAAGGCAAAAGAGTCCTGCAGGAGCTCACTAAATTGAAGGTAGACAAAGCGATGGAACCAGATGGCATACGCCCAAGGATATTAACAGAACTGCGAAGGGAGATAGCAGTACCTCTGGCAGCCATGTTCACTGAGTCATTCAACATGAGTGAATTGGAGGAGGGCACATGTGGTCCCTCTACACAAGTCCGGCAGCAGGGAGGAGGCAGGGAACAATAGGCCATTCAGCCTCACCTCAGTAGTGGGGAAGATCATGGAGACATTGCTTAAAGAAAGGATAGTGGGGCATCTAGATGCCATCAGAACCTAGGACCATAGATAACATGGATTCACAGTGGGGACATCATGTCAGATAAATCTGGTTGATTTATTTGACTGGGTGACAAAGGAAGTGAATCAGGATGGGACAGTGGACAACGCTTACCTTGATTTCAGCAAAGCCTTTGACACCATCCCATATAGGAGGCTGATAAACTAGCTGGGTTGGCTGGACATGGGGGAAAGGGTGGTAAACTGGGTTAGAAACTGGCTAACAGACAGGAGGCAGAGAGTGGTGGTAAATGGTATGCAGTCTAGGGAGAGGGGCGACCAGTGGGGTGCTGCAGGATCGGTCCTGGGGCCAGTTCTGTTCAATGTCTTCATTAGTAATACTGCAGAACATCTGAAGGAATTTTTCCTAAATTGTCAACATAGCCATTTTAAGACCTCTGCTCATGAACAGTGTCACTGTGATTTTCTTAATTTGTCCCATACATTGATTTCAGACACCGACCTGCCATTGTGCACTACATGGGCGGAAACATGTTTTGGGTGAGATGTGAAAATGACAGCTGTACTGTTTATAAGAAGGTGTGGCAAATGGCAATGTTGGAAATCTGGAGGAAAAAATATTGAAAAATTGGTGAACTTACGAGTGTATAGGAACTGTACAACGATCACTGTGAAACAGTCATGTTTTGGAATTTTTCACCAAATTTTCAACATAGCCATTTTAAGACCTCTGCTCATGAACAGTGTCACTGTGATTTTCTTAATTTGTCCCGTACATTGATTTCACACACCAACTGCGCCATTGTGCGCTACATGGGCGGAAACATATTTTGGGTGAGATGTGAAAAATGACAGCTGTACTGCTCATAAGAAGGTGTGGTAAAATGGCAATGATGAAAATCTGGAGTGAAAATATTGAAACTTCACAAACTTATGAGCCTGTGTAAGAACTGCGCAACGCACACTCGTAAAACAGTCATTTTTTGGAATTTTGGCACCAAATTTTCAACATCGGCTTTTTGGGACCCCTTCTCATGAATGATGTCACTGTCATGGCATTATTCAGGTCCAAAGGGTGATTTTGCACAGTGACTGTGCAGTGACTGTGAAATCACCCTTTGGGCCTGAATAACCCATGACAGTGACATCATTCATGAGAAGAGTCCCAAAACCCCATGTTAAATTGGTGCAAAATCCTCAAAATGCCTGAGATATGCAACAAAGTTGAAACCCCATTATCAGCCCATTATACAGCTTACCGCATTTCCTCAGTTCGCGGTCGGCTTTGAAGAGTGCAGACGTGTTCCCGGTCCACCGAAGATCGTCGCGCCAGAGTCCGGAGGTAAGTATGGGGTGAGGGGGTGTGTGGGGAGGCTGGGTGTGCAGTGGGTGGGTGCGGGTTGTGGGAGGGGAGGGGAGGTTGGGAGATGCACCATGGGACCATTTTTGTTTTACAGGTATTTTTTTTAAAAATTGACTACGTGGGACATTTGCCATGCTGGGGTGGGCTCCCAGTGTGGCACAAGGGGGGGCGTTCAGCCGACGGGGGATTGGGCACCCCTCATCGGCCAAAGGATCGCTTGCCACGCTGGGGTGGGCTCCCAGCATGGCACTTACTACTGGGGGACGCAACTCAGCCGATTGGGATTGGGCAACTGTCAGCTTACGGCGAAAGTGCATATGGGAGCGGGCACGCATGCCTGCGCAAGTGTCTTCGTGGGGAGCTGCGTGAGCAGCCGATATCTTATCGGTGCTCACTGAAGTGTAACTCCTTTCAACTGTATGCCACTGCATTTGGGAGCGTGTCATAGACAGCTCCAGAATGCATTGGCTTACAGGGCCCACGCGTGCCAGCACACTGACTGAATTGGAGGAGGAGGTGACACACCTCCGAAATCTCCGATGATGGCACTATGTTTCTTGCACATGCGTGCAAGCAACATAAAAATGAATGCAAACGAGACTAAACTAATGTGTTTTGGTACTAATAAACATCAGTTGGTTTTGAGTGTACAAATCTTAACATTAAATCAAATTCCAATAGAACAAGTATCAAATTATTGTTATCTGGGAGTAAACATTGATTCTTCATCGCCGTTTAAGGGGCATATTGAATCCATTATTACTAAAACACACAAAACATTAGGAGCTTTGAAAAGGACATCTAGATGTCTGAAGTTGCAGGATAGGAAATTGATTGCAGAACAGCTCATACTTCCAGTATTAAAGTATGGAGAGTTTATCTATAGGTCTGCAACCAAACAACTTCTAAATAAACTAGATAAATTACACTATAGGGTGACAAGATATGTCCTGTGCTGTAACTTCAGAACTCATCACTATTTTGTTAACCAGGCTAAACTGGCTACCCCTTGATTTAGAATAGAAGAAAAGTTGGTCAATTTTCATTTATTAATTAATATAGGACAATTCATTTAAATCATAATATTGCTAAACTATTGGCAGACAAGGATTCTGCCCTTAGGAAACATTCAGTTAGGCCACTGTAACAAAATAGAATTGATCCAGATAGGCGTAAAAATAGGTTTGGGGCCAGAACACTGGCATCACAAGCATCAGTATGTTGGAATATACTCCCTCCCTCCCTTATAGCGAGCTGCGAAAATTACTAAAAGATTTATTGAGGGGCTAGAGAAGTGTTATGTTTATACATGTGTATGTGTTTGATATTGATTTTTGCTGTTTTTCTTTTTTATATAATGTTGGTAATTGGGTTGTCGAGTAAGGTGTATAAATGTTAAGGGATAGATCCTTTGTGTAGTAATTTTTTGTATTTAATTGTCTGTGGTTGTTTTTACTATGTGAAACTTAAAGCGCTTGTACAGGACTGTCTTGAAAACTGGATTGAATTATCCAAAATGACATGTATTATTCCTGTATAAAAATACATTTTTTACTACTACTACTACTGTTTAAAGCAGAACAAGCCTAAAAGTTCATGATGATTTGAATATATATATATTTATATATGCCATGATATTTTGCATTATGGGTGTATGTGTGATTTTGTATTTCTTTTAAACTTGGCTTTGTTGTCAGTTCCCTTTTTATGTAATGCTTGCCTCAGTGCTTTTCTGCTAAGGTTGTCTGCCTTTTTATATAAAAACAGGCCCGTTATGAATAGTGTAACTTTTAATCTGGTGCTCGAGAGACAGAGAAAGAGAGAGACAGTAAGAGGACAGATATTGGCAAATGTTTCCTTTATCAAGAGTGAAACTTTAATATTCTTTGGGCCTAGGATTGCCTCACCCATAAAATTTCAATGGCATGATGTAAGCCCTGTTTAGTAGTTTGAATTATTGTAAGTAACACTCAAAAGAGATAGAGCATGCATGGATCTCTACGAGCCAAATCTCCCAATCTTTTCCAGGTGTAGACTCACCAAATTCTGTCTGCAAGTTTCTCCTGCCAACCTGCTGTACTTGGCTTTCTGATCTCATTAGTCTGTCATACATATCAGTTTACATTATTGGCTATTACAGTCCATTATATGCTGCAACAGCTACCACAACAATTGTATGTTTAAGAAATCTTTGTCTTTTTTAATGCTTTCTTCCAGGGTGCTGTTGCATAGTTCTTGTCTTACTATGACCCAGCTCCAAGGGTACTGCAGTTGAAGCATAACCATGTCCATCTCTTATTCAGGTCTAGAGGTCTTTGTGCCAACATAGTTTTCAAATAAGGATACCCTGGATTTAGAGATCTGGGTTATTTCCTACCACTATAGGAAGAACTTTGAGCAGTGACCTGCATTATTGAATACCGAATGTTCCAGGGACAAAGATACAAGAGAATAAGTTTAAACAATTTGATGTCTGCAATATATCTCCGAAGTATAATACATGGACACATAAAAACATTGTGGCTCAATATAAGGACTGGCCCAGAAATGAGCCACACTAAGATAGGGGTTCTGGACTTCAGGAAGGCCAATTTCAGGAAAATGGGAGAATGCCTCAGGAACGCCCTGGCAGGGTCTGAGGATCTGGAGAGAATCAAAGAACTATGGACAAAAATAAAGGGAGGCATTGAAAAAACAACAAATTACTATGTCAGGCAGGTAAACAAGTACAAGAGAAAAAAGAGACTGCTATGGTTCTCTAAAGATGTAGCACAAAAAGTAAGAGCAAAAACACTAGCATTTAAAAAGTACAGAAAGACACAGAAAGAGGAGGAGGAGGAGGATAGGGAAAACTACCAGGAGAAACAAAGGAAGGCAAGGAAGGCAAAGGCACAAACAGAGGAAGATATTGCCCAATCAGTAAAAGAAGGGGATAAAACCTTCTTTAGATAAATAAGTAAAAAGAGGAAGACCAAAGGGGGAATGGAAAGGATAAAAGGGGAAGAAGGGATTTGCAAGGAGGACCAAAAGAAAGCAGACATATTGAACAAATACTTTTGTTCGGTATTTACAGAAGAGGGGGTAGGTGATGGGCCAAAGATAAGGGACAAGAACATAAATGATAGGGAGGTGGACACCAGTCCTTTTACAAAAGAGAAAGTCCTCAAGGTACTAGCACAATTAAAAGTAGACAAGGCAATAGGACCTGAAGTGGTGCACCACAGGATACTGAGGGAGCTGAAAGAGGTGCTGGCTGCACCTCTGACAACTCTGATCAATTTATCATTAGTAACAGGGGAGGTTCTGAGGGACTGGAGTAGGGCAGATGTGGTCCCACTTCACAAAACTGGGAACAGGGAGGAGGCAGAAAATTACAGACCTGTCAGCCTGACTTCGGTAGTGGGCAAAGTAATGGAAACACTACTGAAAGAAAGGATAGTGGAATACCTTGCAACCAGTGGACTACAGGATCCATGACAACATGGTTTCACAGTGGGAGGTCTTGCCAGACAGACCTGATTGAGTTCTTCCACTGGGTGACCAGCATAGTGAATGAGGGAGGGTCAGTAGATGTGGCCTACCTGGATTTCAGTAAGGCCTTCAACACCATTCCACGTACAAGACTGGTGAACAACTGGCCTGTCTGGGTGTGGGTCAAAAAGTTATAAACCGGGTAAGAAGTTGGTTAAACTACAGGAGTCAGAAGGTGGTGGTAAGTGGTGTCTACTCTGGAGAAGGCAAGGTGACCAGCGGGGTGCCTCAGGTCTCAGTACTAGGCCTGGCCCCCTTCAATATCTTTATTAGTGACATTACAGAAGGGCTGTAAGGGAAAGTATGCCTGTTTGCAGATGATACAAAAATCTGCAACAGAGTAGACACACCGCGGCATGGGGGGGGGGAGGTGGAAAAAATGAGGGATGATTTGAAAAAGTTGGAAGAATAGTTAAGGGTGTGGCAGCTGGGTTTTAATGCAAAAAAGTGCAAAATCATGCACTTGGGGCACAGAAGCCCAGGAGCTACATACCAATTATGAGTGGAAGCACTGGTAAACACCAAACAGGAAAGGGTCCTGGGGTAATCATTTCTGATGACCTGAAAGTAGCCAAGCAGTGTGATAAGGCAGAGGGAAAGGCTAGTAGGATGCTCAGGTGCATACAGAGGGGTATCAACAGTAGCAAGAAGGAGGTACTATTACTTGTGTACTAATTACTTGCAAGACCCCCTTCGAGTACTATGTCCAGTTCTGGAGGCCCCACCTCCAGAAGGACATTGATAAGATGGAGGTGGTACAAAAAAGGGCTACCAAAATGATACAGGTCCTGCATTAGAAACCCTATGAGAAGAGACTCAAGGAACCGAATATGTACTCTCTGGAGGACAGGAGGGAAAGGGGGGATATGATAGAAAATTCAAATACCTAACAGGTATTAATACAGTACAGAAAGGTAGCATTTTCCATAGAAAAAGGAAAGGAAAGGGGAAATTGTTTAATCAGGAAGCACTGGGAAGTTAAATAACTTTCTTGGGGTCACACAGTATGCAAGTGGGGGCTGATGGGATTCAAACCCAGGTCTTCCGGTTTGCAGCTCAGTGCCCTTAACCACTATGGTATATTGCCTCCCAAAAGAAGCTCCAAGACAAGGGGTCATGCTATGAAGTGGACAGGGGGATGCTCAGAAGAAATGTGAGGAAACACTTCTTCATGGAGAGAGTGGTGTACACCAGGAACAGTCTTCCAGCAGAGTTGGTGGGTGCCAAAATGGTGACAATATTCAGTCATGCATAGGACAGATACAAGGGGACCTTGGTAGTAAGACAAGGGGAGGAGATGACTGAAGATCGAGTAGGGTCTGCTGTGGCACAATAGGCAGGGAAAACTGGGCAGACTAGGTGGGCCAAGAGGTCCTTATCTGCAGAGAACTTCTTTGTTTCTATGTTCCTCCCTTCTCCCTGTACTCTACATATTATGCCCATGTGCTTATCCCACACATGCTTGATACTCTGCACTGTCTTTGTCCCCACCAACTCTTCTGGTAGGCTGTTTTGGGCACCCACCATCCTTTCTGTGAAGAAGTATTTCCTTTACATCCCTCTTAAACTCCCTTTCCCCAAGCTTCATTGTATGCCCCCGTGTTCTGGTGCTCCTCCTCTGAAAGAGACTCCCCTCCTGCACCTTTTTCACCTCTGTGGCATAGATATAGGTCTTAATCATGTCCCCTCTTACTCTCCTCTCCTCTAGAAAACACATGTTGAGCTCCCTCACCCTCTCCTTGTATGGTTTCTTGTGTAACCTCTGTACCATTTTGGCAGCCCTCCTCTGGACAGCTTCCACCCAGGCAATTTATCAGATTTATCAGATTAAAACACAACTGTACCAAGGAAAAAGACTACAGTCTAACAGCTCAGTACCTGACAGAAAGATTTTCCTAAATAGGCTATAAAGAACACGTCATTGAACAAGGATGAAAGAAAAAAGTGAAAACATACCATGGAGGAAATTGGTAGAAAAGAGATGATGAAGAAATGAGCAAGAAAAAAGAATAGTCTTCCTTGTTATTCTGAAAACTTTGTTGTTACTAAACATGTAATACACGGGGACGCTGCACAGCAGCCTAGTTTGAAGCAGCAAAATACTCAAGCTTCCAAGAGAACTTTGAATAAAACTTTAAATTTGTACAAAATTAACACCTAAAGTTTGCAACTTTCTATAGCAGAGTCGGGTGTTTATTGGACTGGCAAAATGGGCTAATCAAGAGAAAGTAACGCTTCAGCTGTGGACTTTTTCGCTCTCAAAAAACCAAGATGAGCGGAAAAGCCTACACAAAGTGGTGTGACCCTGGATCCTGCTGTATCGCAAGATGAAGAGGCATCTCTAACCTCTATTTTAGCTACTTTTCACAAACTGGTTAAATCAGTCCAGGACATCGACAAAAAATTTGATGCGCTAACTCCGAGGGTCTCAGCACTTGAAACTCATATAGACCATTGTGAACATATTGTGCAACACTCTGAGACCTCAGTTCTTAAAACTACAGATGCTACTACTAAGTTGTTGAAAGAAAATATGCAAATGCGCCAACGTTTAGAGACTGTGGAGAACCAGGCGTGAGAAAGGAACCTCTGTGTGGTGGGCTTACCTGAGGCTGCTGAGAGGGAGGATTGCTTGGCCTTTGCAAAAACCTTCCTGCCAGATATCTTGGGTCTCACGGAAATGGATCCCCCTTTTTCTATTAAGAAAGCATATCGCATCATTCCACGGCAGGCAGCAATGGAGTCTGCTACTCCTCGAACATTAATGATAGTCTGTACTGGTATAGGGGATCGAGACCGTGCCCTTGCCATTGCCAGGTAGGTAGGTAGAATTTTATTTTTATACAGGTAATATATGTCATTTGCACAGAATCCAGTTTACAAGACAGACCTGTGTAATTCCCTATCTAAGTACATACAATAAAGTTCCACATTTAAACACTGACAAATACATACAATATAATACATACAAAAACAACAAAGTATAACTAAAAAATGCATCCTTATCAGTTATTCTAAAAGGAAATCTCATCAATTTCCACAACACAACTAAAAATATTCAACACACACAAATATGAATATTTAATTCCTTTATGGTTTAAATAAATTAAGAGTGACTTGTAATTTCCCTTACATCTACGGGGGGAAAGATTCCAAAAACTAGCAGCTTGATAGATCAAAGTGTTGTCCCTATATTTATTTTGTAATTTTCCTACAGATATTTTATTTAAGTGAACTGATCTAGTTAATAACCTTTTAGGATACTGTTTCACTGGAAACAGTAATAATGAAATTGGATGGTTCACCGATAGATGTTTCATTTCATGAATTAAAGTTAACCAATGACACTGATAATTTATATCTAAAGGCAACTAGTTCACTTTTTTCAACAGTGAACAATAATGAGTACAATAATTTCCCTTTAGTACATATTTAGCCACACGATAGTAAGCTTTATCCAACTTGGTCAAAAGTGTTTTATTGGTTTTCCTATATATCAAGTCACCATATCTTAACACTGGAATAATTAACTGATCAGCCAACTTTTTCCTATCTATTGTTGTTAGACATTCAGTACTTCTTCTTAATGCTCTCACCCTTTTATTAACTTTTTTGACCAGTTCTGTAATATGACTAGAAAAGGACATTTACTCATCAACTATGACCCCCAGATAACTATAGTCCTTAACCTGTTCTAATTTAATTGAATTTCCTGTATAAACAGAGTTTATGAATAACATCACTACTTATTTAATGGAAATTTCATGCATTTTGTTATTTTTTGCATTCATAATTAATTTCGACCTAGTGAACCACCCCTTTCTCCTCGATAAATCAGATTGCAGGTTTGATTGCAATACGTCTTCTGTTTTACCAGATGCAATAATTACCATATCATCGGCATATAATCAAATCTCTGTATGCTCCACAACCTGTGGAAGATTATTTATGAATATAAGAAACATAAGAGGTCCCAAAATTGATCCCTGGGGAACACCTCTATTAACATTTCTACTCTTTAATAAACATCCTTGCACCTCCACCCTCTGAGATCGATTACCCAAATATGATTTTAACCAATTTAAAGGGCCATCTCTAATACCTATCTCCTGCAATCTCTCGATTAACAAGGGGTGGTCCACCAGGTCAAAAGCCTTCGAAAGATTTACAAAAATAACTGCTGTCTCCATATTATTTCCTAAAGACCTGTTTAACAGGTCACTAAATTCCAAAAGAGCTGTTGTAGTGGAATAATTTTTTCGGAAGCCAGATTGTTTTGATGTTAACAAACTATATTTATCTAAATAATCCATAACCTGTACAGAAATAAGTTTCTCCAAACTTTTTGATAAAAGAGACAATAAGGCTACAGGC
Organism: Neoceratodus forsteri; assembly: GCA_016271365.2. NCBI lineage: Eukaryota > Metazoa > Chordata > Ceratodontiformes > Ceratodontidae > Neoceratodus > Neoceratodus forsteri. Next base: position 376,921,309 of record CM057456.1, read on the forward strand.
CTATAATTATTAACTTCTACCACACCTCCCCTTTGTAAATTGGTTTTACTCTGCTTTCTTTCAAAGGTAAGGGAAAATAACCAATTTGAAGACTCCAATTAAATAAGTATGTAATAATTGGTGCTATATTAGATGCTGCTAACTTCAAAAATCTACCTTCAATGCCGTCAATTCCAAAAGTTTTGTGAATATTTATTTTTTGTAATACTTTATAAACACTAATTGCAGTCAAAATTTTGAATCTAAATGGGGGAAGTCCATTATATGAAGATTTTATTTTAATTTGTTCCGAATCTGGTTGGTAGAGAATTTTGCAATTAGGAAGGTCAACAAAAACAATTATTTAATACAATACAAATGTCCTTCGGGCTTTCAATAAAGATGTCACCATGTTTTAACCTAAGTATTTCCTCTGAGAAATTACTTCCTGGTTTGGTCATAGAAACACAGAAACAAAGAAACATAGAAACACAGAATTTGATGGCAGATAAGGATCGCTTGGCCCACCTAGTCTGCCTATTTTTCTACCTAACAGATAAGCTGCAGATCCTAGTTAACCAACAGCTTACTTCCTCCCCCCCACTAGGACTGCCTTATGCCTGTCCCATGCATTCTTGAAGTCCCCCACTGTTCTTGACTCCATGACCTCCTCAGGAGGCTGTTCCATGCATCCACAACCCTCTCAGTGAAAAATACTTCCTCACATTACCTCTGAGCCGTCCCCCTCTATCTTCAAATTGTGCCCCTTGTTCTTGCACATCTCTTTTCTGGAAGATGCTACCTCTTGAACTTTGCTAATTCCTTTGGTGCTTGAAAGTTTCTATCATGTCCCTCTCCCTTCTTTCCTCAAGGGTATACATATTAAGCTCCTTTAGTCTTTCTTCGATGTCTTCTGGTGCAAACCCTGCACCATTTTGGTTGCCTCCTCTGGACAGCCTCCACTCTGTCTATGTCTTTGCAGAGTGGGGTCTCCAGAACTGCACACAGTACTCCAGATGGGGTCTCACCAACTGTCTGTACAGAGGGATAACAACTTCCTGTTTTCTACTATTGATGCCTCTTCCTATGCATCCCAGTATCCCCCCAGCCTTTCTTACTGCCTTCTCACATTGCTTGCCCACCTTTAGGTCATCTGATATAATTACCCCCAGGTCCCTTTCTATTTTTACTGTTGTCAGTATCTCACCCACCATTGTATACGCTTCCCATGGGTTTTTGTTTCCCATGTGCATTACCTTGCACTTCTTTGCATTGAATCTGAGCTGCCATACATTTGACCATTCCTCCAACCTTGCCAAGCCCCTTCTCATCCTTTTCACTCCATCTTGTGTATCAACCCTGTTGCAGATCTTTGTGTCATCTGCAAAGAGACATACTTTTCCTTCCAGTTCCTCTGTAATGTCACTTATAAAGACATTAAAAAGGACCGGTCCCAGTACTGAACCCTGTGGTACCCCGCTAGTAACCCTCCTTTCTTCACTGTGTACTCCATTTACTACTACCCTTTGTGTCCTGTTGTCTAGCCAATTTTTTATCCAGGCTACCACCTTGGGACCCACTCCAAGGCTGGCTATCTTGTGCATTAATCTTTTGTGTGGGACTGTATCAAATGCCTTGCTAAAATCTAGGTAGGCCATGTCCACAGCCCCTCCCTGGTCTACTACTTTGGTCACCCAGTCAAAGAAATCTATTAGATTCATCTGACATGACCTTCCCATCATGAATCCATGCTGCCTTGGGTCCTGTGCCCCGCTGGCCTCTAGGTACTCAACAATTCTTTCCTTCAGAAGTGATTCCATCATTTTCCCTACCACTGAGGTCAAACTAACTGGTCTGTAGTTTCCTGCCTCTGTCCTGCTCCCACTTTTGTGAAGAGGAATCACATCTACCATCCTCCAGTCCTTGGGTACCACCCCATCCTCCCATGATTTGTTAAAGAGAGTAGTCAGCGGTGTCACTAGTTCTGCCCTTAGTTCTTTTAGAATTCTTGGGTGAATCCCATCAGGCCCCATTGCTTTGTCCACCTTCAATTTTATTAGTTCTTTCAGAACCCTTTCTTCTGTAAATGGACTGGTATTGACCCCCGTCTTCAGAGTGTTTCTCTTGTTTGGTTTAGGTAACTCCCCCTTCTCTTCCTTTGTGAATACTGAGCAGAAATATTCGTTCAGTATCCCTGCTTTTTCACTGTTACCCTCTACCCACATTCCCTTCCCTTTATTAAGCTTCAGTATCCCTCCTTTGGTCTTTTGGTCTTTCTTCTTAACCACTCTCCAAAACTGTCTCGGGTCAGTGCTCATATCAATTTTGTTTCTATAAAAAGAAATCTTTGAAGCCTTAACTAACCTTTTACATTTGTTTCTGGCAGCTTTAAAAGAAATCCAGTCGCTTTCCAATTTTGATTTTAATGCTTTTTTCCAGATTCTATTTTTAATTTGAATTTGATTTAATAAGTGTAAACCTGATCATCCTCCATGTGAGTTTTTTCATGTGCTCCTGCTGTTGGGCGATGCTAAGAAGCTGCATCTGGTGTGTGTCTATAACCCTCCTAGGGGAGGTCTAACAGGACTTACTTATCTCCTGGATGCAGTCAGGCCCAGTATAGGTGACAACAAACTCATTATTATGGATGATATCAACATAAACTGGGAGTGTGGCAATATTAGGAAATGTGAATCTCAACTTGTCAGCCTATCCCTAACCCAACTAATTCACGACCCGACGAGACAGACTGCTAATGGCTCCTCAAGTTCCCTACTGGACTGGATCCTGTCTAATCGGCTGGAGAGGATTGCATCATCAGGCACGCTATCCGACTCCATATCAGACCACTCCCCGGTGTACTGTGTCTGGAAAATCCCCTCCCCCAGAATTCCACATAAAATCATTCATGTCAGAAACTACTCCAGTTTTGACTCCGAAGCTTTCCTGGATGACCTAAGATGTACTGACTGGACCAGGGAGCTTGAAGCCTCTGACCCCTCAGTGGCAACCTCCTGCTTCATTGATTCCTTTGGTGATCTCCAAGATAGACACGCCCCCATGGTCACCTGGAGGGTGAGGGGAACTGCCACCTTCTGGCTGAATGGTGACCTACTAGCCCAGATGCGGGAGAGAGACAAATGCTGGGCAAGTACTAAGAGATCCAGTGATCCCTCAAATCTCCTGAGATATTGGCAATTCAGGAATAAGTGTAAAAAGGCTATTAGGGTAGCTAAAAGTAAATTCTGTAAGTCGGTGCTACTTAGCTCTGCCAGAGACCCTAGGAGGTTCTGGAGGAACATTAAATCCCTCGTCAGTGGGCCCTCTCACTTGGGTGTCATGGACATGGTTATTGATGGAGTCTTGTGTAACAATCCCCATACTATAGCCAACCATCTCAATCTCCACTTCTCCGACCTTTCCGCCCGTACCTCTCTTTTCACGACTGATGGGGGTAGCTCGTTTAATATCCCTCCAAATCAGGGTGAACATCCTCTTCGGAGAGTGTTTAATCTCAGGGCAGTAACAGTCCTGGATGTTCGGAACCACCTGGCTGCCATCTCCCAGCACTCCAGTCCAGGTCTTCACAACCTGGAACCCAGGCTTCTCAAGCTTGGAGCAGCGTATATTGCCCCTCTGATTGCCCACATCTTTAATCTATCCCTCAGTTTGGGGATAATCCCTGATATCTGGAAGGAGGCAAGGATAGTCCCTGTTCTGAAACAGGGCAATCTCAAACTCCCCGACAACTATCGCCCTATTGCTATTCTCCCATCCCTTGGCAAACTCCTGGAAAAGATGGTGGTTGAGCAACTCTCGGAATACGTGGATACTCACAAACTGCTTTTTAGGGCCCAGCATGGTTTCCAAAAGGGACATAGTACCACTACTGCCCTGATTACTGTAACCTCTTGCATTAGTTCTGCCATGGACCAGGGCAAAATGTCAGGTGCTATATTTATAGACTTGTCAAAAGCTTTTGACCTTGTCAACCATGACCTACTGAGGGAGCAGCTCTGGGCTCTTGGGCTCTCTCCTCATGCCATGAGCTGGTTGATGGGCTACCTAACAAGCAGAAAGCAGCGTACCTGCTTCAACAAGGTTCTTTCGGAGCCCAGGGCAGTGACTATGGGAGTCCCCCAGGGATCGGTAATAGGACCTCTCCTATTCTCACTTTTTATTAATCAACTGCCACTGGTGACCTCTCAATGCCAAGTCACACTATATGCAGATGACCTTGTGCTAGCGGCCCATTCTCGTGATGCAGCAGACCTTAACCAGTGCCTGTCTGAAGATTTCAGCAGAGTCCTGGCCTGGATTACCAACCATAGACTGGTGTTGAACCAAACAAAACTCGGGCCATGCTCTTTGGATCCATGGCCAAGATAAAAGCCTCATCAGCTATGCTCAACATAACTTGTGATGATGGCCCCCTGTTGCCAACAGTGAGCTCAATCAAATATCTTGGGGTCATTCTTGACCCACAACTTGACATGGGAAGTCATATCCTCAACATCTGTAGAGCTACAAGGTGCAAGCTTGGCCTGGCCTACAGGGCCAAATATAATCTAACCCCGGGAGCTAGACTGGCACTTGCAAGTTGAGTGCTTCTACCCTCCCTCAGCTATGGATTCCAACTATTTGCCAGGTCACCCCAAATTCATCTTAGTCGGTGGAACACGGCATATAATATCTGTCAGTTTGCACTAGCTGCTCCCAAACTCACCCACCGCTGTGAGCTCTATGACAAACTCAACTGGCTCCCCCCAGCAGAATACTTGAACCTTGGTGTAGGAAACTTCACCAGGAAAGTGCTTGCTACTGGCATTCCATTGGGACTGGCGCATCTCCTCCCTAAACTGGACACCATCCCCTACCAGCTTAGGTTGCAGACCTCTGAGTTGCTTAAAGTCCCCCCTACTCGGACCCTTATGGGGGATCATGACTTTGCTGCGTACGTGCCTAGACTCTGGAACTCTCTTCCAGATCATGTCCGCTCGGCTCCCTCCCATGGGACCTTTTGCACCTCCCCGTGGTCCCACTTAAAACAGTCATCAATGTGTGACTACTCTTAGCCTCTGTAATGTAATGAATACCCAGCAATCCACTGATGTCTATTCTAGGTCTAGGAAGGTCTATGAAATGAATACTCAGCAATTCTCTAATGTCTATCTATGTCCTTTAATAATTTGTACAATTTGTTGCAGTGCCTCTGCCTTTATGCATTCATTGTTGTAGTTGTTCTTTCCTGTATTATGCTGTTTCTACAATGATGCCTTGTATGTATACTGTATGTTTGTGCTCTCTCGGGTCGTTCCTGAAATTAGGCATACTACTTGTCTTGTGTACTTACCCGGTAAACAAAAGCTAAATAAATAAATAATAATCTGTCATTGATCCACGGTAATTTACTAAACTTTGTTTTTGTTTTAATTTTAGGTGCGTGCAAATCACATACTTCTCCAAAAATCAGAGTAAAATATTCAACTGCAGTATCAATATCTGGAATTAATTTGCAACGCTCCCATTTTACTTTACTTATACTATCCAAAAATCGGGACTCTGAAAATGTTCTAAAGTCTCTAGACCAATTTTGGGTTTCTTAAACCAGATTTTGTTTAAACTGGGACCGTGGCACAGTAACCCAGACCAAATTATGATCTCCAAGACATGGAGGTAAAGTACCTGTTGCTTCAATTTCAATTTGAGTAGAGACCAAAATTAGATCTAATATAGATCCATTTGTTGTATTAGATTGCCAGGAGGTGAAGATCAGTGAAGTATGGAGAAACTACACTTATGATCTTCCTGGATCTCTCATACAGCACTCGCCAACACTGTCGGACTCATGATGGTCTCAGGGATCACCTTCTACAATTAAAAGTGCAACATCAATTGCTGTTGCCAGCCAAGCTTCAGCTGGTATGGAATGAGCAGCAGTACTTGTTCAATGATTTCAAGAATGCCGACAAGCTGATAACACATATTGTGCAGGAGATGGCAGAGGAGGAAGGCGAAGGAAATTCTTCAGATGAGGAATGAGCACGGGGATACTGCATGTTCTGAACAGTAAGCCGGGATGCCGGGGTTTTGGATGGCAGCCAGTTAGCAGGTCTTGTGTTTGTGTGCCACTATCTTTATTATTTCGTATGCTGCCTTAGATGCCGTCATTTTGAGTTTGAGCTCCAACTGTCTTTGTAGAACTGTTATTTCTTTAGTTAATTATTGGGACAGAGCTGAATTGCGCCTTTAGTTTTTGATAAGATGATGGCATGTGTTGGACTCAAACCATTTAAGGTATTCTGTACTTTTCTGTGGCCATATCCCCGGGCTGACTAAAGACTATTTAGATGCATGGGAACCTCTTGGTTTCTGCTGGGTTTCTGCTATGTAGTTTTTGCTGGACCTACAGTATATTATGCCTTAATTTAAGCAGCGTCATGTTTAATTTTAACCTTTATATGCTGTTTAGTACTTGCCAGTCTTATGTTTCTTAATTAACTTGTGTGTTGATATTTTCTTTATCTATTTCTCTTGGAGCTTGGGGGAATATTATTACCAAGGTTTAATGTGAGTGCATTGGGGAAACATTATGACTACTGGGTCACCATGATAAAGGGGCAATGCATTATATTTTATCTTCATTTAGATTCCTCTTTGTTCTTCCATGGCTGCATGCATTTGGGTAGTTATATAAACTGTATTTCAATACTGGCATTCCCCCCTGTGGTGTACCGAACAGGGAGGCATCCTTCATTAATTATTTTTAAGAGAACACATAGTGTATTGCATGTTCTTGTTATCCTCCTATATACAGTATGCACAGTATGATTTGTAATTTTTTTGCTTGCAAAGTCAATAAATAAAAAATGCAAAAAAAAAGAAACAAGAATGTAATACACATGCACATGCATGTTTGAAATTAATCCACTATGGCGGTATTGGCATTTAAAAACCCTGTGTTAAATGTGGCAAAAAAGATAAAGTATAGAAGTCAAAATAATTAATTTTGCACATCAGATTCCATGCAGCGAGATCAGTGTTATTCCGACTGGTCAGAAGATGGAAGACAGTTACCCATGTGGAAAATGTGTCCACTGCAGGAATGCACATGCATGCAAGTCCACCAGAAAGGTATATGGGAATGTAGAGGTAACTATTGGTGCTTTTATTATATGCCAGAGCAAACATGTTATTTTTATCCTGAAAGGCCTATGTGATTTAATTTGTACATTGACAAAATCCTCAGAGGATTGAGGGTAAGAATTACTGAATATGAAAGCTGAATTCTTTACAAGGATATTTCATTAAGCATTTTATAGAGGAAAAAATCCCTCAATACCTATGCTATGCTTTTTTAGACTACAAAAAGTTACTATACAGTACATAGCGGAGGTGGAGAGTTTGGCCATCTTTTATTGAAGAGGAAGCATTCAAGATGACCAGATTTTGAGCTGCAAGCTACAAATACAGCTTCAATGAGGAGACAGACTGGCCGCGGATACTGTAATGGGTAACCACACTCTCTTATTATATACTGACCTCTCTGATTGCCATTGTACCACAGGTGTCTTTACCTTGTGGTTCTCTCCTAGGCACATTTTGTCTGTATTTTGTCACCTATACTATGTATTTATTTGTAATTTCTTGTAAAATATAAAATGGGTTGCAAAAATGAACCGCTACTATTGGTGAAAACCATTCATGTGGCCATGCATTAATAGAGTACAATGCATGGTCATTCTGGCATTTACACTACTCACAAATCAATAAGCCAAAGAACATTTTTTTTTCAAAACATAGTGGAAGTCATTGTTCTTCTTTGCTGAAGTCCTCACCCAAACCCCCTACTCAGTACCACTTAACTGCTGGTCCTCAATTTGCAAACTTCATCTCTACAATGAAGGCATCCAAATCTCTCTACCCAGAAAGGCCCATGACTAAGGCACCTGCAGAAATAGAGCAAATTGACTCAGCTCCTCATGGAGCTGGAAGTTGTGACCAGATGGAACCAAAAACTGTGACCTACATACCTCCATCACGGGTGGTTGAGGTGGATAAAGATTTGATGGAAGCAATCCAAAGGATGGCATGCAAAAGGGAGGTGTCGCTGGTAGGGGACTTCAATCTACCAGATGTGAATTGGAGCCTACCAGCTGAGCTAACAGTCAGACGTAGGGACATCCTGGACTCCCTGCAAGAGCCGTTCCTCAGGCAACTAGTTAAGGAACCCACTCATGGGGGGCAACACTGGAACTGGTTCTGACAAATGGGGAGAGTGTTGCTGACATCATAGTGGGTGGCTACTTGGGGATGAGTGAGCACCATATGGTGTGCCTCAATATAAGACCTGGGTCGGAATCGAGCTGCACTAAGATGAGGGTCCTGGATGTCAGGAGGGCCAATTTTAAGAAATTTGGAGATTGCCTCAGGGACACCCTAGCAAGGATAGGAAAACTGGGGGAAGTTAAGGAACAATGGGCAAAAATAAAGGGGGCATTGAAAAGGCAACAAATCTGTGTCAGGCAGGTTAACCAGGGCAAGAGAAAAAAGAGACTGCTGTGGTTCTCTAGAGAAGTAGCGGAGAAAGTAAGGGCAAAAAAACTAGCATTTTAGAAGGTACAGGAGGAGGAAGAAGAAGAAGAGGAAGAATGAAAGGATAGGGAGAGATACAAGGAGAAACAAAGACTGGCAGGGAGAGCAGTTAGGAGCACAAAGGCACAAATGGAGGAGAATATTGCCCAATCAGTAAAAAAAGGAGATAAAACATTCTTTAGACATATAAGAGAGAAGAGAAAGACCAAAGGAGGGATAGTAAAGCTAAAAGTGGAAGGGGGGAGGGGGTTGGGAGGAAGAGGACCAAAAAAAGTAGACATGTTGAACAATTTCTTTTGTTCAGTATTAATGGAGGAAGGGTAGGTGACGGGTCAAAGATAAGGGGCAGGGCATTAAAGGAAGGGAGGTGGATGCTAGTCCTTTTACAGAGGAGAGAGTCTTCAAGGAACTAGCACAATTAAAAGTAGACAAGGCAATGGGACCGGATGGGGTGCATCCTAGGATACTGAGAGAGCTCAAGGAGGTGCTGGCTGCACCTCTGACAGCTGTGTTCAGCCTATCACTAGAAACAGGTAGCTTCCAGGAGACTGGAGGAGAGCAGATGTAGCCCCACTACATAAAAGTGGAAATAGGGAACAGGCAGGAAATTACAGACCTGTCAGCCAGACTTCGGTGGTAGGTAAAGCAATGGAATTGCTACTGAAGGAAAGGATTGGAGAATATCTTGCAACCAGTGGATTACAGGATCCAAGGCAACATGGGTTCATGGGGGAGGTCTTGCTAGACAAACCTGATCAAGTCTTTGATTGGGTGACCAGGCATGTGAACTAGGGAGGAGCAATAGATGTGGCCTAACTGGATTTCAGTAAGGCCTTTGACACTGTTTCATATAGAAAAGACTGTTGAGCAAGCTGGGAAACCTAGGAGTAGGTCCAAAGGTAAATGGGTTCCACTCTGGAGAAGGTAAGCTGACAAGCAGGGTGCCACAGGGGTCAGTACTAGGCCTGGTCCTCTTCAGTGTCTTTATTAGCGACATTGCGGAAGGGCTGAAGGGGAAAAGTATGCCTGTCTATGGATGATGCAAAAATCTGTAACAGAGTGGACACACCTGGGGAGGGGGTGGAAAGAATGAAGGATGATCTGAAACAGCAGGAAGATTGATCAAGAGAATGCCAGCTGGGTTTCAATGCAAAAATGAGCAAAATCATGCAATTAGGGCACAGAAACCCACAGGCACCGTATCAATTGAGTGGGGAGGTATTAACAAATATAAAACATGAAAGTTACCTAGGGATAATCATATCTGATGACCTGAACATAGCCAAGCAGTGTGATAATTCAGTGAGGAAGGCTAGCAGGGTGCAGAGGAAGGGGCAACACCAGCAGAAGATGGGGGAGATAATATTACCCCTGTATAATCACTGGTAAGATTGCACCTTGATTACTTTGTCTAGTTATGGAAGCCCCACCTCTGGAAGGACATAGATAGGGTGGAGGCAGTACAAAGGAGGGCTACCAAAATGGTGCAGGGCCGTCATCAAAAGCCCTATGAAGAAAGACTGTAGCAACTAAATATGTACTCTCCAGAGGAAAGGAGGAAAGGGGGGATATGATAGAAACATTCATATACTTCACAGGTATTAATAAGGTACAGAAAGGTAACACTTTTCATAGAAAAAGATGCTCCAGGACAAGGGATCATGCTATGAAGCTGGGGGGGGGGGGTCAGAGAAGATGTGAGGAAATACTTCTGCATGGAGAGGGTGGTGGACGACTGGAACAGCCTCCGAACTGAGGTGGTAGGTGCTTAATCGTAACATGATTTAAGCATGCATGGGATAGACACAAGGGGACCTTAGCAGTATGGCAGGGCAGGGAGAAGACCGGAGATCAAGTAGGGTTCACAGTGGCAGAGTAAGTAGGGAATATAGGTCAGACTAGGTGGGCCAAGAGGTCCTTATCTGCCAACAACTTCTAAGTTTCTGTTTCCATGTTACATGATCTAGTGGCTGTATGAGCAGTATAAGGCAATATCTGAATATCTGATGTTGAATCCAAGTTGTGACAGTGCTGGAGTATCCATGTTTCAGACAACAGACCCGTGGTGACTAATGGAAAGCCTCATCATGATTCTAAGGCATCGGAACATGCAACCAAGGCAGTGAATGGTGACACTGCCTTTATCAGTCAGGTCAGTCCACTTCTACAGGTGTTGAGGCAGATACTGTTGAAGGTACAGCAGATTCTGGAGGCCTGTGGTGACACTGGAAGCTGTGCCTTAATGAAACACATTCTCCATGTCTTGTACCGCAATATTCATATTTCCAGCATTCTGTAATTTGCAGATTTGGGGATTGCCACCATACTTGACCCCCAGTATAAACGTAGCCTGTCAACAAAACTTGAAGGTGGCCATGATCAAGTGCAGAATTTAACCAATCTCCTAATAAGACATGTATGTGGGGCACAGATACTAAAGTCACATTTATCTACGGCACAACATGAAACTCAACAAAGTCCTGGTGTTGCTACCATCTTGCATGGTAAATGGGCTGATGACACATGCAAAGTACAAGACAAAATCCCAGCAAATCCACCTTGGGATGTTTTGTGCCTGGTAGGTATTGAAGACATTGTTGGAAAGGTGGAGGATAAGGCTGATGATGAGGCAGCAGGACTGCGTGCAGTGCAACACATGGTGGATGCATGTATGGCAGACATGAGACAGTTTGCCATCGTGGAACAGCCCTTGCAGTACTGGGGTAGTAAGGCTACTGATTGGCCTGAAATGACCTTAGTAGCCATCAAATGCCTGAGCTGTTCACCCTTGAGTGTCAGTGTGGAGTATGTATTCAGTTCTTCAGATGTAATTGTGCATGACAGACGTATGAATTTGTCACCTGGAAATCTTGGCATGCTGACATTTATTAAGATGATTTATTTATTTATTTATTACATTTTGATAACCGGGTAGGCCTGCTGAGCCTCGAAGGTCCCTTTTTTAAGGGCAACCTGGAAATAACATTTCAAGGTGATTAACAGAGAGGCAAATGGTTACAGGGTACATACAGATAATTTACAGTTTCAGACATAAATTGCATATTCCAGTACGTTGTGGTATACCAGCAATTATGGTATGGCAAGAACTAGTACAATGGTTAATTAAGGTGATTAGAGACAAAGCTGTACTAAGAGTGAACAAGAGAGAGGGTAGGCATAAGTAAGGGGGAGGTGGACTTTTAGGTGCCGTGACAATGGCAGGAGCTGGTTTTAGTCATGTAGGCCTTGAGCCTTGTGTGAAAATTCAAAAGTGAGGAGGCTTCCTGTACTATGGGTGGAAGATTGTTCCACAGATAGGGGGTGGTGTAGGAGAAGGACTTGCCAACAGCATTGGCCCTGACCCTGGGGACTTCCAGCAGGGTCCGACATGAGGTTCTAAGCCTCCGAGGCATGCAGGGCATATTCCACGTAACACAATCATGTCTGCATCTCTACCTCAGGAAGGTGGTGGTTGTGGTGAGGATGAGCCAGAAGAGCCTGAGGTTGTTGGCACTGGCAGATTGCCAATATTGAGGTTGACGTGGCACGGATAGAGAAAGAATTCCCACGTGGGGACAGCTCCAGTCTGGAAGACTGTAAAGGCTGCATCCTTGATGAGGATGATTGAATCATAAAAAAAGTTCTCTGTACATCACATTCTCCTCATCAGTTTAATTCTTGTTGTAATGATTCAGTTTTACTTTCCTTTACATTGACACACAGAAATTGTTGGCAGATAAGGACCGCTAGGCCCATCTAGTCTGCCTGTAAGCCCTAAACTTGTATGCAGTCACTGAACCTAAGTGATCAATGGCTTTTCATCACTCACTCCCTCCCCACCCAATGTTCCCTTGTGCCTTTTCCAGGCATCTTTAAACCCCTCCACTATGCTTTCCCCACCACCTCTTGTGGCAGACTGTTTCAAGCAACCACCACTATTTCTCTGTGTAGAAAAACTTCCTCACCTTACCTCTTAATCTATCCCCCCTTCAATTTCATATTGCGTCCCCTTGTTCTGATATCTTTTTTACATTGGAAAATATCCCCTCACCTGCACACTGTTTATGCCCTTGAGGTACTTGAAAGTTTCTATCATGTCCCCCCTTTCTTTCCTCTCCTCCAGTGAGTACATATTGAGGACTCTTAGTCTCTCCTCATATGTTTTGTGATGCAAGCCATGCACCATCTTTGTCACCCTTTTCTGGACAGCCTCCACCTTATCTATGTCCTTACGCATGTGTGGTCTCCAATATTGCACGCAGTACTCCAGGTGAGGCCTTACCAGTGTTTTAAACAATGGCATCAACTCCTCCTGTATCCTGCTAATAATGCCTCTGCCTCTGCCTATGCACCCCAGCACCCCAGCATGCCACTGGCCATGCCTGCAGCCTTTGCGCACTGCTTTGAGACCTCAAGGTCATCATATATTACAACCCCTGGGGTCCCTTTCCTCTTTGGTGACAGTCAGCACCTCCCTCCCTCCCCCCATTCTGTAGCTCTCCCCAGGGTTCCCCCTATCAAGGTGCATTATCTTGCATTTTTTTGAACTGAACCTCAGTTGCCATACCTCTGGCTATCTTTCAAGCTTCTTCAGGTCCCTCTTCATTTTCTGCACCCCTTCTGGAGTATCCACTCTGTTGCAGATATTGGTGTCATCTGCAAATAAGCAGACCTTTCCTTCCAGCCCCTCTGCAATGTCACTAATGAAGACGTTGAACAGGACTGGTCCCAGTACTGATCCCTGTGGTACTCCACTGGTCACCGCTATCTCTTTGGATTGGATCCCATTTACCACCACCCTCTGTCTTCTGTCCATCAGCCAGTTACTTTTTTTATATTTATATATAATTTTATCATTTTTTTCAGTTTTCTCCCTGCCCCCTGAGGCCACGGCATACACATGCGTGTGCATGCGTGGAGGCACATGCACATGCCAGGATCTGGTGGCCCCTTCTGCCTTTCCCCTGACTTGCTTCGCCACACCGTGTCACCTACGTGCCCACCAGACCTCCACCCGGTGGGAGCGGGACTACAGACAGAATGGGCATCCACCCCTTTGGAGGGGAGAGTCTTGGCCCAAGTCCAGTGACCCAAGGTCATTCTCAAACCTGGGTCACTGGTGTAGCATGAGGTAAGGTGCCAGCACCTCAGCTATCTGCACCACCGGGCCGGCCCCTCATCAGACAGTTTCTAACCCAATGAATCACCTTATGCCCAATGCCCAGACCACTCATCTTGTTAACCAGCCTTCTGTGTCGGACAGTATGAAAGGCTTTGCTGAAATCTAGGTAGGCGATTTCTACCGCCCCTCTCTGATTCACTTCCCTAGTCACCCAATCAGAAACATCTATCAGATTTGTTTGACAAGACCTTCCTGCTGTGAATCCATGTTGCCTCAGATAATGGGCACCACTGGATTTCAGGTGTGCCACTATCCTTTCTTTCAGCAGTGTATCCATGATCTTCCCTGCCACTGAGGTGAGCCTGACTGGCCTGTAGTTCCCCACTTGCACCCTACTGCCACTTTTGTGCAGTGCAACTACATGCGCCCTCCTCCACTCCTCTGGAACCATGCCTGTGTTGAGTGACTCTGTAAACAGGGCGGCCAGAGGTGCTGCTAGTTCCCTTCTTAGCTCCCTTAGTACCCTTGGGTATATGTGGTCTGGCCGCATGGCTTTATCCATCTTCAGCCTTGTAAGCTCCTCCAGAACTCTCTCCACTGTGAATGGACTGGTGTCCACTTCTTCCTCCCCCATTGCTTCTTCTCCCCAATTGTGTTCCTTGACCCTCTCCCTCCTTAGTGAATACTGAACAGAAGTATTTGTTCAGTATTTCTACTTTATCTAGATCCCCTCTTACCGCCCCTCCTCCCCTTTGAGCCTCTGCATCCCCCGTTTTCTTCTATCGTTGATGCACCTATAGAATGTCTTGTCCCCTTTTTTCACAGTCCGTGCTAAACCCTCCTCTGTCTGTGCCCTGGCTCTCTTAACAGCTTTCCCTTCTTCCCTTAGACATTCAACGTACACCTCCCTGTCCTTCTCCCTTTGGGTTCCCTTATACTTCCTGAAACTTGTTCTTTTAGCCCTTACTTTGTCTGCTACCTCTTTAGAGAACCATAGCGGTTTCCTTCTTCTTCCTTTTATTTTATTTTCCCCAAGTTGTGATTCGTTTCCTGACATACATCCTGTTACATGCCTCTGTCCAGCTATGCAATACTACATTGCCATTAAAATGAGTTACAGGAACAGTGGTGGGGGCAGTAACACACAACACAGTACCATACGAACATACGTACATATGAAAATGCCAGCAGAAACAGGCCTCAGGGTCTATCGGGTCTGCTTGAGTGCGTAGCTAGCACCTTATAATAATGCTGCCCCTCCCTTCCCCCCATCCTATTACCCCTTCCTCTTCCCCTATCCCAACCCCTCTTGAAGCTGTCTACCATCTTGCAAGCCACTACCTCACCCGGCAAGGAGTTCCACTTGTCCACCACTCTTTCTGTAAAAAAATATCTTCTCATCTCCCTCCTGAATCTACCCCCCCAGTCTCAGTTGGTGTCCTCTCATGTCCCTCCCCTTTCTCCTCTGGAAAATTCTCTCTGTATTAGTCTTGATTATTCCCTTTAGGTACTTAAAGGTTTCAGTCATATCTCTCCTGTCCTGTCTCTCTTCCAGAGAGTACATGTTCTGCTCTCCCAGCCTTTCCTCGTATGGCTTGTCCTCCAATCCCTGGATCATCTTTGTAGCTCTACACTGTACCCCCCTCCAACAAATTGATGTCCTTCTTCAGGAATGGGCGTCAGTATTGCATGCAGTACTCCAGGTGGGGCCTGACCAGCGACCCATTCAAGGGCAGGATAGCCTCCCTACTTCTGGAGGCGATCCCTCTAGCTGTACACCCCAGCATGTAGTGGCATGTAGCAACCTGTTAAATTAATTTGAGTACTTGAGAAAAATTCTGGCAATACAGAATTAATGTTAATTGTGAAGAAGAAGAATTAGCATTTATATAATGCTTTTCATATGCAGTGTATCCCAAAGTGCTTTAAAAGCACTGCTAGACTGGTAGTGATGTGACTGAATGTGTAGTGGCAGCCATATCACACATCAGCACCCACACACAGCCTGGACAATTGCATGAACTGGTTTTATGGGAAGGGGAATGTTGACCAGGACACCGGGAATGTCCTCTACTCTTTGCGAAGAATGCCCTGGGTTCTTTTACTTCCACCTGGACACCCGCAGGACAACACCAGAGATGGGTAGAAGGACCTCAGTTTAACATCTCATCCAAAGGGACGGCACACCCTGCACTACAGCACCCCCCAATACTGCGTTCGGGTGCCAGCATTTTTAGGTATGAATCCAATCCTGGTGTGGGATGAGAACTCATGACCTTCTGATCCAGAGGCAGATGTGCTACCAACTGAGCCATGCTGACACCACCTTCAACATGCAATTCACACAAAGTGCATTACAAAGAACAGTGTTGGGGGGCAGTAACACACCATGCATTACCATGTGGCGGCATGTAGCAACCTGTCAAATTTCTCTGAATACTTGAGAAAAATTTTGGGAGAACAGAAATAATGTTAAGTGTGATTAATGCACAAATAATACAAAGTGCATTACAATAGTGTTGGAGGCAATGACACACAGTGTAGTACAGTGTGGCAGCATGTAGCAACCTGTCAAATGTATTTGAGTATTTGAGAAAAACTCTGGGAGAACAAAATTAATGTTAAGTGTGATTAATGCACAGTTAACATTAAGCACATTACAACGGAGCTGGGGCAGTGACACACAGTGCAATAATATGTGGCATTACTAGTGACCTTTAGTGGCCTGACATATTTATTCTGGAAATTGAAAAAAATTTAGGAAAGAGTCAGAAATAGGGAGAAAAGTAAGGTATAACATGAGAGTCTCATTAAAGAAAATATGGATAAGAAATAGAAATTGTTTTGGAGATCTTTTTTTTAAAGATAGTAGCAAAAATGTACTGAAATACAGACAAGCAACAATGGAGTGAAAAAGTAAAGACAGATTAAATTTTTTTTTATTTGCATTTGCAACCATTTTTATGTTTGCTTGCATGCATGTGTAAGAAACATAGTGCCATCATCTGAGTTTTTGGAGGTGTGGCACCCTTGTCATCCAATTCAGTCAGTGTTTTGCAGTAGTGGCCACAGCTCGCCAATGAATGCTGTAGCTGTCTATGACAGCAATTGAAAATGCAGTGCCGTACAGTTCAAAAGGAGAGTTACGCTTCAGTGAGCAGCAATAAGATATTGCGTGCTCATGTGCTCCTCCCACACACACACACGCATATTGAGTGCTCATGCTTCCCCCCTTCCCCACGTGCACACTGTATGGCTGATGGGGGTGCCCAATCCCCCATCAGCTCTGCTGCACTCCCCCCAACAGAGTTCCAGGTGCCATGCTGGGAGCCCACCCCAGCATGGCAACAGTCTGTATGGCTGATGGGGGTGCCCAATCTCCCGTCGGCTCCACTGTTCCCCCCCCAAGAGACTACCGGGTGCCATGCTGGGGAGCCCACCCCAGTGTGGCAACAGTCCGTATGGCCGACTGGGGTGCCCAATCCCAAATCCAGCTTCACTGTCCCCCAAACAGCCTTCCAGCTGCCAGCTGAGAGCCCACCCAACATGGCAGAAGTCCTGCATCGTCTAGGAAAAAAAAAAAACTGCAGAAAAACCTTCCCTGCTGACTGTCCCTGACCCTCCCCCACCGCACCCCACCCTCTCGCACTCTGCCTCCCCACAGCCCCACCTCACCTCCATACTTACCTACGGAGTTCAGCGCAACGATCTTCGGTGGACCGGGAACACGTCTGCACTCTTCAAAGCCAACCGCGAACTGAAGAAATGCCAGTAAGCTGTATAATGGAATTAATAGGTTTTTTCAACTTTGATGCATATCCCAGGCATTTTGGGGAATTTTTTCACCAAATTTTCAACATGGGGTTTTTGGGCCCCACCTCATGAATTCTGTCACTGTCATTTTGTTAATCGGGACCAAAAGGTGATTTCGCGGCCACCGCGTGGAACCACCTTTCAGGACCGATTTACAAAATGACAGTGTCACAGTTCATGAGGTAAGCCCCTCAAAACCCATGTTGAAAATTTGGTGAAAAATTCACAAAATGACTGTTTTACGAAAGCATGCATTGTGCTGTTCCTCGCACGCCATAAGTTTGTGAATTTCAATACGTTCACTCCAGATTTTCAACACTGCCATTTTACCACACCTCCTTATGAGCAATACAGCTGTCATTCTCATATCTTGCCCAAAATGTGTTTCCGCCATGTAACGCACAATGGCGCAGTCGGTGTGCGAAATCAATGTTCGGGACAGATTAAAAAATCCCAGTGACACTGTTCATGAGCAGAGGTATTAAAATGACTATTTAAAAATTTGGTGAAAAAAGTCCATAAAATGACTGTGTTATGAGCGACCATTGCTCAGTTTCCACGCACCCTCGTAAGTTCGTGGATTTCTAATATTTTCATTCCAGATTTTCACCACTGACATTTTTCCACACTTCCTTATGAACCATACAGCTGTCATTTTTCACACCATAGCCAAAATGTGTTTTCGCACTTCCAGTGCAGAAATGCGTGGTCGCTGTGGGAAATCACTGTTTGGGAAAGATTAAGAAAATCACAGTGACACTGTTCATGAGCAGAGGTTCCAAAATCCCTGTGTTGACAATCTACTGTAAAAAATTCCCAAACTAATTGCATTACGGGTGTGCATTGCACATTTTCTACGCATGCTCGTGTGCTCGTGACTTCACCAGTTTTTTTAATATTTTCACTGCAGATTTTCAACATTGCCATTTTTTGCAGCTCCCCATGAACAGTACAGCTGTTATTTTTCACATTCTGTTCAAAATGTGTTTTCGCACCTGTGGTGCCAAATGGCGTAGTCGCTGTGCGAAATCAGCTTTTGGCTAACGAACTGATATTGCCACTGTTCATTAGGTGGGGGTCACAAAAAACCCATGTTGAAAATTTGGAGTGAAAATGCCAACGAACACCTGAGGCGTTAGGGTTTCCGACCGTAATGCCCCACCCTATAGAGATTGACAGGCATCAGGGGTGTGACTTGGGATTCTTGCCTGTAATGCTCATACCATTCCACACCCTGCAGCCAGTGAGAGGCATTGAGGTGTGCCTTGGACTCTTCGGTCCCAAAGTTCACCCCATTCTCCTATGCAAGACCCATCTCACCATATTTCCTGATGGAATGGGGTGAGCATAAGGGCCAAAGACCCCAAGGTACACCGTGACACTTGTCAGTGACTGCAAGGTAGGGTGTGGTGAAATGGCATGGCCGTTATGCCTGATGACCCAAAGGCACACCCCAATGCCTGTCAGTCTCTGCAGGGTGGTGGTGGTGGAGTTGGCTTCAGTTCAGTACTTTACTGCCATTCCTATTATGCAGCTCTCTAACTCCTACACGACCAATGCCAATGCCAGCAAGCAAACATTCGGCATTGACAAATGCTTGTTATGTTTGCTTACGTACATGCGCAAGAAACATCTTGGGACAGTATGACATTTTAGAGGTGTGTGAGTGTTCCGCCCAATGCAGGTGATGATTTATGGGGCTCATCCCTCAGGTATCAATGAATCGGCAAGCTGTCTATGACAACAGTTTGAGAGAAGTGGTCTGCACTTGAAAGAAAAGTGCCTCTCCAATCATGGATGGTTCCGAGTTGACGCTTTATGGGCCTCATCCCTCAGGCACCAATGAATTGGTGAGCTGTCTATGACAGCAATCTGGCAATGTGCATTACAGTGCACAATAATGCACATGGCTGGAATTACAGTTCTTGTCAGCTCCTGCCGCCGAGCACTCTGTCCCCATTGCTCCATGAGCAACTTGTTTGTTCGTTGAGCCTTTCCTGGCAAACCATTTCAATAAATAAACAAATGAGCCACGCGCGTCTTTCCACATTGGCGGCTCCTGCCATCCACCACACATTCCCTGGAAAGCCGACAACATCAGGGTGCCCAGTACCTGTGTCGGCATGTACCCCCCCATTAATGTGACACACTGGGAGCCCACCCTGGTGTGCCAAAATAATTTTCTATTTATGTTTCCACACGGGATACCCACTCCGGTGTCAGATGCCCTCCCACCCTCCCCCGCCTAAATATTTCAACTGCCAACATCAGGGTGCCCAATCCCCATATCGGCATGCTCCCACAGACACACACACACACACACACACACAATTGTGGCACACTGGGAGCCCACCCCAGTGTGCCTAAATATTTTTGGTAACCTGTAAAATAAAGAAAACCATCCCCAAGCTGTATAAAAGGGAGTCAATGGGGGGAAGGGTTCAACTTAGGTTGATATTTCAGCCATTTTTAGGAATTTTGGCCCCTGATTTTCAACATCTGGTTCTTGGGATCCCACCTCATGAACACTGTTACTGTCATTTGGTTACTCCGTCCCAAAAGGTGATTTTGTGGTTGCTGCATGGAATCACCTTTTGGGACCGATTAATGAAATGATAGTGTGACTGTTCATGAGGTGGGGTCCCAACAAAACAATGTTGCAAATTTGGTGAAAAAATTCCAAAAAATGACTGTTTTATGACCGTGCATTGCACAGCTTCTATGCATGCTAGTAACTTCACCAGTTTTTAATATTTTCACTCCAGATTTTCAACATTGCCATTTTTTCACACTTCCTTATGAACAGTACAGCTGTTATTTTTCACATCCTGCCCAAAATGTGTTTTCACACCTGTGGTGCAGAATGGCGCAGTCACTGTGTGAAACTATCAGGACAGATTAACAAAACCACAGTGGCACTGTTTATGAGGGGAGGTCCCAAAATGCCCATATTGAAAATTTGGTGAAAACATTCAAAAAACGTTTTGCGTTACAGGAGTGCGTTTTGCAGTTTCTATGCACGCTTGTAACCCTAGCAATTTTTCCTATTTTCACTCCAAATTTTCAACATTGCCATTTTTTTCACACCTCCTCGTGAACAGTACAGCTGTCATTTTTCACATCCTGCCTGAAATGTGTCTTCATATCTGTGGCGCTGAATGGCACTGTCACTGTGCAAAATCACCTTTCGGGATTGAGTAATGAAATGATAGTGCCATTGTTCATGAGGTGGGGTCCCAAAAAGCCCATTTTGAAAATTTGGAGTGAAAATACCAACAAATACCCGGGGCATTAGGATTTCCAACCATAACCCCCCAACCTGCAGAGACTGATGGGTGTCGGGGGTGTTTGCTTGGGGTCATCAGATGTAATGCTCATGCCATTCCACCCCATCCCCACCCTGCAGCCAGTGACAGGCATTGAGGTGTGCCTTGGGGTCTTCAGCCATAACGTTCACCCCATTCTCCGCTACTGCATGCATCTCAGCTTATTTCCTTATGGAATGGGGTGAGCTTAAGAGCCGAAGACCCCAACACACACTGCAATACCTGTCAGTGTCTGTAGGGTGGAGTGAGGAGGAATGGCATGAACGTTATGGCCGACAACCCAAAGGCACACCCCCAAATGCCTGTTAGTCTCTTCAGGGTGGTGGTGGGGGTTGGCATTAGTTTAATACTTCACTGCCATTCCTATTATGTAGCTCCCTAACTCCTGCACTACCAATGCCAATACCAGCAAGCAAACATTCGTCATTGACAAATGCTTGTTTTTTTGTTATTTTTTTAAAGAAACAAACGAGTGAAAAAGTGTGAAAGAAGGACTAGAAACAGGATAGGAAGAAGTTAAAGTTACTGTATATGAGAAAATTAATTGCCAAGGTATTTCTCAATCTCACTGCCCACCACTGACACAAGCACCCACACTTTCAAGCAACCTGTCCTGATCATGAGGATCCATTGCATCACCTCCTCCATTGAGGTGATTGTGCGCTGGAGGTCACCCATTTCCTCCCTTAGACCGGTGAGCTCCTCTACTGTTCTCCTGGCTGGTGGTGGTGTGGGTGCTCCTGGTTCTGCTGCTGGAACCATGGTGAGTGCAGATGCATCAACAAGATTTGCACGCCCTTCCCCATGCACCATGAATGCTGGTGACAGTCTGTGTGTGGCACCTCTACCAGCACAGAGGAGAGGCCATCACCACTACTTGCAGCTCTCTCTTTTGTGAACCACACTGCTTCTGCTGCCATTTTTTCAGGTGGGTTCACTGCTCAACAGTACCCAAGTGGGTGCCTTTCATGCCCTCCCCGACCCTGGTCTGGCCTTACAGAGCTTGCAAGTGACAGTGCTATCATCACTAGGATCAACTTTGAAAAATTCCCACACCAGAGAAGATGTCTGGTACTGGTGGCCCTTGTAGTGGTGAGTTCCTGGTGGTGGATGAACAACTGAGCCCAAGGGTGATGAGTGGGGCTCCTCTGCTGGGGGGGAGGGGTGATGGTACATGATGGGGGGTACGGGGGTTAAGGCCACTTAACCTCAGGGGTAACTGAGGACTGCTGTTCCTCCATATTATTTTTTTTGAAATTTAAGTTTATTATTTTCACAAAGAAAAAAGAAAAATACACCATACCACAGTATTAGGAAAGTAGTCAGTTAAGAGGACATCAAAATCACCCCCAGTCAGCTATACAAAGGCAAAATAACAAGCCTAATAATTCACAAGAAATAACATAAAGCATGATTTCGCATAAGCCGGAAAAACCCCCAAAGGGGAACCAAATACCACCCCCTTCCCCCCAGGTGCACCCGCACAAAGCATATTTAGTAACTTTCAGAGTCTGGATATCACATTTAGGCTATCATCTTAGCTGGCTATGTTAATGTGTCCACAGTACAGTGAGAGAGACTGGATTTTATCACTTTCAGCTCATATATTGGAATGAAATTCATTATATAACATAAAATGAGGGTCCAGGGATCAGATCCCCAACCTAATCTCCTGAGAGGTAAAGAGATTGAAGCTTACCCCATCTTTTATAAAATAGATCCCCACTTTGTTTACAGCTGGCAATCAGACTTTCGGACTGGAGGTACAGCACCAATTCTTTTAACCAGTCCATAAAGGATAGTACTAATTGGTCTTTCCAGTGTCTTAACACCAATTTTTTGACTGCCATCGAAATCAAAGCCATATGGTATCTGCGCTCCACAGAGTCTATATGTGAGAAATCCCCAATACACAGATATTAGGAGAAAAACCTGCTCAGACCTAAAAGGGATCTAGGCTATCAATAATAGCAGACCACAACGGGCCACTTTAGGGCACTCCCAAAAATATGAATCAGGTTACCTCATCCCAAGACACCGAAAACACCACTTAGGAAGAGATCATCTTACGCTGAAATAGCTTGACTGGAGTGTAGTATAAGTTATTAACAATATTATATTGCACTAACCGAAACCTATCTTGAGTGTGGTATTTGTGCAAGTTAGGCCATAGGGTCCTCCAAGAAGGGACCTCTTCAGGAAGAAGACGTGTCCAAAGCGAGGGCCCAGCAACCTCCTCCTTCAGATTGAAAGTCAGTAAATAAGAATAGATCTGTGAAATGGAATGGGGCTGAGTAGCCAGTCTAATAATATTAGAGAAAAGGGGGTGTACCCTAGATGGTTTAAATACCAAGCCAAACTTGTTACAGACCAAATGACGGAGTTGGAACACTTTAAAGGTCTCCTTACTTGGTATACCAAATTTGGTGAGGATATCGCTTGTTGTGAGAAGAGAAGTTGAGTTATACAACTGTTCTACTCTGGAGTCTTTGATTTGCGACAACCAAGTTACTCCTACCTTCGAATTACCAATAACAAGATTAGGATTGGAGATAACTGGTTGTCCCAAATCCGTTTGGTTAGAGATCCGGAAGAACTTAAGACATTGGGCCCACACTTTAAGAGAAGCCGCCACCGTATTATTAGAAATCAGGCGTGAAAATGCACTCAGAGTAAGATAGAGTAAGGTAGCTGTGTCAAATTTAAGTTCAGAAAGAAAGGTCGATTCTAAATGAAGCCAAACCGGAGAGAAATTTTCAGGTCTTGTCGCAAACCACTGTCCTAACTTAGCTAGATGAGCCGCCCAGTAATAAAGCTGAAAGTTGGGAAGTCTTAGACCTCCCTTGTCTTTGGGAAGCGAAAGGGAGCCATAAGAGCAGCGCACCCCCCCTTTCCCTTTCCATATAAAGGAAGAGAACATACTATGGAGCCGTTGAAAAAAGGAAAGAGGAAGCCAGAGATTGGTGAGGTTCAATGGGTAAAAAATCCGGGGAAGAACGTTCATTTTAATAATATTGATTCTGCCCATCAAGGAAATAGGGAGAGAAGCCCAACGTTGCAGATCCTGACTAACCGAGTCTCTAATCTTAATTAGATTTAATTTCTTGAGCAGAAACGGGTCAGTGGAGAAATGAATCCCAAGGTATTTATGGGAACTGGAAGTCCATCTCATTCCAAAGGGTAGAAAGTAGCTCTTGAAGACATGGTTATTTAAAGGAAATATCTCCACTTTGATGTATTTAACTGGTAACCAGAAAAGGAACTAAAATGCTGAATAATGTCTAGAGCTGCATCTAACGATGTACTCGGGTCAGACAAATGTAGCAGAACATCATCTGCATACGCAGAGAGAACTAGCTCCTTTCCTAAGATCTTAATCCCATTCACCCCGAGGCGAGGATTTGAGCTGAATCAGCAAAGGCTCCAAATACAAATTAAACAACAAAGGAGAGAGGGCAGCCCTGTCTCGTGCCATAAAGAGCCTAAAAGAAGATGATAGAACTCCGTTACAATAGATTTTCGCAGAGGGACATTTGTATAGTACCTGGATCATGTTTAGGAAAGGAGATGGAAAGCCCATTTTTCCAGAACCGCCCATAGAAAGGACCAATTAGACCGGTCAAAAGCTTTTCGGCATCTAAAGAGACCAAAACAAGTGGTTCTGAAGCTGACCGGGCGTACTGTGAGATATGGGATAGTGTCCTTAGATGGTCTGCAGCAGATCTCCCAGAGACAAAACCTGCTTGTTCAGGGCTCAGGAGGTCCACCCAGATCCTTCTAATCCTTTCGCAAGAATTTTAGCCAGTATTTTAATATCATAATTCTGTAATGAGATAGAGCGTAGCTGGCTGGATCTGAGGGCTCTTTGTCTGGTTTGGGGATTAGGACTATGGTGGCCTCAAATAAGGTCGGATCAAGCTCTGAAGTCACCTGAAAGTAATTATACAGTTTAAGCAGTATAGGGATCAAGTCTTTAGAGAAAGCTTTGTAGAAATTCGCAGGAAAACCATCTGGACCCGGTGATTTGTCTGGGGTAAGGGAAGCAATAGCACTCTGGATCTCCTCAACTGAAATGGGCGCCACTAGATGAGTCTGCTGAGATTCCGGTATGTTGGGAAGTGCCACTCTACTTAAGTAACTTTTAAGGTTACCAACAGAGTGGGGTGTGGGGGGCTATAAAGATTAGCATAATATTCCCGAAAAGCCGAAGCAATCTCTCTGGGTGAGGAAACCCTCGAACCAGAGGAGGAAACCAAAGAGGGGATAATCCTCGAGCTCTCTAATGCTCTGAGACGTAAAGCCAGAAGCTTCCCGGATTTCTCACGAGATCTAAATATTTCGCCTGGTTTTGACCAGACAGTATTCAATCTTATCTTTCAAAAGGTCCGAATACTCATTTTTGACTGAAAGCAGTTCCTTAAGATCTGACAACGAAGAGGTTAGTGAGTACCTACCTTCCAGAACTCTAATCTTACCCACTAATTCCAATGCCTTAGCTGACCGTGCCTTCTTCCTAAGGAAGCCATCTGAATAAAACCCCTGAGATAGCACTTTAATGCCCCCATACCATGTCCACTCTAGGGGTAGAGTCAGATTGTCTGCCAGGAACTGCGGTATTTTGAACTAATCTCCGGAACATTGATGTCGGTCCTTCAATAGTTGGGTATTCAATCTCCACATAGAGTCACGGGCAAAATCATGTGTGACAGACATACATTCAAACCAAAGCATGGTCTGATACAATTATCGGCTCTATACCAGAGAGAGAAATCATCGGGAGGGAAGAGACACTTACTAAAATCATATCCAGTCTAGATTTAGTGCCATGTGACTGCGATTGAAAGGAGAAGACCCTAAGAGAAGGGTTAGCAATACGCCACGGGTCGCTAAGACCCAACAATGAGACCAATTCACAGAGGGCTTTCTGCGCTGAGGAAGGTGCTCTTCTATCTCGGGATCCCTGTCCAAAACGGAAGGGAAAGGTACGTTCCAGTCCCCGCCCAGCACATATTGAGTCGGCAAAAAAGTAGCCAGCTTGTCTGTCAGCCTCATAAAAAAGTCTGGATCGCCACCCACTGGTCCATACACCGAACCCAGTACCACGTGTTCTCCATTTAAATTACCCTTTACTAAAATGAATCTCCCTTCCGGGTCTGAGCAGGTTGAGTCCTTAGTGAACAAAATATGTCTTTTAATTAGGATAGCTACCCCCCTACTAAAGTGAGAATTCCCAGCAAGATAGACCTGGGAGAAACCAGATCGAGAGAGGAGATTAGCCTCTTCCCGGCCCAGGTGAGTTTCTTGCAAGAAAAGGATATCTATACCTAATATGGAGCAGTGATTAAAAATCTGCAGCCGTTTACTGTGATCCCTGAGCCCTCTCACATTCCAGGACGCTATACAAATTGTATTCATAGCCATTTCAAATACAGCTTACAATAGTCCGGAGCCCAGATGACATAGATCCATCCACTAGTATCAGGTGCACCTCCCCAATCCCTAATCCCAAACCCCAATCTAATATTCCCTCTCCCCTGCAAAAGAAAACTCCAATTTCTATATAACTGACAGGATACAACAAACCAGGACCCCCTGACCCACCCCCCACCCACCACCAAAGTTCCTCATCAACCAGGTAAGTACCCCCCACAAACCGAGTGATAAGCCCAACATCTGAGTCGGAGGGAGAGACATCAATCCTCCTCAAGGCCCTACCCCGATCCCCAAAAACTATATACAGAGAGAGCCCCAAAATCCACAAGCCCTAATCCAGTCCTCATATCGATTACGAGCCCCTCGGGTCCCCATGCCAATCCCACCACCCCGGCTAAAACCCCAATGTGCGTGACTCCATAACATTCAACACTTCACTGGACCCAGGGCAGGGATTAGCCACCCCCAACCGCCAGCTCGTGATCCCACATTCAGCTTGCCAGCTTGCCCAATCCCCCAGCCGCCCGAGCCCATTCCTCGCACTCACAGAAGCAGACCAATTAAAGACATCACATATGGAAGGGAAAGGAGATCAAAATCCAGTATGAAGAAGAAGGGTAGTCCCTGTAGTAGGCCTACCGCCCTCTTCAGCAATTAGCCCTCCCATAGAGACCCGTCTAATCTGGTCCAATCCCCCCCACGAATCCTCAAGCTGCACATAATTAACAGAAATCCACTTACCCACGATGGCATATTTCAATACAGGAGGCCAAACCACCACCAACGCCAGCCCAAGGGTAAGGGAGGAGTTATCGGTAGCTTCAGCATGAGTGCTGTTTCCTGGGGACCTTAAAGCAGCCGGACCCACCTAGCACACCACTACCGGAAGTTCCCCCAGAAACAGCGACCCTAACTGGAGTTCCCCTTTCAGAGGCAGGCCTAGCAGCAGGAGAAGGCCCAGAATCTACGCTCCGACCAGGGCCCAACTCAAAACCGCCCCACCTCGCGCGTCTCAACGCTGACCCCCTCCGAAGATCCCTGGAGGCATCGGAACATCAAACTAGACAGCGGGAGGACAACCAGACCATCTCACTCAAGGTAAACAACAGGGGGGTTTGGGAGAGCACAGGACAGAGACAGAGGGGCAGGAGGAGACGGGGGGGGGGACAGCAATCTCACCACCACCAGTGCATAACGACCATACAAACCACAGAAAGGACACATTTAACATACAGTATACAAAATTATACAAAATTCACAGGGGCCACAGTAATTGTTCAGCCAGAACCCTTAAAAAGCTCAGGCAGTCTGTCCATCAGATCAGTGCGAGCTGCTTCAGGAGTGTCAAAACTCGTGGCTGTATTTCCAACAGTTACTTTGAGAGTGGCAGGGTAAACCATCCTAAAGGGTATTGCAGCTGCAATGAGTTTTGCACGATTTGGTGGTAGGCTGCTCTCTTTGCACGAATCTCTTTGGGAAGGTCCTGAGTGATCCGGATCTTAGAAACGCCCCACAAAATCTCCTTCAGGTCTCGGGATTTCTGAAGCACATGTTGCCTGTCAAATAGCTAAAGATTTTATAATAATTATTAGGGAGGGGGATCAGCAGTAGGACGAGGTCTGTGACGGTGGGCTCTCTCAAGGTGATAGGAGGCTCCGATAGGCGATGGGCCCACCACCTTCAGTAGGAATCTTGCAAAGCCATGAGGTCTGGGCCTTCCTCTAGCTCTGGGAGGCCCATTATTAACAAATTATTGCGGCGACTGCGCCCTTCAAGGTCCTCAGATTTAGCTTGGAGCCTCTTCACATGCTGCTTAAGCCCAGCTATTTCCTCCTCGGCCCTGGTTTTCCAGTTCTCCATGGAGACAACCCTGGCTTCTACATCCGAGACCTTCCTGGCAACATCGGAGAGATCACCATGTAGGGATTTAATTTCACCTGTCAAACCCATCAGAAGATCTTTCACGGAGCCAAGCTCTTGAAGAAATCTGTCTTCTGTCAGA
This sequence comes from Neoceratodus forsteri, assembly GCA_016271365.2. Taxonomy (NCBI): domain Eukaryota; kingdom Metazoa; phylum Chordata; order Ceratodontiformes; family Ceratodontidae; genus Neoceratodus; species Neoceratodus forsteri. Next base: position 376,949,579 of record CM057456.1, read on the forward strand.
GGTGCAGGCTGCCCCATTTTCTCACTGCCACAGTCTGGCCTAGTTGGGGCCTGGTTCCTCTGCTTCTTTGCGGCCTTCTCAGGAGATGCAGGAGGGGTATGCTTAGCTAAGGCCTGCTTCGGATCCACTTCCATCCTGTTCCAGCAAGGGCTAAAAGAACCCAAACTGAGTTACTGAATCGATCAGCAGATGTTATTTGGTTAGATTTTTGGTTAATTTCTTCGAAAAGCCCGAACACAAGGTACTTTAAATAACAAAATAGGCGGCCAGAAGGGGGAGCTCAGGATGTCAGCTGCTGCTCAGATGAATGCCATCACGTGACCCCCGTTCCTCCATATTAGCAGTTGTTTCCTGCTGCTGTTGCTCTGGGGCCTGCTACATGTTTTCACTGTCCTCATGCTGCAGACGCTGCACTGCTGGAGGACTGGGGGACCTGCTGCGTTTGCACTTGCTGCAACTGCTGAATTGGGAGTACTTCTAAAGAAAGGGGATGCTAAGGTGCTATGGATGGCTGGCTCCCTGAAAAAGCCTGGCCAACACAGCTTTATGGGGCCACCACAGGTGCAAACCTGTCCTCACTTCTCCATCATTAAAAAAAAAGAGAGAAAGAGATGAAGACAGAAGATTTTTCAGTAAAAGAGGAAAATAAAACTTCCAAATAAGTCAAGTAAATATATTCAAATAAATGTTAACTAAAACAAGAGTGTTCCCTACCTAAAGTAATAAAACAGAGACAATGGTAAAGAAATTGTTGTGAACTAAGGGCCGGATTCTCAAAGCTCATGAAAATCCCGCAGGTATGGGAAAAACTCGATACAAGTGGGTTGCCACTTGTGGAACCGCAGTTTCTCCCACAGCTATAGTATTCTCAAAAGCAGAGCCTGTTTATAACCAGCTCCGTGATTTCCAGCAGCTTGTGGGTGTTTTTTCCCAGCAGCTGCAGTAAAATGTTACGGCTGGTGGGACCTAGCGTAACTCGCAGTTGCAGCAGATTGAGAATACCAGTCTCCACAGCTGAGGAGATTTCAGTCTGCAACTGCAGTTGTGTGGAGTGGGACTTAGTCTCAAATCATTTTGAGAATCCTGCCCTAGCTTTGTCAAGCAGTTCTCAGTCTCTATTAGTAGAGAGTCGTCTCCTCTCGCTGTCTGACTAGCAATGCAAAACTGAAAGTAAGGCACAGTCAGTGTACAGAGGTGTGCCAGTGACCTGTAGAAGTTTTTTCTTGTGACCTTGAGACAGAGGGACGGATTCTCAAAATGATTTGGGACTAAATCCCACACCACAATTTCAGTTGCGGACGAAAATCTCTGCAATTGCGGAGATTGATATTCTCAGTCTGCTGCAGTTGCAGGAGATCCTATGCCTGGTCCCAAAAGCTGTAACATTTTTCTGCAGCTACAGGGGGGAAAAAAAAATAAACACCTGCAGCTGCCGTAAATCATGGAGCCGGTCATACACCGGCTCCACTTTTGAGAATACCATAGCTGTGAGAGAAACTGCAGTACTGCAAGAGACAATACACTTGCGCCAAGTTTTTCCCCGCAGCTGTGGGATTTTCATGGGCTTTGAGAATCTGGCCCAGGTTGTTTACCAGAAGCCTCATTTACACAAACTGTCACATTTGGTACCCCCATGAACATATTTAATGTGAAATCACAATATGAAGTTGAAAGAAGTGAATTTTGAACATAAGGGTAAAAATTCACAAAACTATCCATGAAGGCAAATTTGTGTCTTCCACCTTAGATTTGCCAACAGATGTAAATTTTGCAATGTCTCTAATCATCAGACAAAATTTCCTTTATGTCTGACTGGTTTTTAGTCCCTTCACAGTGAATATACATAACAGCATACTTCCTTTTACTCCACCCAGCTAACTATTGCTAATAGTCCTGTAACAGTTTATTATGAAATTTCCACACCCACACAAAAAATCTCCTTGCCAACTTTGGGACATCACTTCATAAACTCCGTCCTTTGCTCATCACTGATGGCACTGTTCCACAAAGTCCTTTACCCTTGAGGGTAACCTATGGCTCTCTGAACCCCCATAACTCCTGTGCTTTCTTTATCACCTCTCCCTCAGTATAAGATAACTTAATAAGGTTCCGGTTGTAGGGCCTTCCAGGGATGACCCACTTATGGGACTCTCTGAGCTCACCAGCAGTGTCTCTGGGCCTATGCTGCTTCCAAGAGACCAATTACCCAAACCAATCTTCACTTCTTCCTGCTCCTCCTCCTTTTCAGAGTACTCACATGAGTTCTCCAAAAAGAGTGCTGCTTGACTCCATGGATACTACAGAAGGGATAGTTCTTTCAGTTTAACCAGAGCCTACCCTGTGCCAGTCTACTCCTCAGAGAGAACTGAAAACCTCATCTTATCTGAGCCACCTAAATTTACAGTGCCAGCATTAACAGATTCCCTTATATGTTTAGCAGTCTCCCTCACCTCTTTCTCTGGCACTCTGGTTTCTGGAACCTCATCCCTTACCTTTGCCTCAGATACTGGCAAAGGTTGATCCATCTCTTGCTCAACCACAAGCTATTACATGATCATGACCTCTGGCGTTTCTCTGGGCTTGGATGTCTCCTCACCTCTGGTCATCTCAAACACTGATAGTGGGAGAATTTATTTTTTAATTTTAGAATACTGGTGCTGGGAAAGGCACACTGAGCCATAATTCATTTCCATGTGCACACTGAGAACAGAGGGAGGCTAAGTGGCTTTCTCAGGATCACATAGTACGTAAGTGGGAAATGTGATTGTCTGCTGGGTCTCCAGGTTCACAGCTTATGCTCTAACCCTTATGCAATACTGCCTCCCTGGAAGAGGGCCATATGATAGCAGTGCCTTACTCATTGTTTCTCTTGTAACCTCGACTGGTCTCTCATCTGTCTTAGACAGGGCAAGACTAGTGGCTAACAACAGTGTACTGTGGTGGTAGCAAGGACATCGCTATTGGTGATACTCTTGTGATGCGGACCAAAACCACCTGCTTCAAAGCAGCAGCAGTCAACTCAATGATCGTGGAAGACTTTACCTCCACCCCCTTAGGAAAAATATATGGCACAGTCTGGAGGTTTGCTGCTGGCATTCATGAACCCACAGGTATCTCACCTCAGCTCCATGCTAGAATGTAGACTTGTCTCTTTGGCATAGGTCTTCCCGCTACTCATTCATGGAAACTTGAAATATTCTGGATCACAATAAAAATGTTTACAACTGCTAGTAAAAGTACTTTCTGATGAGTCTGACTTCATGTGTTAACTCTTTGTTCCCTCTCTTCCTCTCTAAAGTCTGAGTTGGAAACTTCTGGAAAATACTGTATATGCTGAATTCTGTTCAACAGTAAAACACATGTCTGCTCACACAACTAATCAAAAATAAATAAAGAAGGGGTGACCATGTTCCTCATGTGCTGAACTCCTTATAGAATGTGCATCTCACACCTCTGTTGCAGTGTCTCAAACCTGCAGTTTTCTCTGTGCCACTGCAGCAAGTTTTTTTGCACTTCCTTTAAATCTGTGGCAACAGTGTGACTCATTGAAAAACTTCTCCATTCCAAAATCTAGTCATGTGACACACTAGTCCTCAAGTGTCCTTGCAGCTATTTTAATTGCTTGTTTTGATGCTTTGTAGACTTTCTCTTCCTCAGCCAATTGATTGTCCCCTAGTGGGGCCAAATCTCATTAAAGGGGAAGAAAACATTGCAGGGGGTCACTCAAACTGTGAAAACCCATCAAAAGGTCTTTCATACGAGGTGTTGGGCTTACCTGTAGGTGTCAGGAGTCTTGCGATAGGAATATCTAAATAATCTGTAAATCAAGACAAAGCAGCAGCCATTTCATTTAATCTTGAAACAGAAAGTGATGTCACTGAGGAGCAAGCTGTATGCTTTTAATTACAACTTGTTCCTCATTGACATCACTTTCAGTCTCAAGATTCCATGAAATGGCTGCTGCCTTGTTTTGATTTATAGATGATTTAGCTCAAAACAGTAAAATAAGCAGTTGGTTGGCAAAGAATAGACGCAACTTTAAATTAGCACCTTATTTAATCGAACAAACAAATAGGTACAATAGAAGAATATTAACAAAATTTTAATTTGGATATCATACAAGTCAAAGGTTAAGGGGATATTATGATAAAATATGTCACAGAAATGCAAATGTATACAGGTAAAGGATAGCCAACTTCGTTTACTAATTTTATGACCCCTGTATAATAAAGAAAGAAAAAGATACTAGGGGAATACTGAGTGCAATGACAATGGAACCCAGATACCAGTTGCATGCCCTTCTGGGCTCAGCGACCCCAGGAATAATGAATAAGGTTATACAATTTTGTTAAATAATAGAACAAGTGAAAAGACATATAAAATAATTAATTGGATTATTGAACAAAAACTAACATAGATTTGTATAAATAGTAAAGCTAATCACAATAGAGTGCAATGGACTCATCAGGAAGTATAGTAATATAGCAAATACAAGATAAAAGGCCTAGTATTTGATTATAAAGGATATGGATTTTATAATTGCAGTGTGTTAAGATACAGGGATACAGGACAATGTTTAGGTTTTAACTAAACATCAATAATGATTGTGTCATAACATGATTGTGGGTATTTATAAAAATGATGTAATAATATGGGATATTTATAGTAAGAATAGAGAATTAATGTATAGAATAGGTAAAGGAATACAGAAATGAGTGAATTTTTATGATATTGAAATACTTTGTATGTTATTGTATTTTAACATGTCTTTTGTATTACATACATATTGTACTAAATTTGTAATGAAAAAACTAAAATTGTGTCCATCAAATAAAAAATTGAATTGAATTGAATACAGATGATTTAGGTATTCATATCTCAGGGCTATTGACACCTACAAGGGGACTCAGTACCTTGCTTGAAATACCTTTTATGGGCTTTCACAATTTGAGTGACCCCTGCAGTGTTTACTTCCCCTTTAAGATCCAAATTTCATGCAGAATTGATCCCAGCAGTGTCTCTATTTGTGTAACCTCTACCTGTAAGAGTTGGCTATGCTCTGGCACAAAATGCAAATGAGGGTGTTTAGGTCTGCCCTTTGATTGTTCTGAGTTTAAAATCCTAGTTGTGCAGTGTCTGTATCTGCGATAACTCATTTCTAGGGCAAGTCTAGAGATGCTGCCTCTCTTAGGGTGTCAAGTCTGAGCTCCCAAGGTCTGCATTGTCTGTGTTTTCATTTTTTCTTGCCATGTCTGTAGAGGTTATTAAATGAAGTGATAGTTTGCTATTTTCACCAAATTAAACAAATGGTCTGTAGTCTGAATGTGCTAGCCTTGCACTGTTTGATATGGTCAACTTTACTAGCAGCACGAACAGCTTTCCCTTGGTTGCTTTGACTATTGTTACTTGTGGCTCCTGAGAAATATACAGTATGTTATAGTAGCACTTAGTATTCACTTCCCTGGGGTGGGTGGGTGGGAGGGTCTCAATAACATCTACAAAAGAGGAACACATTTATTTACAATTAGGATACTGGCCTTGTGATACAATCTCAATTTTGGTGGAATACTGGTAGATTATTACTCACCTGGTAAGGTAATTGTGGGAGTACATCTCTGAGGCACTCCAAATCCTTACAGACTGGATTATGTTCACTTGATAGGCTGCTGATGCACATGTGATTTCAAAGGTGAAAACTTACCCATCGTATGCTCTGTCCTGGTCAGTAAAGCTCAGTTAGTTGCCTTCCAAAGCAGTATATATGTTACCTGGAAAGAACCTTGCTAGTGCATTAGGTTTGTGACTAGAGAACTGCAGCACAGTTATGGGAGGAGGAGACTGATCACAGAGTGTAGCACCAAAAACTATATTTCCTATTGCATACAGACTAATAGACCAGCCCGCATGGCATGCCGGAGGATGGTGGAAACCATCTGGCTGACCCACAAGCCCTGCCCTGTACGAGCTGTCTCCTGTCTAGGTGGGTTCTGAAATGCCTCAGAAATGCACTCCCACAATCACCATTACTGGGTGAGTAAACTAACATTGTGGGGAGTAATCTCTAAGGCACTTCAAATCCTTACAGCCTGTGTACTAAGATGCAGTACAGTTATGGGAGGGGGAGACTGGTTATGACTGGGAGAGGTAGTGACTGCCACTTGGCTGAAGTTGGTCTTTGGTGCCGATAGAACATTAAGTCTATAATGTATTGTAAATGTGTGGATGGGTGACCATGTTGCAGCCACACATATTTCCTCCACTGTGGCCATGTTTCTCTGAGTCCATGAGGTGGCCACTGCCCAGGTGGAATGCACTCTAATGTCTTGTGGCAGTTCCATGTGTAAGCCCCCTCAAATGGGGCTTACCTTGTGGGCTATAGCCCCAGCACTGTCTGTCTAGTGTCCTGCAAGTAGCTCTAGTGGGATTTGGGCCTGGTGTTACCATTGTGTTCCGCGGCTGTGGCCACCAATGTCCCATTGCTCGGCCCCATCTGCTTAAGGGGTCTGAGTTCAAAAAAGATGTTCCCATGCCTCCGGGTGCTAAAGGGGATTGTCAACCAGTCCAGGGAGCTGCCAAGAATTGGACCAGCAGATATAAATAAAAAACATGGCTGCTGCGTGCCTTGTGTGCATGCGTGGCTGGAGGGGAGCAGAAATTAAATGGAGCCATGGCTCCATTGAGAGAAGTGCCTAAAAAAGGGTGCGATCCAGGGGAGTATGCCCAGTAGGCATATAGGGGCCCCCACAAATAAAATGGAACAGCCCTTTGACTCATCTTGGCTGTTCCGGGGCCCTCGGAGTCCACACTGTGCAACACCTCTGAGGGGGCCAGTCTGGGTTTCACAGTGCACTAGATAGCTGGCACAGTGCCTCTACCCAGGGAAGTGGCAGAGGATACCTGTGGACAGATAACAGGTTACCACACCCCCAGGAAAATACAATGAGCTGCCCCAAGACACTTCCCTGCCCACAGTAACTCTATTACAATAAGTCACAGCCACAGTAGTTAACATGCAAGCAATGAAAGTATTTATTTGGGGAGTGGGGAAAAAAGAGAATATCAAGCACAAAACTTTTGCAAATCACTGATACCCCACAATGTAAACCCCATCTCTCATCATTGGGTGCACCCAGTAATGTCCCTTGATAAGGTGGGTACTTCATCAGGGTGGTGATGCAGGCCTGGGGCTTTTGTCAGGGCCCAGTATCCTTTTAAGTAGTTGCAACTTTAATTTCACTGTCTGGGCGCAGCTGTGTTCATGCTGTAGTACAGCTCAGAACATACACCCTGTGACCTAACTAGATAGCTAGCTAAAAAAACTCCCCAAAGCTGCAGCTCAGGGTACTTACAGTTTGGAAGTTCATGATGGGAGTTTCAGCTGGTTGAGATGCAATCAAACAGGCAGTTGCATGGTACCATGGGGGTATCTGGATAGTGGTGCACCATGAAGCCACAGAGCTAGATTTCTGGAGAAAATGAAGAACACTGGCCTTCACCTGCCTGGCTTTGATAACTTCACCTCAATGGTCTTTCTAGACAGTTTTCACCAGGCAGGCCTCTTGCCGTCTTCTGCCACTGGTCATCTTCCCATTCTTCGGTCTGGGGGATTATGAACGTGGTCCCCTAGACCCTTCTGTTGTACACCCAGGTCACACAATTACAGTGGGGCTTTGTGTTTCACAGTCTCTTACCCCAGCACTCTCCCCTTGGGTTTCTCCTTTCACAGTGGTGCTGGGCCCCTTCACAGCCTCCATCCATAGCACACTTAAGACTGCCCCCTTGCCGAAATTTGCACTCACCACAATTACCATTCGAGGGGGAACTCAGTGGCTCAGTCCTTGTACAAGGGTTTCAGTGCCAGGAGACTCTAGCAGCAATCTCTCTCTCTCTCTCTCTCTCTCTGTCTCTCTCTCTCTCTCTCTCTCTCTCTCTCTCTCAGGACCCTTGCTCATGGTCAACTGCAGCAACTCCAAAACCTTTCTCTGGTTCTTGCTACAAGCCCCAAACCCTTTCTCAGCTGTCTTTTCGAGATTTTCTGGGCTCAGTGGGCCATTGGGACCTGAAGGCAGTTAAAGGGCTGGGAAACCCACACAGTCTTGTCTGCACTCACACTCTGGCTGATCTCACCTTTCCTGGGCAAAATAGTCCCTTATATAGCTTCCAGCAGCCCCCCCCCCTTTGATTGGCTACCACATTCCCAGGCATTTGTGTTGCCCTACAACCTTTGCCAGCATGCCCCATTATCTGTAGTTCCATAGAGGCTGCCATCTTTGTTTGTACTGTAGTTGAACACCCAGCCCTTGTTATTTAATTATTCAGGCCCTTATAAGGGTAGAAAACACTTCCCCCTAAACCGGAGGCTTTATTCTGTGGGCCCCTGGCTCCACTGCCTGAAACTGGGGACATCCTGAAGTTACAGCTGTAGCCGAAATGCTCAAACAGAGATATGGCTCCTTTAACTTTCAGCCCCTGGGCGGCCATGTATGCATAGTAGTGTGTGGGCCGCCATCTTTTTATTTGCATCACGGTCGGTCTAGCTTTTGCCTTCCTAGACTGATCATATAAACATAGAATCTGTCAGCAGATAAGAACCATATGGCCCACCTCATCTGCCCATTTCCCTACTCACTGCTGCAGCCCCAGATCCTATTTGATCTGAGACTCACCAGCTCTGCACATTTCCATGGTACCCTTATGTCTATCCTATGCAGTCTTGAACCCCTGTATTGTTTTTGCCCCCACCGCTTCTGGTGGAAGACTGTTCCATGGCTCCACCACCGTTTCAGTGAAAAAGTACTTCCTAACATTACCCCTGAGCCTTCCACCCTTCAGCCTCATATCATGCCCCTTTGTTCTTGTGCAGAGTTTTCTCTGAAATATGCTTTCCACCTGTACCCTGTTTACTCCCCTAAGGTACTTGAAAGTCTCTATCATATCTCCCCTCTCCCTTCTTTCCTCCAGTGAATAGGTATTAAAGTCCTTAAGACTTTCTTCATAGGGATTCTGGTGCAGTCCACGTACCATCTTCATTGCCCTTCTCTGGACTGCCTCTATTTTGTCAATGTTCTTCCAGAGATGTGGTCTCCAGAACTGGATATAGTACTCCAGCTCAGGCCTCACCAGTGATCTGTACAGTGGCATCACCACCTCCTTCCTCCTGCTTGTTATGCCTCTTCCTATGCATCCCAACATTCTGTTTGCTCTCCTCACTGTCTTTGCACACTGTTTGGTCACCTTCAGATCGTTAGATATAATAATCCCCAGGACTCTCTCCTGACTTGTACTGGCAAGAATTTCCCCAACCATCCTGTACTCCTCCCATGGATTCCTGTGACCCAAATGCATGATCTTGCACTTTTTAGCTTTAAAACTCAACTGCCAGACACCCAACCACTTCTCTAATAGGCTTAGGTCTTTTATCATTACCCCCTTCCCCGGTGTGTCCACTCTGTTGCAGATCTTGGTGTCATCTGCAGAGACCAGAAGATCCTCGTGCACCTGGAGGCACTAAAACACCAACCAAACCTCTGCCCCTCTCAAGATATGGGCCAAGGAGCCAGAAAGTCAGTGGCTGCAGCTGCAGGAGCTGAATGTGGGCACCGGGCACAAGTCCCATCAGGGACCACTTATGGGGACAGCATCGGGGGAGCATTGGGGCCATAGCCCTTACCAGTAAGTCCATTTTGGGGGGCTTACACACTCCCCTTTCCAAATGCTTGGCATTCTGACAAGCTATTTAAATGCAATAACATTTCCATATGTACATTTCTGCCTAGACACCTGATTCCTATCTAGTCAGCAATATCAATAACAAAAGCACAACAGCATTAACTATCTAGACATAGAATAACTATCTTGAAAGCAGTACGCATTGGCAAACACACACACCTGCCCACCATATTTCTGGAGCAGCACATTGGGGAGGTAGATAATGGGAACCACAGGTTTATGTATGACATGGTGGGGGATGTTGGAGGAGGCACCGAGGGTATCGTATCTGGACCTGATAACTGGTTTGGGCTGTCTCTCCGACCTTCTAGGCAGTGCTGTGTCAGGTGCTGGAATTTCTCTAGGGACACAGGACACCTCTGCCTGGCCTTGCTCTTCAGACTGCACAGGAGCAGGGGCAGACAAAATAACATTGTCCTGAAGTTGCTCAGGCTCAGAAACAGGGTTAGGATCAGGAATGGCCAGATCATCAGTATCAGGCCCACGGGGGCCCAAATCATTCTCATCATCCATTTTAATGTCCAGCTTGGGTTCAGGAATAGGGATATTTGGCCTTTTCTCAGGGTAAAAAGGGGTTACATGGGGGTTCAAAGGAAACACAGAGTCCAGGGGAGTGGTACTGGTGGTTGGCTGAGAGCTTATACAGTCCATTGACCATTGATGTGGAGGTGGATTTGGCGCAGGTACATATGGACAAACTTTAAAGTCCTCGTCCTAATATTCCTCAGAAGAAGGTCGACCACTCAGGATGCTCAGTTGGACCAGTATTGAGGTTCAATGTGGTCCTCTCGGGAGGCATGTCTGGAGCAGTATCACTTCTGTGAGGCCTCTCAGAAGGTTCAGTTGGACAGGTGTTCAGGTTCAATGTGGTCCTTTCAGGAGGCATGGATGGAGTGAGGCCTTGTTGTCTTTTCTGTGCTGTCTGGCTCCATGTTCTTGGTCTTCTTGGAACTGAAGTCTCAGGGCCAAGGGCTGGGTCAGGCATTATCTCACCAATGGAGAGTAGGTGGTTTCGGTGGACAGTCTTTTCCAACCCCCTCCTATGTTCTTGTTTGATTTTGTACACTGGCAGTTCCAGCAATTGTTCAACCACTGTCTAGCTAGAGGCCCACCAATCTTGAAGTGTATGTTTGCCCTGTATCCCCAGGTTTTGAAGTAGAACCTGATCACCCACTTGCAACACTAGGTGGTGGACTCTGTTGTTATACCTCTGCTTGTTACTTTGGTTACTTTATGCTGTCGCTTCAAATGCCAGCTGGTATGCTTTCTGTAACTGCTCTCTCAGCTGGTGGGTGTACTCGAGGTAAGTCTTCTCAGATGTGCCATCTGGGGACACACTAAGGCAGAGATCAACTGGCAGCCTTGCCTCACAACCAAACATGAGGTAAAAGGGGGACCTTAGGGTGGCATCATTCTTGGTGCAGTTGTACACATGTACCAGGTAGCTCATTTTCTGACTCAAGTTAGCTTTGTCTGATGGGTCCAGGGTGCACAACATGTTCAACAGAGTTTGATTGAAATGCTCAGGTTGAGGGTCTCCCTGGGGATGGTACAGTGTGGTACATGACTTCTTTATACTGTACATTGCCTGAAATTCTTTCACCAACTGGCTTTCAAAATCTCTGCCCTGCTCTGAGTGGACTCTTTTTGAGATGCCATAGTTTGTTATGGATTGGTGCATAACCTTAACAACAGTGCTGGCCTTTTGATCTTTTTTATTTATTTATTTAAGAGATTTACCAGGAAAGGCATACTGAGCGGAGTACCGCTCAATTCCAGATGCGCCCTGGGGTAGGGGGTACAATAGTGCAGAAATAAGACAAAACAGTTCACACATAATTTCCAGATAATAACAGACAGTGGTCCAGTAGGATGGATGCAGTAACTGAGATGAAAGACGGTTCATACAATATGAAGAGTAGTTCAGGCAGTGGTGTAGTAGAATGGAAGAATTACACAATTACATAGTGTGAGCAAAAATTTCATACAATATGGGTAAGGCGTGCGTAATAATACAGTAACAGTAGCAGGTTCAGAGCATATAGTACCATTTTGTGATGAGTGCGAAAAACGGAGCCCAGACTGGAGCAAACAGGATGTTAGAATGGGGAGTGGTTTGCGAGTAGCTGATAGAAGTTGTGCAGGGAAGTCAGCGATGGGGAAAGCATGAGCAGTTGGTGGTGAAATGTGCTTTGAGAAGGGCATTACATTGGGGAATACTTGTGGTGAGTCTGATGTCGGCTGCCAGTGAGTTTCATAATTTGGGCAGCCTGAAACTGAAAGCTACCTAACCTGATTGGGTTGATCTGTGGGGAATGTGCAGGAGCCTGGAGTCAGTGTTCCTGAGATCATAGGTAGGTGGAGGGATGGCGGTTAGGGATGTTGATAGGTAGGAGGGCAGCGTATGAGACCAGAACTTAGCAGTAATTCCAGTACTGTGCAGCAATCGTCGGTTTTGGAGTAAGGGGAGGTCAAGTGACTGGTATAGGTCGCAGTGGTGGGTATTGGGAGAATGGTCCAAGGTGAACCGGCAGAAGGAGTTGTACAGGGGGTTGAGCCTGACTAAGGACACTTGGGGTGGGCGGCACCGTAGGCAACATCACCGTAGTCCAAAATTGGAAGGATCATTTTATGGACTATTGCTTGTCTGGTTGGTAAAGGGATGCAAAACTTGTTACGATGGAGAGCTCCCAGCATGGGATGTAGTTTTTTGTGAAGTGCATCTACATGCGCTGAGAAGTCAAGGTACTGATCTATCCAGACGCCAAGATAGCGATATGTGGAGTAGGCCTCGAGCGGAGTACTGTCCAAGGTATAGAATGTGGGTGCGTCAGTAAGCCGGGCTAGTTTGGCTCAAGAGTCGAAGGTGAGGGAGACAGTTTTTGGGTTCAGAAATAGTTGGTTCTCAAGGAACCAGCGTTGGAGGGAGTCAAAATCCTTCTGGAAGCATGCTGCCACAGCGGTTCTAAGATGGGCCAGAGGTGAACAGCACCGTATCGTCCTCGTACATATGGATGTCAGTTTGTGTACAGACAGCAGGCAAATCATTGAGGAAAACTGAGAAAAGCAGTGGCCCGAGTACGGACCCTTGAGGTACGCCACTGGTGATGGGGAGGGGGTAGATAGAGCCATAGTGATGCAAACTGATTGAGACCTGCCTGATAGGTATGAGTGGAACCAGTTGCATGCTGCTGCCGACAGACCAGTTTGGGCAAGTTTGGACAGCAACAGGGGGGTGAGAGACAGTGTCGAAGGCTTTTGCCAGGTCTATAAAAATAGCTGCGGTTATTTCCCCTTTGTCAATGCCTGTAAGGATGGAGTTAGTGAGGCGAAGGAGGGATGTGATGGTGGAGTGATTTTTTCTGAAACCGGCTTGGAAGGGGGTGAAGAAGGAGATGGTGTCTAGATATGGGTGTAGCTGGGATAGAACAAGGCGCTCTTGAATTTTGGCTAGGATGGGGAGCAGAGATATAGGCCGATAGTTTGATGGTGAGGAGAGGTCCCCTCCCTTGGGAAGAGGAATGACTGTGGCTTGTTTCCATTTTGTGAGGACTGCCCCTAATTTAAAAGACCGATTATAGAGCATCTTTTGTTAGGTAGGCCTGGGCATATCTGGTATAGTGATCTGTGATAGCCAGAATATTCCCAGTGTTCTTTCTGTCAGGCTCAAGAGACAAGAAGTCCATGCAGACTAAGTCAAGAGGGCCACTGATACTGATGTTGACTAGAGGGGCAGCTCATCTTGGCATGGTCTTTTGCTTTATGCACCACAGACAGCTTTTGCAATGCCTCTCGATGTCGTGTTTCATCCTGGGCCAATAAAATCTTGCTCCTCACAGATCGAGGATATGCTCATAGCCCAGGTGATCCATGTCATCATGCAGGGCCTTAACAACTGCCCTGCTATACCTCCATGGCAGTACCAGCTGGAGCTTGAGACACTTGGGGTTTTCATTGTCTTGCATTTTGTGCATTAACAGTCCGTCTGTTAGAACCAGCTTGCCCGATTCTCTCAGCATGATTTTGGTGTCAGGGTGGTGGTTGCACACTTGTTTTGTGGAATGCCCCTTTTTGAGAGCTTGAATTATATCCTGAAGGGCATGGTCCTCTCTGTGTGCCCTTTGTAGTTCTGGCTTACTAGGTTGAGCAAGCGAAGAGATGTCCAGACCAGTACACTTTAAATATGCAGGTTAGATGGATTCAGGTGAAGCCCTCAGCATGTCTATTACTCTTGCAGGATTGTCGACTAGATCTTTACCTTGCTGAATAAACTTTGAGCACAACACTTTGACAACGGCATTCTCTATTTGCACTGGAGGTCAGATTGGTCACCATGCGGGCATCTTGACAAAGCATCTGCATCTATATTGGTCCTCCCACTTCAGTATTTAAGTCTGTAATTGTGAATGGATAGTGCAGATAGCCACCAGTGCCCAACATCACTGAGTTTCGCTATGGTGTTTACATAAGTCAATGGGTTGTTGTCTGTTCAAACTGTAACTGGAACCCCATATAGGTATTCATGGAACTTTTCAGTGACTACCCACTTCAAGGCCAGAAATTCCAGCTTATGCATGGGGTAGTGCATCTCAGAGGATGACAGGCTATGGCTAGCAAATGTCACAGGACTGAGACCCTCAGGGTATTCCAGGTAGAGTACTGCCCCATTCCATTCAAACTGGTGTCAATGTGGAGGCTATAAGGCTCGTTGGGATCCATGAATGCCAACAATGGGGCTTTACTCAGTCTTCTGATACTTTCTCCAAAAGCAGCCTCACATTCAGGGGTCCTCTAGTCTCCAAAGGGTTCACCAATCTTTAAATACTCCTTGGGAGGACTGTCTTTCACCAGCTGTGGTCTCTTTCTCTGGTTGGTAGGTGGATAGCCTTGCATCGTCACTTAGTAGGCATACCACCATTGAGTAGTCTTCTACAAAGCAAAAGTAGTAGCCGCAAAACCCCAAGAAGTAGTGCAGAACTTTTAAGTTGGTGGGTCTCTGCCAGGTGGTGAGGTACTCTACTTTAATTGGGTCCATTTAAATGCCTTCTGCCAAGACAATGTGCCCAACACTTGTCGATCAAAACTTTTAGCCCAAACTCCTCCAGCCAGTCCAAGACTTTCATTAATTGGGCCTTGTGTTCTTCCAGGGTGTGCCCAAATATGATTAAGTCATCCAGGTAGACAATGACTTCAGGCAAATTCATATCCGCCATGGCTTTCTCTGCTAAACACTGGAAGATGGCTTCATGCTCGGGGCCAAGATGTTTGTGTGCAGCTTTACCTGGGGGCAGGGATGTACAATGATGACCCATGTCTGACCACCCCGCAGGTAATGGCACTAACACAGTGGTTTCCCCCCAACCTCCACTAGGGGTTTCTGACATGCCGGACACAACCCCCCCCCCTCAGAGAAGGAGAGCAGTTCCTAGGACACTCAGTCCAACTCCCCCTGGCTGGCCCTTTGATGTCTTGAGTCCATTTCTGAACCCAGATCATCAGCATCGCAGGTGGACACACTGCCTCTGCACTGGCAGACCCACCACAGGGAGGAAGATGACAGATGATTGACTTTTTGGGGGGGCTCACACAGACAGTATGCAAGAAGTGGCACTGCAGACTGGCTGGCTGATTTTATTTCACACACAGGATTTATTTCACACACAACCTAGGCTAAAGACCGATGCTGCAGGCACTGCTGCTACCCACAGAGGATCAGGGACCCTGCCTGACCTAACCCTTTCTGACACAGTACTTTTACTTCAAAGATTTTTTTATTTATTCCATATGATGTGACGGAATGCCTTGCCCATTGAACCAAAGCTTATACCTCACCGAGCGAGCGCAGGGAGGAAGATGACAGATGACTGACTTCTTGGGGGGTGATCACACAGACAGTATGCAAGAAGTGGCACTCTTGACTGGCTGGCAGATTTTATTTCACACAGACACAGAATTTATTTCACACACCACCTAGGTTAAGGGCCAATGCTGCAGGCACTGCTGCTACCCACAGAGATTCAGAGACCCTGCCTGGCCTAACCCTCTCTGACACAGTACTTTCCCTTCATGTTTTTTTTATTGTTTTTATTTATTCCACATGATGTGACAGAATACCCAGCCCATTGAGCCAAAGCTTATACCTCACCAAGTGAGTACAGGGAGGAAGATGACAGATGACTGACTTCTTGGGTGGAGGTCATGCAAACAGTATGCAAGAAGTGGCACTGTTGACTGGCTGGCATATTTTATTTCACACACGCAGAATTTATTTCACACACCACCTAGGCTGAGGGCTGAAACATCAGGCACTGCTGCTACCCACAGAGATTCAGGGGCCTTGCCTGGCCTAACCCTCTCTGACACAGTATTGTACTTTCCCTTTAAGGATTTTATTTATTTATTTATTTATTCCACATGATGTGACGAAATGCCCTGCCCATTGAACCAAAGCTTATATACCCCACCGAGCACAGGGAGATGACAAATGACTGACTTCTTTAGGGGGGTCACACAGACGGTATGCAAGAAGTGGCACTGGTTACTGGTTGGCAGATTTTATTTCACACACAGACACAGATTTTATTTCACACACCAACTAGGCTAAGGACCAATGCTGCAGGCACTGCTGCTACCCACAGAGATTCAGGGACCTTGCCTTCTTATACCCCACCAAATGAGATCAGGGAGGAAGATTTTTTCCCCTTCTGGCTCCCCCACACTACTTAAAGGGAGTTCAGCCCTTGCCCGCTCTCCATCCCCCACGTCCAGGCTTACCCCTCCAGGTGGGGCCACCTGGCAGGCACCCCTCCCTACAGTCCATTATAACATGCCCTTGCTTGCCCCCAGGGTGGGGCCATGGGAGCTGGACAACACTCAGTGGACACTGTTGGCAGTGGGGGTGGTGGCAGAGCAGGGCTTCATGCTCAGGGCTGGGATTTCTTGTGCAGCTGTACCTGGGGGCAGGGACATGCAATGATGACCCACGTCCACCCTGCACCCTGCAGGTATTGGTGCTGGCACAATGGATCCGCCTCCAGCCTCTGTCAGTGGTCCATAACATGCCTGATACAAAACCCCCACCCCAAGAGAAGGAAAGCAGTCCCTAGGATGCTCAATCCTTTTCTCCCTGGCCAGCCCTCTGATGTCCTGAGTGCGTTTTTGAACCCAGGTTGTTGACATCACAGATGGATGCACTGACTCTGCACTGGTGGGCCAGTCACAGGGAGGAAGATGACAGATTACTGACTTCTTGGGGGGGGTCACACAGACAGTATGCAAGAAATGACACTGGAGATTGGCTGGATGATTTTTTTTTGCAATTGTTTACCCAAGAGTAGCACACTAAGCAGAAACCTTGTTTACAGGTGCGACCTGGGAGCACAGGGAAGTTAAGTGTCTTGCTCAGGGTCACACAGTATGCAAGTGGGGGCTGTGGGACTCAAACCCAGGTTCACCAGATTTGCAGCTCAGAGCCTTAAGCCACTGCACTATACTGCCTCCTTTTATTTCACACACACAAACAGAATTTATTTCACACACCACCTAGGCTAAGGGCTGATGCTGCGGGCACTGCTGCAACCCACAGAGGTTCAGGGACCCTGCCTGACCTAACCCTCTCTGACGCAGTACTTTCCCTTCAAGGATTTTGTTTTTTATTTATTCCATGTGATGTGACAGAATACCCTGCCCATTGAGCCAAAACGTATACCTCACCGAGTGAGCACAGGGAGGAACATGACAGATGACTGACTTCTTGGGGGGGTGGTCACACAGACAGTATGCAAGTATGCAAGAAGTGGCACTCTTGACTAGCTGTCAGATTTTATTTCTCACACACACAGAATTTATTTCACACACCACCTAGACTGAGGATCGAAACTGCAGGCACTGCTGCTACCCACAGAGATTCAGAGACCCTGCCTGGACTAATGCTCTCCGACACAGTACTGTACTTTCCCCTTAAGGATTTGATATTTTTTTATTTATTCCATGTGATGTGATGGATTGCCCTGCCCATTGAGCCAAAGCATATATACCCCACTGAGCACAGAGAGATGTCAGATGACTGACTTCTTGGGGGGGGTCACACAGACAGTATGCAAGAAGTGGCACTGTTGAGTGGCTGGCAGAGTTTATTTCATACACACACACACAGAATTTATTTCACACACCACCTAGGCTGACGGACGATGCTGCAGGCACTGCTGCTACTCATGGAGATTCAGAGACCCTGCCTGGCCTAACCCTCTCTGACACAGTACTTTCCCTTCAAGGATTATTTTATTTTTTATTTATTCCACGTGATGTGATGGAATACCCTGCACATTGAGCCAAAGCTTATACCTCACCGAGTGAGCACAGGGAGGAAGTTGACAGATGACTGACTTCTTGGGGGGTGGTCACACAGACAGTATGCAAGAAGTGGCACTGGTGACAACTGACTGGCAGATTGTATTTTACTTACACACACACACACACACACACACACACACCACCTAGCCTAATGGATGATGCTGCAGGCACTACTTCTACCCACAGAGATTCAGGGACCCTGCCTGGCCTAATCATCTCTTAGACAGTACTTTTCCTTCAATGATTTTTATTTTTTATTTATTCCACGTGATGTGACGGAATGCCCACTGAGCCATAGATTGTATAATTAAAAAAAACAAAATAATAAATCCCCACTGAAGTGACTGAGCAGTGAGCACAAGCATTACAATTGAGAGATGACTTGTTTTTGGGGGGGGCAATTGAGCAAACAGCAAGAAGGCTAACTGGGAATGATGTGGTATGAGAGTCACAGTTCACCCCTGCTGGTGCTCCTCCCAAAAAACTGGCAGTCTGGCTCTGGCACTTCAGTTTTTTCTCTTCTTGTCTTTCTTGACTCATTCACTTGCCCCCAGTCTTCAAGTTCCTACTCCCCTCCCCGAGTCATCTCTCCTAACTCTCCAATCCCCGAATACCACACCCACAACCAACCCAGTCCTCGGCTTTAATTCCCTCCCAATACCGAGTCCCCAACTCCCTACCCCCAAGTTTTGTTTTAGTTCTTTTTTTTTAAATAATATAAAACATATTTAAAAAATGTAATTCATTAGTTGTCTTTTTTTCTAAGAGTCCGCTAGTTGACTTCTTTCTTGCCCAACAGGCAAATACAAGCAGCACAAGCACAGAATCACAGAGCAGCCTGTAGAAGCTGCTGTTCCTTCTCCATCCTATAATTCCTCTGCATAGCTCCTAAGTTGGACCACATGGGTTGCTAGAGCAAATCCAATCAGATGCCACCTTAGGAAGATGGATAGCTCAGCCATCCAATGAGGAACCAGGGTCTTGTCTCTGGTCTCTTCTGTGGCTTCCTCCTGCTCTGGGGCTTCTAACACCAGATTCCCATGATACAGCAGCTGCCTGAACCCATCCAAACAGCCAAAAGTGTTTGGAAGCCATTTGTTTATGAACACTTCGGCATGTTCGGGTCAGTTCTCATTTTTGATGAACCAGTTCACCCATCCCTAGTCCTAAAGTGGTAAACTGTGTAAGAAATTGATTAAGGGATTGGTGACAGAAGGTGATAGTAAACAGAGCTCACTCCAGGGAAGGAAGGGTGACCAGTAGGGTGCCTCAGGGCTCAGTACTGGGACCTGTCCTCTTTAATATCTCTATAAGTGACATTGCAGATGAGCTGGAAGGTAAGGTATGCCTTTTTGTGGACGACACCAAAATCTGCAATAAGGTGGACACTCCAGAGGGGGTGGAAAGAATGTGCCGAGACCAGAGAAAACTCAAGGGAGTAGTCAAGGGCACTGAAGTTGAGTTTCAATGCAGAAAAGTGCAAAATCATGCACTGAAGTCTCAGAAACCCAGAGGCCAAGTTCAAAATGGGAGAAACGGTATTGAAAGTCACCAAACAAGGAAGGAACCTAGAAGTAAAGAGTTATTGATGGTCACTAAACAAGAAAGGAACCTGGGAGTAATTATATCTAATGATCTTAAGGTAGTGAGACAGTGTGACAAGGTAGTTGGTAGTGTCACAAACCCACTCAGCAGGTCAGCCCTCTACTCCCAAACTGCCAACCTCCGAGCGCAGTCTTGTGAACAGTTTAACAGAACAAGGTAACCCTCTTGTCTGTTTTTGTGGGTTCGAATCAACCTTTGGTCTCAAGTTCAGGAGAGATTCAAACTGTTAACCTCTTGTTAGCGTACCCAATGCACAGGCTAAGATATTTCTGTCTTTGGGGGGCCAGATATCTTTGCCTATGGGCACCTAACCAGGTATACAGAAAATGAACCCTTTAAAAACTTTACTAAAGACTTCAGATTATTCTTACCTTTCCAGTTTGGTATCACCATTCGAACTTATGCCTAGTGTCGGCTTTAACCATATATACTCTACTTGCACAGGAAAGAAATCAAAGACAGACCAAGTAAGCTCTAACAAGAGTTTTACTAAAATAGATAAAAATATGTAACACATAAAATACAGAACTATTATATCACAAGACATACAAATCTTTTAAAAGAACAAGGTTTAAACAGTACAATTCCTACCTACAGTACTTAGGTTTGTCTCTACCTCTAAATACCTGCTTAAAAGCATTTTTAGTGGCTCAGTAGGTAGCACACTCGCCTCTGAGGCTGGGAGATCAGAGGGCTGTGGGTTCAGTTCCCACATCTGGCACTTGGGTTAATATCCCAGTACTGACACTGTAGTGCAGCATGAGAGGGGTGCTGCACTTCTGAGGTGTCGTCTTTTGGATGAGACATTAAACCGAGGTCCCATCTGCCTGGATTGGTGGTACTTCAGGTGGATGTCAAAGATCCCATGGCACTTATCGAAAAGAGTAGGGGAATTTCCCCGGTGTCCTGGCCAAATTTCCCTCATTCACTATAAATACCACCAACAGCTTAATCTGGTACAAAGTCATTTGGCATTCATCTGTATCCCCCTCCCCCGGGCCGTGCCTGAAAATAGGCAGGATTTGTCTAGTGCACTTACCTGGTCAACAAAAACAAACTAAACTAAACTAAAAGTGCTCAAGGATGTTTCTTGGTCAGAGTCTAGATAAAAGTGTCTCTGTGAAGTAAAACAGAATAATGTTTAAAATCTGGTTTTCCCCACCTACTTGCATGAGGTCACCTAGCTCCTCCCTGTCAGGATATATAAAAAAAATTATCTGTATAAAAACAGGATGTCTTTTCCAAATATTAAATTCTGCAACCTGGACATAACTCATGTTCTTCAAATGACATTTCTTTGGTCTATGATAAGCTTCCCCTTCTCACACAGACATCAAAGCCTTTATGATTTCGCACCATTTTGCTAAACCTGGTTTCCTCCTGAACCGTCATAAAATGGATATGATCAACTCAGGCCTCTTCCAGCCTGTAATTAACTTTAGATAAAACTGGATATCCTTGATCAAGGTCTGTTCTACTCTATAATTTGCTTCAGGTCTGCCATGTAACATCTGGTATCTAAAACCTGTGTAAGTATGATCTCACATGCTGTTTCAGCATTTTCTCATGGCTTTCAGCTGAAACCTGGGGGGGTGAGTGAGGTCACTCCAAGAGCACCAGATTTCTCAGCATCTCTCATGGGATACAGCCCATAAACATTTTTATTACAAAAAAAATGATCATACAGCACTCAGAACTGGCTGTCCACATCACAATCCTCCCCACCTAGACTGAATTTGGGGGCTCAATCTCCTGCATGGGATGAGCTTCCCAAATCATTTCACTCCTCATAGACCCTAGACAGCCCATCTAAATTCTGTTTTTTTGATCCAGCCCTATGTACAATTGTCAGATCATACCCTTGTAAAGCAAGACTCCATCTTAGCAATCTGCCATTGTTTTCCCCATCTGCGTTAGCCAAACCAGGGGGTTGTGGTCAGTCTGCACCACAAAATGCTGCCCATACAAGTATTGCTCCAAGCTCTTGAGGGTCTGCACTATGGCAAGACATTCTTTTTCCAGCGTGGAGTATGCCTGCTCCCTGGGAAGTAACTTTTTACTCAGGTAGGCTATTGGGTGATCCCTCCCTTGGCTGGATATCTGACTCAGTACTGCCCCAATACCCACATCTGAGGCATCAGTTTGAACTATGAAGGTTTTTGTTATAATCAGGACTTGTCAAAACAGGAACACTGCACAGTGCCTCCTTTAATCTGGTAAAGGCTTCCTCATAGGCTGGTCCCCAGGTACTCTTCTTTGGCCTCCTTTTCTTTGTCAGGTCAGATAGGGGAGCAGCCAGGGCACTGTAATTGGGTACAAATTTTATGTAGTACCCTGCTGTGCCTAGAAAACTCCTGACCTGCTTCTGGGTTTCTGGTCTGTGCCACTCCTGGATCACTTCTATATTTAGTTGGTTAGGATGAAGCTGTCCCTGGCCTACCAAATGCCCGAGGTATGCCACTTCTCCCATGGCCACCTGGTACTTCTTGGCTTTGACAGTGAGCCCGGCCCTCTGTGTCCTGCCCAGCACTTCCCTTAAGTGGGACAGGTGTTCCTCCCAGCTGGTACTAAAGATGGCAATGTCATCCAGGTAAGCCATGGCGTACTCCTCAGCACCATTTAACACCTGGTTCACCAACCTTTGGAAAGTGGCCAGGGCGTTCTTCATTCCGAAAGGCATTACTTTAAACTCAAATAAGCCTATTGGAGTGATGAAGGCCGACCTCTCCCTAGGTCTGTCTGTCAACTCTACCTGCCAATACCCTTCGGTCAGGTCAATGGTTGTAATGTAGTTCACCCCTCTCAACTTGTCCAGGCGTCCATCAGTCTGGGGCATCGGGTGGGCATCTGACTTTGTGACTGCATTCAGTCCACGATAGTCCACACAGAAATGAGTACAGCCATCTGGCTTAGGCACAAGGACTACGGGTGTGGCCAAGGGGCTGTGGGATCTCTGGAGTACCACTAAATCCAGCATCTCTTCCACTTCCCTCCTCATGTCCTTTTGGACAGCATCAAACACCCAATATGCTGTCCACCATATGGGCGTCTGTGTCCCTGTCTCCACATCGTGCGGCGCTAAGGGGGTTAGTCCAGGCTTGGCACTAAACAATGGGGCAAAGTCTGCTAAAACCTCCCTTACTTTCTGGATCTGGTACGGGGCCAGCTTGGGAGACAATTTAACTGCCTCCACAGAGGACTCCCGCTTACTTTCCTCCAGCAAGTCCAGAAGGGGGTCTCCTTCATCCATCCCCTTCCCATGACTACACACTGCAAACTCCATGTCAGCCCTATTTGCATATGGCTTCATCATGTTGACATGGTACATCCTTTTTGTCTGTCTTCTGTCAGGTAACTCCACAATGTAGTTCACGTCATTTACCTTCCTAACCACTTTGTATGGTCCTGCCCACTCAACTTGCAGTTTGTCTTTCTGGACCAGAATAAGGACCATGACTTCCTGACCCACCATGTATGAGTGAGCTCTGGCTCTGCAGTCATACCACACTTTTTGTTTCTGTTGGGCAGCTGCCAGGTTGCTCTGGGCTGTCCCCATAAGCTCCTTCAGCCTTTCCCTAAACCTAAGGACGTAATCCACAATGGGAGTTCCCTGGGTGGTGAGCTTGCCTTCCCAGTCCTCCCAGATAAAGTCTGGGGCCCATGTACCTGACGTCCATATAAGAGTTCAAAGGGCGAAAATCCTGTTGACTCTTGGGGCACCTCCCTGTATGAAAACAACTGGTGGGGAAAGTATTTCTCCCAGTCTCTCCTATGTTGTTCAGCAAATGCCCGGAGCATTGACTTTAGGGTACCATTTAATCTTTTCACAAGTCCATTGGCTTGTGGGTGATACGGTGTCGTGCATCTCTGCACCACCCCACACTTCTCTCATGAACATTTCATCTGGTCTGACATGAAGGAACCCCCTCAATCAGTGATAACCTCCTGTGGAAACCCAACACGGGAGAAAATCCCAAGTAAGGCATCTGCCACTTTGTCTGTCCTCAGTGAGGATATGTCAACTGCCTCTGGGTACTGGGTGGCATAATCCACCACAGTCAGGATGAATCTCTTCCCTGAGGAGCTGGGGGTATTTAAAGGCCCCACAATATCCATTCCCACCCTCTAGAATGGCTCTTCCACTATGGGCAATGGAATCAGGGCGGCTTGAGTTTTCTTGCCCACCTTCCCTATTTCTTGGCACCAGTGACAAGACCTGCAATACTCCTTCCACCAGTGACAAGACCTGCAATACTCCTTCACCTGCTGGGTGAAGTTAGGCCAATAGAAATTCTGTGCCAACCTCTGCATTGTGCATGTGATTCCCAGATGACCAGACAAGGGAATATCATGTGCAATTTTGAGAAACTGCTCACGATACCCCTAGAAAATGACAAGCTGCCTGCCTAGCATCCCTCCCTCTGTCTGTACTGCCTGAGTATACATAAGTCCATTTTCCCAAAAAACCTGTCTGCCATCACCTCCCTGTGCACTGTCTGAGTCTGCCTAAGCTCTCAGCTTCTCTAAACTAGGGTCACTTCTCTGAGCAGCTGCAAAGCCCACACACATTCCCAAGGCATGGGACAGGTCCCCTTCAGTCACTAAACTAGGGTCCCTAGCACTAGCATCAGGGCACTCAGGATCACTGTCAAACCCAACCCTCTGACAATGGGTCACCCCTCCCTCTTCAGAGTAGCCCTCTGTAGCTGTGTGGTTACTTGCTACTGGGGAAATTTCTACCCCCTCTTCATTAATCTCCATATCATGAGACACAGGCTGGGGAACCAGCCTCTCAGTGGTTTTCACCATGGCTTCCATGGGGTTCAGGGAACTACAATTTTCCCTCGCCGCTTGGCTACTGGTAACTGTACATACCATCCCCTGTTTTAGATTGTTACCCAGGATCACATCCACTGCTAATGTTTTGACTACAGCCACCTATTGCACAGTTCCCCCTGTTTCACCCCAGTCTAGGAGAACACTAGTGAGGGTCAATGTTTTCTCCCAGCCCGCAAAGTCCTGTACAGTGACGTATTTATTGGGTATAAGCTGACCAGGCTGTACCAGATCCCCCTTTACCAAGGTCAGGGATGCCCCTGTGTCCCTTAACCCTTGTGTCTGTACACCATTCACCATGACTGGGTGCATGTGTTCCCTCATGTTCACTGGCATGCTTTCAGGGACACACAAACAACCCACTTCTTTTCTAGCACCCTGCTGTGTATTGCTCACCTTTTTGGGACACTGTCTGGCAATATGCCCAGTTTCTTTACACAACCAACATTCATTTCTTCTCTCAGAGAAATCTTTTCTCTGAAACCTGGGGCTAACTGGTTTTGGTAGAGGCAGTGAGGGTTTTAGCTGCTCTGAATGTGCACTTTTCCCTTTCTGTGCTGCCACACCCACCCCATTCACTCTCAGAGCAGGTCTGTCTTGGCGAAGCTGTTTGAGAGTTCAGTAGCCTCTTGTACTGTTTTGGGATCTCGGTCCTCTAGTCAGGTTTTTAGCTCCACTGGGCATGCCCAATAAAACTGTTCTAATAAAATCACATTTTCAATTTTATCAACAGAGTTTGCCTCAATTCCTTCCCACCAACGCTTTAAAAACTGACATTGTTTCATGGCTAGCTCCTCATAGCTCATATCAGGGCTTCTCCTGAGCATACAGAATTTAGCTCTGTATGATTCAGCAGTTAATTCAAACATTTTTAACAGTGCAGCTTTTAGTTTGCTGTAATTATTACTGTCCTCATTGTCCATTTGACCCAATGCATCCTGAGCTTTCCCGGCAAGTAGCGGGGATAGCTGGAAACTCCAGGGCTCTCTAGGAATTTTAGCCTGAATACAAACTTTTTCAAAAGAATTTAAAAGGCATCCATATCCTCCCTCTCTTTAAATTTGGCTATTAATTTGGAGTTCAATTTGTAACCCAGTCCTGCAGTCCCAGTTAAACTCAAGCCACTTACCTGCTCTGGTGCCGCTGGTCGGAGTCGTATCTTCTCCAGTTCATGTTGCCTCTGGCGCTCCTGTTCCTCACAGTCTGTATCTCAGTGTTCTCGTTCTCTCTTCTCCTCTGCAGCTCGCTGGCGCTCATGCTCCTCACGGTCTGCCTCTCGCTGTTCCCGCTCTGCCTCTCGTCGTTCCCACTCTGCCTCTCAGTTCTCTCGCTTCCTCTTCTCCTGGATGTCAAGCTCCATCCTGCACAACTCAATTTGCAGCCTGAGTACCTCTGGATTCAGGATACTGGTGACCTTCCCCTGCTGCTGTGGCCGTTCACTGACAGTGGCCCTGTTGCCCTCCTCATCTGATCTGGACACTGCACTGGCAGCTAGCCCTGCCACACTCGAGGTTTGGTCCTTTCCAGTCACAGTCCGTGACTCACTGCTCTGGGTATCTGCTGCCATCAGGGCATCTATGAAGTTCTGCTTTTTGTTGTCACCTCGAACGGGACTCCTCTGTCCCTCACAACTGCTTTAAGTAATCTACAGTGTGCCTGCTGTAGTCGGATGCCAGCTTCCCTCACTACGGCTACTCTGACTTGCACTTTAGAAAAAAAAAATAAAATGGGTAGGAACTGGACTGTACACCAAGTGATATAGCTCTGTCTTCTTTTTAACATAAATCACTGCCTTTTTTCTTTCTTTGCAAGTGAGCTTACGGTCTCAAGCTGACGCAAAACAATAAAAGCTTGTGATAACAAAATTATGCCACCGCTGCCAACCAATCTGTCACAAACCAACTCAGCAGGTCAGCCCTCTACTCCCAAAGTGTCAACCTCTGAGCACAGTCTTGTGAACAGTTTAACAGAACAAGGTAACCCTCTTGTCTGTTTTTGTGGGTTCGAATTAACCTTTGGTCTCAAGTTCTGGAGGGATTCAAACTGTGAACCTCTTGTTAGCATACCCAATGCACAGGCTCAGATATTTCTGTCTTTGGGGGGCCAGATATCTTTGCCTATGGGCACCTAACCAGGTATACAGAAAATGAACCCTTTAAAAACTTTAATAAAGACTTCAGATTATTCTTACCTTTCCAGTTTGGCATCACCATTCAAGCTTATGCCTAGTGTCTGCTTTAACCATATATACTCTTCTTGCACAGGAAAGAAATCAAAGACAGACCGAGTAAGCTCTAACAAGAGTTTTACTAAAATAGATAAAAATATGTAACACATAAAATACAGAACTATTATATCACAAGACATACAAATCTTTTAAAAGAACAAGGTTTAAACAGTACAGTTCCTACCTACAGTACTTAGGTTTGTCTCTACCTCTAAATACCTGCTTAAAAGTGCTCAAGGATGTTTCTTGGTCAGAGTCTAGATAGAAGTGTCTCTGTGAAGTAAAACAGAATAATGTTTAATATCTGGTTTTCCCCGCCTACCTGCATGAGGTCACTTAGCTCCTACCTGTCAGGATATATAAAAAAAATATATCTGTATAAAAACAGGATGTCTTTTCCAAGTATTAAATTCTGCAACCTGGACATAACTCATGTTCTTCAAATGACATTTCTTTGATCTATGATAAGCTTCCCCTTCTCACACAGACATCAAAGCCTTTATGATTTCGTACCATTTTGCTAAACCTGGTTTCCTCCTGAACTGTCATAAAATGGATATGCTCAACTCAGGCCTCTTCCAGCCTGTAATTAACTTTAGATAAAACCGGATATCCTTGATCAAGGTCTGTTCTACTCTGTAATTTGCTTCAGGTCTGCCATGTAACACCTGGTATCTAAAACCGGTGTGTGTATGATCTCACATGCTGTTTCAGCATTTTCTCATGGCTTTCATCTTTCAGCTGAAACCTGGGGGGGGGTGAGCGAGGTCACTCCAAGAGCACCAGATTTCTCAGCATCTCTCATGGGAGACAGTCCATACACATTTTTATTACAAAAAAATGATCATACAGCACTCAGAACTGGCTGTCCACATCACAGGTAGTACCAGTAGGATATTGGGGTGCATAGGGAGGGGTACTACCAGCAGAAGGAGGGGGTGGTGTTGTCACTGTATTGATCATTGGTGAGACTCCACCTGGAGTACTGTGCCCAGTTCTGGAGATCACATCTTAGGAAGGAGATAGACAGAGTGGAGGCTACCCAGAGGAGGGCAACTAAAATGATGCAGAGGCTGCATCAGAAGCCTTATGAAGAGGGACTGAAGGACCTCAATATGTACACACTGGAAGAGTGGAGGGAGAGGGGTGACATGATAGACATATAAACTCATGGGGGAAATAAGGTACATGAAGGGAATATTTTTCAGATGAAAAGATGCACAACAACAAGGGGACATGCAATGAAGCTGCAATGGGATACACTCATGAGAGACGTGAGGAAGTAATTCTTCACTGAAACAGTGGTAAATGCCTGGAACAGTCTTCCAGCAGAAGTGAATGGGGCAAAAACAGTACTGGGATACAAGAATGCATGGGATAGGCATAAGGGAATTTTAGTTAAAAGCAAGGAGGTGGGGAGGGGGTCTGGAGATCAAGTGGGGTCCGAGGTGTCACTATAGACAGAGTAAAAAAATGGGCAAACAGGGTGGGTCAAGTGGTCCTTATCTGGTCCAGTAGAGCAAAAAGACTCGTCTCAACCCCAGTCAGAGGCAAAAAATGACTGTGATTATGGGGCTATATATGGTGTGCTTTTAAAAAGTCTGAATACGTCCTGAAAAAGCATCAAGGGCGACGCAAAACGTAGATGAGGAGACTTGGAAGGGTGCTGCCGTTATTTTATTGAATAATTTATTGAATAAATTGCTCTTTTACATATACATTTACTGTCATTCATTGACAGGTCAGTCGGTGGGCAGCCGTGGTGGTGTGTGGAGGGATGTGCTGCCCACTGACACTGTGGCCAGTGGCCAGTCTGGGATGGTGGAGCAGGGTGAGGTGTGTGTCCCTCAGTGGGTGGGAGGGCCCACTGCACCACTAGGGTTACAGGGATGTATGCTATTGGACTGTGATCATGTTTGGGTAGGGAGGGGGTGCCACTAGGCTACCAGGGATAAATGGGGATATCTTTGCTATACGGGACAGAGATCAGGGAGGGAGGGGGAGTACCACTAGACTACCAGGGTATGAGGGGGCAGCCACTATTCTGATCACAGATGGGGATGGGAGGGGGTACCACTGGACAACCAGGGATAGGGGGTGAGCTAGAACTGTTCTATTCGTGTACGGGGATGGGGGGTAGCCACCCATGGGCTGGCAGCTGCTGTGTTGCACTGTGTAATACAGCAGCCCACCTGTGGGTGGCTATGACTTAGGCATGGTTTTTCCATGCCTATCTTTCCGCAGCACACCTCTGAGATGTGTGGGCAGCTGTGCCGCACATCTCGGCTGAATATGGAGATGTGCTGTGTATGCAGGAGAATGCCCCCTCCAGATGCACTGTATACATTATCTTGGCACTGTGGCACATCTGGACTTCCACGGTGCATCACCATCACCCCCTGCTGAATATAGAGCAGGGGCACATTTTGGGAATGCCCCAACACAACTCACTTGAGCACAGCACATCCCCTTTGAATATCCAGGCCATAAAAAATAGATAATCTGCTACAGGATGTGTAGTCATGCTCTGATATATGCATGCCTTGCTGTGTGTGGTGAGGCAGGAGACTGTAGGATGAGTGTGTTCATCCACTCAAGGCATGTGCACATCAGAGAATGACCGCACACCCTGAAGTGGATTATCTGTCTTACAAAATTGCCAGAATTGTTTTGGAGGGGGGTGAAATATAGAAAGAAGTGCAAGTGTGCTGTCATTGTGGTATAATGCACGGTCATGTGGTGTGTTTTATCCAATCAGGAAACAGTAATTTTGCAGATTTTTCTTACACATTTTATGTCATGTGGTGTGTTTGTTTGTTGAATTTTGTTGACCCCGTAAGCCCACTGGGCCTAGAAGTCCCTTTTTCAGGGGCGACTGGCGGCGGGGGATATAGATGGTAAGCAACTGAAATGGAACCAAATTAAGCTGTTGGTGGTATCTTAGTTTCATCCAATCAGGAAACAATATTTTCACAGATTTTTCTTACCCATTTTATTATAAGTGTGTGTGTGTGTGTGTGTGTGTGTGTGTTGATATTTATATTTATTTATTTATTTATTCATTTTTTTTGACGGGGTAGTTGCACTTATCCGAAGATCATTTTTAGGCATGACCCAGGCCATTGAGAATGGCACAAGAATACAGTGGTTCAAAATATATCAAGGAACAGTACAACAAAGACAAAAACAATGTATCAGGTGACATAGGAAAAAAGGAAATTATTCAGTGGTTGTGCAAAAAAAAAAGGTACTACATCATAGTCATACAGAGAAACAAGAGCAGGTAGTAGTAGCCAGTAGGTCTTTACTGAGAAGACTACAGAAGTGCCGATGTGAGTCAAGGGCTCTCAGGGCAGATGGGAGGCTGTTCCAAAGGGTAGGGGTGGCAGAAGAGAAAGTCCTTTGACCCATGAAAGTGGAGACCGGGGAGGAGCAATCCAGCATGAGGTTATCAGAGTGGCATAGGTCATGGCTGAATGTTTTTGGTCACAGGAGGTGGAAGAGAGGGGATATCAGAGGATTGCAGATGGCCGTAGCTACGGTGCTGGCCAGGAGGTAGCTACATCCGGCTTGTGGGGGGAGCCATCCAAGTTTCTGATATAGGGTGCAGTTATGGGAAGTGTAAGGAGTGCTAAAGTGAAGCAGCAGATGTTGTTTTATGTAGTTTTTAGTCTAGATAGGTTAGTGGTGGAGGTTTGTGAGTAGATGGGGGAGCCATAGTCCAAAAGTGGGAGAAGATTGCCCTGCGCAATGACGAGATGGGTTTCATGAATGAGGTAACTGATTAGCCAGTAGCAGAGCCCGAGTTTTTGATTTATGTGACATATTAAGTTCTCAATATGGTCAGAGAAGGTGAGGGTGGGGTCAAGGGTGACACCCAGGTATATGAAGGAACTGACGTCCTAGAGGAGTAAGCTGTCAGGGGAATGGATATAGAGTGTATTATTGGCTAGGGCTAAGTTGGTAAGTTTGGGCCTGGAGCCAAACAGCATAGCCTTGGTCTTCTTGGTGTTAACCAGCAGCCTGTTTGTGGAGAGTCACTTGTGGGCATCACAGTAATTGGTGGTGCGTGTAGAGGAGAGGTTGTTCAGGCAGAGTTGCTATGATAGTGGAGACTAGCAAGGTAGAGGAGGTTGCACCCCCAGAGCAGATCAGTTGGGTATGACCAGAGAGGTAGTCTGTGAACCATGCAGTGGTGTTGGGGGATAAACCTAGGCTACTAAGTTTGTCAAGGAGGATGCTGTCATTCACCATGTCAAAGGCTTTGGAAAGGTACAAAAAGATGGCTCCAGTAAGCCTACCATGGACATGCTATGACCCTTTCTAAAACTGTGTTGCTGCGTGCAGAGGAGGCTATATTTAGTGATGGTATCAGAGATTTGGTGATGCACAATTTTCTCCAGCAGTTTGCTTAGGTGGGAAAGGATAGATATTGGGCAGTAGTTGTTCATATAGCTTGGGTCACCTGATTTAAAGACAGGGACAATCCTAGCCTGTTTCTAAACAGAGGTTACCAAAGCTGTAGTGAGAGAGAGGTTGAAAACTGAAGTATGGGGTTTGGCAATGGCGTGGGCCACCAATTTGAGGAACTGGGGGGAGGAGAGGCCGTGACATCCTGCACTACCCCTATTGGAGAGACTCAGGAGGAGTGTAAGTGTTTTGCTGGGAAAGATGGACCGGAAGTAAAATGAAGAAATTTTGGGATATCTTATAAAATGGGATACGAAGTAGAAAGGAGGATGGTGGTATATCTTATAAAATTAGATACAATTCCACTATCTCAAAATAAAGGAAATTCTTTGCAAAAAAACATTGTTAACGCACCAGTTGGTGTTCAAGTTTATGCTGCAAAAGTACGGAAATGCCCACAGCCTTCCCTGAACAAACAACGTCAGATATGATCGCCTTTCCTTCACACAGGGCCTGCTACAACAGCTTGTTTTGGCAATGTGTGGATAGAGATACTTCTCTGCCTTTGAAGACTGTATCACTGAGGCACTGACTTGAAGATGTATCCTGTGCTTTGGACAGGAGGCTACAAGCTGGGGGGCAGGGGCACACATTAGGGCTAACAATCCCAAGGAAGACCCCACAACTGATTCGCCAACACTCTAGAGACCCAAAACTTTATTGTGTTTTTTTCTTTTTGTTGCTTGGGGGTTGAAGTGGGGAGTTTGGGTTGGAAACCCTAATACCACATTCCCCTATTTTTGGAACATTAACTTGAACCCTAACTGGTGCATAAATTACATTTTTTTGTAAAGAATATTCATATAGCTATATATCTACATATAATGTATTTGTAAGTATTGGATGATTATGTTCCAGAAGCTGGTTGCAGCAACTTTAAACAAGGCTTACAACCTTTTTGCAGCTGGCTGCATGTACCTCAGCGAGGATCCCCACATCTTCCAAAATAAGTATTTTCTCCCCTCCCCAGATGAACTAATCTTTCAATTAATCTAATCCTGCTTTCCTTCTGCCAAATCTGAATTGATGGAACAATTATTGATTTCAGTTGTTATTTTTATAGCTGAAAGCAAAGGAATTACCAGTTTGCTAAATGGTTCTCGGGCTACAGTTAGATTTAAGAGATCTCAGAGTAGAAGTACTTTGAGAGAGTTTGGGAAAGATCACAGTAGAATATCAATGATTTTCTCATGAAAAAGCTATACCGTGGTACATAGCACAAATGAATTATTTACTCATTTATCATATATGTGGTTTCTATTGAAGTGTGTTGGGATAGCATGTACAAAAATTTATTTTTCTACAAAGCTGGTGCTTGTTTCTTGTGTGCATGTCAATCTGTGTAAATGCCTTGCTTTACATACTCAAATTAAAGAAAATATGCCTGAATCCCTGGTAGTCTAGTGGTCCTTCCCCTCCTGAGCACTGATCCTCATAATATTAAAGAAATATTGTCCAAATCCCTGGTAGTTTAGTGGTCCCCCCTCCCCAAGCCCTGATCCTCGTAATATTAAATAAAATAGCCCGAATCCCTGGTAGTCTAGTGATCCCCCCTCCCTGAGCCCCAATCCATGTTATATTAAGTAAAATATGCCTGAATCCCTGGTAGTCTAGTGGTCCCCTCTCTCCGAGCCATGATCCCATTCATAAAGATACCAGGTAGTGCAGCGGTCCACCCTCCCTAACCCCAACCTGCCCCTATCAGTCTTCAGACCATCCCTGGTGGGCTAGTGGCCCCCACCCCAGTAGACAGTGACCCACCCCCCCAACCTGAGATGAGCCGGTGACCAGTTGACTGGTCAACAAATGAGTGTGTACACTGTTCCATATCATAATAGCGATCGCAAAAGAGCAATCACCATTAGAGCGAGTGTACATTGCAGAAAAGCACAATGGCAATGTACACTTGTGGGCAACACATCCAGCAAGTTAAAATAGTATTTATACGGGGGTGGCTGCACCCCCCACACCTCTCCTCATGGAGGGCTTTGCCCTCCACACCTCTCTGATTTAATATAACCAACTCCAGGGGAGTGCATATGAGGGAAGGGGAGACAATCTGAAAAAAAAAAAAATTACGGCAGCAGTAAAATATTTCCCAGTCCACAGCCCCGAACCCAGTACCTGCTGCGCCGAAGCTAGCCATCCTCACCACCACCCCACATGGCTAGCTCAGTGGCAGCATGGCACACTACCCCACACAAACCTTCTTCCCTATCCCTCTCGTTCTCTTCCCTACCCTCCCATTCTGGTCACCTCCCTCACTCATCCATACTCTCACCACAGATTCGCCGCTACCCTAACAGGGTAGCCCAATAGGGTAGCACTGTAAATGAGTCTCTCTTTTGACAGTCACTCATTTACAGTCACTATCATCACTGGATACCATGTACTGTATATTGCACGTGTTCCAGTACAGTTCAGTTGGCGGCTGGCCATAGTGGTGTGAGGAGGGCTGTGCCAGTCGCTGGCTTGGGTTGGGTTGGGGGGAAGCCAGGTGGTGGGTCACTGCCTACCAGGGTGGGGCTACTAGCCCACCAGGGATGGTCTGAAGACTGATAGGGGCAGGTCAGAGTTAGGGAGGGGGACCGCTGCACTCCCGGGTTTTTGGGTATTTTTATGAATGGGATCGGGGCTTGGTGAGGGGTGGAACCTAGACTACCAGGGAGAAGGGCATATTTTATTTTCCATTATGTGGATCAGGGCTCAGAAGGGCCACTAGACTGCCAGGGATTAGGGCATATTTTATTTAATATTATGAGGATCGGGCTCAGGAAGGAGGGACCACTAGACTACCAGGGATTTGGGCATATTCTTTTTAGTATTACAAGGATTGGGGCTCGGGGGTGGGGAACCACTAGACTACCAGGGATTCGGGCTTATTTTCTTTAATATTACGAGGATCAGGCCTCGGGGAGGGGGGACCACTAGGCTACTAGGGATTCAGGTATATTTTATTTAATATTACGAGGATCGGGGCTCGGGGAACGGGGACCATGAGACAACCAGGGGGATATTTTTTTTATTTGTACACAAAGGAGGGATCACTGCACTGCTAGAGTACCCAGCCCTTGACAGTGGGCAGACAGGACTGCCCACTGTTAAGGGCTGGGTTTCAGAAGAGTTAAACTGTACTGCCACTGGCAGCCATTTAGTGCTTCTGAACACTTTCAATATTGTGCTGTGCCGCATATGCATGGGGAACCCTCATTTGCATAGATGGAGCACAAGATTGTGTACCATATTACTGTTGGAGGTACAACACGCATATGTACCCTGTGAATATGGGGAAGCCCCCAACAGCTGGTTGGGCTATTCCCAGTTAGCGCGGCACAAACCGGGTTTGTGCTGTGCAAACCTTTGAAAATGGGAGACCTAGACTGTCAGATCAAGTCTGAATCATAAAAAGGTGAGCATTAGTGCAACCAAGGCACTGTGGGATTGTAAGTACAGCAAAAGAGAAGAGCCAAAAAAACAGTCTAGCCAGGATCACAACAGGAACAAGTGGGAGTGAAATTAAGTTTAATCTGATGGTTGAGAGCGAGATCCAGTAGTAAGAGAACAGATATAGATAGGGGTGAGATACAGACAAGGCACATTAATGAGTCCTTTGTAGGATGAAACACATGTCTATGTCTCTTTGGCACCTTGCATTCCTGTTTAAAGCAGAACAAGTCTAAACTTTCACAGTGATTTGAATAAATATATATATATATATATATATATATATATATGCCATGATGCTTTGCATTATGGGGGTATGTGTGATTTTGTATTTCTTTTAAACTTGGCTTTGTTGCCAATTCCCTTTTTACTTAATGCTTGCCTCAGTGCTTTTGCGCTAAGGTTGTTTGTCTTTTTAGATACAGTATATAAAAACAGTCCCTTTATGAAGAGTGTAACTTTTAATCTGGTGTTTGAGAGAGATAAAGGAAGAGGACAGATATTGACAAATGTTCCCTTTATCAAGAGTGAAACTTTAATATTCTTTGGAACTAGCATTGCCCCACTCATAAAATTTCACTGGCGTGACGTAAATCCTGTTTAGTAGTTTGAATTACTTTAAATAACACTCAAGAGAGAGATAAAGCGTGCATGAATCTCTGAGAGCCAAATCTCCCAATCTTTTCCAGGAGTAGACTCACCAAGTTCTGTCTGCAAGTTTCTCCTGCCAACCTGCTGTACTTGGCTTTCTGATCTCATTAGTCTGTCATACATATCAGTTTACATTCTTGGCTATTACACTCCAATATATGCTGCAACAGCTACCACACCAACCGTATATTTAAGAAATCTTTGTATTTTTAAATGCTTTCTTCCAGGGTGCTGTTGCATAGTTCTTATCTCACTATGGCCCAGCTGCAAGGGTACTGCAACTGAAGCATAACCATGACCATCTCCTGCTCAGGTCAAGAGGTCTTTTTGCCAGCATAGGTTTCAAACAAGGATGTCCTGGATGTAGCAAGAACTTTGAGCAGCGACCTGCATTATTGAATACCGAATGTTCCAGGGACAAAGACACAAGAGAATATGTTTAACCAATTTGATGTCTGTAATATATCTCTGAAGTATAGTACATAGACACATAGAAACATTGTAGTTCAGTATAAGAACTGGGTAACAGTGTGGTTCAATATAAGGACTGCGCCAGAACCGAGCCACACTAAGACAAGGGTCCTGGACTTCAGGAAGGCCAATTTCAGGAAAATGGGATAATGCCTCAGGGATGCTCTGGCAGGGTCAGAGGTTCTGGGGGGAATCAAGGAACTGTGGGCTAAAAATAAAGGGGGGCATTGAAAAAGCAACACATCTTTATATTGGGCAGGTTAACAAGGACAAGAGAAAAAAGAGACTGCTATGGTTCTCTAAAGATGTAGCACAAAAAGTAAGAGCAAAAACACTAGCATTTAAAAAGTACAGAAAGACACAGAAGGAGGAGAGGATAGGAAAAACTACCAGGAGAAACAAAGAGAGGCAAGGAAGGCAGGGAAGGCAAAGGCACAAACAGAGGAGAATATTGCCCAATCAGTAAAATAAGGGGATAAAGCTTTCTTTAGCTATATAAGTGAGAAGAGGAAGACCAAAGAGGGAATAGTAAGGTTAAAAGGGGAAGAATTGATTTGCAAGGAGGGACCGGATGGGGTGCACCCCAGGATACTGAGGGCACTCAAGGAGGTGCTGGCTGCACCTCTGACAGCTCTGTTCTGAGCCGTAGGAAGGCATTTTGGTGCCCTGGGCAAAAGACTAACTTTGCACCCACCACCCAAGAAAAGAGCCAAGAGTCCAGGGGCCACAAGGCCCCCAGAAGCTCTGAGGGGTTTACATGCTCTGTGGTGAGTTTGGGGGCTTTTCTTGAAGAAAAAACATACTTTTGTTACATGTTCCCTACCCTTGATTTCAGGGAATATTTTGCTCCCATGGAATATGAGATGTGGGAGACTCTGGCTGGTTAGGTGGCATCAGAGTGTGCAGCCACAATTCTTGTGGACAAGTGACTGACCAATAATGCCATCAAAAACCCACCCTATATGATTTCTGAAATATATTGTGAAAGATTGCTAAATAAAGCATGGAGGTCTGGGGGCCGCAAGGCCCACTGAAGCTCTGAGGGGTTTACATGCTCTTTGGTAAGTTTTGGGGACATAGACAGGATAGAGGCAGTCCAGAGGAAGGCAACTAAATAGTGCAAAAGTCTAACATGTTTCAATATAAAAAAAAAGCAGGACAAGAGGAGACAGCATGAGATTAGAGGGAGGCCGATTAAGGGGTAATGTGAGGAAGTTCTTTTTCACAGAATTGGTGGTGGATGCATGGAACAGCCTACCTGAGGAAGTGGTGGATATGAATACAATGCAGGGCTTCAAACTTGCATGGGATAGGGTAGGCATAAGGGAGCAATACAGATGAGTATGAATAGATAGGCCATTGACAGAGTAAAGGTCTATGGCGCATTCATAAGATAGAAAAAATGGGCAGACTAGATGGGCCTTGCGGTCCTTATCTGCCGTCAGCTCTATGTTTCTATGTAAGTTATCTGACTGTTTATCATCAGACTAGATGGTAGTAGTGGTAATTAACTGTACTTCCCGGGTCGGGTGGGTCACTCCCAGTTTTGTTTGGGTGGGAGTGAGTCAGTTACTGACTTCCTCCCTCCCAGAAAAAACCATGAGGGACCCACCCAACCCAGGAAGTACAGTACCAATACTACCGCTGGCGCTGCTACCCTCTAGGCTGATGATAAACAGTCAGATAACTTAAATTACTGGAGTCAGGTGAGGTGACACCACACTAGACTGACGTGACTACTGGACAGGCTGGCTCTCTGGGACTTGGACGGATGGCACGCTGGTGTGACAGACAGTCAGTTGTGTATAGTATTATTCTGCTGTCTGCTCAGCTCCCAGAGAAGCCTACTGTACCTATTTCTTGAAAATGCAATGTTCTTTAATAAGCCATATATTGAAAGGACTGGATGCTTCCTTAAACACACAGCTTCTACACAAACAGAATAAGCTTGTGTCCCCATTCAATTGAAGGCATAGGGCCAATTGTTTTTTTTGTTTTTTTAAGATTTACTTTGTGTCTGTGTTCAGGAGGAGCTGTACCAACTGCTAGCTATTTAGAGGAATCCTATCCGTCCATTCAGTCCTTCATAAGCTGTCATTTGCAGGGGCGGACCTTACCCTCCAGTCTCCGGATAAGCTTTTTTCACAAAAGCGCATTTTTTATGTCCAGGAATGAAGATTAATTTAAGAACGAAAAGTCTGCTACCTAGAAGTGTGGTGGAGTATCGGGCAGCTACATTAACTGTAAAGGTGTGGCACCACACCCTGTGCTTCAGGTACATTTGCACTGAAGTCCAGGGTGCGGTGTCACACCTTTACAGTTAATGGAGCCGCCTGATAGTCTGCCACACTTCTGGGTAGCGGACTTTTCGTTCTTAAATTAATCTTCATTCCTGGACATAAAAAATGCACTTTTGTGAAAAAAGCTTATCTGGAGACCAGAGGGTAAGGTTTGCAGGGGCCGGAGTCCTTGTAAACAACAGCTTTCCATTAAAACTGACAGTGGACATCTGATGCCATGCCAGGTAAACCAAACCCAAACCCCAGTGAACTGTCATTTGTATCTTTTGATATTTATTGGTTGATATAGTACTCTGATATGTTCAGTCTAATTCTGAGTGAACACTGACACGTTGCGATGATGGTGTACTGTAACTGCACTATACGGGGGTGGTGGCACCACTGGCACGTCGGGGCTGATGTGTCAAAAGGAAGTAGGGGACTGCTGCAGACTGCCATCGCAATGCATCGCATCCCCAGTTGGGACCTCAGTCAGCTAGGATGCAGTATTTGCTGACTGCAGTGCTCCCTGGTAAGGGTACAGACGGGTACCAGTCCATAAGGCACATAATGTGGCAGGAAGCTGCAAATACATTTCTTGTCAGAGTTAGGACTAGAGTAGAAGGCAAGGCTAGTTGACCTGATCACTGTCATTTGTCTGTGAGGTAATAAAAATGCAGTTTCCCTTTATTTAAACAAAGACTGAAGTTCATCCTCTTATGTAGACATTCAAAGGGAAACTGCATTTTTATTACCTCATCCTCAAGTTGCCGTGGTGTTCTCTGCGCTTGACTGTGTGCAGTAAGTTTGCCAGTTTATTTATTAATAGCCTAGCCTAATAAGCCTATGCCTATATCATTATTCCACTGTTAAAATGTGGGTTAGCCAACCACCAGTCTTTTAAAACTGGTGCTTAGTTTGTGGTCCCAATCCAGTCCCAGGGTGAGTGAGTGACTGTCTCTCCATCTGTGCCAGCTGCCAAACATATCACCCTTGGGATAGTCCCCGCCCAGTACAGTTGCCCAAAGGGGACAACAAAATCAGAAATTCAAGAGGGGGCAGCTGAAGGATTCAGTGAGGACTTTGTTGTACGAGCTGTGATACAGCCCCTCCCAAGCTGGCCAAGACTAGTCCTATGTACATCCTGTATGGGTACCCAGTCATCTCCCTCTCTCCCCACTCGCATCCTCAAGTAACATAGTCTAGAAATATGATTTGGCCTTCAGTTGGCCCCCCACACCATCTTTTAAAAGACCACCAATCAACCCATATGAAATTATTTGATTGGGGAAAAAGACCATGTAATGCTGGACTCCATGGGAAAGGGGTCCAATTTCCACTGGCACAGTTCAAAATAGCTAGCCTCCTGCGAGACCCTGCACCTGACACTTTTCTTTTGTTAGCTTTCCCTTCCCTGACCTGACATCTTAGTGCCAGTCTCATTACTGTTCATGGACCAAAGACCCAGCCAGCGGTCTTCTCCTGGTCCAAGTCCTTAGTCCAGCAACATTTAGGCGGTTGCCTTAAGCAGCTCTAGGACATTGCCAGTAACGTCACACCAGAAAAAGTGTCCAGAGCAGAGCATTCACTACAGCAGGGCTATCCTACAAAGGCTAGAAAATTTTTAATTATCAAGTGCCCTATCTCTAGGTGTTAGGGGAGGGTCATATAACAATAAATACAATCCCTAAAGATGCCAACAACTTTAAAAGATATATGAGAATAAATATAGGAATTATATAAATTATACTGGGTAGGCTTGATTAAATAAATAGATTTTAAGACTGCACTTATGACCTCCAGCATGCTGGCAGAACAAGCACTAGCACTACTAGTACTAGATAATAAATTCTGGAGGAGTGGAGCTGCAGTGCCACACAAAATGCACTGAATCATTCCTTGTCTGCCTGCTCCAGCTATACTCTGATGAGCCTCTTGGTGGCAGAAGCATGGTGGGATTAGAATACCACAACCACCATCACAGGATTTAACAAGCTCTCCACTCATCCCCGTGACTCACATATCTTTTTGGGAAGATGTGCAGGATCTGGGAGAATGGAGCTGTTCTGGTCTTCTGTGGCTGATGGCTCAACAGCCTCCTCCATTTTTTTGCAAGCTTTTATTTTGTTAACTAAAAAAGTTTATATTGGGGCCCAATTGTGGACGTCATCCACGACTGGACCCCAATATGAACGTTTTTAGTTAACAAAATGAAAGCTTGCGAAAAAAGTTACTTGTCTGCTGTGCTGGGAGACCTAAAAAAGTGTCCAGTAATTGGATCCCATGTCTTCTACTAACGAAAAGCAAAGACTCATGCGAGAAAGGGCCTGATCAGACAACAGTATTTTTACTCTTATCAAATTAACCACTAAAGTAAGTAGTGGGACTGATTTTTCTAGGCTAGCAATTTGAGTAAAAACAAGAGCTACAGCTCTCCCACACCGCTCAGCTGCTGCTTGTCTTGCTGTGGAGAGGAGACTGTGTCTCTGGCTGGCTGCTGGAGCCTGGAGGCATGAACCAGCCAGAGATCATGGAGGCGGAGCACTGGAGAGGTCCCACCCCGGGCCCGCGACTCCCGTCCAGGAATCGGGACTGGCATGGGCCAAGGAGTCATAATTTTTACAATTCCATCGGAGTCTGATGACAGGACTGGGCACCGGGATGGATAATAACCCCCCCCCCCGATGAACCAAAGGAGGAGAATGTGGATTGGGCTTATTCAACGATCATCACCATCTGATTCCAGGCATTAGGTAGGATGGCACGGGGGGTGGCCGGTGGAGGCCGCAGCACAGTCA
Organism: Neoceratodus forsteri; assembly: GCA_016271365.2. NCBI lineage: Eukaryota > Metazoa > Chordata > Ceratodontiformes > Ceratodontidae > Neoceratodus > Neoceratodus forsteri. The sequence goes on from CM057456.1 coordinate 376,990,441, forward strand.
AGGACTAAATTAAAAGAAGAATGATGCAGAGAGCAGGCCATTAATAAAATTATGTTTCAATTCGAGACCGCCCCGCCCCCCACAAGCGATCAGTCATGCTTGCCGTTGCATTGCCTTACACAATAAAATCTCCATCCCTCACAAAGTCTTGCTCTGGCCGCTTGCTCCTCCACTTTGCTCCAAGTAACTCCACCTCTCTACTCTAATCTCTCTAAGTCTACTACTACTAACTGACTACTCTATTTTATCAGTTTTTATTTTTACTTTTACTTTTTTTTTCCTAACTTTTACTCTGTCCGGTCTCTCTACTGCTACTACAATGCTTGCTTCTCTCACAACCACATGTGCGCCGCGATTCACCCCTACCTTTTATACTGTCTGTAAGGGTGCATGGGACTGCGGCACAGTGGGCGCACCCCACATGACTTTTTCACAAACAGATACAGAAACCATGTGACCCCCCATGGTCCTGTCCTTCCACGGATCAGATGCACACACCCCTGCTGACAGGCATAAGTAATTACAGTGCTTAAAAAATATATATAAAGCTACAGCTGCTGTGCAAGTTAATTAATTTGAGTCAGAAATTGCGCCCCTCGAAGGCTTGCACCTGGGGCAGGTGCACCACCTGCCCCACCCTTGCTACGGTACTGGCTCTGTTCAACCTATCATTAGAAACAGGTAGGTTCCAGGAGACTGGAGGAGGACAGATGTAGTCCCACTACACAAAAGTGGAAATAGGGAGGCGGCAGGAAATTACTGACCTGTCAGCCAGATTTCAGTGGTAGGTAAAGCAATGGAATTGTTACTGAAGGAAAGGATTGGGAAATATCTTGCAACCAGTGGATTACAGGATCCAAGGCAACAGGGGTTCACAGGGGGAGGTCTTGGTAGACAAACCTGATCAAGTTTTTGACTGGGTGGCCAGGGATGTGTATTAGGGAGGAGCGATAGATCTGGCCTACCTGGATTTCAGTAAAGCCTTTGACACTGTTCCATGCAGAAAAGACTGGTGAGCAAGCTGGGCAATCTAGGAGTAGGTCCAAAGGTAAATGGGGTCCTCTCTGGAGAAGACAAGGTGACAAGCGGGGTTCTACAGGTGTCAGTACTAGGCCTGGTTCTCTTTAGTGTCTTTATTAGCAACATTGCAGAAGGGCTGAAGGGAAAAGTATGCCTGTTCGTGGATGACACAAAAATCTGCAACAGAGTGGACTCACCGGGGGGGGGAAGGGAAAGAATGAGGGATGATCTGAAACAGCAGAAAGATTGATCAAGACAGTGGCAGCTGGGTTTCAATGCAAAAAAGAACAAAATCATGCACTTGGGGCACAGAAACCCAGGGGCAATGTACCAATTGAGTGGGGAGGTATTAGCAAACACAAAACAGAAAATAGGGATAATCATTTCTGATGACAATGAACGTAGCCAGGCAGTGTGATAAGGCAATGAGGAAGGCTAGCAGGGTGCATAGGAAGAGGCATCACCAGCAGAAGGAAGGAAGGAGGGAGGTAGAATCACCCCTGTATAAATCACTGGTAAGACCGCACCTTGATTACTGTGTCCAGTTCTGGAAGCCCCACCTCTGGAAGGACATAGATAGGGTGGAGGAGGTACAAAGGAGGGCTACCAAAATGGTGCAGGGCCTTCATCAAAAGCCCTATGAGGAAAGACTTTAGGAACTAAATATGTACTCTCTAGAGGAAAGGAGGAAAGGGGGGGATATGATAGAAACATTCATATACTTCACAGGTATTAATAAGGTACAGAAAGGTAACATTTTCCATTGAAAAAGATGCTCCAAGATAAGGGGGAGGGAGCTCAGAGGAGATGTGAGGAAATACTTCTGCATGGAGAGGGTGGTGGACAACTGGAACAGCCTCCCAACTAAGGTGGTAGGTGCTTAATCGGTAACATGATTCAAGCATGCATGGGATAGACACAAGGGGACCTTAGCAGTATGGCAGGGCAGGGAGAAGACCGGAGATCAAGTAGGGTTCACAGTGGCTCAGTGGGTATGGAATATAGGGCAGACTAGGTGGGCCAAGAGGTCTTTATCTGCCAACAACGTCTATGTTTCTGTTTCCATGTTACATAATCAAGCGGCTGTATGAGCAGTATAAGGCCATATCTAAATATCTGATGTTAAATCCAAGTTGTGACAGTGCTGGAGTATCCATGTTTCAGACAACAGACCCGTGGTGACCAAAGGAGAGCCTCATCATGATTCTAAGGCATCGGAACATGCAACCAAGGCAGTGAATGGTGACACTGCCTTTATCAGTCAGGTCATCCCACTTCTACAGGTGTTGAGGCAGATGCTGTTGAAGGTACAGCAGATTCTGGAGGCAGGTGGTGACAGTGGAAGCTTTGTCCACCTGGGAACAGAAGAAGGAGGGTGTTCAGGAAAGAGGTTTGGTTTATCTTCTGTTTTAACTGAAATATTTGAATAGTTTGTACTTGAAATTAGTTCTATGTGTTAAAAATTACTTCTTTGAATTAGCACTGTTACTTGGGCTGTGATATTGTAACTATTGGGTCTTGTGTGTTGGTTGTGGGAACACTTGTTTGGCAGTGATAATTAGAGTGAAATTTAAATGTGATGTTTGCCTGGTGGTGGTAGAGTCCTCCCACCCACCCTGTTTTGTAGGCTTTCTTAAATATTGAAAAGCCACTGGGGGTTGGGATTGAAGGTCTGTGCATTTCTGTTTGTGACTGAAACTTGAAGCAACAGGAACTGGTGGCCTGTGACATCATACGGTACCTGATGTCTGCATTGTAACTTTGGAGGCTTGGGAACAGTTGTTTGCAAGTGATAATTAGAGTGAAATTTAAATGTGTTGTTTGCCTGGTGTTAGGGGGAAGGGACATTAGCAGGAATTACCTTGTTTTTAACAGGAATTACCTTGGCTTTCATTGTTCACTTGGGAACATAAGCAGCAGCCTGGTAAGGACAGAGGTCTGGGGTTATATTCTGTTTTAACTGAAATATTTGAATAGTTTTGTAAGTGAAATTAGTTCTTTGTGTTAAAAATTATTACCTTGAGTTAGGACTGTTACTTGGGCTGTGATATTGTAACTTTGGAGGCTTGGGAACAGTTGTTTGGCAGTGATAATTAGAGTGAAATTTAAATGTGTTGTTTGCCTGGTGTTAGGGGAGGGGACATTAGCAGGAATTACCTTGTCTTTAACAGGAATTACCTTGGCTTTCATTGTTCACTTGGGAACATAAGCAGCAGGCTGGTAAGGACAGAGGTCTGGGGTTATATTCTGTTTTAACTGAAATATTTGAATAGTTTTGTAAGTGAAATTAGTTCTTTGTGTTAAAAATTATTACTTTGAGTTAGAACTGTTACTTGGGCTGTGATATTGTGACTTTGGAGGCTTGGAAACAGTTGTTTGGCAGTGATAATTAGAGTGAAATTTAAATGTGTTGTTTGCCTGGTGTTTGGTAAGAGCCCTCCCACCCACTCTGTTTTGTAGGCTTTCTTAAATACTGAAAAGCCACTGGGGGTTGGGATTGAAGGGCTAAGTATTTCTGTTTGGGACTGAAATTCGAAGCAACAGGAGCTGGTGGGCCTGTGACATCATACGGTGCCTGATGTCTGCATACACACACTGTTAGTGGGACTGAACACACACTGGACTGTATGCGTTTGTGAGACTTGGGAACATTATTGGTAGGGTAGAAATTGGGTTCATAAATAACTGCAGTCAGTATAGAGAGAGACTGCATTCCAGGGGGAAGGGACTGAGAAGAGGGGGATGTGCCCATTATGAAAAGAGAGTGACAAACAAGGTGGCCTCATTCCACCACGGCAGGCATCTTCAGAAGGGTTGTAGGCTGCACAGGCTGTGGGGTGGCAATCATTCTCAATTGGGCCTGGAGAGAGGGAAGGTGCCCACTCTGTAGATAGCTATCTCGTATCAGGAGGAAGTACATTGGTTAAGGAGGCTGGGAGTTAAAAGGCCCGAGGATAAGGGGTGTGGATATGGGTGGCAGATGGTGGGGTTGAGTGGAGGCTGGGGCAACACTCAGAAATTAGAGGAGGTTATGTTACAGCAAGCAGGAGGGGGGATATTAGGGACAGAGGACTCTTAGATAGGAATGTCGACGCTAAGTGGAAAACTTATGGGTTAAATGTTCTGAATATAAAGAGAGTGGAAGGGGAAAAGTCAGGAGGGGCTGTTGTGGGGAAGCCCAGAAGAGTAGACAGTGGAAAGGGAGGGCCTGTTGTGGGGAAGCCTAAAAGAGCAGACTGTGGGAACGGAGCTCCTAAGGAGGACAGGGCAAGAGGGTAGGAAGGGTGGGGTAGCTTAGAGGGGCAGTCGGGGGAAACTTAGGTCACTTGATGGAGGCTGGCATAGAGTGTTACAATAAATTTGAGCTACTAAGCAACCTAGAGGTGGAGGAAGAGGTTGGTGGAAATGAGGAAACGGATAGAGAGGCCAGGGGGAGGGAGTCGAATACCCATAGGGCATCACAGACCAGCAATGGAAAGGATAGAAATAGTCCCAGAGGGAGAAGGAGAAACTTAAATGTTAAGCGGATGGGGGAGATGCAACATATTGCAGACAAGAGGGAGGAGTGCACGACTGGAGAGAAATTGGAAGACAAGAAGGCGGGGGAGGGGCCTCCCTTCAGGAGGTGGGTCCATACCAAGGATGGGGCCCTAGGTAAAGTGGACCCACAGAGGGCTCTGGAGGTAGGGTTACTATTACAAGGGGGAGGATGGTATGGGGGAGGGGAAACAATCAGGGCCAGGAGAAATGGCTCGGACAAGAGAGGGTTAAACAGGACACCTACCGGGGTCTGCAGGTTAAGTGGGCAAAATAATAAGGAGGCAGAAGGGAGGGTGACAAGGGGTCTCTCATAAGACAGAGACCCTATGAATTGAGATCACGGAAAGGGGAGGGGGGGAGAGCGCATAGTGGATGTAACCATAACGATGATGGCGGTGTTAAGGTTCTGTTATTGGGAGACTCGATAATTACGGGTATCCGTTGAGAGGGATGAGGGCGGATGCCATAGCCAGGTGAAGGTAGTGAGTATCTCTGGGCTGACGGTGCACAGAGCAAAGTTCATGGTGTATGAACTGGTTAGGGATTGTGGAGGGAAACTGGATTTCCTGGTGCATTTGGGAACTAACGATATAGAGGGAAATAGCATTTTAGAAATCCAAGCAAGGTTCCGAGAACTTTCCAGAGTCTGTCGGGATAATGGATGCAACATTTCCTTTTTGGAGATATTGCCAGTACCAAAGGCCTCAGTGGAGAACAAAATGAAGATCACAGAGGTTAATGACTGGCTCAGGAAGTGGTGTGAAGAAAGTGGGTCGGGGGGTGTTCGGGAACTGGGAAGGAGTTTTGGATGATAAGGGACTGTATGCCAAGGACAGGCTTCATCTTGCCCCGTTAGGGAAGGAAGTCCTTAAACATGGGGTGGCGAACTACATTCAAGAAAGGTGGGGTTTAAACTTGTGAGGGGGGAAGGGATAAGGGAGTGGCTGACCAAAAGCCCTCTCCTCTAGATGAGGGAGGCCTTTCAAACCCAAGGGGAGGGGGAAACAGACGGAGAGGAGGCTTCATCTGTTAGGGAAGGAAGTCCTTAAACATGGGGTGGTGAACTACATTCAAGAAAGGTGGGGTTTAAACTTGTGAGGGGGGAAGGGATAAGGGAGTGGCTGACCAAAAGCCCTCTCCTCTAGATGAGGGGAGTAGCCTTCAAACCCAAGGGGGGAAGGGGGAAACAGACTGGAGAGGAGGTTTCAGGAGGAGCAGAGGGAGGATGGAAGTATAAGGAACCTGGGCTGGGGTTCATCAAAGGGGATCAGGGATAAGGGGTCGGGGGTGGTGTTAGTAAATGCCAGGAGCTTGGGAAACAAGTTGCCAGAGTTCCAGGCCATGCTGTTCGGGGATTGTGGCAGTGGTCACTGAAACGTAGCAACAAAAACCATGACTGGGACCTAAATGTGAGAGGGTACACTATGCTTAGGAAGGATAGAAAGGAGGGGAGAGGGAGTGGAGTGGCTATGTTCATTAGAAATGACATAGAAATTGCTAGGGTAGAAGAGGCAGAGGGAAATGTGGAGGCCTTATGGGTCACCTTACGAACCCCAGCAGGAGATAAGGTCAAGCTGGGTGTAGTATATAGGCCCCCCAGGATGGGTGATGTTCTGGAGGATGGTTTGCTGGACAACATCATTGCCCAGTGTAGACCAAAAGGGAAGGAGTGGTGTTGATGGGGACCTTAATATGCCAGGTACAAACTGGGGAACCATGTCCTCTAAGGTGGCCAGGGAGCAGAGGCTGCTGGATGGCTTCCAGGATGTGTTCTTAACACAGCACGTGATGGAGCCCACAAGGGATGGGCATGTGCTGAACGTGGTTCTGGCAGATGGGGATCTGGTAAGGGACCTGGTTGTAGAGGATCCCCTGACTGGGAGCGACCACGATACTGTCTGGTTTCAAATAAGCATAGGGGGAGGGGGGAGAGAACTAGGACACTGGCTTTGGACTTCAGGGGGCAGACTTTGTGGGCATGGGAAATATTCTCAAGGATCATTTGAAGGGGATTACAACAATGACAGATGTGGAAAAGAGATGGGAGGTCATAAAACGAGGACTTCATGAGGCAGTCAGGACCTGCGCTAAGGTGAAGCGTAAAGGAGCAAGATCACATAAACCATGCTGGTGGTCCAGTGAGGTTCAGATAGAGAAAAGAAGGCTGCCTACAAAAAATACAAAACAACGAGAGGGGATAGGAAAAGAAACGTACCATCTTGCATCTAGAAAAGTCACCCGGATGGTGAGGGGCAAAGTCCAGTAAAGAGCAGCAGCTGGCACAGGGGATACAGGGAGGAGAAAAGAGGTTCTTCCGGTACATTGGGGAGCGGAGAAAAACTAAGGGCCAGCTCATCAGATTGAGATTGGAAGGTGGGTGGGTGGGTGGAAGAGGCGAGGGACCAGGCAGAGATATTAAATGAGTACTTCGCCTTTGTGTTCACTAGGGAGGGGGATGGGATATTTACAAAGCAGGGCACGATGAGGATCAAAGCGATAGTGTGTGGGATCGGGGGAGCAACAGAAATGGAGCATGAGGGAGGGAGAGGTACCGCAGGGGTGTCACATCAGGATAAGGATAAAAAGGCCAGTAAGGTGGGGGGGGGACGGTTGATGCTATCCCCACCGAACGGGTGTGGCAATCCCTTAAGGTCCTAAAGAAAGATAAATCTCCTGGGCCGGATGGCATTCATCCGAGAGTGCTATGGGAATTGGTGGACATACTGGCTGCACCCCTGGCAGAGCTCTTCAACAGTTTGCTTGAGACAGGGAGGGTACCTAGGGATTGACGAGAGGCACATGTGGTGCCAATCCATAAAGGGAGGTCAAGGGAAGTACCAGGTAACTATAGACCCATCAGTTTGACCTCGGTGGTGGGAAAATTAATGGAGAGTATACTAAAGGAATGATTGGGGTGTACTTGGAGGAAGTGGAGGTCTGGATAGTCAGCAACATGGGTTTGTGCCAGGTAGATCATGTCAAACCAACCTTGTGGAGCTCTACGAATGGGTAACATCAGAATTGGACAGGGGAAAGCCTGTGGATGTACTATTCTTAGACTTCAGCAAGGTGTTTGACTCTGTCTCCCACAATGGTCTGGTGGAGAAACTGACGGGGTTGGGAGTGGGCCCTTTGATGGTCAGATGGATAGGAAACTGGCTAGCTGGACGCACTCAGAAAGTAGTGATTGGTGGGGAACTCTCAAACCCTAGAGAGGTCAGTAGTGGGGTACTGCAGGGCTCGGTCCTGGGTCCAATCTTGTTTATTGCATACATATCTGACATCAGGGAGGGTATAGGGTGTGAAATGAGTCTCTTCGCTGACGACTCCAAGATGGGAGCAGTAGTTGAGGGGAAGAGGGGAGGATGGCCCTGCAAGGGGACCTGGAAATCCTGGAAAGGTGGTCTCACACCTGGAAATTAAATATCAATACCACCAAGTGCAAGGTGTTACATCTTGGGTGGGGAAACCTTAAACACAGGCACACCTTGGGAGGGGAGGTGATGGAGGCCTCAACAGGGGAAAAAGATCTAGGGGTCATGGTGGATGCATGTATGAATAACTCTGAGCAGTGCAGGAGAGCAGCTAGCAAGGCAAACAGGATGTTGGGATGCATCGTAAGGGGGATCACCTCTAGGAGCAAGGAAGTGATTCTGCCACTGTACAATGGACTGGTTAGACCACACCTTGAGTACTGTGTACAGTACTGGAGACCACACTTGAAGAGAGACATACAGCACCTGGAGAAGGTACAGAGGAGGGCTACTAAGATGATACAAGGACTATGGGATTTAACGTATGAGGACAGACTTGAGGAGCTTGGCCTGTTTTCATTGGAGGAGAGACGTGGGGACACAATTGAGGTCTTCAAGTACCTCAAGGGAATAAATAGGGTAAACACGGAGGGGATCTTTAGACTAAAGCAGAGAGGTATCATCAGAGGGCATGGTTTGAAGTTGGAAGGTGGAAGGATGAGGGGGGGAAGAGGAGGAGGTTTTTCACTGAGAGGGTTGTGGATCCTTGGAACGTGCTGCCTGGTGAGCTGGTTCAGAGAGCCACAGTAGAGGGCTTCAAGAGAGGGTGGGACAGATACAGAAAGCAGATGTATCGGATGATGGCCTGGCTCAGGGGAGTGGGGATGGATGATAGAGGTTTCTGGAACACAAGGGGGGGGGGGGGCCTCGGCTCCCAACTAGGCATCTGAGGTTCGAGCAGACTCGATAGACCATAAGGCCTAATCTGCTGGCAATTAGTATGTTAGTATGTTAATGGAACACATGCTCCATCTTTTGTACTGCAATATTCATATTTCCAGCATTCTGTAATCTGCAGATTTTGGGATTGCCACCACGCTTGACCCACAGTATAAATGTGGCCTGTCTCCAATACTTGAAGGTGGGCTTGATCAGGTCCAAAATTTAACCGATCTCCTAATAAGACATGTACGTGGGGCACAAATACTAAAGTCACAGTTATCTAAGGCACAACATGAAACTCAACAGAGTCCTGGTGTTGCTACCATCTTGCAGGGTAAATGGGCTGATAAAAATGCAAGGTACAAGACAAAATCCCAACAAATCCACTTTGGGATGTTTTGTACCCAATAGGTATTGAAGACATTGTTGGAAAGGTGGAGGATAAGACTGATGATGAGGCAGCAGGACTGCGTGCAGTGCAACGCATGGTGGATGCATGTATGGCAGACATGGGACAGTTTGCCATCCTGGAACAGCCCTTGCAGTACTGGGGTAGTAAGGCTACTGATTGGCCTGAACTGACCTTAGTAGCCATCAAATGCCTGAGCTGTTCACCCTTGAGTGTGAGTGTGGAGTATGCATTCAGTTCTTCAGGTGCAATTGTGCATAACAAGTGTATGAATCTGTCACCTGGAAATGTTGGCATGCTGACATTTATTAAATTGAATGCAGGGAGTCTGGCCTGGTGGTGCTGAGGGCTGAGGTGCTGGCCACCACACTTCGCGCCATGCTGGTGACCTGGGTTCAGACGCGAGCCCAGAGCATGAGGGGTAAGCAGGGGAGGGATGGGATTGAGCGTCCGGAGGACTGCTCTCCCATCCTGGGGAAGGATCCAGGGAACCACCGCTCTGTAGCGGCCCCTGGTGAAGACTGGGGGCACAACTAGAGTGGTGCAGAAAGGGGTGGAGTGCGGCAGACGTCGGCGCGCTCATGATGTCATTGCACGCTCGCACTCCAGGGGACCAAAAAAAGGAGGAAAAATGGCAGTACAAAGCCCATGGCAGCTTGATAGCTGCAGCTTCACTGGCCTGCAACTGCCTGGACTGAGGTGTGTGCCGGTAGTGGATCCTGGCCGGGTACGGGGGCATCAGATGGGGGCCCCTCTCAACGGTACAGATGCGTATGCCAGCTGGGCATGCACAAGTCCAGGGTTGTTGGTGAATGAGAAGTGGTGGCTGGAGGTAGGCAGGGACTGTGGCTGCAGGAGGATAAAAAGAGAGGAGATAAAAAAATTTAATGCAGGGCATATTCCATGTAACACAATCATGTCTGCATTTCTACCCCAGGAAGGTGGTGGTTGTGGTGAGGATGAGCCAGAAGAGCCTGAGGTTGTTGGCACTGGCAGATTGCCAATACTGAGGTTGACGTGGCACGGATAGAGAATGAATTCCCACGTGGGGACAGCTCCAGTCTGGAAGACTGTAAAGGCTGCATCCTTGATGAGGATGATTGAATCATAAAAAAAGTTCTCTGTACATCACATTCTCCTCATCAGTTTAATCCTTGCTGTAATGAATCAGTATTACTTCCCTTTCATTTTGTTTTCCCCAAGTTGTGATATGTTTCCTGACATACATCCTATTACATGCCTTCGTCTCAGCTATGCAATGCTCCATTTCCACTAAAATGTGTTACGGGGCGGAGCTAGCCATCCAAGATGTAATTAAGTTACTGCAGTACCAGCTTCGCCCATCTCGACTCATCTGACATTTCGGCATCCACTATCCAGAATTATTTAGATGGATTTATATTCTATGGACTGATCTGAACATTTTGACACCTGAAATGTGCTGATCAGTCTCTGGATTGTGACTTAATCCTGATCTTAACAACTTGCCTCATTGCAGCTGGATGGCCTGTGCGACAACCCTCAACCACCATGGTCTAGTTGGCACCCTTTCCACAACACCTGGAGATGAAGGATCCCAGGGACTCACAATCTGCTGCCTCCCAGTCTGTGGAACGACAACTGGGTAACATAACTACATTATTTAACAAGGTTCTCCTGGACACTGCAGCACTTATTGAAACAACGACAAGTAGTAAAGCAGGTGTGGTGAAATTGACAAACAGGGCAATGGACAATGAATTCCTTGTCAAACACCAAGCGGAGATTCTGCATGACTGTCATTGTCAACTAAAAGACCAACATAACCAATTGTATTTGCTGGCAAAAGCTGATGACCTAGAAAACTGGGGGAGAAGGAAGAACATTAAAATTGTGGGCTTACCGGAGGGGGCTGAAGGTAATGATGATGGCTTTTCTGCAATGCACCCTCCAGTAATGCTAAAGCTCAGTAATTAACCTCCTCTGGACTGGAGAAGGCCCACAGATCTCTGGCACCCAGACCACAGCCTGGTGATCGTCTCCATCCGATCTTGTGCATATTCTCTAGATACCCTGTCAAGGAGACCTTCCTAAGAGTAGCCAGGGACCTCAAAAGCTTACAGTGGGAAGGAGTACAATTCCAGATTTACCAGAACTGCTCATATGATCTCTCTTGCAGAAGATGAGCCTACGGTCCAGTAAAGCAAGAACTTTACAAGTTAAACATCACTGTGTCCCTAAGATACCCGGCACAGCTGAGAATCCTCTACAGAGGTGAACAACTCACCTTCAACATGCCAGAGGGGGTAGAATTGTTCCTTGCAGACATCACTGGAGAACGAGCCCTCCAATGCCAATAGCCGCTCCTGTCTTGTGGTGAGGTCCAACAACCAATGGATACCTCTGTGCACCGTGACGCTCCTCCTCACTGCACTGCACCTCCTGTGGCCGCATCCGACACTGCTCCTGAATGGCAAACTCCCCATCGGGGGAGACAAAAGAAGGAATTAGCCATCAAACAAAACAAGAACCCTCCAATGCCGCCAGCTAAAGCCCAACGGAATAGATCACAAAGTTGGCAACAGAAGGCGCAGCTCTCAGAGGGCAGCGGTTCCTCCAACTACTCGACTCCAGTGAAGACTTCCAATTGATTCGAGCCACTCGGGGAGCTTCTTCCTGCATCCCTCAACCTTCCCCAGAAGAGCCTAATAACGGATGAAAACATCCTTCCATCGCCAGAAGAACTGGCTAGGGACTGGGCACCAATATACTGGGACTTGGCAACGGACTTAGGGAGCCCCCGGCTGGAGAAGGATGTGGCAGGTACAGCCGAACTTTTCACCACCGGCTGAGGTAATGGGCCTGCAATGTCAGATTACGGTAAGGATTTGCGGCTATTCCCTCATGGGTCTTTCCTTTTTCCTTAAGGGCAACTCTCCACTAGCCTCTCTGGGGCTCATGGGACAAGGGGTGAGGGATGCTCAGTTAGTAGGGCCTTAGTCAGGCAATTACAGCCTGTAATTCCCTCCTTCCCTTCCCGATGTTAGCCGCAACGTCCATCTATGTGGTTAATGTGCACTGAGGATCTCTTCAATGCGACAGTGATGTGATACTTGTTGCAAGTTTTATCTTTGGATGGGCTCTGTTTTCCAGCCCAATGTTGCTGTCCAGTAATATATTTGTTTTGCTTAAATGTTGTTATCTGAAGGTTTTTGATTAGCTTCTTCGAGCAACCTGCAGGCAAGGGTACTGTTTTCCCCATGAAGGCACGCTCGCTGTACAACCGTGAGGGTTTAGTTTGTTGACCTGCTTTTAAGGCTGCCTGTCGTGCTATAATATGCCTACTCAGCCCTAACCCCCTCCCTTTGATCATAGGGGAATATGTAATATGCCCTAGAAGCCTTAAACTGCATCCTTATCTTGCACTCCAAACTTGCCTGCTGTCTTGCGCTAATATGGTACTCTGGAGAGTCTGGATAGCTCCAATTAGTGCGGCACTTGCTGCGTTAATGGAATTGCCATGGACATTTTGCTAAATGTAGGCTGGAGACTCAACTATACCCAAGGCATCTAATGTGGAGGTAATTTGGGAGGTCCGGGCACTGGAAAAGAAATCAGTGCTCACCCAAACCACTGCAATATACACGATGACTTGGTGGCAGATATATAACCCCTGTGAAATAGAGGACATTCCCTCCCAGCCTGGCTCACCCTTGTATTAGACCACTCCAATGAGGGCTAGAGATGCAGAGGACACACTCCTAGGCCTACAATGTGTCCCTGCTAGTGTTGCTTAAGACTTCTATAGACTGAAGGGAGAGTCAATGATTTCTTGCAGGCTCAGGTGGGACTGTAAGATGCACTGCATCTGATGCCTTGTGCCCAGCCTAGTCAGAGCTCTATACCCATGCACTGCTTTCCCCGGTACATACTCCAGAATCCATAGGAACAACCCCCCTTTAGTTGGACCCTCCCAATGTCTGGTTGCCTGAGACATCAGACAGGCTCATCGCTAACGGTCCCATGGCACCTCATTGGGGTTGCAAGCTGATTGTGCACAAAAGGCATACTCCCAGATTGGATAGTGGGGTGAATAGACCCTGAGCCATTTGGGTGGCTGGCGCCCTGCATCTCAGATCTATTTTTCTAAGAACTCTTGGCTGGTAGCCGAGAAGGGCATTCGCCCACTCCTTCCCCCAGGGGTGTAGCACTTGACCGTTGGGAGGCAGGCCAGTTCCCTTCCTTCTGGGTCAGTGATAGTCCTACACTCTCAACAGAGAACAAGCATGGCAAACAAATCTGCTCACAGTCTCTGGATTGGAACTAACCATATCCACACACTGAACATAGGTAATTGTTAAAAGACCTCCAGGAAGGCAGTCCCATGGCTACCCAAGACCCATTTTTTGAGGCATGTCCTATAGAGGGGGCAGTCATACCTTCCTGAACCTTCACAGTATAGCAATAGCTATAAAGAAAAAAAATGAGGTGATTTCATGGACCCCACAGGGCCTTGCACTGCAATTTCTGACCGACTCCCATTTAGGGGAGAAGATCTCTCCAATAAGGGGAAACATATGCTTAAACCAGGTTGGCAATATGGCAGTAGCACTCAAGATAACAGTTCTTACTGTATCCATGTGTTGACATGAAGAAAGGAGTCAACCTGAATATGGCTAACCTTGCAGATATAACAACCACCTCTTGGAATGTGAGGGGTCTTAACTCCCTGGTGAAATGGAAAATGGTCCTTTCCTGGCTCAAAAAACTGTGCACCCAGGTGGCTTTTCTACAAGAAACTAAATTGAGCTTGAAGGAGGCTGCTAAACTAGCTAGGGACTGGGTGGGTAAAGAAGCCCACAGTGTTGCTGGGTCAGCCAAAACAGGTGTATCAATTCTGCCACATAAAAAGTTACAATGGCGTCCTATGGAGGGTGCACACAGGAGGTGAAGGTAAGTGGATCATTATGAAAGTCTTCACCTCCTTTGGCCCTTTGGTACTGGTTAATATATATGTCCCAAACGAACACTCTCTGGAATTTTTTCTTGTCATCTCCCAAAAAATCATGGACATTTCGTTTGATAACCCAGATATCTTGATGGGCGGAGACTTCAATCTGGTACCGGACCACCTTTTAGACAGATCCAATGCTAGACCGGAACCCCATTCGAGATCTCTTCAGGCCCTTAAGGAACTTACCTCCTTCCACCAACTAACTGATGTGTGGCATGTAATACACCCCTAGGACAAGGACTACACCTTCTTCTCTGCACCACAAGCTATGGGCAGCAGGTTAGGTTTCTGACTCACCTCCCCTAAACTGACAGCAGCCACCATGGGGGGTCACTATCTCACAGATTTATATTTTGGATCATGCACCGGTGGCTCTCACCTTTCTCCCCTTCCCTCCCTCCAAACTCCTAAATCCCTCCTGTGGAGGTTAGACCCCCTTCTTATGCATAACAACGACTTTAAAAGAAATACAAAATCACACATGCCCCCACAATGCAAAGCATCATGTGCTACATATACAAATCACCACAGAATATTATACTGGTTCAACTTTAAGCAGAAATGCATGGTGCCAAAAGGCCTCTCACACAGTTTGCAAAGGGTGCCAACAAAAGACATAGACACGTGATTCATTCTACCAGAACTCATCAGTATGTCTTGTCTGTTTGACACCCCAGTGGAATGAACCAGCTACCCTAAGATGGTCTATCTGGGTTATGTTGTGGTGAACCCAATTAAAAAAAAAAAAAATTTTAAAGACAAAGAACCTCTGTGCGCAAGCACTGAGGCAATGGTTACCTAAAAGGGCATTTGGCCGGGAAGCAAAGTTTCAAAGAAATACAAAATCACACATGCCCCCACAATGCAAAGCATCATGGGCTGCATATGCAAATCACCACAGAATATTATGCTGGTTCAACTTTAAGAAGAAATGCATGGTGCCAAAAGGCCTCTCACTGACAAGGACTTTGCCCCCTGGCTTTTGGCAGAGACAGAAGGGTACTTTAAGGACAACCCTCCTGGTTCTGCTTCTGCCACCAGCATATGGGAAGCTTGAAGCAACAGTCCATTGTGTTAGTGAGAAAAGGAAGTGCAAAAGAAGGAAACCACTTTGGTTCTCAAACACAGTAGCAGAAAAGGTCAGAGCCAAAAGGCTGGCCGTCAAGAAATATAGGGGAACGCAGCAGGATCAAGATAGGGAGGCATACCAAACTTCCCTAAGGGAAGCAGGGAAGGCAGTAAGGCAGCAAAGGCCCAAACCAAGGAAACACTAGCACAAACAGTAAAAGAAGGTGACAAGACTTTCTATAGATACGTTAGTGAAAGGAGAAAGTCCAGAGGGGGTATTGCTAAGATCAAAGAGATAAGGGGGCATGTGAGGAGGAGGAGGACCATGTAACAGCATCTATCCTAAATAGATACTTCTGCTCAGTATTTACAGAAGAGAAGGTAGGGCAGGGCCCACAGCTCGGCACCATGGACACAGGGGGAAGGGAGGTGTGCACTAGTCCCTTCACAAAAGAAAGGGTCCTACAAGAGCTCGATAAGCTCAGGGTGGACAAGGTAATGGGACCTGATGACATACATCCCAGGGTACTAAAGGAGCTAAGGGTAGAACTAGCAGAGCCATTATCAGAACTGTTTAGTGAGTCTCTGAGCACAGCAGAGGTCTCAGAACACTGGAGAAAGGCTTATGTGATCCCGTGCCACAAGAGTGGTAGCAGGGAGGAGGCAGGGAACTACAGACCAGTCAGTCTTACCTCAGCAGTGGGCAAGATTATGGAAACACTCCTTAAGGAAAGGATGGTGCAACAGCTGAAATCCATAGGAGCACAGGATCCAAGACAGCATGGGTTTACAAAAGGAAGGTCCTGTCAAACTAATCTCATAGATTTCTTTGACTGGGTAACCAGAGTGGTGGACCAAGGGGGAGCAGTTGATGTCACCTACCTTGACTTCAGCAAAGTTTTCAATACTGTTCCACATAGAAGATTGATTAATAAGCTGGGTAGGCTCAAGGTGGGTCAGACATTGGTCAACTGGGTGGCAAACTGGTTGACGGGCAGAAAACAGATAGTGGTGGTAAACAGTATACGGTCAGAAGAGATGCAAGTCACAAGTCACAAGTGGGGTACCTCAGGGATCAGTCCTGGGGCCAGTCCTCTTCAATATCTTCATCAGTGACATTGCAGATGGACTGTAGGGTAAGATTTGTCTGTTTGCAGATGACACCAAGATCTGCAACAGAGTAGATGATCTAGATGGGGTGGGCAGAATGAGAAGAGATCTGGATAAACTAGCAGAATGGTCAGAAGAGTGGCAACTGGGGTTTAACGCAAAGAAGTGCAAGATCATGCACATAGGGACGAGGAACCCTGAAGCCACCTATAGGAGGGGAGTTGCTGGCAGTCACAAGGGAAGAAAGAGACTTAGGCGTTATCATCACCGATGACCTGAAATAATCCAAGCAGACCACTAAAGCAGGAAGTAAGGCTAGAGGGATTTTGGGGTGTATTAGTAGGGGTATCGCAAGTCAGAAGAGGGAGGTAATAATCCCTCTTTACAAGACACTGGTTAGGCCCCATCTGGAGTACTGCATGCAGTACTGGAGGCCACACCTTCACAAGGACATTAACCAGATTGAGGCAGTCCAGAGAAGGGCAACCAAAATGGTGCAGGGACTGCATCAGAAAACATATGAGGACAAATTAACTGAGCTCAATATGTATACCCTAGAACAAAGGAGGGAGAGAGGTGTTATGATTGAAACATTCAAACACCTTAAAGGCATTAACAAGGAGAAAGAGTCTAACATGTTTCACTATAAAAAAAATAGTAGGACAAGAGGACATAGCATGAGATTAGAGGGAGACCGATTAAGGGGTAATGTGAGGAAGTTCTTTTCACAGAAAGGGTGGTGGATGCATGGAATGTCCTACCTCAGGAAGTGGTGGATATGAATACAGTGCAGGGCTTCAAACAGGCATAGGATAGGCATAACGGAGTAATACAGATGAGTAGGAATAGCTAGGCCATTGACAGAGCAAAGGCCAATGGCACATTCATAAGGTACAAAAAAGAAATGGGCAGACTGGATGGGCCTTGAGGTCCTTATCTGCCATCAACTTCTATGTTTCTATGTTAGAAAGCCACCATAAGAGGCAAAATAATTAGTTTGGCATCTCACAGATGTAAACAGAGGGAGAAGGAGCTCAAACAGCTGAAATCTGAGCTAAGCAGTGTGGAGGCAAAACACAAGAAACAACCCTCCTCTCTCCAGACCCCCTCAGTGATAGCGGAATTAACTCAGATTAAAAATCAACACTTTAGTGATGAGGAAGGCAGAATTATATATACATCAGGTACAACACCGGTACTGGGCGGAAGGAGAAAAAGCCAGCAAGCTGTTGGCCTATAGGTTAAAACAAAGGCAGGCTGAGACATCCATTCACACAATACAAGATGGGTCAGGAAAGCTAACACCAGACTCCAAAGCCATTGATTACATCATGTCTGATTTCTATAAGGCCCTATACTCTTCACAAGTAAATTGGGATAAAAATAGGTATAGCAAATTCACTGAAACCTCCTTGACCAGAACGTCACTGAGGAAGAAACTGCCCTAGCAATATCCAGTATGGCTCTGTATAAAGCACCGGGGGGGGGGGGCGAGGTTTCTCTGGGAACTATTATAAATTGGTTTGACTCCTGATAGCAACCCCATTGGCAGAAATGTTACAAGAGGCGCACGTACAATGGCGACTCCCCCCCCCACCTTGTCAGAGGTTATTATAACAGTGCTGCCGAAAGAGGGTAAAGACCATAACTTCCCTGCCAGTTATAGGCCCATTTCGTTAATTAATGCTGATGCTAAAGTCTTGGCCAAAGTCCTCTCTACCTGCTTGGAGAAATGTTTGCCGGATATCGCACATCCCTCCCAGGTGGGGTTTGTCAGGGGGAGAATCAGCTCTGACCATATCTGTGCCCTTATATCCTTAATGCAAACCGTGGCAGCTCTGTCCACCCCGGCAGCAGCTATTACAATTGACTTCAAAAAGGCCTTTGACTCAATGGAGTGGGAGTTTTTGCATGCAGTACTGGACACTTTCAGCATAGGCCCGTACTTTGCCAGCTGGATCAAAATCCTGTATGCAAGTCCTATGGCGAGAATGCTCACCAATTGGAACCTGTCTGATCCCTTCCTCCTGCAAAGACTGATTAGACAAGGGTGTCCACTGCCCCGTTATTTGTACTCACCGTACAGCTGCTAGCAGCAGTGCTGAGATCCCATCCCGGCATACAGGGGATTCAAATAGGAAGCAAATGCTACACCACCAAGATATATGCTGACGACTGCCTGATCCTGACCCGAGACCTACCATTTAGTCTCCCACACATTCTATCGACACTAAAAGCTTATGGGGAACTCTCAAGTCTGAAGAGCAATGTCTCAAAGTCAGAAATCCTTCCTCTGAATACGCTCACTTCTCCAGTGTGACTGGGTGACCTTGGCCTAGCATGGGCGCATTCCAACATTAAGTATCTAGGGATTAGACTTTCTCCCAACCTCAAATCCCTAGTGGATATTAACTTCAAGCCTCTGCTAGAAAACCTCAGCAGGGACACAGCTAGGTGGGAACATTTACATCTGTCTATGGCGGGGAAAAAATGGTGATCAAGATGATGCTGGCTCCTAGGGTTTATCACCTGTTATCCCACCTCCCCATTATCCTGCTGGATACCTGGGCCCAAAAGCTAAACATCTTAATAAGCAAATTTCTATGGGGTGCTTCTCGACCAAGGTATAGTAGGGCTAAACTGAGGGCCCAGAAGCTTAGAGGAGGTTGAAACTTGCCTGGCTTCTCTCAGTATTTCATAGACTTCATTGTGGCAAAATCCTTGAAAGAGATAGGACACTTACTGTCCCCATCTCCTCCTCCAGCCTGGATAACAATTGAAAAAGATATATTAAATGGCTCTATGTTATCAGCATTCTTGGCACACCCCCTGCCCAAACAATTGCAACACTGGCACACCCTTCATAACTCACACCTGGCCTGGCAAAGGTTGGGGCTCCAGACTAAGCATTGTCTCCGGCTGAGTAGATACACCCCCCTTTGGCACAATCCCAATCTCTGTATTAACAACAATCCTGTAAGATGGGCAGAATGGATCTTGAAGCAAATCAAATATCTGGAGACTCCCGGTGGTACTTCCACAGATTCATTCCAAGGGTTGAAAACCAATATGGCCTACCGCAAAGTGATTTCAGGAGATACCTTCAGATCAGAAACCTCTAAACCTCCTGGGGAAAACAGAAGTGTACATGTGTAGTGAGTAGCAAGTAAAAGAATGTCACTCCACCCACACTTCCACTTGAGTCCTGGATCAAGCATCCACAGGGCAGGGCGGGCCAAATCCAAAGGTTCATGAGGGATAGTGCCCCAACCCCTCACTCCCGGTTAAGACTAAGTGGGAAACAAAGCTGGGTTCCCTTATAACTGTTCAACAGTGGCAACAAAGCTGAATAAGAACACACCAAGCCTGCTGTGACCCGAGAAACCTGCTCCTCTAAAACAAAATAATGTACCTTTGGTACCGCATCCCAACTCAATTGAAGGCAATGGGATTGCTTCCTGTTGACATCTGTTGGAGATGTGGCACCCCAGATGCTGATGTGCTGCACACCCTGTGGGCCTGTATCCCCCTTAAACCATTTTGGTCCACAGTGATTGACCAATGCTCTCAGATCCTTGAGACGCCTATCCCAGCTGATCTGGGACTCTGGCTATTAGGCCTTGTACCTACAACTCCAGCCCTATCCAAATCCCGGATACTTGGGCTCATACAGGCCTCAGTGAGGTGAAAAGACTTATTCTGAGGCATTGAAGAAAGACGGATGTCCCATTAATTAATGAATGGCTTAGAGCAATTGAGGATGTGGCTAACTGTACCAGATTGTCCTGCTACAAAAATGGAAGTATGCCCAAATATGAAAATGTCTGGGCCCCATATCTTGCTTTCATCAACTCAATTAGTGCAGGGTGCTCCACCAGGTATTCAAAAGACAAAATCAGACCCCTTGAGCTCCCAAGTAGGTCTGGTTGATAAGTTGTTAAAGATTGTTTAATCTTTCTCCTCATAGGTATCTTTTTTTTTAAACTTCAGAATGATTTTATTGATATATAGCCAAATTTCAAAGTCCACAATAACAAAGCCACTGACACTCTATACTGGTTACATGTAAGTCTTGAGTACTCGTAAAACCATTGTAATATATTCTAGAAGTGGGCTAACAGTTAAATTAAGTAAACATGCTAGTTTGATCTCCTTATAGGCATCCTGAGTGCTAATCTGTGGACAGCCACTGGGTCACCACCCCACATCCTCTACACAATAGGTGAAGAAACATAGTCTACAGCACTCTGCAGATCCTGCTGATCCCTTTTGGAGCATAGTAAATTCTAGCTCCAGTGCATACAGATCCAATAAGTGATGGGTAAGTCACCCCATTCTGCATTTCTACCAATACCCTTCTATACTATCTTTTGCTATTGTGGTAGATTGTACTTAGTTTATAAATATTCCTTGACTCTGTAATACAGTGGTAGTTTCCTATAAATGTTATGATGATGTTGTAAACCACTCCTTTAGCCCTGTAATTTAAGGTTCTATTACTTGCATAATTCTGAAATCACTCAAGTTCAAGTTCAAGTTTTTGTTTATTGTTGATCAGTTAAAAACCATTACAACATAACATCTCTAAAATTGCAAGGACATAAAGGTACAACGGACAGATTAACATCAGTTTCCAAAGTTTCTATACATAAAGTGCTTTCATATTGGATTTGAATTATTATTTCATTGAGTTTGCAGTCCGTTAATAAATCCATTTTAAGTCTCTCCATTCAGATACATTTAAAAACAACATACAAATGTGACTGACATTCATTCAATGTTCAACAGACATTATAATTCAGAATATTGTATCACTTGTTAGATTTGAATGCATTTATCATAGACTTACGGGTATTCTCATAAATGGGTAGCCTGAAAGAAACCAACAACTTTCTCCAATATGCATACATTTTCATTATTCATAAACTATTTCGCCATATCATTGGGGGAGAGGTCGAGATTTGCCATGATGTTGCCAAGCCATTTCATACGTATTCCCTTACATAAAGGGCATAACAACAGTACATGTTATAGGTCGTCTTCAGAAGACTTGTCACATTTACAGTAGGGAGTAGATGTATGTCCCCTTTTTTGTTTATAAAACATGTAATTGGCATTGTGTATTCCGAGCCTAAATTTAGTCATAATTCTTCTTTCATTTGCATTAGTTAGTTTCACTAGGTAAGGTTCAAAACCATGTGTTGACTTAATCTGTTTGAACCACCTATATACTGTAACTTAAGCTGTTTCATTTTTGTCAAATCCTTAGTTATTTCTTTATCCCTTAACCTATTCTTCACTTCTTCTACCATCATTTGCCAAGGGTATATAAACATTCTCCACAAAATATCTCCGAGTCCATTCACAAAAATGAAGCATTCTAAAATATCCACAGTTGGGAGGATTTTTCCCATCCGGGTATATTTAATTTCTTCCTCCAAACATATCCTGGGTAATCTAGTTTCATCTAGTGAAAATAACTTTAAGGAAGAAAGAATTAATCTTTCAATCATTAACGCAGAGATGGAGAATTGTCCCAGTTCTAAATTCACTGTATCAGCTGGTATTGATTGAGATACGTTTAGAATATACCTTTTCATTTTGTTACACAGTATTTCTAAGTTTTTCAAATCATCTGTTCCCCATATTTCAGCAGCATAAAGAATACTAGAGTTTATTTTAACTTCAAATATCCTTAAGATGCCTTTGACCGATGTTTGTCCCATCTTTGAATTGAATATCCTGAAGGCATTGAATGCTCTCTTTGTTTTCACTAGAATTTGTACTATGTGATCTCTCCATCTTAAGGATTGACTCTTTCTATTTTTTCTGATTTTATCCACAGTGGTTTAATGTATTTTTTATTATTTACAAATGTCGAGATTTTTGTTTTAGACATATTTATTTTTAATTTATGATCATCACACAGTTCAGAAAAATAATTAAATTTCCTCTGTAATTCCAAAATTGAGGTTGAGATTAACACCAAATCGTCAGCATATGCCAAACAATCAACCTGAATATTTCTTATTTTGGGTGCAAGAAATAGTGGATTTTTCAATTCCTTCAGGATATCATTTATATATATGTTAAACAAGAAAGGTGCCAATAGGCATCCTTGCCTGACTCCTCATGTCATTTTAAATGGTCTGGAGATGTTCCCATGATGATTATATCTTATTGCACCCCAGGTATCTGAGTGCAGTCTTATAAAGATAGTAAGAAGTTCTGAATCTAACTCTAATTTCTTTAGTTTATTCCATAAAATGACTCTGCTTATATTGTCAAATGTGACGTAAAGTCCACAAAGCAGCAGTAAAGTGGGGCATTTTTAATTTTATATATTTCCATATTAAATGTTTAAGTGTGTAACAGTGTTGTATTATGGATCTGTTTCTCTGGAATCCATTTTGAGTTTCATGTAATATATTATTACCTTCCACCCATGCTTCTAATCTTTTTAGAATGATTTTAGTGAATATTTTTGTGAAATGCCTATTAGACTTACTGGGCGGTACATTTAGGGATCACTTGGGTCGCCTTTTTTAAAAATCGGGAATATAATGCTCCCTTTCCAGCTCATGGGATAATCATGTCCTTGTAAAATGATGTTAAATAATTTTTCCATGACGGGAGCCCACCAAACAACATAGGATCTGTACACATTTCCTATTATGTTGTCTGGGCCTGGTGCTTTATTAGGTTTCAATTGAATAATTGCTGTTTGTATTTCTTCTAAGTTTATTGAAATTGGAATTGGATAAATCACATGCAAATCTTTTAAATTTTCTGTCTTTCCTAATTCTCTTACTAGAGCCTCATCTTGTTGTGAGTAGTAAAGTTCTGTAAAATAGAAGACCCAAGTGTCAGGGTGAATATACGCATCTACTGTCCTAGCACATTTGTCAAATCCTTGACTGACCATTATCCAAAATTTTTTGTCTTTTTCCTTTACAGTTTTCCTCAATTTTCCCATAGTATTCTAGAATGTTTATATTTTTCTGCTTCTAGTGTTTGTTTATACTTCCTCCTCTCTTGGGCCCCACAGTAGTAGTAGCCACTTTATTTATATTACTTTGTTTGCTTTGTGGTGTCTTTCTCCCAGATGCAGTGTAAGAAGTGGCCATGAGAAGGTGTAACTATTATATTCCATGAAGCCTTGGCTTATATGTGGTGATACCTCCCTATGGTTGCGTGTGCTGGAAAAATTAAGGTAGGTGCATTTAGTCATCTTGTTCATTGGGTCTGTTTCAGGTTCATGATGTCCGGAGGTATACATGGTATAAACCCTAGGGGTTCTTCCTCCTTATCTTTTCTGTTTTTTTTTTTTGTTAGGTGTTTTTCTTTTGGTTATCTGTGTATCTAGTATAGTACATCAACACAAGGGTACACTACAGGAAGTTATCTATCTTTTACATTTAATAATGTACATAAAGTAGATGATGTTTGGAGGGACACTATGACTGTTCCATGTATAATATTAATGCATGCTTCCTGCAGTCATCTTGTATGGCATACTGTCATGTGAACCATACTGTACATGTAAATTGTATGTTTTTTTCTGGAAAATAATAAAACATTTAACTAGAATACTTCCTCCTCTCTTTGTTATTATTTATGTTAACTTTATTACTCTTTGTTATTTTGTTTTTTTTGATTTTCCTATGCTTTCTGATAGCTTTACTCAATTCTTTTTTAGCTTATTTACATTTTTTATTGAACCAGGCCTTGCCATGTCCGGTCTCTGTTTGAATTCCTTTCCTGCTGGTAATGCAGTAGGGGTGTACCAGACTGGTTAGGTCGGCCCAGTATTGTAATACTGAATAGTAATTTGTATTTTCTACTATCATTGTTCTTATATCATTTATTGGTCCTTTAAATAAGATATCAAATTGTTTGATTGCCTTAGAGTCCCATCTAATCCTTTTTAGGTTAACTATTTCCAGGCCTTTAGTACTTGAATTCTTCTTACAGTTATTATTATTATTTTCGCTTATAATTTGATTAGTTTCAATTATAAGTTCAATTGGGTTATGTGAGGACTCCGGCCTATCAACAACAGTCATTTTCTTGATCATTTTTGTTCCCTCTAAGTTACTTCAGACGTGGTCAATAATAGAGGAACCTTTGGGTCCATTGTAAGTCAGTTCTTCTTCCCTGTCACCCAATATTCTTCCATTAATTAGGAGCATATTTTTTCCAGTAAGGTAGGGATTGATGGTTCTCCCTCTCATATTGTTCTTTTTATCTTTTGAAGCTCTTGTCCAGGTTATTTTAGAATTCAGTTCTGTTGTTATTTCCAAAAATCCTGGCCCCTCTGAATTTTTTCCAATCCTTGCATTAAGGTCTCCTATTATGTAGACTGGGATATTCAGCTCTTCGTCCATCAATTGATCAAATATTACTTTGATTCTACTCAATATTTTAGCTTTATCTTTAATCATAGGAGATAAATATATGTTTACAATTATAATTTTAATTTTCCCTTCTCCTTTGCCATTTCTTTCTTTGACTCTCACCATTAACATATCTTCCAGGGTGGGATATTGTCTAGTGATTTTGTAGTTATTTTTAGTTGTCAGATATATGGCAACTCCCCCTTTATGTTTCCCATATTTATTACTTTTAATTGCAGATTTAGAGATATTAATCCTGGGATTTTAGGGACATTCTCTGAACTGCACCAGGTTTCTTGGAGACAAATAAGATCAAAGTTTGCAAAAAAAAAAGATCAATTTCTGGATCTGCAATTTTAAGGTAAGTACCTTCAATATTCCAAGATAAAATTTTAATTTTCACTTTATTATTAACTTGTGTTCTTTCCTGATTATTCCTTTGTATTCTTCTTTTTCTTTCATTTTTTCTAGGACCTGGTATCTGTTAGATCTCTTATATTGGTTCCAGCTATCATTCTTTTCTTTCAGTCCTTTATCTGTTTCTATCTTAGCATCTCCCATCCCGTTTATTCTTGCTGCCTTTGGCCACTCATCTCCTGAGACCAGGTAGAGTCCCATTTTCCTAAGCAAATATTCTTTATTTAGTAACTGTTGGACTACTTCTGCTTTCTTAAAAGTGACATCTATTTGTGATGTTGATTCTTTACTTTTATGTAATGTAATATATTCTATTAATTTTTTTGTTATATTCTTACTAGTAACTCTTGAAAAAAGGATTGCCATTTCATGTTTAATTTGTCCTATAGTATCCTTTTTTGTTGTCCCCATCCAAATATGGTCAGAGTCTTATTTTCCCATTTCTCTTCCTGCTTCTGTTCAAATGTTTTGATAGTATCTAGTATTCTAATATAATTTTCCTCTCTGGTTTCCCTAACCTCCTCAATTCTTTCTATCTGAACTTCTTTGGACACTTCTAACACTTTCCTAGTTTCTAAGATATTTTTAAACTCCATAGATGGAACAATTTGTGTTGGCATAATATGAAGTCCCATAGATTTAAATATTTTTCCTTGATTCCAGACGTCCTCAAGTATATATCCTTTTTTTGTATATATCAGTACAGAATCTTGGAAGGACTTATTGGGTGCTCTCATCACATGTAACTCATCCTTAATAAAGGGGTCAAGGGGAAGAGCCTCAACAAACCATTCCTTCAGTTTTCCCTCATTTTCCATAGTCGGTCTAAATACTCCATACATCTCAGGTAAATACGCCATATTTTTTCCTTCTAAGTCTGCAAATCTGTTCTTCAGTAATTTGGTTCCTTTCCTTGGTGATATCATGGCATTCACGACCTCCCCCTCTTTATTTGTTGCCGTTCCCTCATTCTGTTTTTTACTCCTATCAATTGTATCCTTTTTACTGTATGAGTTTCATAGGTCAAATCCTGTGTTATTTCAGCTATATCATTGGGGATAATTTCCCTTTTTATGTTTGCTTGCACGCATGTACAAGAAACATAGTGCCATCATCCGAGTTTTTGGAGGTGTGGCAGCCCTCTTCTAATTCAGTCAGTGTGTTTGCAAGTGTGGCCCCAGTTCTCCAATGCCTGCAGGAGCTGTCTATGACAGTCCAAAATGCAGTGGCGTACAGTTGAAAGGGGGAGCTACACTTCAGTGAGCAGCAATAAGATATCGCCTGCTCATGCGCACTCCCCCTACACACACACACACACACATGCATGCACACGTGCATACTACGGCTCGGCCCCCGCGACTGTATAGCCGACAGGGGTGCCCAATCCCCCGGCGGCTGTGCTGCACCCCCCACCCAAACAGAGTTTTACATGCCATGCTGGGTGCCCACCCCAGCATGGATACACATGTATAGCTGATGGGGGTGGTCAGTCCCCCGTCGGCTCCACTGTCTCCCCCCCAAGGTACAGCATGCCACACTGGGAGCCCACCCCAGCATGGCAACAGATGCTGTCGCTGACGGGGGTGCCCAATCCCCCGTCAGCTCCACACCCCCACACAAGCCATCCTTGTGCCACACTGGGAGCCCACCCCAGCATGGCAAACATCCCGTGTCATCTCCTCCTTTGTAAAAACAAACCTGCAACACAAAACGGTCCCTCGCTGTCTCTGCCCCACCAGCCCACCCACTGTGCACCCTGCCTCCCACCCCCTGCACCCCGCTACCTCTGAACCTCAGCGCATGATCTTGGTGGATCGGGAACACGTCTGCACTCTTCAAAGCCGACTGCAAACTGAGGACATGCCGTACAGCTGTATAATGTAATGAATAGGTTTTTCAACTTTGCTGCATATCTCAGGCATTTTTGGAATTTTGGCACCAAATTTTCAACATGGGCTTTTTGGGACCCCTCCTCATGAATTCTGTCACTGTCATGGCGTTAATCAGGCCTGAAGGGTGATGTCACAGTCACTGCACGAAACCACCTTTTGGGACTGATTAACAAAATGACAGTGCCAGTGTTCATAATGTGGGCTCTCAAAAAGCCTATGTTGAAAATTTGGTGGAAAAATTCCTTAAAATGACTGTTTTACAAGCGTGCCTTGCGCTGTTCCTATGCATGCTCGTAGGTTCATGAATTTTCAATATTTTCACTCCAGATTTTCAACATTGCCATTTGACCACACTTCCTTATGAGTAGTACAGCTGTCATTTTTCACATCTCACCCAAAATGTGTTTCCGCGCATGTAGCGCACAATGGCGCAGTCGGTGTGTGAAATCAATGTTCAGGACACATTAAGAAAATCACAGTGACACTGTTCATGAGCAGAGGTCTTAAAATGGCTATGTTAAAAATTTGGTGAAAAAATTCCCAAAAATGACTATTTTACGAGCATGCGTTGCACTGTTCCTACGCATGCTCGTAAGTTCGCGAATTTTCAATAGTTTCACTCCAGATTTCCAACATTGCCATTTTACCACACCTCCTTATGAACAGTGCAGCTGTCATTTCTCACTTCTCACCCAAAATGTGTTTCCGCACATGTAGCGCACAATGGCGCAATCGGTGTGTGAACTCAATGTATGGCACACATTAAGAAAATCACAGTCACACTGTTCATGAGCAGAAGTGTTAAAATGGCTATGTTAAAAATTTGGTGAAACAATTCCCCAAAATGACTTTGTTTCTGGCTTGTTAGCTGATCCTCTATGCACGCTCATAAGTTCCAAATTTCAATATTTTCACTCCAGATTTTCAACATTGCCATTTTTCCACACCTCCTTATGAGCAGTACAGCTGTCATTTTTCACACCTCACCCAAAACATGTTTCCACCCATGTAGCGCACAATGGCGCAGTTGGTGTGCGAAATCAATGTATGTGACACATTAAGAAAATCACAGTGACACTGTTCATGAGCAGAGGTCTTAAAATGGTTATTTTGAATATTTCATGAAAAAATTTCTAAAAATGACTGTGTTACGAGTGAGCATTGCGCAGTTTCCACGCACTCCTGTAAATTCATGAATTTGTAATATTTTCAGTCCACATTTTCACCAGTGGCATTTTTCCACACTTCCTTATGAACAGTACAGCTGTCATTTTTCACAACATGGCTGAAATGTGTTTTCACACTTTCAGCACAGAAATGCGTGGTCACTGTGGGAAATCATTGTTTGGGACAGATAAAGAAAATCACAGTGACACTGTTCATGACCGGAGGTCCCAAAATGCCCTGTGTTGACAATCTGCTGTAAACAATTCCCAAACTAATTACATTACGGTTACCGTTGCACAGTTTCTATGCATGCTCGTGACTTCACTAGTTTTTTAATATTTTCACTGCAGATTTTCAACACTGCCATTTTACACCTCCCCATGAACAGTACAGCTGTCATTTTTCACATCCTGTTCAGAATGTGTTTTGCACCTGTGGTGACAATGCCGTGATCGCTGTGCAAAAGCAGCTTTTGGCTAACAAACTGATATCGCCACTGTTCATGAGGTGGGGGTCACAAAAAATCCATGTTGAAAATTTGGAGTGAAAATACCAACGAATGCCTGAGGCGTTAGGGTTTCCGACCATAACACCCCACCCTGTAGAGAATGACAGGCATCAGGGGTGTGACTTGGGATTGACACCAGAAATGCTCATACCACTTCACCCCCCACCCACACCCTTCAGCCACTGAGAGGCATTGAGGTGTGCCTTGGACTCTTCAGCCCCAAAGTTCACCCCATTCTCCTATACTGCACCCATCTCACAATATTTCCTGATGGAATGGGATGCCCATAAGGGCCAAAGAAACCAAGGCACACCATGATACTTGTCGGTGTCTGCAGGGTAGGGTGTGGTGAAATGGTGTGGCCGTTATGCTTGATGATCCAGAGGCACACCCCAATGCCTGTCACTATCTGCAGGGTGGTGATGGGGTTGGCTTCAGTTCAATACTTCACTGCCATTCCTATTATACAGCTCTGTAACTCCTATACTACCAATGCCAATGCCAGCAAGCAAACATTCGGCATTGACAAATGCTTGTTTTATGTGCATTAACTTTCTCTCTTTCTGTTTTATAGTCCTATCATGCATATCCTTCTTCCCATCGGGGTTTCACTAAGCAAGTCCTGTATTGTCTCGCCTGTGCCCTTGATTAAAAGTGATTTATTTTTCCCCTTTTGATTTATTTCTAATAAATCTTGCATGAATTCTTCCAGAATCGCCTTATTCCTTTGTTTAGGGGTAATTTTTTCTGTTTTGAATTTTGACTGGGTAGTTCTTATTTTTTTATCCTTATTTTCCTTTAGCACTTCTTGGATGATTGATTCAAAATGACAAATGCAAGGCTGATTCTTATCAAAAGGGGGTGGCAAGTACACCTGCATGGCTTTGTTTTCCCTTTATCTAAAGTTCCCAGGACTCAGCCTTTCTGTAGGATAATTATGATCAGGCCTGAGTATCCTGCTTCTTTGAAACTCCAGCTCAAGTTCTGTGACTTCATTTTTGATTACAGTCAACTGCTTAGTTATGGCTAATAATAATGAATAATTCATTAACCCCTGTGTTTGTTCACTACTGGAGGCTGAATAGTCCCTCCTGATGCTCAACTGCTTTATATCTTTATCTATTAACCCTTCACTCTTAGGGTAGTCTCTGAGAGGCTGTGAGGGTTCAAAGTTTGGGGATTCACTTTTAGTTTTATCTAGGTGTATTAGACCATCAATAATAGCACTAAGACTCTCTTTTATACTTTGAATTTCAATTTCATTTCTGTCATTATTCTCCTTACTATAGGGTCCCCACTTATTGGTAGTGATTTCTTTTCCTAACATTTTACCTAGCAGTCTTTCTGAGATTTGACCATTTCTTTTGTGAGTACTTAAGGGAGAAAAACTTGCCCCTTCGTAGTCATCTCTGCTATCACAACTATAAGATTCATAAGACTTTGCACTATAAACATGTGGAGTCATTTGATCTAAACTTATGACTGATGAGGGAGAAACTGGTGGTTCAAAAGTGCTCCATTCATATGTGTCTATCGTGATACCCTCAGTCAGTCCTAAGGGGGGTTGAGGTGTTTACCCCTAAAAAGGAGTTGAAGTTCCTCATGCTGACTCTTCCCCTGATGGCCTGTGTCCCATTCTTTTTTAGAATAATCTCCTCAGTCTGTTTTAATTGGCCGTCATTAGGGTCTCCCTCTTTACTAACATCACCCTCAGCAATAGGCTACATTTCTGTTAATTTAGATTGCAGGGGGTCTTCTCTAGAGGCTTCCATACATCCGTTGGTAGCCTTCTCTTCCCTTGGCCTTGCCATTACTGAGCCAGTTTGTTTGTTCCTCTTTGCATCACCATACCTCCCTCATTTTCCCCTACTTGCTTTATCCATTGTGTTACTAATTTTACCACTTCTTGTTAGAACCATACTAACTGAGGCACAAAATTAGCATTAGAATTTAAGGAAGGAAGATATTATTGCACAATATTATCAGTTTCCAGGACAATTGTATTCCTAAACTCCCCCAGAAAAGTAATAAAGTAGAATAGTGGTAAGTCTGTACTTATCACCGATCTGGTACAACACCCAAACATCAATTAGAAGTAATAAGTTCTATAAACATAAGTGCAGGGCATATCTGAATAGCCTTGAGTTTTCTCCCAGGTAATTCAGATTAGATTCTATAATCTTCCCTTGGGGGGGGTGGTATTCTTATAGATAGCCAGAAAGTGCTAAGTGCTAAGTGCTGAGTCAAACTAATCAAATTTAGTCACAATATAGGAGGCAGACTAAATATCTGAAATCAGACAAAAGCAAAACATTTAACCCACTAAATTATACAACAATAAAATGCTTGGTCCACAGAAGTCTGTAATACTTTCAGTTGTTGATGTACTAGTTAGTAAGTTTTAGATAAACCTTATGTAGTCCTAAATAAGCCATCAATTATTAAAAATGTCTCTTCACCAACTTGAAGATTGCAGGCACTATTGAAGTTCTATAATAACCTTTCCTTGTTATCTGTCACCAGTGGGGAAAATCTTCAGTTCCAAGGGAAAACGGTCCTAATTAGTGTCAAAGCAAGACTGCAGTATGAGTTCCCAGTTGAAAATATGAAAATGAGTTTCCTAGCTTTCCAGCATTTGACCGGGATTCGTATATCAGCACTTCTTTCCCTCAGTAAAGTCCCCACTGTATCAAAATAAAATAAAGACTTGCAAGTAAAAATGTTTAGATATCTGAATATCTAATGATCTAAAACCTGCTGGTCATCAAGTTATCCTAAATTAGACTAGGCAGAACAGGGGGACAACAAAAACAACCAAATCATTTTAAATAAATATAGCAGTGTAGCAATAAAGCTCAAATAGGTTTGAATCTTAAATCAGGATGTCAAAAACATCAAAATAACTGTATGAAGTATAAATACTTACTTTCAGTCCGCATGTAGCTTTTGGAGATTTTTTTTTTTAATCAAATCGTGAAGCGGGCCTGTTCTTATTTTAAGCAAGCAAAAGCCACCAACCTCTTACAGTCAAAGGTAGGCTTACTCGGTGTCAAAAGAAAAATACGGTCTGAGTATTTCTTAAAAGAATTCCTGGACTAAGCAGCATAGAATTTGGTGTTTCAAAGCAAATTGAACTTAATTTGTTGTATTTGGAAGCTAGTGCGCTGCCTTTGTTCTGCCTTGTTTTCCTAGAGCGTTTCCTACATTTACAGTTACTTTGCCTCTGTCAGACTATGAGACCGGCTGTGAGTGTGCCGCCCATCGACAAGTTCGAATTCAGAGATAATGCTTTTTCTAACAGTCAATTAGCTATCTTTATCTTTGGAAACAGCATGAGGAAAGGCAGGTCCCTCAATAATTAATTAATTAGGGACCAAGTGGTGCCAATTGATTTAAGTCGGAGCCCTAATCAGTGGAAAGAGTATGAAAGAGGTACCTCAGCTTCCAGCACAGCCTTGTTAATTACCAGACCAGATCAATTTTATTATTTGGGCTACTTTTATTAACTGGCTATTCAGGTGTTTGGCTGTTCTGCTCAGAACTCAATATGACAATATGATAAGTAAATTATAAATTGACCCAGCAGGATTTCCTTCTAATGTCAAGAACACAAAAACAATGCAAGAACGTAAATTGAATAAACAAGCCTGCCTCCCAAAATTAGTAAAACGTACTTCTAAAATACATGTAAAAGCGCCAAACAAGCACAACTGTACTCTAAAAGCACACCAAGAGACAAAACACACAACAGTATACATGACCCCAGCACTAGTTGCCCAAATTAAAATAGTAGAAAACTGGAACTAGAACTTATCACTGCGGATGCCACGGGTCAGCATTTTAACTCCAGTGAAAATATGTGGCTAATACACTAAGAAAATGTGTTTAGAAACACTAAAAACACTTAAATACTTCAGAACTTCTGATCAATTGGTTTACATGAAACTATGGAATATAATCCATATATCCTATCTAAAACTTATATATCTATATTTGTTGATGTTAAATGGTTTATTTGAGCAGGAGGCATTTGCCAGTGTTTTCTTCAGTATGAATATCAGGCTAGACTTGATGCGGCCACCCCCCATGGGGCACCCCCACAAATATTGACTCGGAATGGGCTTCTCCACCGAACAGGACTCCAAGTTTCCTAGGGGCGATATGCAGGGTACAAAAAGGTTATTCTGAGATGAAAGAGGGAGCACAAGAAAGACCGGAAAGGTGCCAAAATAAAACTCTCTAAGTTTATGTGCAAGGTACAGGCAAAGGTGGCATACCTGTTATAAACTTGGGTAAAGCTCTTCGGCACTCCTGCTACTTCTCTTTCTCCTAAAGGGAATAGCATGCAGCTGCCTCGACCACCAACAAAATGACCAGAATCCTTCTCGCCCTGAAATCACTCAATAAAAAGATTAACTGTAAAAAAAAAAAGCGTTACAAGATCAGTGGTGGGGGCAGTAACATACAACACAGTACCATGTGTTGGCATGTAACAACCTGTCAAATTTATTTGAGTACTTGAGACAAATTCGGGGAATACAGAATTAATGTTAATTGTGATCAACATGCAATTCACACAAAGTGCATTATAAAGAACAGTGTTGCGGGCAGTAACACACCATGCATTACCATGTGGCGGCATGTAGCAACCTGTTAAATTTATCTGAGTACTTGAGAAAAATGTTGGGAGAACAGAAATAATGTTAAGTGTGATTAATGCCAAATAATACAAAGTGCATTACAATAGTGTTGGAGGTAATGACACACAGTGTAGTACAGTGTGGCAGCATGTAGCAACCTGTCAAATTTATTTGAGTATTTGAGAAAAACTCGGAGAACAGAATTAATCTTAAGCATGATTAATGCACAATTAGCACTAAGCACATTACAACGGAGCTGGGGCAATGACACACAGCGCAATAATATGTGGCACTACTAGTGATCTTTAGTGGCCTGACATATTTATTCTGGAACTTGAGAAAAATTTAGGAAAGAGATAGAAATGGGGAGAGAAGAAAGGTATAAAATGAGAGCCTCATTAAAGAAAATATGGATAAGAAATAGAAATTGTTTTGGAGATCTTTTTTTTAAAGATAGTAGCAATAAAGTACAGAAATATAGACAAGAAACAATGGAGTGAAAAAGTAAAGATAAACAATTTATTTTTTTATTTTTGCATTTGTAACCTTTTTTTTTATTTTTTTAAAGAAACAAACGAGTAAAAAAGTGAGAAAGAAAAACTAGAAACAGGATAGGAAGAAGATAAAGCTACTGTATATGAGAAAATTAATTACCAAGGTATTTCTCAAACTCACTGCCCATCACTACCACAAGCACTCACACTGCTGAGGCAGAGCTTGACCATGCCTTCAAGCAACCTTTCCTGGTTTGTGAGGATCCATTGCATCACCTTCTCCATTGAGGTGATTGTGTGCCGGAGGTCACCCATTTCCTCCCTTAGACCGGTGAGCTCCTCTACTGTTCTCCTGGCTGGTGGCGGTGTGGGTGCTCCTGCTGCTGGAACCATGGTGAGTGCAGATGCAGCAATAGGATTTGCACCCCCCCTCCATGCACCATGAATGTTGGTGACAGCCTGTGTGTGGCACCTCTACCAGCACAGAGGAGAGACCACCACCAACACCACTACTTGCAGCTCTGTCTGCTGTGACTCACACTGCTTCTGCTGCCATATTTTCAGGTGGGTTCACTGCCCAACAGTACCCAAGTGGGTGCCTTTAATGCCCCCCATGACCCGGCCTGGCCTTACAGAGCTTGCAAGTGACAGTGCTATCATCACTAGGATCAACTTTGAAAAATTCCCACAGCAGAGAAGATGTGTGGTGCTGGTGGCCCATGCAGTGGTGAGCTACTGGTGCTGGATGAACAGCTGAGCCCGAGGATGACTGCCGGGGGCTGGTGCCGGTGGTGGTGCATGATGGGGGGTAGTGGGGATTCTGTCCACTCAACCTCAGGGGTAACTGGGGGCTGCTGTCCCTCCATATTATCAATTGTTTCCTGCTGCTGTTGGTCTGGGGCCTGCTGCATGTGTTCACTATCCTCGTGCTGCAGACACTGCACTGTTGGAGGGCTGGGGGGGCTGCTGCATTTGCACTTGCTGCAACTGCTGGATTGAGAGTACGGCTAAAGAAAGGGGATGCTAAGGTGCTATGGGTGGATGGTTTCCTGAAAAAGCACGGCCAACACAGCTTTATGGCACCACCACAGGTGCAAATCCATCCTCACTTCTCCAACACCAAAAAAAAAAGAGAGAAAGAGATAAAGACAGAAAATATTTCAGAAAAAGAGGAAAATAAAATTACCAAATAAGTCAAGTAACTATATTCAAATAAATGTTAACTATAACAAGAGTGTTCCCTAACTAAAGTAATAAAACAGAGACAACAGTAAAGAAATTGTTGTGAACTAAGGGTTAGATTCTCAAAGCCCATGAAAATCCCACAGGTATGGGAAAAACTCGGCGCAAGTGGGTTGCCACTTGTGGAACTGCAGTTTCTCTTACAGCTATGGTATTCTCAAAAGCAGAGTCTATTTATAACTGGCTCCATGATTTCCAGCAGCTTGTTGGTGTTTTTTCCCCGCAGCTGTAGTAAAATGATACGGCTGATGGGACCAGAAGTAACATCACTCACAGTTGCGGAAGACTGAGAATACCAGTCTCTACAGCTGCGGAGATTTCAGTCTGCAACTACAGTTGGCACTTAGTCTCAAATTGTTTTGAGAATCCTGCCCTAGCTTTGTCAAACAGTTGTCAGTCTCTGTTAGTAGAGAGTCATCTCTCTCTGTCTGACTAGCAATGCAAAATTGAAAGTAAGGCACAGTCAGTGTACAGAGGTGTACCAGTGACCTGCAGAAGTTCTTTCTTGTGACCTTGAGACAAAGGGCTGTATTCTCCAAATGATTTGGGACTAAGTCCCACACCGCGACTCCAGCTGTGGACTGTAATCTCTGCAGTTGCGGAGATTGACATTCTCAGTCTATCACAGTTGCAGGAGATCTTATGCCTGGTCCCACCAGCTGTAATATTTTTCTGCAGCTGCAAGGAAAAAAACACCTGCAGCTGCCGTAAATCATGGAGCCGGTCATAAACTGGCTCCACTTTTGAGAATACCGTAGCTGTGGAAGAAACCGCAGTTCCGCAAGAGACAATCCACTTGCGTCAAGTTTTTCCCGCAGGTGCAGGATTTTCATGGGCTTTGAGAATTT
This sequence comes from Neoceratodus forsteri, assembly GCA_016271365.2. Classification (NCBI taxonomy): domain Eukaryota; kingdom Metazoa; phylum Chordata; order Ceratodontiformes; family Ceratodontidae; genus Neoceratodus; species Neoceratodus forsteri. The sequence goes on from CM057456.1 coordinate 377,026,381, forward strand.
GGCCCAAGTTGTTTACCAGAAGCCTCATTTTCACAAAATGTCACCTTTGGTACCCCCATGAACATATTTAATATGAAATTGCAATACGAAGTTGCAAAAAGTGAATTTTGAACATAAGGGCAAAAATTCACACAACTATCCATGAAGGCAAATTTGTGGAATCCACCTTAATTTGCCAGCACATTTACATTTTGCAATGTCTCTATTCATCAAGCAAAGATTCCTTTCTGTCTGATTGGTTTTTAGTCCCTTCACAGTGAATATACATAACAGCATCCTTCCTTGTACTCCACCCAGCTAACTATTGCTTATAATCCTGTGACAGTTTATTATGAAATTTCCACACCCACGCAAAAAATCCCCTTGCCAACTTTGGGACATCACTTCATATACTCTGTCCTTTGCCCATCACTGATGGCACTGTTTCACAAAGTCCTTTACCTTTGAGGGGAATCTATGGATCTCTGAACCCCCATAACTCCTATACTTTCTTTACCACCTCTCCCTCAGTATAAGATAACTTAGTAAGGTAGCAGTTGTAGGGCCTTCCAGGGATGATTCACTTATGGGACTCTCTGAGCTCACCAGCAATGTCTCTGGGTATACTGTTCCCAAGACACTGCTCCCAAGATACCAATTACCCAAATCAATTTTCACTTCTTCACTTCTTCCTGCTCCTCCTTCTTCTCAGAGTACTCATAAGAGTTCTCCAGCAAGAGTGCTGCTTGACTCCATGGACACTTCAGAAGGGACTGTTCTTTTTGTTTAACCAGAGCCTGCCCTGTACCAGTCTACTCCTCAGAGAGAGTTTGCACTGATTGGAGTGTGTATGCCTCTGGAGAGAGGTGGTACAATCAGTAAAGGCCTTTTTAAAGGATATATATATATATATATATATATATATACTGTATCTGTTCATTTTATGTGATTTTATTATATACCATTATGGTCAGGGTACAGAATAGGTGTACCTTCCTGATCTTCCAACTTGTTGAATTGCAGGGAACTCTGGGACACAGGTGGGCTGTCCCAGTTTCCAGTGTGTTCAAATCTTTGTTTAATCTGTGCAGGGCTCTTGTCCTAAACATCTAGTGCACATAACTTATTCCCAGGGGATTGCTCCTATAAAATGGAGCTATTTAAACATACCATAAGCATTTGGTAAGGCATCAGTGCAGTGCTTGAAACCAGAATGAGGAAGTTTTGAAACTTCAGGCTTCGGCATTATTTTAGATCCGCTACAGCGAGCGGGGTGAGCGTGCGTGGAGCCACGCGGGGTTAATGGAGGAGACAGCATAACTGTCTGGATCACTAAATAAGGTACGCTCACTTATTGGCTATACCTAAATATAAATTGTTAACCAACATGGACACAAATGAAGGAATTGTAACGTTATCAACAGGGGAAATTGCTATGACATGCATTCTATGTAATAATTTAAGTTTGGACACTTGTAAAGGTTTTGAGGGCTTAAAACACAATCAATGCGTTGAGAATGGTGAACTAAAAAACAAAATTAGGGAATTACAGACCGCTATTAAAGAATTACAAACAAAAGATGACTTGCTAAACTCACAAAAGAATAAACTTACAACCGGTAACACCAGTCTAAATATTCCCAATAACAAACTGGAAGAAAGCCTTAAAAGAGGTACAGAGGAAGAAAGTGATGATGAGGCATCTGAATGGAGCACAGTGCTCACAAAAAATCAAAAGAAAAAAGGAAGGGGAGCAATGGAGTTTACTCTCCCCATACATAACCCAATCCAACCCCTGGCAAATGGGAACATTCCCTCTATAAGTAACAATGAACTCCTGGCTGCAGACATTACTGTCCCTATTAATGCAACAGTTGTACAGGAAAAAACTCCTGACAATCGAATAGCTAACCCCAAAGCACGGGTTATTGTTGCTCAAGTTAATCAGGATGGGTCTACCTCATGCAATTCACCCTTTACTACCCCAGTAGGAATACCTACGTCATGGCAAGGGAAACCAAATACCCCTACTGATAAAAATAATGGGGATATTATAGAGGAATTACTCAGCCCTGATGACATTATTACTAATAACATGGATACTGGACCAACCCATAGCAACAGTAATGCAGGAAACTTGGATCAACCACCTAGACTGGGTATAGTACTGGGAGACTCTATAATAAAGTATGCTGATGGACAGATTTGTAAGCAGGACAAACTAAACAGAACCTGCTCTAGCTATAGGAGTACATGGATTAGAGATATTGAGAGAGACATCCCTGATGTTCTCAAAAATGCTGGGCTCAACCCCTTAGTAATAGTGCATGCTGGCACCAATGCTATAAATAAATTTACACCTGAAGATATTCAGAACAACTACATTTCATTACTACAGTCTCTTGAATTCAGGGGCTGTGATATCTGCCTATGTGAGATCCTACCAGTACCATGGGTCACAATGGACAAATTAAACAAAATCAAAGAAATTAATGAATGGTGATGAAAATGGACCCTCAAAAAGAAAATTACCTGCATAACTAATTGGGAGAAATTCAGTATGGACTACAGTCTTTTCAGTGGGGATGGTCTGCACTTAAACAAAAAGGGGAGCTATGTATTGGGAAAAAGTATTGCCACAGAAATAAATAAACATTTAAACTGATAGACTGGGGGCAAATGACGGAAAATAGTATCATTAATCCAACCAACAGGAATAATATCCATAAAATCTACTGGGTAATGCAAGGAGCCTAAATATAAGCAAGATTACTGAACTCGCAGGTATTATGCAGCATAAAAATATTGATATAGCTGCTGTAACTGAAACATTGAGGGACAGTGCCTCAGAATGGCACAATGCCATCTCTGGTTATACCAAATTCCATAAAAATAGGAGTGGAAAAAAAGGAGGGTGTGTTTGCTTATATGTAAAAAACACAATACCGGTAGGGGAAATTCCCAACCCTAACAATGAAGAACCACTCATTGAAGGAAGTATTATACAAACTGAATGACAAAATGGGAAAAAGATTGCCATGGCAAATTTCTATAGGCCACCTTCTGCAGATACTGCTTATAATCAGAAATTAATTAATATCATTTCAGAACTCACCAGCAATGCAGATATCATAATCATGGGCAACTTTAACTTACCCAGCGTTGACTGAGACAATTTAATAGCCACTTCAGCTAATAATATCATGTTCTTAGATTCCTTTATATCCCTAGGACTTGAGCAAATGGTGGTGGAACCCATCAGAATTAACAATATACTCGACTTACTTCTAATCAATATACCCGATGTTGTTACTAATATTGATATTGCGGAACCTATTGGGAACAGTAACCATTTCTCAGTCACTTTAACTCTAAACAAACATAAGAACACCATTAGACTTAACACATATAAATTTAATTATCCTAAAAGTGACTACCACAAAATTATGGTCTCGCTTAAATCGCTCAATTGGGATGCAATTTTTTTGCAAATTTAGGAACTAATGATTGCTGGTACATTTTAAAAACTACTATTCAGGAGCTGGAGCAACTACACCTCCCATTGAAAAGAACTAGAAATAACAAGGGAAAGTTACCGCCTTAGCTCACACTGAAAATAATGAAACAAATACGCAAAAAGGAAAGAGCTTTTAAAAAAATGAAAAACAAAAATACTGAGGAAAACTTAATAAACTATAAAAAGGAATTAAAAATAACCAAGGAACTAATTAAAAAAGAATGAAGGAACATTGAATTTAAACTTTCTGTGACAAAAAACAATACGAAAGCCTTCTTCTCTTATATTAACCAAAACAAAAATTATGATCACACAATAACTTCATTACTAAAAGATGGATACATAATCAATTACAGGAAAGAAATAAGTAATAGTTTCAATGATTACTTTGGTTCGGTGTTCTCCAACAAAAACAAACTATACATTACAACCCAAATAAGCAAAACTTCAAAAAGATAAACTCTGATGAGGTAAAAAACAGCTGTTCTTTCTTTAAAAAAATAATAGTTCCTCGGGACCTGACAAATTGAATGCCTATTTCATTAAACAAACAATTAATGAACTCCTAGGCCCACTGACTACTATATATAATAAATCCTACTTGGAAGGTACAGTTCCAGATGATTGGCATAGTGCCACAGTGATACTGATTCATAACAAACTCTGGTCAGAGCCAATATGGCTGTGGAGAGCTTTTGGGATGCTTTTAGCCATTATTTCTAATGAATTTGCACAATGCAGATCTGTGGAGAGGCAGTGTCAATGTGGTTTTCCTTTTACACATTTTTATAATGTGTTTCCCTAGAATATGCCTGCTGATTGCTATATATTTAGTCTGGATAGTTCACAGAAGAAATGGGTTCTTATTTTCAGTGGGGCTCTACATCTACACAATATTATGCTGCATTGTGTAAAATCAGAACACACTAAAAACAATATTTTACATCTGGGGGCTATATTAAGTGCTGGATCAATGCATGATCGGAAAGATGCTTTGCACAAAGAGGGTGCACCGGTCGGCACTGATACCACATTCAACGAGAATGTGCCACCGGCACAGGGTGTGCATACAGTGAAGTCCACCAGGATGAAGCGCAGCACTGCAGAATTTTGCAGTAGAGTTACTGCAGCAAACAATGCAATTTCAAAGGGAGTTATTCCCTTTTGTAATCCAGTAAACCTGTAACACTGCACTTCATCCTGGCGGGCTTCATCGTTCCTGTTGAAAATGTGACCCTGGACATGAGTCACAGTGCAGACAGCTGCCAAGTCAAGTGCATCTAGGGTGACCCTGACTGAATAGCTTCCAGGGGGAATGTGTGGCACATACCGGCATGCACTGCAGCCCCATGGGCAGTATTCAGCCCAGGAATGCAAATGAGCTAATTGAGCATGCAGGGTGCAAAGGGATCTTGTGCATGCTCATTACCAGCCCACTTGCATGTTGGCATGGGGTTGAATGCACCAGAGCAGCTCTTGCCCTCAAGCCCTGACCCCAATTGCTCCCATGTGGGACAGGCTCTGAAGTCTCTGGTGGTATAGTGGCACCCCCACCCGTTCCACCAGCCCCGATCATACTGGAGTCCAGGTTCTATTGGTTACATATTGTAGGGACCCCAATGCCATCCCTAATTGCACCTGAATACACCCACAGTCCATGTCCATAGTGTAGTGGCCCCCACTCCCCCTCAATGGTGCACAGACAGCTCCCTCCCTGCCCCCCAGCCCATCCCATTGCGATGACTGGCTTTGTAATGGGATCATACCACTCTATCAGCAGGTGGCAGAGCACTTGCAGTACAATGCTGGAATGTGTTATACATAGGCATGAGCTGTGTGTGGGTGATAACACCCAGTGGCCATACTCCTTAGGCACTTGCATGCTGATCCATCATCCTGGTGCCATTGCACTGCTCACTATGGGTGATGGCTGATGCTGTACCCACTCACACAGGTCCCAAAACAGGCATGTTACAGCTGATATCCCATTCATTTGTACAATTGGGGAATTGCAGATGAACTATCTATAGCCTGACGTGTACACTGCAAATGGCATTACAGGATACCACACTCATGGCACCAGGGATACTTTAGAAGTCTGGAGGGTGGCATGTTACACAGGGGAACAGGGGAGAGTGTGGACTTGCAGTAGTGTATGACAGCAGGAAGATACAGCATTAACAAGACATGCATTGGAGGTATGTAAATTCCCTTTTCAATTTGCCAGGAATGTACACATAGCTGCATACACCCATGGATCCACAGTTGTCATGGTGCTCCATTACATGGTACAGACAGTTGAGTCATTCCAGAGTGCAGGTCCCCAGCCTGGGTTCAGTGCAGTCAACGGCTGGCCACGGCAGGGTGTAGAGGGCAGTGCCAGTCTTTGCAACAGGTTGCGTATGGGGGAGTGAGGGTGTCTGTGTACAGGGGCACTGGATGTGAGTCCTCTAGACCATGGATATGGACCATGGTTTCCTCTGTTGCAGTTGGGTCTGGGGGGCTACACTGTGGAGCTCTTCAGGGATGGAGTTAGCTAGATTGGGGATAGAAAGGGGGTACCTCTAGTCCACCAGGGCTGCCAGGCTGCTGTGCACCTGGGTGCACATCTACAGCCTGCCTGTGGGTGGGTGGCTGGCTGGGTTAGGCCAGTTATTCATGGCCTTACTGTGGGCCACGGTGCTCTGGACTGTGAGGGGCACATTCCCACTGAATATGCTGCAGCACGGCATATGCATGGACTTGCCCCCTCAACTTGAACGGCATACCATTTGTGTGTACACTGGCCCATTCCCTTACAGTCAGCACATGCCGCACGTTTCAATATCGTGCTGTTGCACATTGTTGGAGTTGAGCGGCACATCTCCCTTTTCCACCAGGATGCACTGCATATCTCCTTTGAATAGGGGGGCCTTGGACTAGGTAGCCTGACTACATTACAAAAATGGTAAAATCATGACTCCACTGAAAATAAGATGGGGCAGCCTGAGTAAATACAGTGTAAAAATATGTAAATGGACATCCCTGTGACAATGAGATGCAGCATTTCCCCTGCCCTATCCAGGATACAAAATATAGGATAAGAAATATTCAGTGCTCCCAGATCCAAATAAATTACTCTTTAACAAACCTTCATTTTTACCTGTGTTTTCCCCACAAAGGCAGAATCAAATCCCTGTATAAATCCCTATAAATGTTTCCATAAGCCATGGGTTCTTTATTTATGACTTTGTTCTTTATTTATTATATCAGCAGCCTTTTATTGGGCAAAGAGCTCTGAATGGCAGCTCAGTATTAATATTATATGTCACGATGGCCTTGGAATGATTTGGATTTATATGCTCTGCATAAGGCAAAATGGGGGACTGTATGAAACAACAAATATCAAGCTCATTATTTAATGAACTATACTCCAAATTAGTAATCACAAATCAGACAATCTTTCAAAAAATACTAGTAATGTCTGTAAAAAAATTTATTGCAAATAGAGACATACATATATATATATATATATATATATATATATATATATATATATATATATATATATATATATATATATGTAATAGATAACCCACTCTTAGGTATGCGGTCACACTCTGATATATGCACGCCTTGGGGTGCGTCAACCACCCAAGGTATGTGTATATCAGAGTGTGACAGCACACCGTAGAGTGGGATATCTATCTTAAAAAATAGCAAAATTGTTTTGGAGGGGAGTAAAAGTGCAATTGTGTGGTCGTGCTCTGATACACGCACGGTCATGTGATGTGTTTTATACAGTCAGAACTTTGGATTTGGATATTGATTTGTTCCCCATTTAATATATATATATATAAATATATATATATATATATATATAGATAGATAGATAGATAGATATAGATATACATACACACAAATGCTATTTTTGCATCTTATAGTTGTTAGTTTTCAGACAAATTCTCATAGATTTTTTTCTGTCCACCTGATGGAATCTTGAATGAGTTAAGTAAATGTTATTATTTTATCAAGGCCCTGATCCAGCAACTCAGTAAATACACACTCAGTATATCATATCATAAAATGACAAAAAAACAGTCTTCTGTTTGCAGTTGTGTGATCGGGAATTTTATAAATGGCGTAAGTTCTTTATGTCACATCTATGCTGGTCCAATAAAAGGTATCAGATAATTTGCTTCTGTATCACTCATGGTTTGTCAGCAGTTAATTCATTAGAAGAGGTCTCCCTTGCCTACAGTTTGACTGTTTCTCTACCCATCCCCCAAACACACACACACACACATTCTTACTATAAGAGATCTCAGTAGCTCTTATCTGCTATGTTTGGGAAGCAGGGAAGCCCTTTTCTGTCAGAAAGAAATTTATGTATTTAGTATGTGTAGTTCACTGAAGATCTGGCATTTTATCAGATACGTCTTGAGAGGTTAAAAACAGTGTAAATCTTTACAAAATTTACTGGGAAAGGGTAACATTTATGATGTATGAATCTTTCTTGAAAGATATTCATCCACAACTGAATTAGTAGCAAAAAATGTTTAAATGCTAATCATTTAAATGTGCAAGCTGTTGCATTTTGAAGGGGGTAAACAAATTTCCAGTTTAATAGGCAACCAATATTTAACAAGCTGTTTCACTTTCCTAATGGCCCTCAGATAAGCAGCTTGGAGTTATGTCTCCAACATTCTAAACATAAAGAAGGGATAAACTTTTGCTGTTCTCTAATTTCTGTATTGTTTACTTGAAATGTACTTATCCCATTCCCTCTACCCCCAGGACGCACCTGGAATCGAGTGGTAGTCTGCTCAGTATGTCTTTCCTGGTAAAACTTTTAAATAAATAAATAAATAAATAATTTTATTTTAGTTGTCATAGTGATTTGTTGATGTGGAAGAATACATTGAAATGTCCAAAAATGAGTTCCACGAAACTCCATTTTCAAGCTACAGATAGCAAAATGCCATAAAAAAGGCAATAAGCTCCTAACATGTAACTACCGACCCATCAGCCTTACGTCAACTATATACAAGATTATGGAGAAAATCATAAAAAAGAGACTTGAAATAGAAATTAATACAAAGGGGTTGCAAGACAACGCCCAACATGGTTTTCACAGGGGTCATTCTTGCACCACAAACCTTATATCCTTCTATGAGAACGTTAGCAGAATCATGAAGAACCAATGTCCTGTGGATGTTATTTATCTTGACTTTGAAAAGGCTCTTGATAAAGTTTCCCATTATTAACTGGTTAACAAAATGATAAAATTAGGCTTTAATACATACACTATTTGGTAGATCAAGAAATGGCTGGAAAACAGAAACCAGACTGTTAGAATATTAGACACTGTCTCTCAGAATATAGAAGTCACTAGTGGGGTCCTACAGGGGTCTGTTCTGGGACCCATACTTTTGGGGATATTTATTTCTGACCTCCATCAAGGAATATCATGTCTCACATTTAAATTCGTGGCTGACACAAAATTCTCATCTGACGTTAACACCATTTCTAAGATAATAACACTAAAAATGACCTCTCAATTGTGGAAAGATGGGCGATAGACAATGAAATGTCTTTTAATGTGCACAAATGCTCTGTAATTCATTTGGAGGCCAAAAATCCTTATACTAACTACACACTGAATGGTATCCCCATCAAATCTGTTGATTCAGAAAGGGATCTGGGAATCATTGTTAACAAATGATTTTCCCCCAGTGAGCATTACAGAAAGGTTGCCCAGGTTGGAAACCATCTCTTAGCTGCCAGTAAAATATCATTTTTAACCAATAATGAAAACTGTATTATTGCCCTTTATAAAACACATATTTGACCACACACTGATTATGCTGCTTCCTTTTGGGCTCTGTATTTGAAAAGAGATAAAACTCTGATTGAGAGTATACAAAGGAGGACCACCAAGTTAATTCCCAGGGTCAAACATATACCCTACAAAGAGAGAACAGAATCTCTCAGCCTGTATAATCTGCAGCTTAGAAGGGGCCGTGGAGACCTGCTATCACTTTACAATATTCTAGGCAACAGTTTACTCCTGAATAAATCTGGTATTAAATTAAAAGAAAATTATATCAATCTAAGATGCCATAACAAACAAATTTATATCCCTAGATGTAACTCTAATAAACGTAAATTTTACTTTACCATAAGGGTTAGTGTGTTATGGAATTCTCTGCCCCAATACATGGTTGACATCTTTGTCTTCGATAATTTAAAAAAAGAACTGGACAAATTGTCATTGGGAATGTCAATTTAATCCACCTCACCTGTGTGGGAAGAGTGGTCATGATGGGCCTAGTTCCTTCTTCTGCTCATACATACCGAGCAGTACTGAGTAATACTGAGAAACTGAAAACCTCATCTTGTCTGAGCCATCTAAATTTACAGTGCCAGCATTAACAGATTCCTTTAGGCGTTTAGTAGTCTCCCTCACCTCTTTCTCTGGCTTCAGGAACCTCATCCCTTACCTTTGCCTCAGATACTGGCAAAGGTTGATCCATCTTTTCCTCAACCACAAGCTATTACATGATCATGACCTCTGGCATTTCTCTGGGCTTGGATGTCTCCTCACCTCTGGTCATCTCAGACACTGATAGTGAGAGAATTTATTTTTTAATTTTAGAATATTGGGCTGGGAAAGGCACACTGAGCCATAATTCATTTCCAGGTGCACCCTGGGAGCAGTGGGAGGCTAAGTGGCTTTCTCAGGATCACACAGTATGTAAGTGGGAAATGTGATTTCAAACCCAGGTCTGCTGGGTCTCCAGGTTCACAGCTTATGCTCTAGCCTTTATGCTATACTGCCTCCCTGGAAGAGGGTCATATTACAGCACTGCCTCACTTGTCGTTTCTCTTGTAACCTCGACTGGTCTCTCATCTGTCTTAGACAGGGCAAGACTAGAGGCTAACAACAGTGTATTGTAGCTGGAAGCAAGGGCATGGCTATTGGTGATACTCTTGTGATGAGTACAAAACCATCTGCTTCAAAACAGCAGCAGTCAACTCAATGACCATGGAAAACTTTACCCCCATCCCCTTAGGAGAGATATATGGCACAGTCTGGAGGTTTGCTGCTGGCATTCATGAACCCAGAGGTATCTCACCTCAGCTCCATGCTGGAGTGTAGACTTGTCTCTTTGGCACAGGTCTTCCCCGCTACTCATTCATGGAAACTTGAAATATTCTGGATCACAATAAAAGTTTTTGCAACTGCTAGTAAAAGTACTTTCTGATGAGTCTGACTTCATGTGTTAACTCTTTGCTCCCTCTCTTCCTCTCTAAAGTCTGAGTTGGAAACTGCTGGAAAATACTGTATGTGCTGAATCCTGTTCAACAGTAAAACATGTGTTTGCTCACACAACTAATCAAAAATAAATAAAGAAGGGGTGACCATGTTCCTCATGTGCTGAACTCCTTACAGAACGTGCATCTCACACCTCTGTTGCAGTGTCTCAAACCTACTATTTTCTCTGTGCCACTGCAGCATGTTTCTTTGCAGTTCCTTTAAATCTGTGGCAACAGTGTGACTCATTGAAAAACACCTCCATTCCAAAATCTAGTCATGTGACACACTAGTCCTCAAGTGTCCTTGCAACTATTTTAATTGCTTGTTTTGATGCTTTGTAGACTTTCTCCTGCTCAGCCAACTGATTGTCCCCTAGAGGGGGCCAAATATTGTTAAAGGGGAAGAAAACATTGCAGGGGTCACTCAAAACTGTAAAAACCCATCCAAAGATCTTTCATACGCGGTATTGAGCTTACCTGTAGGTGTCTGGAGTCTTGTGATAGGAATATCTAAATAATCTGTAAATCAGGACAAAGCAGCAGCCATTCCATTTAATCTTGAAACAGAAAGTGATGTCACTGAGGAGCAAGCTATATGCTCTTAATTGCAACTTGCTCCTCAGTGACATCACTTTCTGTCTCAAGATTCCGTGAAATGGCTGCTGCTTTGTTTTGATTTACAGATAGAAACATAAAAATATAGACTCTGATGGCAGATAAGGACCACTTGGTCCACCTAGTCTGCTCATTTCTCTACCTATTGAATAAGCTGCAGATCCTAGTTAACCAACAGCCTACTTCTTCCTACCCCCCCACCAGAATTGTCTTATGTCTGTTCCAAGCATTCTTGAATTCCCCCACTGTTTTTGACTCCACAACCTCCTCAGGAAGGCCATTACATGCATCCACCACCCTCTCTGTGAAAAAATACTTCCTCACTTTGCCCCAAGCCATCCCCCTCTATCTTCAAATTGTGTCCCCGTGTTCTTGCACGTCTCTTTTTCTGAAAGATGTTACCCTCTTGGACTTTGTTGATTCCTTTGAGGTATTTGAAAGTTTCTATCATGTCCCCCCTCTCCCTCCTTTCCTCAAGGGTATGCATATTAAGCTCCTTTAGTCTCTCTTCATATGGCTTCTGTTGCAGACATTGCACTCCTCTGGACTGCCTCTATCCTGTCTATGTCCTTGTAGAGATGAGGTCTACAGAACTGCATGCAGTACTCTAGATGGGATCTCACCAACTGTCTGTACAGAGGGATAACAACTTCCTGTTTTCTACTGGTAATGCCTCTCCCTATACAACCCAGTATCCCCCAGTCATCCTTACTGCCTTCTTACATTGCTTGCCCACCTTTAGGTCATCTGATATGACTACCCCAGGTCCCTTTCCATTTGTATTGTTGTTAATACCCCCCCATTGTGTACACTTTCCCCTGTGTTTTTGTTTCCCAGGTGTATTACTTTGCACTTCTTTGCATTGAATCTAAGCTGCCATACTTTTGACCATTCCTCCAACCTTGCCAAGTCCCTTCTCATCCTTTTCACCCCCCCTTGTATATCAACCCTGTTGCAGATCTTTGTGTCATCTGCAAGAGGCATACTTTTCCTTCCAGTCCCTCTACAATGCCACTTATAAAGACATTAAAAAGGACCGGACCCAGTATTGAACCCTCCTGATACTTAAATATTCATATCTCAGGGCTCTTGACACTTACAAGAGGACTCATTACCTTGCCTGAAATATCTTTTATGGGCTTTCACAGTTTGAGTGACCCCTGCAGTGTTTACTTCCCCTTTAAGATCCAAATTTCATGCAAAATTGATCTCAGAAGTGTCTCTATTTGTGTCCCCTCTGCCCATAAGAATTGGTTATGCCCTGGCACAAAATACAAATGAGGGCATTTAGGGCTGTCCTTTGGCTGTTCTGAGTTTAAAATCCCAGTTGTGCAGTGCCTGTATCTGCGGTGGCTTCTTTCTAGAGCAAGTCTAGAGATGCTGCCTCTCTTGGGGTGTCAAGTCTGCACTCCCAAGGTCTATATTGTCTACTTTTTCATTTTTTCTTGCCTCGTCTGTAGAGCTTAATAAATGAAGTGATAGTTCGCCATTTTCACCAAACTAAAGAAATGGTCTGTAGTCTGAATGTGCTAGCCTTGCATTGTTTGATTTGATCAACTTTACTAGCAGCACCGACAGCTTTCCCTTCTGTGCTCTGACTATTGTTACTTGTGGCTCCTGAGAAATATATAGTATGTTATAGCTGCACTTGGTATTCACTTCCCTGGGGTGGAGGTGGGAAGGGTGTCTCAATAACATCTACAAAGAGAAACACATTTATTTATAATTAGGACACTGGCCTTGTGATACAATCACACTTTTGGTGGAATACTGGTAGATTATTACTCACCTGGTAAGGTAATTGTGGGAGTACATCTCTGAGGCACTCCAAATCCTTACAGACTGGATTATGTTCACTTGATAAGCTGCTGATGCACATGTGATTTCAAAGGTGAAAATCAACCATCTTATGCTTTGTCCTGGCCAGTAAAGCTCAGTTAGCTGCCTTCCAAAGCAGTATATATGTTACCTGAAAGGTACCTTGTTAGTGCATTAGGTTTGTGACTAGCAAACTGCAGCACAGTTATGGGAGGGGGAGCCTGATCACAGAGTGTATCACTAAAAACGTTATCTCCTATTGCATACAGACTAATAGACATGCCCATCTGGCATGTCAGTGGATGGTGGAAACCATCTGGCTGACCCGCAAGCCCTGCCCTGTCAGGAGCTGTCTCCTATCTGGGTGGGCCCTGGAATGCCTCAGAAATGTACTCCCACAATCACCTTTACTAGGTGAGTAAACTAACATTGTGGGGAGTAATCTCTGAGGCACTCCAAATCCTTACAGCCTGGGTGCTCAAATGCAGTACCATTATGAGGGGGAGACTAGTCATGACTGAGAGAGATAGTGATTGCCGCTTGGCCAAAGTTGGTCTATGGTGCTGATAGAACATCAAGTCTATAATGTCTTGTAAATGTGTGAATGGGTGACCATGTTGCAGCCACACATATTTCCCCACTGTGTCCATGTTTCTCTGAGTCCATGAGGTGGCCACTGCCTTGGTGGAATGCACTCTAATGTCTTGTGGCAGTTCCATGTGTAAGCCCCCCAAAATGGGGCTTACCTTGTGGGCTATGGCTCCAGCACTGTCCCTCAAGTGTCCTGCAAGTGGCTCCAGTGGGATTCGGGTCTGGCATTCCCATTGTGCTCTGTGGCTGTGACCACCAATGTTCCATTGCTTGGCCCCATCTGCTGAAGGGTGCTGAGTACAAAAAAGATGCTTCTGTGCCTTTGGGCACTAAGAGGGATTGTCTATCAGTCCAGGGAGCTGCTGAGTATCAGACCAGCAGATGTAAATAAAAAACATGACTACTGCATGCCTTGTGTGCATGTGTGACTGGAGGGGAACAGAAATTAAAAGGAGCCATAGCTCCATTGAGAGAAGTGCTTAAAAAAGGGTGCAATCCAGGGGAGTATGCTTGGGAGCCCAGTGGGCATATAGGGGCTCCCACAAATAAAATGGAACAGCCCTTTGACTCACCTTGGCTGTTCCGGGGCCCTCGGGGTCCACACTGTACAACACCTCTGAGGGGGCCAGTCTGGGTTTTGCAGTGGACCAGACAGTTGGCGTGGTGCCTCCACTCAGGAAAGTGGCAGGGGATACCTGTGGACAGATAACAGTTTACCATCCCCCAGGAAAATACAATGAGCTGCCCCAAGACACTTCCCCGCCCACAGTAACTCTATTGCAATAAGTCACAGCCACAGTAGTTAATATGCAAACACATTTGAGACATCTAAAATGGCTATGATGGTAATGGAAAAGGCAAATATGTTAGATTCATTGGAGTTCTATCTATTAGATGTAAATGGATGGGAACAGCTAATGGGGAATAGACAGATAATAGAGACTGACAAACAAAATAAATGACAAAAAAAATTATGTGAAAAATTAAAACAGATAAACAATGCAGAAATAACAATTTTATCCTGGAATATTGAAGGGTTAATGAGTAAATGGACAGATAATAGTGTATTGGAATTTTTTGGGACAGGAGACATAATTTGCCTTCAAAAACTTGAATAATTGATCACAGCCTTCCAATGTTACCGGGATATAGTGGCTATATAAAATCAGCAAGGAAGACAAAGATGTTTGGTCATCCCAAGGGTGGAATAATAACATATGTCAAAACTTTACCTAATTATGAAATTAAAGTGCTGGAAAATACAAGGGATAATAGTTTGACAATCTTGTTAACATCAAAACATACATGATTTATTATAGTAACTCTGCAAATTCCCCCAACGATAAAAGGATTGATAAACATTTTTGGGATGAATATGATAAACATCTGGAAGCATTAAATAGCGAATATGAGATGATACCAATAATTGCATTAGGCGACTTAATGCAAGGATAAGTAAAGAAAGAGAGGTGTACACATTGAAAGATGATTTTTTAAAAGGACTTAACATAATGAACAATAAATTGAGTTCAATAAGATCTGCAAAAGATAGGAAGACAAATAAGAACTGTAATAGATTGTTAGTCATAATGAAAAATCAAGATTACTGTGTTCTTAATGGGAGAATGACAAAGAAGGAGGTTATACTTTCTTGGGTCCAAAAGGAGCATCAGCCATAGATTTGATATGGGTAAACCAAGGAGCAATTCCCCTAATACTAAATATGGAAGTAGTTAATAGGGTTGAATCAGCACATTTCCCATTAAAACTAAGAATGCTTAAACATGGACATGAAAGGGAATGCACAGGACAATTACAGACATCAGATCTAATGGAAATTATACATTCTAAAGAGATTAGATGGACTCAAGATACAATTAACACTTTTTTTCTGAAATTATGGCTATAGATCAAATTCTGGACTTGAAACAGAATATACAGAAAGGAGAACAGGTAACTGAAAACTGGAAATATATATTATGGTTAATGAAACCTAAATTGACAATTACAAAAATTAATAAAAGTAAACATCCAAAAACATGGTTTAATTATAAGTGTAAACAGAGTAAGAAGGAATTAAACCAATTAGTGAGAAGTTATAAAGCAAATCCAAACAAAGGTAAACTAAGGAAATTAAATAAAATCAGGAAACAATACAAGCAAAATCTGGATATAGAAAGGCAAACATTTCAATATAAGCTTTGGATGGAGTTACAGCAAACTATAAAAACAAATAATATTAAGGAATTTTGGTCTCTGGTTAGTTATGGCTTTAAACAATATGAAAACCAAATAAAGGCGGCTATTACACCACAACAATGGGATATACATTTTACATCTTCATTTTATTTGGATGATAACGATTCTAATGGTGAATACACTTCTCAAAAATTTCAAAAAACAAATCCTATAATGATAACTGAAGAAGAAATATTAATGGCAATTTGGGAAATGAAAAACAATAAAGCCCCAGGACCAGATGGGATAACAGCTGAGTTATTTAAGTATTTTACTCACTGGTGGATTTCCATATTACATGTATTATTTAATAACTGTATTCAGGGTGATTTATTTCCTGATTCATGGCTTGGAAGTATTGGATGTCCAATATTTAAAAAAGGTCAAATAAATGACCCCAAAATGTACAGACCTATAAGTCTACTAGATACTTCCCAAAATATGTTTACCAGAATAATCTTGGAATGTATACAACAGTGGGAATTTGAAAATAATATTCTAAGTGAACTACAAAATGGGTTCAGAAAAAAAGGTCTGCAATACAGCATTACCAAGTACTAAAATGCTTAATTTAGAAACAGGTAAAAATAAAATAAAAAAAACATAAGTTATTTTGTTGTTTTGTTGATTTCGATATAGGTAGTATGCCCCTATTGTGGAATAAACTGGAAGGGTATGGATTAGAGTCAACTATATTGGATACCTGAATTAGATTACATACAGGTACCTGGATCCAGGTAAGATATAATCAAAAATGAGATTTATCACACAAGATAAAAACTAATAGAGGAGTAAGACTGGGCTCTATATTAGCTCATATACTTTTTAATTTGTATATTAACTCAATAGTAGAAAGTCTTGATGAGCCAGAGTTTCATTCTCCTAAAATAAGTGAGAGAAGGGTACCCTGTTTAGCATATGCAGATGGCATAATATTAATATCAACATCATTGTTAGGATTACAGAGGAAAGTAAATCATTTTGCAAAATTGTGTGAGGAAAATAAACTAACAATTGATATACAAAAAACAAATATGGTTATTTTTGGTAATAGGAAACGTAAAGCTTCAAATTTGTACATAAATCAAAAGAGGATAGAAAAAACAAAATATTATGATTACCTTGGGATAAGATTTGCAGAAAATACACTATGGAACAGTCATCAGATGTTAATAAGAGGAAAATTTAATACGGTATTAAATGCATTCAAAAGATTTGCTGGGAAATATGGAAATGGAAGTTTTATTGGCCTTTAAAAAACATAAATATTAAGTTGAAAACTAGTATTCTTTATGGATCAGAAATTTGGGCAGGAGAGGATATTAAGCCTTTGGAGATATTTATAAACAAATTATATTGATATGTACTTCGGGTAGCAAATTCAATCTGAATAGAAATAGTACAAAGGGAATTGGGCCAGTATTCATTGTCAACCTTGGTACGAATACAAACAATGAAACACATATTAAGATTATTCTTGTTACCGGAAAAGAGATTACCAAGAATAATGTTAGAGGAGATAATTCAATATATCTCCTTTAATTAAAGATATTAAGACCCTGTTTTATCCATTGGGTTTGACCACATTATTGTATGAAATTTATCATACCCCATTTATTGAAATTGGAGAAACTATTGCCAAAAAAGTTAGAGTCGAGGCTTTAAAAATTGACAATAAGAGAATAAATAATTTGAAACATTTTAGCTGGTTTAAAAGAATAAAAACACATCATGGCCTTGAACTATATTTATTAAGACTGATTAACCCAGTGGATAGAAGGGTGATAACCAGATTTAAACTGGAACTATATAAATGCAATTACATTTATTATAATTAGAAGAGGCAAGGAGTTGAAACTCCATTTTGTGAATATGGTGCGAAAACAATAGATGATCTTGAACATGTATTATTATACTGTTCAAAGTATGAAAGACAAAGGAAATACTGGATTGGACCTATTTTGAAAGAATACAATACACCCCATGACAGGCAGTTCATTATAGGACAATTGCTCAATACAAATGATGTGAAGATACTGCAGTGAATAGTACATTTTTTAAAGAAATTAAAATTGTAAAATATTTTAGTATGAAGTTCAGAATTGAATATTTATAAGAGTTTTGTATGATTTATGAATGTATTTATATGTGATGTATATGGAAAGTAGATTGTAAAATTGTTTTGTAAAGACGTATGTCAAATAATAAAAAAATTTGTAACTAAAAAATATGTAAACAATGAAAGTATTTATTTAGGGAGGGGGAAAAGAGAATATCAAGAAGTACAACACTTTTGCAAATCACTGCTACCCCACAATGTAAACCCCACCTCCCACCATTGGGTGCACCCAGAAATGTCCCTTGTTGCAGTGGGTACCTCACCTGGGTGGCGATGCAGGCCTGGGGCTTTCGTTGGGGTCCAATATCCTTTTAAGCAGGTGCAACTTTAATTTCACTGTCTGGGCGCAGTTTTGTTCATGCTGTAGTCCAACCCAGAACATACCCCCTGTGACCTAACTAGCTAGCTAGCTAAATAAACTCCCCAAAGCCGCAGCTCAGTGTACTTTCAGTTTGGAAGTTCATGATGGGGGTTTCAGCTGGCTGAGATGCAATCAAACTGGCAGTTGCATGGTACCATGGAGGTATTCAGATAGTGGTGCACCATGAAGCTGGAGAGCTAGATTTCTGCAGAAAATGAATAACACTGGCCTTCACCTGATTGGCCTTGCTAACTTCACCTCAAAGGCCTTTATAGGTAGTTTTCACCAGGCAAGCCTCTCGCTGTCTTCTGCCACTGGTCTTCTTCCCATTCTTCAGTCTGGGGGATGATAAATGTGGTCCCCTAGACCCTTCTGTTGTACACCCAGGTCATACAATTACAGCCGGGCTTTGTGTTTCATAGTCTCTTACCCCAGCAATCTCCCCTTGGGTTTCTCCTTTCACAGTAGTGCTGGGCCCCTTAACTGCCTCTACCCACAGTACACTTAAGACTCTCCCCTTGCCAAAATTTGCACTCACCACAATTACCATTCGAGGGGAAACTCAGTGGCTCAGTCCCTGTGCAAGGGCTTCAGTGCCATGAGACTCTGGCAGCACACTTACACACCGTTTCTCAGCTCTTTCTCTCTCTCTCTCTCTGTCTCTCACTCTCTTTCTGGCTGAGGACCCTCTGTCCTGGTCGACTGCAGCAACTCCAAAACATTTCTCTTGTTCCCTTTTTTAAATTAAATCAACTTTATCAAATTTTTGTTAAACAGATGCAGATCAGTTACATAAATCATGAATATAACCAGACAATTCCCCACCTCCCTGTCCCACCCCATCCCCCAACCCCCACAAATTCCCCCCAACCAAGAGTGTGCCAATTACCCGTCAAATGAGTATTCAAATAGTCATAGTTCACAAGGCAAAAAGGGAGCTGTCTTAGGGGAGCCAAAGGAGCATCAGCTTGGATTAATTCAAGTATAGGGTGTAAAGCTTACACCAATTTTTGTTGAAGAGGTGAAGCTTATGACAAGTACTAGCAATCAGGCGTTCCATTCAAAGACAGAAGGAGAGCTCCTGTTGCCATTCATTATGGAATATCAAGGATTGGTTGAGCCCAGTGCTTAAGAACCAGTTTTTGTAACTGCCATGGAGATAAGCATGATGTGATATCTCCTCTCATTAACCCCAATTTGAGTGTAATCCCTGATGAAGCAAATTTCTGGGATGAAGAGCCCATCCAGACCCAGTAGAGGGTCGATGCAGGTTTTGATCAGACCCCAAAGAGGGGAGATCTTTTCACAGGACCAGAAAATATGTATGAGAGTTCCATCCGCTTTGTCACATCTAGTGCAGGAAGAAGATGAGAGACGACCCATTCTAGCCAATTTAATGGGTGTATAATATATGTTGTTTAAAATTTGGAACTTGGTAAGTCTTAACCTATTCTGAGTGTTGTACTGATACAGGTCTTTTCTAATACACACCCAGTTAAGAGAAATGCCTGGTATCAGGGCCTCCCAGACTTTGGAGCCAGCAAGGTGAGAGGGATGAAACGTGGACAGGAGCAGTGAGTATAGCAATGAGATCCCATGAGGCCAGATTGCTAAATCCTGTATCTGTCCCAGTAATGTATCTAACTCTGAGATTACAGGAGAGAGTCCGAACTGTTGCAGTAACAGGTGTCTTAGTTGGAAAATTTTAAAGATATGGGATGGGATGGGCTCAGGTGGAATTTCGCGAGGATTGCAGGAGAGGGAAGCAGAGAGTCATGGGAATAAAATTCCATAACTCTGACCCCTTGAAGTTGGGGGAGCCATCCAGGGGAGAGATAGCTATCACCTATCCTGATATTTGGGTTAGTCAAAATGGGCTGGGAAAAGTCATTAGTCAGAGATTTATGGAGGAAGACACATAGTTATGAGAAGACCCTAATGAAGATACCAATTACCAAGTCTTGAATAGCGGCTGGTAGTTTCTTCCAAGTGGAAAAGAGGATAGAAGATGGGGAAAGGTTAAAGAATAGAAGTAGCTGAGATTCTATCTGGCAGGGGGAGGGGTGTATTCTTCTTCAGGGTGATTTAATTGTAAAAGAGCCATTTCCTACACTTCTGGAGATGGCCAGCCCAGTAGTAATACATGAAATTCAGGAGTTGGAAACCTCCAGACTCCTTAGACAGTCCCAGTTTGAGATATGAGCATCTCAGCGATCTGTCTAGCCAGATAAAACTAGAAATGAGAGAATGGATGAGATGGAAGAAGGAGAGAGAGAAAGCCAAATATTTAGCATATTTAAAAGATAAAATAGTCTAGGTAAGATATTTATTTTCACAATGTTAATCCAGCCTCATAAAGAGATAGGGAGGGCTTTCCATCTTTGGGTGTCTTGTTGGATGACTGTTACCAGGTCATCCAGATTGAGCTTTCTCATAGTGGTGGGATTAGTGGATAGGAAAATGCTGAGATATTTCATATACTTAGGAGATCAGTGCATCCTGAACCGAGTAAAATCAGCCTTGTAAGTAAAGTGGTTTAAGGGAAGAATTTCCATTTTCTTGTTTTGTTGTTTTGTTTAGCTTGTAGTTGGAAAAACAACTATACTGGTCTATCACTCAGAATTTCTGCAAGAGAAGAAGAGGGGTGCGAGATGTAAAAGAATATTGTCTGCTTACACTGATAAGGATAGTGCCATATCTCCCACTAGTATATCGAGTATATGAAGGAAAGATTGCAATTACCTTATTAAAGGTTCCAACTAAAGATAAAAGAGGAAGGTGGACAGTGAACAACCTTGCCTGGTACCCGAGAAGAGGGGGAAATGAGAGGAAAACACCCCCGTTGCAGTAGATTTTGGCAGTAGGGGATGAGTAAATAGTTTGGAGCCAGTGAAGAAACAGGAGGGAAGCCCATTCTGAGTAGGGTGGGCCACAGAAAGGCCCAGTCAACCCAATCAAATTCTTTTTTGGTGTCAAGAGAAATCAGGGCAATAGGAGTGGGAGAGAGTTTGACAACTTGGAAAATTGTGGGCCATTTTACAAATGATCAGCAGAAGATCTACCTGGGACAAATCTGATTTCTCAGACTAAGAAGATGTGACCAGACCTTCCTAAGCCTAGTGGCAAGATTTTGGTAAGAATCTTAAGGTCACAGTTTAAAAGGGAGATAAGACAATAGCTGGATGGGTGAATGGGGGGGTCTGTCTGGTTTGAGAAGGAGGACAATAGTTGCTTCTAAGAGAGAGAGGGGGTCTATGGAGTCAGCCGAGAGCATGGATTGGAAAAGACGGAGTAGGAGAGGAGATAATTCTTTGAGAAAACATTTATAAAAGTTGGATGAGAACCCATCTGGTCCGAGGGATTTGTCGAGGGCTAAACTATTAATGGCCGCTCCCACCTCAGACAAGGAATTGGAGAGGACAGGAGGGCCTGATGGTGATCCAGGAGAGTTGGAAGTGGAATACATGCTAGGTATGCCTCTGTTTCTTCTGTGCCAAGTGGGGATGATCTCTGGCTGTAGAGACTGACATAAAATTGTTTGAAAACTAAAACAATGTCCCTGGGGAAGGTCTTGGTGGATCCATCCTGATCTAAAATGGACTGAATAATTTTAGAACTTTCTATTTTCCTCAAACGTAGGGCAAGTAAGTAACCTGCCTTATCTCCCTGCTCAATATATTTAACCTGGGTCTTTAAAATGGCATATTCAGCCCTTTCTCTTAGAACATCGGCATACTTATCATGAAGAGACAATAAGGTACTAAGGATTCTGGAGGGGATGTGGGGGATAAAGATCGTTCCAATGCTCGGATATGTTCTAGTAAAGCTTTAGTGGTAGATTCACAAATCCTTTTCCGCTTAGCAGCTAGCCGAATAAATTTAGGGCACACCATTCATGATCACCTCTGGGGACGGAGTTTAGATTAACATCAGTATAGGTTTGGATATGAGATATTATATTTGAGACTATAATGTCATCTTTCAGGAGCT
The DNA here is from genome assembly GCA_016271365.2 of Neoceratodus forsteri. NCBI lineage: Eukaryota > Metazoa > Chordata > Ceratodontiformes > Ceratodontidae > Neoceratodus > Neoceratodus forsteri. Next base: position 377,048,908 of record CM057456.1, read on the forward strand.
GAGTTTTTAACTTCTAAGTAGTGTCATGCTGCAAATCCAATGAAGGAGTAAGAAGAAGGCAAGCTACTGCGTGGTCAGAGAGAAATATGGGGTCTAGTCCACTATCACACATCCCAGGCCATAAGGCTAGGCTGATCAGAATATAATCAAGTCTGGATGAGGTATGGTGGACAGCTGAGTGAAATGTCTAGGAGCAGGTGGAAGGGTGCAGGATCCTCCAGGGATCACAGAGGCCCAAAAGGTCCATGAAATCCCTCCGTGCACGCTGTGCTGGAGACAAAGGTCTGAGAGGCTGGTTAGAGTGGTCTAAATCTTGAGATGGGGGAGGCTCCAGTCCCCGCCCAAGATCAAATGGGCCGGTAGAAGGAGAGCAATTTTATCAGCCATGTCTATGAAGAAAGTGGGGTCACCCCCAACTGGTCCATAAATACTTCCTAGAATCACCTCACTCAGGTCTAGGAGGCCCTTAACCAGGACAAATCTAACTTGTGGGTCTGAAATGATTTGATCTGCTTGGAAGGAGATGCTTTTCATAAGTAAAATTGCAACACCCCTGCTCGATGTTGAGTCCCGAGCGGAAAACACCTGATTGACTCCTTGCCAGCAGAACCAAGTAGCTTCCTGGGCAAGGAGATGTGTTTCCTGTAGGAAAGTGATTTGGACTTGATGTAACAGTAGGTGTTTGAGAACCTGATGTCTCTTAAGTTGCTCCCTAACTTCCCTAACATTCCAGGTAGCCAATCTAATAACAGTATTAGCCATAGTCGTAGTAACCAACAAGCATAAAATAACATATGTCCATATATTGGCTCATTCCAAGCCCTCTCACCACCCCCTTCCCCAATCCAGAACATGTATGACATTGAATCTTTCTCTTGTTCCTGCTACAAGCTCCAAACCCTTTCTCAGCTGTCTTTTCAAGATTTTCTGGGCTTGGTGGGCCGTTGGGGCCTGATGGCAGTTAAAGGGCTGGGAAGTCCACACAGTCTTATTTGCACTCACATTCTGGTTGATCTTCCCTTTCCCTGGCAAAACAGTCCCTTATGTAGCTTCTGGTACATCCCCCTTTGATTGGCTGCCACATTCCCCGGCATTTTTGATGCCCTGCGATGTTTCCCAGCAGCCCTATTATCTGTAATTCTATTGCAGCTGCCATCTTTGTTTATACTGTAGTCGAACACCCAGCCCTTTTTATTTAATTATTCAGGCCCTTATAAGGGTAGAAAACACTTCTCCCAAAACCAGAGTCTTTATTTTGTGGACCCCTGGCTCTGCTGCCTGTTCTGGAGCAGGGGACATCCTTAAGTTACGGCCATAGCTGAAATGCTCAGATGGAGCCGTGGCTCCTTTAACTTTCAGCCCCTGGCCAGCCACCATCTTTTTATGTACATAGTCGTCGGTCTGGCTTTTGCCTTCCCAGACTGACCAGAAGATCCCTGTGCACCCCCGGAGGTGCCAAAATGCCAACCAGACCTTGGTCCCTCTCAAGATATGGGCCCAGAAGCCAGAAAGTCAGCGGTCATAGCCACAGGAGCTGGATGGGGGCACCAGGTTCAAGTCCCACCAGGGGACCACTTATGGGGACAGCATCAAGGGAGTGTTGGGGCCATAGCCATTTTGGGGGGCTTACAAAAACAAAAAAGATGTCCTGGCTCCATTAGGCAAATCAGAGCCAGGACAAATAACTGTCAACACTTCAAAGGGTTTTAAACATATGTCATGGTGCTAAATTGTATGGGACTATAATGTAAACATACATGGCAGTCCCCACATAACTGAATTTAAAATTTGGACCCCAACGAAAGACTCCCCTGTTGACTTCTGTGCCGCAGTGAGGCACCCACCAAAAGGACTGTATAGACTTCCTGGGCAGCTGCCAAGGGAAAGATGGGTGCACCCACAGGTGGGGGGGGGGTAATTTAGGGCAAAGTTGTTAGCCAGTTATTATTGTTATTTCTGTTTGAGCCCCTCTTTTTTCCCTTCCCTCACAATAAAATACTGTTGGTGTTCATGTAAACTGCTGCAATAGAGTGTGTCTGTAAAGAAGGGGGATATTGTCAGTGTGTGTGGGGAACTGTTTGGGGGGCTGCTAATATAGTTTCCTGGAGGGTGGTAAGCTGCTATTTGTCCACAGGTGTTCCCTACCACTTCCTTGGGTGGAGACACCGCACTTCTCTACACCTACCTGTCCTAACCCAGGCCGGCCCCCTCAATGGCAATTGCTGTAAGGACTTCAAGGGTCCCGGAACAGCCAAAGTTGAGTCAGAGGGGGTGGTTATACATGGACATTGCCTTACAGGATTCTTGTATGGCTTTCTTCAGCAATGCAGTTGTAGCTGACTTTGATGCTGCAGTTGCTTTTTTGTTTCCTTGAATGATTATGAAGAGTCTGTCTCACTTTCTTAAGTCCCTGTTCCTGTTTATGTATGTTGCCAGTACTCTCTTCAAACCCAGTGTGTGAAGGGGTGTCTTATCTGCAACTTCAGGGTCTGACATACTGGCCAGTATTTTGACTGATTGACTGATGTGAAAGTTGGACGCCAGCTTGGGAGTAAATGATGGGACTGTCTTTAGTGTGATGTAGTCATAATGGAAGTTTTAAAATGGTTCTCTACATGACAAGACCTACAGTTCACATCTTCTTCTGGTTGAATAGATATCCATTAGAAACACAGTCTTTAGGTTCAGTCATTTTAATTCCACTGTGGTTAGTGGTTTAAATGGTGCAGATATCATCAGTTTGAGGACAAGGTTGAGGTCCCATGGTGCAGTGATCTGCTTAAGTTTTGGCCTCATGTAAGATGAAGCTTTTAGAAATTTTAGTACATCTGGAGGAGCCCGGGGCCATTTTTTCAACGTATCTGTGTTCAGCTCAGATTGCCACCAGTTGTATACTCACAGATGATGGAGAAAGTCCTTTGTCCAGGTCTTGCTATAGGAATAATAGGACACTGGAAATGGAAACTTGCTTCAGTGTTATAGTTTTTTTTTGGTTGAACCATTTGGAGAATATGGCCCATTACCTTTGCAGGTCAGTGTTGTAGATGAATGGCATGATATGACCATGGTATTGATTACTGAGGATTGGTAATCAACTTTTAGCAATCTGTCCTTTTCGAGAGCCAAGCTGTCAGCTTTAGATTTTGAGGACTAGGGTGTTGCACCAGTCCTGTTGTAGAATGTCCAGCCTGCATGGTAGGATTCAGGGGTGGTACAGAGCCATAGGTAGTACTGTCATGAACCAGTGTAACATGGGATAAAGAAGTTTGTCCCTATATTGCAGCCTAACCTCATTTTGGTCTGAAAAGATTCTGTGCATGTATAACAAATGCTGGCCTATAGAGCTAGGTTATATGAAGCTTATAAAGCCATGAGAAGAGCTGAGCCACAATTGCAATACTAATGTGCCTTCTAACATTGTAACTTTGTAGATGTGAGTAATAGCACACATTTGGCCTACGTGACTGCAAGCAGGAACACAGGACAGTGTCCAAATTTCCCTTTTTAATTAACTTTAGTGCTTGTCCTCATATGGACAGCCCAAAATGCTTGTTAGCACATTCATAAACTAAAGCTTATTTCTTCCTTCTGAACTTTGGTAACTGGTAGTAACAGTTGTTACTAGCCGTATATGGTAATAAAATGTACACTATCTGTATTTGTGCTGACCAAGGGTGAGATCATACACATAACAAGAAAAAGTACCTTATTACCTTATAAGTTGATGTTTGTGCTGTTTTGAACCAATCATAAAAGTTATAAAAATAGACACACTGTTTTTCTCTATATAAGCAAGCCTGCACATCCTGTTATTTTGAAGAATGTACCACTTGTAATTTCTCGCTGTGATTATTATTATAATCATTAAATTTTTCCGCCATCAGCCTCGTCTCCGTTCGTCTCCTTTCTAAGTATCTGTAATTGATAATTTACTAGCTATAGTTTTTTCACAACGTTACAACCAGGACCTGCACAGCCAGTATGGAGTTATTAGGATAGCTCATGCCCTGGACTGGTGTATCTTTCTTAGTACTTGTGGCAGAACTGGGAAGGGAGGAAAGGTGTATGCGACCTTGAAGGACTGTTACAGGGACAGCACATCCAACCCCATAGACAGACTGTCTTTGAATCTGGAGTAAAACCAGGACACCTGTGTGTTCATGCTGTTGGCTGTGAGGTCTATCTGAACTGTGCCCCATATGTTTATCTGTGAAAATAGCAGATGGTTGAAGTGCCATTTTCCTGGGTGGATTTGTTGCCTGGTCAAATAATATGCCATCATGTTGTTTCCCAACCAGATGTATTACTGTGATGTGCATTAAATTGTTTAATGCCCAGTTCAGTACTGTTGTGGTTTCTCTTTTCATAGTCTTGCTTTTGGTACCCTCTTGTTTTACTAGGTTCTATGTCATAACAGTGATCGGGGAATAGCGATCGCCATTAGGGCGAGTGTACATTGCCGAAAATGAATTTTGGCGATGCACACTCATGGCGAAATGAAAGAAGGCACCCAAGATGCAAGTATTTATTTTTAATGTGGGGGGCTGTGCCCTCCGTACCCCCCCCACTAAAGGATTTTCAGCTCCAGAGGGGTTCATGTTGGGGGGGTGAAATACTTATAAAAATAAAAAGCCGGCTGCCGGCAAAAAAAAACCCAACCTGCTCCTGCTCTGCACTGGACACGAACCCTGCACCTCCCAAGTGACCATCCACCCCACCACATTAGCAGTCCAGCTCGGCAGCTGCCCGTCACACTACCTCCCACATACTTTCCCTCCCCTTCCTCCCGCCGTGCGTGTGAATACACGCGTACTTCCCTTTGCCCTACCTCGCCCACCCAGGTATCCACTCGCTTCCCTGCCAGGTAGCCCTGTACACAGGCGCCGTGATTGAGTCACCCTTTTTGTAAGAGATCAATCTCAGTCATCTTGTACACAGTATACCATTTTACAATGTACCCTACTGTGGCTCTGTGGTTGGAGCATAAACAAATTTTCTTTTCTTTGATTGCCATTTTGAAATGAATCAGTGCATTGTATTTGGACTCTGACATTGTCTAGTTCCCTTGGGCTGTCTGGTGACCTGTTGTTGCCCCTCACCTTTTCGGGCTGGCATCTGTATCTATGACTATGTTGTGTTATATGTTTAATGGTACTCCCTTGGTGAGATTGTTTTGATTCGTCCACCATGTTAGTGATGCAGCACCTGCATGGTCATTGCAACTGTTGCTGATAGCTCATACTCCACTTGCACTCCCTGTTGTATGGGTAGCAGTAGTAGGGACCTCATATTCCAGCACACCCATGGTACTAGGTTGATACATGAGGTCACCTATACGTGTACTTGGGACAGGTGCTCCAAGGTTGGGTATTGGTTGTTTTGCAGGTTGAATGCCTGAGTAATCATATTCTGTACTTATCTGTCTGATGATTGAGCTCAGCCTGCCTCTTTGTCTAGTAGGGCTCCCAGGTGTTGTATACATTGGCTTGGAGAGAGAGAGAGACTGCTTTTCTGCTTGTTTATCACTCAGCCGTGGTTCTCCAGACATTGGAGGATGGTTTTGGTCTCTCTGTGTGACTGTGATTTCAATCTGGTTCTGATGAGCCACTTGTCTAAGTATGGTAACACTTTTGTTCCTTGCTCTCTCATTTTAGCACCTAGGACAACTGGCACCTTTGTTAATTACCACTGGGACAGATGTGAGTCCAAATGGTACTGCTCTGTATTGATAATGTCCCATTATGTTGAACATCAGATATACGTGGTGAGACAGTCTGATTGGTATGTGAAGGTAGGCATCTGTCATGTCTATTGATATCAGGTAGTCTTCTAGTCTTATTGCTTTGAGGGCAGACCTGATTGGCTCCATCTCGAACCTTTTGTGCATCAGAAATTGATTCAAGAATTTCAAGTCTACTATGGGTCCAAGATCGCTGTTTTTCTTTGGGACCATAAAGAATATGGAATATATTCTTTTCCTTACTCTTCCTTTGGACCTGTGATATGGCTTCTGTTGTGACTAGATTATTCAGGATTCATTGTACCTGCTCCGGGATTGCTTTTCTATTTGACACTGGAGTCACTATCAGCTGATCTTTGTTTAGTGTTTCTGTCAGCTCTATTGCTTACCCTTTTTGAATAATTTCTAGAACCCATTTGTCTTGTGGTGTTTTCTTCTATTCATTCATGTATTGTAACAATTGAGCCCCTATTGGGGGTTAATTTTGTTCCTTGATCATTGACTGATAGTCATTGACTTGACTGTTGCCTGAACTTAAATGAATGGTTGAATCAGCCTCTACTGGAATGTCTGGGTTCTGGAACCTGTTGTTGCTGTTACCATGGAATGAGGAACAAAAATTATGGTTATGGTTGTTGTTGTTGTAGCTCTGGCATCTATCCCCAAAATTTCTGTTTTTGGAATTTTCTCCTGGATGGTAGATAAGTGTTTCTACTACCTTTATCGTTCAGGACATTCTCAAAACAATGTGCACCCAGCAACGGTAGTTTTTGCATCATGACCTTGGATTCTGTGTCTGCCTCCCGTAGTTTTAGTCATAGGGTTCAAGGGGCCCTGTTGGCGATAGCCACTGATCTGGCATTGATTGTCAGCAAGTCTACGGCCATATCTGCTAAGTGTTTTGTCGACCGTATTGATTGCTGCATGAGCTGTACTTCAGCTGATTTGGTGCAAGTGTTTTGTGGACATCTTGCATCAATGCCCATTGAACTCTAGTGGCATATAGCCATGGTGACAGCCCGGGCTCCCAAGCCTGCCAGCTCAGAACTCTTCTTGAGCATGTCCTTCCGCCTTTTTGTCCACAGGGTCCTTGAGTCATGTTGTTACCTCTGCTGGCAGGACTGTTTTCTGGCTAAGGGCTGCAATTTGGGGATCTACCAAAGGGTTGCTGTACCAAAGTTTCAGCTTGTCCTTCTGTAAAGGGAACATTTTGTTTCATGAGCATCTCCCTGGGATTCTTGCTGGTTCAGCTGACTCCCACATCACCCGAAGCTTACTGTCATCTTTATGTTGCTCACAAGGTTAGGTACCTGATCAGGGAAGCACATTTTTGCCATTATGGACTGTGGTTCTTGCTCTATGTCTGACTTGTCTTCCAGCTCTTTACCTGACTCATCTCCCGAGTCTGGGTTGTCATTATCTTGGCAAGGATCGGTAGGTGTAGGTTTGATAGGTCGTGAAGGTGGTGTAGTCTCTGGTGGGTTGAGATTGTGTGGGATAGCTCTTTCTGTCAACTTCTGCATCATCACTGCCATGAACTGTTGCTGTGCCTGGATGACAGTGGTAGTGGCTTGCTGATTTTGCGTTAACAGTGAAGCCACATCAGGGACCTCTGTTGTGTTCTCCTTTCTAGGTGGAGCACCAGTGATGGTATTGTGGGAAGTACCTCTGATTTCTTCATTAATTCCTCATTAGTATCAGCCAGATCTGAGTGGCCAGATGGGTTGTCCGATGAGCAAGCTGGGTATAGTGGTCCAGGTTGTGAGGGCAACAGTGTAACACTGCAACTATGGCATTTCTTTGCCTTCACTATGATGCCTGCGATAGGGAGGCATAATGGGAAGAACTACTTCGCACAGAGTATTAACATACTTGTCAGTATACCTATAGACCTTCCTAATAGCCATTGTCATCAAGTCTAGATAGATAGATAGCTAGCCAGAGAGAGAGACAGAGATAGACAGACAGACAGACAGACAGATAGATAGATAGATAGATAGATAGATAGATAGATAGATAGATAGATATGATGACTGTTGCAACTGTAATTTCTTATGGCAGCTCACTATACTGTTTTCCAAAATGCTGTAGGGCCCATATACATCTATGCTCGGTATACCAAACATGGCTGCCAGAAGTTACAGGATTCGGATCACTTCCAGTGCCTACAAGGCTCATATTTGTGTTTGACTGGATCTGACGTGTATTCCCAAAGTGGCCACTGGAAGTGACGTGATCCTGGTCACTTCTGCTGGTCCTGTGCTTGTGCACTGATAGGGCTGACAGGTTCATGGAAGTGTGGCTTGCATGGGATGACCAAATTTGTTATTGCAGAGTAGAAAAAGCAGAGCAGCATGTGGAATCATGGCTGAAAGTTCCTAGTGATACCCTCCCTCACTTGCATTAGTACACTACTGCCTGCCATGCTAGTATGCAGCTCTTTGCAAGATGGCCACTGGAAGTGCACAAATTGGGTTACTTCCCATGGCATCCTGTCCTGCTGATGAATCAGGCTGCAACTGTGACCAGAAGGACAAGTGGCATTGGGGGAACACTCTGCTGGCATATCTGCCCGAGACTGGGCAAAGAGGCAGAATTCCTGTCCTGTAATCCTGCCCTATAGTACTGAGCAGATGGGGGAGGGGAGCACTCTGATGGTGTATCTGCCTGAGATTGGGTAGAGGAGGAATTCAAGTCCTGTAATCCTGCCCTATAGTACTGAGCAGATGGGGGAGGGGAGCACTCTGCTGGTGTGTCTGCTTGAGACTGGGCAGAGAGGAGGAATTCCTGTCCTGTATTCCTACCCTATAGTACCAAGCAGATGGGAGAAGGGGAGCACTCTACTGGCATACCTGCCCGAGACTGGACAGAGAGGAGGAATTCATGTTCTGTAATCCTACCCTTTAGTGCTGAGCAGATGGGGATGGGGGGAAGCACTCTGCTGGCATATCGGTATGAGACTAGGCAGAGAGGAGGAATTCACGTCCTGTAATCCTGCCCTTTAGTAGGGAACAGATGGGGGAGGGGGGAACACTCTGCTGGTGTATCTGTTTGAGACTGGACAGACAGGAGGAATTCCTGTTCTGTAATCCTGCCCTATAGTACTGAACAGATAGGGGAAGGGGAACACTCTGCTTGTGTAACCCCTAGGTGGCGCTATCCCAAGGGCTACTACCCCTGCCTGCGTGGCTAGCAGCAGGTTAAGGGGCCTGAGTTCTGAAATGGGTGCCTCCACCCAGAGGTCACGGTTGGTAGTGGTCAAACTAACCTGGGCACAGCCCTCCAGGACACTGTAACCCCCCTCTTTCCCTTCTAGTGGCCGGAGCAATATACGATAATCACTTTCACAGTACCCACACTGTTGCACTTAACCACCAGGGCTGGTTCATCTGGCTCGACCCCGGAGACCCCTTGTAAAACAAGGTTATGCACAGTAAATAGCAACAATACAGTACTCTTGGCACAATCTGGAACCACAGTCAGGTTAAATGCAGCAAAAAAAGTCAGATCTGATTTGTTCAGGGGACTTGAACAAGGAAGGGACGTAATCAGGTTGATTGGCTTAAAGGCTATATTAATCAAACAGTTATGCATGCACTTTAAGTCCCCACACAGTCACACACTCTGGGTACCCAAGTAGGAAAATGGTGGGCTAGCCAGGAACATGTTGCAGCTGGTTGGGGCCCTGTGATAGAAGAAAGCAGCATGCACAACACACACTCCTTGTACTCTGGAGCTGGAGGGCTCAGTTCGTGAAAGAAAAAGCAACAAGACAATCAGATGACAACACTTTAGATTTAGCTGTTGTTGCAGGGAGCTACCCTGATGTTTACTCATGAAACCCAATACAGGACACAGGCAGGATGAAATTGAGACTGCAGGTTGTTGAGCTGGCGTGCCAGGAGACGCAGGGCCCACACGAATCACTGAGGCGTCGTTCCCGTTCAAGCGTTGAGCAGGGGGCTGATCCCCAGGCAGGTCTCTCATCGATGGCTTTCTCCATGCAATGGGTAGTCTGGCTAGGCCAGTGTGGCAACGCCCAGACGAAATGGCAATGAATTCAGATTCAGTCTGTTGGAGCCGGATGCAGCCTCCAGCGAACAGAACACAGTTCAACACACAGTGGGGAACCAAATCATGACCCACTAACAGCACACAGCACATTTACATGTAAGAAATTACACTATACCGGGCAGATTGTTATCTATCATGCCAGCAGTGAGAGAACACAGTTCAACACACAGTGGGGAGCCAAATCATGACCCACTGACAGCACAAAACGCATTTACATGCAAGAAATTCCACCGTACAAGGCAGATTGCTATCCAGTCGCAATTACAGAGTCTCTGCACAAACCGAGAGTTCAGAGGTGGCTAGAAATCCTGACAGGCCAATCACATTCAGCAAATCTTCGGTCTTCATCAGGTTAAAGCCTGGTCACAGTCCAGTGGATTTAAATAGTCCTCACAACTTGAATTCAGTCCGAATAAACTCTATTTTCCCTCTCAGGGACAGCAGGCAGACAGGCAGGCCAAAACTCAGCAATTTCCCAGTTCCCCCACTCAAAACTACACAGAACTACTGCCCAAATCACTTGAGCTGTTACTCATTTCACTTCCCAACTCAGAACTAACTGAAAACTGCAAGCAGTGTGGGAATTTCCCCAAGATCCAAAAGGTTCGGTTGGCTGATCTGTCTGTCAGTCACAACAAGGGCTCCCACTTCAGGTTCATTTAGGCACCAAAATGCAAAAACTACAATTCCTACAAGTTTTGACCCCACCAAGCCCCTGTAGGCAGGCTCCATTTTAGAGTCCCAAATGTACTGATTGGCCCATTCTGCAGTCCAGGACCAAGGTGATGGAAACAAACAGAACTGTCCATGCTGCAAAGAAGGCAGGTTAGAACAAACTGCAATATTATTACTACTATAACAAATGATCAGCAAATAAGTACATCTTGTAACACAGTCCCCTCTTAGATTAATTATGACTGCAATCCAGCTAGCTCTTAAAGAGACAGTACACAGAGGCTATACAGGCACTCTCTGGCAATACATTTAAACTGCTAAAACGCAGGACACCAGCCTGGCAGTGAGCATTTAAGCAAGCCCAAGGAAGACTTTTCAGGAACCCCCATTTGTAAGGGGGTTACACCCTTCCCTGCCTGGAGAAAACGTGGCATCCGCATCGTCTGTACCATCATGCATCAGTTAACATAAACTTATTACTTTACTATACATATTCACTACACTTCCTGATACTATATCCATAAGGACAATACTTACGCATTTTTCATACAGGTAATACTGATTCCACTATGACTGACACATTAGTAACATCATAATACTGCTTCGGGTAATAACTTCTTGCACATTAAGCAGGGCTGGCAGTATAGCCTAGAGGTTAGAGTAATGAGCTGTGAACAAGCTTGGTACATCCAGCAGACCAGACCTGGGTTTGATTCTCACAACCTCTACTTGCATACTATGTGACTCTGAGCAAGTCACTTAACCACCCAGTGCTCCCATGTAGCCCCTGAAAATGGGCACTTGTGCCTAGTGGGCCTTACCCGATACCAAAAGACTAAAAAAAAAAAAAAAATAAAAATAAAGCAATGTAAGAGGGGGCCCTTCCCTATCAGCTAACTTGGGGCTGGATGAGGCAGGGGCACCAAGGTGAGAGGCTAAAACAAGTAACCTGGAATTGGCCATTAAGCTTAGTTTGGGTAGTGAGCTCTGAGAAATATAAACAGCTTTGTGAACCACATTGAGAGGCAAATCCACTGGCCTCCCGGGAGAATCATAACTGAAGCGCAATACTGGCTTGACAGCTTGGCCAGTCTGTCTGGGGGGAACAGCCACATTCTCTGTACCTTCAGCACTAACTTTGGAGCTTTTGTCATTCATGAGGGGTGCCTCTGCACAGATGGGAATGTCCAAACTGGGAGCACTGTCAGCTCCTAGCTCTGCAGGCTCTGTTTCCCCAACACTTGGCTCATTTAGAGAAGGTTCTGGCACAGTTAGGCTTTGTGCCACTGAAGGAGGCCTGTCAGCACTCTCATATTGTTAAGTTCTGGTGTGTCACTAGAGAGACTCAGACCATCAGCCCCTTCTTCGGGCAAGTCACACAGTTCCACTAAACACAGGGAGTCCGCAGCCTCAGATGTGATACTTTGCACTTCACTTTCAGGGAACATTGACTCCAAGGACAAAGCTGGGGGGTTAGGCAGTCAAGAAGGCCCAGCGTCATCCCCACAATTAGTCATAGGGTTACCTCGAAACAGCTGACTCAATTCATAGGAGGGGTAATAGGCATTGTCACACTCACATTCATCAGAGTTGGACTGACAGTCACTATCATTCTGGGTCTGCTGTGGAGGAAACCTTAAATCTGGAACTACTAGGGTAGATTGACTCTGTCTCTTTTTTGCAGCAGCATGAGTCACCAGCCCAGGGGAATCAATCTCTGATGGTTCAGCCTCAATTATGATTTGGCCGATAGGTAGCAAGTGGTTACAGTGCATGGTCTTGACAGCTTTGGAGTTATTCTCTGGGTGCACCTTGTACACTGGTAAATCATTCAACTTTCCAACTACTACATGGGGAAGATGGTGCCACCTATCAGCAATTTTGCATTTGCCATGCAGTCCCAAATTGTGTAATAACACATGGCCTCCAGCCCGAAGCTCTTGAGCCTTTACTTTTTTATCATGGCTCTCTTTGTTGGCCAAATTTCTTTTGGCAGCCATTGTCTGGGCCAGTTGATAGGCATGGTTTAATTGAGCTTTCAGTTTCTGTACATACTGTAGGTAATTTTTGGCTTGGACCCCATCTGGAGAGACCCCAAAGCAGACATCAACAGGCAGTCAGGCCTCCCTCCCGAACATGAGGCAGTAGTGGGAGAACCCAGTAGCGTAATGTTTTGTGCAATTGTATGCGTGGACCAGGGTGCTAATCTGCTGGCTTCACTTAGCTTGTCTTTGGGATGGAGGGTGCCCAGCATGTCTAGAAGCGTGCAGTTAAAACGTTCCAGTTGAGGGTCCCCCTGTGGGTGATAAGGGGTGGTTCTTGACTTCCGCACTCCCCATAGAGACAGCATTTCTTTGATTAGCCAACTTTCAAAATCTTTGCCTTGGTCGGAGTGGATCCACTGAGGGGCACCATAGTGGACGAAGAAATTTCCCACTAGCACCTTGGCCATGGTAGAGGCCTTTTGATCTTTAGGTGGAAAAGCTTGCGCATACCATGTGAAATGATCTGTAGCCACTAACACATTGCCAATATTCTGCTGACCAGATTCTAAACACAAAAGTCTATGCAGACCAGTTCCATGGGGGTGCTGGAAGTAATATTGACAAGGGGGCAGCTCTCTAAGGCAGGGCTTTCCTTTGTAGGCAATGACTGCAGGTCTTTACATGGTGTTCAACATTGGCCCCCATCTTGGGCCAGTAGAACTGAGATTGTACCAAGTCGAGAGTTCTGTCAATACTATGGTGCCCCATGTGATTGTGGAGGGACCTCAGTACCAAATCTTTAAAGGCCGTGGGCAGGACCAGTTGCTGCCTGTCTACTTGACCGCCATGATCCACTGTCTCTCTGTACAACAATTGATTAAGTAGCTTCAATCTGGGGCCTTCTTTAAACAGTAGAGCAGTTAGCAAGTCAGGGGAACGCAACTTGGATACATCTTTCCCCGCACGCAGGTCATGAAGTGCTGGCTGAATCATAGGATCCTGGGATTGAGCCCACTGAATGCTGTCTTTGTCAAATTGAGGTAGTGCACTAATATCTAGAGCAGAAAAGTGGCAATAGGCAGCGGTATGCAGGTATCAGGAGGGCCCAAGCAATCTACTAAACAGTCCACTGTGTCCACAGACATCTGTTAATCTCTGTCAAATTTTTGGCACAAGGCTCAGATGTCAGGTTCAGACAGCCTGACCCAATCACTCAGGGAAACTGGCCTTCGTGACAAGGCATCAGCATCAATATGGTTCAGTCATGGCCTGTATTCAACAGCATAATCATAGGTTGATAAGGCGGAGAGCCAACGGTGCCCAGTGGCGTCTAACTTAGCTGAAGTCTGTACATAGGTTAATGGGTTATTGTCGGTCTTCACTAATATCTTTGCCCCAGAGAGGTATTCATGAAACTGGTCAATGATGGCCCAATTTAGCGTAAGGAACTCCAGCTTGTGCACACGGTAGTTTTGCTCCGACGGGGGTCAAGCTCCTACTGGCGAAGACCACTGGTCACAAACCATCCTCATGGGCTTGATACAGCACAGCTCCTAGACCCTGCAGACTGACATCTGTATACAGCACATAGGGCTTGGTGGGGTCAGCATAGGTGAGGATGGGGGCATGGATGAGCTGGTATATGACTTAGTGAAAGGCTGCTTCACATTCGGGTGTCCAGCAGGGCCCAAAAAGTTCAGCTGTGCGGAAGTACACTTTCTCTGGTTCTTTGACGGCCCCTTTTTCATATTTATGGTTGGTAGGAGGGTAACCCTGGGTAAGATTCAAGAGCGGGTGGATCACCTTTGAATAGTCTCTTATGAACCTGTGGTAGTAGCCACAGAACCTCAGAAAACATTGTAGTTCTTTCAAATTATGGGGCTGGGGAACAAGTAGTCAGTGATTCAACCTTACTGGGATCAGTCTCTATCCCTTCTGCAGATACTATGTGCCCTACATACTTCACAGAGGTTTAAAAAAACTGGCACTTGTCAATAGACAGCTTGAGGCCGAAGTCTTCCAATCGGTCTAGGACTTTAAACAGTCAGGTCTCATGCTCCTCTAATGTGCACCCAAACACAATGACATTGTCTAGGTACACTAGACATTCCAGCAAGTTCATATCTCCCACTGCATGTTCCATCAGTTGCTCAAAGGTGACCAGGGCGCCTGAAATCCCCTTTGGCATTCTCAGGAATTCATAGAACCCCAAAGGAGAGATGAAGACTGTTTTCTCATGGTCCTCTGGGGCCATCGGAATCTGGTAGTATCCGCTGCGAAGATCCAATACCAAAAACCATTTGCTCCCATTCAAACAATCCAGGGCATCTTGTATACGGGGCATGGTGTATTGATCAGGGATGGTCCACTGGTTCAGGGTTCATTAATCAACACACATCCTTACCGACCTATTCTTCTTACACACAACCACAATGGGAGAGTCATATGGGCTCCTTGATTCTTGTATTACACCAGCAGTGAGCATTTCCTGCAGGTGTCTCCTCACATCATCTATGCCTGCTGGGGCAAGACGTCAGGATATCTCTCGAAATGGCCAGTCATCGTGCAGGCATATGTGATGCTCTACATCCTGGACACACCCATGTCCCATTCTTTAAATGAAAACACTTGGTCCCTCTGAGCGAGTTTCTTGCTAATTCTAGCCTTCCATTCAGCTGGCAACAGGGAGTCACCAAAGTCAAATAAGTCTGGGGTCACTCTCTCCTTCACACCAGAGCACTTGTTGCTGGGCAATACGGCAGTGTTGGAGCGGTGTACTGTAACTGGGCGTGCACCCTCTGTTCATCCGAGTTTCCCCGATCTGACACATTCTGAATCTGGACCATCACTCGTCGTGCATAGGTGTGGGCATGAGCAGGCGAGATGCTGGGTTTGACCAATAATCCCTCTGGCAACTTTCCATCTCCTGGCACATTCAACATTAATATTTTGTTCTTTAAATTTCTCATTAGGCGGACTTCTCCATGGAATGTGCACTGGGCATTGGGGGACAATACCAAGGAGTCAGGTTTCTTTTTCCACACTATCCCCACTGGCTCATCTGGGTCCACTTCATCTGGTCTCTGTTCCAGTCATAAGCCCTTTTTACTAATGTAACCCCCCTACAAATGGGGGTTCCCAAAAGTCTTCCAGGAGCTTGCCTGAATGCTCCAAGTCTGGGCGGTGTTCAGTGTCTGAGCTGTTTAAATGTGGTTCCAAGTGAGTGCCATTTGAGCCTCCGAGTACTGTCTCTTTAAGAGCTGTCTGCTTGCAGACTTAATTAGTTGGTATGGAGTGACTGTGTATTTAATGCTCGAATCCTGCCTGAGCTGCTGACAATTTGCTCTGTTTCTGCCGTTGCTACATGTGCAGAGGGAGCCTGGTTGAAAGATATAACTGTTTGCCAGAAATCATTTAGAGTGACTGAGAAAATGTAGTTTGTCTAACCTGTCTTTATTTCAGCACAAACTGTTTCAGTGTAGCTCTTTCATATTGTCCTGAATTGCTGACTTGGACCAATCAGGATGATAGGGAGGCCTTAAAATGGAGCCTGTGGACAAATCGGAACTTGGACTCTCAATTTTGAGCCAGCCACAAGGGGATTGTATGGGCAGTAACTCTGGGAAATGTAGTTTTGACCTTGGCGCATTTTTTCACCGATAGAGGGAGTCTTATTATGAGTGACAGCCGACCAGCCAACAGAATGGTGTGGAGCTAAAGGAAATGCCCTGCTCTGTGACTGGAAAGATCAGATCAGTTGTGACAGTGAAGAGAGAAAGGAGCTCTGTGCTTCTGCGGTGTATAGTTTTGCGCGGGAAGCACGTGTGAGGCCCTGAGGTTTGGCCTGCAGCCATTGTAAGTGCCATTTCAGACTGAATCCGATTTGTCAGGAGAAAGAAGGAAGTCTGAAGAGTGGAAACCAGGCTCACCCTGTAGAAGACTGGAGAAATTGTTGAATCGCGCTTGGT
The DNA here is from genome assembly GCA_016271365.2 of Neoceratodus forsteri. Taxonomy (NCBI): domain Eukaryota; kingdom Metazoa; phylum Chordata; order Ceratodontiformes; family Ceratodontidae; genus Neoceratodus; species Neoceratodus forsteri. The sequence continues at coordinate 377,065,350 of CM057456.1, forward strand.
CTGTCAGGAACCGAAGCTGCTGTGTGTGCTCCCAGGTATTTTGCAGTAAGTGTGATCGGGATCGAGGAGCAGTCTGCCTGGTATAGTACTTTCCTTTTACATATGAATGTGCGTAGTGCTTGTGGGGAATCGTTATTTCTAATCCCCTGTGCTGTGTGCTTTGTGTTGAAGCTGGAAGCAAACCCCAGCTTGTCTCGGACTAAATCCGTTTGCTATCAACTGCAGTGGGGTCCAGTCACAAGGACCTTGTCTCCATGCCCTGTTGTTCTGGCAATCCAGAAGAACATCCACCATCCGGTCCTCAGCTTGGGTATTGTGAGTACAAATAAGGGTATTCCCCTGCAGCCTGTTTTCAATCACAAGTGTGTCATCTAATTCTTGTTGTTTCACTGCTTCATGGACTGAGCCATCTGGCTCTGGATTACAATTGGGTGTTGTGCGTATATTTTCTTCTACAGGGCCCTATCCATCTGCACCTGCCAGCCAACCCTGGGCAATGGACCTGGCTAGCTCCTCCCCAACCTGGGTACCCAGAGTGTGACTTTCAGACCCTGTATGTGCACAGTACTGTGATTTAATGCCACCAATTAACCTGATTTCCCCTCCCATGTTACTGTCCCCTAAATAAATCAGATTTGATGTTGTTAAACTTTAAACTGTCTGAAGTGTCAGTACCTTCATGCCAAGCACTGTATTGGTTTGTGTATGCTGTTTAACCTTATTTTTCAGGGGGTTCTCAGAGACGAACCTGCGAATCAGTCTCGAAGGTAAGTGGTACCTTATGATTGAACAGTGTGTACATGTGGGGTAATAGTACTGTAACTCATGCGCATTGTGTGGGCCATTAGAGGGATTAGAAGTGGGTCTCAGTGTCCCAGAGGGCTGTGACCAAACTAGACCAACCATTACAAACCCTGACCTCTTGGTGGAGGCACCCGCCATAGAACCTAGGCCCCTCAACCTGTCAATAGTCAAGCAGGCAGGGGTAGTAGCCCTTGGGATAGCACCACCTGGGGGTTACATCTTGGAGGCACTGCTGAGATTAGCGTCCTCTAGTGGCCAAGTGGGAAAAATACCTCCACATGTTTAATTTAAGGGAAAAAATGGATGGAGTACCACGCCCAAATTAAAAATTGACCCCGATAAGTTGATGGTGTGCAAAATGATGAGGTGGAGCGAAGCTGAGGGGATAGACCCCCAAAAGGCTATTCTGTTGCTGGATGTCCCCTTAGGGACCAGTAATGCTGACACTGTATCCACTGTGGAACAAATTAAGGGCATGGGCAAAGTTGAAGTAAGGGGACGAGGTACTGATTTATTTGAGCAGACTATGATAGTACTGATCTCATGTACTGTAACTCCCCAGTGGACCCCAAGAAGGTACCCCCTGTCATGATGCCCAAAGGTGCCCAGACAGGATGGAGGGTCATTCATTTACGTAGTGATATGGCCACCCCGGGTGGGTCTCCTAGTATAGATGGGTTGAAAGAGAAATTACTGAAACTGTTAGCCTCTGAAGGGTGCACTGCTCAGGAATTGGTAAAGGTGTTAGACCTCTCAGGTGACCACATGCCCCTGCATTCCCCAGGTACATCCCCAGTTCCCCACAAGAGCTCTCCAGTAGCCCACTCCCCTGTCATAATTCCCCCAACCCAGTTGGACTCTTACAGAAAGCTCAGACTTTTCTCTGGCACAGTCTCAGTGCCCTCGGGGGAGGATGAGTGGGAGACCTGGATAGACTGTGTTGCCCCTTTGGTATCTGAGTGGCAGTGTGCATAGGCTGAGAAATAGAAAAGAATCCTAGAGAGTTTGAGAGGTCCCGCTCTGGAAGCCATTAAGTCTTTGAGGTCCACAAACCCTGAAGCATCTGCCCAAAAGTACCTAACTGCACTTGAAGGCAATTTTAAGAGCATTGAGTCAGGGGAGAGCTTGATGTGGAAGTTTCAAGGTATAAAACAATGGCCAGGGGAAAGTTTATCTGCATATGTTACTCATCTGGAAAGAGCGCTGCAGAGGGCCTACCGGAAAGGTGGGGTGGCCGCCAGTGACTTAAACCGTGTGAGGTTGGGGCACATACTGCAACATGAAAAGCACTCAAAATTGCAGCTCCTTCAGTTGGGGCTTCAAGATAGGAGGGACAACCCACCAGATCATTGTGATTTGATGAAAGAAATCTGGGAAGTTGAGGAGGAGGAGGATTTCTCAGAGCCCCACACAGTTGTAGCTGCTACAACCTCTGCTCCAAGGGCGGGGTCGGCTACTGACTGTCAGGGATCACCGACAGCCCATGATGAAAGTCGAGGATTAAGTGCCTGCCAAATGGGGATGGCTGTAAATACCCCGCACTGGGAGGAGCTGTTGAGGGAGATTAGGAAAGCAACAGACAGTCTCATCATGAAGGCCGTTCCTACGAGTACGGGCACTGACACTTGCCCGACTGCTTCTGCTATGGGAGTGGGGGTGCCTACCCAGGCACCTCATGTTGACGACAGTTCAAAACTTGATGTCTTGGCTATGGAGGTGAGGGAACTGAAGAGATGTCTCCAAATGTCCAACCCACCGCTGGCTGAGGTGGCACCAAGGTTTTCTATTGATAGTACCAATGCCGCAGCCCCCGATGTGATGCCTCGGTCACCCCAAACTTCAGCAGACATATTTTACCATAATTGTGGGAAGGATGGTCACATGAAGAGGGAATGCCGGTCTCGGAAAGACTTAGAGAGAGTGGTGAGCCGGCTACAAGGAGAGCTTTGGAGCACAAAACAGCGGTTAAGAGGTGCACGAAACGACCGCAGTGGAGGTCCCAAAAATGCTAACTCACATCCTTCTGTGGCTAGATCATCTACCCAGGCCCTTGCTACCACCTCTCCAGACTGGTTCAAAATAGTGGGCCCTTCAATGGAAGCTACAGTAAAAGTGAATGGTGGCCCACCAGAGCTGTGTTGGACAGTGATTGCCAAGTAGCGATTATGTTCCAGGATTGGTATCAGAAGCATTTGTCAGACATACCCTTGCAACCATTGGAAGGACTGCATGTATGGGGATTAAGTGAGAAGGCCTACCCCTACTCCGGGTATATCCGAATTTGGCTATCTTTCCCTACCTCCGTGGCTGGAGTGGCAGAGCAAATAGAGACCCTTGCCTTAGTGTGTCCCCCTACTGGACTGTATGATGGGGTTTCTCTACAAATTGGGATGAATGCGCATATGTTTGGATGGTTGGCGCAGTTGTGTTATGAGAAACAGGTGTCACAGACTGGTAGAGCTTTAAGAATCCTGGGCTTGATCAAGAAGGCCTATGAGGCACAGAGAGATGCTGAAAAAATGGAACCAGAGGAACCGGTTGGAATTGTCTGGAAGAAGGATCCTGAGTCTCTGATCCTGGCGCCACATGCCCAGTGTACCTTACAGGGGGAAGTCCGTATCAGAAAGGATGTCAAGAATAAAATCCTTATGCTGGATGCACCAGGCGATGGGAAGTTGCCAGAAGGACTGCTGGTCAAGCCAAGTATTTTGCCTGCCAGAGCCCATGCTTTTGCCAGACGGGTAATGGTCCAAGTTCATAATATGTCTGATAGAGAGATTCGAGTAAATAGAGGTTGCACCCTGGCTAATATGCATTGTGCGGATACTGCAGTGTTGCCTAGTAACAAGTGTTCGGGGGAGAATGACAGAGTGATGCCCAACTTGTTTGATTTTGGTGACTCCCCGTTGCCAGCCGAATGGAAGATGAGAAACAGTAGAAAGCTTACCCAGAGAGACCAGGTGTTTTCTTTAAAGGAATGGGATATAGGATGTGTGCAAGAAGCTGAGCACCACATCCAGCTGCATGATGAAAGGCCATTTCATGAGAGGTCTCGACGCCTGACACCTGCTGACATAGATGATGTGAGACGGTATCTGCAAGAGATGCTTGCTGCTGGTGTAATACAAGAATCCAGAAGCCCATATGCTTCACCTATTGTGGTAGTGAGAAAAAAGAATGGAACAGTAAGGATGTGCATGGATTATCACACCTTGAACCGGCGGACTATCCCTGATCAGTATACAATGTCCCACATCCAGGTTGCTTTAGACTGCCTGAATGGTAGCAAGTGGTTCTCCATGCTGGATCTTCGCAGTGGGTACTACCAGATCCCGATGGCCCCGGAAGACCATGAGAAGACAGCCTTTATCTACACACTTGGTTTCTATGAGTTTATGAGGATGCCTTAAGGGATTTCAGGTGCCCCAGCCACTTTTCAATGACTTCTGGAGCGTGCAGTGGGGGACATGAACTTATTAGAGTGCCTGGTATACCTAGATGATGTTATTGTGTTTGGCAGCTCACTGGAGGAACATGAGAGCAGATTATTCAAGGTGTTGGACCAATTGGAAGACTTTGGCCTGAAACTGTCCTTTGACAAATATCAGTTCTTCCAAACCTCTGTAAAGTATGTGGGGCATATAGTCTCCACCGAGGGAATAGAGACCGCCCCAAGTAAAGCTTGAGGCCTTGACCACCTGGCCACAGCCCCACAATCTAAAAGAACTGCAAAGATTCCTGGGATTCTGTGGCTACTATTGCCATTTCATCAAGGTCTATTCAAGAGTGATCGTCCTTTACTTAATCTTACTCAAGGTTACCCTCCTACCCACAAAAAATGCAAGGGGTCAACTCCCCCTGAGACTGAGAGAGTGTATTTCCGTCCTAATGAAGTTTTTGGGGCATGATGGACACCTGATTGTGAAGCTGCTTTTCATGAGATTATATATCAACTTACCCATGCTCCTATCCTGGCCTACGCAGATCCAGCAAAACCCTATGTCCTACACACTGATGCTAGTTTGCAAGGTTTGGGGGCTGTATTGTACCAGGAACACGAGAATGGCCTGAGACCAGTGGTCTTTGCCAGTAGAAGCCTGACCCCATCCGAAAAGAACTACCTGTACATAAGTTAGAGTTCCTAGCTTTGAAGTGGGCCATTGTTGACCAATTCCACAAGCACTTGTGTGGGGCTAAGATACTAGTAAAAACTGACAATAATCCTTTGACCTATGTGCAGACTTCAGCCAAGTTGGATGCTACCGGCCATAGGTGGCTTTCTGCATTATCTACATACGACTATGCTGTTGAATACAGAGCAGGCCTGAACCACATAGATGCCGATGCTCTTTCACAGAGGCCTGTTCCTTGGAATGACTGGGTCAGTCTGTCAGAACCTGATATTCGAGCACTCTGCCAGAAGTTTGACAGGGAGGAACAAATGTCCATGGACGCAGTGGATTATATGGTGGATTGTTTGGGATCCTCCGAGAATTGCATACCTGCTGCTTATTGCCACTTTTCTGCAATGGACATTGGTGCACTGCCTCAGCTGGACAATGACAGTATTCAGCGGGCTCAATCCCGAGATCCCATGATCAAATCAGCTCTAGAAGCCCGCTACACAGGGAAAGATGTATCCAAGTTACATTCCACTGATTTGAGAACTGCATTGTTATACAAGGAAGGTCCTAAGTTGAAACTGATTAATAGACTGTTATACAGAGAAACAGTAGACAGAGGGGGACAAATAGATAAACAACAGCTAGTTTTGCCCACAGCCTTTCGAGACTTGGTGCTGAGGTCCCTACACAACCACATGGGGCACCTTGGTATAGACAGAACACTTGACTTGGTGAGATCCAGATTCTATTGGCCTAAGATGGGGGCTGATGTTGAACAACACATTAGAACTTGTAGTCGCTGCTTACAGAGGAAAGCTTTGCCCCAGAGGGCTGCCCCCCTTGTTAACATCACCACCAGCGCCCCTATGGAGCTGGTCTATATTGACTTTCTGAGTTTGGAGCCAGATCAAAGAAATATCAGTAATGTGCTGGTGGTCACTGACCATTTTACTAGATATGCTCAAGCTTTTCCCACCAAGGACCAGAAGGCATCCACTGTGGCCAAGGTACTTATAGGCAACTTTTTTGTTTACTATGGGGCACCACAAAGAATCCATTCTGATCAAGGGAGGGATTTTGAGAGTCGTTTGATCAAAGAGATGCTTTCTCTGTGGGGAGTACGAAAGTCTAAAACCACCCCTTACCACCCCCAGGCGGACCCACAGCCTGAACGTTTCAACCGCACTCTGCTAGATATGCTGGGCACCCTCCACCCTAAGGACAAGCCTAGACGGAGCCAACAAATCAGCACATTGGTACATGCCTACAGCTGCGCCAAAAGTAATGCCACTGGGTTCTCTCCCTACCACCTGATGTTTAGAAGAGAAGCTTGACTGCCGGTAGATGTATGTTTTGGAGTTTTCCCAGATGGGGTTCAAGCTGATAATCATTTACAGTATGTGCAAAAGTTAAAGGCCCAACTAAATCATCGTATCAACTGGCTCAAACCATGGCTGCAAAAAGAAATCTGGCCAACAAGGAAAGGTATGATAAAAAAGTGAAAGCCCTGGAACTCCAGGAGGGAGATTGGGTGTTGCTAAGAAATCTGGGACTGCATGGCAAACACAATATTGCTGATAGGTGGCACCATCTCCCCCACAATGTGGTAGGCAAACTAGATGATCTGCCTGTGTACAAAGTAAGGCCGGAGAATAATTCAAAAGATGTGAAAACAATGCATAGAAATCATTTACTGCCCATTGGACAAATCTTGATTGAGTCTGAGCCTCCAGAAAATGCCCCCTCTGGACCAGTGACTAGAGCTGCTGCTAAGCAAAAATCAAGAAATTCTGCACCTACAGAAGCTGAGTTAAAATGTTCCCCTCTACAAGTCCCAGTTGAACATGACTGTCAGTCCATGTCAGAGGAAAGTGAGTGTGGCTTAGAATACTACCCTTCTTACAAACTGAGTCAATTGTTTCGGGGCAATCCCCTAGTCAATCCTGGAGATGAAGCTGGGCCTTCTGGACTGTCTAAGCCCCCAGCTTTGTCCCGGGAGCCAATGCTCCCAGAAAGTGAAGTGCAAAGCATCAAGTCAGATGATATGGAATCATTGTGTATGGTTGAACTGTTTGAGCTTTCAGAGGAGGAAAATGATGAACTGGGACAAACTGGTGATATACCAGAACAAGAAGAGTGTGTTGAGTGCCCTGATAGTTCACTGCCAGTGTCAGAAAACTCCCCATGTGAGCCAAGTGTTGTGAATGCTGAGATTGCAAATCATGGAGCTGAAAGCGCCCCATGTTCTAGCCTCTCTACCCCCAAGGAGACTCCCCTGGCAAATAAAGATGGTGCTGAAAGTGAGTCTGAAAGTGCAGAGACTGTAACAGTTCCCCCTAGAAAGAGTGGTCGAGCTGTAAAGCCTGTAATGTGCTTAAGCTATGATTCCCCTGGGAGGCCTGTGGACTTGCCTCTCAATGTTGTCCATAAAGGACTGTATGTGTCCCCGAGCTCATTGCCCAAACTGAGCATAAGTGCTACCTCCAAGTTAATTGTGTTGCCCTCTAGGTATGGTGCCCCTGTCCCATCCAGCCCAAGGTAGCTGATAGGGAAGGGCCCCTCTCTTCAGGTTTCATGTACAGGAGGTAATGACCTGAGTTATAGTACAATGTGTGTACAATACTGTGTAAAAAGTGATGTACTGAAAAGTTTCAGAAATGTGTTTCTGGTAAGGTGATATGTTGACTGATGATTACATGTATAAGCCTAGTGTGATATTGATGCAAATGTATATGGTTGTATTGAAATTTATGGGGGTACTTACTTGACTCGGACGCCAAGATTTTCCAGGCCAGGAAGGGTGTAACTCCCCTGCAAATGGGGGTTCCCAAAAGTCTTCCAGGAGCTTGCCTGAATGCTTTAAGTCTGGGTGGTGTTCAGTGTCTGAGCTGTTTAAATGTGGTTCCAAGTGAGTGCTATTTGAGCCTCCACGTACTGTATCTTTAAGAGCTGTCTGCTTGCAGACTTAATTAGTTTGTATGGGGGGACTGTGTATTTAATGCTTGAATCCTGCCCCAGCTGCTGCCAATTCACTCTGTTTCTGCCGTCGCTACAGGTGCAGAGGGAGCCTGGTTGAAAGATATAACTGTTTGCCAGAAATCGTTTAGAGTGACTGAGAAAATGTAGTTTGTCTAACCTGTCTTTATTTCAGCATGAATTGTTTCATTGTAGCTCTTTCATTTTGGTCCTGAATTGCTGACTTGGACCAATCAGGATGATAGGAAGGCCTTAAAATGGAGCCTGTGGATGAATAGGAACTTGGACTCTCAATTTTGAGCCAGCCACAAGGGGATTGTATGGGCAGTGACTCTGGGAAATGTAGTTTTGACCCAGGCGCCTTTTTTTACCGACAGAGGGAGTCTTATTGTGAGTGACAGCCAAACAAGTCAACAGAATGGTGTGGAGCTAAAGTAAATGCCCTGCTCTGTGACTGGAAAGAACAGATCAGTTGTGACAGTGAAGAGAGAAGGGGCTCTGTGCTTCTGCGGTATATAGTTTCACGTGGGAAGCACGTGTGAGGCCCTGAGGTTCGGCCTGCAGCCGTTGTAAGTGCCATTTCAGACTGAATCCGATTTGTCAGGAGAAAGAAGGAAGTCTGAAGAGTGGAAACCAGGCTCACCCTGTAGAAAGACTGGAGAAATTGCTGAATCGCATTCGGTCTGTCAGGAACCGAAGCTGCTGTTTGTGCTCCCGGGTATTTTGCAGTAAGTGTGATCGGGATCAAGGAGCAGCCTGCCTGGTATAGTATTTTCTTTTTACATATGAATGTGCTTAGTACTTGTGGGGAATCGTTATTTCTAATCCCCTGTGCTGTGTGCTTTGTGTTGAAGCTGGAAGCAAACCCCAGCTTGTCTCGGACTAAATCCGTTTGCTATTAACTGCAGTGGGGTCCAGTCACAAGGACCTTGTCTCCATGCCCTGTTATTCTGGCAATCCAGAAGAACATCCACCATCCGGTCCTCAGCTTGGGTACTGTGAGTACAAATAAGGGTATTCCCCCCTGCAGCCTGTTTTCAACCACAAGTGTGTCATCTAATTCTTGTTGTTTCACTGCTTCATGGACTGAGACATCCGGCTCCGGATTACAATTGGGTGTTGTGCGTATATTTTCTTCTACAGGGCCCTATCCATCTGCACCTGCCAGCCAACCCCGGGCAATGGACCTAGCTAGCCCCCCCCCAACCTGGGTACCCGGAGTGTGACTTTTCAGACCCTGTATGTGTGCACAGTACTGTGATTTAATGCCACCAATTAACCTGATCTCCCCCTCCCATGTTACTGTCCCCTAAATAAATCAGATTTGATGTTGTTAAACTTTAAACTGTCTGAAGTGTCAGTACCTTCATGCCAAGCACTGTATTGGTTTGTGTATGCTGTATAACCTTATTTTTCAGGGGGTCCTCAGAGACGAACCTGCAAATCAGTCTCTAGGGTAAGTGGTACCTTATGATTGAATAGTGTGTACATGTGGGATATTGGTACTGTAACTCCTGTGCATCATGTGGGCCATTACAGGGATTAGAAGGGGGTCTCAGTGTCCCAGAGGGCTGTGACCAAACTAGACCAACCATTACAAACTCTGACCTCTTGGTGGAGGCACCCGCCATAGAACCTAGGCCCCTCAACCTGTCAGTAGTCAAGCAGGCAGGGGTAGTAGCCCTTGGGATAGCTCCACCTGGGGGTTACACTAAGGCTGGAATTCTTAGGGCCCGTCCAGTCAGCTGCCCTTGTTTCTCATGGCAGAATTGTGCTAGTCTCCCAAACATGTGGGCATTCCAATTAACAGGGGAATGCCATCATACAATTCGGTGGGGTGACACACTAGGGCCAGTGTCTCTACTTGCTCCTCTACGCCAGTGACAGTTGCAGGAAAAGACAATCAGAGGCGGGCATATCCTAGATATGGATAAGACTTGTCGCTCAGCCCCCACACATGTAGACCTTCCAGGGATTGTAAAGGCACATCAGATAAGTGTTTGTCATACTAGTCCCAAAACACAATGGTCACTTGAGGCCCACTGTCAAGCACAGCCTGAGTAGGAATACCATTCACAGCCACATTAGTCTCAATTGAAGGGCCCACTATCTTGGACCAGTCTGGAGGGACAGTTGCAGGGGCTGGTACAGACTACTTAGCCACAAAGAAATTGGAGTTGGGATTTCCTGAGCCTTCACTGCGGTCGTTTCCAGCACCCCTCAGCCATGGTTTCACTTCCCAGAACTCCCCTTGAAGTCTGTATACAACCTTATCTGTCTTTTGGGGACCGGCATTCTTTCTTCATATGCCCCTCCTTCCCACAATTATGACAGAGTATGCATTCTAGAGTCTGGTGTGGTCAAGGCATCACATTTGGGGCTGAGGCGGGGGCACCACCAACGGAAAATCGTGAGTCAACCTCTGTCTGGTGTGTGGAGAGCATGGAGAGATGCCTCAGTAATTCCTTCACTACCATAGTCTATTCATCAATCTTTGAGCTGCTGTCAACAGGGGATGCCTGGGAGTGCACCCCCATCCCCATAGCGACACACTCTGAGAGGGGTTTTGGCCCATTGTATCTCTGGAATGGGCTTGTAGGGAAATGGTAGCCCTCATTTCTCAGACCTCTCGCAGTATCTCGCCCCAGGGCGGAGCATCCTTGCTTGCCTCCCAATGTTCAACTAGCACTGTATTTCACCCTTGAGCATCACTCACATGTGCATCCTCGGTCATCTGGGCAGCAGCAACAGCAGATACAGGAGGGGGCCCCCCCCATGTGGCTGCCTCCTCTCAATCCTCCGAATTTTCTTTATCAGTCTGTCATAGGTAGGAGGCGCATCCAACCGAGCAGCAAGGCGTAGTTGGAGCAGCAATAATTCAGAGAATGGGCCCGACTTGAGAAGTTGGTCCAACCTATTCCGATCTAACTTAGCTGGGCCATGCCACCTTTCTTTATGCATTCCTGTAGCACCACTTTGAGTCAAGGCACATACATGGATAAGGGCTCCCCTGGGTATTACTGAGTGTTTTTGACCCTACCCCACAGGTCCTCATCTAAATCGGGACTCTCATATACATTTTCCAATGCATTCAAAAAAATATTGAGCAGTTGCTTCTGGATTACTAGCCTGTGTAGTGTGGATAGTAGGTTGGGGGGGCCTCTGAGGCTTTCAACCACCCTTCTCCTCTTCTCTGGTTCGGGGCATTGCCATTCTCGGATTTGAGGGGCAACATAGTCTATCCAAGTCTCCCAACTGTCCTCCCCCGGGGTGTGGGGAGGGTGCCTAAAAACATCCTCAGCTGGCGATATGAGTCATAACTAATGGCGGGTACAGATATAGGGGCCAGCATTGGCAAAGGCACAAAAGGTGGGGCAGTAACAGGTGCTGGAGTGGGAGGGCGTGTTGGGGAAGGAACACCCCCAGGTGGCAGAAATAGTTTCTTAAAGTCCTCTACGGTTTTCCCTTCCTGCAGCAACAACTTAGCAAATTTCTCCTCAAAAGTCTCAGATAATGGTGGGAGCTCATCCTCCCCAGGGTCTTTACTGTCTTTTTGTTATCACTCTCCAGGCGGCTAGGACCCCTTCTGAGGCAGTAGTCTGTGGCACTTTAGAGCTGTCCATGAGGTCACTACACTCCACCAAGGCTATGAAAGTTTGGGCGATCAAATCAGCCTGTCGACCCACCACCACAGGGTTTTTTAAACATTCTACTTTGGAAAGTGCTATGTCTACAGTGTCCTTACTGGTACCCAGGGGACTATCCAGTATAAGCAGATCATTTTGGAGGTCGATCTCCTGCCCAGTACACCACCCCACCATCTGGTGTACAGCCATTTCTACTGGGATAGACATTAATCTTTAACAATAATTCATAATTTTTTGCTATAGAAGCCACAAAATCCTAGCAGTGAGCCTCCAAGATGTAACCCCTAGGTAACTCTATGCCAAGGGCTACTTCCCCTGCCTACGTGGCTAGTAGCAGGTTAAGGGGCCTGAGTTCTGAAACAGGTGCCTCCACCCGGAGGTCAGGGTTGGTAGTGTTCAAACTAACCTGGGCACAGCCCTCCAGGACACTGTAACCCCCATATTTCCCTTCTAGTGGCCGGAGCAATATACAATAATCACTTTCACAGTACTTCTTGTACACCATACCAGTGCCCATACTGTTTGCACTTACCACCAGGGCTGGTTCCTCTGGCTCAGCCCTGGGGACCCCCTGTAAAACAAGGTTATGCACAGTAAATGGCAACAGTAGAGTACTCCTGGCACAAACAGGAACCACAGTCAGGTTAAATGCAGCAAAAAAAGTCAGATCTGATTTATTCAGGGGACTTGAACAAGGAAGGGGCATAATCAGGTTAATTGGCTTAAAGGCTACATTAATCAAACAGTTATGCATGCACTTTAAGTTCCCATACAGTCACACACTCTGGGTATCCAAGTAGGAAAATGGTGGGCTAGCCAGGAATGTTGCAGCTGGTTGGGGCCCTGTGATGGAAGAAAGCAACATGCACAACACACACTACTTGTAATTCGGGGCCGGAGGGCTTAGTTCGTGAAAGAAAAAGCAACAAGACAATCAGATGGCAACACTTTAGATTTAGCTGTTGTTGCAGGAAGCTACCCTGATGTGTACTCACGAAACCCAATACAGGACACAGGCAGGACGAAATTGAGACTGCAGGTTGTTGAGCTGGCGTGCCAGAAGTAGCAGGGCCCACACGAATCACTGAGGCGTCATTCCCATTCAAGCATTGAGCAGGGGGCTGATCCCCAGGCAGGTCTCTCATCGATGGCTTTCTCCATGCAATGGGTAGTCTGGCTAGGCCAGTGTGGCAAGGCCCAGGCGAAATGGCAATGAAATCGGATTCAGTCCGTTGGAGCCGGATGCAGCCTCCAGTGAGCAGAACACAGTTCAACACACAGTGGGGAACCAAATCATGACCCACTAACAGCACACAGCACATTTACATGTAAGAAATTACACTATACCGGGCAGATTGCTATCTATCACGCCAGCAGCGAGAGAACACAGTTCAACACACAGTGGGGAGCCAAATCATGACCCACTGACAGCACACAGCGCATTTACATGCAAGAAATTCCACCGTACAAGGCAGATTGCTATCCAGTCACAATTACAGAGTCTCTGCACAAACCAGGAGTTCAGAGGTGGCTAGAAATCCTGACAGGCCGATCACATTCAGCAAATCTTCGGTCTTCATCAGGTTAAAGCCTGGTCACAGTCCAGTGGCTTAAATAGTCCTCACAACTTGAATTCAGTCCGAATAAACTCTATTTTCCCTCTCAGGGACAGCAGGCAGACAGGCTGGCCAGAACTCAGCCCTTTCACAGTTCTCCCATGCAAAACTACACAGAACTGCTGCCCAAATCACTTGAGCTGTTACTCATTTCACTTCCCAACTCAGAACTAACTGAAAACTGCAAGCAGTGTGGGAATTTCCCCAAGATCCAAAAGGTTCGGTTAAGTGATCTGTCTGTCAGTCACAACAAGGGCTCCCACTTCAGGTTCATTTAGGCACCAAAATGCAAAAACTACAATTCCTACAAGTTTTGACCCCACCAAGCCCCTGTAGGCAGGCTCCATTTTAGAGTCCCAAATGTACTGATTGGCCCATTCTGCAGTCCAGGACCAAGATGATGGAAACAAACAGAACTGTCCATGCTGCAAAGAAGGCAGGTTTGAACAAACTGCAATATTATTACTACTCTAACAAATGATCAGCAAACAAGTACATCTTCTAACAGAGCTCCCTCTCAGATTAAATATGACTGCAATCCAGGCAGCTCTTAAAGAGACAGTACACAGAGGCTATACAGGCACTCTCTGGCAATACATTTAAACTGTTAAAACGCAGGACACCAGCCTGGCAGTGAGCATTTAATCAAGCTCAAGGAAGACTTTTTGGGAACCCCCGTTTGTAAGGGGGGTTACACTTGCGTATCTGCTCATGATTGAGCAGAGAGGAGGAATTCCTGTCTTGTAATCATGACCTATAATACTGAGCAGATGGGGAGGGGGAGCATTCTGCTGGTGTAGCTGTCCGAGACTGAGCAGAGAGGAGGAATTCCTGTTCTGTACTCCTGCTCTATAGTACTGAACAGATTAGGGAGGGGGAGCACTCTGCTGGTGTATCTGCTCAAGAACAGGCAGAAAGGAGGAATTCATGCCCTGTGGTACTGAACAGATGGGGAAGCACTCTGCTGGTGCATCTGCTCAAGAACAGGCAGAAAGGAGGAATTCATGCCCTGTGGTACTGAACAGATGGGGGAGCACTCTGCTGGTGCATCTGCCCAAGACTGAGCAGAGAGGAGGCATTCCTGTCCTGTAATTCTGCCATATAAAGCTAAGTAGATGCAGCACTGTAGTGGATGAGGTGAGCATTCTTGCCATGCCCAAGATGGCACCAGCATGCAACACACATGCGTGAGCACCCACATGTTGTGACGTTGCTGACACTGACAAAGTGGAGATTGGGTTGTGCGCAGGCGTTCGAGTCAATGGAAAACTCCCACAATGCAGGATGGAGGGGTAGGTGTGCTACTGGGCTTAGTAACAAGCCATTTGAGACACCGCCCAGCTGATCCAAGTCATAGACAGAAACCATCAGAAAGTGCTGGCCACCAATAATTCCACCCAGCTAGTTGTGAGCATTAGCAGGGAGGAAAGTAATTGAATAAACCTGGAGCTGCTAGCAGGGCCTCCAGTTAAATACTGCTACAACCCATGTCCATCTTGAAGTATACAGTGAGCACTCTGCCTTCATGGGAGTGCTCCACTGTAATGGGTTGCACTTCACAGCATGAGACCACAGAAGCAGAGGTCACATGTGTGCCAGGCATGCTGCCAGCTCTGGCATGGGGGGGGGGGTAACTTGATCAGCTGACTGAGGCACTGTTTTTAGATTTAAAGGAGCAGTGTGCAGCAACAAAGTGAAATAATTTTCATTTAAAGGCACAGTACACCTGTTATCTTTCAACCTACAAACTCGACTCCCCAATGCGATGCTGGCCCTGGATAGATACAGAACCAGCCTCAGAACAGATGTGGAGAGTTAAAGATTATGGAATGAGTGTAATTGGATATAAAAGTCTGGATCGTTCTGAAATATGATTAGTCACAAGTTAAAAGAGGTACAGTAATGTACCTTCAGATTCTGGGGGAATTTCTGTGTACCAAACTTCAAAAAATGCTGGTTGGCAGGAGTTATCTGATCCTGTGCTGCAATCTAGTCAGATGCATGTGTAGAACTGAGCTTTACTAGCCAAGGCACACCATAAGGTGGGTTGGATTTCACCACTGAAGTCACATGTGCGTTGCGAAAGAGTACTGTATAACCCCTCCAAACTCCTGCCTGTTTCCAATGTTCAAGCCTACTGCAGTAGCACCACTGACACTTTCACTATTGCTTTCTTTATTTCCTTTTTTTCCAGGCAGGCCATCTGGGAAATAGGCCTATGCTATCTCTTTTTGAATTTTTATTCTTGGACAGACACTTGTAGTTTCAGTACTTGACCCCCGACCCCCTTAGCGAGGATACTATATAATAAATAAAATGTAACTCCAGAGAAATCAGAAACCCTGACTAAACTTGCTTGTGTTGTGCAACTGTATGGTCAGCATAATGAAACAGGGGCACAAGAAAAGCACTGTCGGCAGTGCTACTTGAACATTGCTGGTTTAATTGCCAGCCTGATGCTCTGTGTTGCAAGCACGCTCTCTGCCGCAGGTTATGCCACTAATGTTCCCCTAGCACTAGCGAGAGGTAGAAAACCCATGCAGTGCACAAATAAAAAGGCTAAAGAAGTCTTTAGAAAAGCATAAAAACAGAAATACACTACAGAAATTGTTGCCCAATCCTGGAACGCTATACTCAGAGGTTGGGACATAGCAACACACCCAGATATTATGTGTGGTTCATAGCTCAGTGCTTGTGCTGCGTACTGTAATTGGATAATGAAGGTTTGTGCTTATATACAGAGGCCAGATAGGTAAGTAGGACTTTGCTCTTCAGTTATGTAGCAGTTTGAGATGATCTGTGCTTAGGTACTTTGAACATAGTTATACAGTCAGTGCTTATAGTACAAGTGAGATGGATAGTCTTGTGCAAAGTGCTTAGATGCTTGAGCTGATGAGTAATGTTGTTATAACTTGGTTTTGGTTTGGCCTTACTCTGTATCCCCACTGTAAAGAATGCTTAGTCCAATATTATGACACCCCCCCGGTGGGATAAGAGCGCCGGAGAAGGAGGAGATGTCAGGGGAGGATGGCGGGTGAGTGCGACTCGCTCTAAGCAGAGCGGATGTAGCCTGCTAGCTTAAATAGGATGTGGAGGAGGAGCTCTTCCCCCCACATAACTTCAGATGATAGCCTATCATTTATGTGTGGTTCATAGCTCAGTGCTTGTGCTGCATACTGTAATTGGATAATGAAGGTTTGTGCTTGGATACAGAGGCCAGATAGGTAAGTAAGACATTGCTCTTCAGATATGTAGCAGTTTGAGTTGATCTGTGCTTAGGTACTTTGAACATAGTTATACAGTCAATGCTTATAGTACAAGTGAGCTGGATAGTCTTATGCAAAGTGCTTAGATGCTTGAGCTGATGAGTAACATTGTTATAACTTGGTTTTGGTTTGGCCTTACTCTGTATCCCACCATAAAGAATGCTTAGTCCAGTATTATGAGACCCCCCCCCAAAAAATAATGATATCCACGATTATTCAGTATCCGACTGTTGAAGGAGTCGAGTAGGATGACACCCCTAAGAATGAGTAGCAGTACAATCACCTCCTCCAACTCCAGAGAGTGTAACCAGTAGCACACAGGAGAGGGAACCCCCCCCTTGGGGGAACCTCTGAGGACCCATGGCTACTGACCTGCCCGTCCTTCTGGGCATACTAAAGGAGAGTAATCCTAAAGTTTTAATCGGCTATTCTGAACCCCAAGTTGTAGACCCAATCCAGACAAATGGAGAACTAAAGACGTATTGAATCGAGACATGTCAGGTGAATAGAGCAAGCATCCATCTAGTAAGGTTCACGTTCAAGAACCATGAGCAGGTTGGAATGCAGTAGAGTGAAATCCAAGGTTGATGAATTTGAAGTGATGAGTTGCAGGTGGAGAAGCATTCCAGCAGGTGAGGATGACTGTGCAGAGGAGATCCAGGAATCAAGGTTCAGCATTCATGATTAGGAGGAGGACTGGGGTCAAGTTCAACATGGCAAGGTAAGCAAATGAAGGCCAAGATGATGAAGCACAAGAACTGGCATAGGCTGCATGATCAGATGACGGAGCAGTAGGAATCTCAAAACTGGAGAGGGAAAGTCAGAGTGTAAAGTAGGTGGATATCGCATGAATAGGTTGACATAGGTCAGATGTATGTCCAGCTCATGAGGAGCACAGATTGTAAAGGCAAATTAGTCGTGATGACCTCTAGGCCCTAGAAGGGCAAAGCAGGTGGTATGCGCAAGTGGTGTTAATAAGTAGACCTGTACATAGGTCAGTTGTAGTAGTAAGTAAAGCTGCATGATGCAGACATAGTAGCTGGGAAGTAGTAGTGCAAGATTACATACAGTAAGTTAGGCTTATGAGAATGGTACTAGCAAGGGAATTGGAGAGCTTCGTGTGGATCCAGATGGTTGCTTAACAATGTTGACATTTACGTTTCAAGCCAGAATGATACCTTTGCTAGAATTGACTGGTGAAGAATATTCTGACAAGTCCTGAGTAGTAGAGCATAGGAATCCTAGATGGTGATAACTGAAGAAGCAGAGTTGAATGAAGTAGCGTGGTTACAGATGTCTTAGAGCATTGATCCGGATAGTGAAGGTCTTCAAAATAAGCTCATCCAAGTGTCTAGGTAAGAATGAGGGAGTTATAATTTCATAAGGCTAAAACAGGGGACAACAGCATCTGAAGAATAGATGATGAATGTCTAAATATCCAGATGGGATTCCATAGTAAAAGAACTCCTGGGCATGCTGACGTGGCAGCAGGAAGGCATATATTAGAATATGCGAATTTCCAGGCTCCAGCTGGCGAGGCAGGTGTAGAGTATAAGTAGTTGATCTCATGCCCGATGGCAAGCTGGTCATGGAGCAAACAAATAAGGTGTAATATATGAGATTGAGGACCTCCAGGTCCGCTGGGTGCAGGTCTTGGAAGTGTGATGTGGTGAACCTCCGGCCTGACAAGGCAAGGCAGGCTCTAGAGCATTGGTAGATAAAGTAACAGTAATGTCGAACTGCGTGGAATGCAGAATAATAGTAAGGAACAGATGAAATGGTATTGCAATAGTGGCAATATCCTGAGTCAGGTTGGTGCTGAATAGTAACATGGATAGAGGCAGAAATTTCTAAAGGTGAGGAAGGCACTGTAGACCTTCGTATCCTAGGGATTGGATTGGACAGGAGTGCAAGGAAAATACTTGGGTAGATGCAGTGGTAATTGGACCTGAGGTAAGCATTCCGAGACTGTAGATCAATGTTTTAGAGATCAGTTAAACTGAGGAAGGCAATATGGAATAGAGTTAAGCATTGTTCTGGCAGACGGTAGTAGTAACTTCGAAGAAGGTGTAATAGTTTGGCAAGAAGCATCCAGGGGAATTGAGGTGAATATCTTAGCGTGCTCCAGAATAGTGTAACTGGAGCAAAGCTGTAGGCACAGGATTTGAAGAGGTAAGTCTGAATGAATGAAGGAGCTTGGTAGGAGCATCATGGAATGACAAGTGGCAAAGCCCAATGAGTTAGGAAGTATAGCTAGACCACGTGTAGGTCAGCCGATGAACCATGATGATACGATTGAATGAGTATGTCAGCCGATGAGTAATAGAATTAGTAGCTAAACCGAAGAGGGCAAGCATGTTGCTAGACCGTTCGAAGTCAGCTAGTAAGATAAATAAGATTGGCTGCAAGCCCCAAGTAAGCCGGCAGTGCAGCTGGACCACATGTAGGTCAGCTGGTAAGGTAATTAAATAGTGGCAGCTAAGCCCCAAATAGGTTAGCCAGTACGGCTGGACCACACGTAGGCAGCCGGAAAGAGAGATGGGAGCAAATGAGCCAAGCAGCGTAGGAAGCATCCGGGGAGAGTGAAGAATTCCTCAGACACAGACGTAGAAATCCAAAGGAGTCCAGGAGGTCATGAATGGATGGGAAGGTGCGAGGCAAGGTGAGCTGCAGCATCCAGAATCCGATTGGAACAACTGAAGGCAAGACATCCTGGAGTGTGTCCAAACTTTAAGCAACAGAGAAGTCCAGATGATGGGACAGAGGCACAAGCCAAACAGGGTGCTATAGGCAATGATGAGGCACACAGCAGAGTGCATGACAGGAGTCCAGAGGTGGAAGCAAGGAGCAGCTAAGCCCATGCATGGGCAGGACGAATGGCTAGACCACACGTAGGTTAGCCCGGGAAGCAAGAAAGGAGTGGCCGCCAACCCCACAAAGGTTAGCAGGCTGTCTGAGCCCTAGTGTAGGGTGGTAACAGAGACTGGAAATGAGCCAGGCAAGGTCCTGCGTGGCTAGCAGTAAGGCAGACTTGAAGTAGGAAAATGGAATGCAAAACTGTAGGGAAGCACAAATGTGGAAGCTTTAATCAAAGTTGGTAGGCTACTGTAATCAAGCATGGGCACAGCCCATAATTCGCAAGTGAGGAAGCCCATCCATGAGGGTCAATGAGCCATGAAAAAGACATGCATCCAGTCCGTAGATGGGAAACGAATACTATCGTGTCCCAGTAGTCACCCATGTCAAAGGGCTGCTAATGGATAGGTAGCATACAAAGCAGCTTAAAATACATAGCACACCTGGGATGCTACAAAGGGCTGAGGAAATAATAAAGCAGCTGTGATGGTTCCAGAGGTCTGTAAGCCAGTGTTCCCATGAAAAAATAATAGCAATAGGCATGCTGGAAGGTGCAGGTACGAAGCGCACCTTGGCCGTCCCATGTCCGAAAGCCAAGTGGAAAACTGTTTGGGAAGCAGAAATGTCTTTTGTAAATGAGCTGAGCCATTGCAAAGGAGCCCTTAGAATAGAGCAACAGAGAAGGACTGTAAATAAAGCAAACAATACCACGACCCCAATAATTCGAGTGCAACTCATTGCCTATGCTGAATACATGCCGGCAAGAGGCAACTGAGAAAAGAAGGCAAGGGTCCAGAACAGTATGGTGTCCACCGTGCCCCAAACGGTAAGAAGCCATGCGGTGCAGCAGATGGTAATCCAATGCGAGGAGGAGACAGGATCTGGAGCAAACTGTAGGAGATGAACACTCCCAGGAGGTGAAAAAGTTTGGAGTAGGGCAGGCAGGCAAATGGCGTGGCCACAAGCTAGAGAGCACTAAGGCAACAGGGTGCTCGGAAATGCAGGATGCCATCTGAGAGGGCCAGGAAACGAAGTGGATGAATGAACTACAGTGCTGCGCTGGAGGCCGAACCCCCCCCAAATGAAACAAAACAAGGTAAATGGAAACCAAGGGGGAAGGAGGGCAGGGAAAGAAACAAAACAATGAGGGGAGCAACGAGGGCAGGAGCAGGGGGGGCAGTCCCAGCACACAGCACGGAGTGAGTGCAGTGAGTACGACTCGCTCTAAGCAGAGCGGATGTAGCCTGCTAGCTCAAATAGGATATGGGTGAGGAGCTCTTCCCCCAAATAACTTCAGGCGATAGCCTATCATTTGTGTTTGGTAGAAATTTTAATTTGTTTTCCTTTTCAGCCCCAAACTGTTATAGTAATTGCATTTTACATTTATTTTGTGTTCCTTCGCAGTAGCACAGATGATTTGCATGCAGTAGTTTGTGTGTTCAGTGCATCTGTGCTACGCGACGGCTAGCTATGTGTAGTACCTGAGGGCTGAAAATCAGGAAACACTTAATTAAAATGCCGGAGGAACTTCTGGACAAAGTATGTAAAATTCTAAAATTTCTACAAGTCACAGAAGTTCCATATAGCATTTGTTGTTATTCCTGTGTTTTAGCTGAAATGGGAAAAGTCTGAAATGTTTTAAAGTAAAGGTTTACCTTAACTGTTCCCCAGCCTTTAAAATGCTCCGCGGTGCTTAGTGTTCCTGCTGCTCCATCTATGTCCTTAGGAGGCAGCCCGGCTCACAGTTCACCATAAAAATATTGTGGACAGGTAGAGGGAGGGGTTAACTCAAGCATTATGCTCTTTTGTGTGTAAATAGCAGGATATATTCATTTCAGGGACATCTATGTACATTAATAAAGACATATAGACTTTCCCTGCATTTATAATTAAATAAATGTGTGTTATAAGGTTTTTATTAATGAAGGTGTTTAGGGGCAGAGTTTAAGTGGTCACCTGATGGTTCCTTGGCATAAAAGAGAGCTCATTTTTGTAACCCCCTTCAGATTCGTTGTGGGATCAGCCTGCTACTGAGCCAAAGTAAGAAGGTCTGCACCTTTACAGACCTGGACTCTATTTGCTTCCAGGGTGGCTTCAGCTAATATTGCCTATGGAAACAAGAGTTTAAATATATGTTTGTGCATTTTTGACTTATTTTCTCATTATAAGTCTGCTGTGAATTTGCTTGCATTATATTGATTTTATTTTGAATAAATTCTTGGCTTGTCAGTTTTAAGCCTTGCTTCCTCTACATCTCTGTGTCTGTGTCCATCAATACACCCATAGCCTATGACATGCATCAGCAGCTTATCAGGTGACCATAACCCAGTCTATAAGGATTTGAAGTGCCTCAGAGATTACTCCCCAGAGTGCTGAGTGGTAGTTTTAAGGGTACGCCCTCTCCATGAAGGAGCATGCTCTCTAATCAAGTCTGGTAATAAAAGCATCAAGAATCTGGAAGTGTCAAGTCTACTGTTTTGGCTGCCTTTGCTTTAGACTCCAGCCATTGCATTGTATTTATATTAGGCAAATTATGTGGTTTGCTGGAACACAAAAATCAGAGATACAGCACCATATGTTCCCTGACTATTATTTTGCTACTCAGCAGCGGTGACATAGTGTAAACTCTTGGCTTATTAAGAAGTAGTATTGGAAATAGGTGCCCAGTTCTCCCTGTTGCTTCCCACAGAAGTGAAGGTAACTAAAGATGTCAAATTAAAATCAGTTTTGAGGGGGACCAGTTGGTCACATGTCTTCAGAGTTACTGTTCAGCATGTGAATTGATGGAATCTCCAACAACTTCTGAAAGGGAAGAGGCACGGGGGGCATATTCACACAGGAGTGATCTACAGACCTCTAGCACAGGGGGGAGAGGTGGATAAAGATATGCTGGAAGCATTCTAAAGGATGGCATGCAAAGGGGAGGTGTTGCTGGTAGGGGACTTCAATCTATTGGACATGTATTGGAGCCTACCAGCTGTGGAAACAATCAGAAGTAGGGACATCCTGGACTCCTTGTAAGGGGCATTCCTCAGGCAACTAGTTAAAGAACTCACTCATGGGGGGCAATACTGGAACTGGTACTGACAAACAGGGACAGTGTTGCTGATGTCACAGTGGGTGTCCACCTGGGGACCAGTGATCACCGTACGGTGTGGCTCAATATAAGAACTGAGTCCGAATTGAGCCACACTAAGATAAGAGTCCTGGACTTCAGGAGGGCCAATTTTAAGAAAATGGGAGAATGCCTCAGGGACACTCTAGCAGGGATAGAGAAACTGGGAGGAGTCAAGGAACAATGGGCAAAAATAAAGGAGTGCATCGAAAAGGCAACAAATCTTTGTATCAGGCAGGTTAACGATGGCAAGAGAAAAACGAAACCACTGTGGTTCTCTAGAGAAGTAGCGGAGAAAATAAGGGCAAAAAAATCCAGCATTTAGAAGGTACAAAAGAACACAGAAGGTGGAGGATAGGGAGGGCTACCAGGAGAAACAAAGAGTGGTAGGGAGAGCAGTTAGGAGCACAAAGGTGTAAACGGAGGAGAATATTGCCCAATCAGTAAAAAAAGGGATAAAAAATTCTTGTGATATATAAGTGAGAAGAGAAAGACCAAAGGAGGGATAGTAAGGCTAAAGGGGAAGGGGTTTTGGGAGGAAGAGAACCCCCAAAAAGTGGATATAGTGAACAATTACTTTTGTTCAATATTTACTGAGGAAGGGGTAGGTGACAGGCCAAAGATAAGGGACAAGGGTATTAAAGAATGGGAGGTGCACACTACTCCTTTTACAGTGGAGAGTCCTCAAGAAACTAGCACAATCAAAAGTAGATAAGGCAATGGGACCGGACGGTGTGCACCCTGGGATACTAAGGGAGCTCAGGGAGGTGCTGGCTGCACCTCTGATACATTAAAGTGATCCACATTTCTTGCCTTTTCACTTCCAAAGACTTCCAATTGAGTCTTTCGTACATTAGGCAATGACGAGTTCTAAAGTTACATCTTACCACAAAATGTGCCAGTATATGGTTGCAAATATCAAATTTATTCAGGTTTGTTAAGCTCGTGTGCCCATAAATGTGACTGCCATAGTCAGTTATTAGAATGATCAGTTGGTTTGCTACTGAGAGTCTCATTTTTTTGTGAGGAGGTTTGAGACTCTTTTTAATGCCCCTATCCTTTGGTTCACTTTTTTGACTAAAGCATTTATGTGATAGTCAAATAATTACTTGTGGTCAATAATAACCTCCAGATATTTGTATGTGTTTACTTGAGCCAAAACTTAAATGTTTTTATGTCAGGTTTTTCTGTATTTTTTTATTTTTTATTTTGAAGTAGTGAAATCATTACTTGCGTTTTTTTTAGTATTCATTAACAATTTTGAGCCTATAAACCATTTTTGTAGGGTATCAAAATTCGTTTGTAGTTTTTGTTTCATTTCTATGACATTTTGTCCCTCTGCCACTAGCACCATGTGGTCGGCATATAGTCAAATGTTAGTTTGTTTCATATTGTAGGGAAGGTCATTTAATATATATCAAAAATAATAAGGGGCCCAAAATAGACCCCTGCGGAACACCCCTGGTTACTGGAAGAATTCCAGATAGTGTTCAGCTCATGGAAACCATTTGAAACCTATTAGTTAAGTAAGATCTTAGCCATTTTCAAGGTTTCTCTGCAATATCTATTTCCTTTATTCATTGAGGAGTATTTCATGATCTACAAGATCAAAAGCTTTGGATAGGTCTACGACCACCACGCCCATGCACCTCACCTCACCCAGTGGAGTGGCCACAAGGTCGAGGAAGACCATGAGTGCAGTGTCCATTGGCAGTCCTTTTCTAAAGCCTGTCTGCCAGTTGTTCAATTTATTGTATTTCTCTAAGTATTCAATCAGTTGACTGTGGACTAGTCTTTCTAGTATCTTGGAAACAATTGACAAGAGGGCAATTGGTTGGTAGTTTGTTGGTTGAAAGCTTTCTCCACCCTTAAATATAGGGACTATTTTTGCTAGTTTTCACATACTAGGGAAAGTGCACTCCTCCAAACTCCAATTAAAGATATCAGTTAGTGTTTGGGCAATTTCGATTGTAGAATCTGTTCCTTTAGCCTATTTATTGCTTTATTTACATCCCACTTGAGTATCTTCTTAAACCTAAACTTAGGAATCTTTTCCTCTTCTCTAGTAGACTCCTTATTTATGATCATTTTAGCATTACTGTCCCTTTTGTTTTGGTTTAGGTTTTCTAAGTCTGGAAGTTCAACAAAGTGCCTGTTTAATGTGCCCACTGCTTTTTTTGAGTTTGGGTTTTCCCATTTTCTACAATAACTATCTCTGGAGAGGTGCTTTTAGGTTTTAAGTATTTAACTAGTGTCCAGTAGTGTTTAGGGTCTGTAGTGAAGTTTATTTGTTGTTTGTCATACTGTACATGTGACACTCAGACAGCTGATTCTGATTAATCTATGATTTTGTAATATAAAAATGTGTTATTGAGTGTCTCTCATGAGACAAGCTGAAACAGCCTATGGGATGACCCCCCTTCCCCAGGTTTTAGCTACTAGGTGTTACCTGGAAGGCCAGGAGATAATTACAGGCTAGAAGATGCCTAAATTAAGGATCTCCTGTTTATCTGGCAGGATAGAAAATATCAATTTTATGACATTTAGAGGGAGAAACCAGGTTATGTCACACTGGTGCAATGTCATAAATGTTCCTCTGATGTCTGTAAAAGCAGGATGTTGCTCATGGATGAAAGAAGGACTTAGAAATTAACCTTATTTAATTTACCTTCTGAGTGATGACATCCTGGTTGTATAATTTGTATATTCTGATAGGGAGGAGCTAGGTGACCTCATGCAAAGAGGTTGGCAAAGCCAGTTTTAAAACTGTAGTCTGTATTCCTTTTAGACACATGTTTGGACTCTCTTGGCAACAACATCTGTCTATCAGCACTATTAGAAGAGATACTTTATATATATATATATATAAGTCTAATTGTCTGGTGGTAGGAATTTTGCACTTTTTTTAACCCTTGTTCTTTTAAACAATTGTATGTTTTTGTAATATATGGTTCTGTATTTACATTTTAATTTTTTTTTTATCTATTTTTAAGTAAACTTCTACTTTGGAGACTACTTGGTGTGCCTCTGAAATTCTTTTTCTTGACAAGTGAAGCATACTTGGTTAAAGTTGACACTGTACAAAGCTTACTGGTTTACCAAAGTGGGAAAAGGTAAGAGTTTATTCTGAGGTCGTTCATAGTGTTTTTAAGGGTTCATTTTGTACATCTGGTTAGGTGCCCATAGGCGAAAGATATCTGGCCCCCCAAAGAGCAGAATTATCTGAGCCTGTACATTGGGTACCCTAGCAAGAGGTTCACAGTTTGAATCCCTCCAGAACTTGAGACCAAAGTTTGATTCAAACCCACAAAACAGACAGGAGGTTTACCCTGTTCTGTTAACTGTTCATAAGACTGTGCTCAGAGGTTGGCACTGTGGGAGTAGAGGGCCTGACCTGCTGAGTGGGGTTGTGATAGTACCTTTTTGATTTTTTGACTTCCTGAGATACTTTGTTTCTTATATTTTTAAATTTACTCCAGGCTTCTTGACTCTATGTTTTGTTTGCTTAATTCCATAGATAATTTTTGAAACTGATTAATTTTTTTTATTTTTTCGTTTATCCAGGGCAGGCGACTCTTCTTCTGGGTTTGTCTTTTTAAGGGAGCAATTTGATTACAAAGATCTAAAAACATATTTGAAAATTCTTCGACTGCAAGGCAAAGGTCAGGGATTGATGAAATTCTGTACCATTTAGGTCTAGAAACCAAATTTTTAAAGGCTAATTTATTGTAGTTCTTAAAACATCTTTTTTGGCTTTCTGGGGCTTTTGGCAGTTTTTGAGGTTTTAGTTGGACACTGATAGTACATCCAGTAACATTATGGTCACCTAAGTTTGGGGGATTTACAAATTTTTCTATTATTTTTAATTCCAGTTACATGAATATTAAATCTAAAATGTTACCTGTATTTTGGATTTTACCTTTTGTCGGTTTATCGATAAGTTGTACCAAGTGGAGTGTCTGTAGTGAGTCTTCCAGTTTTTGCCCGCGTCCCCTCCCCCAAGTGGCATTGAAGTCATCAATTAGTACCAGGTTTTTGTTTGAAACATGATCTATTAGGGTTTGGGCAAGTTTAAAAAAAGGGCCATTTTAACCTTTGGTGGGGAATATATTACTCCGATTTTAAAATCTCTGGTGTATAAGTGTGCCAACAAACATTCAATACCATCAACTTTGTCTGAGAACACTACCCTAGTGTGGTCTAAAGGGGGTGTTTTATATACAGTTGGACCCCCACCCCCACCCCTTGTGCCTCTGTCCATTTTATGGGAGTAATAATCTTGTAAAGCAACCTCCCCAGTATCAGTTTTCTAATTTAACCAAGTTTCTATTAAAGAAATAATATCAGGAGTTTCAGCCTCTACCCAGGAGCGAAGAAGGACCATCTTTTTTACCAAACTTTGGGCATTGTCGTGCATTATTTTTATCTCCCTGTTTATGGTAGGCATTTTGGTTGTTTGTCCAGTTTCAATATTCTGTTGGCCCAGGGTTCCTCTCCACATCACCTCCCATCAATAACAACATCTTTGAAACAAATAGTCTAAGGATACGCCGCCGTTTGTTTTGATTTTTTGAATAATGGGCCTCTCTGTTTCTAAATTTAGTTTCTTTAGAAATATACCATAATTGGTATTGGGGGTATATTGACAGTAACTGAATTATTTTTAAGAAGCTCTGCCAAATCTTGATGCATTTCATTGGTTTAATATCTGCCTGCAAATTATTATATCTTCTTCACAGAGAGGGTGGTGGGCACCTGGAACAGCCCCCCAATAGAGGTGGTGGGTGCTAAAATGGTAACAGGATTCAAGCACGCATGGGATAGACACAAGAGGACCTTAGAAGTAAGGCAAGGGAGGGGGGGAGAATACTGGAGATCGAGTAAGATCGGCGGTAACACAGTAGGTAGGTAATATAGGGCAGACTAAGTGGGCCAATAGGTTTACCTGCAGACAACTTCTGTGTTTCTATGTATGGGACATGATGGAAAACTCACATAAGATGGATTTATAGGTAATAAGAATATTTTCATGTAACCATTAAAAAGCTGTGGTTATACTTGTTAAATAATTTCTTATTAATCATGTAGCATCTTGATTTGGCTAATGAAGGATTGCATTTGATATTGATTAATAGTAATGGATTGTGAAAGAAAATGTTTCTGCATGTTTGAGAATTGACAGATTTAGATTTGATAATTATCTTGGAGACCCCCCCCCCACACACAAATTAAGTTAATCTAGTGTCAAATCTAGTATGTTTTCACTGTATTTTGTCTCACTATTGATTATCCCTTAGCAGTATTTTGTTTTGTAAAACAATAGTTTAAGAAGTAACTTTGTGGTATAATATGTAATGAATCTTATTTTTTTACTTGTAAACATTTGAAAATCTCAAAAATAAAAAGTGAAAAAAAATATTAAAAGGTCTGGTAATGTTTGTCTAGTTTGAGGAATGTGACCACTGTACTGTTTGGGCTACAAACTGCAGCATAATGGCTAAACGTGATGTTTGCAGTGGGACTTGAGTATAACACAAGGTAGAGCTTCCCTCTACCTATTGGCTAAAGATGTTAGTCAATGCTTCCCTCTCTGATGGGAGAGTGGAAGATGGTACAAACCCTCTGGTTGATCAGGGTCCAGGTGACATTTCCTGTTGCGGGCCCTGAACTTGTTGGCCCAGCAAGCACACCACACCATGCAGGAAGCTGCATGACACCAGCTGCAAGATGGAGTACCCTTCATGGGTGTGATAGAACCCTGTACACCCAACCTTCCTGGTTCATATGCTCATTCAACCCCCGAGGGTCTGGTCACACATAATACTCTTTCCCCTTCAGCTTACCAGGCAGGCAAATGTATTGCTTGGTGCTCTCACAGGAAGGATGCTGGTGCAGTCATCTGGTTATCCCTCGAGGCAGAAACCCCAGAACAGGATTTTCAATATGCTTCATGGTGCTCACTTTCCTCCAAAGGTTAACCAGAGACTGCAACTGACATAAGACCCATGCCACACAATGGAGTCCATGCACATGATGCCATGCCCGGTAGGTTCCTCACTCCATTCATAGCTGGCCCCATTAGATGGATATTCAGGGTATACACCCCCAACAGTGACATTTCGACTGTGGGGTCCCCTTTAATGACTACAGCACCATGTCACTGTAGGGGACCCACTGAAACCTGGCACTGTCTGTCAGAGGTCCTGCCCTCCCCCCAAATCAGCTCTGACTCAGAGTTGAGAATCCTAAGTGAGGGGGGGGTGTGGGGGGGTTCCGTGGAGAAGCCTCCCAAAGAAAACACTTGTTGGTCTCCTAAATAGGCAGCCGACTGCAACATGCAGTCGACCTGCTGGTTTCACTGTTGGGTTGTTTGACAACAATCTTGTCAATGACTCATCGTAGAGCCAATATCCAGGACCCCTCTTGACATTTGATTTCAGTCTCAGAACTCTGAACCCCATTCATATTTCCACAAACATTGACTGTACATCCAGACTGCAAGGGTCCCTACAGGAGGAATAGTGGATAAATTTGCAGCTGGGGAGGCCCCACTAACCCTGGGCATATCTTCTATGGGCCACAGAGATCACTGACAGACTGGGTAGCAATACTTTGGGGCCACAGGACCCTTTAAGACATAAAAGCAGCATTACCAGGGGCCAGAATTATCCTTTTGAAGGCAGCAGGCATATGCTATCTCTCTCTTCTTCTCTCAGACTTCATTTCTTTCTGCTGTAGGGGCCTCACAGAAATAGCCTTTTCATGTTGGGGTTAACTGTCCTGTTCCCCTATCTAAACAGTCGGCAGTACTGAAAACCTCCTATAACTCCAGATCAGTCACATATTCCTACCAGAGACTCCACAGCTAGGTTGTCATTATTACTTTCATGGAATGTTACTTCTCTCCCTTGATACTCCATTCCAAACTGGAGGCAAGATTGGTGACCCCACCCAGGCCATAGGCAGGCATCCCTGTTTAATATTACCCTCTGGGAGGGCATACTAGACTCTAGAACATATGCTGTACCTCTGAAGCCCACTGGACCCTCAGCTTCTCCCTCTTCTTCGCCATGGTGGCACTTGCTATGCAGCCAGATTCTCAAGAGCCTCACACCTGCCATCTCTGCTGTCTTTGCTAACTCTGCTGACTTCATCCTCCAGATCTGAAAACAGGCTCCACTGGGGTGGCCTGCTGAATATCAATTAGCGGTCAGCTTGATGGCTGCCGCCACATCCAGCACCAGACTCAACGGATGCCCCACACAAAACAACAAAACCCCCGGACTCCCAAGAGCGGGCAATCTACTCCACTCTCACTCTGTCTTGCTATCTCTCTCTTGCTATCTCTCTCTCTCTTGCTATCTCTGTCTCTCTTGCTATCTCTCTCTCTCTCTCTCTCTCTCTCTCTCTCTCTCGCAATCTCTCTCTTGCTATCTCTCTCTCTCTCTTGCTATCTCTCTCTTGCTATCTCTCTCTCTTGCTATCTCTCTCTTGCTATCTATCTCTCTCGTGCTATCTCTCTCTTGCTATCTCTCTCTCTTGCTACCTCTGTCTCTCTCGCTAACTCTCTCTCTCGCTATGTCTCTCTTGCTATCTCTCTTTCTCTCTCTTGCTATCTCTCTCTCTCGCTATCTCTCCCTCTTTCTTTCTATTTCTCTCTCTCTCTCTTGCTAGCTCTCTCTCTCTTGCTCTCTCTCTCTCTCTCGCTTTCTCTCTCTTGCTATCTCTCTCTCTTGCTGTCTCTCTCTTGCTATCTCTCCCTCTCGCTATCTCTCTCTAGCTATCTCTCTCTCTCTCTCTTGCTATCTCTCTCTCTCTCACTATCTCTCTCTCTCTCTCTTGCTATCTCTCTCTCTCTCGCTATCTCTTTCTCTCTTGCTATCTCTCTCTCTCTCTCTTGCTATCTCTATCTTGCTATCTCTCTCTCTTGCTATCTCTCTCTCTCACTATCTCTCTCTTGCTATCTCTCTCTCTCTTGCTATCTATCTCTCTCTCTCTCTCTTGCTATCTCTCTCTCTCTCTCCTGCTCTCTCTCTTGCTATCTCTCTCTCTTGCTATCTCTCTCACTCTCTCTTGCTATCTCTCTCTCTCACTATCTCTGTCTCTCTCTCGCTATCTCTCTCTCTCTTGCTATCTCTCTCTCTATCTTGCTATCTCTCTCTCTCTATCTCTCTCTTTCTTGCTATCTCTCTCTCTCTCTTGTTAGCTCTCTCTCTCTCTTGCTATCTCTCTCTTGCTATCTCTCTCTCTTGCTATCTCTCCCTCTCGCTATCTTTCTCTTGCTATCTCTCTCTCGCTATCTCTCTCTCTCTTACTATCTCTCTCTCTCTTGCTATCTCTCTCCCTCTTGCTATCTCTCTGTCTTGCTATCTCTCTCTCTTTCTATCTCTCTCTTACTATCTCTCTCTCTCGCTATCTCTCCCTCTTGCTATCTGTCTCTCTTTTGCTTTCTCTTGCTGTCTCTCTCTTGCTATCTCTCTCTCTTGCTATCTCTCTCTCTTGTTCTCTCTCTCTCTCTCTCTTGCTCTCTCTCTCTCTGTGCCTCCTCTCGATATTCCCAAAGGTGCCAAAAAAAACACATTTATAACCTTGAGCACCGCTGGTGACCTCTGACACACAGAACTCCCACCAGCGCACATAGGCTTTAACCTTTTAATTACAGGTCCAAATTCAACTCTTTTCCCAATTTAATATGAACACCCTGTCGGAGGGTGTTACAGGTGCAACTAACATCCCCAGATTTAGGGAGTGTTACATTAAAAAAACACTACTGCTTGACTGGAGGCAGTTGTATCAAAAATGTATTTGTTACATTTATGTTTAAAATCTTTCAAGTGCACCTTTCAACTTAGTACTCCATAGTCCCACCAAAAGATACTTTCAGAGCCCTAGACAACTTCCTTCCATGGTGAAGGGCCCCATAGTACCTTACAGCTGGGGATCAGCTACATTTTTCACATTGATCCCATCCCCCAGGAACTCAGAGAGCTGCTCTCATACTTCTTAAATACAGTCCCCATGCACCAGGGATTTGGGGAGCCACTCTCATATTTGTTTTAATATAAATGCCTATCCACCAGGCATCATGAGGAGCACTCATAGTTGCTTCAGTGGAGTCCCAATCCACTGGGGACATATAGATCTGCTCTCCTATTAATCCTGTTCACATCTATCAGGGACCCAGGGAGCTGTCTTCATACTTTTTAATATGGTTCTCTTCCACTGGGGACATGGGGAGCTACTGTGGATAGATGAATTCAACAGCTGGCTGAGAAATTGGTGTTGATACAAAGGGTATAGGTTAGTGGGAGGCTGGGGCAGGGTTGGGGACAATAGGGATCCATACTCAGGGGATATAGTACATTTCAGCAGGGAGGGGAAAGGGGTGCTAAAACAGAGGTTAGAAGAATACATAACAAAGGTTAATTTAAACTAAGCAGGGGTGTGGCGAGTGGTTGCTGAAGTGAAGGCTCTCTAGAGAGGGGAGACAAATGAGCCTACCCCCCTGTACAAACTGGGTTGGAAGCAGGGAGAGATTGAAGGGTGGGGCTGAGAAAGGTGGGAAATTGGGTAAGGAGTGTAAGGGAACATCTTGGAGGGTTGTCTCCTTGAATGCAAGGAGTCTGGGGAACAAAACCGCAGAACTACAGGCTCTGTTGGCAGAGGGGATGGTGGACATAGCTGCCATCACAGAAACATGGGCCAACCAATACCAGGACTGGGACCTGATGATCCCAGGTTATAGGATTTATAAGAAGGATAGGGGCAAAGGGAAATGTGGAGGGGTTGTGATGTACATAAGGGAAGGGATTAATGTACATAAGGGAAGGGATAAAGTGTGCAAGGGAAGAGGGGGAGGAGGGTAGGACAGAGGTCTTGTGGATGCAATTCCAGGACATGAGGAATAGGATTCTCAGGATGGGGCTGGTATACAGGCCACTGACTCTAGGGGAAGACCTGGTTAGGGAGCTGGTGGAGCAAATTAGGAAGGTGTGTGGGAAAGGTAACACAGTGGTCATGGGGTCCTTCAATCTACCAGGAGTGGATTGGGGTACCCCAGCCACCTTGAGTGCTGGGAAGTAAATACTCCTGGATGCCTTCCAGGACTGCTTCCTGGCACAGATGGTCACTGAGCCGACTAGGTTGAGGAATACACTGGAACTAGTTCTGGCCAATGAGGAGGCTGTGATGAAGGTGTGGGTGGAGGACCTGCTGGCTGGAAGTGACCACCACTCAGTGTGGTTCACACTTAGTATGAGCAGAAAAGCAGGGGGTACAGAGACCAGGGTGGTGGACTTCAGACAGGCTGACTTTGGTAGGATGGGTGAAATATTAAGGGGCCATCTGGAAGGAATACAGCCACACTGGGATGCAAATTAGAAATGGGAAAAAATTAAATTGGGGATATTGGAGGCAACTGAGACATGTACCAGATTGCAGAGCAAAAAGGGAAGGGCTAAAAAACTGACCTGGGTAAGTAGAAGGATCTTAGAAATGGTGAGGGCTTAAAAATCAGCATTCAAGAAATGCGAGAAATCCAGGAAGGGGGAGGACAGGGAGGAGTATGTGAAGAGGTCCAAGAAAGTTACCAAGGGAGTCAGAGCAGCTAAGGCCTCCAGAGAATTGGGGCTGATGCAGGGCATCAGGGATGGGGAAAAGGACTTCTTCAGATGCATACAGGAGAGAAGGAGCTGCAAGGACCAGATAGTTAGGAGCAGGAAGGATGGGGGGAGCAGAGAAAGGGGTGGATCAGGCAGAAGCACTGAATGAGTACTTCTGTATTTACAGTGGAGAAAGAAGGGCAGCTACCACAGGGGAGGCAGGGTGGGAGAGGGGGTAACGGATGGGGTGATCACTGAGGGTAGGGTATTGAAGCAGTTAAGGGCTCTAAGGGTGGATAAAGCACCAGGACCAGATGGCATACACCCCAGGGTGTTGAGGGAAATGGACGAGATCCTGGCTGGACCACTGGCAGAATTATTTAATACCTCCCTGGACACAGGGTGAGTACATCATGACTGGATGATGGCCCACGTGGTACCCATCCATAAAAGTGGATCAAAGGATGAGCCAGGTAATTACAGGCCAGTAAGCTTAACTTCCATTGTTGGGAAGCTGATGGAGACAATACTTAAGGAAAGGCTGGTGACCTTTATGGAAGACAATGAGCTCCAGGCCAGTCACCAGCATGGGTTTGTCTCCAGAAAATCCTGCCAGATGAATCTAGTTGAGTATTACGACTGGGAATTGGACAAGGGTCATGCGGTGGATGTCATATAATTGGACTGTAGTAAGGCCTTTGATTCAGTGCCGTATTGGAGGTTGGGAGGGGAAGCTGAGATATGTGGGGGTGGGGACTAAGATGGTTAAATGGATTGAAAATTGGCTGCAGGGAAGACAGCAGAGGGTAGTGGTGGGGGGACGCTCATCTCCAAGGGCTGTGATGAGCGGGGGTGTTGCAGGGATCAGTACTGGGGCTAGTGCTGTTTGGAATATTCATAGGGGACATCTAGTATGGCATCAGGAATAAGATCAATCTATTCGCTGATGATACCAAATTGGAGGTGGTGGATGATATAGCAGTTGGCAAGGGCTGCAGGACAACCTGACCAAACTGGAGGAGTAGTCAGAAGTGTGGCAGTTGGGATTCAATGTGAAAAAGTGCAAAGTCCTGCACTTTGGAGCAAAGGACCCAGGGAGGGGTTACCAGCTGGGAGGGGTGCAGCTAGGTTCCACTGAGGAAGAGAAGAAACATAGAAACATAGAATTTTATGGCAGATAAGGACCGCTTGGCCCACACAGTCTGCTCATTTCCCTACCTAACGGATAAACTGCAGATCTTAGTTAACCAACAGCCTACTTCCTCCTACCCCCCCACTAGAATTGCCTTATGTCTGTCCCATGCATTCTTGAATCCCCCCACTGTCTGTGATGCTACGACTTCCTCAGAAAGGCTGTTCATGCATCCACAACCCTCTCTGTGAAGAAATAAATTCTCACATTACCTCTGAGCCGTCCCCCTCTATCTTCAAATTATGCCCACTTGTTCTTGCCCATCTCCTTTTCTGAAAGATGCTACCCTCTTGGACTTTGTTGATTCCCTTGAGGTATTTGAAAGTTTCTATCATGTCCCCCCTGTCCCTCCTTCCCTCGAGGCTATACATCTTAAGATCCTTTAGTCTTTCTTCACATGTCTTCTGGTGCAGACCCTGCACCATTTTGGTTGCCCTCCTCTGGACAGCCTCTATCCTGTCTATGTCTTTGCAGAGATGGGGTCTCCAGAACTGTACACAGTACTCCAGATGTAGTCTTACCAACTGTCTGTACAGAGGGCTAACAACTTCCTGTTTTCTACTGGTGATGCCTCTCCCTATGAATCCCAGTATCCTCCCAGCTCTCCTTACTGCCTTCTCACATTGCTGGCCCACCTTTAGGTCATCTGATATGACTGTCCCCAGGTACCTTTCCATTTTTGTTGTTGTTAGTATCTCACCCCTCATTGTGTACTCTTTCCTTGGGTTTTTGTTTCCCAGGTGCATTACTTTGCACTTCTTTGCATTGAATCTAAGCTGCCATACATTTGACCATTCCTCCAACCTTGCCAAGTCCCTTTTCATCCTTTCCACCCCACCTTGCGTATCAACCCTGTTACAGATCTTTGTGTCATCTGCAAAGAGACATACTTTCCCTTCCAGTACCTCTACAATGTCACTTATAAAGACATTAAAAAGGACCGGCCCCAGTACTGTACCTTGTGGTACACCACTAGTAACCCTCCTTTCTTCACTGTGGACTCCATTTACTATTACCCACTATGTCCTGTTGTCCAGCCAGTGTTTTACCCAGGCTACCACCCTGGGACCCACTACCAGGCTGGCTAATTTGTTTATTAATCTTTTGTGCGGGACTGTGTCAAATGCCTTGCTAATGTCTAGGTAGGCTATGTCCACAGCCCCTCCTTGGTCTACTACTTTGGTCACCCAGTCAAAGAAATCAATTAGA
Source organism: Neoceratodus forsteri (assembly GCA_016271365.2). Classification (NCBI taxonomy): domain Eukaryota; kingdom Metazoa; phylum Chordata; order Ceratodontiformes; family Ceratodontidae; genus Neoceratodus; species Neoceratodus forsteri. Next base: position 377,100,756 of record CM057456.1, read on the forward strand.
TTTGTCTGACATGACCTTTCCTCTGTGAATCCATGCTGCTTTGGGTCCTGTGCCCCACTTGCCTCTAGGTACCCAACAATTCTTTCCTTCAGACGAGATTCCATAATTTTCTCTACCACTGAGGTCAAACTGACAGGTCTAGTTTCCTGCCTCTGTCTTGCTCCCACTTTTGTGAAGGGGAATCACATCCACCCTCCTCCAGTCCTCAGGTACCATACCATCCTCCCATGATTTATTAAAAAGTGTAGTCAGTGGTGTTATTAGTTCTTCCCTTAGTTCTTTTAGAATTCTAGGGTGAATCCCATCAGGCCCCATTGCTTTATCCACCTTCAGTGTTAAGAGTTCTTTCAGAACCCTTTCTTCTGTGAAAGGACTAATATCAACCTCCCTATCCAGAGTGTTTCTATTGACTGGATTAGGTATTTCCCCCTGCTTTTCCATTGTGAATACTGAGCAGAAGTATTCGTTCAGTATCCCTGCTTTTTCTCTGTCACTCTTGCCCAACCACCTTCCTCTTTATTCAGCCTCAGTATCCCTGCCTTAGTCTTTCTTTGCTCCCTAATGTACCTATGAAAGGTTTTATCCCCCCTTCTTAACTGAGTTGGCTATCTTTTCCTTGATTTGGGCCTTTGCTATTCTGACTGCCTTCCCCACTTCCTTCTGCTTTAACTGGTACAGTTCTCTGTCCTGCTCCTTCTGTGTTTCCTTATACTTCCTGAATGCTATCAATTTCTCCCTTACCTTCCCCACTACTTCTTTTGAGAACCATAGTGTTTTTTTCTTTCGTTTTGATGTGCTTCACACAAAGGCATGTTGCCTCTGTGATGGCAGTTTTGATGTTTCCCCATTGTTGCTCCACCCCACCTTCTTACCTAGAAGGATCTAGGAGTGGTTGCAACAGGCAAGATGAACAATACAGAGCAGTTCAGGAGGGCAGCAGCGAAAGCCAACAGGATGCTGGGCTGTATCGCGAGATGGATCTCCACCAGGAGCAGGGAGGTGATTCTGACTCTCTAAAGGGCACTGGTCAGGCCGCACCTGGAGTACTGTGTGCAATTCTGGCACTCATATTTGAAGAAGGATATGAAATTACTGTAAGGAGTGCAATGCAGGGCAACAAGGATGATCCAGGGATTGGAGGATAGACCATACAAGGAGAGGCTGAGACAGTTGAATGTACTCCTTGGAGGAGAGAAGGGACTGGGGGATATGACTGAGACCTTTAAGTCTGTAAAGGGGATAAACAAGAGGCAGGCACTGCTGGGATACTTAGGCTGAGGAAGGGGAGGGACATGAGATGGCACAGCCTTAGATTGGAGGAGGGAAGATTAAGGATGGAAATGAGGAGGCACTTTTTCACAGAGAGGTTCATGGCAGACTGGAATGCTGTACCAGAGGAGGTGGTAGCTTGTAAGACAGTGGGTAGTTTCAAAAGGCGATGGGACAAGGTGAGAGATGGGTAACTGGGAAGTGGAGGAGTGGGGCAGCTGCAAGGTGAGGGTGCTAGCTGCACACTTGAGCAGACTTGATAGACCAGGGGGCCTATTTCTGCTGCCAAATTCGTACGTTCGTATGTAATACTCTGACCTGATGTCTTTGATTTTAGTCCCTCATCCCAGATTTGTTAGGCTTTCCCATGGTGTGTGTGTGTACATCAGAATCACATTTTCATTTTGTCTCTTTATCCTGTCCCACTCAGTATTATTAGTACTGTACTTTGACTAGCTTTGTTTCTGTCCTTAAAAGGAGACTTTATCGCCTGCAGAGATTGTGTCATTTCTTCTATAGTGTTATTTTTTAATTTAAAATAATGGTCCAACTCCAAGCTTACATTTGGGAGGGGAAGGGGCAGTAGTTGTACTGTAAATTTAAGTGCCGCTCAAACAATTCCATTGTCATTTGGTTAGACATGCCTCCATCAAGCTCCTTACCCTAATGCATGCATACTATATTACTTCCCAGTCAATGGGTTTGGAAACCGAGGGCTCTTGTACAGTGCCAAAATCCTTATTAAGATTCGTTTTTTAATAGTAATGTACATGTGAAACTATAAGGGATACACATGCTTTACCTGTAGTTATAGCTACATAAACTGCATCTTTATCTTTCATTTTAAACAATCCTGATGGACTGCTATGTTTATGTGTTATTAAACAAGGAATACAGGGTTTTGAGTTTGTTCTGTCCATCTAGTCAATGCTGTCCATACATTTTCCTGCTGCACTTTCGTTTTATTGCAAGGAAGTGTCTGTATGGATAAGGCTATGATGCATGATTACAGAATGACTCAGAAATGAAAGCAAAATAAAAATCTGGTGAAATACAGAGAGTGAAAACTGTTTCAATTTTTTTTCCTTGCCATGTTGTCATGTATATCATTCCTATGGCTGATAAAGGACAAAAGATTTATGGCACTAGTGAGACAGCAACACTCACCCAATCCCCGGTTCTCATTACTTGTAATGAACAACATCTCAGCACCATGGCCACCGATACTTCTGCTCATAAATCTTGCTAAACTATGTGCTGTGTGGTAAGGCTGTATTTCAACATTTTAATCTCTCTTTTAAAAAATTATGGGGCCCTGTTTGTGTATTGGCTGGTCCTACAAGAGGTGACATAATCCATAAAACTTTTGCCTTTTGAAGTCCACATGGAAAGCTAAACTGACTTGAATGTTATCTGCTAGATGAAGAAGTTCTAATTAACTATAAAGGGGTACAAGATACTTTAACAAATTGGAACACTGCTAATCATTTTAATTAACTAATGTTACAAAGATTCATAAACCTACAAGGTTTGTTTTTATGTGTGTGTTTATGATTATCTCTGAGTGTCTAGCTATCTGTCTCTCTTTCTCTCTCTCTGCCTATATAATAAAAATACTTCAAAACACATTTTTTTCACTTTACGTTTTGGCCTGCCTCAGTGATATATTGTTTTATCCTTTGTTTTTATAGTGTTCTTAATCTGTTTTTATTTGATGTAAGATGCCCAGAGCCTTCAGGATTGGGAACCCTATAAATAAAACTACCTTGCCTATCTGTCTGTCTGTCTGTCTGTCTGTCTGTCTGTCTGTCTATCTATCTATCTATCTATCTATCTATCTATCTATCTATCTACCGATCTATCTTTCTAGCTGTCTATCATCTATCATCTATCTACTGATCTATCTTTCTAGCTAGCTAGCTAGCTATCTATCTATCTATCTATCAGTCTATCTACAGTACCTACCTATCTATCTACTTATCTATCTACCGATCTAGCTATCTAGCTATCTGTCTGTCTATCATCTATCTATCTATCTATCTATCTATCTATCTATCTATCTATCTATCTATCAGTCTACCTGTAACCCCTAGATGGCGTTAACCCAGGGGCTACTACCCCTGCCTGATTTGCCACTAACAGGTTGAGGGGCCTGGATCCAATGGCGGGTGCCTCCACCCAGAGGTCAGGGTTTGCAATAGTTAAACTTACTTGGTCACAGCCCTCTGGGACACTGCAACCCCTTTCTTCCCACTAGTGGCCCACACAATATATCAGAATTACCTTCACAGTATACACTTACCCCCAGGACTGGTTCCGCACTGGGACCTCCTGTGAAATAAGATACAGTGCAACAATCACAGTACAGTACTTTAACATAGACAAATACCTCAGGCAGTATAACTTTGCTGAAACAAGCAGCTCTGATTTATTTAGGGGATATAACAAGGACAGGGAAATCAGGTTAATTAGCTTATCACTCTACTCATCTACCTATGGCTCTGTGCACAGGCCTATCCTACCAGTTACTGTCCTGGGTACCCAAGCCCTAGTGGCTAGTCCAACCGTGGCAGCTGGTAGGGGCCCTTTCACACAGTGAAAAGAAAAATTAGTTTAAACAGTCAGCAGTACAGTGATTCCATTTGGATTTAATGTGACAATTCAACAGGGAGCGACCCTGAATTAGTACTCACGACCTCCAAACAAGATAGGGTCCTTCAACGTCAGCAGGGCTACTCTTGAGCTCCACGAGACTCTTCACACATTTATATGGTAAAAAGAAAGTACTATACCAGGCAGGCTGCTTCTCTATCCCGATCGCAATTACTGCACAATACCTGGGAGAACACACAGCAGATTCAGTTCCTGACAGACCGAGTGCAATTCAACAATTTCTCCAGACTTCTACAGGGTGAGCCTGGTTTCTACTCTTCAGAGATCCTTTGATTCTTTTCACAGGATGGATTCAGTCCTAACAAGCAGTTACACAAGCTGCAGACCGGAACTCTGGGCCTTACACACGTTTTTTGACTGAAACTGTGCACTGAAGGAGCACAGGGTTTCTTTCCCTTCACTGCCAGAGCTAAACTGAAACTCCAACAGACAAAACCGAGCACTTCCTTTGAGTTCCTCCCAGTTCTTGACTGGATTGGCTGTCACTCACAATAGACTGCTGCTGTTGGTCCAAAAGGCGCAAGTCTAAACTACATCTCCCAGAGTCACTGCCCATACAATCCTCTTGTGGCTGGCTCAGATTATGAGTCCAAGTTCTGATTCGTCCAAGGCACCATTTTAGAGCTCAGCTTACCCACACTGATTGGTCCAGTTCAGCAGTTCAAAACCAGAATGGGGAACTAGGCAGACACAGTTCTGACTGCAAAGAAAGCAGGTTAGACAAACTGTAATTTCATTATTACTGTAAATGATTTCTGGCAAACAGTTACATCTTTCAGATAGGTTCCCTTTGCACTCCTAGTGACTGCAAAAATGGAGTGAATTGGCAGCAGCTCGAGTGGTACTCAAACAGAGAAGCACACAGTCCCCCATACAAACTAATTATGTCTGCAAGCAGACAGCTCTTAAAGACAGTACCAGAGGCTCTAAAAACACTCACTGATAAATGGCTTAAACGCCAAACACCATTCAGGCTTGGAGCATTCAAGCAAGCTCCTGGAAGTCTTTTGGGAACCCCCATTTGCAGGGGGGTTACACCCTTCCTGGCCTGGGAAAGCTTGACGTCCGCGTCAAGCAAGTACCCCCATAAGTTTCAACTGCAACCATATACATTTGCATTAGGCTCACACATGTAATCATCAGTCAATACATCATTTTACCAAGAACACATTTCTGAAACATTGCAGTACGTCACTCTTTACACAGTATTACACACGCATTGTACCATAACTCAAGTTATTACCTCTTGTACATGAAACCTGAAGAGAGGGGGCCCTTCCCTATCAGTTACCTTGGGGCTGGACGGGGCAAGGGCATCATACTTAGAGGGCAACACAAGTAACTTGGAGTTAGCACTGATGTTCAGTTTGGGTAATGAGCTCGGGGACACATACACTCCTTTATGGACAATATTGAGAGGCAAGTCCACAGGCCTCCCAAGTGAATCATAACTGAGGTGCACCACAGGCTTTACAGCTCGACCAGTCTTTCTAGGGGGAACTGTTACAGTCTCTGCACTCTGAGCCTCATTTTCAGCATTGTCCTCACTTGTCAGGGGAGTCTCCCTGAGGGTAGAGAGGCTAGAACTTGGGGCACTTTCAGCTCCAGGAGTTACAGTTTCTGAGTCCACAACATTTGGCTCGCATGGAGCTTTCGGACACTGGCAGTGGACTGTCAGGGCACTCAAAATACTCTTCTTGTTTGGGTGTATCACCAGTCTGCCCCAATCTATCATTTCCTCCCTGAAAGCTCAAACAGTTCAACCATGCACAATGATTCCATTTCATCTGATCTGATGCTTTGCACTTCACTTTCTGGGAGCATTGGCTCCAGGGATGAAGTTGAGGGCTTAGACAGTCCAGAAGGCCCAGCTTTGTCTCCAGTATGACTAGGGATTGCCCCGAAACAATTGACTCAGTTCAAGAAGGATAGTATTCAAAGTCACTCTCACTTTCTTCTGATATGGACTGACAGTCATGCTCAACTGGGACTTGTGCAGGGAACACTTTAACTCTGCTTCTGTAGGTGCAGACTTCCTTGATCTTTTCTGCAGCAGCTCTAGTCACTGGTCCAGAGGGCATCTTCTGGGGCTCAGACTCAATCAGGATTTGTCCAATGGGCAGTAAATGATTTCTATGCATTGTTTTACATCTTTGAATTGTTCTCAGGCCTTACTTTGTACACTGGCAGATCATCTAGTTTGCCCACTACAATGTGAGGGAGATGGTGCCATCTGTCAGCAATCTTGTGTTTGCCATGCAGTCCCAGATTTCTTAGCAATACCCGATCTCCCTCCTGGAGTTCCTGTGCTTTCACCTTTTTATCATACCGTTCTTTGTTGGCCAGATTTCTTTTGGCAGCCATGGTTTGAGCCAGTTGGTATGCATGAGTTAGCTGGGCCTTTAAGTTTTGCACATACTGTAAATAGTTGTCAGCTTGAACCCCATCAGGAGAGACCCCAAAACACACATCTACTGGTAGTCGAGCTTCTCTTCCAAACATCAGGCGGTAGGGGGAGAACCCAGTGGCATCACTTTTGGTGCAGTTATAAGCATGTACCAGGGTGCTAATTTGTTGTCCATCTAGGCTTGTCCTTTGGGTGCAGGGTGCCTAGCATATCTAGCAAAGTGCGGTTGAAACGTTCAGGCTGTGGGTCCCCTGGGGTGGTAAGGAGTGGTTCTGGACTTTCGCACTCCCCACAGAGAAAGCATCTCTTTGATCAGACGACTCTCAAAGTCTCTCCCTTGATCAGAATGGATTCTTTGTGGAGCCCATAGTGAACAAAAAGTTTTCTACAAGTACTTTGGCCACAGTGGATGCTTTCTGGTCTTTGGTGGGAAAGCTTGGGCATATCTCGTGAAATGGTCAGTGACCACCAGCACATTACTGATATTTCTTTGATCTGACTCCAAACTCAGAAAATCAATACAGACCAGCTCCATGGGTGCACTGGTGGTGATGTTAACAAGGGGGGCATCCCTCTGGGGCAAAGCTTTCCTCTGTAAGCAGCGACTACAAGTTCGAATGTGTTGCTCCACATCAGCCCCCATCTTAGGCCAATAGAATCTGGATCTCACCAAGTCAAGTGTTCTGTCTATACCAAGGTGCCCCATGTGGTTGTGCAAGGACCTCAGTACTGAGTCTCGAAGGCAGTGGGCAGCACTAGTTGTTGTTTGTCTACTTGTCCCCTCTGTCTACTGTTTCTCTGTATAACAGTTTATTGATCAGTTTCAACTTAGGACCTTCTTTGTATAACAGTGCAGTTCTCAAATCAGTGGAGCGTAATTTGGACACATCTTTTCCTGCATAGAGGGCTTCTAAAGCTGCTTTGATCATGGGATCGCGGGATTGAGCCCGCCGAATACTGTCATTGTCCAGCTGAGGCAGTGCACCAATGTCTATTGCAGAAAAGTGGCAATAAGCAGCAGGTATGCAATTCTCAGAGGGTCCCAAGCAATCCAACATGCAGTCCACTGCGTCGTGGACATTTCTTCCTCCCTGTCAAACTTCCCGCAGAGTGCCGAATGTCAGGTTCTGCCAATCGGACCCAATCATTCTGGGAACAGGCCTCCGGAGAGAGCATCAGCATCTATGTGGTTCAGACCTGCTCAGTATTCGAGAGCATAGTCATATGTAGATAATGCAGAAAGCCACCTATGGCCAGTGGCATCCAACTTAGTTGAGGTCTGCACATAGGTCTAAGGATTATTGTCAGTTTTTACTAGTATTTTAGCCCCATACAAGTACTCATGGAATTGGTCAACAATAGCCCACTTCAAAGCTAGGAACTCTAACTTATGTACAGGATAGTTCTTTTCGGATGGGGTCAGGCTTTACTGGCAGGGGCTGGGAAGGCCACTGGTCTCAGGCCATTCTCGTGCTCTTGGTACAACACAGCCCCCAACCCTTGCAAGCTAGCATCAGTGTGCAGGACGTAAGGTTTTCTTGGATCGGCATAGGCCAGCACTGGAGCATGGGTAGTTGATATATGATCTCATGAAAAGCAGTCTCACAATCAGGAGTCAGAGGCCCCAAATACTTCACTCGGATGAAAATACACTCTTTCAGTCTTGAGGGACGCTGACTTTTGGTATTTTTTGTGGGTTGGGGGATACCCTTGAGTAAGGTTAAGTAAAGGGCGGATCACTCTTGAATAGTCCTTGATGAAGCGCCGATAATAACCACAGAATTCCAGGAATCTTTGCAGTTCTTTTAGATTTTTGGGCTGTGGCCAGGTGGTCAAGGCCTCAACTTTACTTGGGTCGGTCTCTATTCCCTCGGTGGATACTATGTGTCCCACATACTTTACTGATGTTTGAAAGAATTGACACTTATCAATGGACAGTTTAAGGCCAAAGTCCTCCAGTCGGTCCAATACCTTAAATAATCTGCTCTCATGTTCCTCCAGTGAGCTGCCAAACACAATAACATCATCTAGGTATACAGGCACTCTAGTAAGTTCATGTCCCCACTGCACGCTCCATCAATCGTTGAAAAGTGGCTGGGGCACCTGAAATCCCTTGAGGCATCCTCATGAATTCATAGAAGCCAAGCGGACAGATAAAGGCTGTCTTCTCACGGTCCTCTGGGGCCATCGGGATCTGGTAGTACCCACTGCGGAGATCCAACACAGAGAACCACTTGCTCCGTTTAGGCAGTCCAAAGCATCCTGAATGCGGGCATTGTGTACTGATCAGGATAGTCCGCGGTTTAAGGCGATAATCCACACACATCCTTACTGTCCCATTCTTTTCCTCACTACCACAATGGGGAAGCATAAGGGCTTCTGGATTCTTGTATTACACCAGCAGCTAACATCTCTTGCAGATGCCGTCTCACATCATCTATGTCAGCAGGTGCCAGGCGTCGAGACCTCTCACGAAATGGTCTTTCGTCATGCAGCACGTATATTGTGCTCAGCTCCTTGCACGCATCCCACGTCCCATTCCTTTAAAGAAACACCTGGTCTCTGGGCAAGCTTCTCACTGATCCTCACTTTCCATTCAGCTGGCAACGGGGAGTTGCTGAAATCAAACAAGTCAGGCGTTACTCTGTCATTCTTCCTCGAACTCTTGCTGCTGGGTAGCACTGCAGAGTCTGCACAATGCACATTAGCCAGGATGCAACCTCTATTTACTCGAATGTCTCTTTCAGACACATTATGAACTTGGACCATTACCCTTCTGGCATAAGCATGGGCTCTAGCGGGAAAAATACTAGGCTTGACCAGCAGTCCCTCTGGCAATTTTCCATCGCCTGGTGCATCCAACATTAATATTTTATTCTTAACATCCTTTCTGATACGGACCTCTCCTGTAAAGGTACACTGGGCATTTGGCACCAGGATCAGAGACTCAGGATCCTTCTTCCATACAATTCCGACCGGTTCCTCTGGTTATATTTTTTCAGCATCTCTCTGTGCCTCATAGGCCTTCTTAATTAAAGCTGGAACTCTTAAAGCTCTACTAGTTTTTGACCCCTGTTTTTCATAACACAACTGTGCCAGCCTTCCAACATATGAGCATTTGTTCCAATCAACAAAGGGACACCATCATACAGTCCAGTGGGGGACACACTAAGGCTAGAGTCTCTACTTGTTCGGCCACTCCAGCCACGGAGGTGGGAAAGACAGCCAAATTCGGATATACCCGGAATAGGGTAGGCCTTCACTTAACCCCATACATGCAGTCCTTCTAATGGTTGTAAGGGTACGTCTGACAAATGCTTCTGATACCAGTCCTGGAACATAATTGTCACTTGGGAGCCACTGTCTAATACAGCTCTTGTAGACACTCCATTCACCTTTACAGTGGTCTCCATGGAGGGACCCACTATTCTGGACCAGTCTGGAATGGTGATAGTGGGGGCCTGGGCAACTGACCTTGCCACAAGGGACGTGAGTTAGCATTTTTGGTGCCCTCACTGGGATCATTTCTGCACCTCTAACCACTGATTTGTTCTCCAAGCTCTCCTTGTAGCCTATATGCAACTTTTGTCAGTGTCTTTGGGACCGGCATTCCCTTCATGTGCCCATCCTTCCCACAATTATAGCAAAACATACTTTCTGGAGTTTGAGCTGGCCGATGCGCCACACTGGGAGCCAGGGCGAGGGTATTACTAACTGGAAACCTTGGTGCCATCTCTGTCTGCGGTGTGATAAGCATTTGGAGACATCTCGTCAGTTTCTCCACTTCCATGGTCAAGGAATTGAGTTTGGAGCTGTTATCAGCAGGAGATACATGGGTGGGTACCCCCACCCCCATAGCAGATGCAGTCGGATATAGGTCAGGGCCCGTACTTGCAGGTGTGGCCTTCATAAAGGGACTGTTTTTGAATTCCCGGATCTCTCTCAACAGTTCGCCCCATTGTGGCATATCTTTTTCCTTGTCAGAGCACTCATTGACTGCCAACCTCTGCCCCTGAACTTCACTTGATGGGCCACCCTCAGTCACTCGGGTCGTAGCCGCAGCTATTGGTGCAGGTCCCTCCCGAGGTCGCCTTTTCTCAACTCCTAATTTCTCTCATTAACTCATCATAGGAGGGTGGGATTCCAGTCGATCGGCCAGGCGAATTGAAGCAACAGCAGTTCTGAGAAGGGGCAGACTTAAGGATCCTGTCCAGCCTGGTTCGGTCCAGTTCAATCGCTGGCAAACTACCCTTTCTGAGGCATTCTTGCAACAATTTTTCCAGCCGAGATACATACACAGACAACAACTCCCTTGGTACTGTTGTGCATTTCTTACTCTCACCATAGATCCTCATCAGAATCTGGGCTCCCATACACATTCTCCAAAGCCTCAAGATAGGCCTGTGCAGTCACTTCAGGGTTACTGGCCTGTTTAGCATGGATGGTAGCCAGGGCAGGACCTCGGAGGCTCTCACTAACCCTCTTTCACTTTTCGGCTTCCGAGCATTGCCATTCTAGCACTTGGGGGGCAACATAGTCTATCCAGGTCTCCCAGTCATCCTCCCCTTGGGGGGTTGGGAGGGTGCCAGAGAAGATCCTCAACCTTCGGTAAGAGTCGTGACTAATGGCAGGTGCAGAAATAGAAGTCTGTATTGGTTCAGCCACCATTACAGGTACTGGAGCGGAGAGGGTGTTGGGGAGGAACACCCCAGGTGGCAAGAATAGTTTCTTCAAGTCCTCCACAGTTTTCCTTCCCCAGCAACCATTTAGCAAATTTCTCCTCAAAAGTTTCAGACAGTGGTGGGGCTCATTCCCTCACTGGTCTTTACTGTACTTAGTTATCACTCTCCAGGCAGTGAGGGCTCCCTCTGGGGTAATGGTCTGTGGCACTTTGGGAGCTATCTATGGGATCCTTAAACTCTACTAGGGCCAGAAAGTGTGGGTGAGCAGATCAGCATGCTCACCCACCACCACAGGGTTTTGTAAACCTTCCATCTTGGAAAGTACTCCTGTACAGTGTCCGTATTGATACCCAGGGGATGTCCAGGATAAGCATAGCATTTTGGGGTCAATCTCCTCCCAGTACACCACTCCACCAGCCGGTGCACAGCCACTTCTGTCGGGTACCCATTTTTTCTTAACAGTGGTTCGTAAATATGGCCACTAGAGGACACACAATCCCAGCGGTGAGCCTCAAGATGTAACCCCTAGATGGCGCTATCCCAGGGGCTACTACCCTGCCTGATTTGCCACTAACAGGTTGAGGGGCCTGGATCCAATGGCGGTGCCTCCACCCAGAGGTCAGGGTTTGCAATAGTTAAACTTACTTGGTCACAGCCTCTGGGACACTGCAACCCTCTTTCTTCCCACTAGTGGCCCACACAATATATCAGAATTACCTTCACAGTATACACTTACCCCCAGGACTGGTTCCGCACTGGGACCTCCTGTGAAATAAGATACAGTGCAACAATCACAGTACAGTACTTTAACATAGACAAATACCTCAGGCAGTATAACTTTGCTGAAACAAGCAGCTCTGATTTATTTAGGGGATATAACAAGGACAGGGGAAATCAGGTTAATTAGCTTATCACTCTACTCATCTACCTATGGCTCTGTGCACGGGCCTATCCTACCAGTTGCTGTCCCTGGGTACCCAAGCCCTGGTGGCTAGTCCAAACCCGATGCGGCTGGTAGGGGCCCTTTCACACAGTGAAAAGAAAATTAGTTTAAACAGTCAGCAGTACAGTGATTCCATTTGATTTAATGTGGCAATTCAACAGGGAGCACCCTGAATTAGTTACTCACGACCTCCAAACAAGATAGGGTCCTTCAACGTCAGCAGGGCTACTCTTGAGCTCCACGAGACTCTTCACACATTTATATGGTAAAAAGAAAGTACTATACCAGGCAGGCTGCTTCTCTATCCCGATCGCAATTACTGCACAATACCTGGGTGAACACACAGCAGATTCAGTTCCTGACAGACCGAGTGCAATTCAACAATTTCTCCAGTCTTCTACAGGGTGAGCCTGGTTTCTACTTTCAGAGATCCTTTGATTCTTTTTCACAGGACGGATTCAGTCCTAACAAGCAGTTACACAAGCTGCAGACCGAACTCTGGGCCTTACACATTTTTGACTGAAAACTGTGCACTGAAGGAGCACAGGGTTTCTTTCCTTCACTGCCAGAGCTAAACTGAAACTCCAACAGACAAAACCGGGCACTTCCTTTGAGTTCCTCCCAGTTCTTGACTGGATTGGCTGTCACTCACAATAAACTCTGCTGTTGGTCCAAAAAGGCGCAAGTCTAAACTACATCTCCCAGAGTCACTGCCCATACAATCCTCTTGTGGCTGGCTCAGATTATGAGTCCAAGTTCTGATTCGTCCAAGGCACCATTTTAGAGCTAGCTTATCTCGCACTGATTGGTCCAGTTTAGCAGTTCAAAACCAGAATGGGAACTAGGCAGACACAGTTCTGACTGCAAAGAAAGCAGGTTAGACAAACTGTAATTTCATTATTACTGTAAATGATTTCTGGCAAACAGTTACATATTTCAGATAGGTTCCCTTTGCACTCCTAGTGACTGCAAAATGGAGTGAATTGGCAGCAGCTCGAGTGGTACTCAAACAGAGAAGCACACAGTCCCCCCCATACAAACTAATTATGTCTGCAAGCAGACAGCTCTTAAAGAGACAGTACCAGAGGCTCTAAAAACACTCACTGATAAATGGCTTAAACGCCAAACACCATTCAGGCTTGGAGCATTCAAGCAAGCTCCTGGAAGTCTTTTGGGAACCCCCATTTGCAGGGGGGTTACATACCTATCTACCGATCTATCTTTCTAGCTGTCTGTCTATCATCTATCTACTGATCTCTCTATCTATCTATCTATCTATCTATCTATCTATCTATCTATCTATCTACAGTACCTACCTATCTATCTACCGATCTAGCTATCTAGCTATCTGTCTGTCTGTCTATCATCCATCTATCTATCTATCTATCTATCTATCTATCTATCTATCTATCTATCTCTGTACCTGCCTTCCAATGTATCTATCTGTCTGTGTCTGTCTGTCTCTCTCTCCCTCTCTTTTTCTCCTGAATCTACCTCAATAGAAGTTGATATTTCCCAGGGATTGGTGGAATAGTATACACAATTAATCAAATAATTAATAAATACTGTGTTAAGCAATGGTTAGTGCTGTTACACAGCACCACAAAGAAAATTAAATTGTGGGGTAGCCCAATGGCTGTACTGTCAGGTCAAGCTCAGATGCAGACTAGTGAGCTGGCTGGGTGATCTGTGAAGGTTGGGGTAGGGCTGGTACGCAGCAGCACTCTCAGCTGGTGAGAGCTGATGCTGTTGGGTTCTTCCAGTATAGCATCCCCTGCAGAGCACGAGGGAGCTTGCTCTCTTGCAGGGGATTGCGTAGGTGCGAGGCCATAGTGGGTTAGCCTAGTGACACCAAGAGATGGTGGTGGTGGTGGGGAAATACAGGGGCCAAAACCTAGGCACTGTCAAGATAATGCTGGGTCCTGTTCTGCTTTGATCCTCACTAAAGTTTGTCAGTGTTGATAGCAATAGAAAGGGCTACACGGTTACCAGGGAACAGTCCACAGCCCCGAGGACTGAGCAGATTGCACCACAGGAGAAAAAGATACATATCAAGAAGAAAAGAAACTGCAACATTAGTGTGCAAATACTCCAGAATCGTCATAAATGGTCAGTTCTGTGAGATGAGTGGGTCAGAGTCTTTTTATTTTTACAAGAACCTGTGGTGGGAGACTGGGGAGGGTTGAGAGTACAGTGTGAAGTGGGGAAGGAATCATTGTAAAATAGAGAGCAGTCCAGTGTGGGACTGAGGAGAGTTGGAGAACAGCAGAAAAGAGATAGGATATAACCCTTCCTACCCTCCTCGGGGGAAGGGGGTACTTGGATTACTTGGCTACCTGTGCTTGTGCTCCCTGTTTGCTTGGGGCCTTGGCATATTAGTGAAGACCCGCCAAGGGTCCTATTTTGTAACAAAAAGGCTCTGCATAGAAGGTTCTGGGATTTCCTGCAAGATGTAGCTCCAAGGGAAAGAAGGACTAAGATTGGTCTCTCCTCAAGGAAATCACCCTGAGTGACACCCAGCCTTGAATACAGCTAGGGGAGATGATGAATACCTCCCTAGAAGAATAAAGATCTGTGACATGTGTGAACTGCCTGTGTGACATCTGATTGTTAGTACTACTCTGCTGTTCAGATTAGGTAGCAGGGAAATGTTAGGAAATGTTTTCACACCCTTGGTATTAGGGGCCCGGAGCATAGGAGGAAAAACCCCAGAAGCCTTTGGGCTGAGGACACCAGATGGGACAGGAATTCCAGATGGAATAGACTAAGGGAACTGGGGCCCAGTGGAGCAGTTGGATAGGCCACAGAGCTTCATTGTTGGTCTCCAGGCCTGAGGAACACTGGTTTGTGTGCCATGGCAGTTGTGAGGACCATTACAAAATAACTGAGTTTGTGAGGTTGAAAGAAAATGTGTCACCTGATGGGCATGGAGGTTTGAGCTGTGTTGTATGAAGATACGCTGGGATTATCTGAACTCTGTCCATGTTACCATTGCATGTATTGACAGCAGTAAAAATTAATTTGTACAGCACTCCCTGATTCTGGAGTCTGTGTTAGATGTGTGTGGTGTGTGTGTGTGTGTGTGTGTGTGTGTGTGTGTGTGTGTGTGTGTGTGTGTGTGTGCGCGCGCGAGTGTGTGTGTGTGTGTGTGTGTTGGTGTGTGCCTGGTGTGTGTCTGGTGTGACTGCTGGCTATCGCGATCCCATATCATTTATGAACTCCCCAGGGTAAATCAAGAGATCCTAGACAGGAGGACTACATGTATATTTTGGCAGTGACCACCTGTTTAGCCCATGATTTCCTGGGGACTAATGACTGGCTGGGGTGAGTTACTGGCACAAAATGCAACCAAAAGCTATTAACCCCAGTCAGTCATTAATTCTCATTGAAATTCCTGTTTGTTAGGTTGTTATGGCAACTATGAATCTACTCATTAAGTTAATATAGCATATTTTTATGTTGGCTCGCATGCTTGCACGCCAAACAACATTTTGTGGTGGTAGCACATTTGGAGGCACGGCCAGTGTTGGGTGAATGCAGGGCATGCATCAGAAGGTGTGTCCCTCATTCCCCAATCAGCCAGCAGCAGACTCTAACCTCACGCATACCAAATGTGGCCACCAGAACAAAGAAAAGGTCTGCTGCAATGAGAGTGAAACTGTCATGCAGCGTGACCACAATACGCCTCCTGACATGCAGGCAACATGGCGGCAGGACTGCCGCCGCTGCCTGTCACAATTCCGATGGGGGAGCCCACGCCCTGTTGACATAATGTGCCCCCTCACATGTACAACGTATGCCGAGGGGTGGCCAGTTCCCCTCGGCATCATGCGCCCCCCAACAGTTTTCTTTTGCTGATGGGGCCCAATCCCAGTTGGCGCTTATCCCCGTCCCCTTTATTTTGCTAACGGGAGCCTTACCCATCAGCATAATGTGTCCCCGCCCTTTTAGCTGCTTGCTGAGGGAGTGCCCAATCCCCTCGGCTCGTGAATCCCCAGTATGTGCTGTGACGGGGTATCCAACCCTGTTGGCTACAAAATTCCCCAAAAGACTTAGTGGCATGCTGGAGCCCACCCAGCTGCACAAATGCCCTGCAAAAAAAATTCTACAGTGTTTTTTTTTTAGCTGTGGAAAGAAAACGGTCCTTCGTCATCTCCCTGCCCCCTGCAACTCCAAGGCACCTCTGCACCCAGCCTCCCACACACCCCTCTCACCCCATATGTACCTCCAGAGTCCAGGGAGATGATCTTCGGTGGACCGGGAACACGTCTGCACTCTTCAAAGCCAACCGCGAACTGATGAAATGCCGGTAAGCTGTATAATGGCATAAATAGGTTTTTTTCAACTTTGATGCATATCTCAGGCATTTTTTAGAATTTTTGCACCAAATTTTCAACATGGGGTTTTGGGGACCGCTCCTCATGAATTCTGCCACTGTCATGGCGTTATTCGGCCCCGAAAGGTGATGTCACGGTCACTGCACAGAATCACCTTTTGGGACTAATTAACAAAACAACAGTGCCAGTGTTCATGACGTGGGCTCTCAAAAAGCCTATGTTGCAAATTTGGTGGAAAAATCCAAAAAATAGCTGCTTTACGAGCGTGCATTGCGCAGTTGCTACGCACGCTCGTAACTTCGTGAATTTGCAATATTTTCATGCCAGATTTTCAACATTGCCATTTTTCCACACCTCCTTGTGAACAGTAAAGCTGTCATTTTTCACATCCTGACTAAAATGTGTTTTCGCACTTCCAGCGCAGAATAGTGCCGTCACTGTTGGAAATCTGTGTTTGAGACAGATTACAAAAATGACAGTGACACTGTTCATGAGCAGAGGTCCTAAAATGCCTATGTTGAAAATTTTGTGACGATACTCCATAAAATGACTGAGTTATGAGCGTGCATTGAGCAGCTTGCACGCACGCTCGTAGGTTCGCGAATTTGTAATATTTTCACTCTAGATTTTCAAATTTGGCATTTTTCCACACCTTCTTATAAAACAGTATAGCTGTCATTTTACATATCCTGTCCAAAATGTCTTTTCACACACCCGGCACAGAATAGCGCGTTTGCTGTGCGAAATCACTTTTCAGGACAGTTTGAGGAAATGACGGTGACACTGTACACGAGCAGAGGTCCTATAATGCCTATGTTGAAAATTTGATGCTGAAAGTCCATAAAATGACTGTATTACAAGCGTGCGTTGCGCAATTTCCATGCACCCTTGTAACTTCACAAATTTGCAATATTTCCATGCCAGATATTCAACACTGGCATTTTTTCACACCTCCTTATGAACAGTACAGCTGTCATTTTTCACATCCTGCCCAAAATGTGTTTCCGCACCTGTGGCACACAATGGTGTGGTCGCTGTGGGAAATAAACTTTTTGGACAGATTAACAAAATCACAGCGCCACTGTTCATGAGGGGAGGTCTCAAAATGCCTATGTTAAAAATGTGGGTGACAAACTCCCAAAAATAATTGGATTACAGAAGTGTGTTGTGCACTTTCTATGCATGTTCATGACTTCACCAATTTTTCATATTTTCACTCCAGATTTTCAACATTGCCATTTTTTACTCCTCCTCATAAACAATACAGTTGCCATTCTCCACATCCTGCCCAAAATGTGTTTTCGTCCCTGTGTCGCCAAATAACATAGCCGCTGTACAAAACCACCTTTCAGCTAACAAACTGATTGTGCTGCTTTTCATAAGGTGGGCTCACAAACAGCCCATGTTGAAAATTTGGAGTGAAAATACCACCACACGCCTACGGTGTAAGGGTTTCCAACTGTAGCACCCCACCCAGCACAGAGTGACAGGTGTCAGGGGTGTGACTTGGGATTATCGAATGTAATGCTCGCACCATTCCACCCTCACCCTGCAGTCACTGACAGGCATTGTGGTGTGTCTTGCACTGTTCAGCCACAAAATTCACCGCATTCTCCTATACTGCACTCATGTCAGCGTATTTCCTTATGGAATGGGGTAAGTATAACGTCCAAAGACCCCAAAGCACACCACGACACTTGTCAGTGTCTACAGGGTAGGGTGAGGTACAATGGCATGAGCGTTATAGCTGACAACCCAAAGGCACACCCCAATGCCTGTCTCTCTCTACAAGGTGGGTGTGGGGTTGGCATCACTTCAATACTTCACTGCCATTCCTATTATGCTTCTCTAGCTTTGGCATTACCAATGCCAATGCCGGAGAGACACATGCGGCATTTATTTTATTTTTATTTTTTTTTATTTATTGAAGAATCAGATTTACAACCTTTGAGTCAGCGACTCGTTTACAAAGGTACCTCGTCAAAAAAGAGGGGGAGACAACAAATAGTGAGGTTTTAGGACAGGGATTACATACAGGTGAGATACAAAACACCTGGAGTTACAGGCAGCAACTATACAAGTACAAGCATAAGGTGAGCAATATACATAAGTTAATTTGCATATTATACATCATATACATCAATTAATAACAACATAGTTACAGACAGTATCCAGTCATCTAAGGGAACCAGGGGGCACAGAGCAAAGGGCTTGGTTAGGTCAGCTATCGACATTTGCAGCATCGACTGTCAATAATGTGTTGACGGAGGGCAGTTTTGAACCGGCCAATCACGGGGATCTTAGAGATAGCCTCAGGAAGGGAGTTAAACCAGAGGGGGGCTTTATGATGGAAGGATCTTTGGCAGCGGGAGGTCCTAGCCCTGGGAACTATGAAGGTGGCTGCGCTGGAGTTACGGGTAGGCAGGGGCCGGACAGCCAGCTGCAGTGGAGCAGAGACCCCTGGCGGGCAAAGCCCTGACATGGATTTTTTAGCCAGTAGGCAGGTATGGTATTTCAGTCTTTCATCAAGAGTGAGTAAGTTGGAGGTAGAGTATAGCAGGCAGGTATGAGTTCTGCTGTTGGCACCTGTAAGGAGCCTGCAGGCTTTACAATAGCGGTCTGTACCTTAGATAAGGAGGTGGGTCAGCCGCAGCGTATATTGGAAGTCCGTAGTCAGCCAGAGACAGTACCGAGGAGGAAATGGCTAATCTTAACGCAGATTCCGGGAGGCAGTCTTTGTGGCGGTAGAGGAGCCCGATCCTGGAGTTCATGGCAGATGACAGGGCTTTTAGGTGGGCGTGGAACGTAAGGCCTGGGTCAAAGGTGATGCCCAGGTACTTATAGGATGTTACCTGTTCTAGAGGGAGGAGCTTGCAGGTGGTGATGAGAAGGGGAGTGTTCTTGGCACTGTTTTGCCGGTGTGAGAACAGCATGGACTTAGTTTTCTTCAGGTTCATGACTAGTCGATGGTTACTGAACCATTTTTCGGCTTGGAGGAAGGCGTTTTGCAGTGTGCCTTGGAGTAGGAGTGGGTCAGGGTGAGATGCTAGGATCACTGCATCATCAGCATAAAGCAGTATTTTGCTGGGACAGGAGTTTGGGAGAGAGTTTAGGAATAGACTGAAGAGGGTGGGTCCGAGGATGGAACCTTGCGGGACCCCTGAGAGAACCGGCAGGTTGGAGGAGAGGGTCCCATTTAGTATAACTCTTTGGGACCTGTTTTGCAGGTAGCTAGAGAACCAATTCATAGGGCCAGATAAGAGTCCCAGTTGGGATAGGGAGTTTAACAGCAGGGGGTGGCACACCGTATCGAAAGCCTTAGATAGGTCTATAAATACTGCCCCTGCAAGACAACCCTTGTCAAGCGCGGAGTGTAAGTGGTGGGAGAATTCCAGAAGGGCGGTGGTTGTGCTGTGGCCTGGACGAAATCCATGTTGCTCTGGACATAAAAGGTTGTGCTTAGATAGATATTCTAAGAGCTGTGTGGATACTATTTTTTCTAACGCTTTGGATAGGGGGGGGAGGATGGAGATGGGCCTGTAATTATTTGGTACCATGCATCCCAGACTTATGAATGGGATTACTTCAGCATGCTTCCAAGCATCCGGAATTGACCTAAGCATAAGGATTTGTTTAAGATAAGCGTGAGGGGATTAGCATGACATCCAGTGTAAGGCGGAGTATCTTGGAGTCAAGAGGGTCATCACTAGGGTTTTGAGAGTCGAGGGATTTTATGAGAAAAGGTTTGGCATCACAGGGTGAGATTGTCTGAAGCAGAAAAGTGGCCTTGAGATGTGTGAGAAGGTGGGCGAGGACCGGGTACAAGTGGCCGGGAGGACTGCACTTAAGTCCGTGGAAAGTTTTGTTAAGGCAGTCAGCAATACATGTTAGGTCAGTCGAGACAGTCCTGCTTGTGTCAATCTGAGACAGAGGGGGGGAGCGGGTTTTACCATTCAGTTCTTTAATGTTGTCCCAGAAGGCTCTGGATGAGCCCCAGGTGGACGTCAACGCAGCCTGATAGTATTTAGCTTTTGCCTGCTTGATGGCCCAGGTGCACTGGTTACGGGCAGCCCTGTAGGCTTGTCTGTCAGCCACTCTACCAGAGTCATTTGCAATGTGCCAGAGATTATCCCGCTTTTTTAGTTGCTGGATCAGAGCAGGGGATATCCAAGCAGCAGACCGCTTTTTTTTCCTGGACGTGGAGATGGGGGCAAACAGATCACAGGCGATGGTGAAGGCAGTAGTGAGGTAGGTTAGTGCAGAGTTTATGTCTGGAGCACAGGCCACTGGGGTCCAGTTGACTTGTGCAAGGTGGCGTTTGAGGTTGTCAAGACCCCTGGGGAGAAACCTGCGTCGTGGGGTGGTGCAGTACACAGGGCTGAGGGTGGGAGAGGACCAATGGCAGATGACGGGGGAGTGGTCGCTGAGAGAGTCCGCAAGGACATGTATGGAAGCCACTTATGTGGCCGGTTAGAAGGATTACGCCCAAGAGGGAGCAGGTTCCAGTTGCTTTGTTAAGACGAGTGGGCTGAGGACCAATTGAGACAGGTCAAGGGCTGCAAGTTCATCCTTTATAGTATCAGATGAGGAACTGAGCCAGTTGGAGCTTAAGTCACCCAATATTAGTTGTTCAGCCTTCTGGGGTAAGGAGGATAGATAGTGAAGGAGGAGGAGACCGCCAGTTTTTGTATTCGGGGTATGTAAACTGTGTTAGGGTAGTGAGGGGCCACCACCAGGGTAAGGAGGTGATTTTGAGGGTAATGGCTTGCGCCCGTGGGTTGAGCCAGGGGTAGGGAGGGCATGGCCCAGGACCGAGTCACGCAGATAGATAGCACACCCCCTCCCCACCTGCCCAACCTATCAGCCCTGAACAGGGAAAAGCCTGGTAGAGAGACAGCTGAGTCAGGGCATAAGTGGGGAGAGCCAGGTCTCTGCTAGCATGAGGATGTCCGGGAGTGTTATGAACCCAGCATTGGAGGGCAGCTATTTTTGGGGAGACTGCATATGTTCATGAAAGCAATTCGTGGAGACCGCTACTACACAGGGTGTGCTTAGGCGTGGCAGCGTAAGCGGCCCAGGGTTAGGGTGCACATTGCCAGAGAGCAGGAGCAGCAGAACGATTAGGCGCCTCATAGGGTGGTGGTTGGTGAGGAAGGGCAATGCAGGAGCCGAGACCTCACCAGGGATGTGCACGGATGGGAAGAGAGAAGAGAGCCGGACACGCAACGAGGAGATTGACCACGTGAGAAAGGGTGCATGGTACTGGGGATAGTGCACAGGGGTGGGTGGGTGGGAAGGAGTGGTAGTCGAGGGTTCGGGATGGATTTAGGGAATGGTATGTAGTCCAGGGTACAGGAAGGAAAAGGGGGATGGACAGGGGTGTAGATGTGCAAAAAGCTGAGGGAAAGACAGGGAATTGGGAGTGGGGGATAGTGGTTCGGAGGGGCAGATCAGATGGAGATAAAAAGGGTCGAGGGTGAGCAGGGTCTAGTGGTAGGAGGAGTACCAGAACAGCAAGGATCATAATTGTGGATGATACAACATTAGAGAGAGTAGGAACTGAGTGCAGGTCCTCTAGTGCTGGAATGGTATAACCAGCAAATGGGAAAGTCGACTGATTGGTTCTGGATCCCCATGTGAGTAGCTCTATAAAGGGAGAGCCGACCAAGGGTGGTGGTGGGGCGGGGAGCCGTAACGCAGCTTAGCTGCTCGCAGGGCTACACCTGGCACTTGTAGGAGAGAGGCGATTCAGAGCGCGAGCCTGGAAAGGCGCCAAATCCCCAGCAACAGCACAGTGCAGGTTAGTCCACAACCAGGAGAGCTCCCGACGATCGCGACTGCAGCAAGATAGAAAATTACCTTGCATTCTGGGCAGGGAGGGCTTTTCAGTTAGGCCCTCGCGACCTCCTGGTCCTTAGGGGGAGGGGGGTGAAATCCTGGCAGGGAGGGCAGTACCGCAGCCCTCGCGACCTCCGGCTCCTCGGGGGGAGGGGCGGCTCGAATCTTGCATTCTGGGCAGGGAGGGCTTTTCAGTTAGGCCCTCGCGACCTCTTGGTCCTTAGGGGACAAATGCTTGTTTTTTATGTTAGTGTAATTAGGTCACATGCATGTTCGTTTACTACCCCTGCCTTGTGGACTCAAACAAGGTTGAGGGGCCTAGGTCAAAATCCTCCTGATTGTGGGGTTAATGTTAATAGAGAAGGTTTTAGTGGGCTTAGTGACAGTACTGTATTGCCCCCTGTGGTGAAGTACCTCCCACTACTGCCCAAGAGGGCACACCTGTGGATCATCCTGATGCAATAGCAAGTACCCTATGATATGTACTTCAACACATTTTTTTGTACACTCTATTTTGCACTCCAGATGTCCAGGGCATCCTTCCAGAGTGCACACTCAATGCTGCCTTCTACTCCCAGTCTGAAACCCCCCCACATCGGTCTCCCTCCCAATCCATGGCAGGTCCAGCCCCCCAGATCACCCCCTTGGGGAGGGCATGCCCACTCTTGGCAGCCTGTCTGCAATTAGAGGGACACACTGTGAGACTGGATTGGCTGTGGGAGATTTTGAAGTGGGAAGGTCCAACAGCGGGATGTGGGCAGGTCCCTGGGGTCTCCTTCCTCTCTGCTGGCTACCAGAGGTTTTTTTCCCTTGCATTGTTTGCCCTCAGAGTTCCAAACATGCAATGACGTCCAATGGCACTACGTGACAACGTCCACCAGAACTCAGCCCCTGCAGCTGCAACACTGCTTGTTCCTTGCACCACCCCGACCACCATCAGGGGCCACCCAGGAGCGTTGTATTCCATGGATCCCTCCCTGGAAAGAAAGAGCAGTCCTCCAGATGCTCAATCCCTTCCCTCCCCTGCCGACCCCCGATGGCCTGAATTCATTCCCTAACCTGGATCGCTGGTGTGGCATGAGGTGTGGTGTCCAGCGCTTCAACCCTCAGTGCCATTGGGCTGACTGTACTTCAACACAATAATTAATTTGCAGCAGTCCAGGATTCAAACAACAAACAAGAACCTTTATTGCTAACACCAGGAATCCCTTACTGATGCTTTACAACAAACACGATCTTCTAGGCAGCGAGTGATGCCCCAGAGATAGGACAGTATGCTAATTAGAGAATTTAGAACTAAGGTTCAGACTCTGCACTGTGATCACACTCCCACTCCAGCCCTAACATAATAACTGGTGAGTGAGTTTTCCCTAAGAAAACCCAGTTTTGTAATTTGCCGTTATAAAGGAATGTTTATAACGGCAAACACACGCCGGGTTTCCATTGCTCCATGCATGCACCGGTTGTCTGTCTTCCCGTTCCCTGTCCCACTAAACAATGCTCCACCACTCACTCTAGTCTTG
Source organism: Neoceratodus forsteri (assembly GCA_016271365.2). Taxonomy (NCBI): domain Eukaryota; kingdom Metazoa; phylum Chordata; order Ceratodontiformes; family Ceratodontidae; genus Neoceratodus; species Neoceratodus forsteri. The sequence continues at coordinate 377,124,428 of CM057456.1, forward strand.
GCAGTAAGTACATCTTTAAAATAAAAAACAGACTGGGCTGTTATATTTGAAACTTTTTGACCCTGTCTGGCATTCAAAACCACTTACTTGAATTTTAAGGGGAGGGAGGAAATGTTTTCAACAGCCCCAGACTGCTGACCACACTGACAGCAGATTGGACCGTGGCTGAACAGAGAGGTATTTTTATTTAATATAATTGCTGTGGTGAAAAAATGCCCCCATGCAATTATATAAAATGCAACACTGGGTAGTGTGAAAAACTCAGATTTTGCACACACCCTTGGTGTTGGATGCTTTAAAAATAACCTTGAGCTTCGCTCTTGAGGTTAATCTAGCATCCGACACCTTAGGTGTGTGTAAAATTCTCATTATACACACCACACCATTCTTTATTTTATATATTGTATACTTTTTTGCGAATTTCTTTAGTTTCTCTGGTTCCAGCTCAGTTACAAGGAATCAGAGAAGGCTGCAGTATAATGCAGTTCCTGCCTGAGGGGAATCACATAATTTTTCCCTATCTCGGACTCAAATTTTTACTTACTTTTTTATTTAGTATGCTTTTTGCCTCCAGTCTTCCCTTAATGCCCCTAACAGAACTTCGGTCCCTACCCCACATGCCTATCCACCATGCCCAAGCTTACCCCCTTGGGCGGGGCCACAAGGCAGGCGTCCCTTCTCCATGGTCAATGTAGGCTTACACCTCAGGGTGGGGCCACAGGAATGGGACCACCCCAGCAGATACGGGCAGCAGTGTGAGTGGCAACAGAGCGGAGGCATCATGGCCAGGGAACCAGAGACTTTTGTTACCTCTGCGGCAGTACCTGGTGGCAGGAATGTGCAATGATGTCCCATATCCACCCCAAACCCTGTAGGTAATGGTGCTGACACAATGGGTTCCCCAGTCTCCACCATAGGTCCGTGGTGTGTGTCGGACACTCTACTCTCCCCTCAGAGAAGGAGAGCAGTCTCTAGGATGCTCAGTCCTTCTCCCTCCGGCTGGCCCTCCAACATCCCAAGTCCGTTTCAAAACCTGAGTCATCAGCATCACAGATGAATGCTCTGCCTCTGCACCAGCGGGCTCGCCCTGACTAACAGTTTTACAAAAATATTTTTAAATCGCTTTTCTTTATTTTAAAACTATCAATGTTATTTGTCCATGACACAATTCCTGCCAACAAGGAACCAGACCACTTACTAGACTTTTTGCATAATTTACTGAGTGAAAACCATTTTAATTATTTTCATTGTATGGTTTTTCATTGTCTTTAGCAGTTCCTAGTAAAACAAAGGAACCGGAATTAAAAAAAACATTTCAAACATGTTCTGTTAAAATGTATTACCTTTTTTTTGGGAACCGAGATATTTAATTACAGTCTTCAGTATTTTTCATGACTGATAGGCCTACAAAAAAGAAAACAGGACAAACAGGTTTTAAAAACTGCACAAATTGCTTTTAGCTCCTGGTAAGGGCAGACTGCCACAAGCTCTGTTTATGGTGCCTGGGTTCAGATCACGATTTTAGCACTTGTGAGCATATAAAGTGTTGCCCTAGAACACAAAAGAAAATGGCTAAAAAAAGAAAAGAATTTATGGCTTCTCAGTCTGCCTCTAAATCACCCAAAAATACTGAAGGCTCTGAGGAAGTTCCTTATGATGGTGGAACGCACACATCAGAGGGTCCATCTCCTCATAAACATTAGCAGTCCCTGTCAAAGGGGACAGATTAAAAAGATAAAGCTGCTCAGCCATCTGACAGGCAAGGTAAAGACGGTAAAGATACCAATGTATCCTTATGGAGGCAGTATAGCGCAGTGGTTTAAGACTCTAAGCTGCAAATCTGGTGACATCCAACAGATCAGATCTGGGTTTGAATCCCACAGCTTCCACTTGCATACTGTGTGACCCTGAGCAAGTCACTTAACTTCCCTGTGCTCCCAGGATGCTCCTGTGAAAAAGCTTACAGCTTAGTGTGCTACTCCTGGTTAAACAACTAAAAAAAAAAAAAAAAATCTCTGAAAATGAGAACCCTGAGTCTAGTGATGGCAAAATAAACAAGTAAAAGAGCCTCACAGCAGGCACTGGAAACCTTCTGCCAAGAAAGGAAACTGTGTCTACCAAGAAAAAAGAAAAGAATGTCTTTGCCATTCCTCTTGAAAAAGGAAAGGAGCAGGCATTGGACCCCAAAACAGATGCATTTATCAGAAAACATGGCAAAAGTAAAACAAGTTTTCCAGGCCATCCAAGGTACGGAAGACTTAGTGATTCTTCCCCGCCCCCCCCAGACTTCGACTCTAGACCATCTGCCTGCAGAGAAGGAGAATATGTATAAAGAGGAAGAAGGTGAATCTATTGAACCAGATGGTTCACATTTGCAGGGATTTGATTCCCCTCCAATGCCTACAGAGGATTATTCATCATACTCCTCTTTTATTAGGCAAATGGTGAGCACCCTTAGTATGCCCTCTCAGGAAACAGAGGAGAATGAGGAGGAAACAGAATTCATGGACATGATGGGTCCAGCTCCTACAAGAAGGGTTTCAGTTCCCATATATAAATCACTCCAAACAGTCATCGGAAAATCATGTCTGCACCTATTCCAGCCATATCCATGGATAAAAAGATAAAAAAGCAGCAGGTGGACAGATGGGGGTAGAATATCTGTATTCCCACCCTGATCATGAACCTGTAGTCCAAACAGCTACTTGTGAGAAGATAAGGCTCCTGTCTCTGCACAGCCCTTTGATAAAACTCAAAAAATTGGATACAATGGCCAAAAAAGGTATATACAACAGCTTCACCGCTCATTAGGTAGACAGCTTATTCAACATACACAGCCCAGTATCAGAAAGCACTGTGGAATATTGTGCTGGCACAATCTGATAAAGTGGAAGTTGAAGTGGCATAGGATCTGGATGCCACAGCAATGTCAGCTCTGGATGCCGCTAAATACCAGTTCCACATAGCTGTAAACACTAATGATTCTGCTCAAAGTGCCTTAGCCCACACAGTGTCATTGAGTAGATTCTCTTCTCTAAGGGCAACCATCCTTTCTGAGGACATACAAACCAACAGAAACATATAGAAACATAGAAGTTGACAGCAGATAAGGACTGCAAGGCCCATCCAGTCTGCCCATTATTTCTACCTTATGAATGTACCATAGGTTTTACTCTGTCAATGGCCTATCTATTCATACTCATCTGTATTACTCCCTTATGCCTATCCCATGTTTGTTTGAAGCCCTGCACTGTATTCATATCCACCACTTCCTGAGGTAAGCCGTTCCATGCATCCAACACCCTTTCTGTTAAAAAGAATTTCCTCACACTACCCCTTAATCGGCCTCCCTCTAATCTCATGCTGTGTCCTCTTCTCCTGCTATTTTTCTTATATTGAAACATGTTAGACTCTTTCATCTTGTTAATGCCCTTTAGGTGTTTGAATGTTTTGATCATATCACCTCTCTCCCTCCTTTACTCTAGGGTATACATATTGAGCTCCATTAATCTGTCCTCATATGTTTTCTGATGCAGTCCCTACACCATTTTGGTTGCCCTTCTCTGGACTGCCTCCATTTTGTTAATGTTCTTGTTTAGGTGTGGCTGCCAGTACTGCATACAGTATTCCAGATGAGGCCTAACCAGTGTCTTGTAAAGAGGAATTATTTACTCCCTCTCATGACTTGTGATACCCCTACTAATACACCCAACATCCCTCTAGCCTTACCTACTACTTTTGTGGTCCGCTTGGTCATCTGGGATGATGATGCCCAAGTCTCTTTCTCTCTTGTGATTGCCAGCAACTTCCCTCCCAACCTATAGGTAGCTTCAGGGTTTCTCCTCCCTACGTGCATGACCTTGCACTTCTTTGCATTAAACCTTAGTTGCCACTCTTCCGACCATTTTGCTAGTTTATCCAGATTTCTTCTCATTCTGCCCACCCCATCTGGATCATCTACTCTGTTGCAGATCTTGGTGTCATCTACAAACAGACAAACCTTACCCTCCTATCCATCTGCAATGTCACTGATGAAGATATTGAAAAGGACTGGCCCCAGGACTGATCCCTGAGGTACCCCACTTGTGACTTGCATTTTTTCTGACTGTATACTGTTTACCACCACTCTCTGTCCTCTGTCCACCAACCAGTTTGCCACCCAGTTGACCAACCTTTGACTCCCCCCGAGCCTACTCAGCTTCTTAGTCAATCTTCTATGTGGAACAGTATCGAAAGCTTTTCAGAAGTCAAGGTAGGCGACATCAACTGCACCCTCTTGGTCCACCACTCTGGTTACCCAGTCAAAGAAATCTATGGGATTAGTTTGACAGAACCTTCCTGTTGTAAACCCACGCTGTCTTGGATCCAGTGCTCCTATGGATTCCAGATGTTGCATTATCCTTCCCTTAAGGAGTACCTCCATAATCTTGCTCGCTACTGTGGTAGAACTGACTGGTCTATAGTTCCTGCCCCCTCCCTGCTGCCACTGTTGTGGAGTGGGATCACATGAGCCCTTCTCCAGTCTTCTGGGACCTCTCCTGTGCTCAGAGGCTCACTAAACAGTTGGTATAATGGCTCTGCTAGTTCCACCGTTAGTTCCTTTAGTACCCTGGGATGTATGCCATCAGGTCCTATTACCTTGTCCACTCTAAGCTTAGCAAGCTCTTGTAGGACATTTCTTTTGTGAAGGGACTTGTGCACACCTCCCTCCCCTCTGTGTCCATGGTGCTGAACTGTGAGCCATGCTCTACCTGCTCCTCAGTAAATACTGAGCAGAAGTATCTATCTAGGATAGATGCTTTTCCTTGGTCCTCCTCCACACTCCTCCTTATCCCCTTTGATCTTAGCAATACCCCTTCTAGACTTTCTGTTTTCACTAATGTATCTATAGAAAGTCTTGTCTCCTTCTTTTACTGTTCGCGCTTGTGTTTCCTCGATTTGGGACTTTACCTCCCTTACTGCCTACTCTGCTTCCCTTAGGGAAGTCTGGTATGCCTCCCTATCTTCATCCTGTTGCATTTCCTTATATTTTCTGAAGGCGAACCTTTTGGCTCTGATCTTTTCTGCTACTGTTTTTGAGAGCCAAAGTGGTTTCCTCCTTCTTTTGCACTTGCTTTTCTCCCTAACACAATGGGAAGTTGCTTCAAGTATTGCATCCTTAATGCTTGCCCACTTTACCTGTATCCCCTCACCTGTATTTCTTCTTGGCAGGGCAGCTTAAATCTGTTGGCCATCTTATCAAAGTCAGCTCCTCTGAAATCCCACATTTTTGCCTTGAAATGGGATGATTTAGTTCTAGTGGCCAAATTGAACCATACCATGTTGTAACTGAGTGACCTCTGTCATGGAAGGGTGCCCTGATATGTTTGCCTCCCCACCCCCCAAGAAGTACTGCTACTAAAAGCTGTTATTTAAATATGGCTGGGTTAAATACAGCTCCCCCTCAGGATTTAATGTGCTATCATGGTTCCATTTGAAATCCCCTCTCCTCAAAGTAAACACTAAAGAAAGGGACTAGGGGTCCCAAGGTATAAAAGATTTACAGTGCCCTTCAATATAGAATAGTGCTTGCTAAATAAGAGAGAATACCTTAGAAGCCAGATATACAGAGAGTTGCCAGGGGAGACAGTTTCTGATGAAAGGTAATTGCTCCACTGTCCTGTACTCTCTGAAAGGCTGCTGAAAGGGTGTAAAGCAAAATAAAGTTAGCCATGAGGGGCTACAAATAGATTGGTAGCCGATTTAGACTGCTAGTATAGAAATAAAAGATACATAACATAAATATGCCCCTTGAATAAAGTAAAACACATGTTGTACTGTTTAGTGGAGGTTCAGGGAAAGAGTAGTTAAAGTAAAAGTGCAAGTTGCACTTCTAAACATTAATACTTGCGCCTACATGTTTAGAGAGAAGAGAGCGAATATTGTTTTCAAATAGGAGCATGCTCGCTCATGCAGTTTCCTCTCTTTCTCTTTTTCTCACTGCTATGGCAAAACTGGCAGGATGCCAGTGACATAGCCTTCCAAGGAAAAGTAAAGAAAAAGAAAATAATGCCCTGATAGGTGCGCATTGGGCACAATGCGGCACTTCATCATAGATCGGAGCAAGAATAGCGCCATGGTTGCTTCGGACCATAATTATGTTCCAAAGTATTAGAATTTTACCACACAATGTGGCACTTCTTATTAATCGGAGCAGGATTAGCTCTGTAACAGCTTACTTTAGACATACCCAGGAATGAGTTTACTCTAGTCGCAAGGTGCGACTCAGGACTAAAACTAAGATCAGAGCAGGATGCTCCAATAGAGAAATAAATGCTCCTTCTTCAGAGAAGAATTAAAGCTGTGTGTTTCAGAGCAAAAGACATGCTCTGAAGCTCTACAAACTCATCGCATATGGCGATGTTGCTTCTACTGTCCCAGGGAGACTCCAGAAAGAAAGGGACTGGGAGGTCCCTATTCATTAAGCAGAAACTTGTGCCCTCTCTAAATAAAAAAATAGTAGGTGTGTACCTGTTCCTCACCCTGTCTTGCATTGGGCTGTTGTGAGGCTAGTGTGAATCCTGATGCTATTCAGGATTACCACTGCCCGTAATAGCGAGGGGTTGCCTGGCTGCCAGTGGTAACTGCAGCCACCCCACTCCCCCAGATAAAACAAAGCCCTTAAAGAAGAAATAGAGCAGTAAATAAATAAACAGAATTCTTTAAAAGTGTTTTGGCAGCCCCAGAGATGTTGTCAATGGGCTACCTAAACAAATATGTAAGTTGCCAGAAAAGGGATGAAATGAAAAGTTCAGCCGACAGGCTGATATTTCAGCCGTCGGCGTCTTTTGAAAATAAATTTTCCTTTAAACGGGGATCCTGAAAAGTAGGGATTCTGATTTCAAATAAACCCCTATTTAAGGAATATGGGTACAGCTAGGGCAAGGCTAGAAAATAATAGCCCGGTAAAGAAAAGTGTCCAATTAAATAAATAAAGTAAAAATAGTAATTATTTACCGGGTTGTTGAAATGAGGTGTCATTATACGGTTGGCTGCCCTCGGTATGGCACAATTTATGGAACTCCCCATGAGTGGTGTCAGGAAAAGGGGAAGAGCTTAGCCCTATTCATACTAATTAAATATGCATTAACTGTTTTATGCCTTTAGTTCAAGGCTGGGGTGTTGTATAGTATATCTTTTATTACATGTATTATTACTGTATGGTTGGGGATGGTGGTTGATGGTAAAAAAGAAACCAGAGATATGTTTATCACACAAATAAGAAAAGGTGTCAGATCACATGATTTGTGATGTCAAAAAGGCTACCAGCAGGAGTATTTCATGAGCTTGAGCTAGAGCTCTCGAGAGTCAGTCTAGCACTAACCAGAGAGAAGGAAGGTCCAGTCTCTGTGCTGACTGAAGGGAGCCATTGTTGGGAATCAGATTGGTCTTTTACAAAGTGATTTCCTTTGGAACACTGTATGAAGTAATACTGAACATTTTATTTTCTGTATATATTATCATTTTAAAAACAAAATAAAATGATAAGTGCCAACTAGTTGCTTTTTATGCACCCAACCTAAGTGTCTGCCTAAGTGATTGTACCCTGAAATCCCAACCCGCTACACATGTGATGGTCACTGGCCCCCAGATGACCTTCCACCTGGAAATCTGTGATCCTTTCCGTGTTAGTCAGTATGGTACTAGATCCAGGATAGCCCTGTCTCTGGCTGTCCCATTTCCTGTTTCCAGGGTGACTCACAGTTTTTCTGGCTCCTTATGTGTATTCTGAATTTCTGTAGCTTTGATATTTTCATTGACATGAAGGGCCACCTCCCCCCCTTTTTTGCACCTCGGTTTCTTCTGAACAGTACATAGCTGGGTACTGAAGTCTCCCAAGTGTGGTTATGGGTGAACTATGTGTCGCTAATGGCTACTATGTCCAGTTTAGCCTCTGTCATTGTTGCCTCCAGGTCTGGGATCTTGTTTCTTAGACTGCAGATATTTGTGAACATGATTTTCCATTGGTCAGATTTCAGTGCGTTAGTTGTTGGGTGAGGTCCAGCATTTCCCCTGCATGTCGTATAGGGAGCCAGACCTTTTCCCTTACCTGGTAATGCAAATGAACTACAAACATGCTCAACTCCTGCTTGATCACTAGCTGAGGAGGGAGGGGTGTTCTTCCCATTCGATGTATTGGGTGCTGCACCCCACTCACCATTTGCTAGTTTAAATATTCTGCAAAGACATCAAACCTCTGCCCCAATGCACTGACTCCCTCCTTAGTCAGATGCAGGCCATCGAATTTAAAGAACTTTCACTCCCCAAACTTTTGCCAGTTACTTACAAATTTGTGTCCTTTTTGCTGGCACCAGCCCTTGAGCCACATGTTTAGCTCCCCTATTTCCCCTTCTCTGACCTTCCGTCCATCTGTCCCCCTCTCCCAGACATGCAGGATCTCAGAAAAGGAGATGCCAGGTGAAATGGATGACAGTTTGTCTCCCAGCCTGGTCAGGTGTTCCTTGGTCTCCACCCCTGAGCAGCTGGTGAGGTTGTTAGTCCCTATGTGTACCAGGATGTCGATGTTTTCTCCTGCTTCCTGCATGATTTTAGCAATGCGGTCCATGTCTCTCCACGCTGATGTACCTAGGAAACATCTAACCTTTGCCCCCAGCCGGACGTAGATATCAACTCCCCGAATCATGGAGTGTTCTATGATCAGAAGTGTTTGGGATTTCATTTTTGCTTTTTTTGTTTTGGTCCCAGTTTTGGGTGAGTTTTGTAGTGCTAGCTCCTGTGCTTCAGTGTCCTACTCTGCAGCATCCTCAGCCCCTTTGTTTGATTTCAGAGGCAGAGGCAGATACCTGTTTGTAGTTGTTATATGGTTTGTGGATGTGATACGTTGGTAAGCATTGAATGATGGGGCACCCAATTTGTCCCATCTAACCACCTGCCAACCTCCTGGACCAACTACCCTCTGTGGCTGAGGTGCTTCAGTTGGATGTTGGGGAAATGGAGGGCGGTTCTTGTAATATATTTACTCCTGAATATGTGATTTGAGGTGTGCAATCTCTGCCATGCTGCCCGGAGCTGAACCCTTAGATCTCTGATGGTTCAGCATGTAGGACAGTGTCCTAAATCCTGTATAACTGTCCTTTTGAAAAGTGTCCCACAGTACCTGCAGTTAATAATATCCATTCCAGTTGAGTTTCCAAGTTTATAACCTGGTCCGATAATTAGAAGGAAAATGAAAGCAAAATATTTTTTTGTTTATATTTTTGCTTGTTTGTTTTTGTATAGCTTTTTATAACAAGTTAAATTAACTGTGCCCCTGTAAGTGAGGTCACTGTGTGGATACCCCTCTGATCCTCCCCTTCCTGCTTTGCTACAGGAAATGTCATGACTGTGCTACTCTATAAAAGGAGTGTAGCATGGGGTGGTTGGGGATAGGGGTGGGTGGTTGGGCCCTTCCCCTGCTGAAAAAGAAGAACCATGGATGAAAGAAACAAGAAGGTAAGAGCAAAAACAATCAACCAACAACAAATGCAGTAGCCCTTAAAGCTTAGCCTAATGATAGATAAAACTGTAAAACCTGTAAGCACCACCTGTAACAATTTCACAGAAGATATGCCCTGCAAAAAACGCTTTGCTACACAGAAAAATAAAGCAGAAACAGAAGATATACCTTGCAAAAAAACTATCTGAATCAGAGAAGATTACAGCAGTAATCTGTAAGCACAAAACAGTAACAAACCTGTAGGCGCACCCGGTAAAAATGCAGAAGAAAGTATACCCTGCAACAGCAACTTGAATCATAGAACAATAAAGCAGTAAAATCTAAGCAAAAAAACATTAAAAATACCTGTGAGCACATAGTAACAGACAGTAAATCTGCCAGCCAAAAGAAGCCTTAATCTTTTTCCTTGCTGTGATAATGTAGTTCCTTGCTCTGTCCTTACAAGCAAACCTAGAAGAAAAGAGCTCAGGTGAAGCTAGGTGCCTTTGTCAGCAAACCTAGTCTTCCACCAAGGCCGTAGATTTTCACTTTGAAGGAAATTCACTTTATGGTGGCAAAACAGAGGCATACATAAAGAAAGTGGATGAGAACAAAACAACTTACAAAAAAAAAACACTGTGGCAGGGGTAGGGGCTATTATCCCAGACCCTACAATACCTATGAATACCAACCCTAAAGAGGTTGCTACAGAGGCAAAGGCAGAAGGGGTTTCACCCCAAGGCACAGCCAAATTAAAACCTCTAACAACTCTGCCCTGGTTGCCCAGCCATTGCCAGTGAGGGGAAGGCTGGCTCACTACTTCCAGGAATAAATAAACATTGACAGAGTCAGATGGGTCTTGGAGGTAGTGGGACAGAGATTCTCCCTACAGTTCAAAAAGTTTCCCAAACTGCAGAAACACAGAAACTTTCCAGTTCATTCACCATGGGTCCTATGCTCTAAAAAGTGAAATGCCTGTGAGCTGCTTATCCGTGGCATGTAGGCAAACCTATCATAGAAAGCCAAGCAACATGTGTCCTGCAGATGACCGCAACATGCTCCAAAGGGGTGCGTGCCCCTTTTGCAGCCAATCTCCCAGCCATTCATGCAGCAACATGTGCCAATGATTGGGGGTATCCAGGGGACATGCCTACACTCCACACCATTTATGAAGGCATGGAGTGCTGGATGAGTGAATACAGGGTACGCGAGCTGGTTCCCTGCTTAAGCTACTGCGCACCTCCCACAAAGTACACCCACTGGCCATGGTGAGACATGAATCCCTCTCTGCCATGCTGCCCCACCCCACCATTCAGGGAAGGAAGGAGTCTTGAGGGCAGCCATGCAGTCATTTGCCTGAGAATTGAAATTTTAGGGATTCGCAGTGTCCCACAATCTCCTGCTGTGTGTATAGCAGGGTACCCACTCATGAACCAGGATGGGCATCTGACTGGATGCACCTGTGTCTGCCATTCTGCCCCCACACATCAGTGTGCCAGGGGCAGGGCCACAGACAGGTGCCCTGCAGTGGTTGTCTCTCATGAATGCCTTGCCCTTTGCACCTGTCCCCAGGGATGGAGCTGAACAGGCTGCGTACATGCCTCTTGTGCTTACCCAACCTGTATTGGTGCAAAGGCACCTGGCAGAGAGAATTCTACTGGAATTAGAAATAAACAGTTTGTCACCGGCAAACTCAGTGGAAAAGGTTGCTGCCTCACTGTGGGGAATGGGCCTGTTTTCAAGATACTTCCTAACCCACAAGAAAAATTGGGAGTGGTGACCCATTTTAACCCTAAGATAGCTGAGGGAGCATATCAAAAAGAAAAGATTCAAGATGATCACAATGGACACATTAATAACATCCTTGTAAAAAGGAGACTAGCTAGGGCCACTGGATCTGAAAGATTCCTATTTTCACATTCCAGTCAGATCTACCCACAAAAAATACCTCAGATTCAGACTGGGAAACTGCCAGTACCAGTTTGTAGTCCTCCCCCTTTGGCTTCACCTCAGTACCAAGGATCTTCACAAAGTGCTTGGCCATGGTGGCAACACCTCTGAGAAGGAAAGATGTGGTGGTTTTATCCTATCTGGATGATAGTCTCAGGAAAAACAGAATACAAGGGAAAGTGCACTATCCAAATGGTAAGAAAGCACCTTTGAAAACTTGGTTTTGCTGATAAGCCTTCAGAAGTCCTAAACAGATCTTGTTCAGGTATTTGACTTCATTGCTGCAGGATTGGATACCTTGCAGGGGAAAGTTTTCCTGCTCAGGGAAGGGTAGCCAGCCTGATTTCCACTGTAGAGTCCTTGACACTGGGCCAGACAAGGCCTTCAATGGATTTCCTACAGCTTCTATGCCCACAGATGTATCCACAGCAGTGATACCATGGGCTAGGTTTCAAATGAAGGACATTTAGTACCTCTTAAGAGACCTCTGGTAACAAAGATGGGACTCACGCTTCAAGCTAGTTTCAGTCACAAAGACATTGGTAAGAACATTAGAGTGGTGGCAGAATGAAGGCAATCTCGGGGGGGGGCATTCCCTTCCTCCAGAAGTCCCCAATAAGTACCCTCACAATAGATGCTTCCTTCATAGGGTGGGGTGCCCACCATGAGAACCTTACAGTAAGTGGCATCTGGCGTCCTCATAAGGCAGGACCACATCAGTCTTCTGGAACTCAGGACTGTATCACTGGCAATGCAGTCCCCCTCCTCCCACCTGCAAGCTCAATCTGTTCAGATCTGAACAGACAACACCAGAACAATGTATTATGTCAACAAGCAGAGAGAAAAAAGATCTTCAAGGCTGTGCACAGAGGCAATGAAGATCTAGGATTTGGCTTTCTCCCTAGATGCAAAGATCTCTGCAGTGCACCTGCTATGCAAGTACAATATCCTGGCAGATTCACTAAGCAGAATCAGCTAAGAAAACCATGAATGGACCCTGAATCAGCAGGTACTGGCCACAGTGTTCTGAACATGGAGTACTCCAGAAATGGACCTGTTTGCTTCTTGGGAGAACAATCAACTCTTACATTTTTGTTGCAGGTCACCAGCAAACGGCACAGTCCTAGAGGATGCCCTAGCCCTGGATTGGATAGGAAGGTTCCTGTATGCCTTCCCATCATTCCCACTCATTCAGAGAGTGCTCCTAGTAGTCCCAGACTGGTTCAGGCAGGTCTGGTACTCAGTGCTCCTAGCTTTGTACAGCAGGCATCCAAGGAGCCTGCCACTGAGGTACAACCTTCTGACTTTGGCTTAGGACAAGATAACATTCCCAGACCTCAGCACATTATGTCTGAGGGCAGTGTTCTTGAAGAGCTAGAATTTTCTGGTTTGAATCTGCCGGAGGAGGTCCTGATGGTGCATAAAGCTTCCAGGAAGCCAGCAACCAGGAACTCATACTCCTCTAAGTGTAAGAGATTCTCATACTGGCGTGACACCAGGAAGACAATTCCAATGCAGGAAGGGTTGCCCTCAGTCCTGGACTACCTGATACATCTACAGTCCCTAGGCCTAAGGCCATCAACTCTAAAGATACATCTGGCAGCAGTGTCAGCCTGCACATTAGCAGACAAGGGCAAGTCCTTGGCCTCAAACCTGTTTTTAAAAGGTTCTTTAAAGGCCTCAGTCAACTATACTCCCTGTGAGAGACCTAGTCCCTCCATGGGACTTGAACATCTGCCTTGCCCAGCTGACGGATGGTCCCTTTGAGACTATGGCTACTGCCAATTTAAAATATGTCACATGGAAAACCATTTTTCTGATTACATGACATCTACCAGGAGGGTGAGGAAACTGCAACCTCTCTGCACAGATCCAAACTACACAATCGTCCACATGGACAAGCTAGTCCTCAGGACTAATGGGAGGTTCGTACCTAGGGTGGTGTTGGAATTTCACCAGAACTGATCAGTTGCCCTCCCTGTGTTCTACCTTGTGCATTCCAGTTCAGGTGAACAGAAACTGCACTGTTTAGATGTTAAAAGAGCACTTGGTTACTACCTGGACCAGACATACTGTAGAAGGCCAGGTCACAGGGTACACAGCTTTTTGTTACGTATTGTGAGGTAGGCAAAGGTAAACCAGTGACCAGGAAACATTGAAACATAGACTTTGACAGCAGATAAGAACCACTTGGCCTGTCCAGTCTGCCCATTTCCCTACCAATTGGATAAGCTGCAGATGCTTTACTTTTACATCCAGTCCCTCCTCAATGTCACCTATAAAGACATTAACCCTGTGGTACCCTGCTAGTAACCCCCCTTGCTTCAGAGAGGACTTCATTTACTATTACCCTATGCATCCTATTGTCCAGCCAATTTTTTACCCAGGTTACCATTCTGGGACCTACTCCCAGGCTGGCTAACTTGTTTATTAATCTTTTGTGTGGGACTGTGTCAAATGCCTTGCTAAAGTCTAGGTGGGCCATGTCCACATCCCCTCCCTGGTCTACTACTTTGGTCACCCAGTCAAAGAAATCTATTACATTCATCTGACATGACCTTCCCACTGTGAATCCATACTGCCTTGGGTCCTCTGCCCCACTGGCCTCTAGGTACTCAACAATTCTTTCTTTCTTTCAGAAGTGATTCCATCATTTTCCCTACCACTGAGGTCAAACTAACAGGTCTGTAGTTTCCTGCCTCTGCCTTGCTTCCACTTTTGTAAAGGGGAAACACATCTGCCCTTCTCCAGTCCTCAGGTACCACATCATCCTCCCATGATTTGTTAAAAAGGGTAGTCAGTGGTGCCACTAGCTTGCCCCTTAGTTCTTTTAGGAGGATTGTCTTTCACTGGATAGTCTCCTGTATAAGGTTCTGCTATGAAAAAGCTGGAAAACTATCTTCCAGAGGACAAAGGGACCATTCTACAAGTGGTATCTCTGCCACTGTGGTGTCCACAAGGGGCATTCCACTGCTGGACATTTATAAAGCAGCTACCAGGAAAACAGTGCACACCTTTGCAAAGCACTATTGCCTGGACATATAGTCCAGGAGTGATGCCAGCTTTGAAAGTGCTGTCTTACAGAACCTTTTTCCTATGTAGATTCTGGACCCAGCCTCCCAAGGTACTGCTAAAGTGTCTGCTTGTTGTAAAGCATCAATTAGGATTTCCTGGGGTTGGAAAAAAAATACTCACTATGGTAAGGTTGTTTCTTTTCAGATATCCTTCACTGTGGTTTACAGTCCCTGACCCTGCCTCCCCTTCCAGAATCTGAAAAAAGATTCACACAAGAATCAGTATAACATTGAGGTTGTCTTAGCATTTCTATTGCAGTTCCCTAACAACTGTAAAGTATGATCAGTTAAATATTTCTTCTACATTTTGTCCGTTTTAATTTTGTTTGGTGCTTTTAAAAATTTTAAAGAAAATTTTTAAAATGTTCTTAGTAGCCAGTTAACACATTTCGTAGTCATAGCATCCCAAGCTATAGAAACAAATCTGGGGTTAGGGTTGGAGTGGGAATGTGACCACAGTGTACAGTTTTAACCTTAGTTCTAAATTCTCTAATTATCATATATCTCTATCTCCAGGGCATCACTGTCTGCCTGAAAAATGATGCTTGCTGTATATCAAAGTGAGGGATCCCTGAGAAGAAGCAACATTACTACAGTGAATATTTTCTTCTTAGGGCATCCTCGCTATTTGACAGGAAATGAGCTAGGCAGTTGTAACAAAGCTAGTCTTCTGGTGCTATACATAGGCCCAGCCCAAAACACCCTGTATAACAGACCTCTCTTGCATGTCTTGAACAGCTGCGGCCAAATATAAAGTTTTCTAGGGCTGCCACTAAAATAGCCCTTCCAGGCACAGTCCCACACTCAGCCCACCCTCATGTTGCAGTGCACAGTACAGCATAACATGTTGCTCTCCTGTACTGGAGGTCACTCCTCTCTCCTATCTGTGATCAGTATTCCCCTGTAAATACTTTAGGGAGCTCTTTTAAGTTACTGGCCACCCAGTGCTGAATTAGTGTAAGCCCATACACTTTAAATTAAATGGTGACTGACTGCTTAGTTTTAACCCCAGTCCAATGGCCATGCAATTGCTAAAATGGCAAATATTTCACCCCCCCCGAGGTATTTGTATGTTCTTGGCCTCATGATCAGATACAAAGAAAACAATATCACAACTAATTTGTGACAGAAATGGGAAGGAAGGAGTTAATGGCTTGGACTTTTGGCTGGTATTTTCTTAGCAGTCTGGAAACAAACAAACAAACAAACACTGTACTGGGATTCCACTGTCCACCAGCATCTAGATTAGGGCTGAGTAATAAATCTCAGACAGAGTGACCAAGTGGGGGGTGGACATATCCACACAGACTCATATAGCTTTAAAGGATTGGATCAATCAAATATAAACTTGAAAGTTAAAAATGAATATAATTGGAAACTGATGCGTGTTCAATCTAATTGGAACAGTTAAATGCATACACGATAAATGGTTGGTGCATTCGAAGGGGAACAAGAATCACCTATTCTCTAGAGAGAATATAAGATGCTGAAAGACAGTTATAGGTTTGTTGCTCTTGGAGTTGCTGGGGAAGTTACATCTGAGAGGTCAAGCTTGGAGCCTACTCTTCTAGCTATGTCCGTGGGAGCTGGCAGATAGCATAGGGTCCGGTTTCTCTTTGTGGCTAGGGAAGGGTAAGAATAATAATAGCATATCTCAGTAATAGCCTTTTTCTTTTGTCATCTGTTATTTAAAAACATTTATTTACCTTTTCCTGTAACAGTGTTATTCTCTTGTGGGGGGTTTTTTGCATAATTTTTAACCAGGAAAATGACTGGGCACATCCCTTTTTCAGTCATGCCTGACATAAAAAACAGACTACATCACATGATACATATACACAAGATAACATGACAATTACAAGTATAAAATTACTTTCACCAATTACTCAAATACATTGTTATTGCACAAGCAAGAGTTCACATTAAAGTAGTAAGGTGCCAACATTAATTTAAAACATTTTGTACTGTTAGCGTTTTGAGTTATTGATGAAAATTTGTCAACAAATTTGGACCATACCATGTAAATGAGCACCTGACCATTGTTAATTTAGCAACAGGTAAGTAAAATAGTGAGACTACACCTCTCCTTGTCAGATGGAAATCATTTAGTTTTATAAATTTATCATAAAGACAACTGGGCAATGTATTCTGAAAAATAGTAAATGCATATATGGCAGTGTTATATTCTGTTCTACATTCTGGGGACAAGATGTTCATTCTCTCATATAAATTACAATAATGTGTTCTGGTTGGAGCCCTTAACCAAAAACAGCAGATATTGTTTAATATTAACTGATATCTGGCTATAAAGAGGCCCCTTGATTAAAAAATAAAGGATCAACATAGTCTAACATTGGTAGCAAAACTTGCCTGGCTATAATTAACCTTGCCTCATCAGTCCGAGCATTTATGTTTCTATACAGAAAATCCAGGTTTTGATTTATTTTCTTACTAATAGTATCCAAGTGTCCCATGACGCATAAGGAAGGGTCCAGATAAATGCCCAAGTATTTAAAAGAATCAACATGGGAAATCATCACCCCTTTACTGCTTTTGATACATACGTTTTCCTCACCTCGGGCCAACCTCTGCACTGTCCCAAACAGCATAACTTTTGTTTTTGACTCATTTAGTTTTAAGCCGTTCAGGGATAACCAATTTTCTAACTTTAAATATTCTTCTTGTAGGACTTCCTGTATCTCACTAACAGTGGCCCAAAGTGAGGAAGACTGTGGCATCAGCGTATAGCACACATTTCAATTTATTAAACTCTTTTGGCATTTTGTTTACAAATATTGAAAACAATAGTGGCCCCAGTACCGAGTCCTGGGGTACACCAGCTATAAATTTTACTAGTTCTGATAGACCATTGGCAGAGATCGGGGGTATTGGAGGCATTGTCCCCCCCCCACATTTATTTATACCTTATTTTAAATGTAAGTTTTTTTCTTTCCTTGCAGGGGACATGCTGCACCTTTAAGTAACTTGTGCCCATGCTCGCACATACGTGGAAGTGCCCGTGGCTCTGTGTGCCGTGTATGCACAGCAGCACTCGCTATGTTAGTCGCTGGCTGCTGCCATCAAAAGGGAGGGATTAGAAGTGTACATCAGAGGCTGGATGGCCATATTGGTGTGAGTGGGAGCCCAACCAGCACATACTGATGTGAACCACGTGATTGGCTCAGGGCTCCTACTTACATCATATGATGATGATATGGGGTTGTTTCTCCAGGCTCCTCCCGGGTGGGATGGGAATTTAGTTTGGTGGTGTGGTGGGCTGGCATGTCAAGCATGAAGGAGAGACACAGAGAGAGATGACTGAGAATGTCAATGGCACCAGGGCACACTTGACAGGCAGGCTGGCAGCAGGCTGGGCAGAAGGGACACAGCCAATCAACTAAGAGGATTTAAAATAGAAACATAGACTTTGATGGCAGATAAGGACCGCTTGGCCCACCTAGTGTGCCCATTTCCCTACCTACAGGATAAGCCGCAGATCCTAGTTAACCAACAGCCTATTTCTTCCTACCCCCTATAAGAATTGCTATATGACTGTCCCATGAATTCTTGAATTCTACCACAGTTTTAGATCCCACAACCTCCTCAGGTAGGCTATTCCATGCGTCCACTACCCTCTCTGTGAACAAATACTTCCTCACATTGCCCCTGAACCACACCCCCATCTTTAAATTGTGTCCCCTTTTTCTTGCACGTCTCTTTTTCTGAAAGATGCTACCCTCTTGGACTTTGTTGATTCCACTGAGGTACTTAAAAGTTTATATCATGTCCTCCCTCTCCCTCCTTTCCTCAAGGATATACATATTAAGCTCCTTTAGTCTCTCCTCATATGGCTTCTTTTGCAGACCCTGCACCATTTTAGTTGCCCTCTTCAGGATTTCCTCTATCCTGTCTATGTCCTTGTGGAGATGGGGTCTCCAGAACTGGAAGAAGTACTCCAGATGGGGATTCACCAACTGTCTGTACAGAGGGATAACAACTTCCTGTTTTCTGCTGGTGATGCCTCTCCCTATGCATCCCAGTATACTCCCAGCTCTCCCTACTGCCTTCTCACATTGCTTGCTAACCTTAAGGTCATCTGATATGATTACCCCTAGGTCCTTTCCTTTTTTGTTGTTGTTACTATCCCCCCCCATTGTGTAATCTTTCCCTTGTTTTTTGTTTCCCAGGTGCATTATTTTGCACTTCTTTGCATTGAATCCTAGCTGCCATACTTCCAACCATTCCTCCAACCTTGCCAAGTCCCTTCTCATCCTTTCCATGCCTCCTTGTATATCAACCCTGTTGCAGATCTTTGTGTCATCTGCAAAGAGGCATACTTTTCCTTCCAGTCCCTCTGCAATGTCACTTATAAAGACATTAAAAGGACTGGACCCAGTACTGAACCCTGTGGTACCCCTAGTAATCCTCCTTCTTCAGAGTGGACTCCATTTACAATTACCCTCTGTGTCCTGTTGTCCAGTCAATGTTTTACCAGGCCACCACCCTGGGACCCACTCCCAGGCTGGTTAATTTGACTATTATCTTTGTGGGCTGTGTCAAATGCCTTGCTAAAGTCTAGGTAGGCCATCTCACAGCCCTCCCTGGTCTACTACTTTGGTCACCCAGTCAAAGAAATCAATTAGATTCACCTGACATGACCTTCCTGCTGTGAACCCATGCTACCTTGGGTCCTGTGCCTCACTGGCCTCTAGGTACTCAACAATTCTTTCCTTCAGAAATGATTCCATCACTTTCCCTACCAGAGAGGTCAAACTGACAGGTCTGTAGTTTCCTGCCTCTGTCTTGGTCCCACTTTTGTGAAGGAGAATCACATCCACCTTCCTCCAGTCCTTGGGTACCACACCATCCTACTATGATTTGCTAAAAAGGGTAGTCAGTGTTTCACTAGTTCTCCCCTTAATTCTTTTAGAATTATGGGGTGAATTCCATCAGGCCCCATTGCTTTGTCCACCTTCAGTTTTAGGAGTTCTTTCAGAACCCTTTCTTCTGTGAAAGGACTGGGATAGACCCCCCTATCAAGAGTGCTTCTGTTGATTGGATTTGGCACCTCCCCTCCTCTTTTGTGAATACTGAGCAGAAATATTCATTCAGTATCCCTGCTTTTTCACTGTCCCCCTCTGCCCACCCACTGTTCATTCTATTCAGCCTCACTATCCCTCCCTTTGTCTTTCTCCGCTCCCTGATGTACCTATAAAATGTTTTATCCCCCTTCTTAACCGAGTTGGCTATCTTTTCCTCAGTTTGGGCCTTTGCTATTCTGACTTCTATCCCTGCTTCCTTCTGCCTTAACTGGTACAGCTCTCTGTCCAGCTCCTTCTGTGTTTCCTTATACTTCCTGAATGCTATCTTTTTCTCCCTGACTTTCCCTGACACCTCTTTTGAGAATGATAGAGGCTTTTTCTTTCATTTTGATTTGTTTATTTGCTTCACACAAAGGCTTGTTGCCTCTGTGATGGCAGTTTTGATGATTCCCCATTGTTGTTCTACCCATCCTTTTAGCTGTTTTGCTAGTGCTTTTCTGAGGCACTCTCCCATCTTGCCAAAATCAGCCCTGCTAAAGTCCAGTACCCTCACTTTTGTATGGCTTGACTCTGTAGCTGAGTTCAACGTGAACCACACTGTTTGATGGTCACTATCAGGGGTGGATCCAGGAGTCCTATAGATGGGGGAGGCTCAAGTCAGATAAAAAATTAAAATAGTAGGCCGGGGGTCTGATGGGCCGACTAGGCCCCCAGAATTTTTTTTACATTTTGGTGCATTCTGGTGCATTTTGGAGGGTATTTCTAGTTCAATTTCTACTCATTTGCTCCCTCCCCATGCTTTGTTAGTTGCACCCTAGCACCATCCCCAGAGTCCCAACAGTTCCCACAGTACACATGACAGTATATTGCCCAAAATACCCTCCCACCCCCCAAAAAACACAAAATACCAAAAAAATCTGAAACACATAAAAATGAGACAAGTTGAAAGAGACTTGGTGATGAAGACAAACTGCAGACAAATTAAATGACAATCCAAGTAAACAAGTTCACAAATGTCACTCACTCAAGCACATTATGACATTACCATAAAGAAAACCCATCTCAGTTTGTCCTGCAGTACAGATTAATGTATCCCCCAACCTTATTTCAGTAAAAAAATAAATACAATAACTATAGAAATATGGGAACAAAGTCACTTTGCTATCTAGTTTCTGAAAATGTCATTTCAAGTTGCTTGCTATTTTTGCAAAACATATTTTATTCTATAGAACAATTTATTCCAAAGAAAATACATTTTTAAATAAATAAAATACTTTTTATTGTCTTAAAATGTCCTTTACTGGGTTAACCCCATGGTATGAGGCATTTCATTTTTATAATTGGCCAAAGAAGTAAGTAAGCAGACAGAAAAACTGTTTTTAAGCAAATATAATAATGTATTTTTTGATTAGCAACAGCACTTGCCTGGGTACATCACAACTTGCACCCCCCCCACATAATTCAACACATGTAACTACATAAACTAAATATTTGATTTTATCACTTTTTTCTGGTTTTGTAACTGCCTGTCTCAATGTGCCAAAGAAGGTCTTATGACTTCTGTTGCTAATTTTGCTCTCCAAGCACGCAGAAACTCCTGCACATGCCATAATATACAGCAAAACACCTTCAAAGTCCCTATGTCTATTAATTCCTTCTGTCTGCTGACACTGTACAACGACTGAAAAGACCACACAGATTAGACATACAGTACATGCTGATGTTTTTACTTCAGTTCAAAGGTCTCACATACCAGTTTCTGCCTCTTCTGGTTCATGCTGTTGCTGAGACCAGACCTGCCCCAGCAATAGTTTTGTACCATTCCTAGCATGCTACAGGAGGGCACTACCCTCCAACTCCATCTCCTGCAAATCTTCACCAAAATCAATTTGCCATATAGGACAAAACTAGCAATGACCTTAAACTTAATGTCATGAATTTAAGCTCCCCATACTAGAAATTTATAACATCAGTACTACACTTATTACACACCCAGTTTGATGGAACACTAATGTCCTGTCCCAGCCCAGCAGCCGCCCCGCATCCACCATAGTTTGTGACTGTGAAAGTCTTTTGTTTTTTGGTTTTATGAAAGAAGTACCTGATTAAATGAAGACGTGATCCCTTTTCAGCAGGCTGAAGCCTAGGTGCCCTTAGTTGAGTACTGTCTCCGGTCACCTGACCGCCAAACTTTCTCTCTCATATTTACACCTAACTAACCCTCCTATCCTGAATTTATTTATTTATTTTTATTTATTTAGCTTTTGTTGACCGGGTAAGTGAACTAGACAAATTCTGCCTATTTTCAGGCATGACCTGGGGATTAGGATATAGATGAATGCCAACGGACCTTGAACAAGATTAAGCTGTTGGTGGTATTTTTTTAGTGAATGAGGGAAATCTGACCAAAGACACCGGGGAAATTCCCCTACTGCTTGGTGCATGGTCACCAGCAGGAGTGCTGGTTAGTGCTCTAAGATGGACGCTGCAGAGCTTCGGCAGCAGGTACAGTTTACAGAGCTGAAGGAGACCCCAGTATGTGTTCAGTCGTTGGTTGAATTTCCTTCAGCAGACGTAGAAGAAACGGATCTTTTTATGGATGCTTTAATGAATACGGAAGAACCTTTTTCTCAAAATGCCTTTTGCAGACTGAGAGAAGTGAATTACATAGTTTGCAGCCTGCAAAGACGCCCAAACATCAGAAGAACAGCTGGCACCTGCAACCCCTAGAAGCTCCGAATCAGCACATGACGCCACGCAGACGAATGCGGAAGGGAATTCCAGTTCGTGCTTGAGCCAGAAGCGGACGCAGAAAGCCTCTACTACAGGACACACAACAGAATATCCAGCCGACGGCTTGCACAGGTCAGTCTTGGGTTTCCCCACACCGGTAAGCGCTTGATCAGGACTTGTCGGAAAAGGTACAGGCTCGGGGTTGCTGCGGCATTGAAGTTTGAAAACGAGCAACTGAAACCAGAGGCAATTATTGACGAGCTGGTTGCAACCTCGACAAACAATCAGGTTTTGTGCTTATGCCTGACAAACTTTATTCGCCCATAATATTTCAATCGAAACCTAATAATCAGGAGGGGGTTACAGACTTTACATTTACAAAAAAACGTACCGGAAATAAAGAAGAAGAAATGTATAAAGTTCAAGCCCCAACTACTTTTTCTAAAGACCCTACATTAAGGCTTGCAGAGTCTAAACCCTCTAGCCAACATGATGCTACATGGACTCCACAATCGGCTAGTGAATCCAAAAGAGAAAAATGTTATAGAAAAAAAGGTTTCTGAGCGGGTGGTTAAGCAACCCCATGATAATATTGCATTTTCTGAAAATGGTAATACTTCTAGTGAACAAAAACCTCTATTATCTGAGTTGTTTGCTAAAGCCAAACAGGAAGCTGCACCTAGGAGGAATGCTATCAGAATCAGGTATAAAGGGGGTATGGTAGATAGGCCCGACAGGAACTTGTGGTAAAATTTTAATAAAGGAGTCTCTGCATTTTCTCCCAGAGATGTATTTGCAATTATTAATATCTCTGGTGAGGATAATTATGATGTGATCTTTCGCTCTCCAGCCTTTCTAGACTTGTTTTGGATTAGTTATAATCAAGTGAAATTTTCCCAGTTTGGGCTCCTTTCTTATTATCCTCTTCTCAGCCTTCCACTAAGTTTGTTACAATCATGTTTCGAAATGAGGGAGTTCAGGTTGAAGATATTACCTATTGGCTATCTAACAAATGTGATATTCAGGGGACCAGAACCTATTTTAGATTTAGAAGGCTTTTGGACAGGAGGGTGGAAATATAAAGTTAGTTAAGGCAGAATGAAAATGGATTTGTACATATCCCAAATTCTTCTTGTTGGGACGGGACAGGGGGTTTGTTTTTACAGTGGGCAACCAAGGGCCTGTTATAAATGTGGCTCGAGAACTCATTTGTCCAGGTTCAATACAGCCCGAGATGTGATAATTGTAGTGAAATTGGCCATGTTACGATGCAATGTATGAACCCTACAAAATGTGATTTATGTGAAGGTATTACCCACGCTTTTAAAGACTGTCCTTGGCAGCCAAGAATAAACTGCAAGGGAATAATACTGAGAAATTTATTCAGTTGGCTCAAGAAGGGTTAATCTCAAATTCAGCTGTTAAAGTAGAAAAACCCGGTGGTTAAATCCCCGATTCAGGAAAGTTAAACTCTGCTTCTGGAAGGAAGCCTGCTTCACTGCCCCCCTTAAGCCTGAACAGCTTCCTAGTAAAAATCCTGAAGTACCCATGGCTGCCCAGATTTTACAGCCTGTCTGTTATACAGAAAAACATTACCACAAGTGACACTGGCCCCCTCCCTAACCCCATTCCATCTCCCTTGCCACCTAGGAGGTCCACTAGAAATTCAAAAAATCATTTTAGAACCAACTTTAGACTCCGCTGCAAACTACCAACCCCTTTTCCATTTTGACCTCTTCCTGGGGAAGCAGAAATGGATATTGAGATTCAGATTCCCAAAAATTTACCCATGATAGTATGGAACTTTCACAAAGTAATTATAAGGATAAGAAAAAAAAGAAGAAAAAATGAGACAGTTAACTTCAATCTGCTTGTCAAATGGGTTTTGTATGGGCCTCATTAAATGTTCATAGTATTTTAAATGGTGCCAATGAAGCCATTTTCACATTATTCATGACTCTCAAATATCCATTTGCCTTTTGCAAGAGACATGGATGTTCTCTTGGAACACATAACTGCTTTCAAAAGGACTGGCCATGGGGGCCTTTCTTATTGGTCCTTTGGACAAGATAGAGCTGACGGGGTTGGTATTTCATTTAATTCATTCCAATTTAGACTGCAAAAATTAATAGATTACATCCCGGGTAGAGTTTTGATTGTTGATTGTAAATTAGATACACAAATCTATAGAATAATTAATATTTATAATCCGCAAGTTAAAACAGCTAGGATTACCTGTATGAAGGCCATTCAACCATTTCTATTTACTACTAGGCCGGTTTTATGGGGTGGCGATTTTAACTGTGTGCTAAAAAATGGACGACCATCTGGGAAAAAGATTTATTGCGATTCTAACTGTTTGAACTCTATCATTAATGGGGCAGACCTCACAATCTGTAATCAAATGGAATCAGACCCCCCTCAAAACAATTTTTATAAAGGGAATACAGGATCCTGCATAGATTATCTTTTTTCCTCTAAAAATGTCCATGTTTCGAAGTTTGAGAGACATCCTTTTGAATTTTCTGATCATTTCCTTATTAAAGCCTCAGTTGATATGGCATCAGACCATAGACCTAAAAAGTATAGATGGAAGTTGAATGATTCATCTTTACAAAAAGGATTCATTAGGAATTCAATTTTGAATATTTTAACAGCTAGATTATCAGTTAGGTGTTTATATCCCAATTTAGGGATTTGGTGGACAGAAACAAAACAAGATTGTATAAACTGGTTTAAAGTCTATGGTCAGAAAACACAAAATAACAACTTTTAAATTACTTGACCTCGAACCCATCTTCAAAACCTATTTTCAACAGTTAATACTACCTCGGACGACTTATCTTTACAGATAGCTAATATTAAAACTCAAATGAGGAAATTCCAATATGATCGTGCTAAAACTCTCCAGGCATTGCTTAATAACTATTCTTCAAAATCGGTTATTGGTCATCCTTTCATTTTATGTAAGTCTATTAAAGAAAACACTAATTTGGACCACTTAGTCACAAATTCAACTCGTATAACCAATTTCAAAGACATTGGTACTCTTATCTTTCAACATTTTTACAAACTTAGTCCACATGAAAGGTTTCTGTCGACACATTTTCAAGAGTATTTTGAGGGTTTAGTGAGTCCTAATATTGCAGCTTCTATTATTGACAATATAGTTAAACCATTTACAGTCCAGGAACTTACAGACGTAATTTCAAATCTAAAAAGTAATGTTTCACCTGGGCTTGATGGCCTATCGAATGCTTTTTATAAAACTTTTTCCCTAGAATTAGCTACTTGCTTATGTAGTGTTTTCAATACATTTATTAATGGTGAGATGATTTCTCAGTCATTTTCAACGGGAGTTCAAATTTACATCTTTAAAAAGACAGGAGACAAAGGAGATATCCGAAATTGGAGACCCATCACTCTGCTCAACTCAGATTATAAAATCTTTGCTACTTTACGGAATAATAAGCTTACATCATGGGCTAGTCTAGTGATTTCGCCAGTTCAAAACTGTGGCATACCAAATAGAAGAATTCAAACTACTTTGTGTTATATTAGAGACTTAATTGAATTTTTGAATTATAAAAAACAATCTGGGATTTTACTCTCTTTAGATTTAGAAAAAGCATTTGATAGGGTAAGTCATCCTTTTCTATTTGAGACACTCGCTTTTCTAGGCATGCCCCTTGTATCTTAGAGGTGCTAAAGAAGTTATATCTTAACTCTATAATATGTCCAATTATTAAGGGAAAAATTGAAAAGGATGGACCCTACAATCAGAGTGCAGCAAGGATGCCCTCTAAGTCCATTATTATATATTTGCTCCTTAGAGCCTTTCATTAGGAAAATCAGTTCTGTCCCTAGTTGGGAGGGCTTCATAATACCTAATTCACACACCTCATTAAAGATCCAAGTTTATGCTGATGATATCTGTCTGTTTTTTCATCAGCAAAATCAGTTGGAGTGTTTCTTCCAACTATTTTTCCAGTATGCTATTTTGGCAAATGCTAAGATAAATTTTAACAAATCTAAAGGGCTGTTGATTGGAACAGACAATTTGGCCCCGTTTGTACATAGAACAATTTTAATTTCACCAGAACCTATAACTATTTTAGGGTCACTTTGGACCTCAAAATTTATCAGATCACAATTGGCTGAAAGCCCTACAGAAAGTTGAGAATAAAGTTCAAAGATGGAAGCATTACAGATTTTCAAAATTAAAAGAGTGCAAATTTTTAAGCAGTTCCTATTGCCTTGTATGCAATATATTGCATTTCTGTATCCAGTTCCAACTACTCTGGAAGTCAAAATGTATGGTATTAGTTTTCAGTTTTTCTGGGAAACAGACTAAATCCAATCAAAAGGTGTTACACTTACTTAGACAAGGTAAAAGGTGGTGGGTATGATAGACCAGTTGTTTTTACAATTCACTATTCATGTCTTTTTCTTTGCGAATTGCCTTATAGCTTCTGAAAATATGGAAGCTAACTGGCTGAAAAGCCTACTTAGTAATTTTTATTAAAATGGACTCACACAGCACCGAAAATACATAATAACTTAAGTATTCCAACCTTTCTTTAAACCCATAGCTAAAAAATTGTATTGTTGAAGTTAACTAAAACCATATTAATAATCCTCTAAAACCTATATAATATTATTATTTCTCAGATTTATCCATCCTCTCCTATTTTTAAAAATTGCCCTGTGAATTTCAACCATTATGTATTAGACCAGTTAAACAATCCCCGCTTACCTATCCATATGTGGGAAATACAGTGGTTGATTATGTATGGCTGCCTTCAGGTTAGAGGTACAGCCAAGTACAAAATGAAAGAAGAACGATTCTGTCCTTATTTAGGTTGTATAGCTCAAGAAGAAACAATAGAACATTTTTTTCTCCATTGTTCCTTTTCCTCGAAGTTATGGGAATATCTTGCTAATTTATGGAACTTTCATTGGTTACAGCATTTAGGTTATGAGTTATTAATTTTGGGTATTTTTCCTTTAAGTCTTTCTAAATTTCATATTAATACTTTACGATATTTTATTGCTTTTAAGATTTTGCCTATGGCAAGAAAGATGTCAGTGGGTCTTATATCAAAAGACACCTAATTTTGTAAGATATAGTCAATATGTCATCTGTGAGTTAAATAAAGTATATCAAAAAGATATTCAAATATATGACACTGAGAAAGTTAAAAAATGGTGGAAAGGGTTTTCCCATTTGATTAAGTTTAAATGAATAGTATAACACAAAAGGAAAATGGGGGATCTTGATTGCATAAGATTTAAAGTTATAACTGTTTACATAGCTTTAGTTTCTCTTTTCATTGTTCTAGCCGTTTGTCATATTACGTTCTGGTTTACCTCTGTTTTCTTTTTTTGTTGTATTAACATGGTGAATTGTTTTGATGTGTGCATTTTGATATTTGATTGATGCCTTATTTCAATAAAGAAGAAAATTACCCCTACTCTTTTCGATAAGTGCCATGGGATCTTTAACATCCACCTGAACTACCACCAATCCAGGCAGATGGGACCTTGGTTTAATGTCTCATCCGAAAGACGACACCTCAGAAGTGCAGCACCCCTCTCATGCTGCACTACAGTGTCAGTACTGGGATATTAACCCAAGTGACAAATGTGGGAACTGAATGCACAGCCCTCTGATCTCCCGGCCTCAGAAGCGAGTGTGCTACCTACTGAGCCACTGACACTGATAAACTAAAGCAGTACCAGGTCTACTAGTTTAACCAGCATTTTTTAATTTGTGCCATTGACTGCATTTAATTATTTGACTTCACCATTGGAAATGAATCTGACTGAGCCTGGAGCAAGAACTTAAGTAAGTATGGTACTACTACCATATTCATTTCTGGAAGGACAGGAACATCATCACTGGACACTCATACCTCAGATACTCTGATTTGCAAACAAGTTAAACAACTTAACTTTTCTGGAGGTGTGAGTGAGAGAGAATAAAGAGGATTATCATGGGACACCAGTAAGGTTGCCACCTGCCAGTTTTTTTATCTAGTGGCCAGATTTTCAGAGTCCCTATCAGGAAATCTAATTTTGCTTTGTGCTGGTCAGGTTTTTAAACCATTTTGAATGCTCACATACTTTTGAAACATATTTTGTCATATCATTCATTGTTTCAGCTACATGTCCAGGTTACAAACAAACTCTTTTGTCAATATAGCCCTTTGTTTGTGAAAGTAGTCAACCTGGGAGGTGTAAAGTATGGTGATTAACACCATTAGCACTTACTTAACCTAATCTTTTCCACTGCAGCAAAGCTGCCCCCACCTTTTGTAACAGTAACAGAGCCAGTTGTCTTCCACTTTCATTTGATGGTAAATATTTTAATCTCTAATAATATTTAGGCATTTTTAAATGTTTTTAATTATTTTTTTTCCTCAAGAAAAAAGCATGGGCCCCCAAAGTGCAGGGGCACAGTTTGCACCTAGCTAAGGTCACTCAGCTCTGCTGGAGGACAGATGAGCATGGCCCCCAAGGTGCAGGGGCACAGTTTGCACCTAGCTAAGGCCAGCTCTGCTGGAGGACAGATGAGACCTGTGTGGCTCCGGCAGCTTTCATGGAGGCATTAGTGCATACTGATAAAGAATGCAGCAGTGTTTTACTAATAGAGGAGCTCCATGATGGGGTAGCTATAGCACCCTTAGCCCCCCTCTAAATCTGCCTATGTCACTTGTTCCCAGATGGCAAGCCACTTCTAGATCTGAGATCCTCTCACAGCCCCATTTGAGAGTACGAGGTCTAAGATTGCTCCCTCACGAGTGGGTTCTGAAACTAGCTGTCTGAGGCATGCCACCTGTAGGGCATCGAGAATGGCCCTGCTCTTCGATGTGGCTGTAGCAAATGTGCCGCAGTTAGCATCAGGCATATTCAGGTCTCCCATCAACAGTATCTTCCCTTTCTCTGCCATCCTAAGAATGCCTTCTATCATTTCTTTGTCCATTCCCTCCCCCTGACATGGGGGGTCTGTACACAACCTCTGTGCGGATTGTGGTGCCATTTCCAGTCCGCAAGGTGACCCACAGTGACTTCTCTCCTCCCTGTTTACTCTTTTGTTCAGTTGCTTTTATCCCTTCCTTTACATAGAGAGCTACTCCTCCCCCTCTTCTCCCCTCCCTATCTCTCCTGTAGGTTATGTACCCTGGTATGTTAACATCCCAGTCATAGTTCTCTGTGTACCATGTTTCTGTGACTGCTACGATATCCAGGCATCCCTCTTCGATCAAGGCCACCAGTTCAGGGTGCTTGTTGCCCAGACTACAGGCATTGGTACTCATTACCATCCATTTCCTGATGGCCTTACCCCTTTTTGCCTCATCCCTGTCCTTCTCTTCTTTGTCACTTTCTCCATTTACCCATTCCCTTTTCCCTATCGACATTTCTATGTTAGAGTTTACCACACTTACTACTGTGACTTTTTTGGGAGGGCTAGGATTTCTCTGCTCCTATCCAGTGCCTCCCCCCTTGGCTAGTTTAAATGCTTGCCAATGAAGCATTTAAACCTATCACCTAGCATTCTGGTTCCCCTCCTGGACAGATGCAGCCCATCATGCCAGTATAGGCTTGCATCACTCCAGGTGGACCCCCAGTCCCCAATGAAGACAAATCCCTAAGCTCTGCACTAGTTTTTCAACCACTGATTGAGTCCCATGGTGTGGAGCACCCTAGCCTCTCCTATGCCATAGACAGGCAGAGCCTCCGAGAAGGTTACTGAGCGTGCTACTTGTCTAAGTCCCCTTCCCAATTCTACAAAGTCTTTCTGCACTGCTCTGATCCCTTTCTTAGCCAGGTCATTTGTCCCTAGGTGGACTGAAGCATTGTAACGCTCCCAAATATTTAAAACTTATAAATTACAATCAGATACATAAAACAATATCTCAAGTGGAAGGTCAACAAGGTTAGCAGGGATAATAATATGCACATGTCTTCAATCCTTATGGTGATATAATAATATTTTATAAAAATGAGTTACAAAAACGATGCAACAGTGGGAGATCATGAAGGTCAGTAGGGTAATAATATGCTCACCAGATTTAAAAAATATTCAGCTCTTAACTAAATATGTGGTGAGATAGAATTAATCATTTAAACCTAGTTGCTTCATGGAATTCAATTGAAATATCCAAAAGGCTTCAAATCTCAGAATTAGATTTTCCAAATCACCACCCAGGCTTCCTAAATGTTTTTTTTTCCAAACACAAAAGGAAAACTTATGATTTGCTGACTCACCACCTTCCAGAATATGTTTAAAGAGTGCTTTTTTTCTGTCCCCATTCCGAATAGAACTCAGATGTTTCATGGTTCTTAATTTAAACATACTCACTGTCTTGCCAAAATAAAAATGCTCTACATTTGCAAGCTGCCAAATATACAATCCCCACAGATGGAAAATTAATAATTCCCTGATCTTAAATATTTTTGAATTATTGACACTGGACAAAGAATCAGTCTTGTCCATAAAGTCACAATAACAACAGTGACCACATCTAAAACTGCCCCAAGTAAATCAGGATGCCAACCAGTTTTAGGTGGTGGTGGCAGTGGTGCTGTTGGTGGGGGAGTGCTGCAGACTATGCACCAGCAAATCGCTCAGACTTTTCCCTTTCCTATATACCATCCATGGGAGATGCTCCGCTTCTTTTTCTAACAAAGGCTCTGTCTGTAAAATGCTCCAAAGTGCACTGATAATGTTCCTAATCTCTTTAGCTCTATTAGTATATGTAGTCACAAAATAAATTGCAGTTTCAGAACAATCCCTATTTTGATTATACAGGTCATGTCTGTTTGAGTTAATCACAGCAGTTCTTGCCCCTTCTGTTAGATTTATCCTGTAATGCCGGGATCTAAACTGCTGTTGCATCTCATCAACTCTTAAATTAAATGCATCATTTAAGGAGCAATTCCTCCTTACTCTCATAAATCGGGCCTTCCAGATATTCTCAGTTAGATGGCATGGGTGGCAACTAGATGATAATAATATAGTATTCTTATCAGTCCTTTTTCTATATAAGTCAGTACTCATAGAGCCATCAGGAATTTTTCGTGATACCAAGATCCACAAAGTGAACGTTCTCAGTACTATATTCATAATGAAACCAGAGGTTTTGACTGTCATTTTGCAAAAATTTAGTAAATAGTAATAATTCTTCCAATCCTCCATTCCAAATAAGTAAGATGTCATCAATAAAGTGTTTCCAGAGGACAATCCTAGAAAAAAAGGATTGGTCTCTGGAGACCCTGACAACATCCGTTCCCAAACTCCCAAATAGATGTTTGTGTAATTAGGGGCAAATGTAGCCCCGACAGCTGCACCCATAATTGGTTGATAATATGTATGCTGAAACAGAAAAGAATTACATGTCAATACATATTTGGAGCATTCAACCAAAAATCGTTGTTTCTCCTTAGACAACTGTGTATTGCGTAACAAAGTATCACGTAATCAATCAAATCAAACCTTTATTTCTCAAGCGCTATTCCAAAGATCATAGAGATGTACAGTAAATTATAAAACAGTAAAATCAATAAAATAGCAAATCTAACATTTTAAAACATAATCCCAGCATGACAGGTGGCAATAGGCTAATCAATGCTTGCATCAAGAAATGCCAAAGAGAATAAATACGTTTTCAGGGCAGATTTAAAACCTTCGACGGTCAGGCATTCCTTAATCTGATGAGGTAGAGAGTTTCACAGGGAAGAGGCTGCGAAAGCAAAAGAGCGGGCCCCAGAAGTCTTCATTCGAACCCTGGGAACTTCTAGCAATCCCTCGTCAGAGGAACGGAGCGAGCAGAGGGGACGGTAGGGATGGAGAAGATCTTGCAAGTAACATGGTCCCTGCCCATGTAGGGCATTATAGGTCAGTAACCCGTCCTTGAAAGTGATCCCCCAATACACTGGCAGCCAGTGCAGCTCATGGAGCAATGAAGTGACATGGCTAGATCCTGATAAGCCAATCAACAGCTTGGCTGCTACATTCTGCACTAGTTGCAGTCGGCGAATATCAACCCCTGGTAGCCCCAGGTATAGGGCATTGCAGTAATCAAGGCGTGAGGTTACAAAGGCGTGGACCAACGTTGGAAGATCACCAAGTAGGACCAGGCACTTAATCTGAGTGATGTTCTTCAGTTGGTAAAAAGAGGTTTTAATGACAGCAGACACCTGAGATAGTAATTTCAGGCCACTGTCCAACACAACACCCAGATTTCGCGCCTGATCAGAAGTAAGCAGCCAGTCACGCCCGAGTCAAATCCCAGAAGGTAAGCCTGCCAGCAACCCCGCACCTTGGCAACCTAGGTCTACCACCAGTACCTCGTTTTTTCCCCCCGAGTTCAACCTCTGCCAGTTGGCACTCATCCAACCCTGGATCTCAGAAAGGCAGCTGTTAAAAACTGAGACTGCTCCACCCTGTTCGGGCACAAAGGACATGTAGAGCTGAGTATCATCTGCATAGCAGTGAAAACTCAGCCCATCCTGCCTTATAATGTCTCCCAATGGCTGCATATACACTGCAAACAACATGGGGGGACAGCACGGAGCCCTGGGGAACCCCACATGACAGGGAGAGACGAGACGAGGAATAAATTCAAGACACCACTTTCTGAGTCCTTCTAGTGGGGAATGATCAAAAGCATCTGAGGACTGTACCACACAATCCACAGAGTATTCTCAGGTGCTCCAACAGCACCCCATAGTCTGCAGTGTCAAACGCTGCTGAGAGATCAAGGAGATCCAAGACGGAATGGCTCCCCCCGATCCCTCGCTATCAGGAGATCATTAAGTACTCAAACCAGGGCAGTGTCAGTACTGTGCCTCTTCCTAAACCCAGATTGGAATGGATCACAGGCATTGTGAGATGTTAAATGGTCATCCAGCTGCACTACAACCGCCTTCTCAAACACCTTGCCCAAAAAGGGTCTGTAGTTGGTTAAGCAGTCTGGGTCAAGGGAAGCTTTCTTCAGGAAAGGTATTACTACCACCTCCTTTAGGAGGTCCAGAAACACCCCTGAATCCAACAAGCACCGGACTATCTCAGCAAGGACCGAACCAATGACTTCAATACACCCCACTAGGAGGCACCTTGGGCCTGGGTCCAAACTACAGTCTGGATGACCTGCACAACATCCACAATCACCAACTGGCTGAAGTCAGACCAGACAGGCTGAGGGCCTGCAATCTCTTGCCAATTGCCACAATACCCAGTAGAGGGCGCTAAGCAGATCGCTGACCTGATAATGAAAATCTTATTGGCGTAGAATTGAGCA
Source organism: Neoceratodus forsteri (assembly GCA_016271365.2). Classification (NCBI taxonomy): domain Eukaryota; kingdom Metazoa; phylum Chordata; order Ceratodontiformes; family Ceratodontidae; genus Neoceratodus; species Neoceratodus forsteri. The sequence goes on from CM057456.1 coordinate 377,158,008, forward strand.
ATCTCATCACACATAGCTTGTGAAAATGCTCCCTGCGGCTAAAGACAGGCTGGATTGCACAGCCTGTTGACAGTCCAGAAATGCTGAGTAAGTCGATTCATCACAGCAGCAATCTCTTTGGACAGGATTTCTGCCTTCTTACAAGAGATTGCCAATTGATAGTCTTTATAATGAACTATCAGTTTAAGTTTATCAGCTACTAGGCCATATTTCTGCCAGCACCATTCCAACCCTCGACCCCTATGCCTCAACTCCTTCAAAGTCCCATCAAACCAAAAGGACTTTGGGTGAAGAGTGAGAGGTCAAACACTGACAGGAGCTAGGAAGTCGAGGGCACCTGTCACTACCTCATTATAGGCTAGTACCAATTCCCCCATTTCCCTGCTTACACTTGACATACCTGATAGGTCCAATACCACCATCAGACCATCTGGAGTCAAACCCCTTAAAACGCGGTACCGGACCATCTCCGTAGGAGCAGGTGTATTAGGGGAGGTTCTCGATTCTGAACTTATAGTATGATGGTCCGACCACCCAACTGATTCCACTACCAAATCAGTGATCTTCATTCCCAGAAGGAAGATCAGATCCAATGAATGTCCATGATCATGGGAAGCAGAGGTACAGTAACTACCTGTGTCATGCCGCCAGGCCTTCCCAATGTGGAATACACTATCCAATCTGATTCAAGGTGTACATTCCCCAGTATGTTCAGGACATCTGTAGTATCATGTGTAAAGTAAGGTAAATTTCTGACTATATCCTTTATATGTGCATCCACATATTGTGAAAGTGGTTTTGTTAGAGAACCAGTCCCTGCCCCAATGAGACAACCAGGGGGATTTTCTAGAGATCTGTGTACTTTCGGAAGCACATAAATTGTGCTTCTAATAGGGCATTTGGCATGTAAAGATTCTGCCTCGTCCTCTGTAATAACTCCCATCTCTAAGGCTTTATCTAGGAAAGCATCAGTTTCCCTCTGAAATATCATTGTAGAGTCTTGACTCAGCTTTCTATAGAAATTCTGTTCATTAAGTTGTCGAAGGACCTCTGGGATATATTTACCAGTTTCCATCACTGCAACCAACCCAACTTTATCAGCCAGTTTTACTGTGATATCAGAGTTACCTTCCAGCTCTGCAAGTGCATTTCTTTCAGCATTGGTGTTATTCACATACCGATCCTGGCCCAGTGTCTCACAAATGCAAGCACCCCCCACTTCCTCTGTCTAGAGGTAATTAGATGGTAAAGCACATGGGGAAGGGGGAGCATGGTACAGCCAATGAAAACACAATCCAAAAGTGTGACAATGAAAAAACAGTACCTGACTGTCCCCTGGTAAAGATGGTGATGGATGGACTACATCTGGGGCACCGGGCCCTCATGGCACTGGGCTGGAACCCACTGGAGGCAAGGCTGTGGAGGTAACTTTTCAGCAGTGGCAAAACAGTCTGTTTAGAACACATGAGGCACACACAAATGTTGCAGGACCAGGGGATTCCATTTCATGCTCAGCCAATCGCACTGCAGACAGCCAATCCAGCAGAGCAGCAATACAGGACCAAGGTCCACACTATTAGATGCAGAGTATACTTAGCTGTAGTTGGTACCCAGGGGTCTCAATGACATAAGAAATTAAGTGACCCGACAGTCCCAATACAGTCAGTATTATGAGGTCAAAACAGACCACACACACACTGACAGCATTAGACTTTTTCCCTCCCAGTGCCACATTCTCTCTTCGAGAGCTCTGACTTGCAAGGGGAGCACAGAGCACTTACGGCCCCCCCTCACCTTTTATTCCTCCTGCACAAGATTCAGAACAAGTGCTGCACCTTTGCTTTAATGGGGTTTCCTCCAGTTACTGGAGCAGTTAATGCCACAAATAACTAGGGCAGGAGCGAGACCCTTTAGACACAGTCCAGCACCCAATCGCTGATTCTATGCCACTGCTACGAGCATCCCAGGGGCATTTTCCCTGGTGACCCCACAGGTTTGGGAAAATTCCACATGCAGTGATCCCAGTTCAGAACAACCTCTTTTGTGGGGCCTAGTTGCTTTGCCACAAGAACATTGAACACAGCCTGCCACTCTGCCTTCTTTCCCCATGACCAGTCCCCCAGGTCTCCTCCAGCCTCCCATGGAGCCACACATCCTGGAGCTCCTCAGCATGAAATGGCACTCCACATCCAGGTAGTTCCCAGGACCCGCTACCACCTAGATCCTAGCACCTGGATCCCTTCAGCCAAACCAGGCCCAGACACAAACCTCCACCTAGCTCCATACTGCAGTCCTCCCAGGATAAGGCTTTCTCTGAAATGCCCCCTTACCTCATGTCTCCAGTGCAGACAGCACCTTTCTTTATTCTCCATCTGGATTCTCTGGCCAAGAATCCCTGGACTCTCCACTCTGTGCAGCTCCTGCTCCTCTCCGGAATTTTATGGTGCTCCATCCTTGGGTACTCTGGTTGAGAATACAAATATTTCTCCCTACTTTGGTGGCTGTGCTTAGCAAAGCCCCCAAAAGGTAGCAATGGCCACCAGGCCACATGGCCGTGTGGGTGAGTGCCCTGCGGCAACCTCCGTCACGCTCTCTCTCTCCCCAGACTCCCCTTTTTTCCCTTTAGCCCTGGCTTTTAAAGGCTTAAAGGTTTGGTGTTGAAACTCTTGGTCCAATCAGGGACCATGTACCCTGGTGCCAAACCTGCATCCCTCTGGGACTTGTAGTCCCACTTTATTTTTCAGTACTGGTGCCCCATGGTGCCCGCCAACACCAAAAACTACTGTCCCCATAAGGAGCTACTGCCCCTTTAAATTTGCATGGCTGTCAGTCCCCGCACCTGTGCATTGCACACAGGATCACCATTTTTAAACAAAAGTATGTATTTATATCCACGCGGCCTCGAGCCCAATCCTGGACCCTATCAGACCTAGGACCATGCAATGTCACACCTGGTGGCATGAAAATGCACCCTGGCACTTGGCCCCACAACCTCCTGGGCTGAGACACCAGAGAGGGATGGCTGCATGGTGCAATGGGGAGTCACCTGGCATGACTCCCACCAGAACCCCTGGAACGGGACAGCAGGCACAGGGAGAGGCCAGGGAACATGGATCCCTGACAGATAAGCCCATTTTGGGGGGCTTACACAAAGCTTTTCAAAGTCCCTCAAATAGGCTCTCTTGAACACTTGTACTGTCATGTTCTGTGGAGGAAGAAATGTTGACTGTAATTTAAAAGTCCACATGAGTTCTATTAGGATTTACGTCCGTCTGTGTAGGAATTTCCGCAGAATCCGATGTTGTGAAAGTCTCTTTCAAGATGGGACCACGGCACATGTTGTTCTTATTAAATAACATATTTAAATTGAGTTTAAATTTAATAATAGTGAGGAGTGGGAGGCTATATCAGTAGAGTGCTTGGAGCGCTACTTGGAAGTCCTAGTAAAGGTGAACATACAAAAACACGAGGCTGTAAGTGAAGGAATCAAATCAGTGAAAACAGAGCTAAGTAAACATATAAACAAAAGCAGTTTCAGTGAACTGGATAAAACTTTAAAAAGCAGGCTAAATAAGCATGAGTTGGAGCTGATAAGAAGGAAGCAGAAAAATCTTGACAGGGATCAGGCTTTTTAGAGGGAAGTATATATAACTGTGAGAGGGGGTAGGCAGGAGCAGATCTTTAATTAAGAAAATGACAAGAGAAAGACAAAAATGCTTTGGCTTCTCAGAAGGAACTAGAAGGGGAACAGGATCAGATTTACAGTACAGTAGCTTCTTGTTTTACATTGTTTTTCGTGGATTCTACTTGGTAGAATGTTATTTCTTTTCTTTCTTACTACTAAGGGGCTAGCAGGGTATTGTTTGGGGCTGTTGGAATTTTGAAACCTGTTTTGGTAGCTATAAGTGGGCTCATTTGTTTGGTTCACTTTGTGGCAGGCTGCATTTGTAGAGGCCTATTTCTTCTGTTTTAAAACATAATTGGTGTAATTTAACTGGGTCTGTTTCCTTGAATTGGAGACCTACTGTGTATCTTCTAATTCCAAGCCTATTTAGATGTGTTGTTGGCGAAGCTGTTTGAATTGGAGTCCTGTTTATTTGGGTAGCAAACCTATTTGGGGGGCGTTGAGTAGAATTGTGATTCATTGTTGCTGACTTCAGTAGCTGCAAAGTTGAGTGCACAGTGGGGGAAGGGTGCTAATGGTCTGACCAGAGGCCTCAGCTACTTGATTGTTTCTGGAAGACTTGGGCTGGTCCCACCCGTCCCAGGTCCATTATTTCCTTTATACTAAGGGTTCTGACATCACTTCCTCAAACAGGGAAAGGATATGCACCTGTCATAGCAAAAGCAGACATCCAGGAAAGGAACAGCAGCAAGTGAAGAGGAGACTGCTCTCTCAGTGGTAGAGAAGTAAATGCGAAGCTAGGAGCTTTCATTATTACTTCTTCGCATTGATATTGCATTGGGAAAAGGAGGAGTAGGAGTTTGAAGAAGGTTGTGCAATGGCTACTTAAAGTTTCTTTTTGAGTGTGGATAGGAAGGATAGGAATATAAAAAGCAGTTGCTCAATATATCTAAATGTGTACAACAAAGGAGGTAAGGGAAATAAAGAATGTTTTGCACTGATAGAGGAGGGAGAGGGGAGACTTGGGGGAGTGTTTGGTACCCTGCATCTGGAAGGGTGGGGGGTCGCTGGTAGGCAACGGCAGCAATGGGTAGGGTGGTAGGCTGCAACAACTGCGGTGCACCAATCTTCTTAAACATTGCCTGGAGTGTGGGAGGATGTTTAGTGTGCAACCACATAGAAAAACTTAGAAAGGAGATTGAGGGTCTGCAGGAGGAACTAAGACAGGCAAGGCAGATTGGGGGTGGGTTTAGCCCAATACTGGAGGGAGGAAGAAGGGGAGATGAGGGAGGGCGTTTTAAGCCAACAGTGGTGAGAAGAGGGTCAGAAGAAGGGAAGCAGAGACAAAGGGGCCCAGGCCAGGAAGAACAATTGCCAGGGAAACCAGGTCAGGAGACAAAAGACAAATGGAAGGAGGAGATAGGGACTTGTGAGAGGAGGTGAAGAAGTGGCAAAAGTCATGGAGTGAAAAGGAGAGAACAGGTTACTATGAAGAGAGAGGGAGCGGGCATTTGTGAAGGGTCTTCAGAAAACAGCTGTGCACTGCTAGAGAGGTAGAAAGTGGAGGAGGGAAATGATGAAATTAGAGGAGTAATTGATAAATGCCTGGACCAAACTGGAGTGGGGGAAAGTTCTGCTGGGAGAACTGCAACAGGGGTAAAAGGGGGGAAATAATGTGCAGGAGGAAGAAGAGGAGCTGGAAATGAGAGAGGGAGATGAATGGAAGTAAGCAGGGAGTAAGAGGGGTGGAATCTTAGTGCTGGGGGACTCAATACTAAGAGGAGTTAGGTGGGGTAGCAAGGGGGAGAGGCATAGTCACATTTGGGTGGAGGCCATGCCAGGAATGACAGCGGACAGGGTGGGACAGTCTGTTCTAAAATATGCTAGAAGGGGTAGGGACAAGCTTCATTTAATGATACATCTTGGGACAAACGACCTGGCTGACAATACAGCAGATATTGTCCAGAGGAGGTTTGAGGAACTAGCACAATTATGTGAGGGGGCAGGAAGATCAGTAATTTTTTCTGAGATACTTCCAGTGCCAAAGGCAAGCACAACAAGAAAGCTGAGAATAGAGGAATTTAACGGATGGCTAAGAACCTGCTGTTGTGCTAAAGGGTATGGGCTGTTGGGGAAGTGGGTGGGACCTGGGAGGACAGTAGTCACTATGCCAAGGATAGACTACACTTGAGTGAGGAGGGAAAGAAGGTGTTGAAACAGAGGATGGAAGAGTATATAGAGGAAGTTTGGAATTTAAACTAGGAGTGGGGGGTGGCAGTTGGGGAAGGGATATGCAGAGACCACAGGTTGGGAAATCATATGAGCTTACCCCCCATAACAGTGACAAAGGACAAATGGCAAGTACTATTGGTGATGCTAGAAAAGGAGGGTAGGATGGGGGGGGAAGGGTGGAAGGTGGTTACCCTTAATGCTAGGAGCCTTGGGAGGAAAACTGCAGTTACAGGTTCTCATGGCAGAGGGAGAGGTGGACATTGCAGCCATCACGGAAACATGGGCCACCCAATATAATGACTGGGACCTGTCTGTACCAGGGTACAGGTTATTTCATAGGGACAGGGTGATTGGGAAAGGAGGGGAGTGGCACTATATGTGAAGGAAGGACTGAAGTGTGTAAGGGAGGAAGGGGGGAAGGTAGTACGGAGTCACTTTGGGTGCAAATCCAGGATTCCAAGAATAGGATTCTTAGAATGGGAGTGGTGTACAGGCCACCATCTCAGATGGAGGAGTTAGACAGGGAACTAGTGGAACAGATCAGGAGGACCTGCGAGAAGGGTAGTGTGGTGATTGTGGGGGACTTCAACATGCCAGGAGTGGACTGGAACATCCCAACAACCAGGAACAGAAGGGAGCAGGTACTGCTGGATGCCTTCCAGGACAGCTTCCTGCTGCAAATGGCCAGTGAACCAACCAGGTTAGGGAATACCCTTGACCTTGTGCTGGCAAATGGGGACTTTGTGAGAGAACTTACAGTGGAGGAACCGCTGTCAGGGAGTGACCACCACTCAGTATGGCTCGCATTGGATATGGGCAAGGAAGAAGTGGAATCTGGCACAAGAGTGCTGGACTTCAGGAGGGCTGACTTTGGAAGGATGGGGGAAGTGGTAAAAGGGTACCTGGCCAGAATTCAGTCTAGTATGGATACTAACCAGAGGTGGGAGCTCATAAAGCTGGGGATAGTGGAGGCAACCAAAACCTGCTGCAAAGCCCAGAGCAAGAAGGCTAGGGCTAAGAAACCAATCTGGTTGAGCAAGGAAGTCATGGAAAAGGTAAGGAGGAAAAGAGCTGCCTTTAGGAAGTACAAGAAAACAGGGAGGGGAGAAGACAGAGAGGAGTACTTGACAGAATCGAAGGAGGTGACAAGGGCAGTAAGGGAGCCAAAGCATCTACGGAACTCAGGCTGGCACAAGGCATTAAGAAGGGGGAGAAGGACTTCTTTAAGTACATCAGGGAGAAAAGGAGCTGTAAGGACCACATAGTAAGGATTAGGAAGGAGGGGGGTTGGGTGGAAGCAGGGTGCGATAAGGCGGAAGCACTAAATGAGTACTTCTGCTCAGTATTTACTAAAGAGAAGAGGGGGGTGACACCCAAGGTGGGAGAAATGGCAGAAGCAGAGGGGAAGTGGTAACAGATGGGGAAATCATGGAAGGCAGAGTTTGAGAGGGTTTGAAGGCACTGAGGGTGGACAAGGCACCAGGCCCAGATGGCATCCACCCCAGGATACTGAAGGAGCTGGCAGAGGTTCTTGCAGGACCTTTGGCAGACCTATCTAATGCCTCACTACATTCGGGGTGGTGCCCCTCCACAAGAGTGGCCCCAAGGATGAACTGGGAAACTACAGACCAGTGAGCCTCACATCCGTCATGGGTAAGCTAATGAAGACTATCCTGAAGGAGAGGCTGGTAGCCCTCCTAGAGACCAAAGGACTACAGGACGGCAGACAGCATGGCTTCATACGTGGCAGATCCTGCCAAACCAACCTGGTCGAGTTCTATGACTGGGTAACTAGGCAACTGGACATGGGCCATGCAGTGGATGTCTTGTATCTGGACTTCAGTAAGGCATTCGACTCAGTGCCACATGGAAGGCTGGGAAGGAAGTTAGTAGGCACAGGGGCGGGTGCAAAGTTGGTGAGATGGGTAGGAAACTGGCTGCAGGGAAGGCAACAGAGGGTTGTGGTGGGTGGGGAGCTCTCACACCCAAGGGCAGTGATGAGCGGTGTCCCACAGGGCTCTGTGTTGGGACCAGTGTTGTTTGGGATATTCATTGCAGACATATCATGGGACATCAAGAGGAAGATCAGTCTGTTTGCTGATGATACCAAGGTTGGCACAGTGGTGGATGACCTAGGGGATGGCAGCGTTGTAGGATGATCTGGCAAGCTTGAAACCTGGTCAGACACCTGGCAACTGGGGTTTAATGCCAAAAAGTGCAAGGTGCTGCATTTTGGGATGAAGAACCCAAGGAGGAGTTACCAGCTAGGGGGAGTGCAGCTAGCCCAGACAGAGGAGGAGAAGGATCTGGGTGTGCTCATTACAGGGTCAATGGACAACTCTGCACAATGTAGGAAGGCAGCTGCAAAGACCAACAAAATGCTGGGTTGTATTGCAAGGGGTATATCCTCGAGGAGGGATGAGGTGATTCTGCCACTGTATAGGTCATTAGTTAGACCATACCTGGAGTACTGCATGCAGTACTGGCATCCGTATCTGAAGAGGGACATTAAGTTACTGGAGGGGGTGCAGCGCAGGGTGACAAAGATGATCAAGGGGCTGGGGGACTTATCATACGAGAGGAGGTTGAAGGAGTTGAACATTTACTCACTGGAGGAGAGGAGAGAAAGGGTGACATGATTGAGACCTTTAAATACATGAAAGGAATAAACAAGATGGGTACAGAGGGGCTGTTCAAAGTAAGGGAGGGGAGGGCCACCAGGGGCCATGATATGAGACTGGAGCGAGGAAGGTTCAGGAGGGAGATGATGAGACACTTTTTTACAGAGAGGGTGGTGGCTGGGTGGAATGCATTACCTGCAGAAGTAGTATGCAGTAGAACAGTGGACTGCTTCAAATGAAGATGGGACAGGACAAGGGGGAGGGTTAATGAAGGGGAAGAGTGGAAGGGAGGGGCAGCTGCAGAATAAGGGGTGCTAGCTGCACATTCGAGCAGACTTGATAAACCTCTAGGCCTTTATCTGCTGGCAAATTTCGTATGTTCGTAAAAATCACCAATACCTGTGCAGAATAGTGACTCATACAGTAGCCCCCCTGAGGTCAGTACTGGAATCCAAACCAAGTCTGTTTCTTTTTTAGGCCAAGGACCATCAGTTGGAAAAAAGAACAAGAAAACCAAGCACAGGGCAGGAAGAAAATCCACAGAGGCAAAAGAGGCAGCAGGACAAGATGAGGGAATGCATCTAAGGGGCAAAGAGAAGAGGATGAATTTACAATAGTCAATCTCATCAACATTGTCCTAACAGAATCACAGAACAGAGTCCTTTCAAGGCCATTATCATTTGTGCCCACTCCACAGGTGCATGAATTCAGTGTTCAGGCTGACCTATTCAGATTCTTCAGGAAACTATACTTAAGGGAATTTGTGAAAGGGAAGTCATCACAAGTGGCAGTGGGAGTCACTGACATCAAATCGGGGTAGCAAGGGTTGATTCAAACCCCACCATTGATGAAAGCCTGCCCACAATGGAAGACACAGAACTAACATCTGAGGTAAGAAATAATGACCATACTGAACTTAAGAATTTAAATACTGGAGATGAGGCAGTATAGAGCAGTGGTTTAAGGCTCTGAGCTGCAAAGCTGGTGATATCCAGCAGACCAGACCTGGGTTTGAATCCCATAGCTTCCACTTGCATACTGTGTGACTCTAAGCAAGTCACTTATCTTCCCTGTGCTCTCAGGTTGTGCCTGTAAAAAAGCTTTCAGCTTAGTGTGTCTCACTTGGTTAAATAACTAAACAAAAAAAAATGTTTTACCTGATATGGACACACAAGACCTGGCTAATTTAGCCACATTCGAAGAACTTTTGTACACTAATCTCATGAAAGAAAAAGACTGATATAATATTCTGAACACTGAAAACAATGAATTTTCAGTCAGGAGAAAATTAACGTTCAAAACTAAATTGGGGTTTTGTCCACTGTATGTCAATGCTACTGTAAGATCAAACCATTTGAGAATGTAATTCAAATTGAGGTTAAAAAGACATTAGCTGAACAAAACATACACAATAAAAACAATACGAGCATTGAAGAAAGTAGAGCTCTTAAGACGTAGTGAATTTGAAAGATGTAATTATCAAACAGTCAGACAAAGGGGGCAGCCTGGTGCTGATAACCACTGGGCAATATGTGAGACATGTTGGGAGACTTTTGCCAAGGGAAAGGGATTATAAAAAAAACTCAATTTAGACAAAACTAAGCTTCTACACCTCCTACAGGGGGCATTAGAAAATGGTTCAATAATAGAGGAGTACCTTTGGCCTGATAATCCAGTCATTCCCCCTATGTATGCTACATAAAAGATACACACAAGTCTTACAAATCCTCTGAGAAGGCCCATAGTGTGGTGGGTTGGATCCCTCATTGACTGTTCAACAAAATGTATTGATTTGTTTTTCTGACAGAGTGTGTCAGTGATTTGGGATCCTACCTCAAGGACACCATGGATGTCCTAAATAAATTCAAGGACTTCAAATGGAAAAAAAGAGAATTTGGGGTTAGGAGTAGATGCTAAATCTTTGCATACGTCCATGAGGCACAATGAGGGAATCAGGGCCTGTGAATTTTTCTTAAGGCAAAATCCAAGAAGTGGAGAACTCCCCATTCCCTTCCTATTGGAAGCATTGAACTTTGTTCTAACTAAAAACTATATGGAGTTCAGTGGGGAGTTCTTTTTACCGATGTGTGGGACAGAGATGGTGGCATCTATGTGCCTCTCCTTTGCTAACTTATTCTTGGGGCTATGGAAAAAAAAGGTGGCCCTTGATGGAACAGTAAATCCACATGCACACCACATTATCAAGTGGCACTGCTGTATTGAAGATGTGGTGTGCATCTGGGATGTCATAAGAAAGGAAGCAGAACATTTCCTGAGATGGCTAAATGTGAACAACTTAAATTTAAGATTAAACTTCATGGATGTCACTCTATCAAAAGAAGACTGTTCAAAAGTTAAATTTTGTTAGGACAGAAACCAACTACAATTAACACTATCTTAAGAGCCCCCAGTGCCCACCCAGGTCACTTTTGAGATCCATCCCCTATGGTTAATATTTGCAAATAAAACACAATTGTGGTGATCTCAGTGGCTTTGAAAGAGAGTCTATAGATCTAATAAAAAAACTATTGGAAAGGGAATAGATCTGTTAAACCAAGCAAAGAAAAGGGGGGAAAATCTGAATAGGGCAGATTTACTAGTACCAAAGGAATAACCTGGCCAGAATAAAGAACTGGTCACGTTGGTAATAGACTACAGCTCAGCAAGCAGCAGGACTATTTGGAGCAGCTGTGGGAAGAAATCACGCAAATATGTAAAAGTGATGCTAGCCTAAAAGATAAGATTGACAGCTTTCCTAGAGTAATGTTTAGAAAGGAAAGACACCTAAAAGACATGTTAGTACACAGCAGTGGGGTAGTGCTAAATTTAGAAGTGAAGGGTCCCTGACCATTAACCATGGGCTCCCCAAACCAATAGGCTGGGGGTCTGGGGGCTACCAAGACCTCCAGAAGTTATCAGGTTTTAGATGCATTCTGGTGCATTTTGAGGGTCATTTTGACACTATTTGGCTGCTTTTAAAGCCTTTCTTGACTTGTTACAAACAACCAGTATCACTATCAAAATAACTGGCTTTTTATTTTCTTAAAAAAAATTGTCAAAACTAAAACAACCTCTTGATCAATATCAAGGAGCAGAAACGGCCTACATCTCAAATCCAGAAAATTCAGCCACGAAATGTTCACACTGGCAACTTTACTGAACATAGGATTTACACATGCTGTTAAAAAAATACAGGACAAGGGACCAGACCATTTTGGTGATAAGATAGGCTGTCACCATTTATGAATTTTTGGTCTGTCACTGTGTCTCTTGTCTCATGTAAAACTGTGGCTACTGGCTAGCAGGTGGCAGTGTGGCTCAGTTGGTAGCACACCCTCTCTAGGCCAGATGGTAGTGGGTTCTAATCCCACACTGGGGTTTGGCTTGTGCCATAAATGTTGTGGAGTGATATCATGAGGGTAAAGATCCAACAAAGGGATATAATAACAGATAATTACCTGCAGTTTGGTTTTCTGCTTTAGCTCCAGTTGTGTCTCCTACCCCCTCTCTGGTGTAATGCCACCTCCACCACTCTCAAGTGCCTCCCACAATGCAGCAAACCACTAGTAGCCAGAGGGAGAGGCAGACTGACAGATTCATTTTTAATTTAGCATAGCACCCTTTCTGAGCCTGTCCCAAAGACAGAAACCTTGCATATTTTATATCTTGAGGGAGTCACCTGGCACCCTATCAATTAAACACCTCCCCCTCCAAAGTTAAACTTGCACCTAGGACATCCACTGTCTTTTTACTTCCAACAAGAAAACAAGTGGTTTACACAAATGTATTGAATTCTGGCCAGACAATACACTAAACGCACATTCTCCATAATTAGGTTTGTCAGAGGAGGGAATCTGGAGGGAAAGAAGAGTACGTATTCCCCAAGCTAGACCACAGGTCCTGCACTCCAAATCCTCTCCCCCCAAGCTACACAAGCAGGCCCTGTGCTCCAAACACCCCCCCCCAAGCCAGACCAAGAAGCCCATCTCTCCACCTCTTCCCAACCAAACCACACTACCAGGCTGTGCAGTCCCAAGTCAGCTCTTCTGGCTACTGAAATGAAGGGCTTGGGGGGGGGGGAGTGAGGTGGAAGCAAACCAGTTTCCACATACAAATTGAGACAAGGATGATAAATAGGAAACAAACAAAAAAAAAATTAGAAAATGAAGTGTTGCACTTCAAATTATTAAGAGCATGTTTCAGACAATATTTGGACATATATCTCTTTTTTAGCAATCTTGAAGAGAATGGGAATTCCTAAGCCAAACCAGCAGGTCCTTTGCTCCAATTCCTCCTCCCACTGACCACGACGAGAAACAGTACCTTTAGTCTGGAACCAGAGTGGGACAAATCAGTTTGTGAGCTGGTGGTCAACTTGACCCCTAGCTTTTAAAAACTGGTACCCAAATCAATATTTTTAATTTCCATAATTTTTAAAGATTCAAAAATCACTTCCATGAGCAGGTAGCCAGTTGGCCAGTAACTTTTGAAATCTGGTAGCCAAACCAATTTTTTAGTGGCCAATGGCTACCTGATTTATCCCACCCTGTCTGAAACACACACTGCAGTGCACTCTTCAATCAAAAACACTTCCAAGATTATGGACCCCACCCCAAAAAAGCTCAATTTTAAGCTGAACTGTTAATCTCCACACCCACAACCACACAAGGTCCACATACATTTCAACATCCCCAAACATAATTTTTAAATCTCAGTCCCCACCCCCACACACAAACGCTATTCCCCCCTCACCCCAGCTTTTGAAGTTAAGGGCCATAGTTAATGGGAGGCTTGGAGTGAAGGTCAGTGTCAGTGGCTCAGTAGGTAGCACACTTGCCTCTGAGGCCAAGAGGGCTGTGGGTTCAGTTCCCACATCTGGCACTTGGGTTAATATTCCAGTACTGACACTGTAGTGCAGCATGAGAAGGTTGCTGCACTTCTGAGGTGCCGTCCTTCGAGATGAAATGTTAGACTGAGGTCCCATCTGCCTGGATTGGTGGTAGTTCAGGTGGCTGTTAAAGATCCCATGGCAGTTATTGAAAAGAGTAGGGGAATTTCCCTGGTGTCCTGTCCAATTTTTCCCCATTCACTAAAAATACCACCAACAGCTTAATCTGGTTCAAGGTCAGTTGGCATTCATCTGTATTCTTCCCCCGGTCGTGCATAGGCAGGATTTGTCTAGTGCACTTACCCGGTCAACAAAAACTAAAAAATAAAGGACTGGTTGTCCTGGCTTGGTTGCTCCTCAAGACAGACCAGTAGACCATTCACTCCAAAATAACCCCCAAGCCACACCAGTAGTCCCTTCACTCCACCCCTTAACCAACGAGGAGGTCCATCCAATCCCCTTCCCTCCCCAGCCACACTAACAAGCTGGATCCCAAAACCAGACCAGCAAGCCTTAAGCTTCAAGCCTCACCATGCATGCACACACAGACACAACACCAGCAGGCATTGTTACTTCCACAGCACCCCCCACAACATAACCCCTCAGCCACACCAGTAAGCCCTTCACTCCAAACTCCACTCCCCCAAGACAGACCAGGAGGCACATTGCTCCACTTCTCCCACAAGTCACACCAACAGGCCAGATTCCCAAGCCAGACCAGCTTCATTCGCTTCAAGCCCCCCTTGTAGGCCTTTCACCCAACCAACTAGGAGGTCCATCAATCAAAGCCCCCCCACCCAAGCCACATTCAGGTCAGATCCCAAAGCCAAACCAGCAATCCTGACCTCAGCTCCAGGGTCCCCCAATGCACACAATGCTTACTGGCACAATTACTTCCACAATGCCCCCCCCACACAACACAAACTCCCAGCCACACCAGTATGCCCTTCACTCCAAGCCCTCCCCACCAAACGGACTAGGAGGCCCATCACTCCACTTCCCCACAAGACACACCAGCAGGCCAGATTCCCAAGCCAGACCAGCTCCTCTAGCTTCATGGCCCCCAAGTAGGCCCTTCACTCCACCTTCCACCCAACTGATCAGGAGGGCCATTGACCCCCCCCCAGGCAGGGCTGGCTTTATGGTTTTGGCCCCACCCAGTGAATTGCTGGCTCTGGGGCCCTAAATTTATGGAGAACCATGATATGCCACAATATACACACAGTTATCAGCATTGGCTTGATAACGCCTGACAAAGTCAGAGCAAAGAAAACATCTTAGAAAATTTAGTTTATATAAAATATTGCACGTTACTAGGAACAGAATATGGCATATTATTAATTTATGTATCGGTTGCAAGAAAGGCACACCAAGCCAAGGTTTGTTTCTCAACAGTGTAATGCCCCATAATAGTGCACTACAGTGTCAGTGCTGGGTAGTAGCCTAAGTTCCCGGTGTGGAACTAGAACCCATGACCTTCCTATCTTCAAGCCCTAGAGACAAGCATACCAACAGACCACTAACATGGTACTTTCTTTGTTGACTCTAGACTCCTTAGTGAATCATCTCTTTTTTCCTGATCAGTAGTGAAGTAAGGCTTTATTAATATGTTTTTACATCCCCTTTTCAAACTAGGATACTCAAAACTTCTTCCAAAAGTACAGCCCACCCTCATCCAGACATGTGAGGTAGGCTATGGCTTATATTTTTCAGTCCCATGTTACTGTACATTATCATGCCCCAAAATACAG
This sequence comes from Neoceratodus forsteri, assembly GCA_016271365.2. Lineage (NCBI taxonomy): Eukaryota > Metazoa > Chordata > Ceratodontiformes > Ceratodontidae > Neoceratodus > Neoceratodus forsteri. The sequence goes on from CM057456.1 coordinate 377,173,125, forward strand.
TTTCTGTAACAACAGTGCTCGGTGTTTTTTTAAGGTACATAAGACAACAAATTCTACATGAAACAAACAACTAAGCATCCCAGCTTTCTCATGAATCCAAGCACCATACCAGCTAGAACTTTCTTCAAAAATCAAGCCACAGGGGCGTAGCCAGGATTTGGTGGTGAGGGGGTTCCCAGACAATTCTAGGGGGGTCTGGGGGCATGCCCCCCCAGAAAAGTTTGAAAATGTAGGTGTTAAATGGTGCATTTTCATGCATTTTAGGCAATAATTGTTGAGTCACAAAATGTTCAAAATTCGAATCATCATTCTCATCCATCCCTGCAATCTCAAGTATTTCAGCCAGGTGCTCCTTCTAAACTTTTTTTTTGGGGGGGGGGGAGAGTAATTTCAATTTCCCCAAATTTAATTTATTTGTTCAACTATTGCCTTGCCCTTTATTTTCCACCTTTCCCACTGCATGTATTCCCCTTTTAAAAACTGCCCGCAGTTTGTATGGTTTCTGTTAATTGTTTTCCTCCCTTTGCCTCTTTTACATGCATGACCCCACTCTTAAGGAAAACAAATAATACTCAGGTACTTTTATTTTAAATGTTTATTGTTTGTGTGCAGCTCACATATTAAACAGTAATGCATTAAAAATATTTAAAACATATATAAAGTGCCTGTCTATAATGTATGCCGCATATTGATACACATGGGATACACAACTTTTCCCGATAAAGTAGTATGTAACCAGTGAATGACACATTTGACAACTGGGTGTTAAGAGTGTTTTTAAATGTTAACTACAAACATTACATTAACTACTTTTCACATCAAACACATATAGTTATTTTCTTAGAACTCATTTGTTTATCAGGTTATCTTCTGTACTCCTGTTGAGTTTTTTTCAGTCTGTGAATGACACAAAATAAGGAGTCCCAGCTTCAAAATAACAGCATGTAGTATGGAAATAAACAGAAAAATCACGCTGGGTTGGAAGAAATTAGTGGATCACAGGCTGCTTTCTTACTCTAGTTCTAATTTTGTTACTGCCATCACAGAACCACCACTGCTTTGGATATTTTGTTGCAAACCTTTCAACTTCCTCAATTTACACTTTTTTCTGCACATGAATGTGCATTAAGACAAGGCTGGCTTTCTGTAATTATCAATGTGATTAAAATTATCAAACCAGTAGAACAGATACAGATGGTAGATTGAATTATTTGACAACTGGGTGTCATCAGAGTGTAAGAATAACAAGTAACATGCACACTACACCTAACCCTCAACTTCACATAGTTATTTGCCAGGCTCTCTCCGTTTCTTTATCAGATTTATGTTCTCTAATCTAGTTCTGTATTTAAAGTCTGGATTGATGCAAAATAAGGATTCCCAGCTTCAAAATGGCAAATATACTAAAGTATTTTAAGATGCCTGATAGGAAGAAATTACTTAAATGGACCCCCTGCTTTCTTACTCTAATTCTCATTTTGTTGCTGTGCCATCACATTCACAAGCAACATCCATCTTGGATGTTTTTCTGCAAACCTTTCAATCACTTTATCAGTGTCTACTTTAGCTCCATAATGAATCTGCATTAAGGCAAGGCCTGACATTCTCTCATTTCCCATTGTGCTTCTCACATAAGTTTTGAGCCTGCGAAGAGCACTGAAAAAGCGCTCACATTGTGCACTACTGACTGGAATTATGCAGAGTATCTTGAGTAAAGTGTATATATTTGGGAAAAAGGATGCATCACAGGCTCTGAATGCTTCTACAGCAGTATCAGGTGGGTTTTGATTATTTTGCCATTTCGTTTTCCATGTTAGCAGTTCCACATCTATAACCTGAGGAGAAGGAATATCTTTTTTTTATAGAAATTGATAACTTCATCTAGATTGATGTTTCCACCATTGCATTTAATCACTGATGGAATAAGGCCCATTAGCTTAGCCACAACTTGCTGTGTTCTTGAAAATTTCACAGCCAGTGCCTCAAGGAGATAATCAAGCATTGGAATTGCCATCACCCTCCTGTAATACTCTTCAGGATCACTTGCAGGAGTATTGCTTCGGTGAGTCTGTCTCCCAACAGTGCGTGGTGTTTCAGGTTGAACGTTGACCTTTTCTGAAACACTACATGCCTCCGTGTACCAGCTGTGGAAGAGAGTCTCAATTTCTTGTCGAGCTACCTTTATACTGTCCTCCACTGTGGTAATCATGTTGTAAGCATTAATTATATCAATTGCACTGTTTTGCAGTTTTACACTCAGTGGTTGCACAAACTTCAGTACCTTCATGACTGTGATGAAGCAAATAATGTAATGGAAATTCTCCATAGAATAAAGGATCCCATTTGCTAATGTCTTAGTCTCAGCAGCCCAATTCCATTCTCCATACTCATCAGCATATTGCTGTCCATTACTGATGACATGTAGTACAATGAGAATACATGAAAAAAGATCATAAAATATCTCATATGCTGTATGCCTCATTGCCCATCTTGTTCTGCAAAGAGATTGCAATGTCACTCATTTAGCTTCAGGATAATTATGCCCTACTACTTTCAACAGAAGCTCATTTCTTTTGGGTGAGAAATTGAAGAAGTTACAACACTGGTTAAGCACATCATGCATGTTCCGATTTCAGGGTGTTGACAAGAGCTCACTATGCACAAATTGAGGCAATGCGATTACAGTGCACGTAAACAGCGGATTCATTCTGCTGGCAAATTAAACCTTGTGTGCCTCGAACGCTTGAGGACATGTTTGAGGCCCCATCATATCCTTGGCCTCGGCATGCTTGAATGTCAAGACCCATTGTACCAATTTATGTAATATGTTCTTTGCAAGTGCCTCACCAGTTATTCTCTCACAAGGTACAAAGTCTAGGAATCCTTCTTATATTCTGAGTTTTGTCAATATATCGCAGTACCAGAGACAAAACTCTCTGTTACTTACATCTGTAACTTCATCACCAAGAATAGAGTAGTACTCAGCATCTTTTATGTCTTTAATTATATTGTCTCGAATCTGATCCCCAATAATCTCTATCAACTCATTTTGAATATCTGGCGAGTGACATTGTGCATTTCTCCCACTGAACTGTAAATGTTCAGCTAAACTTGTATCTCCAGCATTTACCCTGAATTTTAACAGGGAGATAAAGTTTCCTGGATTGTAGGTATCATCATCTATTTTCTCAATATGGCCATGTAAAGCTATATTCTGGCAACCACAGACAAGTATAGTTTCTATTATTGATCCTAATATTTTCCTCTTTTATTCAATTCTTGCAGCACACCTAGCATCAAGTTTGCTCCTCACTGATTTTTCTGGGGTTTCCATAGTTATTTTAAAATTCTGAGCCTTTTCCAATGCATTCATATGATATTTTTTCTTGCAGTGTTCTTTTAGAATCTCATTTGCTTTTGTCCAGTTAGTTAATGGTTTAGTGACAAGAGTGCCCTAGCTATCACTGTAGCCAAACAAGCTACAAAACTTACAAGCCACCCTCAACGATTCACTGTAAACTAGCTAAGGTATTCAACACACCATTTGTGTTGGAAGGATCGTTGTTTACCATGCATCACTGTCTTTGGAAACATATAAGTAGCTGATGGACTGAAGTGCTGAGTGAGGTATTTATACTTCTCAGAATCATTGAGTGAGGTGCCAATGATTCTACCAATATCATAAGGTCCCTCCTCTGGCATACTGCTACTCTCATTTTGCACATTTTGCATTAGTATGCTATTATTGCTGTTTTCATTGGATAATCTTTCTTGAACAATGCTTCTGTTGTCACTGGCTGCTGCAATGCCTGAATCTAAAAATACAAAAGGCATTGTTAAGTTCTTCATGCATATGGGAAAATGAAAGCAGAGATGAGACAAGTGTTTTTTTATGTGTTGCTCAAATGCTGTTCCCCAAATAACAGTATTGCAAAACTGCTGGTGGGGGTGGGGGAGATTGAGACAATGGGGACATGCAAACGGTGAAGTGTAGGTGGTAATGGGAATATTTTAGTGAGAAAGATCATATGACCAGCAGGATTAAGTCTGTGCAGAAACATGAACCTTTCATTTCCTGCCATGAAATAATTGTAGCAGTAAGTGCATTCAATGCTTGAATGTATTTATTGCTGAGACTAATGTCATTAATGACAAGTGCAAACTACCTATGATAATATGAAAACATGGAGTGGTAGGAGGCACAATACAAGATAGAAAGACAATCATTCTTATGCAAATAAGAATCATGAGTCTGTTTTCTGACTATAATTCAGTTGTTTTACAAAAGACTGATAATAAAGATTCGACAGTGCGTTTCCAATATACAAGAGACACACCTTGATAGCTCCCACTTTCTGATGGGCTTAATGGTCGTTTTGTTCCAAATCCAAATTAAGAAAGAGTTGCCTGATTGGTAAATCCTCGTTTCTTAGTAGCTGCCATCTCAGAGACTGATCCAAGTCAATGTCCCTTTTTGAAATGGAGGAGCAGAGTTTTACTTAATGCATATGGTTTCAATATCAATCATATTACTTTAAATGTATTTGCCTTGCAAACAGAACAAACTTCACAATATTAACTGTAACCCCTGCCAAAAGGCCCCAGCCAAGTCCAATCATCTGTGCCTGTCAACTGATGGCAAGACAAGACAAGAACTTAAGTAAGAAAGCAGGGTGTTGTAATAAAGACATCCGTAACCCAGCATCTTACAGGGATTTTCTCTCTATTTATATTCATGTGCTCAGTAACTGACAGCAATATGTTGATAAGCATGGAGACAACTGGATGCTGAAGACTAAGGCAATGGGAAGGGTATCCTTTATTCCACGGAGAAGTACTATTCCATTATTTAGTGTCTGCATTTTTAAAAACTGATGGCAAGAACAAGATAAGAACTTAAGTAAGAAAGCAGGGTGTTGTAATACAGTTAAAGACATCCGTAACCCAGCATCTTACAGGGATTTTCTATTTATATTCATGTGCTCAGTAACTGACAGCAATATGTTCAAGCATTGAGACAACTGGATGCTGAGACTAAGGCAATAGGAAAGGTAAGGAGACCAGGGGGATCTTGAGATAGTCAGTGTCTTCACCAATAAAAAATAGGAAGTTGTTATCCATGTACAGAAAGCTGGTGAGACCCATCCTGAGTACTACGTGCAGTTTTGGGGATCTCTCTGCAAGGACATAAAGACAGGATGGAGGCAGCCCGGAGGGCAACTAACATGGTGCATGGTTTGCAGCAAAATATGAAAAGAGAGAGACTTTAGGACCTGAATATACCCTCTAGGTGTGAGAAGCCTGACTGGGAAACATGAGAGAAACTTTCGTGCCTAAAAGGAACAAAGTCCAACAGGGTAGCATCTTTCTGAACAAAATGTGAAAAAGGGTCACAATTTCGAGATAGAGGAGGGTGACTGAGGGCAACATGAGGAAGTATTTTTTTCATAGACAGAGTGGTGGATGCATGGAATGGCCTTCCTGAGGTTCAGGTGTGAAAATGAATGTAGGAACACAGGCGCAAGACAGTTCTAGTACGGAGGGAAAGTGTATGCTGTTAGAACTGATCTGCCAGCTTAGCCACTGGGAAATGGTGGGCGGACCAAGTGGTCTTTATCTGCCAGAATAAAGTATTGTGGAATTATAATCTTTGTGTACTATTTTTCACTACTCTCATTGTCACCCAGCATGTTGTGGAATAATTTAATTCAAATCACCATTAATCTTATGGGCCTGTGTAATTTTAATCAGTACTCCATGAATGAGATGGATTACACAGGCAGCTCTCAGATTAGCCCACCACCCTGACTGTATTTTAATATGCAGTCTCATGAAAGTAATACACACAGCTCACAGATAGAACCCCTTTAGGTTTTTTGACTCGTGTGTGATGTGATCAGCAGATTAAGTAACCTCATTGCATTCTGTGTCCAGTTAGCTGTGCTAATTCATAAGCCAGCCACACTTTTATTTCCTATTCACCCAGTCCCTCAATCACAGACATTGCAGATGGACTGGCAGGCAAAGTTTGTCCGTTAGTTTGCAGATGACATCTGCAACACAGTATGATCCAGATGGGGTGGGCAGAATGAACAGAGATATGGATAAACTAGTAAAATGGTTTGAAGAATGGCGACTGGGGTTTAATGCAAAGATGTGCAAGATCATGCACATAGGGAAGAGAAACCCTGAAGCCACCTATACACTGAGAGGGGAGTTGATATGCACAAGTCTTTTTCTTCCCTTGTGACTGCCTGGCTTGTGCATCATCATCACAGATGACCTGAAATCATCCAAGCAGTCCACTAAATCAGTAGGTAAGGCTAGGGGGTGTTAGGGTGTATCAGTAGGGGTATCACAAGTTGGAAGAGGGAGGTAATAATCCCTCTTTACAAGACACTGGTCCATCTGGAGTACTGCAGCTGACACCTTCACAAGGACATTAGCCAAACTGAGGCAGTCCGGAGAAGGGCAACCAAAATGGTGTAGGGTCGTCTGCATCAGAAAACATATGAGGGGGCAGATTACCCTACAGCAAAGGAGAGGAGAGAGGTGACATGATTGAAATATTCAAACACCTCAAGGGTATTAACAAGGTGAAAGAGTGTAACATGTTTCAATATAAGAAAAATTGCAGGACAGGACACAGCACGAGATTAGATGGAGGCCGATTAAGGGGTAATGTGATGAAGTTCTTTTTCACAGAAAGGGTGGTGGATGCATGGAACAGCCTACCACATTTCACCTCAGTCACGGAGTTGGACATGCTACCTGAAATATCCACCTTAATTCCTACGTCAGTCTTTCCTTAAGTTTTCCCCTGAATCCGTTTATTTGGCCCATTTCTCCTCACTCACGAAACTGCTTGCAGTGCATGAAATATCTCTCTGGCTGAGGTAATTTTTACCTTTATTTCCTAGCTATTTTATTCCCCTGTTTATTTGCTCCATTTTCACTTCAGTAACGGAGCTGCAGTCATGGAAATATCTTCCCTGGCTGACGGAGGTATTTTTTTTCCTTAATTCCTGGCACGTCAGTTTACTTATGCCTTCTGAATCTGTTTGTCCCATCCCATTTCACCTCACAGGACCTGCAGCACTGCCATGATGTTACATCAAAAATATCCTCCTGAGGTATCTTAATTCCAATCATAGCCATGACAGAGTCACTTATTTTAAATTCAGGAGGGAAATAAGTTACTCTGTACTTTTTCCCGGCCACTTCACCTCAGCTGAGGGCACTAGTTGTTACCCGAAAGATCCTGGTAACCTTCCAACCCTAACCTGCCATGTTACTAACAGTGTATCCCTCCTGAATTTTACCCCATACCATTTCAAATTCACTGGTCACAGCAGCTGCTGCACAAGGCCTGAATTAATGTGTCTCACTAATTATTTTTTCATCATCAATCCAGACACCCTTGCTTAAGTTCCCCATTGATTTGTTTATTTTGCCCAGAGACGATTTCAGCAAACATGATTATTTATTTTCAATTTATTATTTGTCCTCCGAGTAGTCCCTGACTTCACTGTGTGCACCTGGTTCTTTTCTGCCACCCCTCCGCGATGCTAGGCCGCCCTAAGCAGCTCCAAATATAAAATTTGAGAATGATCCTCCTTCAAATCAAGATCCCCCCCAGTGCCCAGTCAAGTGGCGTAATTCACAGGCAGGTTCGGAACTACAGACTGGTCTGTGCAGTCTGAGTGTGTGATTTTTTATTTTAGCACATGGTGCCGCGGGAAAGCTGCCTCGCTCCTCACACTGTAATGGACCGTCTCCCAGTGAGTTGAGCTCAAGTCGCGCTCTTTGGCGCTTCTACGTGGTGGCTGTGCATCATGTGACTGCCAAGCTGCACTTACACGTGATGCAGAGCCGAGGCCTGATGCCTACAAGCCAAGTGTCGCCGACTGAGGGTGCCCGACTTCCCCGCATGCTTTGCGCCAGTCCGATGAGGGGCTTTAACTGTTTCGTGCCAGTAAGACACCTGCTGAGGTCCAGTCCGTCGCTCCCCCAGAAAAGAGATGCCGGTGGGTCCCTCAGGGTCAGATGGGGGCGAGAGGAGAGGAGGAACAAGATAATCTGATGCTGCGGGCAAGTGAGGGGGGCGCTAGGTTGCACAGTGGGGAAGTTGAGGTTGCGTGGTCAGTGGGGGGTTCTGAGCACCCAGGAAACCCCCCCTAGCTACACCCCTGAGCCACAACAAAATTAGACAAGAAATTGAAGTAAAGATATGTAGTCTTCCTTGGATCTGCAGAATTCTATTTTCACAGATCAGATCCAAGAGTTCTCAAATTTACGGGCATTGAATGGATACCACATGCAAAACATGAAGGTGACAGATTCAACTGGCTACTGCAGAAGGAGAGCAGGTGGATCTTTATGTTGGACACCTTAAAACTCAGTGGTCTAAATGACGAGTGGGATATTAATCCCTTTGTATGAAATAATAAAGTGCGTCGAAGAAACCTATAACTTAACAATACTTTAAATTTACAACCTGCCCCCCCCCACCAACTCACTCCCCACCATCCCACTCCTGGTCCCACCGCAAACTGTTATTCACTCTGGATTTGTTCATAATATGACATATGTGAATACACAGTTTTCATAATTAATAATGCTCCTTTTCTTGTTTTTCCCACCCTCAGCCACTTTATACTTAGATTCATTTTTTAAATACTAGCAAAATTAAGAATCAACATAGTGTATTAAGCAGTTAGTAATCAGAGGTGTTTTAATTCTAACTCAGAATGCAAATTAATTATTGTAAGTTCTGTATTCATCCCCAGAAACAACAACACAATTGCTCCAGTGACAACAAGTTGCATACATCTGTGGTCCTCATCCCCATCGGACAGAGGGTGTATAACATTAATTCCAATATGTTTGGAATGAGTGGGTGATCGGAGTTGGTAAATCCAGTTTTAGCAGTCCTGATCTATGGAAACTACTGAGACTGACACTAAGAATTATGTTTCACAATTATAGGAACAGATGTCCAATTTGGTATGAATATGGAAGTGCTAAGGTCTGTAATTGAAAATATCTGAGAATGCTGCAAAACAAACATGTTCCTAATTTTAAGCTATTTGTACTCTTTTCATATGTGGCTTTAATTGTGGGGACACTTATAAAGTAAAAAGCATATTGCCGTCTTGAAGCACAGGGTCAGCAATTAATGATAATAAACTGCTAAAAAAATACAGTAGGATAAAGTACAGTGGTGCCAGCCAGCATGCAACACAGTAATGCTTTTGTTTATCACAAAATGCTGTAGTATGCTGCAGGGCACAGTGTTATTCAGTAGTAACAAAGACCTTTTGTCATGCAGTATTTCGTGACATGACATTTACCGTGAATTATTGCATTGTATCCTGGCAGGCTTCACTTTACTGTTAAGCAGTCCTTAGTCTCATATTGCTGCAAGAGTAAGAAGTAGTAGCGAAACCATAAGTTAAATTACAAGATTTCAGTCAACAATGAAAATGAATGTTTGACTCTCACCTCTACCACTCGTGATGCTTGGTTACCAAACGGCTTACCTTTTAATTTTTTTTCATGGTTTCAGTTGCATAGCAGTAAATGATGGGAATAGCACTTGTTATAAGTAGTCACAGTTCATATGTATAAATGACTTGTGTTTGAATTTGAAATTAAGTTCAGCCATCTGTGTGTAGGCAAACGGCTGTAACACTGCAGCCTCATTGGCAGGTCATATCTATTCAAATAAAAGTGACACACCAGAACCCCGCCCCCTGACAAAGTTCTAAGGAGTGAAGTGTTGGGGAATTCTGGGCATGGAAGAGCACAAACTCTCCACTGTTTGTCACAGACCAGAACACAATGCACTATAATGCAAGAATTTTCAAAAAATGAAGCAGAGTTAATGTGCATCCTTGGGCTGACTGTAATGGAGTGCTTTGCTTGCCTTGTAAGTGTCTGAGATCCAGTGGTAAGCGCACCCTAACAGAGCACCCAAAGTCAGCACTATACAGTACACACTTACCTAGCCTTGCATTATACCTCCAATCTGAGGTTCCTGTGAATATTATTCTGGGAGGAAAACTGGGTGTCCTATGGGTGGGGAGTTATTAACAGCCACAAAACAGGGAAGAGATCTGGGGGTGATCATATCTAATGACCTAAAGGTGGCCAAACAATGTGCCGAGGTAGTAGGAAGAGCCAGTGTGATGTTGAGGTGCATAGGGAGAGGTATCACCGGCAGAAGAAAAGAGTGGTAATGCCACTGTGCAAGTCATTGGTGAGACCTCATTTGGAGTTATGTGTCCCATTCTGGAGGCCGCATCTCTGAAAGGACATAGACAGGGTAGAGGCAGTTCAAAGAAGTGCAACAAAAATGGTCCAGAGCCTGCACCAAAGGTCATACGAGGAGAGACTAGAGGAGCTCAGTATGTATGCCCTAGAGGAGAGGAGTGAGAGGGGAGATATGATAGATATCTTCAAGTACCTAAAGGGAATAAATAAGGTACAGGAGGGGAGCATCTTTCAGAAAAGAAGATGCTGTAGAACAAGACGGCATGACAAGAGGCTGGAGGAGGGGTAGACTAAGAGGCAATGTGAGAAAGTGCTTCTGCATGGAAAGGGTGGTGGAGGCATGGAACAGCCTCCCAGCAGAAGTGGTGGGAGCAAAGTCAGTGAGGGAATTCAAAACTGCACGGGACAGACATAGGGGGACCCTAGTGATTCAAAATAGGTAAAACCAGAGAAATAGCAGGCCTCGCCAGCATTTTTAGTAAGTAGGAAAAAAGTGCAGACTGGATGAGCCTATTGGTCCTTATCTGCCATCAAATTCTGTTTCTATGTTTCTATATTCCCATATGCACATAGTGCAGGGAGAGATCAGTAGATGCACCAGGGTCATCAAAGGTGAGCTTGAGGACTGACTTCAATGGCCTTCTAGAATTACAGGAGCAGCCACTTCCTCCTCTTCATTCAAGGTCTCCAGTTCAATTTCCTGGGCCTCTGGTGGATCAAGTCCCACCACCACATCCTAAAGCTTGTTTGAGTCTGCTCCTGCTCCAGGTAGCTCCTCATCATCAGTGTGTGGAGCATCCTCAGGCACCGATGGTTGAGCATTTCGATGCAAAATGGTCCAAACAGGATGGGTGTTCTGTTCTGAAGAATCACTGTTTACCTTCTCCAGGGTGGATATTGGTACAACAGTACTGTGTCTGTGTTGGTCACAGGCATGAGCCACCAGCCATTTGAGTGCCTCTGGCTCAAAAGTCTCCGGGGAAATGTCCATCTGTCCAGTTTGAAACATGCAGTTATGGTGATTTGCCTGGGTTTTGTTTGATTCCTCTTCTGGCTGGATTCTGTAGATAGGCGAGTCTCAAAGTTGTTCCAAAATGATGTATGGGTTATTACCCTATTCATCAGAAAGTATTTTGCTTTATAGGTAAGGCAGATACACACCTTAAACACCTCGTTGTGACACTTGACCCCTCCCTTACCTAGTTGGATCACATTGATACTCTAAGTAAAAGAATTCACCAAAAACTGGGTTTAGTGTACAGACTAAAGAACTCCATGACACCTGCAGTTTGACTCACCATTACCAAAAGTACAGTGCTGCCTATACCGGATTATGCCTTTTTCATTTATTTACAAGCCACCATGGAAGACATCTCCTGGATAACCACAGTTTACAACAGCATGTATTTATCTCACTGGCCCCTTTTAGAACACACCACTCATAGGCGGATTGGGGGGGGGGGCTAAGGGTGCTATAGCTCCACCATCATGGAGCTCCTCTATTAGCAACACACTGTGCTGCATTCTTTATCAGTATGCACTAATGCCTCCATGAAAGCTACCTGAGCCACACAGGTCTCATCTGTCCTCCAGCAGAGCTGGCCTTAGCTAGGTGCAAACTGTGCCCCTGCACTGTGGGGGCCCATGCTCATCTGTCCTCCAGCACAGCTGGCCTTAGCTAGGTGCAACCTGTGCCCCAGCACCTTGGGGACCCATGCTCATCTGTCCTCCAGCAGAGCTGGCCTTAGCTAGGTGCAAACTGTGCCCCTGCACCTTGGGGGCACATGCTCATCTGTCCTCCAGCAGAGCTGGCCTTAGCTAGGTGCAAACTGTGCCCCTGCACCTTGGGGGCCCATGCTTTTTTCTTGAGGAAAAAACATAATTTAAAACATTTAAAAATGCCTAAATGTTGTTAGAGATGAAAATATTTACCAGCAAATGAAAGTGGAAGACAACTGGCTCTGTTACTGTTACAAAAGGTGGGGGCAGCTTTGCTGCAGTGGAAAAGATTAGGTTAAGTAAGTGCTAATGGTGTTAATCACCATACTTTACACCTCCCAGGTTGACTACTTTCACAAACAAAGGGCTATATTGACAAAAGAGTTTGTTTGTAACCTGGACATGTAGCTGAAACAATGAATGATATGACAAAATATGTTTCAAAAGTATGTGAGCACTCAAAATGGCTCAAAAACCTGACCAGTACAAAGCAAAATTAGATTTCCTGATAGGGACCCTGAAAACCTGGCCACTAGATAAAAAAACTGGCAGGTGGCAACCTTACTGGTGTCCCGTGATAATCCTCTTTATTCTCTCTCTCGCTCACACCTCCAGACAAGTTAAGTTGTTTAACTTGTTTGCAAATCAGAGTATCTGAGGTGTGAGTGTCCAGTGATGATGTTCCTGTCCTTACAGAAATGAATACGGTAGTAGTACCATACTTACTTAAGTTCTTGCTCCAGGCTCAGTCAGATTCATTTCCAGTGGTGAAGTCAAATAATTCAATGCAGCCAATGGCACTAATTAAAATATGCTGGTTAAACTAGTAGACCTGGTACTACTTTAGTAATTCAGGATAGGAGGGTTAGTTAGGTGTAAATATGAGAGAGAAAGTTTGGCGGTCAGGTGACCGGAGACAGTACTCAACTAGGGGCACCTAGACTTCAGCCTGCTGAAAAGGGATCATGTCTTCATTTAATCAGGTACTTCTTTCATAAAAAAAAAAACAAAAGACTTTCACAGTCACAAACTATGGTGGGTGGGGGGCAGCTGCTGGGCTGGGACAGGACATTAGTGTTTCATCAAACTGGGTGTGTAATAAATGTAGTACTGGTGTTATAAATTTCTAGTATGGGGAGCTTAAATTCATAACATTAAGTTTAAGGTCACTGCTAGTTTTGTCCTATACAGCAAATTGATTTTGGTGCAGATTTGCAGGAGATGGAGTTGGGGAGTAGTGCCCTCCTGTAGCATGCTAGGAATGGTACAAAACTATTGCTGGGGCAGGTCTGGTCTCAGCAACAGCATGAACCAGAAGAGGCAGAAACTGGTATGTGAGACCTTTGAACTGAGGTAAAAACATCAGTATGTACTGACTGTCTAATCTGCGTGGTCTTTTCAGTAGTTGTACAGTGTCAACGAGCACAGAAGGAATTAATAGACATAGGGACTTTGAAGGTGTTTTGCTGTATATTATGGCATGTGCAGGAGTTTCTGTGTGCTTGGAGAGCAAAATTAGCAACAGAAGTCATAAGACCTTCTTTGGCACATTGAGACAGGCAGTTACAAAACAACAGAAAAAAGTGATAGAATCAAATGTTTACTTTATGTAGTTATATGTGTTGAATTGTGTGTGTGGGGGGTGCAAGTTGTGATGTACCCAGGCATGTGCTGTTGCTAATCAAAAAATGCATTTTTATATTTGCTTAAAAACTGTTTTTCTGTCTGCTTACTTACTTCTTGGGCCAATTATAAAAATGAAATGCCTCATACCAAGGGGTTATCCCAGTAAAGGACATTTTAAGACAATACAAAGTATTTTATTTATTTAAAAATGTATTTTCTTTGGAATAAATTGTTCTATAGAATAAAATATGTTTTGCAAAAATAGCAAGCAACTTGAAATGATATTTTCAGAAACTAGATAGCAAAGTGACTTTGTTCCCATATTTCTATAGTTATTGTATTTATTTTTTTACTGAGATAAGGTTGGGGGATACATTAATCTGTACTGCAGGACAAACTGAGATGGGTTTTCTTTATGGTAATGTCATAATGTGCTTGAGTGAGTGACATTTATGAACTTGTTTACTTGGATTGTCATTTAATTTGTCTGTAGTTTGTCTTCATCTCCAAGTCTCTTTCAACTTGTCTCATTTTTATGTGTCTCAGATATTTTTGGTATTTTGTGTTTTTTGTGGGGTGGGAGGGTATTTTGGGTAACATATTGTCATGTGTACTGTGGGAACTGTGAGGACTCTGGGGATGGTGCTAGGGTGAACTAACAAAGGATGGGGAAGGAGAAAATGAGTAGATATTGAACTAGAAATACCCTCCAAAATGCACCAGAATGCACCAAAATGTTAAAAAAAATTCTGGGGGCCTAGGCAGCCCATCAGACCCCCGGCCTACTAATTTTATTTTTTATCTGACTTGAGCTCCCCCATCTATAGGACTCCTGGATCCACCCCTGGGGCACTGTGACATTCACAGTAATGTTGGCTGACTCTCCCCACAAGGGTGCAGGGACTTCACCCTCTGCTGTCTGATTGAAAAATCACTATACACCTGCACCCTAACTTCTCTCACTTGTCGAGGTTCCCAAGGCACAAAACAAATCCACATGACCTGCGTTTCTCTAATCACCTTCTGTTTGAAGTACCATGGTAAATTCTAACATGTGCAAAATGACTTTCTTCTCTGCTGGCCCACCCCTCTGGAACACCCATCTAATGGGACTCAGAACTGCCAACTTCCACCCCCTCTCTAAATCATAGATTTTGGGTCACCTGTTGAGTGCATTTCACTGCAATTGTGCAGCTTAATATACTAGCTACTGCCATGTTAATTTATATGTGCTAGGTTAGCACCACTTATACTCACTGTGCTGTAGCAGCACCAGAAGTGCATTCATACAGAAAATACTATTTCAAGTGTGTTTGTTTTTCTGCCAGTTTTTTGAAATTGTATCCTGTTCTTTTCACTGTGTTTTTATCTCTGCTTTTAGTTACACTTGAAAATGTATTTCCTAGCTTGTTTATAACCAGGTTTCTCTTATCTCCCCCCTTTTCTTTACCTACCTAGGCCTGGGTCATTCCTGAAAAAGGTCCCTTGGACCAGTGTCCAAAATCCCCAGTCAACAAATAAATATGTAAAGCCACCTCAGGGAATAGAGCTTAAGGAAGTGTACATTTTGTGCAACGGTGGGGATAATCTGGGCTAGAACTGCCCTGGTCAGGAAAGGGTTAACTCTGGGTCACCCTGGGGGTGGGGGGAGGGGCTTGCTGCTGGCAGGAAGCCTCCACAGGCAGGCTGAATTTAAGTTGGGGGAGAGTGAAAGGGGAGGCACCAGAGAGAGAGAGAGAGAGGAGGACCAGAGAGGATGTGATTGCCTGCTCCAGGTAGTGGAAGGAATTCTAGGTCTCGCAGTGTACAGAGAGAGCTGGGAGAGGATGTGGCAGTGGCTGTGGTTGCAAGCCCCATGTGGGACTCCATTCTTACCTCCCCAGTGAGATGGAGTAACGTCCTGTGAGACAGCATCTGAAGAGTGAGCTCAAGGTAGAGCTAAGGAGAGGTGTTCTGGGACTTCCAGTTTTACGGCCCTGAAGAGTGAGAGAGATTAAGAGATGAGCTGCTGTAGGACATTGGCTGAGGACAGGTTGCCCGTAATTCATGGAGACTGTTACTCACCAAAGGTTATGAGAAATCGAGATGAGAGTTGAGACGGAGCTGGTGGCCCTGAGGTGAGAGGCCAGCTTGCCTCATTGTGAGTAATTGCAGGAGTAAGGGAAATGAGTATGGATTGGGAATACAATGCTACCTGAGAGATAAGAATGGACTGAGAATATAGAGCTGCCTAAGTTAAGGGGACGTTAGTATCACACCCCAAAGGGTGAATCCTTCACTAAGTGTTTTGAACTGAACTCGCGGACTGTATGACTATCCCGGTGGAATGTGAAATGCTATCTCATTAAATCCACTGTTCTAGCTCCAAGGACTTGCACTAATCATGTTATTAAATGGTGATCCCCACCATTTGTTCTACAAAGTGTGTTGCTGCAAGTTATTTCATCAGTGTTTGTTGTGACTAGCATTGTTTCCCTTTCAGCTCAGCACCCGAACAGCCTGGCACCCTGGTGGCTGGAGGATCTGCTAAACACAAGCCATCAGGCACAGTGTCTATTGTTGCCTCCCTCCCTATGGACAGTTACCACCGGCATACCTCTAGACATTTGGGGAGGGGGTTGGATACAAATACATATATACATACATACATAAATAAATAAAAATATTTCTCACCAACACTTGAATCCTCAGCTAAAGTTCATGGGCTTTGACTTTCTAGTTGTACCTGACCTTTGTTGGCCAGATTGCCCTTCCTGTCCATTTCAGAGGCCAGTCAATGGGCAGTGTCTAGTTGGTCATTGAGCTGGTGCACGTTCTACAAGAATATGTCTTATGGTGCACACCTTCTGCAGAGGTCCCAAAACACAAAGCAACAGGCAACCTAGCTTCTCTGCTAAACATTAAACAGTATGGTGAAAATCCTGTGGTGTCACTTTTGGTACAGTTGTATGCGTGCACAAGAGCACTAGTGGCTACTGACTCAGTTTCTTTGTCCTTAGGATTCAAGGTGTCCAGCATGTTGAGCAAGGTGTGATTGAAGTGCTCTGGCTGTAGATTAACTAGAGGGTGATATGGGAAACAGAATTTGTCGGCAGAAAAGGACATGTGGACCCATCTAGTCTTCCCTATTTTCCCTGCCTATTACTACATCCTAGACCCTACTCAGTGACTGGTGTACCTCCCTCCTCCCTTTCCTCTATCTATTATGCCCATGTGTCTATCCCACTCTTGCTGAAAGCTATGTACTGTCTCTGTCCCACCACCTCTTCTGGCAGGCTGTTCCAGGCATCTACCACCCTCTCTGTGAAGAAGTATGTCACAACATCCCTCTTAAACTTGCCCCACCCCAAGCCTAATATCCTGCTCCTGTGTCCAGGTGTTCCTCCTCCTCCTCTGAAAGAGACTACCCTCCTGCACCCTGTTCACTCCCATGAGGTACTTGCAGTTCTCAATCATGTTCCCTCTTGCTCTTCTGTCCTCCAGGAGTACATGTTGAGCTCCCACAGCCTCTCTTCATATGGTTTCTCATGCAACCACTGCACCATTTTGATATCCTTCTGTGGACCACTTCCACCCTGTCAATGTCCTTGCAGAGGTGTGACCTACAGAACTGGACACAGAGCTCTGGGTGGGATCGTACAGTATATAACGTCTGAAACCCTCACAGTGATTCCATTTCCTTCACTAAATAACTTTCAATGTCATAACCTTGCTCTGAGTGGATCCATTTAGCAGCACCATGGTGAGCTATGAACTTTTCCATTAGTATGTGGCAACAGTGGTGGCTTTTTGATCCTTTGCTGGATAGGCCTTCGCATGCCTAAAAAACTGGTCCACGACCAGAAGTGTATTTGCCATGTACTTTTTAAAATTTAATGTGTATGAAAAATGTCAGTATTGTACATATATGTAATCATTGTTTACATATGAATCTCCTAGCCAGGGCTTCAGCCCCTTGGAAACACATTTCTAATCACATACAAATGAATAAGATTTACGCATAACTAGTGACATACATTACAAATGAGAGTGAGCAGCCAATTATTAATACACGATTACTATAATACTTTGGACTGGTGATGCATAACTATCCATACCAATTTAATTGCCAGTGTTCAGTAACCTCCACTGGCTTATAGGGGTCTGAGTGTGAGTGGTCCCTGAAGGTTCTCCGCTTTAGCGCAGCGAAGATAATCGGTGAGAAGTGGCCTCAGGTATCCTGCAGTAATGAGATTTAGGATTATCAATCCATATGGTCTTAAAGTCCTTTAGCTTCCCTCTGGTAGCATATGGAATTCTTTCATATCAAACTCTTTTGCAAAATTCTGTCAACCATTCTTTTATTGCAGGCAGGATTTGTGATGACCAATGTCTGAGGATGATTCTTTTGGTGGTTAGCCAGTTTGAATTACATGCCCTTCTATCGAAGTGTTGTTGGTCAGGGTCTACCCCAAGAATAACCATTACAGGGGTGAGTGTAAGCGTGGGTGTTGGTTGGATTGAAGATCAGTAAGATTTCAGAACAGGGCCCTCCCATATTATGTTTGTGAAGTTCACTGCAGTGGTCATACATCTCCAGCATTTATCGGATGGTAGTATGCACCAGCTACGCAGCTTTGCTGGTGTTCTAGGCCACCTTTGTAGAATTTTGAGCTGTGTGAAGCATTTTTTATGTAAGCCCCCCTCTCACAGGGTGGGCTTACTATTTCTGTTTTTTCCTCTTCTCCCCCCACCCCTTGTATTTTTCCATTAGTCAGCTTAGGGGGTGATTCTCTTGCCTGCCCTGTAAGTGATGGAGTTTGCTGGCATTTAAGCCTGGGTTTCTGGGAGTTGGGGAGAGTTGGAGATTTGGAGGGCTGGTGTAGGGCCAGTGTGGCTGGGGGGGCCTAAAACCTCCCTGGTCCAGTAGTGTGTTGGCTGGCAGCATCAGTGCAACATGTGGAAGGTGTTGGAGGGAAGGTGGCAGGAGCTGGTGACCATTTGGGACCAGAGATACCATAGCTGAGATGTACAGGAGGAGTGAGGAGGTGGAAAGTCAGCAGCACTGTCTGGAGGCTGGGGGCCCTATAACCAGAAGTATGGAGAGGAATCAAGGTAGTGGGGCTATCATGGTGGTGGCAAGATCACAACAGGGCTCTCCCATAGGTGGCATGTTCTGGGAGCCGTTCCTGTGTGGCATGCTGCTGGAGGTAAGAGGAGGGGTGGGACCACATCCTGGGATTCAACTTAGGGCCTGCTGTACCAGTGTCTGGGACAGGACCCATTAGACCCACTTAAGGGATGCAGCCCATGGAAACAGAAGTTGGAAGGAGGGGACCATCACAAGGCTTCTTTTAAGGCCTGCCTTTGGCTCAGAGTGTAAGGAGGGATGGCATCTGTTTCGGCTCTGGTGGAAAGGTACATTTGGGAGCAGCCACGGGAGGCATTTAGGTTGCATCATGCCATACGTTATAAGGTTCAGTGGGGTGTCATGTAATTTGGGTGAAACAATAATGGTGAGAGCAGCGGGGTGATGGCATTTATTCATGAAAATGGTTACCGTATATATGGGCGTGCTTGAAACAGCAACAATGCTTTCCACTTCCGAGGTGCTACAACCTCAGAGTTGGTTATTTTAGTAAGGGTGTGGGGAAAAGCCTCAAAGGTGGGGGGTGTGGGGCAAAGTTCTCACTGAAAAACATTTGTTGCCATTTCGCGGATCGTACCATATGTAACGTTGCTGTTTTTACATTTGCCCACATCCCGTCACCCTTATTGTTTCACTCTTACTGTTTTTGCCCAAATCACATGGAACCTTTCGGTGGCAGGGAGGAGTAAGACACTCCCCTATAAGGAAAAATAATAAGGTCAATCGGCATGGAGGAGAGGGTTTGAGCTAGTTTTCAGCTCATTCTAGGAGAGTGTGGAGCCAGTTTTTTCTAAGCTCTAGGCCGGAAAAATCTATTAGCTGTAGCTGGTGCAAATGCCCTTTGCCTGTCGTTTCTCACAAAACTCTCAACCCCAATAGAGCTGCTCCTTTAATTTATTTGTTTTGATCATTCTGAACAAAGATTAAATTTTGCTATTTTTTGCTTTTACCTGAAATTAATTTCCTCACTTCTTCCAAAGAAGGACCCCCCCCCCCACACACACACATTACTGTGAAGCCAGCAGAAGCGGGGGTGCCTGAGATGTTTCCATCCAGGTAAGAGGAGGCCTGTTTTATGAATGCACCATCTGCATGGTAAAGCCCGTCTTGTTACCAGTTTTTAAGAGGTGCGCTGGGGGTACTCTTTGGGTCTGTGAACCCCTCCTTACTATAACACCGGGACCCCTAGACAAAAGTGGAGGAAAGGGGGGCTACATTTAGAATCTTTAATCCCCTCTGTGAGATTCCTCCAGCACTCTTTCCAACCCTCTGGAGATCTCGCATCCTCAAAGCTCCAGTTCTACCAAGTTTTAATGGTGGGATCTGGAGAATGGCTAACCAGGGTTTTATATATCTGTTCCGCTCTTTTTTTGGGTTAATGCTGCTGGGTGTAGTGTAAAGTCCAGCGGGGAGTGTTTTGAAGTCTTGTACTGGTGGTCTGTGGGTATCTCCAATGATGTGCTGGTGAAGGAAATATTGATCCTGTAGCTGCTGTAAGGACTTCAAGTAGCCACTGGCTTCATCCATTAAGTCTAGCAGGGTCAGAATCCCATTATTGTGCTAGGCCTTCCACAACAATGATCTTCCCCCTATTTGAAGCTTGTCATTGTCCCACAGGGGGAGATGGGGAGAGGTATTTGGGGTCAAACCATTTAATCTGAGCCTTATCACCATGCTGCTTCAGAATACTACATACAGCTACCCATAAAGGTGGTCACTCTCTTGATCTTGTTTTTCTCCTGGGGATCGAGGCGTCCGATTTGGTGGTGGAACCAGTCGGTTGGTCTGATCATTACTCAGTTGGATTCAATTTTGAGGCTCCCCTGGGTAGGTTGGCCCCTGTGGAGTTGGTCAAGTACCGCCCATTGCGGGATGTTGTCCCTGAAGACCTGATGGCGGTCCTTGACTTCTCGTTGTTTGACGAATTGTGCTCTGATCCTGAGTGGCTAGTGGTGGCCTATAATGAGACCATCTCAGCTGCCCTCGATCAGATTGCACCTTCCCGTGTTCTCCCCCTTCCACGCTGTCCCATCACTCCTTGGTTTGACGAGGCATTGAGAGGGCTGCGGAGGTTGGGGTGTAGGTTGGAGTGTCGTTGGAGGAAGACTGCCTCGGATGCTGACCACCTTATTTTGTTAGAGCATTATAAGCTCTATCAAACAGAAATTTCCCATAAGAAGGCAGAATTCCTGTCCAGGGAAATTTCTGTTGCTCGGAATCGACCGGCTCAGCTCTTCAGAACTGTCGACAGACTGTGCAACCCAGTCTGTCGGCAGATTCGTCGAGTTTTTACACAGATTGACTGTGAGGAGATCGCTCGGTTCTTCGTAAATAAGGTGGAAGTCATCCGGCGGCAGTGTCCCAGACCCCACTCTAAGGTTGTTGCAGTTGATCAGTGCTTTGTCACGGAGCCTGGAATTTCCTGGAGTACTTTTGATCTGCCAGATTTCGTAGACACTATGAGGATTGTCCGCGAGATGCGCACCAACGTGCTGTAGGTTGGATCCGGGTCCTACTTCCCTGATTTTGGGATGTAGCGAGTTTATCGGCCCAGTCCTTGCTCGGATTATCCGGTGCTCCTTGGAGACAGGAGTTTTCCCTAGCTCTCTGAAGGAAGGAGTGGTGACTCCTCTTCTGAAGAAAACTTCCTTGGACCCGGATGACCTAGCTAACTACCGCCTGCTCTCTAACCTCCCTTTTGTAGGGAAGGTTATTGAAAAAGTTGTGGCGGCTCAATTAGACAACCATTTGACCATCCGTAGTCTATACGAACCTCTCCAGTCTGGTTTTCATAAAAGGCATAGCACCGAGACTGCTCTGGTTCAGGTGCTCAATGATCTCCTGATGGCGAGAGATCGGAGACACCGTTCTATTCTGGTTCTCCTTGATCTGTCATCAGCCTTTGATACTGTGGATCATGGGGTTTTGCTCGAACGCCTGAGGTCCATCTGTGGACTTTCAGGTATGGTCCTCAGATGGTTTTCATCTTACCTCGAGGGGAGAACGCAGAGAGTGGTCTCGGGATTATATTCTTCCGGGACTTTCTCTTTGCCCTGTGGGGTACCACAGGGTTTGGTGCTTCCCCCATGTTATTTGCAGTATATATGCTACCCCTCAGAGACATTGTAAGATGGTATGAGCTGAGGTTTCACTGCTATGCTGATCATACCCAGCTCTACCTGTCTTTTGCACCTGACCAGGTTAGTGCTGTCTTGGTGCTGAATAAGTGCCTTGCAGACATCCAAGACTGGATGAATACCAGCGGTTAAAAGTTGAATCTGGGAAAGACTGAGGTTATGGTTGTGGACCCCGGCCGCAGGGTTGGGGGTTTGGGGGTGGGGTCCCCCTCCGGAATAATTCTGGGGGGGGGGGACCATATCCCCATTTCTGAACGGGTGCATAACCTGGGTGTAGAGCTTGACACAGAGTTGACCCTTCATTACCAGGTGTCTGCTGTTGTCAGGACTGCATTTTTCCATCTTAGAAACATCTCCAGGATTAGGCACCTGGTTCCTCCTGGTGATTTGCCGGTTTTGCTCCACGCCTTTGTGACATCTCGCTTGGATTACTGTAACTCCCTGTACCTAGGGCTTGCTGGGTTTGATATCCGCCACTTGCAGCTAGTGCAGAATGCAGCAGCACGTTTGTTGACGGGGGTTTCAAGAAGATCCCATATTACCCCAGTGTTGCGCTCTCTGTACTGGCTGCCTATACAGTGGCGGATCACCTTTAAAGTGGGTCTTTTGACCTACAAAGTCCTACATGGGTACGGTCCTGACTACTTGAAAGAGCTTTTGTTGCCTTACACCTCTTGAGACAGCTTCGCTCGGCTGACGAGGGTGCTGGAGATTCCGAGGGTTAATTTGAAGTCTTCTGGAGCCCGTGCTTTTGGTTTCATGGCTCCATCCCTCTGGAATTCTCTACCCCGTCCGCTCCAAGACAGTACAACAGTGGATATTTTTAAAAGGGCTTTAAAGTCCTTTTTTATGGAATAAGGCTTTTCCATCTTTATTGTAATCGGTTTTATTTGCTGAAACTGTTGTTCTGTTTTATTGTATTTTGTTGCTTGGTTTTATGAATTTTTGTACAGCGCCTTGAAAAATTGAAAGGCGCTTAATTAAATAAATGTTATTATTATTATTATTATTATTATTATTTATTACTTGATGGTGGGATGATTTCTTAGACCCTATGTGATCTTGCTGAAGTAGATTACTTTGGCTGTAGGTGCACCCAGCAGGGAAGCTTCACAGTCAATCTGTTTTGGAAGTGGCCCTTTTGTGGGGTAGAATCCTGCTTTTGTTAACTGGTGTATAGCTTGAGCCCACCTCTTAAAATCTGATTGGTAGAAGCCTCCTCTGGCAAACTCTTGTGAGAGTTTCTCATGGCTCAGCCTTCTATGGCCTTCCCCAGAAAAAGGAGAGGATATCACTCGGTAGTTTCACTATTGGTTTAGGCCCAAAGGGATTGAAATGTTGTCCAGTACATCCTGGATCCTGGGAACTACCATCATTTTGTATGCATGAGTTTACCCTCAGTGTGAGAGATGTAAATTGTACCATCTGGCCAGGTCTTTGCAGTGCACTGTCAATGGGGTCTGAAACTGAGGAAATGAATACAGACTAGTTCAATTGGGGCACTTGTCTCAATGCTTACAAGTGGGGAAGCCCTCTTAGACAATGTTATAAATTGCTCACAGAAAGGTACCACTTGCAATTATAACAAATTCTGGTCAGAGCAGATATGCCTATGGAGAGCTTTTAGGAGTGGCAAGAGCATTGAAAAGAACATGCGGTGCTGTTGCCGCACTGGAGTCAGCCATAACTTGTACTGCAGCGATTACAGTACTGCACATGCATGATACTCACAGATGTGCAGGTTGCCCAGGAGTCAGCCATGTGCAACATGGTGTCACTGACATGACTACTTATGCACGAAACTTGTGCATGCACAGTTTAAGTCAGTGACACCATGTTGTCCACAGTGGTCATCAGTTCCGCAGTTGCGAAAAGGAGAAGTAGTGCATTGGGAAGGGGGTGTGTTTATGCGGCCCGCAGAGGGGAAGGATTGCATAAACAGAATCATTACAAATTATGCTGGAGCACTGTGGCAGCATGTCAGACAGTGGTCTGGCCAGATGTTTCCAAAGTGCTGTTATACAAATCTGATGATGTTCTAACAACTGTGAAGCTTGGCACATGCAGCTGTAAAAATCAGACTCAAGAGGAGACTATTAACAAACTAAAGATCTGGTCTGGGATGTGCTCATCATCACAGACACTTTCTCATTCTTCTAGAAGCAGTAATTTCTGGTAAATGTGCCTTAACCATATTGACCTCAGTGCTGCTAGACTACCTCTGGTTTCCCCCTGATTGTAGTAGGTGGGGGTAATAGCAGTTTTGAAGTGGTAGCAGCCGGTGGTGGCACTGTCTGAATAAAAGTGGTACCCATGCGGTATGCACATTTTAGAAATGACCCCTTTCCTTGTTTTTGCTGTAAGAAATCTGACCTCTTTAATACAAAATCAATGAGTCAGTTATGGTCTCACACCCCCCTTTGCTTCAAGTGAGGAATGTGATTATAGGTTTGCATCAGATGTATAGTGGCAGCCATAGATGCATAATATTGTTAAACAGCAATCTACTGTATATAAAAGCTTGTTTTGTTTGAATGTGTGCTTTCTTAATGTTGTCAATACCACTCCACCCATTTTGTACTCTGCCCCTGGATTTCTGTGCCCCAAGTGCATTATTTTACATTTTGTGTTGAAACCTAGCTGCCATACCCTTGACCACTGCTCAAGTCTTCTAAGGTCTCTGCTCGTACTTTTCCATCCTGCTGCAGATCTTGGTATCATCATGCAGAGTCAAATCTTCCCTTCCTGCTTCTTTGCA
The DNA here is from genome assembly GCA_016271365.2 of Neoceratodus forsteri. Classification (NCBI taxonomy): domain Eukaryota; kingdom Metazoa; phylum Chordata; order Ceratodontiformes; family Ceratodontidae; genus Neoceratodus; species Neoceratodus forsteri. Next base: position 377,197,768 of record CM057456.1, read on the forward strand.
ATTTCACTTATAAAGACATTAAAGATGACTGGGTCCAGCACTGGTCCCTGAGGTACCCGGCCATCACCCTCCCTTCCTTGGCGTGAACTCCATTTACTACCAGCCTCTGCCAGCTATCCCCTAACCAATTTCTTACCAAACAGCAACATTTCTTTCTCTCTTAGCCAACACAGTAGGAGTCATGCAGAACAAATGTATATGGGAGAACGTTATTGTGCGCTGAAATCCATCAAAAGCTAATGCTGTTGTACCATCAATGTTACGTCAGCTGGCTGTTATACTATCTTGAGTATGTCACATTGACAGTACAACAGCAGAGAGTGCATTTGCGCATGCACTTAACCGAAATGCAGCACTTGGAGTAAGGGCCTGTGATGAGACCTGAACCTGATCATGAGCACAAAGTAAGGGGAAAATCTATTTTCACTAAACAGCAGGACTGAGCACATTTAAAAAAATATTAGTACGTGAGATTGGGGAACTGGGGAAGGAGTGAGTCTTCGGGGAGGGGGGTGAGGCGCACACACAGGTTGAAATCGTGTTGCGAACCTGACAAAATGATACATTATTGATGTACTGATGCCCATATACTATACAAGATGATGGATGGGCATCAGTAAACAACAAGCCTGAGTTAACTTCTCGAGGTTGTCTGCCAACCGTAAACCTCTCAAGCTTCACTCTCGAGTTTTACTTGGTTGTCATGACAACCTCTCGAAGTTAACAACAGGGTTGTTGTTAACTGTTGCCCATCCATTATCTTCTATAACTTTCTTGGAAAGTATTTAGGTTATACATGCACAACTGCATGAAAGTTGTTCAGGCCCAAAAGACATTTCAAATGAGCTTGTTCACTAAGCTGCACTAATTATATTTTATAAAATATGGCCATCTTATTACCTGGACTTCAGGAGGGCTGACTTTGGCAAGATGGGAGAGTGCCTCAGAAAAGCACTAGCAAACAGGCTAGAAGGAGGTGTGGAGCAACAATGGGGAATCATCAAAACTGCCATCACAGAGGAAACAAGCCTTTGTGTGAACAAATAAACAAATCAAAATGAAAGAAAAAGCCACTATGGTTCTCAAAAGAGGTGGCTGTGAAAGTCAGGAAGAAAAAGATAGCATTCCGGAAATATAAGGAAACAGAAACAGCAGGACAGAGAGCTGTACCAGTTAAGGCAGAAGGAAGCAGGGAGGGAAGTCAGAATAGCAAAGGCCCAAACTGAGGAAAAGATTGCCAACACAGTTAAGAAGGGGGCTAAAACCTTTATAGGTACATCAGGTGACAGAAAGACAAAGGTAGGGATAGTGAGGCTGAATAGAATGAACGGTGGGTGGGCAGAGGGGAACAGTGAATAAGCAGGGATACTGAACGAATATTTCTGCTCAGTATTCACAAAAGAGGAGGGCGAAGTGCCTAATCCAATTAACAGAAGCACTCTTGATAGGGGGGTCGATCCCAGTCCTTTCACAGAAGAAAGGGTTTTGCAAGAACTCCTAAAACTGAAGGTGGACAAAGCAATGGGGCCTGATGGAATTCACCCCAGAATTCTAAAAGAATTAAGGAAGGAACTAGTGAAACCACTGGCAACTCTTTTTAATAAATCATGGGAGGATGGTGTGGTACCCGAGGACTGGAGGAAGGCAGATGTGATTCCCCTTCACAAAAGTGGGACCAAGACAGAGGCAAGAAACTACAGACCTGTCAGTCTGACCTCTGTGGTAGAGAAAGTGATGGAGTCACTTCTGAAGGAAAGAATAGTTGAGTACCTAGAGGCCAGTGGGGCACAGGACCCAAGGCAGCATGGGTTCACAGTGGGAAGGTCATGTCAGACAAATATGATAGATTTCTTTGACTGGGTGACCAAAGTAGTAGACCAGGGAGGGGCTGTGGACATGGCCTACCTAGACTTTAGCAAGGCATTTGACACAGTCCCACACAAAAGATTAATAGTCAAATTAACCAGCCTGGGAGTGGGTCCCAGAGTGGTAGCCTGGGTAAAACATTGGCTGAACAACAGGACCCAGAAGATAATTGTAAATGGAGTCCACTCTGAAGAAAGAGGGGTTACTAGTGGGGTACCACAGGGTTCAGTATTGGGTCCAGTCCTTTTTAATGTCTTCATAAGTGACATTGCAGACAGACTGGAAGGAAAAGTATGCCTCTTTGCAGATGACACAAAGATCTGCAACAGGGTTGATACATAAGGAGGCGTGGAAAGGATGAGAAGGGACTTGGCAAGGTTGGAGGAATGGTCAGAAATATGGCAGCTAGGATTCAATGCAAAGAAGTGCAAAACAATGCGCCTGGGAAACAAGAACCCAGGGGAAGAATACACAATGGGGAGGGGAGGTAGTAACAACAACAACAAAAAAGGAAAGGGACCTGGGGGTAATCATATCAGATGACCTTAAGGTTAGCAAGCAATGTGAGAAGGCAGTATGGAGGGCTGGGGGAATACTGGGATGCATAGGGAGAGGCATCAGCAGCAGAAAACAGGAAGTTGTTATCCCTCTGTACAGACAGTTGGTGAGACCCCATCTGGAGTACTGTGTCCAGTTCTGGAGACCCCATCTCCGCAAGGACATAGGATAGAGGCAGTCCTGAGGAGGGCAACTAAAATGGTGCAGGGTCTGCAGGAGAAGCTGTATGAGGAGAGACTAAAGGAGCTTAATATGTATACCCTTGAGGAAAGAAGGGAGAAGGGGGACATGATAGAAACTTTTAAGTACCTCAGTGGAATCAACAAAGTCCAAGAGGGTAGCATATTTCAGAAAAAGAGACATGCAAGAACAAGGGGACACAATTTAAAGATAGGGGTGGTTCGGGGCAATGTGAGGAAGTATTATTTCACAGAGAGGGTAGTGGATGCATGGAACAGCCTTCCTGAGGAGGTTGTGGGGTCTAAAACTGTGGGAGAATTCAAGAATGCATGGGACAGACATAAGGCAATTCTTGTGGGGGGTAGGAAGAAATAGGCTGTTGGTTAACTAGAATCTGCGGCCTATCCTGTAGGTAGGGAAATGGGCAGACTAGATGGGCCAAGCGGTCCTTATCTGCCGACAAAGTCTATGTTTCTATGAATTTTCATTTTTCTTGATTATTTTCACCTTTTGGTTGGCTATATTTAAAAACTATATAATGAATTCAGTTTAGTGACTATCTTCATTTGAAAGGTCTTTTTGTCCTGAACAACACACATGCTAGTGGTGTATGTGTAACTTGTATACTTTCTGAGATAGTTACATTTGTTTGGCATTACTTGTAATATGTTCACTCAGAGAAAAAAAATGAGGCTATTTGGAAGCACAGTAGGAGTCATGCTAACATACTAAGAAGCCAGCAGAAGAAGGCCATTTAGTCTAGCTAGGCTGCTCATATTTCAGGGTCCAGATATTGAGCTACTGTCCCTGCCCCCCTCCCCACTCCTCTCATCCTCCCTCCATACCCATGATCCTTACATCCCCGTGCCTATCCCAACCTCTCTCAAAGCTGCCCACTATGTTCAATGAGATCAACTTTTCTGGCAGCGCATTCCAAGTATCTGTCACCTTCTCTGTGAATAAGTGCTTTCTGACCACCCTCTTAAACCTCCCACCCTCCATCTTAAGAATGTGCCCCCTTGTGTTATGGTTGCCATTCAATTAAAAGAGATCCTCCATATCCACCTTATTTATACCTTTAAAGTACTTCAAGTCCCAATCATGTCCCCTCTTTCTCTCCTGTCCTCCATAAAGTACAGGTTTGGTGCCCTCAACCTCTCCTCATATACCTTGCACTGCTGACCCACTGTCATTTTTGTAGCCCTCCTCTGTACCTTCTCCAGAAGGTTAATGTCCTTTTTGAGGTGTGGGCACCAGTGCTGAACTCCATACTGTAGATGTGGCATTACCAGTGACCTGTACAAGGGCAGTATAACCTCTTCTCTCCTACTACTGATCCCTCTAGCTATGCATCCCAGCATCTTGTTTGCTCTTGCTGCTGCTTTCTTGCACTGTGTGGAGTGCTTCAGGTCACTAGTGGTCATCACTCCCAGGTCCCTCTCCTCCTCTGATGCTGATAACAGAACTCCACCCAGGTAGTTCTCTGTCTTGGGATTCTTGGTTCCAATATGCGTAACTTTGCATTTATTGCCATTGAAGCCAAGCTACCAGATCCTGGACTACCTCACCAGCTTTTCCAGGTCATCATGTTGGTCTTGTATCCCTCCAGCTGTGTCCGCTCTCCCACTCTCCCACAGAGTTTGGTGTCATCAGTGAATAGGCACATTTTGCTCTTTATACCATCCCCAATGTCACTGATGAAGACACTGAACAACACCTGCCCCAGCACCGAATTCTGCGGTACCCCACTGGTGACCTTTCTGGTGCCAGATAAATCTCCCCCCACAACCACCCTCTGGGTTCTGTCCCTCAGTCAGTTTTCCACCCATCTGGCCATCTCATCCCAAACCCCGAGATCCACCAACTTCCTGATCAACCTTTTGTGGGGCAGAGAGTCAACGGCCTTTCTGAAATCCAGATAGAGGACATCTACTGCTATGCTCCATCTACTGTCTTAGTGACATAGTCAAAGAAGTCAATCAGATTTGTTTTACACAGTCCCCCCCCCCCATGAACCCATGCTGCCTCGAATCCTGGAGACCATGCTCGTCTAGACACTGGTTAGAAGAAGCGCTGAGGTGAGACAGTTTGTTGTAAGGCTGCTTGGTATAATTCACACACTAATAAATCTTTCAACCAAATGGAATTCCATGGATTGTGGCTCTTTGTGTATATATGTAGCTGTGTGAATATATTAGACTGTTCATGAAGTACCTGTTTGGGACTTAAATGTGAAGTACAAAATATGTGCAGCTTCTTTTGTTTATACTGAATGCCTCTAGATATTCCACCAACCTTTCCTTTAGTATGGTCTCCATGAACTTGCCCACAATTGAGGTCAGATTGGCTGGTCTATAATTCCCTGAGTCATTCTTGGGACTACTTATATGAAGGAGCACCACATTTTCTGTTCTCCAATCCTGCAGTATCACACCTAACTCTAGTGAACTATTAAATAGGTCTGTCAGTGGATCTGCCAGCTCCTTGGCCAGTTCCCTTAGTAGCTTTGGATGTACTGTGTCTGGGCCTGGTGATTTGTTCACCTTCAATGCTAGCAGCCCATCCCTCACTCTAGCTTCCTCTATCACTACATCTATGTTCCCCTCTCCCCCTGCTCCTCTTCTCCCTCATGAAAACACTGGTCTATCCTTCCCCCTGGTGAAGACAGAACAGAAGTATTCATTTAGTATCTCTGCTTTTCCACTATTATCCTCCACCCGCTCCTCCCCTTTCTTAAGCCTGACAATTCCTTCCTTCCTTCTTGTTTCTTTTTTCACTTATACAGCAAAATAAAGATCCCCCCTTCTTAATTCGTTCAGCTGTCTGTAGCTCCTTCTGTACTTTAGCATGCAGGACTTCCATACTTGCCTCACTAGCCAACCTTAGGTAATTTTCCCTATCCACCTATAAAGTAAGTAGCAGCTTCTAAAATTAAGGCTTTTCTTTGTGAAAAGCTTAATTGGGGATAAGCCTTTGGGGGTGCGGATCCCTATTATTTGTACAGCTTTCCTTTGTTTGAACCCATGATGCCTCTACCTCCCCTTCCTCTGACTTCTCCCTCATGCATGTTATTCCCTCCTGATACAAACTGCCACCCCTCCCCAACTACCCTATCCCTTTTGTGTAGTTTATATCCAGGGATCGCAAGGTCCCGGTCATGGTGTAGTGATGCCCAAGTCTTGGTTACTGGCACTATGTCCATCCATTATTCTCCACCCACTCCTCCCCTTTCCTAAACCTTACAATCCCTTCCTTCGTCTCTTTTGGGGCACACCACTAGTGACCTCACCCTCACTTGACCTCACCTCACTCACTACCACTTGCTGTTGTCTGTCCTTTAGCCAATTACTCACACACCTGACTATGCTCTTGGTAATGCCTAGGTCCTCCAACATCCTTAACCAGTGTTTATGCAGCATGGAATCAAAGGCCTTACTAAAATCAAAATAGAGGTGATCCACTGGGTGGCCCCTATCCATTTTATGAGTCACCCAGTCAAAGAATGTAATGAGATTTGTTTGGCATGACCTACCTGCCACAAACCTGTGCTATCATTCTGGAGATTGCACTTTTCCAGGTATTCTACTAAGTCCTGTTTTATTAAGGTTTCCATTAATTTACCAACTACAGATGTGAGCCTCACCAGTCTGTAGTTGCCAGCCTCCTCCTTACTCCCTCCCTTGTGGAGAGATACCACGTCTGCTCCTCTCTAGTCACTTGGCACAATTCCTGCCTATAACGAGTGGTTAAGCAAGTACACCAAAGGATTCATCCGTTCATTGGCAAGCTGCCTCAGCACCCTTGGGTGCAGTCCAACAGGCCCCAGGGCTTTGTCCATCCTTAGGTGCACAAGAGCCTCTCTGACACCTGTCTATGGTGAATGTCAGTGTATCCATTCACGGGATCCCCCTATCGGCAGCCTTGATGCCACTTTCTGGAATTGGTCCATCATGTTCTTTTGTGAATACTGAACAGAAGAAGCTGTTCAGAGCAGTGGCCTTCTGTCCATCATCTTCAATAATCCTATCACCATCTAAGGGCTGAACTATCCCCCTCCTCGTCTCCTGAATGTAACAAAAGAAGTGTTTATTCCCAGATTTGATCCCTGCTGTAATCTGAAGCTCAGTTGTTGCTTTTACTAGTCTCAGTGCTTTCTTAGCTTCCCTGTTTTTCTGATTGTAATCATCCCATTCGCTATTCCCCTAGTTCCTCTTATATCTGGGGAAAGCTTCCCTTTTGCTCCTTATTGCTTTTTTGACCTGGTCGGTGAACTGTATGGGTTTTTTGTGCTTATTTCTTTTCATCACTGCCCTTATGCACAGTTTCATAGCTTCTAAGATGGCTTGTTTAACCAGCACCCAGATGTCATCTATCGCCAGCCTTTCATGGATCCTAGACAGTTTTTCCCTGACTAGATGTTTCATCTTTTCAAAGTTTTCTCCTCTAAAGCACAGGACCTCTGTGTGGGATTGAGATTTTACATCCTCTAGGGGTAACTCAAACCAGATGGAGTTGTGGTTGCTATTAGCCAGCAGCACACCAACCCTAACAGCATTGTCAACCATCGAGGTGGTCAGAGATGGTTCCTGTGTCTCCCACCTCTACATGAGAAGTCTATGAGAACCCCTGGCAATTGCCATTAGATTGCACCCTGAAATAACAGGCATCAAGGTAGCTCAGGACTCTCACACCACATTGCTATACACAGAAGACTTACTAGTCCTAGTGTCAGCCCTAGAGTCCTCAGCACTAGCCCTGCTTAGGTTGCTTCAGCACTTTACTGAAATGACTGGCTTCAACTTAAGAAGAGCAAAACCCAAGTACAGCCCCTCACTGACAACTGTATTCCCCATCCCTTTACACAGCAAGGGCTGACCTGGTCAAAAAACCATCACATATCTCGAGATCAAAGTCAATGCACATATTCTCTCTATCCCTAAGTTGAATCCTACCCCTCTACTGCACACATTACACACAGAGTGTGACCACTGGAGGGTGCTGCACCTGTCATTAGCGGGTAAAACAGAAGCGCCGAAAATGAGCACCTCAGCCAAGCTGCTGTACTTGATGAGCCATCTTCCCATCATAATAGGTAATGCTTGGTTTTCCAACACTGACAGGCTTTTTGGCACTTTCCTATGGGAGGGAAAACTACCTCAGTACAGTTGAGGGAAGTTTAGAGCTCATTGGAAGCTAGGGGTTGGGGCCTGTCACAGATAAAAGGTTACCATCTGGCTTTCCTGGGTGCCCAAATGGTTAGATGGTTTGAAGACAATCCAAAGTGCTCTCCTTTATGGCTTAAGATGGAACAACGATTGATGGGTAACAAATCACCTAGTACACTACCGTATTTGTTGGTGCTCCAAGGGCCCGAATCCTTCCCCACCAATGCAGCTTCAAAACAGACTTGGAGGACCCTGGGTAAAATGTTTAAGCAAAATCTGACACCTGCGGAACTCATACCACTAGGGAGCAACAACAAAGTGCAGGTAGACAAAAAAACCTTCTACTAGGAATCTTGGAAGGCCAAGTGAATACACTGTATGTGAAATCTCGTTCTCACACATTCCCACACAATGCAGTCTGTTGAACAAATCTGTACATATTATGGCATTGCTCGCTCAGACCAATGGAAGTATTTACGAATTATAAGTGCAGTGCAGGCCTTACTAAGCACAGTTGACTCCTATCCCCCACAGACTATTGGCCTCCACCACAGCAGGTTGACTTTGGCTACCCCATGGTAGAGCAGGCTCTATTTATCATTGCTTTAGAGATGCCCAGCCAGACCAGACTCAATGCAAAAGGTCACTGGAAAAGAGAGCTAGCAACAGGCATTTTTAAGAAACAATGGGTTCAATGTTGGACCAATGCCTATGTTGCCCATAGAGATGCTAGGAGTCACCTTATCCAGAACAAGATTTTGCATTATTCATACAGGACACCACATTTGCTTCACTGACTAAATTTGCTCCCTATGGACCAATGCTGGAAGTGACAGGCACTGGGAGAGACCTTCCTACACATCTTGTGGCAGTGCCTGCCTCTTGTAAATTTTTGGAAGGGGGTACACAGTACTTACCAAACCATTTTGGGCACCACTTTTTCACCTTCTCCCTTAATCTACATTCTTGGTATACCCCATGGTAAAACAAACCTCACTACCCCTCAAATCTGATGGCTAGGTGCTGTAGCTATAGAGGCTAAGCCCCTTATTTTGGCACATGATGGAAATTCCCTCTTTACTTAGCTGGAAATGGAATGTGGGCACACTAACAAACAATGAATGCCGTAGTCATCTTGCCTTAGGGAAATATCAAGACTACACCCATTTATGGGGCAGCTATCTATAATATATTAACGGAGCAGTAAGCAAAAGGGACTATATATATGAAACAAACTGCAATACTACATAATGATCCTTTGTGACGCCATGTGTATGAGGTGAATACCGTCTCCCCACTCTTTCTTCCACTATGCATGTCTCTTTTGTAACTTTCTTCAATATTTTTTCTTACATTTTTTTCTTCTCCCTCTTTGCTTTTTTTCTTAAGTTAATAGTTAATGTTTATTTTTTTCTTTAAGTCCTTACAATGTTCATAAGCTAGTCTACAATTTGCTATAGCTTAGTACTGGCATAAATCCTAACGTATACGTTAGTTTATAACTAGAATACTGTATCCTGTGTTCTACAAATAGTATAACTGCCTGTGCTCCTTCTTTTATTGTATTGATATGCAGTATATGGATATTTAAAATAATAGTATCGAAAAACATTTTTGAAAAAAAATTCCCCAATACAACAGTAGAAATCTGATAATAGCATTGCAAAACTCCCATAACACTATCATGCTGAGCTCCAAACAATAGTATTATGAGACAGATCCATGTCCGAGCTCATGCTCTCTGCGAGACAACTTTTCTGTCTAACTCCCACTTTTAAAGCACTGTGCCTGCTATGCTGAGAGATAACAACTCCTCCTTAGAAATATATATATTTATTTATTTTTGTAATGTCTTAAATCTTCTCTCTAGTCTTTCACCTGGAGTCACATATCCTAATTGGCAAAGTGGTAACTGCTGTCTCCTCTTCACTGCAGCTCCCTCCTGCCAGATGACCTGATAGCTC